>OY770144.1:7231172-8541905 GCA_963669345.1 Gortyna flavago
ATTTATAACACTATGCACTACTAGGATAAGTAAAGCTAGTGTAATGAATAATTATAAACTAGTAAAATCAAAATCAAAATCAAAAGTCATTTATTCAAACTAGGCTGAGAATCAGCACTTTTCGAACGTCAAAATTACATAAGACAGTCCCCCAAAACGCCCGCCCTTCACCACTTCCTAGTGCTTTCGCTGGGGAGAAGAAGTGGCGCAACAAACTCCCCAGCAGCACAGCTGTCTGTTCAGTTATAAAATACTCGACTGTATACAAAACTAGATCTGCAAAGTATCTAATTAACATTACAGGACACAGAACATTCGATAAAATTCACAGTGTTCACAAAGTTTCAGTGATCACAAAGGTAGGTAGCTCATGTCGGTACGTATGAGAATCTACGATGCAGATAAGATGACGCAACGCAATCATTGAGCTGCTATTTCTAATTTTCTATATTACATAATAGAAATATGAAAGTATTTTATTTATTGAAGCCTTTCTTATACTGACGTAGATTGAGGTTTGAATATCAGTAATTTATTTGATTTAAATCGGACAAGTCCATTACGTTCTGGGTTTAAATGTTCAAAGAAACCTAGATAATATCTAAGTATTTTTTAAAGCTTCTGTGGGATAATTGCTTAAGAGCGTTTACGCCGTACGGCATTTCATACAAACTTTCAAGCCGTTGTTTTTCGAAATGAATGAACCGATTTTAATGAAACTTCATACGCATAAGCAGGATACAAAGGTCTAAAAAGTTAGCAGAGAACATTTTCGAAATGTCTTATTTAAAAAAAGATAACTGTAAATCTCTGTTTCTATGGAAACTTTAAAATCGGTCTAATTTGGCTGTAACACAATTTTTTGAAAATGTTCTCTGCTAACTTTTTAGACCTTCGTTCTGCTTATGCGTATAAAGTTTCATTAAAATCGGTTCATTCATTTCGAAAAACAACGGCTTGAAAGTTTGTATGAAATGCCGTACGGCGTAAACGCTCTTAACACACTATCAGTCACAATCTGAATCATTTTGAAAGATAATGCTAATCCATTTCTTCATAATTATGTTCGAACCATTTGTCTGTTCAACAAAGTAAATATATCAATGAATGTTGTTGAAAAAAAAAAAGCTGATATTCAGCTCACAGCTGCATCCGGTTAGACTGCAAGCCGACCCTAACATAATTGGGAAAAGGCTAGGCAGATGATGATGATGAGTTTGTTACGCAATTAGCCCGCTGGCTACGATTTAACATCTCACAAACGTGATAACTACAAGTAGTATGTAAAATATCAAGAATCCATACAAAATTTCGGGGCTTGTCAAACATAATAGCACCTGCACAACTCACTGTAGAAGTATGTCAGTGACCCAATTCCCAAATACGTAGTTCACGGGTCCTTACAGAAAAATATCAATAGTGTTTAAAATACACGGAGCCTTATTGTGTGCAAGTCATTAATAATTTCGAAGTCGAGCCCAATCTAAACAACAATGGGGCAATCGGTACTCGACGGTACTAACTTTGACCCAGAAAAAGTGTTGGGAAACAATATTCGAGAATTTTCGCACTATCCATATAGGTATGTCAGTTAGTAAGCGACATAAAATAAATGAACAACACTATTTATTTTTAAAATTGCCGCAACACTGTTTTTTATTCAGCCTTCAGGTAATTAAAAGAATTTTTCCGACTGCCTAATTTATCCTAAATCGGAAAACCTCGCTGATTTTTTTTTTTTTTTTTTTATACGGAATCATCTTGCTTGATTGGCTTGATTATTTCATTCTTGTTAATAGTACTTAATTAAACATTTACTTAATTACGAATAAAAAAGTGTAGTTGATGACTACGCAATTATTGCATTAGCCAAATAACTACTGAATCCTTCCGTTAGACTGCGTTTGACTAAGGTACCTTCCACCAGGTGACCATCTGGAATCTGAACTTCTCCCTATGGACAGAATCTAAACTTCAAGTTTGGGAGGAGCATTTGGGAAGCATTACGTAACCAAAACGTGGACACTCACGGCACGGCAGAATTCAAGGTCACTCAGTGAGATATACTTAGAATCTCTCTGAGGGACAGAATCCGGAACGAGATGATCCGGGAGAGAACCAAACATGTCGACGTAGCTCACAGAACAAGCAAGCTGAAGTGGCAATAGGCCGGCCATATTACCCATAGAACCGATGACCTAGGGATAAAAGGAGACCGCGAATTTTCAAACGTAAGGTAGGATGCCCTCAGGGCTAAGTGGAGCGATCTTCGCAGGGTGGCTGGAAGCAGCTGGATGAGAGTTGCTAAGAATAAAGCTGAATGGCGTACAATTGGAGCGGCCTATGTCTAGCGTTCGACTGCCGTGTCGTGGCTAATGATGAAAGAAGGATTTGGGAATCTCCGTCAGTTGCTAAACCAATTTGTTTACCATCACCATAAATACCTTTCAAGTCCTAACCTCAATCTCATTTCGAGGTTATAAAAAAATTACTTACTATGAAAATCTCTAGGCTAACCCCTAAAAGGAAATTAGGTATATCAATTTGTTACAGCCTTCTATAAACCACTAAGGAAACAATCCATAATACTTTTCTTTTAACAATACAAACATGCGTGACCAATTCCCTTTAAAACGACGTAACAGCCAACAGGTTTTTCGATTGCGAAACTCTTGTTTATAAATATAATGCTCCATCTCATCTTTTAGCGTATGAAAGACAAGGAAAACCAATCGGAGGCTGTACAGCGAAACGTAGCGTAGGCCTGTGTAGGTAGGTGCAAACTATTTATTTGAGTCAAGGGAATTGCGTTAGGTGTAGAGATGGGCTTGATCGAGTTTTTCCATCGAATATTTTCGATTAGAGGCTGTACGTTTCTTGTAACTACTTATGAATAGATTTTTGCAAGCACAGGCTCATCATTTATACCAAAAACGTTTTTTTTTTAGTTTTTTTTTTTTTTATCTACTTTTAAAGCAAAGCAAAGAGCTAACATCGCAGTATTCGATAAGAAAATAAACATGACATAACATTCTTTAAATGCTAACATTAATTGGTGGCATAAACATATTTGCACAAATATTCGAAAACAAGATATAAATTTATTCCCAAGACGGATGAATTATATATTCGAAAACTTTCGAACAAATTATTTGAATTTTTCTGTTGATATTTATAAAATTTGCCCATCACTAGTTAGAAGGGCACATACCTATACGTTCAGACTTCGCGGTTCTGAACCGGTTGAGGTCGCTTTTTGTTAAAGCCGTGTTAATAAATGAGGCACCACTTATAAGGTATCCGAAGGTAATGAGTTACATAGTAATTTACTTATGGTACACGTAGATCACGTCATCCATATTTGATGATTGAACTGCGAACAGTAAAGGAAGCTACCATATCGGATCAAAACAGACGCAAAATTATAAAACACTTACAGACTTAATAGGTAGTATAAATTTTTAAAATAGCCTATACCTGGGTTCTTCGTTCTGTCCGAGTGAAGTCGAAGAAAAAGTTTTACATACATGGTTAACTTATAGGTAGGTAGCGGTATTAGTCATACTTTTAGATTGGAAAACGGTGCCATACTTCATATTGAGTGTTCTAAAAGTAGCTAATTACCGCCGTCAATAATATACATAACATAATATACAGGGTGGCAGGAACGAATGAATGATTCATGATTCTAGACCTCCTTGCGTAGAACTAAATCGTCGAATATCAAAAAAATATCAGCAGCGAAAAAAGGAACACCTACGCTTTCAAAATGTATGGAACAGCTACTTAATTATTTTTTTAATAACCGAGGAAAAATTTTTCATCTGAATCATGTACTGAATTCATGGTTACAGTTTTCGCCTCGATATTCCTGCCACCCGTACAGGGTGAACAATTGTCCCCCCTATGCCAGTCTCAACCACTTCACTTTCTTCGGGACTTGGATGGGCATTGAATTTGATGATTTGACTGTCTGTACATTCGAATGTACAGACAGTCAAATCATCAAATTCAATGGAGGATGTGTAAACTAGTTTCGCTCATTTATTTTTCTGTTATTTTTTTTGCATTCATATGTGGTGGCTGTTTTGTAACGTGTCTGGAATTCCGGATGAGATCATTGTCAATATTTTGGCGTTATCTGCCGAAAACTTCACATTTATTTAAATATTTTAAAAACCTGTTTTACGAATTACCCTTCCATCGAGTGACCATATATACCTACTTATTACTCAAACGATACATAATCGCTTAGGTAAAAAAAGACTATCCTCATAAAGATGTTATTTCTAAAATAATAAATACTCCTGAGAATTTTCGTTTTTTGACACCGACTTCTGAAATTAAAGTTATTTTTCACTTTGTAGTGTTTTGTTGGAAGTCGGTTGTTTTTTTTTGTTAAAAAGTTTTTATTTTTCACTTTTGAGTTGTGGTACCTACCCCACACCAATTCGTATACCACTACTTGCTAAATATATAAAGAGACTTTCGCAAATGCGAGCTCACAGTAAAAAAGTTTTGAACAATGAAAACATCGAAAGGCGTTCTCACCGTCTCGGCTTGATCCAAAATCGCCTATCAAATGAGACGGAGGAGCAACGAGCCCGCCGTCTCGGCTTGATGCACGATCGCCTATCAAATGAGACGGAGGTGCAACGAGCCCACCGACTCGGCTTGATCCACGATCGCTTA
This sequence comes from Gortyna flavago, assembly GCA_963669345.1. NCBI lineage: Eukaryota > Metazoa > Arthropoda > Insecta > Lepidoptera > Noctuidae > Gortyna > Gortyna flavago. The sequence goes on from OY770144.1 coordinate 7,235,865, forward strand.
TCAAATGAGACGGAGGAGCAACGAGCCCGCCGTCTCGGCTTGATCCACGATCGCCTATCAAATGAGACGGAGGAGCAACGAGCCCACCGACTCAGCTTGATCCACGATCGCTTATCAAATGAGACGGAGCAGCAACGAGCCCACCGACTCGGCTTGATCTACGATCGCTTATCAAATGAGACGGAGGAGCAACGAGCCCACCGACTCGGCTTGATCCACGATCGTTTATCAAATGAGACGGAGGAACAACGAGCCCACCGCCTCGGCTTGATCCACGATCGCTTATCAAATGAGACGGTGGAGCAACGAGCCCACCGACTCGGCTTGATCCACGATCGCTTATCAAATGAGACGGAGGAGCAACGAGCCCACCGACTCGGCTTGATCCACGATCGCTTATCAAATGAGACGGTGGAGCAACGAGCCCACCGCCTCGGCTTGATCCACTATCGCTTATCTAACGAAACACCTGAAGCTCGCTTGAATCGGCTTAATTCAATGCAACAAGCTAGTCATGTTCGTAGGGACATCACAAGTGAACAATCTTTTCAAAAGGCTGTTAACGTTTTTGCCGATGTTTCATGTGCTGTTTGTAAAAGAACTGTTTATCCACAACAGCTTTTCAATTTACAAGCAGATATGTATAGCACACTGTTACCCGAAGAATTAATTGCTTTAGGTACAATAACTGCGTGCTCCCGCTGTAATAATGCTATTAGGAAAAGAAAAATTCACACACAAACTCGCCTATGGTGGTGGTGGTGGTGGTGGTGGTGATGGTGATGGTGAAGTCACCATCAGCTCCACTTTACCATACGCATTGTGACGATCATAAATTGCTTAGCAACCATATTAAAGCAATCGAATCGCTACCCGTGAAATATTTTTCATTGAGTAGTTTCGATGGCCATCTGTGGTCTTCATCATCAGTTCCACTTCCCCAAATTATACTTTCTGAATGCAAATGCTTGAGTTGTTAATGAAAATACCAAAATTGCTATATGTATGCCTATAATATTTGAGGAGTTCCCTCAATTAATCATGGATCCCATCATCAGAACTGGAGTTTGACAAAAATGGGACCAATCTGGACGTATGTCCTTTCAAATAAAAAAATATTTTTTTAAATCGGTTCATAAATGACGGCGTACTGAGGTAACAAACATAAAAAATAAAAAAATAAATAAAAAAAAAACATACAACCGAATTGAGAACCTCCTCCTTTTTTTGAAGTCGGTTAAAAATAATAAATACTCCTGAGAGAAATCATTTTTGTCTCATAGATCTATACCTTCTGGCTAGGTTACCTGATATGCAAATATTTCATTATAGGAACTTTAAATTTTTTATGAACATTTAAAGGGGAACGTATAGTCCCCAGTTACTGTATTAAATATACATATACAATAAAGTCGCTTTTCTTGTCTGTCTGTGTGACACTGTTGTTCTTCTAAACTACACAACGGATTGTGATGCGGTTCACCATCGTTTATGAATGAATGTATAAAATGCACCGACCCCAGTGTGGTTTGACCAGACTTGATTAATCGAATGAACGCCAAGATTGACACTAGCCCCTGTACCTACCCTCATGTTGCATTGTGCTACAGCGACCATTGCATATCAAGGACAAGGAGTAGATAGGGAAGGATTTAAAAGCCATACCGGATATGCATCATAGAGTAAGCATTGAACTATTGGAAAGATGGCCACCAGGTTGGTTCGGGTCGAGTTTTACAGGAGTTCTACTGCTTTCTAGGCTATTTTGTATGCCATTGCTCTTATGTGTTATGTTGTGTTAGATGTTGCTGTTTTCAATGTCATCGTCAGAGGTTTTGCTACGGTTTTTTTGTAAATCTCGCTAGCAGCATTCTTAATATTATTTCTGTCGTCCGCCGTATCCATCCAAAAGTTGATTCCCTTGTCGAAGTACTTCATGTCTTGTTATAAGTTGTCCTAACATGTATATGTCAACTGGTTAAATTAGCCGTTCAGTTAACTGCCTGGTCTTTAGAAGTAGTGCTCGCCTCGCTTCCTCCCTCGGCTCGCACGCGGTTGATCACAGTTCTAACCTAACCTAACCCACTTGGTCGGGGTGCAATGCCCTAATTACTGAGACCAATTCGGCTCGCGTGTGATTGGTTACAGACTTCCAACCTAAACTGTAATTGAATATCATTCAGGCCGTTAGTTGAACGGCCGCCGTTTAGTTGAAAGGCTAGGCAGTTAACTGAACGGCTAATTTAACCAGTTGGCTGCGACATATATATAAGGCGGCAGCTCTTTAGTTAAACCAGTACATACACTATAATTATATGAAGCAATTATATCACTTAATACAGTGCCGTAACCTAACTAAGCAACTACTTGTCATACGACACGATTTTATTCTAGATTAATCGTCACAACAAAGTAATTTTCCTCTTACGCAGTTACAATGACAATTGAAAAGGCGTATGTCCTTACAAACGCCATAATAATATACAATAGTACCACGAAGGCATTGTCTTATATACTATCATGTAGGTACATAACGACATGATCTGCATGCAACGTAGTTTTGTTTACATGATCCATTTACTCGTGTAAACTGAGCGAGAAATCAATACAAACGATTTTCCTTGCTGTTTCTTTTATTCGTCCATCAGATAGGTAATTGTTTTTTTTTGACTTCCCGATTAAGTAGATAATCCTAAATCGGAAAGTCTGACAATTGTTTTTTTTTCCTCTATACGGAATTATCGACAGGGTTGATTATTTCAATCATGTTTATAGTACAACCTTCATTAAACATTTGCTTAGTTACGAATAAAAAGTGTTGTAATTGCATTAGCCAAATCATTAAAGAATCCTTATGTTAGACTCTGCTTGTAATGATGACTACCTGGAATCGCAACTTCTAGCAATGGTAAAGAAGTCTACCATAATACCCACCTTTTTTTTTTGTTTGGAAATCGTCATGGATGTCCACCACCCTGAAGTCTGAGGGGTCTTTCAAGACGTATTATGTGAACATTTTTTTTTCCGACAGTCTGGAATTATCCCACGGGAACGTAACATCCCATACCGGGGTAAAAATCATCCTGTCGCGGGGTAACTGCGTAACACACTAATTACGACACTAACAATACAATGGCTCTCATTTTGACAGTTCAACAACATTCACTGCGTTATTAACGTTGTTCAGCAGACAAATTTTTCGAACATATGAAGCAATGGATTGCAATATCGTTCAAATTTATTCAGATTGAGATTGATAGTGTGTTATGCAATTAGGGTGCAGGTCTACCTCATCATCATCTGCCTAGCGTTTTCCCAACTATGTTAGGGTCAGCTTCCAGTCTAACCGGATGCAGCTGAATACCAGTGTTTTACATGGAGCGACTGCCTATGTGACCTCCACAACCCAGTTACTAGGTAATACGATACCCCTTGGTAAGACTGGTTGTCAGATTTTCGGGCTTCGGACGACCCGTTACGACTGTTTAAGATCCACGAATGACAGCCGGGACCAACGGCTTAACGTGCTTTCCGAGGCACGGAGGAGTCTTGGTATGTAAAGACAGGTCAGGTCCGGTCAGGTAGGTGCAGGTCTACCTGTGTGCCAAAATTCATCGAAATTCGTTTTGCCGTTAAGGCGAGAAAATGTAACAGATAGGTGTTTGTCTTTTGAATTTATAATATTAGTATAAATTGTAGAAGATTATAATGAAAAGCGGCCGAAAAGGGTTTTTTAGCATTTCACAAGCTTAACAACCCGTTATTTAAACATCTGCCGCATATACAATAGCTAGGGTAGTGTAAAAATCGGGTTTAGGTATAATTTAATAGTCAGTCAATATAGGTTTAGGTATAATTTAATAGTCAGTTTAACAGTCAAAAGTTTTGATGAATATACTGTTTTATTTTTTATTACGATGTCCTGGTCCGACCTTGTTTTTCGAATCAAATAGATAATATATACTTATGGCCTATGGCTATGGCATTAAGTTCGCCTCTGTACATGTGTATGCATGAAGTATTAAATAAGTAAATAAATATATTATGCTATGCTTCTTAAGTCAACCCTAAAAATAATTATTCGCTAACATAACATTTGTTGTTGATAGCTATAAACATAATATAGTCATATATTATATACTAATATACATAATATAATAATACAGGTAGGTACCTACATGAAATAAATCGACTAGACTACAACAACAAATGATAATTCAGTGAATAATTATTTTTAAGGTTCGATTTAAAATGCATAGGATAATATATTACTTGATTATATAATACTTAATAATAATATATATGACTATATTATGTTTATTGCGTTGCGATCAACAACAAATTAATACCTACGTCAGCGAATAATATTTTTTTGATAAATTAAAGTCAAGATAATGACACTTAAAACATACCTAATAAGATAAAAATATCTCGTTAATTTTATAAATAAATACCTAGATGGTTACAAAAAATAGGTTTGTATTCAAAATAAAGGCTCACGCAGATAGGCGCGACCCGACTCTAGTGGAACAATTTCTATAAAAACCTAACAGAACTTCTGTATGCCTTGAAGAATGAAGAGAAAAAAAAAACTTGGGAGTCAAGTGCACAAAGATTAGGAAAAAAAATATTATAAACACTGATTCACAGACCGCGGAAACCTTGAGAGGTGATCATTATTTTTTTATTACCATTTAACTCGAAGGTTGACACGTTCCGAAGCGTCGAAAAAATTATCTCTTCCACGGTTACGGTTTTTGTGCAAAACAAAATGAAAGAAACTGTGAAAACAGATAAAAACTTGAAGAATCCAACGATCTATTTAGGTCACTAATTTGAATGCATTTAAGTACTTCAATTCAGAAACTAAATGAGTTGACATTCCTTTGAAAATGCAGTGTCTGCACTAGGTAGGTACGCACAACCACTATAAACTGCCTTCTGATTATACTAAAAACCTTTACAATGCGAGGTCAGCTAAAACTGGAAATTTATAGCTTGATGTGTAGCCGTGTGTACCTATCTACTTAGATATTTACATCTGAGAATTTTATGATTAAATCGGAAAAAACAATTATGTTGCAATTGCTTTGCTTTGTCCGAGGAAAAATTATAAAAAAAAATTATGTAGGTATTCAGCAAAAAGGTAACTAATTTACCTCGTGTTATGTATTTCCGCTGGACATCTTGTATATGTGTAGGCACCTACCTATACAGAAAATGTTTCCATTACATACACGATTCTGAACAGCCATTGTTTAGATACCTACATAATCTCGACTAAAAAATGTACCCATACTGACAGTAGCGAAGCAAACAAAATTCTGCTGCAATGATCTAAATGGTACAGAGGCCAGCACATCAAACCCCAATCTGTCAAATTTTCCCAATTGAATATGAACTTTATACCTTTGTGGTAAAGTTGAAAATCTTTTAAAGAAATTTGACAGATTGGGGTAGCTTGATGTGCTGGCCTCTGTACCATTAAAAAAAACCAGTCAAGAGCGAGTCGGACTCGCGCACCATTATAACAACAATGCGGTGGAGAATATTGCAGTTTTAGGTCAGCGCCACCCCTTGACTGATAGTGGAACTAATGAAATTTTTGTTGATGATTTCTGAAAAAGTGTGCTATTCGAAAAATCTGAAATTCAGATTTTTCTCTATGCAAACTTCGGAGATAAGGGGAAACCGTATTTTTTTACATTTTTCTACAAAAGTCACAAACTATGCGGCCCAAAAAAAGTTTGAGAATTTGCAAAGAGCGCTCTTTCTTAAGATACTCCACATGTCCCAGTAGCCGCACTTCGAATTTTTAAGACCCCTTTTCAGTCCCTGTTGCAAAAAAGATTTATATATTTTTTCAAGTTAATAGCATTAGTGGTTCTTGAGATATCCAACTGTGACACACAGACAAACTTAGTCGGACTGGTACGGAACCCTAAAAATCCTGGCACTATTGTAGCTCCTTGCTGAAATAGTGCAAATATTGAATAGATCCCCTACCATATTCCACTAGGCTAGTCGAGTCAGTAGTGGCCCAGTGATATTGGCCGCGACTACTAGGTCGTGAGTTCGAACCCAGCCAGGCACCTAGCGTTCCAAAATGGTGAAGGAAAACATCGTGAGGAAACCAGCATGTCCTAGAACCAAAAATTTGAAGACATGTGTCATCCACCTGCCCGGACTAAGCCCGGGTGGTGAATTATGGCACACTACCTCTCACAGAGAGGAGGACTGCTGTGACCCAGCAGTAGGAACAGTACAGGCTGATTACGCAAGTCAAATGGGTTTTTAAACTGACTTCCATCAGTTTGTCTTGAAATTTTTACCTCGGTACCTCTTGCGTGTACAACCACCGCATAACTTGTCTTATTAAATTACTTGCACGCAAAAAGACAATCTTAAGTCAGGTACAATCATCTATCATCGTGATTCAAACACATAACGACTAGGTATACCTATGTGACGTCCTCTAAGTTAAACGATAACTTGGAATTTCACTTGCTCTATAAAAATAACGATAAGTAATTGTGGAACGTGTTAGGTTTACCCTAGAAACGTTATCTAAAACCGAAACAGTCTACAGTTATTTAATGTTTTAATGTAGGTATATATGTACGTTTAGCGTTATGATTGTGGGGAATAGTGTATTAAGTATGAGCAGATGGATAGGTATTTTATCAGAAGCAAAATCGATTGATGCCATTGGTAAACTAGTAAAAAAACAGCCTATTATTGTCCAACAGCAGGGCAAAAGTCTCTTTTCATAAATGGAGAAAGCACGAGCATTGATCATCGCATTTGCTCAAGACGGAACTCGTACCATCAAAATATTATAAAGCTTGATATGCATTCGATTTTAACATCGAATATTGATCGATCCACGATTGCTCAAGAGTCGAGAGACACATAAGTACACCAAGATCCAACAACTTTGCCTTTAATAATACGTCCTGGAATGCGCTTCGTTGGATTCTAAATGGCACGGCTCAACAGCGATAGTTGAAAACCCAGTGCGTGATAAAATCCCACCGCGATATTTTTACGTCGTGGGCTTAGATGACTGCAGCTCATTTACTGTTTAGGTTCTAAGAAACCACGTAGTTACATATGAATTATGTAGAAAATAACAGAATTAGGTCCCGCTGACAACGTTAACAATGGTAGAAAATGTACCTATTGAGCATTCATTGATAGGTACTGTTTTTATAGTGGCGCAATGAGCTCTCGACTAGTCACGACTGTTCTTGAATGACTAACCCGGTAAGGAAGGAAAATGTATTCAATCGATAAGCAATATTCAAATATTACTACCACAGATATTTGAAAGAAGATTACTACCCAGCTACCCTTGAAATCCATTCGTTCGCGTGAGTTCTCTTTATTAGGCCGCTATCCCACTGGCGTTCTACGAGCGTCGGCGTCTCTCGAACGTCTGCGCAGCGTCAACGTTGCGCAGACGCGACGTTGACGTCGCGTCGTCGCGTGACAAGCATTAACGTCCGCTGAACGCGACGTTGACGTCAACACTCGTAAAACGCCAGTGGGTTAGCGACCTTAGGTTAACCGAAAGATGTATGAAAGTGATTCTTTTTGATAGGTTTCTGCATATAAGCAGTCCAGTAGTAGCCTTCTTCAAAAATTGTTACCTAAATTGTTATTTAATCTAAATATTCTTCTGGAGAATATATCACACTGTAGGTACGTACAAAACAATGTTTCGAAGCCCAACTTTTGTCGTTTATCTTCGTCAGTTCTCATTTCCGGAGTCAGCAAGGTTTTTCTTTAGAGGACAGGCCAAGGAAGACATAATTAGCAACCAAATAGATACAATACTTAGCTAGTTTGATAAAGATTTTTAGTTGGTCATGTAATTAAAGAAGATCACTTTGTAGGAATGAAATGAATTCACATAAGTAACTAGTGACCAAGAGGACGCAAAAAATAAAATAATTGCGTCTCATTACTCGATATTTCGGTATACAATAAACAAAACACAATCGTAATTCTTCGTTTCTCTTTTCAATTTCAGGAGAACCTGTACGTTGCTGGACGTGTTCCTCTGATCTGAACCCGCTATGCAACGACCCCTTCCTCGCTGGAAGATCAGACAACTCATACCTGTTCCGTCTGGAGAACTGCGACTCCAATTCTGGGGCCACTTACCCGTACCTGACGTCATCCAAGTCTGCTTGCAAGAAAATGAAGAAATACAGTAAGTCTATCTTTTTTTTACAAATCTTTAGTACTACTTGACCCAGGAGGATAAAACACAGAAAACCATGCTCAGCCGTCGCGCTTGCGGTCGATTGTAAATCCCTCACTGTGATTGGATGAAAAATCGTTAATGCAAAATTAATAGTGATGCCAATATTGGATTGATTTAATGACCAGTAACATTATTTGTATTCTATACCTACCTAATGGCTGAGTCTGTCATCATGTGTAAGCCCTCAAACTAAACTTAAATGCGATGTGGCATTGTCTGTTTACAAACACGTCATCAAGGTGAGTTCACAGAGTCATAAAGCCACACATAGCTGCTGCATACTAGCTGCGCCCCGCGGTTTCACCCGCATAAGTGTCGATCCCGTGGGAATATTGGGATAAAAATATTAATCTAGGCTATTAGCTACCACCATACAAAATTTTATCAAAATTGGTCCAGCCGTTTCAGCGTGAAGAAGTAACACATTGCGTGAATGTGACGCATGTTTCCCCCTACCTTTTTTTTACTTTATTTTTTTGTGTTTATGTTCTCTTTTTGCGTCATGTTCACCGCAAAGAAACGTTTTTTCTTTCTTTCTTTTCTTTCTTTCTAAACACACACACACACACACACATACACACACACACACACACACACGCGCACACACACACACACACACACACATACACACACACACACACACAAACTTTCGCCTTTATAATATTAGTGTGATACAGGATTTGTGAGCAGTGCTGGCCCAGTAGTAACGGCCTCGACTTACGAGTTGTAGGTTGTGGGTTCGAACGTTTGGTTGACAAAATGTTTGGTTGACAACCCACACCGTGTTAGGGTTGTCAACCAAACGTTATGATTAAAATGCACTGCACTTATAAAACGTAACCATTACCTTAAAGTGACAGCCCTGTAATTACCTAAAGTATCCTTAGATTTCGTGTAAACGTTTGTATGTGTAATAGACTCACTATTCGACCGTTTGTTCCTAGTTGAAATGTTGTAAAACATAATCAGTCTATAATGTTCCCACTGCTGGGACTACGGCCTCCTCTCTTCAAGAGGGAGTGGGCTGTAATCTAGCACGCGGGCCCAGTGCGGGTTGGTAGATATCAATGTCTTAAAAATTTTAACTCTGGGACGTGCCTGTTTCCTCACGATGTTTTCCATCACCGTTTTGATAGCAATGGTGATGAAATGATTTATGCGACGTACCTGCTTGGGTTCGAACCCACCACGTTTTATACGTGCAGTGCATTTTAATTAAAACGTTTGGTTGACAACCCTAACACTCACCCCTAGCTTTTGTTTTTACAAAAAGGCTCTGGTTGAAGTAGGTACCCACTGCTGGTTACTGTACACAGTATTCGGGCATCTCTTCGACAGGCCTTAAACATGGTTGAAAGAATTTATTCAGCATTTTCTATTTTATTGACTGCATAGAAAGTTGCTCAGGAAGTCCTTTCCTGAGTCGGAAACTATCTGGTAGATACTGGTATTAAGTTATCAACCACAACTTCTTATATTCCTTAAAAGGAACGGAAGTGGTCTGAGGTATGGCAGGATACTGGGCTAGAATGCAGTTTAACAGTGTTTTGTTTAAAACAAAACAGAAATTTGTCCTATCTTGCACTAACCGATCATGTGATCGGTTAGTGCAAGTGCTCAGGTGCGGTTGGTCCAAGTGCTCTAAGTGGAATACCTCGATTTGACGGGTTTGACATTGGAAACGTCCGTTCGCTCCAGTGTAGGCTTCTATTCACGAAAAAGTGCGATACCCAATCTCGCAGAGTTGTGAAGATAATATGATATTCAAAAAAGACGATCGGGTTAAGGGTTTGCTCTGTAGCCTAACCTTTTTGAAAAAAGTCAGAAATACATTTTGACGTTTTTATTTTGTAACCTTTTCCTTATCCCGACTTTTTCGTCGCTCACCGACAATATTTTTTGCGAATTCCGTAGATTCATTTCCAATGTGCTCGATAGTTGTGTAAGGCACGAAATCTGTGAATTTTTGGTCTGAACTACGACATAACTGCGCATACACATTCCAAAGTGTTCTTAAAAATAACGGGAGTGCTTCGCGACATTGTAATGTAAAAATAGGTGTGATGCGTTTTAAGTGCCAAATTCGCCGCAAAGAATTAATTATCAGCAGCGAGGTATTATCCGAAAATACACATCCCTCGAATAACAAAAACAATTTTGCGAATTTATTTTAAATAATAATTTCGAATAAATTTTACTCTTTGGCGCTATGGCGTAAAATTTCAACGCAGGGGTGTTCAGAATTATTGATGTACCTACTTACTGAATCCATGGTACACACGGCTACCTATCAAGCTATACATAACCAATATAAGCTGACTTCTGATTGTACGAAAAACCTGTACATTGCGAGGTCAACTAAACCTGGAAATGCTGGAAATGCTTGATGTGTAGCCGTGTGTACCTAACACGTTGCGCGTCGATGTCCCAGCCACCCTGTACCTACACTAAAGACAATATCTTCTTAATTCTTGTGCGTAGGTACTTACGTGTTGAGATGTAAGTAAATAAAAGTCAATAATATTCTGAATAATGAAGTCTCTGATCAATCACAGTAACATCACTATTACCTAAAGGCGAACGTTTAGAGCGTGTGTGTGTGTTTATATGTTTGTTACTTGAGGTAGCTGACACCCTGGATTAACATATCTATAGGCTTTTTATCCCGAAATTCCCACGGGATCGACACTTATGCGGGTGAAACCGCGGGGCGCAACTAGTTATAATATAATTAATAATAATGTAAACAACGTTCCACCGAGTACCGACGTGAGGCGAGAGCGAAAATCTATCAACTCACTGCACGGCAAGGGTACTGTGGTAGTGACAATGATCACCAATATCACAGTATATCAATGGCCGGTTTTTCGATCAATCTGCCCGATCTTCTTTTATTGTAGATCCTAAATAAATAAACATCCAATGAATTTTCGTGGTTTAAATGATGTGGTCAACTGGACCCGCGGGTCCAGTTCGAGTGGGTCCAGTTGACCAAAGATTCGTCGTTCTTGGAAGGTGCTGTAAGTTCAGCAGTCACAAACCACGACGAAAATGGAAAGAGAAGATCTATTGTCTTGACATACCTAATAATATTAACGACACAACATAAATAAAGAACTAAGAGAGTTTATCGCCAAACATGGTAGTCATCGGCTGAACAAACACCTTGACAAAGGCGATAGCCCAAAAATAACCCAGGCCACGCAAAAGTTTTGTATCTCTCTTGTTTTTAGAGGATATTTAAAAATAATATTTAAAACTATCACTATTATGTAGGCCACGTGAAGTCACACATTCATTGCAGTTATAATTATAAACGTGTGAATATTCTAGAAAGATATGACCCATTTTGTCACAAAACATGAGATTGCTATGCCGGCGGTGCATTCCGGTAGTGGGCAGCCAATGCGCATTTCTGAATATTTAAACAGAAAAAGCTGGCAACGTTTACTAATAAAATTCGGGCCATTGATACACAATGCGGAAGAAAGTTTTCTAAAATAGATATATAAACCTACCCGCAGTATAGGTGTACCTACCCTAAAAGCAAAGGACTGAACTACGTCAAGCCTTAAATTATATTGGCCGTATGTATGATGGATGATGATGCTATTATCAGGGCCATCTTTTCCATTGGCTACTCTGGCCAAGTAACCAGGGCCCCGCGGTTCATGGCGCCCTGTATTTCCTGCCAGCGTCCTAGCTAGGGGCTATCAGAGGCAGGGTGCAACAAATTTAGAGCACCCTTTGCTCGCTCTTGCATCCTAGATTCTCCATAGTCTGAGTACACTTTAGTATACCTAACTATATTCCCTATATACTAAAGTGCCCGGGGCCTCTCAAGAATCAGGGCCTCTTGGATTTAAAACGACTCTGATTATTATGTACCTACGCATTCTCAGCATTGAACCTCCCATACCTACGGGCTGCAGGTATCGCTTCTAACTTATTTCCAAAACCGCTAGTAGGTATCACTGAGTAGACAAAAACAGATATCGTTCAAAAATGAGAAATGTCGGCTCACCTCGCTGCCCTGCCGTCACCACATGACGCTGGCAGAATAGTTACAGTAGACATTTTCTCAGTTGCGAAAGAAAAAAAATATGTTTTCCCGTGTGTAAAAACTCTAGAGCCCAGCAGTTACGGTTGGTAAGTTTTTAAAGCAGGCCCTACGCGACCAGTTTACATTTGATAACCGTTACTACCGTTACTTGACCCCATATGCAGTAACACCATGGGCATAATCATTGTACCTACATAGAAAAGCTTTGCCGTGTGCAATATATTAAAATAATTCTCGTGATGTAGGTATCAATTTAGCATTATTTGAAAAAAAAAAGGCTCAATCTAATTCTATTTAAAAAGATGGTTGAATATTGTCTTGCTAGTTCAGTGGTCGCAAACTCGACTGCTAATCATAGGGTATACGGTTCGTTCCTCTGTTGAGAAAAGTGTTAAGTAGGTACCTACTGGGTTTTTCCAGTAAGGATTTCTGATTGGCAGCCTGCAGTCTGGATTTGTGCAAATCCAATTACACAATATGGGGAGGTAACTATGAGTACTAAACACCTTTGCCTACCCCTTTTGAAAACTCGGGCGAGATGTTAAAATCTTTGGTATGAATGATCTCAACGCAAGACATGGAATATATAACTTCTTTTACGCCAGCTCTCCTAATCATAGCCATCAAGAGATAGAAGGTTACTTATGGGCGCCAAACCATTATTTAATTTTAAGCTTGTTTTTATTATTTTGTACTTAATCTGACTTCCACGTTATTTTGATATATTTAAAATATTGTGGTTTCCGGTTGACTTTATACTGTTTATTTTGGTATTAAGGATTTATCTTCACACATCCGGTTGAATTATTTCCTCTTAAAGATAAAGAATTACTTTGACATATCCGCTTGATTTATATAAATTCTTGATTTGTAAAAACTGTTGTAGGTACTTATTGGAAAGAAATTCTTGGTTCACTGCTCGTGGAATAAACACCCTGAATTGAAGTGAGGTATTTTCACTGTACCTACTCTTTTAAACATTTTCAGTGATATATTGGTGCAAATCAATAATTTTTCTAACTCCGGCAACGACGGCGATGATGCGCAGCCATATTTACAGAGGCCAGCACATCAAGCTACCCCAATCTGTCAAATTTATTTGATAGATTTTCAACTTTACTACAATGGAATAAGGTTCATATTCAATTGGGAAAATTTTACAGATTGGGGTAGGTTGATGTGCTGGCCTCTGCACGTCTACCCAGTAGGTACCTAAACACTTTCATTGTCCGCGAAACAGACGCAAACAATCGTCGTGAATCATAGACATTAGGTAGATACTTAAGGATGGCATTTTGTTTACTGGACTGGCAAGGTTTAATTAAAGTACCTAGGTAATGATTTTGTAGCCGTAGGTACCTACAGACGCTACTTAGGCTCTGGTGTGCGATTTATCTAAGTATGCAGAGTTTAAATCCGAAACCGGGAACCTCATAGCTGAGGCAAAACGCAAGTCCACCCTATGTATCTGAAACTATTCAGCTAAGTGAAAACAAATTGGCTCATTAATCTTGTCTAAAATAGTCGGCTTTTGTCACATACCTACGGCTCCTACGCTGGATAAGTAAAGTAGGCAGGAAGCTACGAGCGCAGGAAGACAATTTGTGACATTTTCTCATTTCAATGTCAAGCGCCTACTACCTGTGTGACTGTGAATACCACTTCTATTGTTCATTATAATAGTCGCTAATTTCTGATGTCATTTGTTTCGGTTCTAATTCTCTACCATCGAGAAAACGGGCGTGACGCGGCCATGTGAGCCATACTTATTACAATACTAGCACCTGCCCGTGGCTTCGCCTACGTGGAGGTCTGAAATTATCCCTCGGGAACATACTTACCGGAACAATTAGGTATCAGCTATATGTGTGCCAAATTTCATCTTAATCCGTTCAACCGCTTTTGCGTGATTGAGTTACAAACATCCAAACATACCTAAAAACTTTCACTTTCGGTAATGCGTGGCGCGAAGTCCATCTTTTTTTATAAGTTTACGGGAATTAGTAGGATTCTCTCTTCGGAAAAACGGGCATGACAAGGCCATATGTGAGCCATATTAATTAAAATTATATCATTTAATACCGAAGTACCTACCTACCTATTTCAAAATAAAGAAAGTGGTTGGTATCCGGTAACCGGTGGTTTGGCAGCCAGAAAAAAATATCTCATTTTTTTATTATCAATCCTGCGTGTATTACAGGCATATGCCTACATAAATACATTTAGGCCTTTTTTAAAGCGATACAATAGATAATACCTATTCGTAAGTACACCAAGTTCTGTCGACCTGTCGAACAACGTATCACAACCGCTCAAAGTAGGAACATAGGTGCCGCTTATTTTCGTTCACTGGGTGCCGCTCTATTAAGCACATGCCTATTGCCTACCTACTTACATAATTATGTACAGTGTAGATACTTTAACGGCCCACAATACAAAACTTCTATGACTACAAACTACAAATAAAGCCAATGAACATCGTTATATCGTACGCTTCGTGTAACAAAGGGTAATTTTAATTACTCAGGGTATTAAGACCTCTACAAATTAGGTCACGCACGACCGTAGTTATCCACTTCATAGACAAATCAGACTAATTTCAATGCCAAAGGTTAGAACATTATGAGCGAAGTACCTATGTAGGTATCTACCTACTTTTACAAAGCTATAAACAGCAGTTGTTGAAACCTTTGTGATGTCGGGTAAATGGTAATGAATGACGACTGTGAATGACAATACATTTTGGAGTAGGTACTTGTGTTAAATTCGACATTCATCGAATTGATTTTATTGATCTATCGGCCAAACTGCCTCGTGGGTGTAGTGGTCGCAAACGTGACTGCTAAGCATGGGGTTCCCACAATGATTCGGGTGTTGGTTAATGGATTATTTCATTAGAAATTTCTCAGTTGGATACAGCCCGATTCAAACTTTATCGCGGCTCGGAACATGGGGAGAGTCGTTGCGCAGTCACATATTCTGTCAGCAGGTGAGGGATGAGGTACTGCGCAGTGAGTAGCGCACTTCAGAGCCGCCATAAATATTAAATCGGGCTGTACTGAGAAATTCCTAATAGTTTATTGCAGACGGCTCGTCTTCATTAGGTACTGATGTCCGCAACTCCAAATTCAAAGCGCGTATTTTGGGCACGGGTGGGAAAATCGATTATCCGATCCACCCCAGCTGGTTTTACTGACAGTTTCATGGAGGTTAAGTACTTCGGTAAGCCAGGTGGATTACTGAAGTACTTTGACCTGTAAGTGGCTCGCCCCTTATACATAGAACTTAAGCATCACTGGACAAAACGCGGGTATAATACCTACGTAGGTTAGACCTCCTTCTTCGAGGAGTTCGAGGCATGGTGTTATGATAGCTAAAGTATCCATACAGTGAATAATAATTTGCTTGGCTTGTTTACAGTCAACGGCCAGCTGGTTGTCAGCCGTGGTTGCACGTGGAAGCGTCAGGACGACTACAGTACTTCATGCCCCAGCGCCTCCAACGGACCGTATGAAGTTACCAACTTCTGCGAAACCTGTGAATATGACGGCTGCAACGGCGCTGCCACCATCAGCAAAACAATCGCCCTCCTAGCTGCACCACTCACCCTCCTTCTCTTCAAGTAACCAACATAACAAACATAACAATACATAGTACAAATAGGTATATAGATTTATTTTATTGTCTACCGTGGGACCATGCCGAGATAATTCCCCGTGTACCCAGGTGCCCACCGCAACAGTTTTAAAACTTGTTTGTATCACATCGAAATGTTGTAAATTGTTTTTATATTTATTATAATGTATCTACGAATACGAATAGTTTCTTTAGTGTTTTGTGAATAATTATGCAATAAAGTCTGTAGAAAGCTTGAAAGAGACTAAATACCATTTCTTTTTTTCCTTCTAATTCTTGCAATAAAATTTAACTTGTGATTGCCACCGTATTAATATAGTTTGTTCTCACTTGCTGGTTAAGGAGTTATTTTATGTAGGTACCTACCTGTAAATATTTTAGGTTCGCCTCTAACTTACAATGTCTACAATACATTAATATTTAAGTTATTATTAAGTATATGAAATAATATAATTATATATATCTAACATAATTTTCTGTTTAGCCCTAATTCCGATAGGTGCCTTATTTATGAAAAATTAGCTACATTAAAAAAAATATTATTGATAATCATTTAAGGTTGACAGCATTCAATCTCAAAATCTATGCAAACCACGAAGTAAATGCTAATGTTGTTTTAATAAATTTTATCGTATTTATGTGTTGTTTTTTTTTTTCAAGTTTACAGGAGATGTAGGTGCAGATGAGCTGGCGCAGTGTCGTTGCCTGCGGGGTTATTGCATAACACACTAACACAGTAGCAACGGCGTTCATTTTCACAGATCAACAACATTCATTGCGTTATTAACGTTGTTGAGCAAACAAATTTTTCAAACATTTATGAAGCAATGGATAAGCAATATCCTTCAAAATCAGATTGTGATTGACAGTGTGTTACGCAATTGTTGTGTTGATTCAAAATGTCAAATTAAACCATAAACTATAAAAGATAATAAATGTATATTTAAGTCAACATTATAAAAGGGATGATTTATACAATACATGGACGAGATTCAGTCTTATAAATCTAAATTACTTGTATGCAACTTACAAAACAAGCTGCTTTAGAAGCAATGGTGTATAAATCAAGTAAGTATGTCGTAGAATACAATACAAGATTGTTTTCTCTATTACATAACGATGTTGTTTATAAACATTCAAAGTAAAACCACAAGTAGATTGTATTGGCATAAACAACTTTCGCCAAACATAATACCTATTAACATTTATTTATCTTAAACGTTGCTTTCATCTAGTAAGTCAACTGACGTTGTATGGCGCTGTGAGTAGGTTACTTAACCTGCTACTCTTGTCGTATTAAGTACAGGCCTACCGCTTAAGGGTCACTTCACACCGCGACGCGACACGACGCGCAGTTTTCAAGATAGCAATACATTTATAGACCTTATCTACTACACAAAAAGGCACACAATTCATTGAGGTGGGCCGCGAGGCGTAGCTCGACGTAGTAGACACCACCTCACTGAATTGTGTACTTTTTTTGAATAGTAGATAAGGTCTATAATTGCTATCTTGTAAACTGCACGCCGCGCCGCGAACTAACCCTAACTGAGACGGTGCCTGTGCCTGAAGTAGCTGTGCGGTGTGGGCCGCTATAAAGTTTGAAACCGCTGTATGTACTTCAGTCATTTTCACAATAAGCTCTCGTACCTATGGGCGATTTTTTATCGCGCATACATTTTCAATGCACTGCTTTAATCTGAAATTCCAGTGCACGATTAAAAATCCTCGCATTAAACAAAAGCCCGTGCGAACCTGAGCTTAAACAGTAGGCCTATAGATAAGCTCAGTGAACGAAAATAAACATGGAAGCCTTATTCAGAACAAATTCCACACAAAAAGTGGCACTACTTGACCAACTTCAAAATATAATGACGTACCTATGATTCAAAATACGAATCACATCCAAGGTTGCAAGAAGAAATGCTTGGTGATTGGTTTAAATTCAGAACGAAAGCCGGGATTGGTTCACGCGCGTGCTGCAATGTCTGCTTTGACAGCTGAGTCATAGCGACGTGGACGATGTTATGCAATAAATGCACCGGACCAAGTCAATAATAAAACAATATTATTGTACAATTTTTTTTTTGTACAAATTTTTTTTTTTGGAATACGTTTTACAATCCAATGAACTCAATGTCCCGCGAAATATGATTAATTTATTAAGTTTTTGCCTAGCAGACATTAAAAGAGAATCTTTCAAAATCAGTGAACGAAAATAAACATGGAAGCATTACTTCAAGGAAACTAAGCGCGCATCTTAACACGAAATCCCAAACAAACTAACACATCGAAAACCCGTCGCTGATTCGCTAAATCACACAAAAAATATTATTACTATTCTATTATATAGTAGCATACCTACTATGCTAAAATTATAAGGTAAATAAAAAAAATGTGTTGTCTATTTTTTATTATTCACAATTTAGGTATCTATACAGTAATATCAGTTACATACTTACATACATGGGGGTAGGCCGGAACTACAGACATTATTATTTCTCAGTGTTATCATGAACATACTGAATGTAAATCCCAATGTTCAAACTCAAAGCATTTATTTCAATTAAACCATATACAGGCACTTTTGAATTGTCAATCTACATTTTAACGTCACTATCGGCTTTAACACCTTCGATAACTATGAAAACTACACCCATGACGAAAAATCTTGAAATTTTCCGCCAATAGGCTATCTATTTTCTCCATGCTATTAAAGGAACTTTTATGTACCTACCTACAATAGCTTAGTATATTTTACATAATGCCGTCCCCATAGAAAAAAAATGTTGTGCCTTAATAATAAAATTTGTCATTATTATCAGGTACAAAAGTAAATTGTTTGGTTGGCATAACATCATCCACATAGACTTCGTGAAACATTTCATTTTTAATAAAAATATCATAAATAACGATGTCCTACACGTGAAAACTATTTCCAGCATTCTTTTTATGCAAATGTGATTTATTTATACACCACTTCACTGCACAAGAAGGCATTTTTAACTACTTAACACGCAAAAACCGTTAAAAAATAATCGACCGCCGCCGCTGTTGCGGACGAACGAAACGACGAACGAACTAAAAGCGTGAGCGGCGCAATCGGTAAGCCCCGCCCACCGCGGTGCAATTTGTGTTGGGTCATTTTTTAGGGCTAGGAATGCTTCCATGTTTATTTTCGTTCACTGGATAAGCCTAAATGGTGAAACGGTTAAGGGTGATAACCTAATGATTATCACCCTTAACCGTTTTTAAGTAATCACTATGGACTGATAATGTGAAAACACATTAACTTACGTCCTAACATAATATGCCCTTTGGCTGCTGGCACAAACAAGGTAAATTCAAGTGATTTTACAAAAGTACTTATTGAGAAGTCTTAAAGGGGACAAACTTTATGCAACTCATATAAATGCTTCAAATGTCTACTTGTGCACTATTTCACCATTTAATAGTTTGCTTAATTTCTCTTATAATTTCTTAAAAGCTGCATATCATTTTACTATAGACACTATTTTATATTTACACTACAATGCTTTGATTTCATTTCTTGGACCGAATTAATGATAGCATTTTGTGCAATTACACAATAAGTAGAGAATAAGTAGAGTGTATTTATTATACATATTTCTTATATTTAATTAGAGACCCAAATCCTCCAAGTCTTTCTATTTGTTTAAATCATAGCTACCACTAATTGAAATGCAACAGATTTTAAGAGGAAACACGGTCACATGGTTGGTGGCATTCACTCCATACTAACTTATTCCTCATTTTTCCAACTGGTTTTACTAGTACAAATATTTTTTTTTACGATATAAAATGTATATCTGTGGCAGCCAGCTGGTTAAATTAGCCGTTTAGTTAACCGCCTTGCCTTTGGAAGTAATACTCGTCTCAGTACAGTCCAGTACAGAAGGAGGGTGATATTTAAATGTATTCTTTATTTTCAGTTTAACCCTTTGTATGCCGTACATACGCTGAACATAGATCTACGCGAGACACAATGGCTTTTTAATTGTGTCTGCTCTGTAATTAATGCATTCAACCGGTTAAGTTTTTGATAGCGAAAACATAAAGTAGGTAAAAATATATAAATGAAGATATATGGTCCAATTTCTTGGAATAACATCAAAATTTCGATAACCACTTAAGAACACCAGAGGGCAGAATAAAAACGAATAAAGGTATCGGGCCAAACATTGAAGATGAATTACATCCGTCTTTACTGTTGCATGTGCAGTATTCTATGAAGATATTGTATGTACCGGTTCTCATGAGGCAGAATCTCTCATCTCCTTGGATTCCAACGTCTCCCAAGTATGCACAGTCTCTGAAGTAGCGCCATTCTCCATTAACTGAAAGTTAAAATAAGGAGTATTATTATAAGTGTTGTTAAGAGTACATACAAACCATTTTGTTTGATCTGTGAAATGATCTATTAACACATTAAATTTATGTTCAACATGAAGAAAACATATAGAACCTTGAAGAAGAATTGAGGCCCCCAAAAATGACCCTCAGACTGAGACCTACAATTATTATTTTCTATTGAATATTTTGGTTAGATGGGAAAAAAACACAGCTCACAACCAATTTGATAGGCAACAAAAATGAGATGTAATATAATAATAAGTAATGACGATAGCACAACCATAAGGTAGCAGATTATATTACGATACTGTAGGTATGTCGTTAGGAGTACAAACCTTTTTGTCTGATCTTGCGGCACATTGAAGGTCGTACTCCCGGTAAGTGAGATAACCCCTTCTCTTGTTTACAGTCGGTTATCGGAACCGTACTGTTGTCGAAAGGATCAGCGCATTTCGGGTCATTACTTGACCGGCAATTCCAGCATTTGATACTGAAAACTAACATCAACAAGTGTTATTTCGAGGCAGCTAGGGCGTGACCATTGTTTATGAATGAAAAACATCACTTACCGTAAGGCACGACGTTTAGTACGATACAAATATATATGAAATATCTTACACTGATACACATGTCGATAAATAATTGTATTCTTTATTGATAAATGTTAAAAACGCCGCAATGAACAAAAAAATATTTCAGTTAGAAACATTTACGATTAGTTAGACCAAGCATGAAGCAAGTGTGACGTTCAATTTGACACTTGACAGTTGAAAATAGAGGAAGGATAGAATATAGAAGGAGGATACATTGTTGTCGATTTTATAGATACCGGTTTTTGAGCAGACTGGCTAAAAGTATATTTTAGAAAGCCGTTAAATAGAAATTACACAAGTCCAGAAACAGGTTTGCCATACTGACACCTAGGCTAGCACCTACTGAACAGTTTAGATTTATTGGAACGAAATTCTTATATGAGGCTTACGGTAGGAGTAAAATGGGAAAAATCGTCATGTAGCGAAAAAGCGTTACGCATGTGACTTAATTTATGTAATATATAGAAACAAAGAGATAGATAGTTTACATGGTTTTCGAAGGTACCTACAGAAGCCAATAGTGAGGTCAAAATTAAAAGAAAGTAATAAAAAAAACCAACATGAGACGGTTGCAAAAAAATTAAAATTTTTGTTTTGTGAACTTACTACTTATTTTAGGAACTATTATTACCAATCTTTATTATGTTAATTGCATAAATACGGGAATTCATTTTATGTCACGAATACTAGATGTTAAAATGTGAATGTGGTAGACAGCATTGCAAAAAATATATCGAAAAGTTAGTACTTTTACACCAAACCTTCTCTAAATTACGAATGGTAGATATTTACAATAATATTACACTTTTAATTTGAGATTAAAAATAAAAATGTGAGCACATTACAATCACAGCTAAGTGAGCTAACAGCCCACGGATACGGTTTTACATCCCATTGAAAAAATACAAGTTACACTTACGGTTATTGTTTTGTTTTTATCAATTCACAAAATGACGTTACAAGTTACCGGTGTTGCTCAGCTCTAATTAAAGTTTGGGTTGGGTGTGTGATTGTGCAGTTCGTTATTTTGTGATTTTTATTATTTTATTCAGTGTTTATGACTGAATAACATCAAAATGTTATTAAAGACGCTCATGATTACGTTTCTGTGCTTCTTGCCAACCGGTAAGTACTTAATTGTATTATTTGAAACAACTTTTGTATCGTTTTGCACAGTTGTTTGAATGTAGTTTTCTCATTTTATTTCAGTATTTTGTGTAAGATGTTACCAATGTGCATCTTCTCAAGATAATAAAGGTGAAGATAACTGTGGCGCCTACAAGAGATTCAATAAAGAAAGCCACATTGCTGTGGAGTGTTTCAGTGATGAATCTCATATGCCTGGATCTTTCTGCATGAAGCTGACTCAACAGGGACCCAAAGGATTTATATGTGGGTTCAACTTTTTTCAAATGTTGTTTTTATACCTCCTTGTAAAACATAGCGTACAAATTCGTAAAACAAACAATTCATGTAAGTAGTATAACATTGTAACAGTAACATTGTTTAGTAAGTCATTGTAACATTGTGTAAATAGGTTGCATGTGATAATACGTGTGCACTGCAGAAGTTTTATAGAAAAGAGATTTCCACCTTTAAATCACTTTTCATTAAGTTGTGGATGTGCCATACTATTGTCACCATCATTTCAGTCCGTAATCACCTAATCACCCACAGCTGGGTTCAGGCCCTCCTTTTTGTCTGCCCCACTTCCCGGTTCCATTCACCCCTCAGTCGGGTATATATTATATTTCCCGACAAATATGATGGAACTTTGATATTTATTTAAATCAATTAATTTTTTAAACCCGTATGTATTGTTCCGTTTAAAGCACCTACTAATGCAAATTTTTAAACTCATTTCCAGGGGATGGTAGATGGCGTCAAGTTATCAGACGCTGTGCATCGGTGGCCGAGACTGGAGTCACTGGTGTATGCAACTGGGGTGTGTATGGAAATGGAGTCTACTGGGAGGAGTGTTACTGTTCTGCTGATGAGTGCAACAGTTCCTCATTAGTAACATCATCTGTTACACTTATTCTGGTTACTATAGCAACTGTTTTCATCTTTCAAAAATTATTGTAAGTAGTTCTAAAAATTTTCAACAATGTGCCTTAATGATAACTTTTAACATTATGGTTTTTGCCACACAAAAATTCAATATGTATTCCTTATTTTTTGTTATGGGATATATAAATATGTTAAAGCTAATGTGCGTAAATCAGTTCGAGAGCAGATTAACTTGTTAATCTGCAGATTATCTGGTTGAGTCCATTAAAGTGGAAAAAAATGTTTGTTACCCGCCAAACCCGGTTTTTGGATGAACTAGTTTCGCCTAGGCCAAACCAGTTCTCCCTACACGGGTTGCATGTTGGTTGTTGGTCAGTCGATAGGCGACTTAGGATGCAAGAGCGAGCGAAGCGCACTCAGAGGGTAGGTTACCTACTGGAAACCCTTTATACAGAAATTGGAGCCCCGCGAAGCAGGGCTCTGTCGACAAAGGATGCAAGAGCGAGCGAATGAGAATTGGTTTGGCCTAGGCGAAACTAGTTCTTCCTAAAATCGGGTTTGGCCGGTAACATATTTCACACTTTAATCGATTGTACCCGGTAATTTGCAGATTACTCTCTTTGCGCTGTAGCATGGTGCCGGGTGACGGGTGATTTTATTAGTAGACTAGAACATTCTGGTTGGGTTTAATTAAATTTACTACAGGTATTAATGATTTAATATATTACAAATGTGGTACAGCTGAAATTCTAAGATATAAATGATATAATTTGTAAATCACGGCAACTTTCCAGAGTGAAACGAAATGTTACTGAAACTGTCACTTGCACCATGCTACAGCGCAAAGAGTATAGTTAATGCGCATATTAACATATTCTGTATTCTAATGGTAACATAAATATTTAAAAATCTACAGACTTATATTAAGCTTATGCTGTAGTAACTACTTGTGGTGATAGTCTCCTTTTCACCTTTTCTTCTTCTTCTTCAAATCGGTCCCTCATTACTGAGGATCGTGGTCACTGGACCCTTTTAAGCAGACAATCTGCCTCCATCTACTCCGGTCCAAAGTTGCCATCACCACCTGCTGAAAATTTCTTTAGGACGTAGCTTCTTTTACTTGGTCGGACCATCGCGTTGGCGACCGGCCTCGCGGTCTCTTTCCTTCGGTATTGCCAACAATAACCAGCTTTTCAAGGCTGCTATCTCCCCTTCGCATTATGTGGCCGAAATAAGTCAGAATACGCTGTAGACATAATGTAGACAATCGGGTCTTGACATCGAGTTGCGAAAGGATAGACACATTTGTGCGTTTGGCTGTCCATGATATTCGGAGCATCCGCCTCCAGCACCACATTTCGAATGCATCTATCCTCTGTCTTTCTCTTGCTCGGATTGTCCCTTGTTTCACCTTTTACTCTTTACTAAATATTTACTACTAAAATTTTTTTTTTCTAAGTAAGTAATGTATTTTATAAATATATTTTATTTTGCTTTGTACAGACGCCAGCACATCAAGCTACCTGAAACTGTCAAATTTTCCCAATCAACTTTGAACCTTACGGTTTAGCTATAAAGTTGAAAACTTATTAAATACATTTCACACACCCTTTCACACACCACTACACGCACTACTCTTTTTGTTATATTTCCATTCCTAATTAGTTTATTTGTTCGTTTATCTATGCCATATAATGAACTATTCACATAACTGCAAAATGGCATGTATGTATCTAAATGCAATTAAGAAACATCTAATAAAGGGTCGGGCCCAGCATCTTTAACACAAGTTGCCTTGGCAACTTAGCAAGGGTGCTGGTGTCGCCACACTATTGTATAAATTACTTTAAACTGTATTACTACCATGTGTTTATTCAAATTTTTTTTTTTTTTTTTTTTATTATTTTATAGATTGTAGTAGCTTGATGTGCTGGCGTCTGTATATTCTGTGCTCGAAAGCACAATTTAATTTTAACTTAAGACTAATAATATCCGTCCAAACGGAACTTTGATTATAAGAATTCCACTAGATATAAAGTGAATCTCATACTTTTTTGTAGACTAGCAACTAAGAGATGAATGTTAATTGAATTCAATTGAAGTGTTGAAGGATATCTTTGTTACCTCAAAACTGTTTAGTAGTAAATCATGTTGAAAACATGAAACATACCTATGTTTAAATTATCGTTCAATTACATTCACAAGTACCTGCTTGTGAATGTAATTGAACGATAATTTTGTGTTCAACGCCATTTCAACTGACTGATAACAATAAAAATATTGTTATACATTGATTAGTTTTTTTTTTTGGAAGTATATACCAAGGCTGCCATATCTTTAGAAGTTGTGACACGAAGGTATAAGGATATGGTGGTAGGAGGATATTTAATTAAAAACTAACAATTTTGTAGCCTTTTAAGGCGCAGATATACGACTTCTAATGATTTTAAATTCAACATCACGTCTAATCGACCGGACTGATTTCTTTGAAAAAAATAAATGTTATACTAGACCATTTGCTTCGTAATTTGATATTTGAATATTTGCAATTATATTTTTTTTACATAGTGTAATTAATTTGTAAAGTAATGTCTACCGCGGACATAAAAACGATAATCACGCAAACACTTTCGGGTGTATTTTCATAAAACTTTCACCATATAAAAGACAATTTAATTCCCCGAATTTTAGTATACGGTTTTTATTTGTTTGGTGTTTGATAAATCAACAATAGATGATTGTTTCATATTTTGCAATAAATTACCAGCGTTGTGTCATCGCGCTTCTATTTCTTTTCTATGCAGTCCGAAAGTGACCGCGTTTTAGGTCATGTAGTCGCTTTAAACAGTACCCCATGAAGGATGAGTCTACTAGTCTGATGGACATTCCCCTTATATCTTCGGTCAATTTGATTTTGATTTTCTGAAAAGCTTTTGCAACTGTTTATATATGTTCTCACTTAAGAGCCATTTCACAAAAGTTTGACGCTCGAGTTTAGGTAAAAGACGGCAGCATTGTGTATGTGTGCGTAGCTATCCACACATACACAATGCAAACAGTGTAGCGCGAGTGTCGAGACGGACTAAACAATCTTGAGCCGTCATGATTGTAATGCACCTTTGCTAGAGACTTATGAAAAAAAGTGATTTTATTTATTCAGTCTACTAGCAAGTCTAGACTAATAAAAAAACACAAATATATGTTATGTATAAGTGTATAATAAAATTGAACAGGTAAACAATCAGACATTATATATTAATATATTTATAACATAATAATTATTTTTGTAAGAGCGTTTTCCCCAACAAGCATCCGCTTCGATCGCTATCATCGCCACGAGATACTGCCGCTTTAATTTCCTTGTTGTTTTAATTTTTTGTTTGGCATCATTTAACATTGTCATTTCAGCAGCAGTTTTCCACATGTCGGAAATAGCATCATGTGTTTGACTGTATAATCGAAGTGGCATTGTTGGCAAATCCATCGATGCACTGATCTCATTTAAGTTTGAGAGACCAATTCCCGTAATGACTGCACCTGATACCGCTCCTGCATTAAGGTCGAGTCTTGATCGTTCAGTTGTTTCAGTCTCCGTAGTTTATAGAACAAAGCTAGATCCACACATCATACACTTGAAGTCAAATTTAGACATGGGACCCAACTGTTTCTCTTTTTCTATTTTCAAATAGTTCAATTGCAGCAGAACTTCTCTCTGTGTTCACTTATATTTATTAATTGATTCCAAAAGTATTGAAAATCAATTATAATGTGATCGTTCTAAAAACAAAAGGAACATTAAAACATCTAATTGAAATTTAAAGAAATATAATAAGTAAGTACTAAAAATATTTACGATCGAGTCTGAATAAAAATAAATAAATACAATTTCTATTGTCGAATCTGATTTTTCACTTGTACCCGGCACGTCGTCTCTTCTAAAGGTACTATCCTCCTCTACTCGATTCACACGATTTCTCATTCTAAAATGAAAACAAAATAGCTGTCAAGTTTCGATATCTACAATTACTTAAATATTTTTTTTATTCAATAATAATTAAATGATTATTAAAATAATCAATATTGTTTTTAGAATTATTAAAATTGATAGACGAAATAGTTCTATAGTCCATTTCGATAATGTGATCGATTACTGTGTATATGAGTTACAAATAAAAATAAAATATCTACCTCGCTTCTGTTGCTTTCTCTAAGGCTGCAGAATTTTTATTTTTCCTTTTTTTGACACAATGGTATACACATTCTTTACGCCCCATTGCTAAAACTAATAACACAAAAATATATTATAATTATTCTACAAAGTACTAAAGTAACACTTTAATTGATAATAAACAAAACACTAACATTATGAAAAAAAAAATGCGAAGAGGATCAAAATGTTGTACTCGTAGTATAATAATGCGTTCACGATAAGTGCGCTCGAAAATCGGGACGCGGGAAAAATTGCCATAGATCCTTTGTCGATGGGCGCTCGCGCCGTACTAATCGGTGCCCGCCGATGCATTGTAATTTATTCTAAATAGAGTGATGTCAATAACGATATTATGTCTAATTAAATGAAGGGATTTTAATAAAATTTCAGAATTAGTTTTTTTAAAGAACATACTTTATTTTGACATGATTTTTTAAATGTAATTACGCCTTATTCAAATCAAAAAACCTAGACAAAATAGCAATATAAAACGTAAAAATTGCCCTTAGACTTTATTTTTTTACTAATTAGTGTTATTAGTAATCGATATTCTATTACATTATGTGTCGACAAAATTATATGTCTGATGCTTTCTGTATTTTTTTTTTGTCAAATATATAAATATTAATGATAGATATAGGAATCTGAAGTTGACTCTGCGATGATTTTTCAGTAAACTAGTTGTGGGAGATTAATCACCACAAAGTAAACAAATAAGTTTTTGTAAATGTGTTACATGAAGTATCAATACGAAAGATTGGTCTTTTTTTTACATGTGTTCAACAATGTCAGAGTATTACCTAAGACGGTAAATTAGGCGACTAAAATCTTGGAAATTCGCGCGAAAACGTGAAATGGCTCTTAATAAATCAATTGAGACAACGAATTTAAAGGTTCAGTTGTTTTACATGGTACGGTATATTAATAAAGAAATTTACAAATTCCTGAGCTACTTCTAAGTTAGAGCTTATGGAACCACGTGAAGTCTCCAAAGTGTAGGTACCTAATCATTGTTTCGTATCTAGACACGTGTCAGCGTGTCAAGCCAAGTTCAAGCTAACAGAACTGGCGAGCAGCACCGTGTGTAATATTATACGAACCATTTGGAGCCACTTTTGACCCCCTCATAAGTCATAACTTTAAAACTATTTCACATAAACATGTCAAAGGCTTATATGCATTATACATATGTGCTCCAAATTTCATAAACACACCTCAAGCGGTTATTTAGATATTAACGTCCAAAAATCGTCAATTCTATCACCGACTGACCAATAGATCAAAACTCTAACCCAGTTCCAGATGACCTAGAAAGTCAAAATTTGGCATCCAGATAGGTGTTGGGTGAAAACAAAGGAATAAATCACAAACTACAGTAAATTTTATATTTATTCAATTAATTGATTCTACTATGAACACTCATAGTGCCTGTAATGTTAGCATCAGCAATCAAAATTGATGACAGCCGGTCTTTATTTCGATTTTAAGATCTTCACGTGAATTTAAAACGAGTGGAATACCACCCTTATTTTTTTTTTATCTAATCATCAGTTTTAGTACTTATTGTAACTACTTATAATAACTAAGAGTATAGTCGACTTTCGTATTTATTAAGTACGTTAATAGCTTCCGCCCGCGGCTTCGCCCGCGAGGTATGTCGATAAAAACTTTCCTATGTCCTTCCCCAGGGTGCCATCTATCTCTCTGCCAAATTTAATCGAAATCCGTTCAGTGGCTTAGGCGTTAAAAGGTAACAGACAGACAGACAGAGTTACTTTCGAATTTATAAATTACCAAAGCAGTACCTCCAAATCAATCCGCATCTACTAGTCGATCGGTCAATCAATCTGCCTAGCCTTTGCCCAACTATGTTGTTGTCGGTTTCCAGTCTAACCGGCTGCAGCTGACTGTCGTTCCATTTAAAATAAGTACTGGTAAGTCCTAAGTATTTTTCATATGGAGCGACTGCCTATCTGACCACCACAACCCAATTACTGTGTAACACGCACAGAGTACTTTTTGATAGAGTGAGAGTAACACGATTGCCCTTGGTAAGACTGGTCGACAGACTTTTTGGCTTCTGGCTACCCGTAGGTAGATAACGACTGTCAAAGATCTATGAATTTCAGCCGGAACCGTCCAATTTTGACTACATTCTTTTCAAAGATATTTTTCTTCTGGATTTTGCATTATTTACTTTCAAAATCACAGTGTTCCTTATTCTCGTTACAATAAGGTTGCTGTTGAGAAAATAACCGTGAAAGGAACAGTCCTTTCCTTCAGTAGATAGGTAGCTATCATGTAAAGGAATCTGATAGGAGTAACAATTCGTTTGTCAAGCGTGACGTGTACGCGTATTGTGCAAATACCTACATATCTGTGACCGTTCATTGTCGCGGTCATGTTCATTCAGAACACACGGATATTATTTGTAACGTTATGGTAACTTAATATCACGCCAGAGTTCTTTAAACTCAAAGTATTTATTTCAAATAAACCAATTCTTACAGGCACTTTTGAATTATCAAGGGGTCGGTTAGTCAAAAAGATGAAGTTAGTTACACAATGAAAAGCGTATTAGTTAGTAGGTAGGTACTCTTGGCACCGATGGAGGAGCACGGGAAAGGACACTCTTTTAAATCAAAATATGGTTTGAAGGGGTGCACTTGGAAAGTGCAGGTTATACATAAAATGTATACCTATATATCTATACGCATCGAATTGAGAACCTCCTCCGTTTTTTCGTCGGTTAAAAAATGAAATTTAAAAAATCTTTTTTACAAAAAAACCGACTTCCAAAAAAAAAAATACGAAGTGAAAACGGTTAGAAAGTATAAGACCTAAGTTTTCACCAGATATGTTCAAGTCCCAATCCATGGAGTTTTTATTGATACCTACTTACACTAGGTACCTACACTACACTTTTCAATCATCAACATTCAATAACGGTGTTGCTTCCAGGTTCCTTTGTATGAGATCAAGCATCTGTAGTTCTATACGTGCCTAGTAGGAATCTATTATACAGGGTGCCCGGGACATCGAAGCGCAACCTGTTACCGTGGATTATCAACACAAACAATACAACAGACTGCTGTTTTTTAAGCAATAAGTGTTGTATCTAAGTAGGTGCAAACCTATTATCTGCATGGAAAATAAATACTGCAGGACTCAAACTGAAAACCCC
Source organism: Gortyna flavago (assembly GCA_963669345.1). NCBI lineage: Eukaryota > Metazoa > Arthropoda > Insecta > Lepidoptera > Noctuidae > Gortyna > Gortyna flavago. The sequence continues at coordinate 7,266,207 of OY770144.1, forward strand.
GGAAGACAATCGTCCGAGTTATTGGTATCACACGTTACCTACACTCAGGTAGGTACTATAAATGGGCACTATTAATGATAAAATAAGTACCTAGGTGGTGTTTGATAAAGGAACGTATATATACAGGGAGATTTTTTAATCACCATCCAAATTTTTACAGTGTGTTCTACCCATGATTATGAACAACTTTCACTATGGGACCAACGCCGAAATCTCGAAAAAAAATTCTGCTGTTTCATACAAAAGTTCAATACCTATTTGACCAAAATGTATGAAACAGCAGATTTTTTTTTCATGATTTCAGAGTTGGTCCCATAGTGAAAGTTGTTCGTATTCATGGGTAGAACATCCTGTAAAAATTTGGATGGTGATAAAAAAATCTTCGTGTATTGCAAAACTATTACCATCACCGTATTTTCTGCTCACCGTTTGATATAACTTGTCTAGGTACCAGTTTAAAATGAGTTTTAACGACAAAGTGGTAATTGTGACGGGAGCCAGTTCAGGCATCGGTGGACGCAAAATGTCAAGAACTCGGCGCGAAATCCATCATGATTATCGCTGACGTCACTAAAAATGAAGATGTCAAGAAAATAATATCCAACACAATCGCTCATTTTAAAAAAATCGACTTGTTGGTGAACAATGCTGGAATAGCTAGAAAGGCGGCTATCTGGGATGGGAATGCGATGGAGGTCTTCGACAAAGTCATGTCGACTAATCTGCGCTCCGTAGTCTACTTGACCAACCTTGCTGCTCCTCACTTGATCCAATCTAGAGGTAACATTATCAACATTTCTAGTGTTGCCGCCATGGATGTTATTTCAACTGAACACTTCGCTTACTGCACTTCAAAGGCCGGAATGGACCATTTCATGAGGTCTATAGCTCTTGACTTTGCGTCCAAAGGCGTCAGGGTTAACAATGTGAATCCTGGGCCCGTAAAAACAGACATAGTACAAAGTTTTGGTGTGGACAAAGCTGACTTGGGCAGCTTCTGGAAAAGGATGGAGAAAATGACTGCTTTAGGCAGGGTTTCGGATCCTGCAGAAATAGGCGACTTGGTGCTGTTCCTGGCTAGCGACAAAGCGAGAGCTATTACGGGATCGGCTTACTTTACTGATAACGGTACATTGTTAAAGAGAAATGTTGCAACATTATGCAGTATACCTATACAAGTGATTTTTGAAAAATATTAGTTAGGCGCCTTATAATTTTTTTTTGTGCTTACAGCACCACAAGATCTTTTTATTCGATTCAGTAAATTCTTTAACATTTAATAATAATTGTTTGTTTAATTTTATAATTATTTATTTATTGACGTCTTATTACATCGCTAGTTAGAACTAAGTAGCGATGTAACAAGGCGTATTTAATACTTGCATGGCGACTGCCTATCTGACCACCACAACCCAGTTACTGGGTAACACGATTGGCCTTAGTAAGACTGGTCAACAGACATTTTGGCATCTGGCTACCCGTAACGACTGTCAAAGATCTACGAATTTCAACCGGAATCGTCCACTTTTGACTTTTGATTCTCGTTACAATAAGGTTGCTGTTGGGTTGCTGCCACTGACAACCCAGCTGGCATAAACATCAACAACAACAAAATCCTGCGTCTTGCAAGCAGAGTTTACCGCGCAACTGGCATGCAACGGCCCGAAATGAATCATCGGGCAGTTGCCCGCCAGACACAACACCCGTCTGGTCGGAGGATCCTCCCTTTTCTATAGAGGATGAGTGAACTTTACACCCTGTTCCTCATACATCTATAAGCTCATAGCTCAATAAGGTAGGTAGCTGTAATAAGTCGAATAAAAAGAAATGATGATGATGATGATGAAACGTTTACTCAACGCGATTAGGGCACAAATATTCAGCTAATAGTGCTATGAAAGTCGTGTTACTGTTGAATAAGGAACATAATTGTGGAATAATCATCGAGTTAAAGCAAAACTGGAACAAATTTAGAATAGCAATAGCAATATTGCTGCCTTTCCATGACCATTGATGGAGTTAAAGCTGTTTCGTTACCTGCTATTGATCAACAAAATCGTGGAGTAGGTAAATGTTGCCTATTTGCTATAAATCGTTTCGAAAGTAACTCTGTCTGTCTGTATGTATGTTACCTTTTCACGCCTAAACCACTGAACGGATTTCGATAAAAAAATTCAGAGAGGTCGATTGCATCCCGGGGAAGGACACAGGATAGTTTTTATCGACATACCTCGCGGGCGAAGCCGCGGGCGGAAGCTAGTATATCATATATTTGTGGGCCACGCTAATGATTAATAATTTAAAAGTCATAATAAATAAAATTTCACTAGGCAATTCGGCCAATGAGTTTCGTCCGATCCAGTCGAAACAGGAATTTCATTATTATTAATATTTTTGAGTGGTGTTTCGGACTATACTTACGGTCTACTTTTTTATGCTTTAACGGTAAAGTTGAACATCTATTAAAGAAAAAGATTGTAGTAGCTTGATGTGCTCGCGTCTATAGGTACCTACTTCTCAATTCCCTCTATAATTGTGGCCGCATTTTGTTATCACAAAATTATTATAATTATTTTATTGTAATCGTAAGGCCTGAGTTCACCAACATTCTAACCATCGGTTAGGTATTTAAACAGTTGATTTATGTCAAATTTCCTAAGGAAATCAACTGTTTAAATACCTAACCGATGGTCAGAATGTCGGTGAACTCAGGCCTTAGACTAAGACCGAGATCTATAAACACAACACAACTGTCAAACTGCAAGTACAAGATAGAGATGGGAGCATAGCACGTGAGTAACGTTTAAAGATTCCAGCCAAGCTACGAGTATATTACCAAAAAAATCACAATTAAGATGACAAATTAATGTTTGGTCTATTCGTTCATTCCGCTCGTCACTGAGACTACTATGGGACAGTGATAGACACCTACAATGATGCCGTCACTCAAACTAAATTACTGTTAAGTACCCAAGATTAATTGATTTCTTAAATGGAGTTTAGGAGCCAAACCAAGAAGATTAGTTGTGGAATCTCATGACGATTTTGACGCGTAGAAACTACTTAGAAATATTTGACTAAACAGTTAATTTAGCGATGAAGAATATTCCCAGTCTTCATTTCATTTTAAGGGTTACGTTGGTACCTTATAGGGTTAAAACGGGCCCCTATTTCTAACCTAACGTTGTCTGTCTGTGTGTCATAGAACTTTATCTGCTTAACCGGATGACCTCAATCACGACAAATACCTAGTAGTATGTACCTATAATGTAGTGGTAATATCTACGAAACCCTATAATACGCGATTCCGACTAGCACTTGACAGGTTTTCGTATCCTTCATGTTTAAACATACTTAATTAGGTACTTAATTAACACAACAAGATCCTATTATAGGCATTATGTAGATAATTATCTACTTAGTGGTTAGAATCACCACTGTTAAATATTAGCCTTCTAATAACACCATGAATAAGTCGTTAGGGAATATACCTAACTATTAGCCATACAAACCTAATATACAACCTATATGTGATAGGTACCTAATTACCAAGCCAGGCAAATGAATCGTCTTTGTGTTGCCTGCAGCTTTCTATCATTTTCTTAATTCACAGTTTTGAGCATAATATAATTAAAAATAACCAAATTAAGGCTATCTTTCTAATCTTTCAATAAATCTATTTTCACTAATTCAAAATGTCAAAGAAACCCTTGGCCCTTACATCAAACGAATGTGGCAAAGAAAAGTGGAAAATGTCCTTTTCATAATGAATTATAGTTGCTCATTGAGCTTTCAGCGGTTCCTGTCTCGGCTGTCCTCGCCCCTCTTCGGCGAACATCGGGCCGGCCACGGCGGCCACAGAGCTTCGAAGCGAACGAAACGTTATACTCCTGCCCTGTCTGACTCATAGCTGAGTCAACGCTCAGAGTGAGCAAGCACACGTGTGTCGCCTCTCCCCAACTTGTATATTTTCATTCGAATCCCGGTCGAGGCTTGATATTTTCCCGTAGGCCCGAACCTTCAGTCCTCTGAAAGTCGCGGTGGGACTTCCACATTTCCCCCGAACTTCAAACCGGTACCTACAACAGTTTCATGTGGAAATGATTAAGTAACCATTGCGATGCTTTGTTTGACTGAGTGATGCTAATGATAATACGTGAATTGTTATGTTTCAAGTGTTGATTAATTAATAAAATTGTTGGAGAGCTCCCAGGGAACAATTGGTGGTGACAGAACGAGGTCGTATTACCGTCCTTGTGAACGGGCATTAAGAAATTTAGGCGCCGTAAGTATTTATTTTTTGTTTTTATTGCTGCACTTAGGTATATTGATCTGTGTTTGATTTGTTTTGACGAAGGACGTAAGCATGCTAAAGGTTACGACCCCTGCTCCGTGGAGGCTGGAGGGAGGGAACCTGTGACGTTATCTAACTACCCCTTTAGAAAAATAGGTGCTTATCATACCTCTCTATGTTACATTTAAAGATTTCGTGAAGAAACGTTTCATTCATGATATTTGTATTCAAATGCGGGCTTAACCTAACGTCTAATTTGGTACTTATTTAACAATTTATTTGATAAAGATAGACCACAGTAATCAGGCAATGACTATAATAGAACATGACACAAATAATATAATTCACGGCAAGACTACACAGGAAAACCTAAACTAATTAAATTGTCAATATAAATCAGTTAAAACTGCAATTAAGAAAATACCTAGGTACCTATGTAATTATAACCTGTGGAAAACATAATGATGATACCTACCTAAAGATACCTATTAACATTACAGAAAGAAATTGATTGATCACCATAAAATATAATAGTTTTTCTCGTAGCCATAGGGAAATAATACCTACCTATTTCGGAATACGTTTTTTTTTTAAAGGTAGGGACATAACTCGGTACCTACCTACTCAACATAACCAATAGTTCTTTCCACCCCTACGGAACCTAAGCTTTTTTTTAGGGAATCGCTGAATTAGATAGGCACACATTTTTTTAAAATCGCGTACCTAAACGTCAAAAAAGTTCTAGAAATGTTTGCCTAAAATTCATTATGATAATGGAATTTACTTTGCTCCTTCGAAATTTTTATTTTTGTCACAAGAACCAATTTGGGGCAGGGGCGGGAAAACTTAGCTAATTAATTGGCCATAGTGTCGTGAATTTGTCGATTTTTAGGTAAATAACCTTAACGGCGCACGTTTTTGAAAGGAAATGGATGAAAAAGTATGTGCAGGTGGCGTTCTGTAGTTACTCCCATGGGAAGAAAGCGTGAGTTATAGTTAAATGTATCGTCTATTCAAACGTATGTTTCAAATTAATATTATTTCAAATTAAACAAATATAAACTTTATTTTAATGGTTATTAAGTTGATTTCAGAGTGACTAGCACTATTGAAAAAGTTATAAAAATGTTTGAAGTTGTACCGTAAACTGAACTTTATTGTGTAGGATTTAAAGTTATTTTTCCATAAACTCATATTTGTTTAAATTTTTGGCAAATAAATCGCAAATGCAGATTAATAAATTAGAGCTTTTTTTAAACTCGCACATACCTGGACTACTCCAGGGATGCTTATTAGACTGGCAAGAAACAGCAGTACCTCTATAACGTACCATTACTTTCCTAAGTGTTGCCATAAAAAAAGAAATAAAAACTACGACTCTTGGCCGAACTCTTTAGACGAGGAGCTTTACTATAACTAAACTTAACATAACCCAACGCTATCATAGGTTTACCTTTATAGCGCTTGTGTATATTAAATTAAACTTTATAGCCTGAATCATCATAAAACTTTTACAGCATTATCTCTGAAGAAATGATGAAGAACGAATTCGATTATGATAAAGCAACAGATAACAGTTGAGACAAAATTGTTTCCAAAATGTCAAAGGCTTCTTCTCACACAGAGAAGGCATGACATGATTATCACCACTTTCGGACTTACCTTTATTTATTTATGTATTAGAGCATGGAAGCTAAAACAGCTAAAAAAAACAATTATTATCACTGTCTGAATTAAAAGTTATCTATTTCTAACGGAAAGCCAATAACAAGTCGTACCGTTTATCAATACAGGTAACTCCAGGTTTTGCTCACGTGTACTTCAACTCATCTTCATCATTCACTTGTACTTCAACTCATCTTCATCGTTCACGTGTACTTCAACTCATCTTCATCGTTCACGTGTACTTCAACTCACCTTCATCGTTCACGTGTAGGTACTTCAACTCGTTTTCACCGTTCACGTGTTTTTCAACTCGTATTTATCGTTCACGTGTTTTTCTTCAACTCATCCTCAGCATGATGCGTTGTGTGAAAGCTGCTAAAGGTGGTACTAGCTATAAAGGGAATAAATACTGAGATAACGACTGATAGAGATATACCTATGGAAGAAGAAAACATGCTGCGCTGAACTCCAATAACTTCCGATTATAAAGCTCTTACACACCACGTTTTTTTCAGGCGCCGTCGACGTGCGTTTCGCTTTCGCGCGTTGTCGGCATTGCTAAACTTGAAAAAGGCAGTTTAACTCACGAGAAACGCGCCACAGACGCGCGTGAGCAACTCTCCTTGCAAAGTAAAACGCGCATAGCACGCGTGTGAACAAGCCACAAACGTAAGCATTGCACTTGTCTATGACACAGCAGATTTTAATTTTTGATAACCGACGTAAGTTTTCACGAACATTTTCTATTCTTTTCAAAATAGAGATAAACTCTAACAAGAGTTTAGAACTTTATTGTCTTAAGACACGCCCAAGGCTGAAGGTCCGTTAATAAAATCGATCCACTTTGACGCATTTATTCGGTAAACAACGATCCTCTAGGGGTAAACAGTAGGTACTCGTACATTTTTTCTCAAGACTTTCCTTTGTAAGTATATAGCACTTTCAGTGATTTTGATACGCCTCTAAAGTTATTAGGGTTTCATGACTAAAGCGTGCGAAATAAAAACGCTGACTCCGACTCAACTCTGTTAAGCGTGATTTAATTAGAACTGATAATATAGTCAGGGGGCTTGCGGCTAAGTAATAATAGCCGCACGGGTCGATCGATCAGCTACGCTTGCCGCGGTTGGCCCGTGGATGGGTGACCATCTTCACTACCAACACCACTCCGTGCCTCGGAAAGCACGTTAAGCCGTTGGTCTCAGCTGTCATTCGCCGATCTTTGACAATCGTTACGGGCCGTCAGAGTCTTACCAAGGGGTATAGGTAATACCCAGTAACTAGGTTGTGGAGGTGAGATAGGCAGTCGCACCATGTTAAATACTGGTATTCAGCTCCATCTGGTTAGACTGAAAGCCGACCCCAACTAAGTCGGGAAAAGGCTAGGCAGCTGACGAAAATAATAAAAAAAAAAAAATTATGAAATGAAATTAGAATTTCATTTAATTATTACTCTGGATGTTTATTTATTGAGAACGAAGTATTTACTACAATTTAACTGCCCATTTAAAATTAAATGATTTCCATATTTTAACTGGGAATCTGAAACCATAAATCGTACCTAGGTCTACATATTTGTGACGGAAAACCCAACATATGTATTTGTTAGATTTGTCATCACTTGTTTAATAACTACTTTTAACCTACCGATTACATGGATACCTCAAAAAGAAAACACGGAACAATTATAAGATGACGTCGTTGTCCGACTGTCTGTCAATCTGTTAAAGCCCTTTTTCTAAAGAACGCGTGGAGGTACCAAGTTTAAATTAATATGAAATACGTAGGTCTACGGTCCCTTGGAGCTCTGAAAATTTCAAGCTTCTAAGTCAACGCAATAAAAAATACGGCCATTTAAACGACATGTTTTGATACTCGCAAATAAATCAAAACCTACAGGATACCCTGTTCACCTACAATCATGAAATTTGGCAAAAAGCAAGGTCTCACAGCACAAGAAAGGGGAAAAGTCCGTAAGTGTTCGTAAGTAATTTGTAGGTATATCAGCGATTACAAACAAAAATTTGCTATTGGAGAATTGACCGTGACGTATTATAATCTACATAATATTTGTGCCGGAAAACCGGACAAAATAATTATAAGATTTGTCATCATTCGTTTAAAACCTACTTCCAGCAATGGTACGTATTTTACCTAATCTAATAACTTAAAAAATATAATGATGTCAATTAAAATGATGATACTCATACATCTACTAAATGTTTAGATTAGAGTTTAGATTCAGTACTCGTATGTGTCGTTCTACTGATATCAATTTGTACTAATATTTATTATTAGCCATTAATGTCTCACTGCTGGGCAAAGGTCTCCCTACTGTCTCTGTCCAGAGCTGCCATGGACAATTTTTTATTAAAGGAGTCCAGACCATCCTGCCATCTCCGTCTGCGTCTAGATACCTATTACCTCAGATTTTTCAAATGCTACCGAACCATCACACTGTTAAAACATCCTAAAGCAGCCACACAAAATTAACAGTTACAAATAAGGAATCTACCTACTTTAAATTGTGGCGTTGGAACTTAAAACTCTTATCCATTTCGAAGTGCCGAAGTCTAACCGTGGGTATTGATTTTCAAAGGGCGCAAAAACTTTGTGAAGATTTGAATTTACATAAGTATATATTACGAGTACCTCCTTCGTAAGAAAACTCGGTGGCAAAGGCACTCAACGTATGCAATGAATTGTAGGAATTCGAAGTTTGAAAGAAATAAAAGAAAAAATACTTCAACAATACGCTATCGAAATAAATTCAATGATACGGGGAAGATCTACAGGGCGCTCCGTGTGCTCGAGGTTTATTAAAATTGCCTCGACCCGTGACGATGCCCCGTTTAGACCATCCTTGGCCACTGCGTTTTTAAAACGCAGGATCGATGACAGGTGGGTCGGGAAGGTTCAGTCAGTATTACCGCAATACTTTGGGCTTTCATTTTGACAGTTCAGCAACATGTATGTGTTGTTGAGCAGACAAATTTTTCGAACATACAAAGCACTGGATTAGCAATATCCTTCAAAATAATTCAGATTAAGATGGATAGTGTTTTACGCAATTAGGGTGCTAGTTTTAATAAGACACATCTAACAGAAAGAAACTGTCACACAATTATGGGACAAGATGCTATAAAAAGTCGAACTATATTAATGGTCGTGGTGACCCAGTGGTGAAGAAGTACCAATCATCAGCACCTAAATAAGCTGACGCCGTCGGATAAGCAATGCTTAAGACCAAAAAGAATGAGATGTAAGAGGACGAAGCCTACACCAGGCATTTGATGAACTGACCGATAAACAAGAAGATGAAAATGTAAAAGTGACCATAGATATAATGATGTTTGATACGACAATACGCCTTCTATCCCTACATACAAACTATTGATCGTATAGAGTGCATGGCATACAAGTGCATGCCATTTATTGATGCCAATTTGTATTAAGTACAACTGCCAAGTTCAAATCAATTTGCAAGATTGAATGAATGAATCACTACTTCACTAGTTAAAGTACCTAGTTATATTGTTCATGTGTGCTGTGAACTGACTTCATTATTGGTGTTTGTAATAATTGTGTGGTAAATATTATAAAATACCATTATTAAACTACGAGAAGTTGTTGCGCTTGCCAGAAAAAGGTATAATAGTAGGTATTTGTACAATATTTCGTGTATTTCGGGGTTTTGTCACCCTTCTACAGGATATAAGCCCTTTTATTGATCAGCCTATACTGTTCCCACTGCTGAGTGCACTGCTCTCAAACTGTGAAGAAAACCATCGTGAGAAACCGGCATGTCCTAGAACCAAAAATTCGAAGAAAACCAGACATCTACCAACCCGCACTGGCCCGCGTGGAGGATTACAGTCCGCTCCCTCTTACACTGAGGAGGCTTGTGTCCCAGTAGTGGGAACATTATTGGCTGAATATGCTTATGCCAGCGTGCATTATGGATACATTGATTAAGTTGTCCTTTTTAACCATATATCCCGATGAAATCCTTTTTTATAGGTTTCCGGCCTTAGGTACATATCTCCATAATAAGGTCATGTTGCCGAGCTATAACTATTTCATGATCATTAATAATTATGATGACTACACGCTGACATCATCTCCTGTTATAACAAGTCCAATGCAGGAAAGACATTTAATGACCGAGGGTTAAAATATTGAGTAAGTTTTAAGCTCATGTTTTAATTTTGTATTTGCTTAGCGAATTTCCCAGAGGACTTGCAGATTACACAAATACTATGAATCTACATGACATGTTTGTCTCCGGGAGCGCACAGCATAGTCATAGAGTACATACTTATTGGAACAGTTGGTAAATAGATTATTTATTCAGTGCACACAAAATAAATAGCACAACACACAAACGCAAAGTTAAATGATAATATAAAGAAAATATAAGGTTATAAATTTATATAAAAATTAAATATTTTAATGAAATTAAGTAAGTAGCACTATGATTATCAAATAAAGAAGATACAAAGTGCGGTGTGTGTCTGAAGGTTGAAAACCTAATGGGAGTCCAGCTCAGCATGTGTCAGGCAAATATACCTAACGCTATTCTGTTGGATCCCAGCAGTAACATATGGACAGCGAGCAGTGTTGTGATTATGTGTTATGTGCGAATGAAAATGATGTAAACATACTCGTAATTTTTTATGCTGCGTCCCGCTGTTTCACCCGCATAAGTGTCGATCCCGTGGGAATATTGAGATAAAAAGTAGCCTATATGTTAATCCAGGGTGCCGGCTACCTCCATACAAAATTTTATCAAAATTGGTCGCACCGTTTGAGCGTGAAGAAGTAAAAAAAATGTAAACACACACACACAGACACACGCTCACAAAGTTTCGCTTTTATAATATTAGGTCCTTACATATGAAATTAGCGTTTTGTCGTACTGACCACTTTGATCTGAAATATCTCCTCTTTTGCTAAGAATTCCAGATTCAAATTTATAAATTAATTTAGCTGGTACATTTGAGTTTTGAAAACAGTCATTCATTTGTTTTTTCCTGATTATTTTTTTCTTTGGCGTCGCTTATTACCGCACAATGGAAAACATGAAATATCGGTATATAATATTTACGAGTACGAGTTCTACCGTGGCACCAGTGCTGCAGAAACAGCTCAAAGGATTAATGATGTGTACGGCGCTGGTGTCGCAAAAGAAAGCATGGTACGTTTTTGGTTTCAACGTTTTCATTCTGGAAATTTCGACCTTCAGAACCAACCCCGTGGACGGCCGGAGACCAAAGTGGAAAATGAAGAATTAAAGGCAATTGTGGAAGCGGATCCATCACAAAGCACTTCAGAGATAGCTGCAGGCTTCGGGGTAAGTGATAAAACTGTATTAATCCACTTGAAGCAAATCGGGAAAGTAAAAAAAACTTGAACGATGGGTACCTCATGAATTGAGTGAATCGAACTTGCAAACACGCGTCGACTGCTGTGTTACTTTGCTCAACCGAAACAATAATGAAGGGATTTTAAATCGAATCATTACTTGTGATGAAAAGTGGATACTGTACGATAATCGGAAGCGCTCGTCGCAATGGCTGAACCCTGGAGAACCAGCCAAATCCTGCCCTAAACGAAAATTACTCAGAAAAAGTTACTTGTGAGTGTTTGGTGGACTAGCTCCGGTGTCGTTCACTACAGCTTTCTAAAATCTGGCCAAACGATTACGGCAGATATCTATTGTCAGCAACTGCAAACCATGAAGAGGGTCCTGGTGACCTGTAACACAGGTTTTACTCCCAAAACCTACTTCAGGCACCAGTCTCTCACAAAGGTGGAGAAAGGTATGCAGTTTTAAGTTTGCACTATTTTTAAGACCACTTATTGTGAAGAGAGAATAAATGATATATTATTATTATTCTTTTATTTATTTATTATTATTATTATTATGAAGGAAGAACTAGCTGCTAAACAACCGAGATTGGTCAATCACTCTAGGCCACTGCTGCTTCACGACACACACTGCATAACAAACAACCACTAAGTTAGATGAGCTACAATTGGAATGTCTGCGATATCCACCGTGCTCCCCGGACCTTGCTCCAACAGATTACCATTTTTTCCGGAATTTGTACAACTTCTTACAAGGAAAAAAATTCAACTCCGATGCGGCAGTCCAAACCGCCTTCAAAGAGTTCATTGATTTTCGCCCCCATGGTTTTTATAGTAAAGGGATCAATGAACTACCTATGAGATGGCAAAAGTGCATAGATAACAACGGTGCATACTTTGATTGATTAAATATATTTAACAAAAAAAAAAAAAAAAAAACTGTATATTCCTCCCGTACAAAACGCCAATTTTATATGTAAGGACCTAATATTAGTGTGATGATAAATTGCGGGTTAACTATCCTACTTGATTACCTGTACATACTCGTACTTCATTTATTTTATAATTTTTGATTTTATGACACCGTTTTATATTTTTAAAATTACTACATTTTAGAGTTAAATTTTTTTATTTGCCATTATTGTCCCACTGCTGGGCAAAGGACTCCCTTCTCTCTTTCCACCTCTCTCTCTGTCCAGAGCTGCCAAGGACCAATCTTTATGGTCACTAGATTTTTTTTTGTATAGGTATGTCTATCGTAAAATAACGGAGCTTATTTAAGGCTAATATCGAAATAACGATGTCGTTATTTACAGAGACTTAATTAAATCTGAGGAAACGAGTAGGTAGGTACGAAGATTTTAATTTACTAAAATGTTCTTAAATCTCTGCAGCTTAGTTGTACCAAAAAATTTAAAACGTTGACAAATCCGTTTCCGAATTCTGTTTTAGAATTGAATCGCAACAATACTAAAACGTGACCAGTCGTTCATCTCTGTCAGCGGAAGCCTTCTGTCGATGAAATCCTTCGCATTGATATTCGTGACAGAATGTGGATTCAACTGAGGCGAATATAGCATTACCAGCTGTCACGTCTGTTCTGGTCTTATCTAAGGATTTGCTGCTCATGTAATCGGTTTGCGAAACCCAAAAACGAATTAACAGCTTCCCATTCTTCCCAATTATTTAGAAAAACAAATCAAAACGCGTGGCTATGGAGAGTTTTTTTGCATCGCGTCTTTGTGCTTCTTCTGTTCGTGTCGATGGTACTCTTCCTAGTTGTATTTTATATAGTTTGAGCCCAGTACGTGGGTACGTTACTTGCGACATCAGTGGCATCTTTGTGTGTCTATGTGCTAAAAAAACATAAATGTATCAATGTAGGGTATATTTTTTGTTTCTGTCTTTACTAATTCGACATTACGCCTAATATTAGTATTATCAAATAGTATGTATATATAAAAATAAGTTTGGTTATCTAGCAAGACTTGCGGTATTTTCTTGTTCCGTGCACTCAGTGACCCATGGCATCATACTGAACTAGAGAGGGCTCAGACCTCAGTTGCTGGACCACTAAAGGACATGTAACATGTAACAACTTTTTTATTTAAAGAATAATGATTTTACAGCTCTTGTGAATACATGACTTTTGATTTAGATACGACTGTTGATTACCCTTGGAGTACGAGTTTGCAGACTTTATATTTGGGACAAATATTGTGTGACCTGCTGATGGGTGTTCTGTGTTTGGTGTGCATTATTTGTTGACCTTGTTTGATAGATATTATAATGCTGTCAACTAAGTTAGCAGCTGAAAATAAAAAAAAACCCTTTTATTAATTACACGCACGAGGCGCATGTTCACTTGATTTCAAAGCAGCAGTAGGTAGTAGTAGAATTTACCTTCACGCCGTTTTAGTCAGCAAACCTTCCCACTGACACCATTACTAACCGTATTATTAACCATTTCCATGTCTATGACTACAAAGACTCAAAACCAATAACACACAGTAATAAGACATTTACGATTCATCTTTAGCAATTAATCTCATTGACAAGAGAGAAATAGACCCATCTATTTCAGTTCTGAACCAATAATACCAACTACGTCCATAGTCCTAAATCCGTAGCGGGACCATTAGGTACATGCTTCCCTGAGCAATGTTTTATAGTCAGGTAGGAGAGCTAACCGACCTACTAATTAGATAAGGCACGCTCCAACGAACATCTAAGCTTGGGCAAAATAAAGCATGAGCAAGTGTGTGACTAAAACAAGCGAATAACGAGGAAAACCGCAAATAACACGGCTCTAAGTGAATAATATGGCTTTGGAACGTAAATTAATCTGAAAAACGTATTATAGTACTTATTTCTAGAACGACCCGACCCGAGCATGGACCTCGATTGAAAACTGATCGATTTCTTAATCATACGAGAGGGGTTCGTGCGGGCCTCGTGGCTAAATAATAACATAGGTGCGGGTCGTTCCTGAGAAAAAAGGTCTGGCCAGACGGACAGACAGACGGACAACAAAATGATCTTAATAAGAGTTCCGTTTTTCCTTTTGAGGTACGGAGCCCTAAAAAGCATATTTCCCACAGTAATTTTTGTCTACCTACGTTGGATTTCAATACTTTAATCATAAGTGAGAAAACCAGTGTAAGACGGGATTAAAATTCAATGAAGCGGCAAAAGGTTAGGTACATTCCTAAATGACATTCTTTTTCCGCGTTGTTGTTGCTCCCGGAGCGCTTAAGAACACAATTTGGTCGTAAGTGTACCTAACTACACTAACGCCCCATTTACATGATACAATTATCCTGCCTGTGGCATGCAATAAAATTGAGGCAACAAATAACTTGCATCGTACACACATTGTTTAGACGGTGTAACTTTTATAGTTGCTTAAACTTATAAAAGTAAAGTCTTCCAGACCGTATTTTGGCCACGGCGGCCGAACTCAACGGAGACTAATAGCCATCGGTGCGGGAGCTAAGGAATATAAAATAGAAAGAAGCGGGAACAAATAATAAAATTATATTTTGGGACGAAGGAAGCATATTGTTTAGGACGAACCAGGATTTTTTTGGAATATGGGACAAAACTTCGGAACGGACGAAAAATAAATCTATTATAGTGCACATGTGCGCGCCCAGACACAGGTGCACTCCCTCTTCCCTCACTCGGCGGGCACTCAGGACGACAAAGATGAAAAAAACAGAACTAAAAACTAAACTAAACAAAAAAAAACACACGAAACAAAACTAAACTTCTGAAAATCACACATGAAATCAAATCGCACTGTGTAAATCAGGCATTAGAGTACCTAGTATGGTATGTACCATGTACTATATATAACTATATGAATCTTGGAATCTTTGTAGGTATCACGTTTAATATACATATACAAGATTAAAGTGGCTAGCGAAACTACAAATCAATAGGTAGGTCCATCATTCCTTTATCACTTAACATTAGCACTGAAATGTTCAGGGTTATTCGAAGTTAATTTTGTATTTCAAACTATGAATTGAACTTGGTTTTCGTAAGTCATTTTCACGTGTCTGTGACACGACGACGTCCAGCTGCCGACTATTTTTGTTTTGTATTCGTGACTATAAATCTATTTTGTTTTTTATTATTTTTCTTATTAATTTTTTAGGCACGTGTTTCTGTGACAAATAAACCTATTTTTCTTGCTTTTAATCTTTCTTCTGACAAAACACGACAAATCATGTTTGATTCGGTTCTCCGCCATCTAACCAAACAGACACTGTTTTGTTCATGAAATTAGTAGGTAAGTAACACTTCGAATTTTTTAAAAAGTTCGACTTTCTTGAGCGTGAGGACAACGCGTCAATTAAATCCTGCCTTGGAAAGCACGTTAAGCCGTTGCTCCCAGCTGTCATTCGCGCTTCGGCCGTCAAGGAAACCGGGTTTTCGTAACTGGTTTCCTTGAAGGCTTTTTTTATACGTCTACGTAACTGGTTTCCATGAAGGCTTTATTTATACTACTATGTAACTGGTTTCGAAGGAGTAATTATCCAATGTCCCTTAAGCCACCTCGAGATCTTTGACAGTCGTCACATGTGTTGTAGAAGCCCAAAAGCCTGACAAGTCTTACCAAGAGGTATCATGTAATTGTGTTGTGGAGGTCAGATAGGCAGTCGCTCCATGTAAAATACTGATATACAGCTGTTTCCAGTTAGAATGGTATAGCGGATCTAAAAATCAATTACTCGTATTGTCATATCACATAGGTGTTGAATATCTACATAATCTTCTGTAAATCGTACACAACAATGACATGATCTAAGCTTAGTGAATTGATTGCTACCGAATCTCAACGAGTAATCCTCTTATAGCGGATTGATGATCCATTTGTAGTCGAGAATGGTACGAACTTCGTGATGATTTCACGAACTATAATTATAGTTTCAGAATGTAAAATTATTTACTTTATTAAATAGGATAAACATATATAAAAGTACACTAGATAGACTTCTTATACTAATAATATAAAAAATACACACACATATACCAACAGACTAATACTAGAAAAACTAATTCATAAACCTTTGTTTCGTTACATGTTGCACTCATTTCAACGATATTAATAAAAGAGCGGCGCCTCCTGGCATATGCATTTAACTATATGCTTAAAAGGAGACGCCACCAACTGTATAATGTACAACGTGTAATAATGAAATAAAACATTTTTGATTTTGATACTAAATTATCAAATAAACAATTAAAATATAATAACCTAACCCACCTAAAACTAACTAAAACATGACGTCCAAAAATTCCTTAGCATCGCTGTCGACTGGTAATGTTCCCAAGAGAATGGCGGCATTACCACGTTGTATGGCAATGTTTAGTCTCTGGCCAAGGTAAACGTCAGCCCTTATCACGGGAGGTGTCAACCAGCCGTTTGGGATATAATAGATAATACTTACTGTCCTGTTATTGTGTCAATACAGGGCAAAAGCCTCCTCTCACACTTAGAGAAGTCATTGATAACCAAGCTTGCTCAATTCGTGATGGCGATTTCAGACTTGTCCAGGTTTCCTCACGATGTATCCCGTCATCGATAATTCATCAAGTATAATATTTAATTATCTGATTTCCACTTTGATTGAAACGCTCTAGGTACCTATAGGTAACATGAGTTTTAAGTTTTCTGTATTAACACTGTATGGATTCTCTGTGATCTGAAAATAAAGGTTTTATTATAATTATAAGGAAGAATACAGCATTGCGAGTTATTGTGGACATTTTTAAACATGTAGCTAGCTATGTAACTACTGTTAGCTATCTACGAGCTATTAAACAATAGCATGTCGAATAACTTTGATAATTGTTTCTGTACCTAAACGGTTCCACGTTTATTACATTTTTTTAATTGATTATTCATAACATCGCTTGTCAGGTAAACTGGCTGCTACTCAATTCTATCTCTTAATTGTATGCCATTATCTTATAATTACTAGAAAAAGTTTCATGCCGCAAACTATGCATGTCATAATCTCTATAGTACCTACCTTTGTAATAGGTTCAGCTGAAAAACTATCATGAACCCCTTTCACAATACTTCTGAAGAAGTTCTAACGCTCTAAGTTCTAACATACAAAATCCTTTCATCTGTTAACATCTCAATGAGATCTTTGCTTGTTACAGCATGCAGCATGACTACTAAATAGATACTGTAATGGGTGCTCAATGCATTTGACCGCAAATGTAGATTGATGCCCTCTCGATTGTGTAATACAAGTCAGAATACAATTGTATTATTTATTAGCTTTAATTTCGACAATCAGTCTAACAACGTTCATTGCACTGTAAGTATGTACATTTGTTTTGATAATCCGTCTTTCGTAGCATTCAGTACCGCCTCTTGCACTCTAATCGCGTAACACACTTTCAATTACAATCTGAATCATTATGAAGGATATTGCTAATCCATTGCTTCATACGTTCGGAAAATGTGTTTGCTCAACAACGTAAATTACGCAATGAATGTCAAAGCGAAAGCCGTTGCTACAGTTAGTGTGTTACGAAATTAGGTGATCGCACACTGCACCGCATCACGCAGCGGGGCGCAGATAACGCTAACAAGCGCGTGATGTTTTTTACATACAAATTCAATAAAAACGCACTCACGCGCGTGGAATTTGGCTCCGTTTCACGCACCTCTCTCCGTGATGCAGTGCAGTGTGGGCCTCACCTTAGGGTGCTGGAACTTTTAATGACGTTATTGTGACTAACTTTGGCATGGAAAGAAAGCGTTTACTGCAGCAAACTTTGAAAAGTTAAATTGGGGGGCTCGTGGCTAAATGATAGCAGACGCAAGGGTCGATCGAAGGTTAAGCTACCTTTGCCGCAGTCGGTTCGTGGATGGGTTCATTACATGGAAAGCACTTTTGGGCTGGGCTTTTGGCTGGCTGGGTTGGTTGTCAGCCTTACCAAAGGGTCTCGTGTTACCGAGTAACTGGGTTGTGGAGTGTGTGTGGCAGTCGCTCAAAGTAAAATACTGGTATGGATCTGCATCCCGTTAGCCTGAAAAGAATACTAGTAATTTATTCATGTGAAATTCTGTCCTACCCTAAAAAGCTTACCACTACCCTAATTATAGTGGAAAGTATAGGGGTGATTATGATGGTATTGCTGTACTTTTTAGTACCCTCTAGAAGTGGAGAAACTTAAATGTACGCTCGAGTGTACCTACCCTAGCAGTAAATCCAGAAACCACTTTGTTAACAGGCTTTTTGTGATGACGCCTTGGAAGCATGCCGTGGCCTCAAACGGCATGACGCTATCTTAATTATGTCGTCAATCCCTGTCATGTCAGCAACATATATTTACTTTTTCTCCATATTTATTTATTGGTTAATTATACATTCTTTCGATAACCATCAATTTGGATATTTCACATCTGCTGGGTTCGTAACGACCAACTTTTTTATTAGCTTGGTATTCTAAGCTATGTATAGGAATTCGTGCGAATATAAAAGAAGATAAATGAAGATACTTAACCGTGATAGGCAACTACATCAAAACTGCTAGGTCATGGTCATAGTACCTAAGGCAGTACGCACACTATAAAGGTTGTTGTCAATTATGTACAAAACTGTTTTGCTTTGCGATAAAACTAGATTTTCTGCGAGAGTTGATTGCGTAATTGCGTTTCATAGAGCGATGTTCAGTCCAAAAGAAAGTCTTGACTCTCTGCACACAACCTAGCTCGCTGAAAAAACAAAACAGGATCGTAGATAAGAAAAAGCTAATATCTATTAACACTACTACTATAGCGTGCTACACTTTATCCTTATCTAACGGACTATCCAGTAATTGTTTTCCGAGGAACGATTTTGTTTACCGTGAGCACAATTTGAGCTTCCAGTTTAAAGTAACCAAACTGATTAAAATTCCCCCGAGATAATGGAGAAGCGTTAGGTAGAACCAAATATGTTGTTGGCTCAGTAGTTACAAAATGTTTCTGACCACTCCCGTTCATGCATTCACATATTTTTTGTCGATAATTTGGTTTTCAGCAAACAAAACATAAACAGAGACTAATATTAAGCTCTTCTAAATAAACATATTGAAAAAATACGGAATTTACAAAGCAAACAGAAAATTGAATCGTATCAAGTTCCGATTGATCCATTTCTAGGTAAGCCGCAGGCATGCTATAACGAATTAAATTTTCTACAATTTCGCTACAAACTCGCTTCGAAAGGTTATGATCTAATTTGCACCTTATTTACAAGCCAGTTCAAGATATTAGATTGGTTTATTTTATTATGGGATTTACGAGGTTAATAAAGACTTTTTCGCTAAAAATGGACAAGGTGAGGGTGACGTTTTTAGGATAATACGTACTGGATACATGGACTTATATATATCTATGTAGTATGACTGGATATATATGTAGTTTATCATGGAGGAAAATTGCGAACATACTAATTCCATGTTTCTGTGTTCAGCAGTTTAGGCTGTGTTTTCTGTCAGTAGTCAGTCAAAGTCAAATAATTGCGCAATGCAAGAAGTATTCTAATGATCTATAAAAGTTAGTTGACATTTTTCCACTTCATGTGTGATGCCTGTGATGCCACATTATAAAAATATTTAAAATAAAAATAAATATCAGGTAATCCTAGGGGATAAGGTACTTGATTATTTTCTATGATAAGTCAAAGGTAGTTGAATTAGTCGATAAAACGTTATAGCAGTTCAAACATTTGTATCGCTAGAATGTTAAATCGTAATGCAGTGTGTCAAACCTGTAGTGGAAAAATATCAACTAACTTTTGGAGGATACTGTTTCAATAACTGACAATATCTCAAAACCATAAAACATGTTATTGTTACCAACAGTTAGATAAATAAAAACATGTTTATTTTGTTTTCTTTCGCTCCACAATACACATCAAAGCCATTAAGGGTACGCCAAATGAGGTCTCAAACAATTCCTGGCAGAAGGGTCGGATAAATAAACAAAGAACAAAATTTAACCGTTTGTTGTTGCTGTTTCGTTTTGGACTCCAATATAAACAACAGCCCCACCAATCACCACCACCGGCATAGCTTTGTTTTACACTCCGAATGCCGAAATCAATACGATGTCAAAACCTAAGAAACCAGCGATTTTCAAATATTCCTCGATTTCGTAGCGTAGATAGAGTGCTTCGATAGGAAGATGAAATTTTCCTTGTAATAGACATAATTATGAGGAACTGGGTGGTGTCTCATCTTCCATGGAAAAGGGAGGCTCCTCCGACCAGACATGCATGCGTTGTAAATGCCGCCACAGACGCTTGGCAACCTTGGTCTAAAGAACCCCCTCAAATAATTTATACGTAGATCGCAAAGTAATGATTAGCAACAATATTTACACCTAGCATGGGTATATTTTCATGGAACAAAGGTAAAATTTAAATACACTTGTCCATCGAATTTGACAACCATGATACACGGTTCCGCATTTATCATCATGATTGACAGTTGATCAGATTGTATCTCGGTACTATTACAGTTGCTATATTTAAACCAGAATCTTCGATACGTCTCTTGATTTTAGAACAAAGCTACCAAACTTATACGGTTCCTTCAAAGTATAATTTCTAAAGACTATATGTCATTTAAGATGAGGGATGTGTTCCTAAACTTCCACAATGGATGTCCACCAAGTCCATTATCTACCCAACTTACGAGTTTCAAGATAAACGATCATTTTGTATGATAGTAGCGTGGAATAATGGAAGTATAGAAAATAAACATTGCGTATATGAGCAAGAAAGCAATCATCAATAGACTTTGCACAAAAGAAAAGTTTCTGGTATAAATAGTAGGTAATGTACCAATTTCCATAAAAAATCTGACACATCTCTTCCGTGCCTAAAATGGCGTGATTGAATAACATAACACAATTTCGCAACTACCCCATATTACTTAATATTTTACATTAAAAAAGATTTATGCCTGGACTAGTGGACAGTGTTTCAAAGTGGAAAAGATAAAATGAAATTGATTAGAGCAATATTTTAAATGAAAAGAATGCCCATGGAGTTTCTTGCTCGTTCGTCACCATAGGTATCAACTACGCTTTGGAATGGGCAACTAGCTTCATCTGTCTGACTGGCCGACTCCTTGACAATTCAAAAGTGCCTGTAATTGGTTTAATTAAAATAAATGCTTTGAGTTTAAGTTCTAGAGAAACTAAAACATTACCTACACAAGGATAATCAGGACAAGTGCGAAATATTAATTGAATCAGCCCCTATAGAGAATAAACTGGCTATCGAGCTGTCGCCCTTCAAGGTGGCTATTAAATAAATTATTCATCAGAACGGAACCGATCTAATGCGATCCGTATAAACATCAGTGCATCAAACTAACAAACTTGGAGGGTTATTACAAAAGTTTTCAGACCTTTCTTATGACAACTTCAGAGTTACCATTACAAACTAAAGGATTGCAGAATACATCTCGTAGTATAACAACGGACTAATTTAATTTCGGAAATTTCAACTTAACTTAAACTTGGACCGTGATCAAGAAATTTAAGCTTTGATCATAGGGCTATTAAGCTAACAAGATCTTTGGATCCTTGTTTGCATAATGTTGCGGTTACAGATGACTGAGAAACTGGAGGAACATCAATGGGTACAGAGACAATTTAAGAGATACATAGTGGTAGAGATTTTTAAATTGTTAACTTTCATGTTCCTAGACATGGAAAAAAAAATACAATGGCATTATTACAACGCTCATAATGCAGATGATGTTATTAATAGAGATTCTATTTCTATGTTAATTTATTAATTACGTTCAAGTTTTAAGATAGGCGCGTTGGTAATGTCTGTTAGCAAAATGGCACCAAAGAGCCATGTTATGTCATTATGTTATGTCTTTATTCATGTCTCCATTGTGATTACCAGTAAATGGTTCACCTGTCATCGTTTATCACTTCCACTTCTACTAAAGACATCGCCATCACTATGGTATATTTGGCACATTTGTTAAGCTGACGAAGGTAATAAAATATAAAGACAGGACAAGCATTTCGTTATCTAATAATATTGAAGTTCCAAATAAATGTCCTTTTCTTTCATTAACGTGTCCAATTTCGGTCGGAAGAGCTATTTTGACTGAATAGTTTATCGGATACCTTAACAAAATTTTTTATAAAAAACGTGAGAAATTGTCTCTGAAAACATCACAAAATAGCATGCGGCGTTTTGTGAGAGAACTGGACCGGTTTTTTAATTAAAATAGTTAAAAATTTACAATTTAATTGTATAAACAAGTTTATAATAAATGTGAGACTGTATTGATTGCCTACTTACGTACAAAACTGGTTTCAATTATATATCATTTACCATTACCTACCTACTTACTTAAAAGACCTCGTGCATTCGTGTTACGTTCATTTTAATATCAACTGTACTCGTTTGCATACATTGCTTATAATTCACTTGCTTCTTATTAAAATCTAGGAGCGCCTTGTTTTAAATTCTTAACATAAAAAGAAACAATGAGTTTCGAGAACAAAGTCATTATAGTTACCGGTAGCAGTTCTGGCATAGGAGCTGCCACCGCGATAAAATTGTCGAAACAACGAGCGAAAATAACAATAGTCGGCAGAAACGCGACCAAACTTAAAAACGTTTCGAAAATATGTGAACAAAATGGAAGTAAACCGTTAATGATTATAGCCGATGTGACTAATGAGGAAGGCGTGAAGAAAATAATTAGTGACACAATAGAATACTTTGGGAAATTGGATGTGTTAGTGAACAACGCAGGGATGTTTAACCATGTGAGTATCCTCGACCCACATGCTATTGAAAAGTTTGATAAAATCTTGGCAACCAATCTTCGATCAGGTATATATTTAACACATCTAGCGACACCCCATCTCATTGAAAGCAAAGGGAATATTATAAACATATCCAGTGCCGCCGCTACGGGAATATTTGGACCGCAAAATTTCGCGTACTGTACGTCAAAGGCGGGCTTAGATCATTTCACCCGAAGTGTTGCATTGGAACTAGCACCAAGAGGTGTTCGCGTGAACTGTATAAATCCGGGCCCAGTGAAAACTGATTTCATAGAAAAAGTGACAATGGACAAAGGAGAGCAAGAAAAAATCTGGGCAGACCTAGAGAAAAATACTGCACTTAGTAAAATTGCCGAATCAGAAGAAGTTGCAGATCTGGTGCTGTTTTTAGCTAGCGATACAGCAAAGAGTATAACAGGATCTTCTTATGTTATAGATAATGGAGCGTTATTGAAATGAATATTTCAATGATCAATAATACATAATATGATACAAAACTTGATTATTATATTTTACTGAACTGCACTTTTCCTGTACATTGCAATTCTGAAAGGGAATAAAAGAGGAAATGGATGAATATATAAATCTACGGATTTAAGTAATTCCAGATGACAGCGATGTGGATGAATCTTTTGATGCTTAATTGTGTCTTTGTATGTAGTTTTAATTTGTAGGTACTGTTATCCTTTTTTATTTTGTTTTGTGTTTGTAATTATGTAGGTATGGTACACGTAGTTTACTGATAATAATGTAACGTATTATGTCATTGTGAATATTTTAAGTGCCAAATCTTAATGTATGTACCTTCCACATATCGAAATTACCTCCAGATAAAAGACATGCACAGGCATTATTTTGATCGTAAGGTATTTGAATGCTGTAAAAACACCGATTAAAAACATTACACCGCAACTGACGGCCGTGCCACGAACTGTACGGTTGCTCTATTAACCCAGTTTCGAAGATACAGTGTTATTTGAAAAGAGCTTTTAATTTTTTGCTGATGTTGGGGCGATGAAAACAGTAGTCGCTTGTAATATAAGCATCGAAGGCGTTAAGACTTTCAATAGTTCCTATTCCACTGTGGTTTGGCTTGTTATGGAATTGTATAATAATAATGATAAATCCGTCTTACCCACGTAAGTAAATCCCTATATTGTATCTTCTTAGCGTGTTTAAGTCATGTATATTGTATGATTGTGCTTGAAGTTTGCTTACAGTAAAATCAAAAATAAACGTTAATTTAAAACTGTGTAGGTAGAGGTTTCACAATATAAAAATTTACAACAAAAACTGTTACTGATATTGTAATTGTATAAAATTGATGGTACGCGCCCGAAATTGCATACGTGGCGGCATTGTTTTCGATTTTACGGTTCACGAATCGCAATTTCGCCATTTTTATGTTTGTGTTTGTTTACTATTTATTCACCTGTATATTTTGGAATAGCTAATTTGATAAACGAACTCACCGTATATCTATAAGACAAAATTTAAGCCCTTTTCCTTTGTATATGAAGAAACTATTGAACGCCACATGCTACGATTCTTCCAGCTTTTGCTTCATCCACATTATAAATCTGTTCGTAAATTTCGCGCCGGCTGCAAATACTTCACATCTTTTTAGAAGAACATCACCGACGAACAGCTTATTTACAGTGATTGTTACATGTGACGAATTCTCCACATCTCTTCCAAAGTATTTTCATTCAACACCGCCGTTTAGTCAAAAGTTATCAAAACATGTGATTTGAACACGACTATTATCTTCGAGCTATCTAATCATTGCATCAATTCAGGCATGGGATTGAGTCGGACGAAAGTTTTGTCGAATACGGCAATTTCACGGTCGAACTGTCTGCCGCTGCACTGGTAGCCCGAGCATTCCCGAGCCTGTCTCCGAACGAATACGCGATGCATTGGCGTTAAGACTTTGTTTTTGTTTTGCTGGAATAAATCCATAAATCGAGCGTAGTCTCAGGGTATTTCTATACTTGCTATGGAGATTTGTAGGTGTTATAGCTTTATACCGATTGCGACAGAACTCAGAGGACGAAAAACTACGAAAAAAAAACGTTTTAAAATTATAAAGTTAGCCCAGTTGCTCCTTAATCTCTTAAATCAACCAGAAGACAATCTTGGCTCTAAGTATCTGATTTAAATGACATATTTCTGTTGAGATTTACATATTAACAGTGCCGCACAAAGGCTTTCTGACATTTTTAACTGTACATTGGCGGAATTGAGGGATGACTCTCGATTTATTAACAAGTAATTGATAATCATTTAATCACATTATCGCATTGGGTGTGAACCTGTAAGGATAGTTAGTGTAAGATTGTACATAAATGAATAAATAAATATTGTGTCAATGATACCTAAGCTTTGAAAAATTCTCATGTTGATCTTTATAAAGAAATTCATAGATCAAACTTCTTAATAGAGTCAAGAATATCGTCGCCTAATTATTTTATCCAAAATCAGGAACGAACGATAGGCTAATATATTGTACATCGAAAAAATGAGAAAAGACGCGCTTCATTGGTTCGTACATGTTTAAAGAATGGAATGGAAGGAGAATTATAACGAAACAAATGTACGATGCGAATATAATAAGACAAGGGACTGGGGAGATCAGGAGAACATAAGTAACAAGTAACATAACGCGATCAAAGTACACTGGGGAACATTTATATGTGAATTTAGGAAGCAAGATACGTCAGCGAGATATTAATATCACATTTGTACTGTACTAGGTTGGAAGTGTTAATCTCTAACTGTGAAGGTCAGAAATAATGTTCCGACAGTTATTACCATTTCCACAGGGAGAAAAAGAAATACAAGCATTCATTTCATGGAGGCTATTGATCATACACTAAGTACAAGAGGTGCAGATAATACCATCAGCCGTATAAACGTTAGAGAGCCTCATATTCGTCATGGAATATTAAGTGAGTATTTTTAAGATGAATTCTAGCTACAATAATGTTTTAGGGACAACGACAATAATACCAGCCTTTTATTGTCCCGCTGCAAGGCAAATACCTCTTCTAGAAGACAGAGACAGAGAACCACGCATTGATCACCACGCTTGTTCAAAATGGGTTGGCAATTTCAGACTTCTAATTATTACCTATAAAATCCAGGTTTCCTTACGATATTTTTCCTTCACTAATGTGAGCAATGTCCAAGATATACTCAGACAGTACATATATAAAACATATTCTATATTGACAAGGGAATTTGATACCTATCGACCCATAAATAGTCAGTCGTGTTGCAATATCCAGAGTTTTCTCAAGGGTATTGAAACGAGCGACAAAGGGCCGCCCCTAGCCTCATCTGTATGGAGTGGCAAATTAGACGAGAACCACACAGTGAACTAAAGTATCAATTCACAATTCTACATAGCTAGTGTGTTTCAATCTAAGTGGTGGATGATTAAAAAGAACAGAGATCTTTATATCACATTAGCCTTCGTTTTGTAGGTGAAATATCATGCTGCGCCAACCCCAAAGAAATGATTGAGTTGAGCTGCACGATTTCTGCCAAATGCGTGCACTGACTGAACAGGTCAAAAGACCATCTCAGACATCGATTCGATCGATTCATATAACCTGACCAAGATTATGTCTGGACTTTAAAAGAGACTGTGACCTCTGAGTTTGCTTTGGCCTTTCTTCTCAGAGTAGTCGGATAGGAAACGCCGACCTCATCCAGTTTTATAAAAAATATGATTGACGTGTAAAAGAGTTCGTGCAAACCTGCTTACAAAAATTAAATCATTTATTAATAAATTTTGATAAGGGTTGATGCTGATGTAGAGTTACATGTAGGTTTAAGTATGTACCTCAGTGTCTGATTGATTTCTGATTTCACACAAATACCAAATCACACAAAATCCCCAGTCCAGTTAAGTAACTCCTCATTATTTCATTATTCATAGTAACGAACGCATTTCGATTTCTTTGTTATTAGAATGGTTGCACATGATGGATAACCGAAATAATAATCAAAACACTAACCTACAGACGTCTATTAATGCACTTGTATCTATATACTTAATTTTACACCAGAAAATACAACAAAACATAAAATAGGCGTTAGTTTATTAATAATTTTAATTCCATAGTGTTAACTATTCAAATCATCATCATCATCATCTGCCTAGCCTTTTCCCAAATATGTTGGGGTCGGCTTCCAGCCTAACTGGATGCAGCTGAGTACCAGTATTTACATTGAGCGACTGCCTATCTGAGCTCCACAACCCAGTTACTGGATAATACGAAACCCCTTGGTAACACTGGTTGTCAGACTTTCGGGCTTCTGACGACCCGTAACGACTGTCATAGATCCATGAGTGAAAGCCGGGACCAACGGCATTTCGTGGCACGGAGGGGTCTTGGTATGTAAATATGGTCACCCATCCACGGACCAACCGCGGCAAGCGTAGCTTAACCTGAACGATCGACCCGTGCGGCTGTTATTATTTAGCCACAAGTCCGTCAACTATACTACAGTGTAACTATACTAGATATAGTGTCAACTATTTCAATATTGGTCGGAACACCTTGCAACAGTTTACTTAAGGTAGGTGCACTTCACTTGATGCAATTTTTTAAATGTCCTCCACTTTCCCAGCCTTTCTTTACCTATCTCAGATCAAGATATTGTTGAACTTTCTAAAGTTCTTTATATCACTTGCAATTACTTTCTCTCCGAGCTTCCCTTATCTATGCTCCGTTGGTTTTAAAACACGTAAACTTTTCTACATAATTTTAAGATTTTTTATTTAGAAAAAAAGTGAAGCAATTTAATTTTTATTATTAGCGGCCATAGTAGTACTCACTCTGTGAAAATTTTAAATGTCTATCTAGTACGGTTCAAAAGATATAGCCCTGTGATAGACGGACTGACAAACAAACAGCGGAGCCCTAATAATAGGGCCTCTTGGCACCCTCTGGATACGCAACCCTAAAAAACAGAAACGTGGAGTTGAAAAAATGTCACGTATGTAAATAATAACGAATACACACGTATTCAAATCACGCTAAATCCACATAAAAATACATAAACAAAACTCGAAATGAAATTCGCTCTTTGTCATCCTTTTTAAAAAACACGAAAGCTCGTAAATACAACTGAATTAAATCACCATTAGGTTCCGGTCAACTTATTTATTGCATACTTTTAAATTCTGCCAAGTTTAAAAATGTGCCTTTTTGTGGGAAATTTCATTAAAGAATACATTCTTGAATGAAAACTTTTTACAGAGAGAGAGAGAGAGAGCATAAATGGTAGATTTTACTATATCGGATATTAATTCTGTATAACTTTTTTATTCCTGTTTTATCTAAAGATACCTACCTACATAATAATCATTTATTTATTTTTATTTTTCCGGTTAGACTGGAAGCCGACCATTTTTTTTTTTAAGGATGGGAAATCATCAAATGACCCCTCCCGCTCTGGGTGGAGCGGAAGGGAGTGTCAGACTCTTACTGACTAAAACCCATCCGTGTTCCTTCCTTAGCCCTTTATATTCCGGGGCAGCGGTAACCCTTTCGGACAATCCCGCTGCCCCGGCAGGCTTCGGCCCTGACGGGCCCCTCCTTTCAATGCTGACATCTCTTTCATAGTTGGGAAAAGGCTTCGCAGATTTTGACCTAGGTACATAATTCATTCTAAACGTATACCTAAGTGAGGTGATTTTTGATGCAGCCTCCTGTTTTACATTTCATTGTGGATCATTCTTACCTGCAGCATTTGAAAATATGATAATATTTAATGTACCTATTAAATATTTTCATATTTAATAGGTACATTAAGTATTACTTTTTGTCTTGCACACATAAGATAACTCTATCAATCCATATTTATTAGCACATTTTGCACATATATTTTCAAAAGTTCTATACATCACTTGCAATTAGTGTTGTGGCTAAGTAAAAACAGCCGCTCCGGGTGACCAATCAGGTTAAGCTACACTTGCCGCATTTGGTCCGTAGATGCGTCACCGTGCTAAAGCTCAGTAGTAAAACTACCTCGTATAATGGGTCATTTAAGCTTCTTGTATAACAATCTACTATTTCGTTTTTGTAGGCTCGCTAGTAACAGATAAAAAAAAACTCTTTCCCCTAGAGGAAGAAATGCAATTTTTTCCTCGCTCTGGTACACTACAATGACGGTATTTTTGAGCAAGAGGAGTGAAAAAAAGAATTGTTTAAATCCGACTGGAAGACTTCAAAGCAACAAGCTCTTCAGCTTTATCAGTGTAGAAGTATAGATTTGTGTGTACTACTTGTGTACCACAACTTGTGTTTATTGTTGCGCTATGAAATACGAGTCGGAAGCCAAAACCTCTTATCCTTTATCGTTAAATTTCTTTCGACGTAATGAGAGCCTTTTTACACTGTTTGCATCAAAGTTATGTTGGAAAAACAAATTACGTAGGTAGAATCTTTAAATGAGAATTTCGTATGAAAATTTTTCTTATAAGATTTTAAGGACCTGAACTTTTTAATGTCTTGTAATACAATCACCACCTACGAAGGCGATGATTAATATTATAGTATCATCTACATCATCATCATCATCTGCCTAGCCTTTTCCCAACTATATTGGGATCGGCTTCCAGTCTAACCGGATGCAGCTGAATACCAGTATTTTACATGGAGCGACTGCCTATCTGACCTCCACAACCCAGTTACTGGGTAATACGATACCCTTTGGTAAAACTGGATTAATAGTATTACATATCCTGAGTTATTATGAATAAAATCTGTCAGACTTAAATTTTATTCCACGACAAAAAATTGTAGGTCGATTGAAAAATCAGCCCTAAGAGTTATTTTCTCTAACGCGCAATACAGCAATCTCGAAAGACAATGGTCGATATGAGTATGTGTGTTCGGGGTTGGGGTGAGATTATAAAGATAGCTATATTTCAGTAATACAAATGGGATAACGAATAAAATTAATGAGGTGAATGAGATGAGATTTTGTCGCGCCCGATATGCTTTCCGAAAACGTACTGACTGTTTTACGTAATACATATAAAATATTCAAGGCATAGAGCGCGGTGTCGCAATTACGCTGACATATTTATTATTGTTCGGTGATGTGAAGCAATGTGAGAGCACTCATATTCTCGGTAGTACTGATAAACTATGAAGAATATGTAAACGATAGAGACTTCTTAGAACATGAAAGACACGACTAGTACCCAGCAGTAGAACATTTTCATTCGATTTCTACGTAAGCGCTTTTCCAGTACTACGTAATAAAGAATTTAAGCGGAATACAAAACAGAAGAGAGCTACAATACAAGCTCCATTTCATACACTTGAGTATTCCTAGTCGCACTGAGTCGATACATGTACCTGCTAACTGAAATCGAATACGAAATCAAATCGCTACACAGCGATCCGGAACGTAAAATTGGAAAATGTGATTTGCAGTCCATTTCTGTTTTTTATTTTTTTGCTACGCTCTAATTAGTTAGCTTGGTACTTTTTCTTCGCTGACTGGTTGATACACACTTTCTTGTTTAGTTTGTACCGATACGAGATAAAGAAATCTTTCGTATACGGTCTTGGAAAATGCAGATACCTATATGTTGAGTTTTAACCGATTGATTGAACTAGGTATAGTCTGCTCCAAAAGTATCTGATAAAACGTAAACAAACCCTGTTTAGGTTAAATTCTTACGCAATCACTCACTCAAAAACATATAGGTATATTCATCTGTATTTAGAAGGTTTCAGTTGTATAGCTCACCACCGCTTTCTGCAACAATTATGGTTTGAATTACATGATTTGATTGAATAATCGTTCAAAGTTTTTCCACTTCGGGTAAAAACAGATAAAAAGAAGAAAAAGAGAAAACAATACCGACATGGCATCATCAACCCGTTGGACTTTATAGTGGTACACAAAACCCATAATAATACATACATCAAAACAAGATGGCCAAGGTCCAATAAATATGAATCAGGGGGCCTAAAAAGGCCACTTTGACAGAATCATAAAACAATTCATTTCACGCAATTTCATCTGTATGACAGTTTCGTATGGAGATTCGTAACATGCTACAGGTACACCTCTGCCTAACCCTTCAGAGATATACCTATAGGTGTGAAACTGTCAAACAGATGATTTGCGTGATATGAATTGATTTATGATTCTTCCAAAGTGGCCTTTTTAGGCTCCCAGCACCTATAAAAACAGACAAAGAATAAAATGATTGTCTCATTTCAAGTTTTCAAAATCACTTTAACTTTTAAATATACAAAACTTTTTGAAAAGTCCCTCTTTACTTTGTACCATCGTAGTACTCTTGAACCTCATCTCCTTGTATGCATAATTCAATGGCCATTATTATGTAAATACATGGTTTCCGTGCTACACTGAAAAATAGCATTTATTTACTGAAACGAGTACAAATTTGGTGTATCACTTGAGATTTATTTAGCATAAGCATAAAGAGTAATCAGCCTATAATGCTCCCACTGCTGAGACACAGGCCTCCGCTCTGTGAGAGGGAGTGGGCTGAAATCCACCACGCGGGCCCAGTGAGGGTTGGTAGATGTCACGTCTTCGATTTTTTGGTTCTAGGACATGTCGGTTTCCTCACGATGTTTTCCTTCACCGTTTTGAGAGCAGTGGTGATGAAATTATTTATGTAAAGTAATGCGCCTACCTGGGTTCGGACCCATGACATACACCTCGTAAGTAGGGGTCATTACCACTGGGCCACCACTGCTTTATGAATTTGCTTTAATTAAAACGGTTAAAAACAAATAGCAATAATTAAAGAAACTTACACACAAAAGAGGAAACTATAAAGTTGAGGTCAAAACATAAGAGATCGAGCAAACTGGAGTAGGTACTTATCAGTTCATAGTCAGAATCTAACAGAGGGGCTCGTGGCTTCGTCGGTTCGTGGATGAGTGAGACCCATGGTCCCGGCTGTCATTCTTAGACCCTGTGACAGTTGCTACATGTAGTCAGAAGCCCAAAAGTCTGACAACCAGTCTTCAAGGGTTTCGTGTTATCCAGTAACTGGGTTGCGGAGGTCAGATAGACAGTCGCTCCATGTAAAATACTGGTATTCAGCTGCATCCGGTTAGACTGGAAGCCGACCCCAACATGGTTGGGAAAAGGCTAGGCCAATTGAATGATTCAAAATCCTACAAAATCGTGAATCAATCGAGGTAGATATTTGACTGCGGCACTGTGGGAATGTCGCAGATGTCGGGGTAAAGGGCTGATTCCATTTCTTTTATATACAACACTACACGGAAAATATCGTGAAGAAAGTTTTGAGTAGGAGCGGTTGGTCTTCTTCCACTCTTAAAATCAGCCAGGCTTAAGAGTAGGAGAAACCCAAAGAATAGAATGAAAATATATTCTTTATTACACCATCGAAGCGACACAATGGGCGGTCTTATCGCCAAAAACGACATTTTAAAGACAACCTTTGAAACAAAGAAGCTTTAAGCGCCGAAAGGGGGTGAATACCGAGATGACGACTAATAGAGAAGTATGGAAGAAGTCATGGTGCGCCGACCCAAAATAAATTGGGATGAAGGCAAAAGAATGATGACTACCTTATCTTCGTCTTGGTAGTAAACAATATTTTTTAAAGAACTTTCTTTTGAAAACAAAGACATATATTTACAGAATATAAGGCCGATTTTAATGATCCTTATTGAAGAATGAGGTCACCTATCCAATTTGCAAATGTCGTAGACGTCATACTTCGCTGACATGTTCTAACGACCGTAGTCTTCGACTGAACTTCAAACATGTCACTCCTACCTCAGTGGCTTTAGTGTGAGTTTTTTCACTCACGTTCCATTGCGAGGGCGTTAGAATTTTTTTATGGGAAATAGTTATAGCGCCACCTGGTGGTCACTAGGAGAAACCTAATTTCCCATACAAAATTCTAACGCCCTCGCAATCGAACGTGAGTCGAAAAAACTCACACTAAGGCCTCTGGACTTGTTGACATGATCTACAATAAATCTAAGTCATACGAAGGGAAAGTTTAAGTTTGCTGCAACTGTGACATTTGAACATTAAACATGTTTTATGTCTATTTATTTTCATTACAGTATTTTTCATGAAAATAAACATTTGGATCCCCCGTGCACTCCGTGCAGAGATAGTCTTTATTGAATTAATTATAGGCACCACGGGTTACGTCATCGTATTATTCACTACTTTTTCTTGTCTTCTACTTCTTCTTTCTTCTACTTCTTCTTGTTTACTTCAGTAGGTAAACAAGACTCGTATCATTTAAAAATTCTATACTTATACAATTTGAATTTTCAGGTATACATCAGCTTATGCAGCTTATACCGATATACATTGAAATAAAAAATCACGCTAAGCCTTTGGTCCCGGCTATCATTCGTGGATCTTTAGCAATCGTTACGGGTCGTCGGAAGCCCGTTATTCTGACAACCAGGCGTACCAAGAGTTATCGTATTACCCAATAACTGGGTTGTGGAGGTGAAATAGGCAATCGCTCCATGTAAAATACTGTTATTCAGCTGCATCCCGTTAGACTAGAAGCCGACCCCAACATAGTTGGGAAAAGCCTAGGCAGATGTTGATGAAATTGACATACAAGTTTCCATTAGTACCTAAGTATATCTACAAGTATACTACGTCGGCTCGAAATTGCCGATCATAAGCTTATTATGATACCTCTATCTTATAACCATGTGAATTAAGTTCATTATGCGTATAGTTTCATTATGTATCCTGATAGCTTTTCAATAAATTGCCTTATACCTACTATTAAATCTATATATTATAATAACAATAAAGAGAGGTTGTTTTTTTGTATGTTTGAACGCGCTAATATCTAAAACTACCAGTTGTATTTGAAAAATCTTTTGCATTTGATAGCCCATTTCTTGAGGAAGGTTATATGCTATTTAACAGCAGCAGACGAAGTCGCGGACAATTTTTTTATCATCCTTTCGTCGATGAACAAAAGTTCAATTTGATAATTTTACGTTTTTCTATAGATGTTTTGATTTTTAATTTGAACAAAATATGGTTATACCTTGCTAGGTAGCCCAGAGCCTACATTTTTACCCAGATGATGGCTATAGGCTCGCCCCCTATTATGGGACTTAAACATGGGTGTATACCAACTATAGGTACACCTCTTCTTAACCCTTCGGGAATTAACCAACCTACGGTCTACCCAAAACTGCATTATTATTAAGTTTAAGTATATTAAGGGCTGATTATTCAATTGACAGATAATTTTTATTCGTAGAATAAAATTGACGTCTGACAGCTTTTGTATGGAAGAATTGTCAAAAATTCAAAATTATTCCTCCGGTAAAATTATCTGGCGTTGGAAAAATCAGCCCTAACTTGAACATCGAACTATTTCAAATTATTAATATTTTAAACCGCAAATACCGCAATAGATTCTTGTAAACAAGCAATAATTTAATTTACAATGAGGAAATCCCGCACAAAACTATTGATCCGAACCGCATACTTTGCATAAAGTCCTATGAATGCGTCACAGTGGGCCACATTCCAATTGTCTTTCAAACCATCCGTTTCCCTGATGATGTGTAGAAGTCTTTTACAGCTTTTCCAACCTTTGTCCAATGGCACTTTGTGATTTTATATTATGTATCGCTGACATACGTCTGTGGATAGTTTTCGGGCTGTATTCTCTGAAGTCACTTTGTGTGGGAGGAAATTACAGCTAACTGTCACATAGGTGCCTAAACGTTTGAAATACATTTTCCCTTTGAGCTACTTTGTGTGACGTTTATATCACCTGTTTCATAGAAAAAGAAATTGTATAAATACCTACGCGGTCAAAATGTATAGTTAGAACAGCAAATCATTCTTTTATCGTCGAAAAACTCATCGCATGGGGGTCCAGAATTATGTCCCTAAGAATCCATGGTCACAGTTTGCGGGTCGATACCCTGCCGTTCTGAATAATGTTTCTTACAAATGAACTTGATTCAATAATATTCTCGTTTCTCTACCAACGTTCTTTTTTTAAATCCAAAATGTAGAATTCTATATTACAGACAAAACTGAGCTGTCAGAATACACCCAGAAATTTATTTATCGCACTATGCGCAGAGGCATAACAATTGCCATTACTTACCAAACAAGGAAAATAAGCAATCTATTTTAATACTCTAATAATAGCATCGGTAACGTTCCGATTGAACGGTTCTGTGATGGTTTAGTTACTCATACGTAACCGTACGTAATTTTCAAGGATACCTATTAATTAACGCCATTTGATGCGTCTAATTTCTTGACACTGAATTACCTTAGACCCGTGTCACACGAGGCTACCTTTTTAAGCTAGGATAGTAAAATAATTCGCTTCGTGTTTAAGAAACTACTCTCATAAACACGAATCTAGACTCACTAGCTTGCTAGCTTACTAGCACTAGCTTCCCAACTTGAAAAATAGCCTTGTGTTACCCGAGCTTAAGGCACATTGGCAAGGTAAGACGGTTTCGGTACAAAAAAAGCACTGCTGACATAAATCAAGGCGCCAAAAAATGAACAAAATGGTTTTATAGAAACGCTTCAGAATGTTTCTAATATCTATATAAAATGTATATTTTCGAAGTTGGTCAAAGATCCACAAATGACTGATATTGAATAAATTGAATTAATGCTCTCACGATACGTCTTGCATCCTATCACTATTTGAACGTAAGTATATGGAATAAGTATTTCAGAGGATTTATAGGTAGGTATAGAGAGGATTTTATTGGTCGTGTAGTTTTGTATGATAGAAAGAAAGAAAAAATATTTATTGCGACTCGTGTAGTGATGAGTGATGACAATATCACAGTAGGTACCTATTCTTTATGTTGTGTGAAGTAGGTATAAGGACTTACTATAATCAGACTATAATGTTTTCACTGCTGGGACACAAGTATACATAGATATATAAAGATATTATAAGTTCTTACTTTAAGATTGTTATTACCTTTAACCTACCTACAATAATTTTGAGACTAACGGTGCCAATATGTACCTAACAGAAAATACATTTTGCAAATCAAAGTATATTTTGTAAAAGCACCTAAAATGAATATTTATTAAACAAAGCATTCGAGGCTTTACAGTTATTTCTACACGGAATATTTTTAATCAAATATGTAAAGTAAAAGAGCCAGAGAGTAAATTGTAAGAAGTGACAAAATACAGTACGACAGCTGGCGAATTACTGGAGGTACTTTTCCTCCAACAACATAGTTAAGAAATCACAGCAATTCCTCTTACGAGAGTAGGATGTACAACTACAATCTATCTCTTAATAGATTTTCAACTTTATCGCTAAAGTATTAGGTTTAAGGTTGATTGGGAAAATTTGACAGTTTCGGGTAGCTTGATGTGCTAGCATCTGTACATAATTATGTCAAACACTCAAACAAATAACCCTTTCATAATCCGAACAAAACAGTCCTATTAATTTCATAACGGACCAAAGGGAACGTGGGAAAGTCTGGGTCAACCCTAAAATGTCGACGCGGCGCGCTGTACCGACGAGTCATAAATGCTCCCGCAGACAGACATGACGCGATTCTAGTGGAACAATTTCTATGAAAACTTCGTGGAAATGGTTCTACATCTACCAGTGCCCCGTCAAACCGTCGCGTCGCGCCTGCCTGCGGGGGCCTTATGTTAATTTACATACCACAGTTGTTCTTAGTTCTTGCGTTACTGTTCTAGTTACGTTACAGTTAGTTCGCTTTGCAAACAAAACTCCTGCTTTGATAAAGATATTGTCGGAGAATTGTGTTTATAAGGCAAATTGACTGGAACTAGGTAATGTAGCAGCTTGAACTTAGGTTAAATGTTTGTTTTTATTTTACAAGCTGTTAAAACATACTTTGGAACGTTGTCGGTAGCTCGATGTAAAATTGGATAGTTAAGTGACTTGGTTTTCGTTCATTTTTATTAGAAACAGATTCTCAATAGTTACATCCAAACTGAAGGAAAAGATGAGTCGTGGTTATATGACCGCACGGACGGGACGGTCGAAGGTTAGCTAGGCTTGTCGTGGTCAAGAGTGTCAAGACCCCTCCGTGCCTTGTAAAGTATGTTAAGCCGTTGTTCCGACAGTCATTCGTAGATCATCGACAGTTGTTACGGGTAATCAGAATTAAGCTAAAAGTCTGACAACCAATCTTACCTAGGCATGTACTAAAATAAAAAATTCGAAGACATATGACATCTACCAACCCGCACTAGGCCCGCGTGGTGGATTATGGCCCACTCCATCTCACAGAGAGGAGGCCTGTGTCCTAACAGTGGGAACATTATAGGCTGATCATGTGTATGTATGTGTCGCAGCCAACTGGTTAAATTAGCCGTTCAGTTAACTGCCTGGCCTTTAGAAGTAGTGTTCGCCTCGCTTCCTCCCTCGGCTCGAACACGGTTGATCACAGTTCTAACCTAACCTAACCCACTTGGTCGGGGTGCAATGCCTTAATTACTGCAACCAATTCGGCTCGCGCGTGATTGGTTACAGACTTCCAACCTAAACTGTAATTGAATATCATTCAGGCCGCTAGTTGAACGGCCGCCGTTTAGTTGAAAGGCTAGGCAGTTAACTGAACGGCTAATTTAACCAGTTGGCTGCGACATATGTATGGGGTTAACTGGGTTGTGGAGGTCAGATATAGGCAGTCGTTCCATGTTAAATACTGGTATTCAGTTACATCCGGTTGGATTGGAAGCCGACCCTAACAGATAGGCAGATTGATTTTAAAGGAAATGTTAATTAAAAATAGTAACTTCGGGCAAAGTTAATAAATAAAAAGTTATTTTTATGTAACTAAGTATATATTTTTCAATAAAAAATGCTTTTCAAAAATATAGGAAGCGCTGTAAAGGCAATTTGTCACTGGGAATAAATTGCTGCAGAAGTATTAAACAGATGTTACTCCGCAGGGTGAACCAGCGACTCGTGATCGCCATTTGTAAGCAGAAGCACGCAGTAAATTCACTTTAATGTTATGAAGTCAGCAGAAAGAATATTGTGTCTATTTACTTTGTGTAATGTATTTCATCACCATTGCTCTCAAAGACGATGAAGGAAAACATCGTAAGGAAACCGGCATGTCTTAGGACCAAAAATTCGAACGTGACATCTAGGTACTAACCCGCGTTGGGCCCGCGTGGTTTATTACAACCCATTCTTTCTCGCAGAGAGACCTTTGTCCCAGCAGTGGGAACGTTATAGACTAATTATCTTAGCCTGTGCTGGTATTATATGCGAAAAGGCTGTATTTTATCAGAGGATCAGGGTGAAATTGGAATTGGAATTGCCTCTGCTTTTACTTAGCCCTCTTTTTTAATCTAACTTAAATCAAAGTTTATGGTGTAGTTACCGAACAAGATTATCAAAGTTAAATATAAATTTGACTAAAACGGAAGCCTGCTCGCTCACCGGAATAATTCAATGAATTTAATATTTAACTTGTTGCCAATGTTTCCGACGCGGATGTCAAAAACAGCTGGACGCCCTGCGTTTGTATTGAAACAATAATACCTACCTATAATAAACATTTGCATAATATTTTAGGTGAGATTAACAATGTGATTTAAAAACCAAATGACTCATGGTGGACTGTGCTGGGGCGGCTGCTGCAGAAAACCTGAAACGGCGAGAATTGGAAATTATTTGCTCGAGCCGTTTCGTGTTGAAACACTAGGGCCATGGAGTGCGAGTACCCACTTGGTTTTTCTAGATATCGCCAAGCAGTTGGTGGACTCTTCACGTAGCCAGATGGCTGGCGTCTTTCTTGGCCAATGAATCAGCATCGCCTTAAAACGTGGCAATGCTGCCAGCCTTTACTTTGGGTACTGTTCCTATTAACAGCGATGCGGACGAATTTTTTGCTTCTTTTTCATATACCTACATATACATATTATTATTTTAAGTCTGTTAGCGTATACAGTGTAAATATGTTAAATAAAACCAAATCAATTCATTGCTGACAATGCTCATGAATTCATGATTGATTGGACGTCATGAAAAAAGGCTTACTTATTGAACCAACCGAGTAGGTATTGATATGCGAACGCCGCCGGTAAAATTGCTATCGGAGGGTTAGTAATATAACCCGCGTGTATGTCGGAAAATATCCCACAATATACTACCGGGATTTAACGTACCCTATGTATTAATCCAGGTTATAAACTATCTGTGTGCCAGATTTCATCCAATGTTAACGCGGTTCACGCGAATAAAATTACCAGTCGACATGATTTTTTCCGACATCTTCAACAATCATCGTCATATTTCAGCTACACAAAACCTTAAATATAGGACCTAAACCTTCCATAAGAATCACTCCGTCCATTGGTGAAAACCGTATAAAAATCCGTTCTGTAGTTTTTGAGTTTATCTCATTCAGACAGACAGACGTGGCGTGACTTTGTTTTATAATAGGTATGTAGTGTTGGAGGTAAAAAATTTGAGAAAAAGAATGAAAACAGAAAAAACTTCATAGGGAAGTGTTTCCTCGAAACTCTATAAACCCTCTCAGTGCCGATAATTTCATATTAGTTAGTGTATGGTACGGCACACACCCATTAAGAACTTCGCGGAACTTTAATGATCTAAAGGTGTGGTGGTCTAACCCAACCTCAGAGTAATAACATAACATGCATTTGCGACGGGGATTCTATGTTTTAACGAACCAACTTCGAGGAAATGTATGTCTAACCTACGATAAGAAAAAATTCCAATCTATAAAGATTTTGAAATTAGGTGCAATTTGAAGACACGTCTTCAAAAAAGCCACTAAAAAGCCACACGTCGCGTCACTAAAAAGCCTACAAATTGGAGTATCTTGTTTCACTAGTCTAGTGTAGGTGGAGTGTGTAGAATGTGTAGATAGATGCTTTAAAAACTTTGTAGTCTTGTGACTGGACTAAGCTATATTCATTATATGGCCCACAGAACAGATAAAAGATATGGCCCACCAAAGCACGGTACGAAAATAAGATTTTGTGGCATTTCTCTAAGCCAGCTACACTTTCAGCTAATTTTAGAGTTCATTAAAGCATTACACCGAGTACCTATAATCCCTGCTTGCGACAAAAATGTTTATTTCCACACATTTCCGTCCCAGAATGTGTCTTAACAAATTGTCTAACTTATGATAGATAACACAGATGAAGTGGTTATCGCTTTTAATATAATTAAATGTAAACGCACCTTAAAAAGACACACACGTCGTAAAGGCAGCTTCACGCGAAATAAGTTCCCTGAAATAAAACCGGAGGAGACACTATTAATTTTCCATGGCGATGGTCACCATTATGCAAATTGCAATTTGCTAAATTGTTTCATGAATTATTGGGGACCACTTTGGTGGAAGAAATGCAATTCCGTCTGCAACAAATCAAAATGGCGAGTTTTATTCTGCATTGCGTTGTAAAGTTTAAACTAACGAGCTGTTTCTTTTTTTTTTCAGATTCAGGCATGATTTGAACAATCGAGGTGAGTCGAGGTTTCAGTTAACTTTTGTTGGAAAATTGCTTTTTGTAGGAAGATTATAAAAGATCATTTAACTATTGTTGTGAAAATACTTATAGGTACAATTACTGTAACATGAGGAAAACATTCTTAAAAGTGTTTAAAGGAACATTGTTATAATTAATTAATTACCAAAGAAAGAAAATATTAGGTCCATAAGTTACTATGAAATTGCCAATTTTTGATACTGTCCATTTGTATTTTATTCTATTTAGAATTCCAAATTCAAATTAATTTTATAGTATAGTATGAAATTTTGTTTTTCAAAATCAGTTGTGCATTTGTTTTCCCGTCGTTCGATTGTTTTTAAATATCGCTGTTTCTGTAACCATAGAAAAATCGAATTTGCGCGCTATTTTCGAATACGAGTTCCGTCGGGGCACCATCGCAACACAGACAGCACGCAATATAACAATGAGCCCCGTGGCCGATCGGAACATCGATGACTTGAAAGCCATAGTGGAAACAGAATCATCTCAAACCATGTTGGAACTTGCCTTCAACGTAAGTGATAAATCAATACTGATTCATTTACTTAAAATTGGAAAGATAAAAAGCTCGGAAAGTGGATACCGTATGGACTCGCTGAACAACAACAACAAAATCGTGACGAAGTACCGCGCAACCGGCCGTCTCAAAACTACAGGAGTTACCACTGGAAACTCTCCGTCACCCACCATACTCACCAGACCTTGCTCCAACTAATTTCCATTTTTATTCAGAATTTTGATAACTTTTTGTGTACTTTTTCAACAAGGCGGTGAAAAACGCCTCTGAAGAGTTAATCGATTCCCGTCGCCAGGATTATAGAGCAGAGCCATCAAAGAACTTCCACTATTGCAAAAGTACATCTTCAGTAATGACCAATACTTCGATTAACGAAATACATTTTTTTTTTTTTTTTATAATTTTGATTTTTTCTATGTAAAACGGCAATTTCATAGGTAAAATAAAAAATGTAAAGTACGATGTAAGAAATTTGCAGGAGAGTGTGCCTCACGGTTGTGTTAGCTGCGCCAAAAAGGCCCAGTTCAGCAAAAATTCCAGACAATTACAAGTTACCAACAGACGGAAGTTATATTGTGATCTATGTCATTACGCACGATTGATTTCCTTGGAAACAGATCTACTGAAATTCAAGTACTGACATATACACTTGTAACCTGTATGATACACGTTAAGGTACCTATATAGGGAATTTATATCTGCCTAGCCTGCCTAGCCTTATTCCAACTATGTTAAGGTCGGATTCCAGTCTAACCGGATGCAGCTGGATACCAGTATCATAAATGGAGCGACTGGGTAACACGATACCACTTGGCATGACGGGTGGTCAGACTTTTGGGCTTTTGACCATCCGTAACAACTGTTAAAGGTCTACGAATGACAGCCGGGACTAACTGCTGAACGTACTCTCCGAAGTACGGAGGAGTCTATATTAGGAGTATGGATGGGCACCCATCCACCCTC
Source organism: Gortyna flavago (assembly GCA_963669345.1). Classification (NCBI taxonomy): domain Eukaryota; kingdom Metazoa; phylum Arthropoda; class Insecta; order Lepidoptera; family Noctuidae; genus Gortyna; species Gortyna flavago. Next base: position 7,308,426 of record OY770144.1, read on the forward strand.
CCACCATCGACCTCGTCGAAGCGTTGCTTAACCCCGAAGTATGGCTGTTATTACTGAGACACAAGCCCCTCATATTACAGGTATATTATAATAATATTGTTATATTATGCGCACTCAAAGTAACCGCACAATAGCGTCTTTCAAATTGAGTATCTCATAGAATAAGGTTCGCAAGTTGATAACGATTTTTTTGTTTATCATAAAATGAGATTCTAGCTGTCTTCGTCGAACGCTCTCAATGTGAGGGTGAGTAAAAACACTTTGAGTTCGTTCCCTCTTTGTGGGGAAATCGCCTTTCTCTTGTTCTGTGATATTGAGAACTGGAAGGTAGGTAGCTACTTATACTTCGTTTCTTACTAACTAGATTCCGCCTCTTTAGTGACATGGCTTTTATGAATGTAAATAATATTTTAACGTAGGTAGGTAACGAAATTGTGTTGAAGTAATTTAATAAATTAATGTTAACCTTTTGTATACCTATAGAGTGTCATATTCGCATTTAGCGAAAAAGCTCTTTAAATAAATAAATAAATTATGCATTTAACTTGTTATTATTTTAATTACTTGCGTAGGTATCTTTGTAAAACATTCAGACACAATGTAAATTGTTATTGAATAAATGAAATGAATGAATCTTTGTGAAATTAATCATTGGATTTAATTCGGAATTTAAATTTTGTTGTTGGATAGTTAGTTGATTTCTGTAATTTAGTAAGATTTGGTTAAATATTTTAGACCTGCGTAAACTTTTGTCGATAACTTTTGTCGAACTTTTGTCATCTACACAAATAAATAAAATTGAAGTGTGTAATGTCAAAATAACAGCTTTTTACTAAATACATATATGAATTCGTCTGTTGTTTGTCTGTTTGTCTGTTTATTCCGGCTAATCTCTGAAACGGCTAGGCCGATTTTGATTTTGACGAGACTTTTATTGGCAAATAGCAGAGGGGCAATTCTCGCAATTTAAGAACGTTCACAGTCTGATCTCAGTCTCAATCTGTCAAAAATACTTCTAATTTCCCTACATTTTGAAAAGTTTTTGACATTTTTTTTTTGTCGCGAGATGAGACTGTGACTAGATTTTGAACGTTTTAAATTACGAGAACTGGCCTTCTGATGTTATAAGATGGAGTAACTTAAGCTACTTTTATTTTACAAAAATATTTAGGGTCCCGAGCAAAAAATTAAAACCTATGAAATCCAATTTGTTTTCCGACATACCTAAACGCGAACTAAGTCACGGGACTAAAGACACAGAACTGGAATTGTAGGGTACCTAATGTTATTCTAGGCACCTTCACACGTACCTATCTATTAAGTAACGGCTTTAGGGTGGGAGTCAACCTGAATAACATAGCATAAGCATAATCAACCTACTTATAAGGTTTGCACTGCATACAGGCCTCCTCTGTGGGAGAGGGAGCGGGCCACAATCCATCCTAAAAAGATACTGTTGGGAAATGGGAAAATTAACTTCAGAAAACAGTGACTTGACATAAGCACGTACTATTGCAGACATTATAAACTGCCAGCGGGGTTTTTGCGTAATACATTAACATTAGGAATGGCTTTCACATTTTGATAGTTCAAAAACATTCATTGCGTTATAAAATTTACGTTGTAGAGCAGGCAATTTTTTCGAACATATGAAGCATTGGATTAGCAATATTCCTCAAAATGATTCAGATTGTGATTGTGTGAGTGTGAGAGAGTGTTAGGCAATAAAAGTGTAGATTTTGAAGTGTAGAGACAAGTTCAACGTTATCTGATTATACGTTTCATTTATAAATAAATCACTTGAAAATCACCCAACCAAAATCTCATTACAGGAAAGGTCCTCAAAATATTCAAGAATCAAATAGAAATTCGATACCAGAATAATAAATAGCTTTGTATAGAGATAACAAAAACAGACTGGGGAGTTAAGACAGACAAAGGAAATAAGGTTATTGCTACCTCCGGGCCTATTGTACCAGGGAAGGGCTAACGTGCTAAGTGAACAGTGCAAAATAGACTATTTATTCAACGGATTTCTTGAACATTGTAGTACGGGAGACGGATATTAAAAACAGTAATAAATATTGAGACTTTTTTCATCGAAATATGAATTTGCTTGCGGGTTTTTCTTTATATGAAACTACATAATCAAATTCTGGCTTTTAATTTAGGTGTTTAGGAATATATGCCTTCTTAAATAATCTAGGTGTGTGAAAGTAAATCTTGCCATTAATAAACAAATAGGCACACCTCTGCCTAACCCTTCGGAGAATGCAGGCGCGATGTTATGAAAAATAAAAAAAAACAATCAAATAAAAGTTATGTTTACCAATATTAATTAATAACTAGCCAACTTCATAGAATCCTAAAAACTAGGAATAACAAAGAAAAACTACGGAGCTCGTTCTTTTTGAAATTAATTAAAACAGGGCCCTCGGAAATGGCTTCCATTTTCAACTTACGTAAGTACCTAGGAAAAGTAAAATGGCCGAATGAGCAAACTCCTACTCAAGTGTTGGGACAGAAACATTAGAATTCGGAACTATATAGGGCGTATCATTGCGGAGCCACATGAAGGGAATATATTATACCTAATACTTTATAGGTACTTACGGGAGGAAAAAGAGGAGATGTTTGCCCAGCAGTGGGACACAATAATAGGCAACAAAAAAAATACTTTTATCAAAAAACAAAACTTCTTAAGTATATTTTTATAAATATTGGAAAAAATAAAAATTATTTCTCAATAACATAACTCACGACAAATTATTAGTTTTTTAGGGTTCCGTACCCAAAGGGTAAAAACGGGACCCTATTACTAAGACTACACTGTCCTTCTGTCCGTCTGTCATCAGGCTGTATCTCATGAACCGTGATAGCTAGACAGTTGAAATTTTCACAGAATGTGTATTTCTGTTGCCGCCATAACAACAAATACTAAAAACAGAATAAAATAAATATTTAAGGGGGCTCCCATACAACAAACGTGATATTTTTGCCGTTATTTTATATGAGTGTTAAATATTTTATGGTGGGGAACCCTTCGTGTGCAAGTCCAACTCGCACTAGGCCGTTTTTTTTTTCAAATATTTTTATGTTGTTAGATTGCTGCATGGTATTCCAAAAAAGTCATTTTTAAATCACTTCTATTTATTTCTATTAATAAAACGAAATCTTCTTCCTACAAAGATCCATTTATGTGAAAGTTTATATGTTTGTTACTCAATCACGAAAAAACGGCTGATCGGATTTGGATGAAAAGCCCACATAAATTAGGTACTTACTTAGTTATTAATGTTAAGTTCATCATTTCATCATCATCATTTCAGCCGAAAGACGTCCACTGCTGGACATAGGCAACCACCTCCACTTCGACCGGTTCTGTGCTTCTCGCATCCAACGGGTTCCTGCGGCCTTCACAAGATCGTCGGTCCACCTTGTGGGAGGCCTTCCAACATTACGTCTTCCGGTACGCGGTCGCCACTCCAAAACCTTTCGGCCCCATCGGCCACCTGTTCTGCTAGCAATGTGCCCTGCCCACTGCCACTTAAGTTTGGCAATTCTCAGGCCTAAGTAAAATTGTTACTAACCTTATGGACTGCTGTCTGAAACAAAAGCTTTTTATTCTGGTAACCTTGATTAACACATAGGATACCTTTTATCCCGGTAGTATGTTCCCATGGGATAATTTCTGACCTCCACGCGGACGAACCCTCGGGCAAAGCTATATTATAATATTTTCAATATTTTAGAGAACCCACTTACTTTTCTTCTATCTATGTGACATTGACATTCAGTCATTGAAACGACTATATAGTATAATTATATTCATACCATACCATTTAAACGACGCAAATCGCATAAGACTAACATTTACGGATATGACATACTCAGAATATAGATTAATGTGTTGTATCCTAGCTATTAATATGCTCCCGGACTTTGAACGGACCAATTTATGTCTCGTTACTAAAAGAAACCCCGGTTGCGCCTGCGACAGTAACGAGCAATTTATTGGACAGCTCTTTGTTGTCCATTTTCCTTATTAATATTGTTTATTTTCCTTTGTGGTACTTAGAAGCTTTTTTAAGCCTTGTTAAAAAAGCTGTGTTGAGCGATTCCAGCGATTGTTTAGTACAGAAAAGGATTCCCTTAGGCCTTTTGACGCCCACGTTTTTTACGCCGGTTACTACGGTTTATACGCCGTGTGTAGGCTCGGTTCGCCAGTATTGTATGGATCACTATGGAAGCTTGTTGACAGACACGTTTATCTACGGCGCGGTTTACATTACACCTACGCCGCCGTGTGTAGGCACGGTTCGTCAGTATTGTATGGATCACTGTGAAAGCTTGTTGAAGCAAACAAGTTACTTGCATCGTCTAAGCAGTCACTGTGCTGCAGTGAACTGCTGCATCATATGGTACCATGTAATCAGAGGGGTAATTGCGTAACACACTGTCAGTAACAATGTCTTTTATTTAAGATAGTTCAACTTTCATGGCGTTATTAATTTACGTTGTTGAGGAGACACATTTTTCGAACATATGAAGCAATGGATTATAGCAGTAGGTATATTTCAAAATGATTGAGATTGATTACGCAATTAGGGTGCAGGCTTTATTGTTGAACCTGTTATTAATAAAATAACTCTCTTTTTTTAATGAAATCTTAAAAATAACAAGATTATAGGACATAAACAGACAGACGGACAAACATACTGACGAGAACTAAGTTAGAAGCTTGCAACGATATTTCAAACATTATTATTTCATACAACCATACGAACACATACCGCGATGCGTAATAATTTGATTTAGTGATACTTTAACACTAAATTCTAACCTTGAATCCGAAGGTCTTAGTCGAGGAGTCCATGTTATATCATATTCAACCGTTTTCATAGAGATGAAATAAATTCCTCACTTTATTGTGGCCTCGCTTTATGTGTGGAATTTGTTTTATTTTATCCTTGTACTGCAAAAGCAGGAAAACACTGAAGGATAAAGAAACTAATTGGCATTATAATTAAGACAATACCTACTCAGTTTCTCAATAAAATGTTTCCGGGAAAAGTAGTGAATTAATGTTTAATGTTTAATATTTTTTTACGCTTCGGGCGCCTTATGAAGTGGTAAAAAAAACTTCTATGTCTCTACTTTTTGTAGAAAAATTGTTTTTTTTTTTTTCATTATGAATGAAAGTAGTTCTTTACTCCTAGCAGGTTTTAACTAAATAATTATAAATAAGAAATAAAGAAAGAAAAAGACGTTTATTTGCGGTGAACATGACGCAAAAAAAAGAACGTAAACACAAAAAATAAAATTTAAAAAGGTAGGGGGAAACATGCGTCACATTCACGCAAAACGGCTATCGCTCAGCATTATGCTGCGACCCTATGCAAGACAGAGCCCCAGCGCTGGTTATCAGCGACAACATAATATCACTAATGTAATGGGTAAATATGAAAGCCCTCTCTGGTACTGCAACGCGCACTTCAACGCGCCACGCAACGGGGCGCGGGAAACGGAGCCAAATTACCCGCGGTAGTGTATATTTATTGAATTTATATGTAAAAATCACGCGCGAGGTCGCGTTATCTGCGCGCCGTCGCGTGGCGCGTTGTAGTGTGTGGTCCACCTATAAGTAACGAATTTTTTTAGAGTGGATGTCTTTCACAGGTATACCTACTGAATATGGACGACTGATCCCGGAACATTTAGGACCACACAGAAACGTAGACAGTCAAAAGAAATTGCTACCACACATTCTTAGAATTTAAATGTGAAAGTTCAGATGTTTGAATATAAATGTAGAAAGATATATTTTTAACTCGATCACGCCCAACCGCTAAAGGAATTTGGATGAAACTTGGCACAGAATTCCAACGTATGAACGTATCTGAGATTAGCACGTGGAACTTTTACTTCATTTTCACAGGATTATGATCCTTAATGATAAAGGCAAATATGTTGTATCGTAGGTAAACAAGGACATTTTTTAAAGTCTGAATTTGCCAAGACACCGTGCAATCATACATAACATAACATCACGCCTGTATTACCCCAAGGGTTAGGCAGAGGTGTACCTATAGAATGCCCACATTTCTTCAGCTATGTAGTGAAGTCCTATGTAACAGGGAGCGAGCCTATTGCCCTCAACCGAACACAAATCCAGACTCCGGACAGCTACTGACAAATTATAGATGGAAAAACCCAATAACAGTTTGCCCAAGCCGGGAATCGAACCCAGGGCCATGCTCAGCAGTAGCGACCCCTAAACCAACGAACGACCAATCCTTGTGAGTAATATCTTGTACTTGAAAAATAAGAGTCACTTGTCTTATAAGCTGGTTTTATTATCATCCTGCAAACTTGAAATTGTGCCACACAGAAATGTGATTACATTTCTACATAAAAATATTTCGAGAAAAAACCTTCCTCATATAAATTACACTTCGAATGAATTTCCTTATAAAAATGTATCTCGTGCCCGACAAGAAAGTAAAGAAATCAGTAAGTATTAGAAGGATCGCAATAATGCATGAAGAACTTGAGTAACTTTTTCCTCTGAAAGTGGATTTTCGTACAGACGCTGCCACACCGAGAGCATTCGCCTATAACCTTTAGCTGCGACATAACCGCGTTACATCTACCTGATCTATCTACCTATACTAATAACAAAGGTGAAGAGTTGGCTTGTTTGAACGCGCAAATCTCAGTAACCAGTCGGATTTGAAAAAACTTTTTGCATTTGATAGCTCGATTCTTTAGGAAGGCTATTTAAGGGGAAAGCGCTGGGCAGCGGGATTGTCCGGGGCAGCGGGATTGTCCGAAAGGGTTACCGCTGCCCCGGAACATAAAGGGCTAAGGAAGGAACACGGATGGGTTTTAGTCAGTAAGAGTCTGACACTCCCTTCCGCTCCACCCAGAGCGGGAGGAGTCATTGGATGATTTCCCATTGCAAAAAAAAAAAAAAAAAAAAGGGGAAAGCGCTAAGGAGGCCCGCGAAATTCTAATTTTCTTACGTTTTTTGCAATTTGCTGGTCAATATTAAGTTGTGCGTTGATTAAAATATGATTGGCGGCCGTAACAAATATGTATTTACAGAATTATAATCATTACAATTAGTAATACAACTTGATATGTTAGTGTAATCCTAAAATGTCAAGATTTCATGAAATAGTCATTCGGTAGGATTACTTGGTCTTAGAGAGTTGTGTTGATGACTTTAATGATCATAATTCTGTAAATACATGTTTGTTACGACCGCGAATCATATCAATATTTTAATCAACGTAAAACTTAGTATACTAAGTTTTACGTTGCAAAAAACGCCAGCAAATTGCAAAAAACGTAAAAAAATCTAATTTCACGGGCTACCCTGGCGCTTTCACCTTAACGTCACGTTAGGGCCCTTAGGAGTCGAGCAAAAAGACAACAAATCAGAAATAATGCTAAGCGAAAAGGAAGTATTAGCGCGGGCAGGTGACGCGATGTGACGGGGTGGATCGACGAAAGTAGAAACACTTATATGAAGAAGCTAATTATATGTATGTGCGGTCGAACAAGCTATTTGGTATACAGGCAGCTAACTACCAACTACTTTTAAACAATGGTGTAAGTGTGCTGAGTAGTCAATTATTTTACACCACTCTATTAAGGATGCCATAAGCTGAAAAAGTTATAATGCACAAAATAAAACTAAATATTGGCAGTGTAGTGGAAAGATGAATATTTTTGCCTGTATACCAAATAGCTTGTTCGACCGTACCTATAATGTTGGTTTCAATTATCTCTCAACACTACCTAGCAGTTGTCGGCCTGCGCATTCTACTTGCAAAGCCTTAACCGCTACAGTAGAATCTCGTATTGTTACGGTACAGGCGAATGCTCCCGGTGTGGGAGCACCTTTACAGAATGTTCCTATTAGGAAGTCTTCATGTAATCAGATAAGCAGTCCCTTGCAACAAACAATTAAGAAAGTTTTCCTTCATATAATTGTGACTAGGATGAATGAAATTGATTGATATCACACCAGCACCATAATTGTGTTACACTCTATCAATTAGGTACCTACTATCTGGATGATTTTGAAGGATATTGCTAATCCATTGCTTCATATGTTCGTAAAATGTGTTTGCTCAACAACGTAAATTACGCAATGAATGTGGTTGAACTGTCAAAATGAATGAACTGTCAAAGCAATGGCTTCCATTTTGACAGTTCAAGTTCATTAATTGCGTATGAGCACTTAGTATGTTACGCAATTACCCCGCTGATAAGATGGAAAACCTTTCCCTGTCCTTAATGGTCGTAAAAAGTAAGTGTATGGGCTTGGGAGATGATTCTGACTCACATCCTGACTTATTACTTGTTAATTTTTTTGTTGTTAATGAAAATCGTTTACTTTTACCATATTTGTAAATATGTGAGCACCATGTACCTATCAGATAATTAATTTTTAAGTCATGGTTTCATTTTTAATTCTTTTACCTATTGTGGTATAGTAATTTTATTTTAGGCGCATCGTCTTCACATACCATTTATTATATAATTATTGTATGCAAAATATTGTAAAACATTTTAAAAGAGTAACGGTGGAGTTTCTTGCCCATTCTTCCCCATCCGAAAACTACCTTTTGGAAGGGGCGACTAGAATCAATTCTATTTCAAAATAATTGTTGACGTTCAAAAGTGCCTTATAAGTGCCTATTTGAAATAAATGCTTTGACTTTGATTGAAAACTGTCTTTAGGCACTCTCATTTAGTGACCATGGCTGAGTATACCTAATTCATTTATCACCATCAAATTATAGAAGGTGGATTTAATCAGGCAACGATATTTACATCACTTTATTCCTCGGCCAACCCATTACCGATACTGAATTATCAGTTTTCCAATATCTACAATGACAACATAGAAGGTACGTACTTAAATCTGTGTCAGTTGACACAACTATTTCCATCCTGTATGTAGACAGCAAAAACCCGTAAACGCACGCACTGTGGTAGGTACACTAAAACAAAATATCTACAGTACACACGGCTACACATCAAGCTATACATTTCCAGTTTTAGCAATCTCGCATTGTATAAGTTTTTCGTGCAATCAGAAGTCAGCTTATACTGGTTATATATAGCTTGATGTGTAGCTGTGTGTACCACACTACCCGAACGACCTCCGGTACCTGAGATCTTTTGTTTGTGTCATGTGTCAAACTGACGTACGAGTCGGAACGTTAATTTGACACATAACACAAGTTTTAGAATGAGGCTGTTAAACAGGTATGACAGAGACAACGGACAGGCCAAAAAAATCTAAAACTCGAAGCTATATTTACAGTCGTATTTTTACCCACTGCCTGTAAGGGAATCAAAAGACTAAAAATATCAAGGGAACAGAATTCCTCAATAGTCCGAGAGCCAGTTCAAAAAATCGTTTATAAAATGCCGTGGCCACGACCCGTACGTAACCGATAGCACTCTACCCACAATTCCGTCGTAAAGTTGTTACTAAAGTCGAATTGGGTCCGTAATAAAACCGTATAACGTCCTAAGGTGTTTGTAAAGTGGTCACGTAACTTTAATGGTGTATAACGGAGTTTATGTAGGAAGAAAGACAGAGATTTCTTGTTTTTTTAGGGTTTCGTACCTCAAAAGAAAAAAAACGGAACCCCTCGTGTGTCTGTCCTGCGTCTGTTACAGCCAATTTGCTCCGAATCTAATGGACCGATTAAGTTGCAATTTGGTACACATATGAATCTCTGTGACCCAAACACAGACGTGTATCTAACGTAAGTTAATTAATTTTGAATATGGGGGTCATTTTTGGGGGCCAAAAAAAAAATTTAAAAAAAAGTTTTGCAATCTGTATCGTGTGACATATCAAATGAAAGGGCTTACTGTGAGGATCCGAAATATTTTTTTTCATAATTTATTAAAGTTAAGTTAAATTAAGAAAATAGACGAAAATTGGCCGTTCCCCCCCTCTCTTTCTATCTTCTTTTCTTCTTGGAATAAATTCATTCCAACTACGGAACCCTTCATTGTGTGTGTGGTCCGACACGCACTTGGCCGGTTTTTTTAATTTGTTTTGGGAGTGTAATTCATTGTGTGTTACAACGCTATCTGCCGATTAAAACATATTACAATAGTATATAAAACCCAGCTCCAGATAATATGTCTATGAATTATAGAGAAGTACGGAGTCTGGATTAGAGCCTGGTTTATGGCAATAGGCTCATAACCCGGAACAAATCCAGACTCCAGGCTGCTACTGAGTAATTCCTGATGAAAAACCAACTACCTAACACTTTGCCCGACCTGGAAATCGAACCCAGGACGTCATGCTCCGCAGTAGCGCGTGCGACCACTAGACGAACAAGGCGGTCAAAGTGCTATGCTCTCTTTCTGCTAAAGTGCCATGTGTCAAATTCACGCTCTAATTTTTAATTTAATACATGAAAATTACTAAAAATCTACGATAAATATCTAGATTTAGTAAACGAAACCTGCTGAAACTAGTCTACAATCCTAGTCTCACGCTGCTTGAAACTGTCGGGACGCCGGTAGGTACTTGTATCAACCGTCGTCAAAACTCGTTATCAGATGTAATGTCTCGCTCGTAGTCAGTTCATATTTATCTTCCACCAAATTGGTAGGTTAATTCCAAGTTGAATGTGTAAATATCAATGCTGTTGAAGCAAATAAACGTGCAATGAACGCGTTTGGATTATTTCGATGTGGTTTTAAAATGGATTATTATTTTTATAGGAAGAGAGGTCAGATATTGGTGACCCAGTGGTAACGGCCGCGACTTACGCATTGAAGGTCGTAGGTTCGAACCCGGACAGGTGCTTTACTTTGTGTAAATTATTTCATCACCACTGCTCTCAAAACGGTGAAGCAAAACATCGTGAGGAAACCGGCATGTCCTAGAACCAAAAATTCGAAGACATGTGACATCTACCAACCCACACCGGGCCGGCGTGGTGGATTACGGCCCACTCCCTCTCACAGATAGAAGGCCTGTGTCCTAGCAGTGGGAACGTTATAGGCTGATTATGAGGTACAATAGGTAGGTATTTTAAGTAGGTGCCTCAGAAAGCACATAAGATAGTTATGTAGATCTTTGACAGTCGTCACAGGTAGTCAGAAGCCTAAAAGTCTGACAACCAGTCTTACTAAGGAATATATTATGACCCAGAAACAGGGTTGTGGAGGACAGATAGGCAGTCGCTCTATGTAAAATACTGATATTCAGCTTGATTGATTGAGGTATTATATTAACCATTAATTATGTCACACAAACATAAAGATGAACATAAAGCAAACAGTCCTACAGACCCTACAGGCAGAAGCACAATAATAGTTCATGGAAGGATAAGGTAAAAAGATAAAAAACCGGACCACTATAAAAAGTTTCCGCAACGCGCTTCTGGATGAAATGGCGATTTTATCATCTTTACTGCACCATTCATTACTCAAAGAACCTATTAATATATACTACATACATAATAATACCTATTTAAATAATGTTTCTTTCTTTCCTGCTTTGCAACATGGAGACCACTAGATAACTAGCCTATTTTCGTAGTATGTAGGTAAGTGTGCATACACACAAGAGGCACGCGGCGGCTGCGGCAGGGCAGAGGCAACTGCAACCGTCGACACTCGTTGACGACCGCCGTCGACACGTCGGTGACTGCCGTTGTCACCATCATCCACTCGAAGGATATTTTAATGAAACCAAAAGTCCAAGATTTTGTTCACATATTACACGGAATTTTGCTTTCCCATAAAAGCGAACGTACGTTCAAATGTCGTAAATAGTCAGCAAGCAGTTTTGGCGTCGTGAAAGTCACATAGCAAGGCGTAAAGCTAGTCAACACAGTCGTTAACTAGATATAAAAGACGTTAGGGCTAGTTTCAGATAACATTCTGTTGTGTTTAGACTGAACTGTTAAAAGAGAAATAACTTTAGCCTTTAACACATTACCGTGTCGTGTTGTGTCGTCCCTCGGGATACACCAATCAAACGAATCTGTTCAGGACTACGTCAAATCACGAGTTTTGATTGGCTATCACGATGTCAGAAGGCCCCAGTGTGTGGAACGGGCAACAGCTAGATGTACCGACGACTGTAAAAGCTGGCTCAGACAAACTGGATGCGGAAGGCGGAGGACAAGGTGTTCTGGCACAGCCTGGGAGATGCCTATGTCCAACAGTGGACTGCGATAGGCTGAGTTGATTGATTGGGGGGGGGGGGAGATATTTTTATAATTTGTACAAAATAATCGAACCTGCGTACATAGGTAAAGTAGGTCGTCACTCAAAATATTATAATATTATATTACTTTGTTAGAATAGGAAAAACATTTTCTGCGAAAAACTTTTTGTGCGAGCTTTTTGTGCAAATTATACCTTTACCTCCCGTGACAAAATTTTAATGACGGTTTCAATTAGGTATAAATAAGCTTTAAGCTACGAAATTACTAGAAATAGTAGGAAAAACTAAAAGAATAATTAAACAAAGGAAGTCTGTAGGTAATCTGTTCTCGCAAGCCCTGTGGCGTAAGCAGAATTGTAGGTCTCAGCGGCGACTCAATTACGTGTAATCGAATGCCTTTGCCCATAGCGGATGCTTTCCGCCGCTCAAAGAGTTTATATTCAATGAATTCATGGAAAAATAGTCGAGCAGTGACGACTAAAAATAGACGGTTGCGTGCAGGATTATGGAGATAAAATAGCGGTAAATCTGAAAAAGGATTTTTTATGTCGCATTGTCCTTTAAAGAGTCAAAGGACATTGCCAAATAAAGCCCGTAAAATGTATGTGAATAAATCAAACGAGATACCGTCAAAGGCATCATCGGACACTAAACCAAGCTTTTCAAGTTTATACTCGTAGAAGGGTCTTCTAAGCGTACTTAATAGATACGGCTGTGAAATACATCAGCCAACCAATTTAGTTTACCTATTAACGCTTGAGCAAGTGTGATTATCACGATGCCTTCTCTCTATAAGAAGAGGGCTGAATAGGCTGTTTTTTTTTATATATTAACGCCTAGAGGTCAAATTGAATAGCTCATGTTACACTACATGTGGTCATTGAGGTTTCTGTGGTTATAGTTTATAGTCATTACTTATAGCTTATTAACTGGTACGGTTTTGTTATATCGCTGAACCATTGCTTATGAGTAGAAACCGTGATTTGCATTGAGATGCAGGTGGGAATATAAAACAAATCCGACTTAGGTTTGAATACAGCCAAGCAGTCGCTCCGTGAAGTTTGGAAATCACAGTTATCGTGCAATTTCCTCGAAGCTATTACTGCGAACTGCAATCATCAGATAGTCAAATTGTGTAGGTGCAGTCATCAGTCTCGACTTCGAGAATTATTGCATTTTAGAAGCGCACATCTATCATAGCAGTTTAAACCTTATAGTGAAGACTTAAGTCATGACGCGTTCTCCTGATAAATTAAAAAAAAATTAAACCTCGAATATCTATTGTTCTATGCAACAGTAATTTCGCCGCCCAAGCCACTGTTTAATAAGTGAACTTTAACAGGGTAACTATAACTTTGTTAAAGAACATTGTGTTGGCAGATTTAAATGCTCTTAAGCAGGCTATAGTAAAACTGAGGCGAGAGGGCCATCTTTTCCCTTGTATAACATGAGCTGATAATGAATGCGCGGCTAGTTCGATGTTATAAGATTTATTTATGTGAATCAACTGGTGCCGTAGCAGCACGCTACGAAACTACTACACAGCTACGAAAAAAGTGCTGTTCAATTTGAAAATGTTAGGGTTTTAAAGGGAACATCAAAGAAAGGCCGTTCTAAGGTTTTCAATAATACGTTTCTATCCTTTTATTTATGTATTATAAGGTGTACGACGGGCGTGGTGTGTTGGATTACGTGAGACGGGTGATCCTACATTAGACTAAAAGAATAGTACAGTCACTATAAGAAAGTAAGGATTTTAGTAAATGGTAAAGGCGGGCCCGGATAGTAAAAAAAAAATTATGATTTAAAATGAAAAAGACTATAGTGTTAAAGTAGGATCGATTTGTTTTTGTAATATTCCAAAAAAATACGATTAAAGAATAAAAGAATTAGAAAGAAAAATTATATGTATTAAAATGAAAATGATAGTTATAGAAAGAAAAAAAAATACATTTATTTAGCACAGATAAAAGACACACAATAGGTACACCACACAAACATCATCAAATAGAAAGTGTAAAGTCCGATGTAAGAAATTAGCAGGAAAGTATGCCTCACGGCTGCACCAAAAAGGCCCAGTTCAGCAAAAATGCCAGACAACCCTGACGCTGGTTTTCAACTGAACCTGATGTGTGAGGTGACGGATTTAAATCAGTTTTACGCTGCAAAGTGACGTGTGTATGCATACTTATTATTACTTAGCCACAAGCTTCCTCCACTATAATAACTTTACGATATTCAACCAAAATTCTGACGTTTTTGAGTGAAGTGACCTACTAAAACCTACCTGTTGGTGGACTTTTGAAGGCAACTCTAGTTCGAAGAGCATTGTTTCCAACCCAAACAAAACAGCTTTGTTAGTGAACCTATTCACTTTTGTACATTGGCTGTAGTTTTGAAATCCCGTTACGACACGACCTTTGCTAGAAATCGCAATCATAGATCTCTTTGGTCTCGAATACTACAGTCCCTTTGCACTGTCGCACAAGTTTGTTGGGCTATGATTACTGCCGCTTAATCCTGCAAAACTAAGGAAATTGCGCGTGTGTGTGTTTTTTGACTACTTTTGATATACTTATTGTGCACGGTGTGTATCTATTTGAATTGCTTCTGACCAGGAAATATGTCTTTCCTCTCGTTCTTCTTCAGAAAAAAAATTACATGTTTTTCGCCATTTTGCGCCACTACGATCTAGCTAAGTTGGAGTTTTGTTTTCCACAGAAACTTCACCTGTTACTATTTACTTTACCAGATTCTGTACTCTATATAATTATATCCTTAAAAATAACAATTCGCCCATAGCTCTGCCCTCAACCCTCAACGGAAACCAAAACCAGATAACAGAAACCATTACTGCACTGTCACACCCAATAAATTAAATACCCCTTTTGTGACCACACTATCGCCGGGGATTAAATCAGGAAAGCCATTAATTCCGCTCTCACTAAATACAAATCTGATGTAACAGAGTCATAATTAACTAGTATTCTACCCATCGTGTGGGGTAATGAAATCACATTAGTTTGTTCGGGAGTCATGGGACTTGGGAGAATGTGTCTTTGTTTGTTCTTGCTTCCTGCTAATGAATGGATGAGATTGGCATTTGGCCAAAATTATGTCATATCCACAAAAGCCTTGTCGATTAAACTGAAACGAGGTCTGAGTTTAATCGATAAGGCTTTTGTGCTTCCATTGAACATTTTTAGTGGCCTACTATTGGCTGACAATATTGATGATGAATCCTTGCATATCCATAGTCGCGTACCGGGTAGAATGAATCTCTCCTTCTCCGATATTAGATGTCGTAAATAAAAAACAAAACGTCTGTCTGCTTATAACACTTAGGTCAACCAACCACTCGCCAACCGTGATGATTTGGGAACACGCTCTACAAACCTTCATGAACTCAGAATGGTATTCCATATAACCATTCTGTAGTTTGTCCATTTAATAATGAGCCTTCGGTCCATCAGCAGTCACTTCCACGAATTTACCCTTTACTAATAACTGGAATCATTGAATGGCAGTTCATATGAAACGACAATCGGATAAAGGATTATTTCTATATATCGTACATCTAGAGGAGAGTAATTGGGATTACTATTCTCACCTAAACCTTTATTGTTGTTACGATTCGGTACGCAAAGGGTGGCTACGGAACCCTATTACTAAACCTCTACCGTCCGTCCGTCCGTCCGTCCGTCTGATTTATCATTTATCATTATCATAATAAATATTAAATAAAGTTAATAAAAATGAAAGGGTCTCCATACAAGAAAACTGTTTTTTTTCGTCGTATTTGTCTTGTAGTAAGGAACCCTTCTTGTGTGAGTCCGACTCGCACTAGGCCAATATTTTTAATGTTATTTTATTATATTTTGTTAAATCCAATGAGTAATTTATTAACCATAATTTATTATATTTAAAATATATACTGTCTACATGTTTGTAGCAACTATAATAATATCTCGGTTATAACAGCTTATGTTAATATTTCATATGAAAGCAAGCATCTTCATTTAGTTTAGTAAAAATTAACAACGTGTATATTTGACACGTTATCCATGTGATAAAGTTATTTTAGTCAGTAAGTATACAATAATATCGTCGACACTGCTATGAGGCAGCATAGATATTCAAGATGAAATGTTATTCCGTGCGACATCGTCGTACATACCCGTACAACATACACCTAAGTAATATTGCAGTCAACACCACAGCCAGGCCTTACGATATTGGAGTTACTTCGTGATTCAGTTATCTCCGCCATTCCCTTCGAATTCTGATTAGCTGTCGCTCTCATTTCACTTTGAAGAAGGAGTACAGAGGAATCAATTTGTAACCAAAAGTTTGATGAAAATTCTAATATTCCTTATCAAAAAGATGTCTATCAGTAAGTCAATATCAATTTAAAATCATCTCAACTACCTAACCTTTTCACAACTATGTTGGGGTCGGCTTCCAGTCTAACCGGTTGCAACTGAATAGCAGCATTTCACATGGAGTGACTGCCTATCTGACCTCCACAACCCAATAACTGGGTAGGTAATACGATACCCCTTGGTAAGACTGGTTCTTAGATTTTCGGGCTTCTGACGACCCGTAAAGACCGTCAAAGATCCTCGAATGACAGCCGGGACCAACGGCTTAGCGTGCTTTCCGAGGCACGGAGGGGTCTCGGTATGTAAAGATGGTCCTCATGGACCCATCCATGGACCAACCACGGCAAGCGTAGCTTAACCTGATCGATCGACCCATGCGGCTTTTGTAACTTAGCCAACTACAAAATAAAACTAACTATATTTTATCCGACTCTTGAACTGAATCGAAACGCTCGCGGAGCTGCGATGCTATAAGCGCCCTCTATTGCACAAATAAAAAATACATTAGCTTGACGTTGATCGAGCGGTTTGCTTTAAGCTCATACTAAAACCGCAAATATTTAACCTTACAATGAGACTCAGTAAATCGCCATTTTAAAATATCATGACGTTGCAGACTTTATGGCGACGGGTTAACTTGAACTAGGTACAAATATTTAGATTGCGAGTAGGATCTTTTGGCGCCTGAATGACATTGATAGGGATGCGTTGATGCTAAAAATTTGTGAAACTGTCACAGAAGTTGTATTGAAAAAACAAGATGGCTGCGTTAGTTCTGAATTTGACCACGCGCCAAAAGAATCTGTACCGTTTTAAATAAAGCTTCATTAATTAAATAAAACTTTGACAACAAGTTCTAATTTGTCATTTGCAGCGTATCAATAAAAAAAAAAAAACATTTTCCGTACTGCTTACTTACTGCAAGTGATCCTGAATAAAGTTTAGTGAGTGCCTGTTGATTATTATAATCCATTTGCAGTTATTTTACCTCTGATTTTGCATCACTCTCAAAATCACAGTGGTCTTTATACTCCTTGTAATAAGGTTGCTGTTGTTTTGCTGCTACTGAGAAGTCTGTTAAAATCACAATGATTTTTATTCACATTTAAGGTTGCTGCTGTCACTGGTAAAATAACTACTTATAGAATGACTGTAGCTACCTCCCTATCACATCAAAGAAACTATCTTGGAAGTTGTAAAAAGGTAATACCCCGAATTGTGAACATGAACTACGTACATACCTACAACATTAACTTCTCACACACATTTTATACTCATATACTTAATGAAAAATAAATGTCACCAATGAACAAAAAGCTCACGAGCCCACAAGCTGTAATTTCGCTGACGAAATTTCACTCATTTCAAAATTCGTTTGAAAGAATGAATACACAACGAAGTGGGTTAACCGCTTTCATATTATTTATGTAAAACATTTTTAATAAGGACCAAACAATAATGCTCTCACCTTTGATTAAATTCCTTGGAAATTCTAGAGGACCTTAACATTATTTTTGTTAGAGAATACTTACCAACCATTTTCCTTAAAGAAAAGAAAAATAGGTTTATTAAAGCTATATTTTTTCAGTGATGGTACGTAGTACTGACATTTTTTCATTTGGAATAATTATGTTTTATTCAATTCAAATCGTAAGTTATATATTCAAATTAGACTGAGAATCAGCACTTTCCGAATGTCAAAACTACATGAAACATTACCCCAAAACCCTACACCACTTCCTAGTGCTTTTGTTGGGAAGAAGAAGTGGCGCAACAGACTCCCAAGCAGCACAGCTGCCGGTTCAGTTAGGAAAACTTGATTCTATACAATAGGAGGTTGCAAAATATTTAGCATTACGAGACACAGAACGTTAAATTAAATTGTTTGGCATATGTTAGCTAGCCACGCCATTCAAATACAGTGAAACTACACTCAAGCAAATGTTTTTTATTTATATTGATAATTCCACGTCAATAGGTATTAAATTGTGTAGATTCTTACTTTGACGGATCGAAAAACCCGTTGATACATCATTATTAACTAGCTTACTCGGCGAACTTCATACCGCCTCTGAATCAATAAGCCGTTCCATTTAAAATGTATGAGAAAATGAATTCTCTTCATAATATTTTTTTTCCTGAATTTTACACATGTTTTAATAGTTATCTTGCTGTTCCGGGAGGAGACAAATCCAACAAATCAATGATCATTAAAATCGGTCCAGCCGTTCTTGAGTATAATGGTTGAATGGTGTAACTAACCCAACTTTGAATAATGTATATAGATTCCACGTCGATAAGTAGGTTTTCAATTGTTTAGATTAATTCTTTGACTCATCGAAAAACCCGTTGATAGACTTATAAAAAAAGATGGACTCCGCGCCACGCATATCGAAAGTAAAGCACCGTACCGATCTATGTGTGCGTGATTGACGATTGACGCTGTCGTGTCACGTAATGGCGGCCGGTCGGCATACTATGATGTAAATGTGAGCGTAAGGCGTGTTTGTACAAGCGGTCCGGGCATACTTAGGTACTGTGCTTCACTTTCGATATGCGTGGCGCGGAGTCCATCTTTTTTTATAGTTGATACTTTATTATTAATTTTGATTTTATTTAATTAGTATCTTCCTTGCGTCTAATAAGCTGGCCCTTTAGTAATTAGCACCTTTTGTTATTTTACCTTACTCTTTCACAGTAGGTACTTCAGAATGATTTATTTATCCCACGGCAAAACCTTTTCGCTTACGCAAAAAAGCATCCATCTTTTGTACAGTAACCTGAACACATGTGGTAATTCAATTAGATGATGGTAATTAGCAGATCCCTTGAGAGAAAAATGTATGTATGTACTATGTAGTATGTAAACGTACTAACACAGATTTTTTTTAAAATAATCGTTATGCTTTATCTAATGTCTCTATTATTATGTGTGCCCAGGACTGTAAGGGAAACCAAACATTTTTTTATTATAATCAGATACTTACTGCGAATATCAAAGGTAGGAGAGTATTCTGAATTTCTTTATACTAGCCATAATAACTGCGAAAAGTCTTCTTCAGCTTGTTAAACGTTCACAGCTGGTATTTTTAATGTAAGTACCTATACAAAGTAAGATTGCTTCCTGAAAAAGGTCATAGGATATGTCAATACATTCCTCCCGAAAAAATAAAAAATAAATCCTCACGCAGATCCCGGTTACAGCCAGCATCATTATTGCGCAACACACTATCTGAATCATTTTGAAGAATATTGCTAATCCATTACTTCATATTTTAGAAAAATGTGTCTGCTGAACAACGTAAACAACGCAATGTATGTTATTGAACTGTCAAAATGAAACCCATTGCTACTGATAGTGTGTTACGCAATTAGCCCGCAGTAAGTATTATTATAATAATAACTATGCGCCAATCCGGAACATACATCCAGATAAACAGACAAACGGAAAAAAATTCTGATAACTATATTTTTGGCATCAGACTCGTTCCCATAGTTTTGAATATTTTTGAAAAAATCTCATTGCTTCCTTTTTTTGTTCAAAAATATTTTAATGTACAGTTTTGACTTCGTTACTGACGCTCAACAAAATAAAACTATGGCTCATTCGAACAGGAAAATATCAAAGCACAAAATCGGAGACAAATGACATCTCGGTAAAATTTGACACTATGGAATCCATTCCCTTTCGCACATCATGAAAATGAAAGCGTCAAGAATAAACGAAACAAGAGGAAATACGACAACAAATATACGGAATCCTATTATGTATTCCCAGATCTTATTTGGATTAACAAGATTATGTGTTATGGAGCCTGAATGAACCGAGCATCTCATCATTTTTCGAGGCTATGCGTAATACGCGGTATCAATCTGACGTGGTTATCGAACCCTAATGGTTCGATAACCACGTCAGATTGAAATATTAATTTGGAAACGGATTAGGTCCTCATTATTCTTCTGTAATTTGTGGATGTGTACGCTGAGTTTTTCTTCTGTAGGAAAGGAGTTTTAATGGAGGAATTTTCAGTTTTTCTTTTAAGTCATTGGACTTTTCTCAGGATTCAAAGCGTTTGATTAACAATCAATGTTACATGGAAAGAAAAGAAAAAAGTACTCATCAGTCAATTTCTCCGATCGTAAACCTTTGTCGAATTTCCGATCAAGCTTTAAACCCCAAAAGACAATTTAAGTAACAATGCTTCTTTTTAAGACCCCCATCTTGTCAGTGTTCGGGAGAAACAGCTGATGCAAGCTCGTTGCAAGATTTAGTAGTACGTGGCAAAAGTGACGTTTAAAACGTGCAGTATTGGACCAGCAGCTATTTAAATGGTGAGAATGGAATGTCGATTTGTGGCGGGTGTCGCGACAGCGAAAATCAACGGATGGAGTGAGGTCAAACAGTTCCTATCTAGAAATGACCTTTTTGTTAGCCCATTATGGTCGAGTTGATGTTTTAAGTGAATGAATACTAACTTCTGGCCGTGGCTTCGACCGTGTGGATGGATGTGGTGGATGTGACTTCAATTTTATTTATTTGTGATAGATGTATAGACTATATGTGACATCTGTTGAGTCTGTAGCTGTCTTAAAATAACAGAATATTCTACAAATCCTTGAAATTTTAAGCCAAAGAATTTCCATAAATGGCGTAGAACTGTGAAAAAAAGTTACCACCTGAAAAGTCAGGAAGTTTCCCAAGAACATTAAACATATTCATTAAAAGTAAATCACAAAAGTACCGATAAAACTTTGGACACTCCAACGAAAGCGCTAAAGCGCTGCATTTAGTTAGTGGGACAGAACGTCAGATATATCCAGCTCTTACAGAAGTTCGTTGGAACGCTGCCCGCGGCGCGACAGCAAAGTTGCGAACGCCACAACCATTTTATAAGGTATTAACACTAAAACTGAGTAATTAGAAAGTCCCGTGCTGATAATGTGTAGTCTGAGGCACTTAAACTGAGGATTTAACGATTTCGCTAACAATGCCCAACTGTTTGAGAGCTAAGTTATTCATGAAAGGGTTCGCAATGAAATTAAAAGTTTGTACGGAATTTAATGGTTTAACAACACGATAAATGAATTTGGATTTTGAAAGCAATGTGAATTTCGCTTTTACTGTGACCTGGAGTCCTAAAAACGCCACTTGGGCACAATCATAAAAGGGTAACATTATGAATCATAATAAAACTCGGAAAATGGTCACAAACTGACAATTCATAATCTTATTTGCGAAAGGAAAGGGAAGGAAGGGGTGATAGTCAATTTGTTTGAACCCAAATAACCTATATCTGAAGCAAAACTGACCGACATTCTAACAAAAATAGACCTACAAAAGTGGAGGTGGACAGGCCACATGATGCGAGACACTAAAGGAAAATGGAGCAAGGTAGTGACAGAATTTTATCCAAGGGTTGGCAAAAGAAATCGGGGAAGACAGCTTACCCGATGGGAGGAGGAAATTAAGCTGACAGCAGGTCCAAACTGAAGGACAAACGACAATGGAAACTGTGAGAGGAGGCCTATGCCTGAGGCACACCGAAATTCGAGACATTTTATGATTTTCTGATGTAAATAATATTGTAAATTTTGATGCCTAGTTTCGGTATTAAAGGCTTTATTATTATTATTATTCTTAACTTATATCTAATAAATTCTATGCCTTTTCTTCGACATCACTCTACCACAAAACCAAAACAATTTTCCAGTGCATAAATCCATACTTCCATACGGTACTAATATTATAAATGCAAAAGTGTGTCTGTCTGTCTTTCTGTTACCTCTTCACGCTTAAACGGCTGAACCGATTTAGACGAAATTTGGTAAGAGATAGTTTGAGTCCCGGGAAAGGACATAGGATAGTTTTTATCCCGATATTCCCACGGGAAACTTATGCGAGTGACACCGCGGGGCGCAGCTAGTAAGACATAAATCTTGCCATTTCATCACTGACTTTTACGGATAAAATAACGTCTTAATTATGTATTATAAGTAATTCCTAAATAAGCCCAAGAGCAGTGGTGGCCCAGTGGTCGCGACTTACGAATTGTAGGTCGTAGGTTCGAATCCGGTCAGGCGCCTTCATTTATGTAAATTTATTTTATCGCCAATGCTCTCAAAACGGTGAAGGAAAACATCGTCAGGATGACATGTTTTCAAATTTTTGGTTCTAGGACATGCCGGTTATGTCCTAGAACCAAAAATTCGAAAACATGTCACATCTACCAACCCGCACTGAACCCGCGTGGTGGCCCACTCCCTCTCACTGAGAGGAGGCCTGTGTCCCAGCAGTGGGAACATTATAGGCTAATTATGCAATATGCAAATAACATACAGACAAACCGTGAAAACGGTTTTGCGGGGCATAGTTCATAAGAAAATATTTTTTGTAAACTTGGAGAAATAAAATAATAAATAAGTCATAACGCATACTAAAATTACAGTTACTCAATAACCAAACCAGTCCTTGTTCTGTTATCATTACCGACGATCAATACGAGGTGTACCTTATTACCTAATGTGCCCCCGTTCAATAGATTTCATCTACCCTCACCTCGGTCACTGCGGATTCTGTATCCCTGGTACATTCGACACGTCGAATATGAGCTTTGAACCGTGGTTCTCATGTGAATTTACGGTTGCATAGCTCAAAATAATTGCCCTATTAGAATGTTTAATTCATTATAATGGCAATCGATGTTTACGGGATGATTAGTTAAAATGACTCAAACTCAAAGCATTTATTTCAATTAAACCATTTACAGGCACTTTTGAATTTTCAAGAAGTCGGTCAGTCAGAAAATATGAAACTAGTTGCCTATTCCAAAGCGTAGGTACCTATGGAGAAGAACGGGCAAGAAACTCCATGGACACTCTTTTAAATTGTATTTTTTTAAATAATATTAGTTACATCATTAATGTTGAATTTATAATTATATGTGAGAACGATGTATAATGCTACCCCCAACTCGTTTTATACTTTAATTTTACGTTGCTACTTTCAAAATTACGACCACTGAAAGTCAGCGCTGTGTTGTTAGTCACCATAGTACAGCTATGCTGAGTGGAAGTCTTCTTGTCACAGTCAGGACGTCCAGCTGCCGACTATTTCTGTTCTGTGCTCGTACATCTATTTTGTTTGTTTAAAACATTTATTTTCTTCATTATCTTGTTTGCACTTGTTTCTGTGACAAATAACATTGATAGTCGAATATTCGATTGCTGATTTAAGAGCGTTTACGCCGTACGGCATTTCATACAAACTTTCAAGCCGTTGTTTTTCGAAATGAATGAACCGATTTTAATAACACTTCAGACGCATAATCAGGATACAAAGGTCTAAAAAGTTAGCAGAGAACATTTTCGGAATGTCTTATTTAAAAAAAGATAACTGGAAATCTCTGTTTCTATGGAAACTTTAAAATCGGTCTAATTTTGCTGTAACACAATTTTTCGAAAATGTTCTCTGCTAACTTTTTAGACCTTTGTATCCTGCTTATGCGTATGAAGTTTCATTAAAATCGGTTCATTCATTTCGAAAAACAACGGCTTGAAAGTTTGTATGAAATGCCGTACGGCGTAAACGCTCTTAAGATTGTTTTTACTTTGAACTCTATGATAAAAAATAGCGTCAAAGGTGTTTTTAGTACGTTTTAAAAATCAAGCACAATAAAATGGTAATGTTACGTTTACTTATCACTTTTTAAATTAATATTATTATGTTGATATTCAAATCTTAAAGCAGTTTTTTGGAAGTTCTTATGGAATGTAGCAATGTCAAAACATTACCAGCGGATTTATAGAATATTAGTTACAGTCCGTTTGGCACAAATTATTTTACCTCTGATTTTGCATCACAGTCAAAATTACAGTGATACTTATCGTCGTGGCAATAAGGTTAGTATTTGGTTGTTGCTTTTGCTAAGTCTGTCAAATTCACAATGATATTTATTTTCCTTGCAATAAATAAAGTTGAAATTTGGTTGCTCCTGTCAGAGATAAAATAAATGTGAAACAAATTCTGTGAAAATTAGTGACGTGTGTCACCCTAAAAAGCTTCTTGTTTGCTGGTCGGGTGCATAAAACTCTTAGAGCGGTTTCACACTACATCCGATCCGAAACCGAGAAATATTATTTTATTTTAATATTAGGTAATACGGGCTGTTGTCCACAACTCCACGTCAATGCGCGTATTTTAGAAAGAAGAAAGAAAGAAAAATAGGTGTATTTAATATTATTATTTTAATGTTATTATTAATATAAGATTGAAGTCGGATCTTTAATTCGGATTCGGATCGGATGTAGTGCGCAACCGCTCTTACAATTAAGTAGCTGATTACCGTGTAAAATCACATTACCTTTGTAACGCTGATCGTGACGCCTTTTACAAGAGCAAAATTCAATAAACATGAAAATTTTGTTGAATAATTCATACTTCCACCTTTCAATGATAACAATTCAGAATATATTCGAAATACTTCCGAATTTAAGGGCGAAATTAATTTTCAGACTGAAAGACATATTTTGACGTCTGGCTTTCATTACAGTCTGTGATTTTTATTTCATTTCAACAAACGAAATCTTGAAACATCTTCGTATCATTCGCACTTGAATCTTATCACCTTTACAAGAAAAGAAACACGCGGTAATGCGTTATATTTTATAACACATCGAGCTGGTGTCCGCAACTCGACGTCCGAAACGCATATTTTACCCAGATGTAAAAAAAAGTCTCAGAATGCGCCACATGGTTTACCGATAATGAAAATTATATAAAAATACACTTTATAGCTCCTATTTTATTACCTTTCTTTATGTCTCTGGAGGTTACAACATGTTTGAACCTTAGTTGGTTTTCATTCCAATAAGTAAACAATACCTAGACTATTTGCCCATAAGAATAGGAGTAATAAACAATGGGATACGGCAACAAACAAAATCAATATATTTTATTTCACATAATAGGTTTATGTGAAATAAAATATATTGATTATGATTAGCATGGGAATTTTGAAACGTCAGAAGCTAGGTGCACGGATCCAATTGGTCGTTTCCTATGGAGAAAAGCCGGCAAGAAACTCACGGTTGAGCACACCCTCACTCCACAAGTCCACAATGACGAGTCCATTTTCATCAATATTCTTTAAATATTGTCTTATTTCACTTTCCATCATCTGTTCTGGTATGCCTCCTCTCAATGGTTTAGTGTTAACATTGATACTTTGGTGAAGAATCTTTGTTGCGGAATGTAGGCTTCCCACATTCCGGAATAAAGATTCGAACAGACTATCGATCAATCTCCTTTTATTGCATTTTTGGGCAGACAGATTTCTCTGTCTTTTTAAAGAGATTTACGATCTAATACTAAATAGTTGTATCTTTGTACACAAGATAGTTCCTTCAAAGGAAGCAATTGACTGTTATTTGTTTCATTTAATAAGAACCCCGAGCTTCTGAGAAGCTATGCTCCGTGCAGAAAGTGACACAAATTGCAACACAAATCCTCATTTTGTTAAGAACTAGAGAGTCTCTTGCGATGAATTTAAAACTATCTTAGACATCAGTTTCTCTCTATGAAGTGTATGAATTATGTACATACTTCAATATGAGTCGTTTTACTATAATATAGTAGTAAATATTTGCAGTTGACTGTAATGCCAAACAGATACTATAAAAAAATATTAATATGGTAATAACACCCGCGGGTATCGATAAAAGAGGATGGAAGAAAAAAGAAAAATATTGGCGTAGCCGGCGTAGCACTCCGCTACGATGTGCTACGAATGCTACGCTACAATTTTTACGTGGTAACGCGAGTTACGTTTTTATAGTTTACAATAGTTTTTTAAGAACTGTAATGCAATAATTGTCTTACTAAATACAGTCATGAATGTATCCAGTAGGGCAATTATTATTTCTGTCATGTGACTTGGCTCAGTATCAAGAGATTCCGTTTCATACGAGATTCAACTTTTGAATAATGTTACTGCAAATACCGTGTGGTTTGGGTGACAATGATATTGCCAGGAAACTGGCAAATAGTGTTGGCTATTTATCTACGCTTGGAGGCACTTTACTTTTGTTTACGGTCCGTTCGGTTGGCAATTTCAAAAACAAAAAATCAAGAAGACAAAAAGCAGAGCATAAATTATTTCTAAATAGCGTTTACGCAAAAGGCAGATAAGTGGTTTTAAGTGTAGTACTAACCACTCCGTATTACGAAATTACATTCGTCCCAGGACGAATGAATCCCACATGAATTTCTTAGACCTCGGGAAGGGTCAATATAAATAAAAATCAGAAATAAAATATACATTACTACAGAACAACCAACCTTTCCGCCGCGATATATAAATAACGAGGTCTAAGCGGCTCAAAATTAATTCTCTCACAAACTGTCGTGAAGAGAGGTCGGCTTTAGACGGAAGCGCCCGAGGCAGTGGTCGGCCGTAATGTGTTACGGCCGACCTGGATACAAAATCACCCGACGATCACCTGGAGCCATTTCCCCTTTTTAATTTACCACAGCACCTCTTACAATGTTATCTAATGGCGCGTTTTATGGAACAACTTGTGGCAGCTCTGATTTTCCAATTATCGTGTATATTGGCTGGGTCGTTGAAACACTATCGGCTATGTAAGTGTGTGTGTATGTATGTATCCATGGAAGAGTTTTAGTGTATATTTGTGCTCCTGTTGGATTGTTTTCAATATTCTCTTCACTTTTACATTTAGATTTAGATCGTAAAATAGATGGAATGGCTTTCATTTTGACAGTTTAGAAACATTCATTGCGTTATTTACGTTGTTCTTTCGTCAAATCTCAAACATATGAAGCAATGGATTAGCAAAATGATTCAGATTATGATTTGGTATAATCAGAGAGGCCTATGTCCGATAGTGGATGAAGACGGCCTGTGGATGACGATGATTAAATTATTAAACCAAATAACAAATATAAACAAATAACATTGAATAAAAAGAAAATAAAATTTACGTACGCAAAATGCGGCCTTGGCCCTGAGGACGCGGATACCAGGTCCTTTATACAATACAAAACAATACCTTTTAACTTATTAATTAAGCTTTTTAACCATGCCTAAAAAGAACGGTCGGTAATGATTAAAATATGTAAAAAAAAATATGTTACAAAATAAGCCCTCTAAAGCGGGTCCTACTGCGAAATATGTATATAACTTGATATTTTAGGATAGCGATAAATCTGATCCCATTAAGGATTTTGGGGTTCAAGATTTGTTGATCTGGGTAATTTAATACAACATCAGCCTAGCCTAATGGCCGAATCTCGAAGTTTCAAAGCAAACTTGTGTACCTATGTAACTATCATAAAATTTAAATGCTTTGGTTTCTGATGGAGTAACTAGCGATTATGGTTATGACGTAGTTTTGTAAGTTTTTATGAATAGTTGTAACAATAAAGAGCCCGTAAAACTCATTCTATATATACCAGATAGATATACTCTACTATACAAAAGAAAAAGAAAAGAAAGAAAGAAAAATTGTTTATCTGCACAAACAAAACGCACATTACAAATTTAAAAAAAAACATAAACAACAAAAAAAATAAAAACATAAACATATGCTCTACCATAGCCTGTTCTAGTCTATGTTAAATTAGGTACCTAGCAATATTGCTCCACTGAGGACGAGTTGTTTTCTCTCTGGGGTTCCCACGTTTTCAGTAGCGCTTATTTCAAAACAACATAACCAACTACCATACTATAAGCTTATGTGAAATACCATAAATAGCTATCCGCGAGTTACGCGACTAAAGTCAAACCCACACTCCTATACCAAAGTAGTAAACAAGTCCCGAGCAAAACTTCATCGGCTGTCACAAAAGTGAAATGGAGCCACTCGTAATAAACTTGAGACCTCTGTTTGGGAAACAACGCCCACGTATGTTGGAGAATAAGATATTTGCGGGGGTGATTGACACATTTTCTGTGAGGAAATAATAAAAAAAATATGAGAATAATGGAACTATCTTTGGCTGTGACGTTCGTATGTTTGGAACATTCCGGGAAGATTCTTTCTATCATTCTCATTCGGCACCTGCTTTTTATTAAAAAATTTCAAGTTTAATCTTGAGAGTATAATAGTGCATTACACAGTAATCGTAGGTGGTACCTTCTATCTAGTCACATAAACAGGTAGGTAGGCCCTTTATAATTTTAACTAAAAGGACAGGCCAAGATTGTTTTAACAATAAAAGTAAATATAACAAGAAACAGATTGTCTTTTTCCACATTCAAAATTTCGCCATCGCGTGTTCTCCACCTGAAATGCGTCGCAGCGGCCATTTATTTTATGTGCCAACCGTCACCGTGATAAATAGCGCAGGATGAAATATATATCTTTCAGCAACGCAAACTGTTGACGATCGTACTATTACACAAAAAGCCGAAAAGGTTGTTTATTTAATGGGTATAATTTTTGGGACGGAAGTATAATTAAGTATGTTGACGATCTCCGATTATAATGCGCATAGTAAATACGTTCCACGGTTTAATCCATTACGTTGTAGGTTCTAAACCTAAAAAAAAGAGAGTACCTTCCGACTGTCTCTATTTTCCATTAAGTAAAGAAGACTTTTTCATGAAAATCGATGTAAATGAAAAGGTAAAAAAGACTGTATAAAATAACTAGAAACTTGTCACGTGACGTGTTTCCGACCTGTTTTTAGGGTTCAGCAGTGCGATTCTGTAACCATCTCACCGTGAAAACTTAGGTGAAGTGAGCGTGGAGTGAGCTGTCTTTGTGTCAATCCCTATAGCATCAGATGGAATGACAGCTCACTCCACGCAAGTTTTCACGGTGAGATTTTTACAGGATCTACATGCTGTACCTTAAAAGGAAAAACGAAACCCGTATAAGATCACTTCGTTGTCGGTTTGTTAAGACCCTTTTTCTCTCAAGTTGAAATTAATATCAAATACTCAGGGCTGCAATCCCTTGAAGCAGTGAAAAAATGAAACTTCTAAGTCAATGCAATCAAAATATACGGGCGGTTAGGTTCCGTTAATGCCGCATATTTTGACACTCGCAAGGGAATCGAAACCTATAGGGTGGTACTTCCCATTGTCCTAGAATCATGAAATTTAGCAAGAAGCAAGAAGCAATTTCAACAAGTAAGGAAAAAATCCGAAGACCGTACATTTGTAGTTGTGTACATAGGTACCTACTGTATGGAACACTCGGTGCGCGAGTCTGCGAGTCCGACTCGCACTTGAACGGTTTTTTTTTTGATGATCAGCAGAGGAATGTTTGACCAAAGTGGACCCAATCGTTGAAGATCGTAGGAAAAACAAGATAATTTTACTCTATCTAGTATTTTGTGATTTTACTATGACAATAAGGCGTTATCGCTTCGGTTCGATCGGTCGATTCTGATAGCTGGCGAAGCAAGGGCGAGGCGTATGTCTTTTTTTTGCTTTTTATTTGTATACCACCTCAAACCTCAATGCTTTGTTGCAGGAAGGCGCGTGCGCGCGCGAATGGTGGGCAGTGATGGGGGGGCCGCGGCGCATGTCCAGTGCGCTGCTGCTGCCCTTCGCGCTGTTGTCCCTGCCACCCACGGAAGCTGCAAACACTACCACCTACCGGGTACGTTGATACTTTCATCATGACATCTGCAATGGGAACCATTTCCAGGGTCATCTTAGAGACAGGTACACTCCAAACCGGAGCACAGATACACTGCTTGGTGGCAACAGAAAGGTGACGCTGCTTGGTGGACGCTACCTCCCCGGACAAGCTCCTTCACAAACGGCTCTACTAACGACTCGGGTGTTGTGTCTGGCGGGCAACTGCCCGATGATTCTACGCGTTGCGCAGTAAACTCTGCTTGAGAGATGCAGGATTTTGCGTGACGTCAGTATGACGCGTTGTAGATACCGCTACAAACTCAACTTAAAAACAGTCTACACCTGACTTACTACGCTCAGAAAAGCTATATCATTGTTAATAATACCTATTACTATAAATGACATTGTGGACAACGGGCACACGAAATTGTTCTTAGGTGCTGTAATTTTCAGCAATAACGCACCGTAGTCTGTGAGGGCATTTATGTGAAACCAACACAATACCTATACAACCAACGACTTGGAACTATCCAAGCCGTTGGACGCATATTGTGTGGCACATGTTGGCTGTAACATATCTACACTTGGTTTCACTATAACGTAGCTACGTTTAAACCTCGACTTTGAATTATATTATTAGCCAAGAAACTCTCTGTATTTCACGTCATAGTACTTTTAAATAATACCGAAGTTGAATCCTATTATCAAATGTATTGCACTGTAAACTCCTATCCACTACTCCAAAGCGAGCGGGAGTGTTGCCTAAGTTACTATAAATAACACAGCTCGTGTAGCATGACCAATTCTATCTCTGTTCTACCAAGAATAGACAAAGTTCTTTCTATCCAACTCGACATATCTTCTGCCCGAGCACGGGGCGACCCGTAGACTAGATCCTTGTCTAAGTCCAATATGATGTAGACTATTTTGGACACTTGTTGAGAAGAAATGTTTCTACCCCCATTGCAAGTGTCAAGGGAAAGATTGGTCGTCATGCTTGACATTGGCGCCAATTCCCTTGTTCACAAACTAAACTAAATTTAAGTTCAGTGCATCCTTTTCTTTCTATTTCATTAAGAAAAGGACAGAAGATAAATATTAGTTTAGTCCTGTCAAATTAAGATACTCCATAGACAGTTTAGACGTGATTAAAAAATTGGCTACTAAAAATACTTCAATTTACGTCAGGCGCTGACTAATTTGACAGGACTAAACTAATATTTATCTTCTGTCCTTTTCTTAATTAAATAGAAAGAAAAAGATGCACTGAACTTAAATTTAGTTTAGTTTGTGAACAAGGGAATCGGCGCCATTGAAGACTTTTGTCGACTTAAGAATAGAAACATTTCTTCTCTTTATCGCCGTAATCTTTCTACAATCTGTCATTTTGTCTATTTTCCCGTCGAGAAAACCCGTTGCTATGGTGGTCATACTACGCGTGCTGGAGTCAAACCATCATTGACAGAAAGCCAATTCTCGTAATTTTAAACGAGTTTTATACGTAAAATCCAGTCGCTGTCAGTCTCATCTCGGCGACTAATAAATGTCAAAAACCTGTCAAAATGTAGGGAAATTATAGACGTATTTTTGACAGATTGACACTGAGATCTGACTGTGAACGTTCTTAAAATTACGAGAATTGTCCCTCTGATATCACGCTCTAAAAAGCCGACTAAAACTCTATGTTGCTCTATTTACGGTCTGATACTGTAAATTAAGTTTTCAGTACGAAATTCTGCATGACACTGATAAAGCATTTGGGGCCATTTTCACACCTGCGTCGTAATAAAAGCCTTGTTCATTCGTTAAAGCATAAAATTGGGTTACAGCCGTACGTGCCAAGCTGTATTGCACCCTATCGACGTTTTAATTATAAAGTCATCATAATTACCGCAAGGGTTAGAATATTAGGTGCTAACGTACGTTACAAACTATTTTGATTTTTAAATGAAGCAAGGTAATTGGGCGACGAAGTCGGTGGGACGAACGGGAATACACGATTTTATTGGGTATTTTTAAATTACCATCAAGTTATTTTTATTTGATAGTGATTAAAAACAACAAAAGCTGTTAATCCTGATAACGCCTCATTTATTTTCAGATAAGGATTACCAAAAAATTCATTGCCACACAGAACATAGGACGTTTTTATGTTTTCAATTTTAATTACAAATCAATTCATTAACTGCCAACCTAAAATGAAACACAAACAAACATCCCACCCAATCAGTAGAACAATTAATCACACGGATGGCAACTGCAAAATTCATACAAATGCAACAGATATTAGATACTGACGCAATTTAAACCATTGCGACTCTGAAATGCTAACGATCGCCCCTTCCCCGATGAGGCTGGCGTTGCGTAGGTATAATTATACTATATCTCCTACCTCCAATGGTTCATCGGGTTTACGTCAATAATTATCACCGCCCGAGGGGTGCGTCTGTGT
This sequence comes from Gortyna flavago, assembly GCA_963669345.1. NCBI lineage: Eukaryota > Metazoa > Arthropoda > Insecta > Lepidoptera > Noctuidae > Gortyna > Gortyna flavago. Next base: position 7,341,099 of record OY770144.1, read on the forward strand.
AGGTACATCAAAATAGGCATAAAAGGGATGTTTTTATAAACCTCCCTGAAACCTGCGGACAGCTGGGTTATTTTTTGTGTCAACATTCTTGAATACGTTTTATGTAAAATATAAAAAAGGACAGTGCTCATTTGTTTTAGTAGATAAAATTACGCAGGTACCTACCGAGTTCAGGGATCTTTGAACTTGTTTTATGGTGATCTGAAGGCACGAAAAGAGTATAAATATAATAATCACCTCACCATCATCATTTAAAGAAATTGTTGTTTTTATACATTCTGTGCTTCACGCTTCTAGGTAAGCTCTAAGGCGATCTCAGAGGGATAGACGGAACTTAATAGTAAACTCTAATGATCTGAAGTGTCTACAACAAGAATTGTAAACACAATTGCTATAACGATCCTAGGAAGCAGATAGTATAGATAGCTACAGCAATTTCTAGCAAAGTACAACAACTATAGTAAACAAATAAGTAGCGTTATGTATGGACAAATGTCAGCACCCCAGCAGGTCTCATCTACCAGAGTCCAGAGGCCAGCTCTTAACAGTTTCAGGCCGAAATCTATAAACGTTACTGTGGCCAAAGTATGATATAAGTAACATCTAGAGAACTTGGCTTTAGTCAGAGCACAGATAATATAATACTCCAATGTCTGGGTAACTGTTATGGTACCTAACTATGATACTTTGTATCAATAACAATTTAATCTTCCTATACGGCTCCATCAAAATATATAGGTGCTCGATTCTTGTCATCATACAGGAGTTCAGGAGGTTGATTTTAACAATTCTACGGCATTCATTGCGTTATATTTACATTGTTGAGCGGACGATTTTTTCAAATAATGAAGCAATTGATTAGGAAAGTGTGTCATCTAAAATTTTACATCCTTCTGGTTTTACTGCTGACCTGAACGGAGATAGAGGACTTATTTTGTTGTAACCTGTATGTTTACCTTAGGTACACCCAATTATGGACGGTAGATATAATTATGCCAGTGAATTCGATACGTTATTATGTAGCTTGCCAATTATCTGACTTCCCAAAGGTTTGTGTAACCAAATATTCGGTGGAAGCATCCGATTTAACAGTAAGTACGTAGTAGGTAGGTAACACATGGATATTTTGATGTATGGTGGGTGAACCGGACGTTTTGATCCATGGTTTTACTAAGTTGAATTTCAAGAAATGTAGTACGCGGCTTTTGAAGGAAGCAGTTTCGTTGTCAAATCAAAACTTTACAGGCAAGATGCTCTGATTTTATAGGTGGATTAACATCTTAATCAAACTGATTTAGCACTACAGTTTTATCCACATTCACAACCTTACCTGCTGAACTTGCTTTTTCGCAGATCCGACAGTATTAATCGAACACGGCGAAAAAATTTAGATACATACGTTTTGTCGTTATGCCTTTGTGACTACTGTTCTAACAAGAGTAAACTACTAGATACCATGATACCATGATACCTAGTAAAAAGTAGTAAGCTTAGGTGAATTTAACATAATTATCATAACATCACACCTGTATTCCCCAAAGGGTTAGGCAGAGGTGTATCTATTGTACACCCAAATGTCCCCAATTATGTTTAAGTCCCATATGTAATAGAGCCTATTGCCATACTAGGTGAATTTATTATAAAATATTGCACAATACCTAACAGTTGAAGCGCTACAGCTAATCTTCCTCTCTACATGAGGTATGTACGGCTTCTCAATGGCTTTCACGATGCCCGATAGCAGCTTCCTTCGTGGACGGTTTTAAATTAAATTGAGAACATGACGACCGACCGTTTAGAATTAAATTCTTTAAAATGTTTTGCTTGTTAGGGGACTGAACACAGTGACTTAAATTATTTACGACACAAAATTCAGCACTTTTATTAGGTAGGGAATTAATTTGCAGAGTTTTAAAAATGAAATCTTTTTTATCGCTGTAGCCGCTGGATGATAAAAATCTAGGTAGGTACAAAAAACTCTTCTTCTTCATGTCGCTGGTACTGGTCACTTGAAAAAAAACTCTATGAAAGTAATACTTATTTATCACAAAACACAAGAAAATAGGTAATAACACAATGTTAATAATAAACAAAAGGTTAGCCTGAAATTTAAGAATTTTCTCACACATCAATATCGTTTTAATGAGTTCTTTATAGAGAGAGCTAATATTTCAAGCATTTTAGGTAAATTCGAACAGGTACCAATATAGGTAAAGAAGGGTGAAGAGGTGGGTCGATCGATCAGGCTAAGCTACGCTTGCCGCGGTCGATCCGTGGATGGGTGACATCTTTACATACCGAAATTCCTCCGTGCCTCGGAAAGTACGTTATGCGGTTGGTCCCGGCTGTCAGTCGTCAGAAGCCCGAAAGTCTGATAACCAGTCTTACCAAGGCGTATGGTGTTACGAAATAACTGGTTTGGTATTCAGTTGCATCCGGTTAGACTGAAAGCAGACTCCAAAAATAGTTGGAAAAAAGCAAAGCAGATGATGACCTATATAGATAAAAATAAAAAACGAAACAATACAAACCATAAAACATTGAATGCTTCAAATAACAGCACTAACATTATTTCGATTCCCCAAGTATCAATATTCCCCCAAAATTAGGACTGATTTTTCAATAGTCAGAAAAATTTTATCTGAGGAATAAATATTGCGGTTTGATAGCTTTTGTATGAAAATTTGTCAAACTGACATAATTATTCTTTAGATAAAAATTATCTGACTATTGAAAAATCAGCCCTTAATTAGGAAGAAGCAAAGACTTTGTGGATCGTTGAAAACTCGTTAGAAACAAATGTGGCATCCTAATTTGAACTAACACTTTATGTAAGTGTTAGTTCAAATTAGGATGCCACATGTCATAACTTAGGGCTGATTTTTCAATCGACTTTTGTTCGACAAATAAAATTGACGTCTGATAGATTTTGAAAGAAGAATTGTCAAAAATTCAAAATTATTCCTCGGATAAAATTATCTGGCGTTGGAAAAATCGGTCCTTAACTAACTAGACACGTGCCTTCGATAGAACAGTGACGTAATAATTGGAAAGCTTCTTGGAAACCTTCAGGAAACTCTATCTTGTAATTTCTTAGTGGCTTTACCGTTATAATAACACTAATGAAACAGTGTTCTATGTGGTAATGGGAACCTTTTTATATTGATTAGTGATACTTACTCTATTTAATTAAGTAGTTAGAAAGTATTACTACTGATATGTTTATCTTCCGTAGTGCCGTATTTTTTAATTATCTTTGAAGAGGTAAACCGAGGTGTATCCAGGGTGGCAGGTGGCCAACTCTCGTAATTTAAAACGTTCAAAATCTTCGCGACAAACAAATCTCAAAAACTTGTCAAATGTAGGGAAATTAGAGGTATTTTTGACAGATTCAGACTGTGAACGTTCTTAAAATGACGAGATTTGCCCCTCTGTTACCATGAACATGATTCTGAACCACAATGCGTTGAAAAATTTAGTAAAAAAAAATGCTGCTTCATACATTTTGACTGCGTAGGTATTGCACTTTTCTATAAAACACTAGATATTTTTTCATAACCTACGATTTTTTTTTTGCTATTGTTGAAAGAATCATGTGCTGAATTCATGGTTACAGTTGCGCATTGATGTCCCTGCCATCCTATAGCTATATAGGGCTGTCGCTTCTCCTTCGATTACAAATGTATTAGTACTTACTTACCTATTAATAAGTAGGAACCTACCAAAGTGTCATAAATGCGGTTGCATCTGGCTGGCGAGAGCTGATAAGATTATGTCCACTAAGTGGATATTTTCCTTACAAAAGCTTTGCTCAAACCAGCTAAGACCAACATCAAGAAATGCCAGTAATACAAGTTTATGGAATCCATTTATTTTATGTTAAAAAACGTTTGTCATTTGAATAGATTTTCATTTTTTTCAAGTCTTTCAGCATTCATTTACTTTTCTCCGTCAAAGTCAATACGCGTGGGTGTAATCCTAAAAGTACTCGACATTATAGTTAAGTATTGAAGTTTGATTCGATGTGGCGGTACAAAACCTCTCATACTCGTATTATAAATAGAAAAATAATTACATTATTTGTTGTTTCGTACCTTCCTCGGTACTTATGGGTGATCCCGAAATGAGATTTGAGTCCTGTCAACCTAATCCTACAGGAAGGCGGAAAACGGTAAAATATGTTTGTCTCGTTTGTTATTGTTAAAATTACAACGGATATAAATCTTATCGCCTCTGTCATCTCTTTTCTTAATTACAAGTCCCGCTGTTGCAAATGTAGGTAACCCTTTCTACTGCCGCCGACATTAATACCTATTGTGCTATGTTTTATTAAAACAAAAGCTTCCCACAAAAACATTCAACAAGTTGAATTCAATTTTGTAAAGTTTCGTACTCATCTTTCAGGATATGTTAAACATGTTTGAAATGGAATTTGAATGAAAGGTGGACTGGTGGTGGCTTTTTGTGGTTCAGGGTGATTCAAAGTGTTGTTGAAACATTAAGTTGCTTTCTGTATACCTAACTTGCGATTGCGATTTTATGGTTATGGCAACTATCTTAGAATTGTTTACGTGTTTGCTCATATCAAATGTGTCCTAGATCGCTTCTATATATTATTATTAACACACTCTTTCTCACAAAATAATTGCAAGCTTCCAGCAAGTTGAATGTTTCCTTCACACCCTCATTTGTAGCATGTCGAAAATAAGGGCTTAAGGTACCTTAATGTATTAACGATCCACGACCCTTCTGTTGGGATTTCAACATTTCATTTCAAAGTACAAATTCTTGCCGTGAGTTATTTGTTCGGCGTGGCAACAGCAAAAGTTCTTGTTGTGTTATTTTTCAGGCTCAATATTTCTGAAGGGAAATTTTGTAAATAATCAATACTCGTTAATTTACTTGAAAAGCGAGGCGTCCACTACAATAATATGGAATTATTTTCAGCCGTTTCTCTTCTTTGTAAGATTTTCCAAACGGAGGGCAGGAAAATCACACTTAAATCTCTTGAAAATCGCACCGATCACACGTGTGTAGCTCAAAGGTAGGTACGTAGGTAAGGATAGGTATCGCGCTTTGACTGCAATGTGAGATTCCCAAAATAAGTAAGTAGGTATTCTTTGTTTCCTTGGACGGAATCCAGAATTGCAAATTTCCCGTTTTCGGGAAATTCAAGCAGTGCAACTTAGAAGTGTTTAATTTACAGTTTCACCATATCACTTACCAACAGAACTTGAAAATGTTTTCATCCCAGGAGTGGTAAATAGACTATGCTCGAAAGTATAATCTGTTTCTAACGCTCTATGCTTAAACAACCTATAGGTAGAGACAGTTTGAACAATCTTTTTATGGAAAAGCTTTTCGCTTGTTTTCACAAGAATTAATTTCTCATACAGGAAGAAGTAGAATCGTCACTACGTCTGGTGCACGCAGTAGCCACTGGTGCAACAGGAGCGCTATGCGTTACACTCCGGTATGGGCGGCTAAAGGCACCGCTCCACGCTGCAAGATGGGACACTGCTAGAGCCAGAGCAGACCTCGCGGCTAACCTGCTCCACCAGCTAGGACTTGAAAATGCTGGTAATGCTTACAGAACATCTAGAATCATCACTTGGTCTAGTACACGCAGTAGCCACTGGTGCAACAGGAGCGTTGTGTTTCACACTCCACGCCGCACGATAGGACCATGCGAGAGCCAGGGAAAACTTCACCGCTACCCTGGTCCACCAGCTGGGACTGCAAAATATGAGTAATGCTTACGCATAAAGCAGCTGTAAGCATTATTCACATCTAGAATCCACACTGCGTTTTGTGCACGCAGTAGCCAGTGGTGCAACAGGAGCGTGGTAACATTGTGCGTTAAGTTTTGGCCACCATTGAGATGAACCACTGAACCTTGCGCGATGGGAGTAAAATACCTTGACCATGAATTTATAGGTTGTTTGTAGTGAAGTAATAATAATAAAAATGTTGGTTTCTTAAAGCATCAGGCGGTATCTATCTACTAACTAAAGGATACCAAAATCAGAAGTTTTCTGGCTGTTCCCGTTGATATTCTCACAAAAAGCCAGAATTTGGTGTACGATCAAGTCTCGATAAAGAACCCTTCAACGAAGGGCGAAAGGGACCGGCGGCGGCGGCGCCTTTAACCTAAACAATTTTGTTTGATTTGATTCTGTGCCGCCGATAAATTAATTAACGACCCCAGAAATCAAACAAACGAATCAAAATTACAAATATTTTAGGAGAAATCTTAACGACGCCTACTCAAGTTCTGCTTTTTTTATTTTCTTTTTGTCAGAATCGGAGATAACTTCAGGACAATCACTTTAGGGTGCAAGAACAGTGTCGGAGTTGTACCGAATAAAAACCTAACTCCTGCTAACCCAAAACCAGAAACTACGTATTCCGTGCGCCATTTTATGAAAAAAAATGTTGGGGTCACAAACAAACTGGGGCTTGATTGACCGATACCTAATAATATCGATGTGAAAACGATCGCTGTGAATATTTTTTTTTTTTTTTTTACGTGTCTAATGAAATTGACATGATTTTTGAACAGTTGCTTTCAAACCAAAGTGCTCACAGTTTATGAAGAAAATAAATAAATCATTATTTGCTGTCTGTTACCCACAGAAGTCCTAATGGCGGTGTCCCAAGGCCTGGTGTTAGGCGCGAGTCCCTCGGAGCGGGCGGTGGCGGCACGAGCGCTGGCCTTGCGTGCAGACGGCGTGGTCAACAGTGCCGTGGCCTGGGAGAGATACGGCACCGCGGATCCGGTTGCCGTTGTGTCTCCGCAGCTGGAGAAACAGCCCGATGCTGAATATCCATGGTAGGAAAGCACATTACTTAATCTGATTGACATGATCAGGTAGTGTTTTGCCTTCAATTAAATACCTAATACTTATATATCTACCTACTTTATATTGTGGACAATGTTGAAAATGTTGTTGAAAGAAGATGAGATAATCGGATGTAAAAGGATTTGAAGTTAGAGACCTACCAATAAAAAAATTTACAAAATTCGGCATAATTATAGGTAGGTAATACCTATAGGTAATTAGTCGATTTTGCCTCCACAAGTAATTCAGGCAATGAACTGACAAAGTTTTCTCTCGTTGCCCATTAATGAATGAGGTTTAAACCTAACTTGATGAATAAAATATCTTCGATTTCAGGTATGTGTCAGCACATGAAAGTGAAACGCTTCGGTCCCCAAAGTTTATGCCATCCCCGCCTGGTGCCACTATGGAAGGTTGGTGGACATACCCCTACTACAGTTGCGAAGCAAAACGATGGTTGTTATCTTACACTGTGCCTGTCTCTACCATCCGTGGGTAAGTACCTAACAAAAAATCTCGATAAAGGTAGATAATTTCTCTTTCTTGCCTATTTTCTTTGTGTTAAAGATTTAGGGACTGTAAACTCCACGTTTCATATGTAAACAATTCGCTTCAAACAATCACTTTCTTTTTTCCTTCGGAGTACCACATCCACGGATATCTATGACCACATCCCAAAACTACATTCTGTTACTGATAGACCATCCTTAAAGCTACACCAAGGCACATTGTAGATACCAGCAAAGTTTCGAGTAGGTACCTACTTAAAATGTCAGGCTACCTAGCTACTGGAATCATCATGCATACTGTATTGCCTTTTCCAATTATTATTTTGGCTGCCAACCTCACCCAAATCCTTCTGAACATCATTAAAATTAACATAAATCGATTAGGTACGTCCAAAACCGACTAGCGGGATAGGTATAGGAAGGCCGTGAGATAATAAAACAGAATCCTGACTTTTGCATTAGGTTGGCCCACCCTATTTGGCCCGCATTCTAATATACCCATCTCAATTCTCAGTATATCTAACATGAGCGTAATATATTTTCCTCTTACAGATTGAAAGGTATCGTCTCGCTCGACATAGACATATCTAGCTTGGAAATAAACCAGTGCGAGGCGGATACTGAAGATGATAATGATAACCAAATATATTCCTTTCACGGGACACACAAATGCCCTAACGAAACCACTTATGTGAGTATCCCTAGGCCTTACGTTTAATTTATTTATTAAAGCAGAATCTATCTTTAAAACGTTAAATCGTTTGATTATTTTGTTTGTCTAGTGTGAATACAGGCCAAACAGAGAGACGAGTGTACGGCACGCTGGTTGGGCGAGAGGATCGTATATTTGCCGATGCCGCCCCGGCTACTACTCGTTACTTCATCGTGAAGGATATAATGGATCCCTTGTTGAAGGTAACACGATCACACTGCGTTTTTTCTTTATGTTCGTGGAAAATTCCCTAATTTTCACATGTTCGAAAAAACGTCATCGGCATGTTGGCAACACTAATACATAATATGAAAGTGTATTTTATTTTGAGATTTATACAAATTGAAATTATATAAAGCAACTAGCTGAACTCGCAAACGTTGTTTTGAAAAAAAAAATGGTTTACGTCCTATTATCAGACCTAGGAGTATAGACACAAACATAAGAATCGATCAAGCCGTTTCGGAGGAGTTTTGTTACAAAAACTTGACGAGAATTTTATATATTAGAAGAAGATGATCGACTAGTCCGATTAATAAAAATATTCCATGCATTTTTCTTTTGTTTTTGTTATAATTTGACAATGACTTTAGAAACAATAGTGATTTGACGTTTGTTTGTGGCATCTGTCATTTTTGACAGATGCCACAAAGTCAAAAATGACAATTTTCGATTTGACAGAAGAAAAAGAACCGCTTTGCAGCTGTTGTTTTGTTTTAGTTTTATTGTAGTTCATTTGTTTACTTTCAAAACTTTCATTTTTGTTTTGTTTATTAAAAAACTGTTTAAGTGACCATCTGACCGTAAGCTGGCGCCAGCAAATGATTTACATAAGTTGTCAAAATTGTAGGCACGTAAAACTTATTTTAATGATTGCATTCTTCCAGTTGCTTACCAAGAATACGAAGAAAACGATTTAGAAAACTGGAGCGAGCCATACGAGTGTTTGAAATGTCAGCCGGGCTGCGAATCGTGTCATGGACCGGAGCCATGTCTTGCCACTTACAACTGGCCATTCCGGTAAGAATACTAACGAATAGAAGAGCAATAGTTAATGCAAGACCCCTTCCTTAAGAAGGTGATCTACGTGTGACGAATTAATTAAAATGGCACTCGTATTTCTTATTTCTACGTCCAAGTAACACTGCTCTATCTGGGGTTTGGAATGTTATTGAATTGGACAACTTAACTTTCATATGAAATTGTCTTTTAACAGAATATAATTTCGGCAACACTGGTCTAGCCTTATATTATGATCTGCCTACGGCAGTCCACTACTGAGCATAGACCTCTCCAATTGCACTCCATTTAGCTTGATTCTCAGCAACTCTCATCCATCTGCTACCAGCCTCCCTGCTAAGATCGTCGCTTTGCCTAACCTGAGGGCATCCTACCTTACTGTAGCCTTAACATAACATAATCAGCCTATAATGTTCCCACTGCTGGGACACAGGCCTCCTCTCTATGAGAGGGAGCCTTATATACTGAATACTGTTCAGTAAATAGCTATTAAACTTTTCTTCAATTGAGTGTCATTATGTCTTCAGCCCAGACAGGCGCTTTACTTTGTGTAAATTATTTCATCACCACTGCTCTCAAAACGATGAAGGAAAACATCGTGAGGAAACCGACATGTTCTAGAACTAAAATAATCAAAGCCTTAATGACATTTATTGTAGATTATGGCCCACTCCCTCTCACTAAGAGGGGGCCTGTGCCCCAGCAAAGGGAACATTATAGGCTGCTTATGCATGTGTTCAGCCACAAGTTTTTATGTCATTTACCAGAATGGCATGCAATAATGGAAACCAACAATTTTTTTTTAAAGTTATACTTTATCGCAAAGTCAAGGCAAAGTGAAATCATTTATTTCGAATAGGCACATTAAAGGCACTTTTGAATGTCAAAAAATAGAATTGATTCTAATCACCCCTTCCGAAAGGTAGTGTTTGTATGGAGAAGAATGAGCATGAAACTCCACCATTACTCTTTTTAAATTTTAATGTTTTACAAGGTTTTGTATATATTCATTATATATTTCATACTTTTTAACTCTTCAGGATATCGTTACTGGTAATATCGGTAAGCTGTGCAGTTATGACAGTCTGCCTGACCATCTACACTCGTCACCATCGCAGGGTGAAGGTGTTCCGTGTAGCCAGTCCCGTGTTCCTATCCATCACACTTCTCGGATGCGCTATCATGTATATGGAAGTGAGTATGTTGTTTGTGTGGGTTTAATTGCAAGTTTACTTTTAGATATTCATTTGTTTTATGTCACTAAATTCATTGGTAGACAAAGACTAAACTCTTGTCTCAGAAATCCATGTTTAGTAGGTTCATAGCTAGCCTAATACATACTTATGATTGTTTCAAGACTCAAATCTTTCTTCTATTAGTTAATAAGACTAGCAAAACGCTTAGGAATTGTGCTAAATGTAATTAAAATATGAACTAAAACTTAAGATTATTTTATTTCTAGATGGCAGCTATATTCCCAGTGTTGGATAGATACTCATGTATTGCCACAAAATGGACTCGGCACATGGGATTCTGTATCACTTACACTGCACTTCTGATGAAAACATGGAGGTAAATACTGAATATCTCATTTGGTACCTATTGGTTTCCTTCTATTGTGTCTGCATGAGATAACTATAAACACTGCTCTCAAAATGGTGAAGGAAAACGTTGTAAGGAAACCAGGGTGCTTACTCTCGAACATAATTCCGATAGGTCGACATTGGTCAAATGTCAGTTGGTTGAGTTAAACATCGTTTGACTGACAATTCCTATGTTGATGTATCGGAATTATATTCGAGAGTCAGCATCCTGCATATCCTAGACACAAAAATTCGAAGACATGTGACATCCACCAACCCACACTGGGCCCACATGGTGGATTATGGCTCTCACCTTCTCACAGAGAGGAGGCCTGTGTCCCAGCAGTGGGAACATTATGGGCTGATTATGCTTATAACATTCTTACTTCTGGTACTCAAGCCTCCTCTGTTCAAGACAGATTGGGCATTATTCCAATTATTGTTTAAAAAAATACAGCTAAATTAAAACATTTACTCAATTTTCAAAACACATGGTATAACTCATCTAACAAGACAAAATTCGGCTCTACCTAAATATAAGCAAAGCTCTAAGAAATTTAATACTGTAGTATTCTTGGTTTTAGTTTGATTTTGTCTAGCGAAGTTATTATGACTATGATTCAAACTTGCAGAGTATCTCTAACATACCGAGTGAAGTCAGCTCACAAACTAAAGCTGACTGACAAGCAGTTGCTGCAGTGGATGGCACCAATATTACTCATTATGCTAGTCTATTTAGGAACCTGGACTTTATCTGCACCACCTGATGCTGAAGTTGTAAGTATTTGTTTATATAATATAAACAAAATATATAATATTAGGCAAAGCCAATACAAAAAGTAGCTATAGAAAATTCATTTCTGCTAATTCTTTGTTTCTGTCAATCCGAAAAAACGTAAATAATATAAGATTGCTTTTTTTCCTTTTCAGTTCAAGTAATATTTGAAGATTTTAACAATAAGTTAATATTATTATTTGTTTACAGATAACCGATAACAAAGGACTGAAATTCAAGCAGTGTACTTACAATTGGTGGGATCACAGTTTAGCAATAGGTAATTGCAAACTTAATTAAATCATGTCTAACTGTAATGAATCATGTAACATCACCCAGTGGTGAATTTCAATTATTAATGATGGCCAGTAAAAAGAAATAGATTTTCCAGCATATTTGTCAGTTCAGAAGTTAAAAATTTTCAAATTGTCGTTTGATTGATTTTTCCATCAGTGCAGCAACCATTTATGTTTTCCAGGCGAAATCCTGTTCCTACTATGGGGCGTGCGCGTATGCTACCGCGTCCGTCACGCTGAGAGTCTGTACAACGAGGCGCGACTCATCTCCATAGCCATCTACAATATATTCACCGTCAACTCCCTCATGATAGCTTTCCAGTAAGTATTATAATATCTTGTCAAAACTAAGTAAGTAAGCAAATAAAGTATATTACAATAGGGATGATGAATCATGGCCGGCTGAACCTAGGCTCTCCAAACTTTCGCGCATGTACACTCAATCACACTCGCTCCATTTGATTCCTAAAAAATTTAACTGCTCAAAGTTCGGACCCACCTTGTGGTTCATAGGCCGTATTATACTTTCCATACAAATATTTTAGCATAACATCCTCGGCACTGTGCATCACTACGGCAATTTAAATCTCTGGAATCACATAATGACTATTTTCGAGATTTGGCATAGCATTACGACTATTTCTTGACAATTTTTTGGAATTGAAACCAAGTCGATACTTCCAGCCGTTTGGTTGCACTAGGGGTGAGGATTGTGTGGAGACATTCACCACACAATCCTCACCAACTTATAGCTATAACTTCGGAATCATAATGCGACAATTTTTTTGACGTTGGTGACTATTTATGACTATTTCTGGTGTTCTCATAATTGATTTTCATAAAGTTTCAGTTTCAAAGGTGAGGATTGTATGGTGAAGGAATTATATAAATATTAATATATATTTATTGATTACTATATTTATTGAATATATTTATTGATTACTCCATCCATGTCCATTGGCGTAGCTAGGGACAGCCGTCCTGCTAATCAAACCACAGTCAATTAATGAGAGCCCAACACAAACCTTACATCTTGGTCAAAATGTACGTCCTATAAGGGTTCCGTCTTTTCCTTTTGAGCTGCGGAACCCTAATAAAAAGCGATTAAATAGTAAGTACTTCAATACTGTAAATTTTTCTAGCGTGGCAAAGAAGTCCCAGAAAAGCTACAAATGCTGTAAAGTTGTCAACATAAAAGTATTGCTTATTAAACATTCTTTTTTTTTACAGTTTACTAATATTGCCTCAAGCAGGACCGGATATAAAATATCTTCTTGGGTTTATAAGAACTCAGTTATCTACGTCAACTACAGTACTGCTGGTGTTTTTACCTAAGGTGTGTACTATATTAAGTTTTTTTTTTTTTTTATAAGAATAAATAAATCTCATATTGAATGTTATCAATCTAACAATAAAAATATATTCATTCATATACATAGCGATGGTGAAGTTTAAGGATGACCTGGGGATGGCGATGTTATGTCCAACCCCTGCCGACTATTAACCCCACGATGTTCCCCCAACTACTGAAGTATACTGCTCACTGCCTAAAAGTAAATGGTGGTATTATAGTACAGGAAGGCACCCCAGGCCAGGAGCCTATTTAACCTTCTAACCGCCCGTCTTCATATCAGTACACTTGACCCTAGCGCTCGAAAAAACAAAAAATACCTGATAGAATACAGCGTAATTACCTAAATAGAAAAACGAATTAAACGAGCTGTAGTATTTGGTCGTAAATATACGACCTTGGCGAAATGGACACGAAAATATTTGTCGGATTAATCCGGCGTAAGCGGTTAAAAAGTTTATTAAACCGACAGGCGACAATGTGACACTTCGACAACTTAATAACTTTTTTTGACAAATATTAGTATGTCGCATTGTCAGTCTGCCACCAGGTCGTTCCTCTTTGGGCGTACAAAATAGAAACAATAAAAGTAAATAAATACAATACTTAATATTAATTATAGTGTTGGTATCTCCAGGTCTTGCGCGTGGTCCGTGGCACGGGCGACACGTGGGACAGTCGAGCGCGCGCGCGCGGCGTGCCCGCCTCGTCTTCACTCAATGGTATCGGCCTCGTGCCCGATGAGCCGCCCGACCTCTACCAGGAGAACGAGGAGCTAAAGGTACATACTAAGTGTGCTACAAGGATCTTTTGGAGCCTGCATGACATTGACAGGAGGGCGCTGTTGGTAAACATTTGTCAGTGACATTTTGTGCAATTGTTTTGTGAAAAGTCACTTGTAAATTCGTAATTTTGCTATATTATGCTGATGAGATCACACCTATTCTATGAAATGTGTTCTGAAAGCATCTATAACGTATTTTAAATATCTTTGCTTTAAAACAAAAAAAAAATTGCTTTGTTTATAGTATGTAATGTTGCTGTTAGTGACCAACCGAAGGTTCGATTTCGGCCAAAAAATCAGTTTTCGGTCGCAGCATAATCTCATTTAATTAACTAACTTATAAAAGTTTCGGTTTCGACCGAAACTAGAAGAGGAGCCGAATGGTCGGTTACAGTTTCAGCTGAAAAATCATGTTTCGGTCGGTCACTATAGTCGGACTTTTAATTAGCTGCAGTAAAATGTCAGCTTATGTGTTACTTAAATGACCGAAATTGGTGTCTTTTTGTTTTTTCGCGGCCTTCAACCAAATCTTTTTTTTCTAGTACAGTGTAACAAACGAAACTTATTTGACATGCATATCTCTAAACGCAGTCCGAAATGAGTTATTAAGACGTGTCATTTTGGGCAGCGGGATTGTCCGAAAGGGTTACCGCTGCCCCGGAACATAAAGGGCTAAGGAAGGAACACGGATGGGTTTTAGTCAGTAAGAGTCTGACACTCCCTTCCGCTCCACCCAGAGCGGGAGGGGTCATTTGATGATTTCCCATCCTAAAAAAAAAAAAAAAGGCCTGTCATTTTCGGAGTATAGTTGCTGTTTTGCTGCTAATATTTTGAGGGAAATAGACTACAATAAACATTGTTTTTTAAATCATTAAGTTTTTTAAAAACAGTCAACATGTTATCCATGCAGTAGAGAGGCGTCACCTTCATGCATATTCTGCTGAAGTCACATGCTTGAGCGGGAAGACAGTCAAGATTCTAAATTCTGGATTTCAGAATATACAACATTATTTTTAGTATATAAGCGAAACCTGAATATAGTTTGTTCAGAATAAGTAACTGAATCGATTTCAATAATTTTTACACCATGTTATATTTTGTCCCAAAAATATTTAATCACTAGTTAATTACAATAAAATCGCCATACAGTTAGGTACCTACTGCCAAACTATTATCAATGAGCGTACTATGCTGAAGGAGCATAAAAAATGGTCACCCCGCGCCGCGCCGCGTGGTGAGCATGTTTTTGAACGGACAACCAGGTTATAACTTTGTGATTTCTCATGATACAGTTTTGAAATTTTGTACATAGATTCTTTACATAAATATATACTGGACACGTATTTCGGGTTTCGCATATACTAAAAATAATGTTGTATAATTACTGACGGTTGTCAACGATATTGATATCAATACCGCTTGCTCGTCGAAGAGGATGTCCTCTCGGGGATCTTGATTTCAACAAGGTTCACACAACAGGGTACCTATATCTTTGGAAATTTAGACTTGACACCGTCCAAAGCCAAAACCGCTGTACAGATATTTTTGTACCCCTTCTTATATTTTGTTTCCCAAATTACAGGAAGAAGTTCAAAAGCTAGCTGCCCAGATCGAGTTTATGAAGATAGTACAGATGGAGATGCACAACCGCCACTTGCGACCGCGGCCGGGCGGCTACTTCACTACTAACGCCAACTCTAACGCGCCGCATAGCCCTGTACACCCAAAGACTGTTAATATTTCACAAGTAAACTAAAATCATCTTTAACTTAAGCTGGATGAGACAGCCTGTGTTTCAACCACGCCCACGACCGAGTTCGAAGCGTCGACTCGCTGAGGCTTAAACAATTCTCTTGCGGGAAACAAAAGTCCAGCAGTTCTCTCGCACCAATAACTCGTAGCCTCTGTCATCTTGGCTTTTTTCATATATTCATAAATGTTTTAGGATAGCTATATACTCGTATGGAGCTAGAACATCTGCAGCTAGAGCATCTTGAAGGATTTGATATTTTGGGGTGTATTATAGTAGCCTTCACGATTGGCGATACTTAAGTATACGCGCGGCGTACATGTAACTGTCTGGCTAATAATTTTACCAGAACATAATACAGTTCGTGCAGATATGACAGAAAGGAAAGAAGCGCTTTATTCCAAATACTAATAGCCAACTTCTTTCCAGGACAACACAGAATGGAGTGGACCAGTGTGACTGGTAGCACTGAGCGATAGTGGTTGGTCGTGGCCCGGGCCGGCGGCCAAGCGTGTCACCACAGTTGTCGATGCGCGCCCGCCGGCCTATGTGTGACGTCACACAGAATCCGATGCTTTGTTATACACACGCTCAGTTCAGTGATCAGACTTTCATTTGCATGTTTTAGTGGCTAAGTAACTTTTTATTATACAATTAATCCATATCTTTACTGGTACAGTCTGAAATAGGTGCGGCTTTTGATGTTATGATGTCCCGAGTTACCATACATCAACTCGGGATATACTCTGTAAACATCAAATAAAATGTATCACTGTATCAATTATGTAGTTAAACTGTGTTATTTATCTCAAAACATATATTTCTTTGCAGCATGTTTGTAGTCTGTAAATCTATTTATGTTTTCAAACGATGATGAAACATTACTGTTAATTCTTAGATAGGATACTTCATGAAATAATATTGAAATAGCAATTCTTATTTGTGTTCTCGATGACACATTTGTATTTATTACATCGCTGTAGAAAAGGCTAGTGGTCAATACTGATTACCGTTAAATACTCATCAGTCATAATAACTCAGCTCAGGTAGATATACTAATTGTAACTTATACTTACCAAAGAAATATTTGTAATAATCAATTTAACATCTTTAGTACAAAGTGTGCCACCAAAAGACAAAATTATGTAGTTGTCGACAACTACAGACAACTGTGTTCTTGTAAGACTTGTTATTATTTATATCGCTTGTTCTAGTTATATCTTCCATACATTGTACTATAGTAAACATTCCAAACATTAATTTAGAAGAAATATTAATTTAGAAGAATGCTATGAATTAGTAATAGTATCT
Organism: Gortyna flavago; assembly: GCA_963669345.1. Lineage (NCBI taxonomy): Eukaryota > Metazoa > Arthropoda > Insecta > Lepidoptera > Noctuidae > Gortyna > Gortyna flavago. Next base: position 7,358,032 of record OY770144.1, read on the forward strand.
AAAGTGTTATTTTTTAAATGTTATTTCTGTGGTAATATTACCAAATCGATTTGACGGCTGATTTTTTCAACACCAGATAATATAATCTGAAGAATAATTTTGAATTTTTCACAGTTCTTCCTTAAAAAATCTGTCAGGCGTCAATTTCATTCTGTGAATAAAAATTATCTCTCGATTGAAAAATCAGCCATAAGTCAAGTAAATTAGTCTATGAAAAAAGTGAAAATAAAATGATTTATTATTTGTAATATATTCGTAGTTATACATATAAATGTTGGGCACTTGGTGTTCATCCTTAGGACAGACAATAAGAAATAAGAGTTTGGAAAAATTTAATTTCATAAGTCATACGGAATTATAAAACTAAAGAAAGTCTTATTTAATTTAGATTAAAACTTAATTATTAACTTTGATTTTAAAAACGTAACACTTGAGTAAACTAAGTACGTACATACATCATAAACCATTTGTATAGTTTTAGGCGTAGACAAATTGTAAATATGAATCAAGATAAAGCATAAATTCTAAAGTGTTGTACATAAACTCATTAGATATGATTAATTGTTGTTATTTTTTTTATTCATTTACCATCTGTGATAAGCAGTATTAATCAATTATGAATGTTGTGTCATGTTACAGAGGTTGTAAGAATCTTCATAACAAGTGTTTGATCTGAATTCTTATATTATTATTATGTGAACAAAATTAAAAAAAAAGAGAAACTTGTCACATATTGCTATACACGAAACCAAAGTTTTTTTAACTCGTAACGATGTTATAAAGATTCATACAGCATGATATCGTTTTATATATTTATTGCATGAGATAAAAATATAGTAAGTACTATAAAGAAAATGTCTATCCATTGATTTCTATAGCTCGGCTTAGTCCTAAGAGAAGCGCAGAGCAGAGGATGTTTTTACAATTTGAATAGTGAACCTTATTTCAAGCGTGGTAAAGTCCAAACATAACCGCGCCAGACTACCCAGGAGCAATTTCTTGTCTGCGTCCATACAACTTAACACATTAGACCACAAAAAAAAAAAGCGTATTATTCAAAATCATCAGAAAATCTTTTGCTCTACTCCTACTTCATCTGCGCAGAGCGTAATCTTTCGTCATCACTTTATAATTATCTTATTCTTAGAATAGTTAATGTTTATTTTTTTGACGCTAGTTGGCTATCTTATCATTATTTTGCCGTAGGTTATAACTGTTACTGTATTCAGGTTCAGTGTGTTTATAATACTTTTCAAGCTCCAGTTTCTAAACTGATTTGAAAGATAATGTAAAATAGCGAGTCAACCAAATAGGAAGGTGCAAGAATAAAATACAGAATACTGGGGCCTAAAAATGCCACTTTGGCAGAATCATAAAAGGATAACACTATGAATCCTAATAAAAGTCATAAAAAATTATAATATTATATGCGTATCAGTTTCACACCTATATATCCCTGAAGGTTTAGACAGAGGTGTACCATGGGTGAACTTATAGCATTTTACGAATCTCCATACAAAACTGTCATACATCATAGTGGCCATGATATTTATTTTATAACATAAGTAAGAGAATGTGTTATAATAATGTTTGGCAATCGTTTGATTCGTTTCATTATTCTTCACGTTTTTTGAAGTATTTAAAAACAATTTTGTTAATAAATATTTGGGTCTTCTATACTAACTATACAATTGTTTACTGTTGTTTTGATCAACGCATAAATCGAGAAAATCAATGATCTAGGATTAAAATAACTAAATTCTAAACTACATAAATAATGTTTTCTACTCATGAATTGTGTACACTGACCTGTATTATACATGTTTAATAGAGGTCAGTGATTGTGTATATATACTGTAGTATTACATAATATATCACAGAATCTAACCAACCACTATCAGCCTATAATGTTCCCAATGCTGGGACACAGGCCTCCACTCTGTGAGAGGGATTGGGCCAATAATCCACCACGCGGCCCCAGTGCTGGTTGGCGGTAGTCACATGTCTTAAAATTTTTGGTTCTAGGACATGCCGGTTTCCTCACAATCACAGAATCTGTAATGTATCAATTACATGAGAGATCAATTTAAAAGATAGTGATGCTTGAAATTAAATTAAGAACAATTTCTTAACCAACAATAATTAAGGTTTTAAATGAAAATCAAAATCATTTTAGCTATGTATTATTCAGCAGAGTAAAACTCTTCATTTATACCTAGGTGCCCATAGCTTAAGTTTTAAATTTGATACAACTAAAACTAGTACAATATAACATTTTATTTTATTTTCTTGAATATAATTTTGCTTTTTGAATCTCTTTAGACTTACTATTTCATGTTCTATGTCATCTATGTGCCAAGTTATAAATTTTTAAATGTATCAATTTTTGTAGTTTTTTTTTGGAGATTAAAAACATTAAATAGTAATCATGCTGTAACATGGATGTTATATTAGAATTGATGTAATAAGTATTGTTAATCTATGATACTCGTTTCTAGGTGAATTTTATGTAAGAGGTTCTGTTTTTACATTAAAATAAAAATGACTGTTTGTGATGTTTTATTATTAATGCACTTAACAATAGGACGTAATATGTTTATTGTTAAGTTGTTTCCATTTATCTTTTACTAGCTGAACCAAAGAACTTCGTACCGCCCCTCCAGCTGCTCCGCTCTGCCCCTGCTTGATATGTTCCATGATATTCATTTTAATGATATGCTGTGCAACATACTAATATATTTAATTGGATAAAGAATAATACTGTATTGTTTAAAATAGCTTGGTAAATAACCAATAATTTTTTTGTAATGTAAAAGATAATAATGGTTACTGTGGGTTATCCTTAAGAGATAAATATGGCGGACTTTTTTATTGATCTTTTTAAGATAAAAATTCCGTAGTACATTAATTTGATCTATCTCGTAGGGTTTAGCCAGCGTTTGCAATGTAAGCACACAAAAATATGTTTATTACGATGCAAGATCACATTACAAATCTTTGAATTTCTAGGCTTCTCTCTACTATAATATGTGTATTATACATATAAGTATTCCTCTTGAATCACTCTCTATTGCTGAAAACTGCATTAAAATCCGTTGCGTAATTTTTAAGCTTACCAGCTTACCTTAAAGATAATAATATTAGTTTGTTTTTCCTTACAAATAAAAAAAATAGCTAAATAGGTGCAAAGATTTATTTGATTAAATGATAATCCACTCCTAGACACCTAAATTAAACCACCAGGCAATTCCATGTGAGGTTTATAGGCCTAACATCAAAATATTGATGAGTCAAAGAAAGTTTTTATGAAGTTTTGATGCTGTCATACTGGCCATCCTTTTGGTGTGGTTAAGGAGTCTGTGAGTGTATGGCACATTGCTTTGATTTGAAAGTGCTATACACGGAAAAATTTCAATACATCCAAAATTGGGGTGCTTTTGGTCAACAAATTGAGCTGTTGACGCTCCGTAAAGTAGTCACAAAAATGATTACATACATTATTTTACATCAGGTTAGACTGGAAGCCGACCCCAATATAGTTGGGAAAAGGCTAGGCAGGTGATGATGAATGCTACATTTAAACCATTTAGTTCATTCTTATCTAAAATCCATCAGAAATGATTTCATGATACTTTAATGTACAAATAAGTAGAAGCTTCATGTGTCCAGCAACATAAAAAGTCACACTAAAACATAAATAACATAACATTTATAAATCAAACACGTCAGTATGATTTTTCAAAAACGAAGCACTCGCACACAAGAACTGAGTTTCACTTTGCACAACTTTCAAACCGTCACCATTATCAGCACTCTTAGAAAGCAAATCAATTGCTTCCATGTCCTTCTTCGCTGTTTCACATACTTTTTCAACTGAAGCGAGCTCCTCTTCTTCCGCCGACAGTAAAGCTTCCATTAACGCACCTCTTTCTACTCTCCTTCTTAGTGAAGCGACCTCCTCTTTTAACTTTTCATAATCCGAATCCGATGCTTGCTCAAGTTGAACTTCATCTTCAGGCAACAAAACATTCTGTGGGATTTTTAACATGCGTTCTATCTCTTCATCAATAGCCCCCAAAGACGGTCCCGCACGCTCACAATACAAACGAATCAACTTATCACAAGATCTTGTTAGTGTCACTTTATCAGTTTCATTGAGATCCAACGATTGTTGCAAATAGGATTCCATATCTTTGACACCGTTTGTTATTTTTTGTTCAACCATTTGTCGCACCGCTATTTTGAGGCGTTGAGCCCCAAAACCGAAATGTTGAGTTTCGTATTCTTCGTCAGTACCACCGGTCCATGGCTTGGTTTTAATCATATTGATCTAAATTAGTATAAATGTTTCTCACAAGCAAACAGTAATTAGTAATTTTTTTATCACTTTTGTATGAATTTCCGTTTTCGTAAACAATGTTTTGATTTTTTTTTTTTTTTTTTTTTTTAATTCGCCCATTGGGCAGGCTATAGTCTTTCGACCATACCGCCTTGTCTTCCGTGTAGAATTTCTTACGTAGTAAGTTTAAAAACAATAATGTCTTTCGTTTATATACTCATTGTATTATTTATTTTATTTATTATGTCTTTCGTAGTTAATCCATATTATATTATTTAGTAATTATTTATGTCTTTAGGTCAAATCCAGATTAAACGTTATTATACTGTCAATGTCAATTCTTGAACAATAACCTCTGAATAATTCCTTATTTAGAGACAATAACGCATGTTTTCATTATTTTCTTCCATTTCCAGTATTTTCGTGGTATATTCCGAGCTATCTCCTCATAGAACTAGTTATTTATTTTTATTTACATTTTTCCGTAAATTATACCTAATCTTAGTAAGTATTACTAAAGTAAACAAATAATCATACACAAAAACCCAAACTAAATATCATTTACAGTTTCTACTATAAATTTGTACAAGTATAAATAAACTGAGACATTCTTAAGTAGCTCCTGAATGCATTGCGGGACCTCGTCAGGCTTATTATAAATTTTTAGCAGTTCATCCGACAACACAAGGCGCTGAATGTTGAAAGACGAACACTCGAAGAAGATATGATGTAGTGACTGAATTCTTTGTGATTGACAATATTCACAATTAGGAGAATTGACCATTCTAAGGCGATAAAGATGATAATTTAAACGACAATGACCAAAACGCATACGACTGATAATTGAATAAAATTTTCTATTTACGAGTTTGTTATTCTTGCAGAACCAAGGTATGGAGTTTATTTGAACATCTAAGGTAGCGAACCAAGTACCTTTATTTTCAGCCTGAGTATACTGGTATGAATGTCTTCCCCACTCTTGACACATGCGCTGTCTTAAAAGACTAACTGCATCTGTAGGTGGAATTGAAACATCCATATCGGGGTCAGGATTGGGAATTAATTCTTCTAAACCAACAATTTTTTTGGCCAAATAGTCTACCTTTTCATTCCCTACGACACCAATGTGTGAAGGCACCCACACAAAACTAACTACAATATTTGATTGATATAATTCCACCCATAACTGTTTTATTAAATAAATTATATAGTTAGTGTTAGCATTTAATTTGTTGTTTGCCAAGTTTTTCAGAACACTCATGCTATCACTTACAACAATCCATTTATTATGTCCTGAATTATAATTTTCAATATGTTTCAAAGCACTCAAAATAGCAACAGCTTCAGCTGTAAAAATACTTGAATTTTTGTCAATTTTTCGACCAATGCCTATATTTGAGGAGGGCTCATATATGGCAAAAGACACAGCCCTATCATTCTTGGAACCATCTGTATAAACAAATTTATGTTCTGACCACTCAGATAACATTGCATTTACTTCCTCTTTTGTGGACAAATCCTTTTTTGTCTTTAAAACTATATTAATTGCTGGAAATTTACCAATAAAAGTTCCTTCATAGCAAGGCAAGATATGTTTGGATTGATGGATATTCAAATTTTGAATAAAATTTACAAGACTTTGAAGACCTTGTAACATAAAAATTGGTTTAGAAACTGAAGGAGTAATAGAATGTAACAAATTGACCAAAAGACTGTTACTAGATACACTATAAAGTTTTAATATAAATCTTTCTTTTAAGTAATTAAATCGAATGCTTAATGGTGGAACATTACAATCAATCTGCATTGCATTTATAGGAGTACTTCTGAATGCCCCAGTTATTATACGCAGACATTTATTTTGAAGAATGTCTAAACTATTTACAATTTTAACATCTGCAGCGAAGCAATAGAAACCATATTCAAAATGACTACGAACTAATGATTTGTACAACAGTAACAAAATTTTTGGGTCTGCACCCCAATATGAGCCAGACAGAGATTTCAGTACATTATAAGCTTTATTTGCTTTACTAATTATATGTTTTATGTAATTATTCCAGGTTAAATTATATGAAAAAAGAACCCCCAGAAATTTTACCTCAAGTGAAATGGGTAATGCACAATTATTATATTGCACATTGGGCATATTATGACACTGTTTACCAAATATAACAACTTTGGACTTGGACTGATTAACATTTAGATCAAGGTAAGAAAAATATTCATAAAGATTTACCAATGCATCATTGACTATTTGGACTGTTTGTGATAAGTTATTTCCAGATGTGTAAACAACCAAATCATCTGCAAACTGTAGATTTTTAACCTGAGACCCTAAAATAAGATTTAATCTACGTATATATAATATAAATATTAAAGGTGATAATATACCGCCTTGACAAACTCCTTTTGACGAGAGTCTAGGACCATAAAGATGTCTATTAAATTTTGTAAATACTTCTCTATTGCTCAAAAAACTTTTAATCCAATTTATAATTTTTACAGGAATGCCTATTTGCGATAATTCATGACAAAGAATATCTATATTTACACTATTAAAAGCTCCTGCAACATCAAAGAAAACTCCAACCAAATTTTTTTTTGCTAATAAAGAATTATGAATATCAAGCTGTAATTGACAAACACTTTCCCTAGCAGATCGATTCCTACGAAAACCAAATTGATTAGAAGGTAAGATACTGTTTTGTTCTACATAAAACTCTAAACGTTGCTTCAACAATTGTTCAAATAATTTTCCAACACAAGAAGTAAGTGCTATGGGACGATATGAATCAGGACATAACTTTGGCTTATCTGGTTTTAAAATTGGTACAAGACAATCCACTTTCCAATCTTGAGGTATAATATTATTTTCCCAAAGTAAATTAAGTATTTTAAGAAATGTTTCTAAACCTGCAATGCTTAGTTTTTTAAATAAGATATATGGTATTCCATCAAGACCATAAGCAGTATCTCTTCGAGAGGAGATGGCAGATAAAAATTCATGAATTGTAAAAGGATTAAGTAGAAAACTATTTTTGGAATTAGTACAATCAGTAATAGTTTTTGGAGTATGTGGCACAAAGTCTGGGGTGTATTTCTTTAAAAAATCCAAAACCCATGCGTCATTTTCATTGATATTAGAATTATATGTCTTATTATATTTGCGCATAAATTTCCATATAACAGATAAAGGTGTGCATCTATTAAAAGTTTCACAAAGAGAAAACCAACTTTTTTGTCTTTCTGTTTTTAAAATGAGTTTTTTAACTGCGCGGAGCCTTTTAAATTGAAGATAGGTTTCTTCTGTTGGATTATCTTTAAAATTAATATAAGCTGTTTTGAAATTAAGTACAGCCTCTGTACACTTCTGATTCCACCAAGGAAGGGAAGGTCCTTTAATCTTATTACTATGGCAAGTGTGATTGGTGGTATTTGTGTTGACATAACAATTCAAATTATTGGAATTTATTTTGGAATTTGCAGCTGCTGTGCGCAAAATAATACAAAATTGAAAATATGAATTAAGAAGACTTTTATTATCTATTTGGAAATCAAGTAACAATTCTTCCACACAATTGCTATACGTTTGCCAATCTACGAGTTTATAGTTTGGGTAGATGGGCAAATGTTTAACATTCAAACAATTCCCATATAAATCATTATTTTTGTTTCTGCTAACCATTACTTTTATGATTACAGGGATGTGATAACTACTACCGAGAGGACTATCATGTACAGACCATTCACAATTAAGTGCCAACGATGATGAAACCAAAGATAAATCCAGTGCATTGGGACGCCATGTTAGAGAACCAACTGTTGTTGCTTGACCATCATTAAGCAGAACCAAATTATTTTCGTCAATGACTTCTAGGATTTCTCTACCTCTTGGAGAGTCAGAAACACATCCCCAGGAAGTGTGATGAGCATTAAAGTCCCCAGCAAATATATAAGGACCAGGAATAGACTTCACCAATGAATCAAAAACACCTTTATTAAAAGCTGGATTAGAGTTTAGAGGACTATAAAAACTGACTATACTTATTTCTTTATTATTAACTGTAATTTTTACACAAATGTTTTGTAAAGAATTATCAAAATAGGTGTTAATTTTAGTATACGTAATGCTTTCATGAATTATAATTGCAACTCCATTGTGTTTGTTACCACAATCATTCCTTTCAATATTGTAATGTTTTATTCTAAAAGATTGATCAGGTCTGAACCATGTTTCAGAAATGATTGCTATATGTATATTTTGTGCATAGAGGAAATTAGTAAATATATGTTTATTGCTAATAAGACTTTGTGCATTCCATTGAACTATATTTAAGTTTGACAGATCCATTATGAGGATGAAGGAAATTTCTTACTTAGAGTTGTTTTTAAAGCCTCTTTAATTGATGATGAGTTAATAGGTACATCTTTAGTGGTAACTATTTTTGTAATCGTTTCTACTAAAGTACTTATAAATTTATCGGATTTCATTAAATTATTAATTTGTACATCTAAAGTTCGAGCAGTTAAAGCTGGAAATGCGTTAACGTCGAAAAGATCAGAGTATGTGACAGTTCGTGATTTTATTTTATTTTCTTCAACTTTCTGTTTTTTAATTGGACAAGATGAGGAGATAGCTATGTGGTTACCTTTGCAGTTTGCGCATTTAGCATCCTTGGGGTCAACCTGACAATTCTTAAAATTATGGTTTAATGTACAAATTGAACATACCTCAGTATTGCGACAGAATTTAGCAATATGTCCATATCGCAGACATTTAAGGCATTGTTTTACTGGTGGTATGTATTTACTCACTTCGTGACGCCATGAGTCCAAGTAAATGTACTGAGGAAGAATAGTGGAGGCGAAGGTCACCGCAACAGCCTGTGTAGGGACGAAAGCTACGCCAGCGTCACTTCTGATCCTGCGCATGAAGCGCCTAACTTGAATTACATTTTTGGAACTACCAATCAATGAAAAAATTTGTTTATTGGACATTTCTACAGGAACCGAAGTAAGGACTCCCGTTACTTCAGTATCTCCAGCCGGTATAGTTGCTTTAAGAGACAACTGATCTAACAACTTTTTATTTTGTAAGAACATATTAGCGTTATTTGGTAGGTCAAATGTTATGCCGACTTTGTATTTATTGATGGTACGTAGATGCATGACGCCTGAAACGCCATGCTCCCGTAGACCTTTTGATAAGGCCATACGATCCCTATCGCTAAATGAAACATTTTCTTCATTATGTGTTAAAAATACAATGAGGTCCGTTTGTTTCGTTTCCTCAGGATATTTGCGTGTGTACCCTTTTACCTTATATATGGCGTACTTATCCTTTGCGTCCTTATCATTTTGTTTGGAGCTTATTATAGTATGTTCAGACCCCGCTGAATCAGAGTCGGAAGACTCGGTCAACTGCTGTTGCTGCGAGTCAGGATAGGACATTTCGTCCTTCCTTCGCCTTTTTTTCCCCATTTCGGGGTGCTAACGGATTATGTACACTATGAACAAACTATTTAATATGAATATTTACAAAGAAAATGTATATAGTACAAATAAATTAATTTTTAAGTAAATTTGTTTGAAAAAACGCGCCTTCACACTTTTACAGTTTCCCGCCTTTTTCACAATGTTTTGAATTTTCAACCGATGAGTTGATCTGTAAGTTGACGTAATGGGTGCGTTCCGAATTGGGAATATTATCGATGCACAGATAATTAAACAGAAACTACCACTATTATCAGTTTTAACTACCGTTTGTAATAATATTATCGTATAATCATGTGGAGCACAACTTAACGTGCTTATTTTCTGCATTTTCATTCTAAAATAACCAAAGAAACGATGAGGGCACCACTAGGGGTGCCTTCCGTATTGGGAACATAATCGATGTAATTGATTTGAGCGTGCTTAAGCCCGTACCGAATTAGCGTGAGCTCGATGTCACGTCAATCGTCATAGATGACGTCTGCCTGCATAGATGATGCCTTTTAGTAATGTCACCGTGAGCGCTGTCAAAAATGACAGTGTGTGTGTGTGTGTGTGCGGATGAGGATGTGTCAGTGTGTTTAGTTTTGAGTTGCATCATATCTTTATATTAACGTGGCATTTTCGAAATTGTGCTTCTGGCTGACAGTCGCCACCTAAACAAAGAAAAAGAAGAAATGTGTGGTGTCTATACAAAGAAATACTGCTGTAATATCGTTTTGACATCGAGTAAGCACTGTGAGCGCCCGGGGCAGCGGGATTGTCCCCGGGGCAGCGGGATTGTCTCCGGGGCAGCGGGACTGTCCGAAAGGGTTACCGCTACCCCGGAACATAAAGGGCTAAGGAAGGAACACGGATGGGTTTTAGTCAGTAAGAGTCTGACACTCCCTTCCGCTCCACCCAGAGCGGGAGGGGTCATTTGATGATTTCCCATCCTAAAAAAAAAAAAAAAACACTGTGAGAGCGTTCACGAGTGTTCCGAATTGTTGACAGGTTGTTGGCTGTCATAATCGTAATATCCAATACGGAACGCATGTGAGACGATTTGAGTGCTATGACCTATGAGCGATATTAGCCAATTCGGCCTTTATAGTCGGCGGCGCGGCGGCGCCCCCTAATAAAAGTCCATGGCTGTGAGCGATTTTAGCCAATTCGGAATGCGGCCAAAACATTCACGTTCGGATATCCACATTTCGGATACAAATTACCGGTTTTTTTTTTTTTTTTTTCGGAACCGACTGGGGGACCGTAGACAATCAATATGGGCATAAAGTTTCTTTTGCATTACCAATGAACGTACAGACGCCAGCACATCAACCTACCCGAAACTGTCAAACTTTACCAATCAACTTTGAACCTTATACTTTAGCGATAAAGTTGAAAATCTATCAAAGAAATTTGACAGTTTGTAGTAGCTTAATGTGCAGATTTTTTATTATTCGTCTAATCTTTTAAAAATATTGGAGGTATGTAAGTAATGATCATATTTTAAATTCAGGGATTCGTTTGCCAAATGTTAATTTTTAAAGTTACAACTAGCCCAACTAGGTACAGACGCCAGCACATCAACCTACCCGAAACTGTCACATTTTCCCAATCAACTTTGAACCTTATGCTTTAGCGGTTGAAAATCTATAAAATAAATTTGACAGATTGTAGTAGGTTGATGTGCTGGCGTCTGTACCTACGTACATACATTATAACTTTTTTATGCTATTGTAAAAAAAAATAATGATGAAAACTACTATTAGAACTATAATTTATTTTGCTTGTTATGCATCCACCGATATATTACTTTACTCTATGGGCATCCATCGGCACATAGGCGTGTGGGGTGTTGTTCGATCCCATAATGAAGAGATCATGATATTTCATAATGACCTTGCTATTTAAGTCAATAATTATTGAGATATTTTCGGTTACAACCGCAAATATAAATCTGTTTTTCGTAGTTATTTTTTTATACTTACCATGTAACGCAAATTTAATTTTGAGGTCGATAAAATCAATACTTTGCAACATGCGCACCTAAATATTCATCCCAACCGGTACCCTTCACTGTCTGTGGCCCGACACGCACTTGGCTGGTTTTTTAATTTCCTAGGTATGTATATGTATGTTGTACAACATAGTTCATACTATTCTGTTGGCCTAAAATTAAAAATATTCTGGTTCTTTTCCGGATACAAAACTAAATCTTATAAAATTAGGACTGGTTGTTTGTTTTTGTTAGGTAGTTTTCCATTTATCCTCGTTCGTTACAATACCGATGTAATGTTTGCTTCTGTCCATTCGTAACGATTCTAATACTTCCCACATTCTAAGAAAATGGGAAATGTACGCGGGTAAATATTTTTGCCTTCTGAATTACCTACATACAAAGTTCTTCCTACAATAATATTATAGTCCTTATTCCCATATTCCTACAATAATATATATTAGTCTTTGCAACAAAGTGCAAACAAACAAAATTAACAAAACCCAAAACCGCGTGCCGTGAAAGAGTTTCAAGTGCGTCATTCCATTCAATTCCATTCTCTCGCCAACCGTTTTGCGGTTCGCAATTCACTTCAGTTCAGTTCGTTCAGTAATAGCGCGGAGTTCGTACTGTGTTGACGCTTCCGTTACATCACAACAATAACATAACCTCTTCGTGGTTATCGCAAAAACTTTCACTCGGCAGGTTTCAAATGAGTTTCTCATTAGTTTTGAACTTCTATTATTCGTTGTAAGAGTGAACAAGAGTTTAATTAAAACTTTTTTTTAGTTATTGTTCTACCGCGTGTGTAACAAGTGTTTACAAAGTTATTTGTCTCAGTCTTGGTGTTGTGTTCAGTTTGCAGTTTTTGTGTTTTGGCCGTGAACTTGTTGCTTTGAACCCGTCTTTGTGGTAAGATTTGTAGTAATTAAGTACTTATTATTGTTATTTATTGAACATTGATGCATCTTTCGACAGACGAACCGTAAAAGTTTTTTTGTAACATTTTATGGTAATGTTTACTATTTAGTGAATGCGTGTCTAAATTACAATGTAATGTAATGCGCAGTACTAATATTTAGGAAGTAGTGAAAAACCTATAGTTTTGTTCTACATAAAATTGTATGTACATTTTAGTTTATTTCACGCATTACACGTAGGATCGTAAAACTCGTTTCGAAATGGCCGTAAGTCCATTCATACTATTGTTTGTGGTTTTCTACCTGATCGAATATTTTAGACGCTATTGGCTCAAATGTAGGCTAATAGGAATTAAACGCGGCGACTAAGAATTTAATTAGAAGACTCAACACATGAATGCCCGTCTAGTTTCTAGTAAGTACCTACTTACCTATTAAAATTAGACTGATATGCAATTTTATATGGAATGTGCAGTCGTTAAACTCTTTAAGTTCTGAGCTACATTAATGACAAGTGCGTGCACCATTGAGATAGGAGTCATTGGCGTGCACTTACTGGACAGGTTCTCTCAATCTGAGTGGGCTGTGGGCCTCAAAATACCATTTCAGCGATCAATCTACATGGTCTTCACATGATCTGACCAAAATAAGTCTAGACTCTATACTTAAGAGACTGTGACCTCTGAGTTTGTTTCGACCTTTCTTCTCAGAGTAGTCAGAGAGGAAACGCTGACCTCAGCTAGTATTTAAAATGTGTAAAACTTATTATGATTGCTTAACGTGTAAAAGTGTTTGTACAAACTTAGAAATAAAATTCATTTATCGTTGTGCAACTAGGTAGGTACCAGTTTAAAACACTATTATTTACCTACTACATTTATCTATCAACATGCATGGTCCTCGTCCTACTACCTATTCACATAGACATTTGTGTTTTTTTTTTCCAAAGCGCGATGTCGTAAGTAGGTACCTACCTAACGACTGAGCTCTGATTTAAATATTACGGAATGCCTTTGCGACTTCAGGCTTTCAAACTGTCTACATTACCTAAGCTAAGTCCTGGGTACTCCTATCCCTGTTAAAATATTAGTAAATCTATTCCGTTCAAGTGCAAATAGCTAGGCAGTAGGTACCTACTCATTTCACTTCGCAGTTTGCACCAAAATATCATTCAGCGATCATAAATTCGCTTGCCAAGCATGTGGCTTTTTGGCAATAATCTTCGTTTGTCGCAATTCGACGAGGTCCATTCTTATCCTTATGTTACCAAAAACTATTTTTTGAAAAGTTGTGGTAGGTAAGTACAAAGAAATTGAAGAAAGAAATATAAATTGTTTATTCTGTACACATAAGACCTACATAAATATCGAAGAATTAAATCATCAAAACATTCCCGAAACCTGCCGGGACAGATTTTGATAACGTCGTAAAAACATACAGCCCTGTAGCCTGTAGCAGACAGACGGAGAGCGGAGTCGTAGGAATAGGGTCCCGTTCGCAACCTTTGTGTCCATCTAAAAGTCTACACAGCCTGTACCTACTCTAAAAAATCCTGATCAATAATGGTTCATAGGTACCACTTTAGGTTTAGACACTTAGGGCTTGTGGCTAAGTAATAACAGCCACACGGGTCGATCGACCAGGTTAAGCTACGCTTGCCGCGGTTGGTCCGTGGATGGGTGACCATCTTTACATACCAAGAATCCTCCGTGCCTCGGAAAGCACGTCAAGCTGTTGGTCCCGGCTGTCATTCGTGGATCTTTGACAGTCGTTACGGGTAGTCAGAAACCCGAAAGTCTGACAACCAGTCTTAACAAGGGGTATCGTATTACCCAGTAACTGAGTTGTGGAGGTCAGATAGGCAGTCGCTCCATGTAAAATACTGGTATTCAGCTGCATCCGGTTAGACTGGAAGCCGACCCCAATATGGTTAGGAATAGGCTATACATATAGGTAGATGATGTCGTACCACTTTCATAAATTCGGCCCAATAGGTAGGTATTATTCCTTTTACCCTTTACACCGCCCGTTGTATGTTATGTAGTCTTAAATGTACTTTTTATCACATCTATTCAATAAAAAGAGCTGTATTCTTCGTAAACAGGGACTAAAATAGCTCTTCGATCCCTAGGGACTAAACGTTATTTGAATTTGGAATGTGGATATTGTTAGTAAAAGTTTCTATCACCAAAGAGATCAATCACGAACATTGTATGAACAAGTAACAGGCTGCATGATGAAGAAATACGCACGTGAGCCAAATAAAAAAAATAAGGTTTGTGAAAAATAAAAAACGCGCGAAAAGCATTCTGCCTTTGTTCGTAATTGTTTACTCAAATTAGGATTTTACTTAGTTTTATAAAAAATTAGTCTTCCTCAAGTAATTGTTTGTAAATAAATAAACGTAAGTACTATTCTTATTCACAAGTCTGCAGCACTTACTTATTTTTTTCACAGAGGGTGATAAAAAGTAGAAGAGTGTCCACCTTGGGAGCAACACTTTTTTAAGCTCGAGAGACGTACTTTGAAACCCTCGCTGCGCTCTGGATTCAAAAAAACACTCTCACCTTCAAAATAGTTGTTTGCTCCCTTGGCAAACAACCTACTAATTTTTTTGTTATATATTTTCTGGTGTAAAATAAAGTGTATACATAAATAAATTATTATCCATCATTATACAAATCTCAAGGATATGTTGAAAAAAATGTGGTTTTTCTCTGGTATATGTCTTTTGACTCTTTGGTCTAGTATCATGTAAAAGGAATAAATACATGGCACGATTCAATGAATTTTTCTCGATACAAAAAAATTGCAAAGTTATAACAATTTTTTTAACTTTTTTCGACATAACGGCGGAACGCTTAAGAATTATTCAATGGAATTTACTTTAAAACATACAGAATTATCATATCAAAGTTTACTCAAAGTAGTTTTAAATTTAATTCATTGTTTTGTTAAAAAAGGAGTAAATTCGTTTTGGCACATACGTTGTTTTGTTCCGAGCGCACGCGCATTATAGACATCTCTCTTCTTTTGCGTTCTTCTTCTTTTCAAAAGTAATTGCATTACTCGCTTAGTAGGTTTTCGAGGATTTTAGATGTTCGAGGTAGCGCCTTAATCATACGATAAAGTTTAATCTAAACAGTAGTTTATCAACATAAGCAAGCACGCACATTTGTTATTGATAACATAAGTGCGACCATTGAGTGGAGCTAAAGGATAAAACTGTGTTGAAAGACGAGAATTTTACTTGATTTTTGAATATTAAAACGGTTTTATCTACCTGGATTAAATGAGGACAAGTTTGTCTTAAAAATGCAAGTAGCAAATCCAGATCATTGCCGAGACAAGGGCCTTGAGTTTCGATGTTAGGTGTTATCAAACTATGTAGGTATACTTAAATAAATCATAAAAATAATACCAGCCCGTTGTCCCACTGCAGGGCGAAGGCCTGTTCTCATACAGAGAAGGCACGAGCATTGATCACTAGTCACTCACTACTCTTGCTCAAGACGGGTTGGCGATTTCAGACTATATTAACTACAAGTCCAGGTTTCCACTAGGGTTCAGGGAAATTTTTTGTCAACACACCATGGTAAATAGTACTAAGGATTGACAAAACAGTAAACCTACCATGAGTTTATGTTGCGTCAAACTACCGTTTATTACTTACCTACTTGTAAAGTTGCTCTCAATTTTAATTCTACAAACATTAACAAAGAAGGTCACAAACTGACTTACAAAAACGTTAATTACAAAACTAATTAAACCGGGCCGCGAACGTTTTTGTCACAACTTATTAAAAATGTCAAGTGGTATTTGAACAAGTTTAACACGGGAAAATTTGCTCCCAGCGCTTCGCATACTTTAAAAATGCCATTTAATCAATATTGCATCATCATAATGCAGCCTATCTAGGCCTTTCCCAAAGGAACGGTTTGTCATCTCAGAGTAATCTGACTGTTATCAAAGCCACGAGTGCACCATTGCGGACTTTACACCCCTTATCACTACATCGTGTGACGTGTATTGATGCAGTCTTGACCAATGATGTAAGTACCAAGATTTTTCATACCAAAAGGTCAGCGCACCATTCCCTCAATGTCATTGACATAATATGATAAAAAAGTTTTAAATATTTAAATGTGAAGATAGCGGAATTTCGAACTGCGTACTGTCAAGTTTATGTTCCCTTGGTGTTGAAAACTTGAGAAGGCATCATAATATTTCAGACTATGTAAAAAGTCATATTAGAATCCCGGCTAAATGGCCGACCATTATACAAAAAGAGTCGGTTAAAATGCGGTGAAATACAACACAAAATAATAACGTTGTTCTAGCTAGCTAGGTAGAAGTACAGAGCCATAATTTCCAAAGACCCAAGAAGACTTGTTAAGACTTAAAAAGTACCATCTATTTGAAATACACATTTAAAACAATGCCTAAGTACCACAATGTTCGAAAAACACGCGCTTATTTTATACGTATAAAAATTCTAATGATCTGAAACTGCCTCGCAGGTAGGCAATGGCATCTACAATTCTACAGGGCTACAGCGCCTACAGCTATAAAGTCGTATCAGTGGTCGTACCGCACGCCACACATGCTAGATGTTATTGCGATCACGTGGATCTTCACGAGCGCTCGATGTTTTCCTTTGAGGCTTGTCATAAAAACCTATAATAATAATAATAAATTTATTGACACACACAAGTTAGGAAACATAGGTACAAACAGAAACAATTATAGTTAATATAAATAAGTAGAAGTAGCCGTGGGTCCCAAACTAGGCACAGCCTGTATCTTGGTGGCCCAAACCTACCTGCAACAAACCTGCAACTTCAATCTTCATGATACAAGTACACAATGTATGACACTCCAATTATGAGGACTAAACTTAAATGGAAGTATGCGCTAGGCAGCCCGCGAAATTCAAATTTTCTTTATTTTTTTGCAATTTGCAGGTCAGGTTCAGGTTGTATGTTGAACCAAGTATGATTCGCGAGCGTAACAGGTATTTGTTTCCCCTTTAGGAGACTGGTTGTAAAGCTGTAATTAGTTAGAAATCTATGTATGATGCGATTGAATCAGTAATACTGGCGAAATACGCCATATCATGATCCATTAAAAACATACAACATAGTCACGCGGTCTGCTTATCATCTTGAACATACAAGCTAAAAGGGGCAACTGAAGGAAATCGATTAAGATAATGCTTACAGCCGTGCCACGTAGAAATTAAACGAACCAAAGTGATGGAAATTACTTGAATTAACGTTACGCTAATAGGAAACATTTAGATGGATGGTCCATTAGCTACTGGTATTGCAATGGAAGACCGAGTGAAACGCATACTCGTATATTGTGAAGTATCGAAAACTGAAGAAGTAGGCGATGGTACTGAAGACTAGAAGAAATGAAAACCATTCAGTTTTCATGCATAAACAGTGATGTAAGGAAGTGGGTAGACACTCCCTACCCTACGACTCGCGCCCATGCGGCAAAAGAAAATGTTCGGGAAACAGCACAAATTATTCCGCTTCCTTTCAAAGTACCTAAATATTTTTCACCAGTTTTTTTATTTATTCTGGTTATTGAAATTAAGTGAAGGCTCAGTCCATAGAGCTTAGAAACCCTAAGCCCCTCATTACGTCCTTCCCAGCCACTTCCAATCAAGGAAGTGGCTGGGAAGGTTTTTCGACGCCGCCGTCCGAACAATTTGTAGTAATGCTCGCCCGTTAAACTTAACGTTGGATGAAATTTTCCATTAAATCGACAATATTGAACATCAAAGCACGGCACGGGTACAATGAAATTGGTAATTTGATCAGCACTGATCATCTTTAATATTTTTGTTGACAAATCGTTGGTGATGCGTTGTTTGTGATATTAGGAGATGCTGATACACAAATAAAATGTTTTGTCTGATGTATGCTAATATTGTTATTCAAGACTATGTGATAATGTCTTCGGCACGTATACTGATTAAATGAATGTGTATGAAAGCCACTTTGTTTTGCTAGAACGACACTAACTACATAATTATTAACACCTTACATAATAGAGGCCAAAATAAAATAAGATTGTTATCTGCCATATTTAACTTCTTCGGTTGGCTAGATCGTATTGTTTATTTTGAGCATTCTAGGTACTATCACAGATTACTGAATAGTTGGTACTATGCTCTATGGAAATAGAGCATAGTGGAATACACTGCATATCCATGCAGTGTGCACTATACAGAACCGTCATGATGTTCTGCGGCAAACTATAAACTCGTACGACTGTCCTACATAAACCGACAATAGCCCAGCTGCTTGCGAGTTTGCGATCCTGCCTTTTGCAATATTAGGATGCCAGCTCATGGCAAAATTATCATCTTACGAAGCACATGTGTAACTATCACGTTAAGTACGTAGAAATGACTAACAAAATTGTTTAATTAGCGCGAAGAAATCCAGCAGCAAGTCGCCTGATTGCCTATTGTAATACGAATAGAAAGTAATGACGCCATAGCATCCCGTCGCGTGTCGTTGCTCCACTGTTGATAATGATCCATGACCGTCTAGGTTCGAAACCGAACAGGTTATGTCAGTAACATGGTGGATTTAATATTAAACTTACCTTGTTCTGTTGGACTGAGTTCACGATCAAGGTCCAATTAGTCAGGAACTAGTATTTCTACTAACGGTCTATGTATAATGCGATTAGCATGTTCTCACGTATAGTTACACCTTTGTGTCTTGCTGGCTAGTTACACCTTTGTGTCTTGCTGGCTAGTTTTCATATTTTTTTAAATGTTTAATAGCATTCATGCGTTTGGAATTTTAGGCATTTAATGTCGTCGCTAGACTTAGCGACATTGTTCTTGCGAGTTTTGTACAAAAGTTGACTTTTAGGAGTGCATAATACATATACCGACTTAATTCAACATCAAAATTAAACCAACAAAAAAGTCAAAATCGAAAAAATCGGCGGTAATTATTTACAGTCGTTTGGCTCAGAATTTGCTTGCCAAATTGGCATTTGAAATGCAAACGAACACTAACAATTTTAGTCGTCTACACGTGGACGACATATTCATATTTTTGGAATATCTATTGGCGACACAGGCTAGGATTGTGTGGTCATGTTTCGTCTTCGGGTTTGATGCAGCTTCGGTCCAATTTGTAACGGAGCCCTGCAGCCTAATTGCGTAGGTAAAGCGATTCGCACACTGCACCGCATCATGCAGCGGGACGCAGATAACATGACGCACGTGATTTTTTCCTTACAAATTCGACAAAAACGCGCTTCCGCGCCTGGAATTTGGCTCCGTTTCACTTCACACACCCCGCTGCGTGATGCGGTGTGCAGCGTGAGCCTTCCCTAACATTCGAGCGTTCCACAATATTGATTGACAAGTATCTTTCTTCTAATATATAAAGTTCTCGTGTCACAATGTTAGTTACCATACTCCTCCGAAACGGCTTGACCGATTTTTATGAAATTTTATATGCATATTCAGTAGGTCTGAGAATCGGCTACTATCTATTTTTCATATCCCTAAATCGAAACTTACGCGGGTGAAACCGCGGGGCACTTCGGTTCGGGGTTACTTTGACTCATGAAAAATAAATATATATATATAATTGTGGGGGGCCTGTAGGGCTTGATATTGGTATGGGATTGATAGTTAAACAAAAAGACACATTGTTCTGTTGGAACAAAAACATCATAAATTTTGGTTGTTAAAAAAAAGTTATTCCCAAAAAACTTTCAAAATGTGTGCAAAGTAGCCCCGTTTTACGGAAGAATAATATCACTGGGAATTTGCTGTTCAACGTCCAAATTAAGCCAATCTAGTGATTGGCTCATCCTCTATACGTTCATTATTCATGAGAATAAACCTAGTAGGATAACAGATGAAATGTGGGTGTACTGTGGGTGTGCTGTCGTCGATTGCAGACAAAAAGAAGGAAAGAACAAAGAAAAATTGTTTTATTTTTCACAGAATCACGTGCATACTAAAAGATAAATAAGTCGAATAATAAAGAAAAATAAACACAAAATTGATGTATATTCACGAGCACTAAACAGAAATAGTCGACAGCTGCACGTCATGACTGTGACAAGAAGGTTTCCACTCATCATAGTGCTGTGCTATGGGGACCTACAGCACAGCGCCAATTTTCAGTGATACCCGTAAAGGACGTACTTGTCCTGCAGTGTTGTACCATTCTGTGCTACGCGTTATTTATCAAAGAGATAAACATGATAATTGTTGCAAATTAACGCTGTCGAGAATGACTAATAACCGGTCATAAAGTTGCAGATCAAAATATTATGTCAGCTTGTTTACGAGGTCACTTCCTTTTAATTGACACGTGTTGCACAATCAACATTTTTTTATGTAGTTAATGATTAGATGGATTATTTTCGCTATAAAAGTAGCCCTTATCCTTCTCCAGGTCATGGTCTACCCATGTGCCAAATTTCATCAAAATCCTCTGAACCGTTTTAGCGTGGAAGCGTATCATACCATAATAAAAAATATATATAATAATTATAATGTCTGCATGTCATAATAATAACGAAGTTTTAGATGAATCTCGCTCTTGATTCATAGTTTTTAGGGTTTCGTACCTCAATAGGAAAAACGGAACCCTTATAAGATCACTTCGTTGTCCGTCTGTCAAGACCCTTTTTCTCAGGAACGCGTTTAGTTATCGATTTGACATTAATGTCATATACTCAGGGCTGCAATCCCTTGAAGCAGTAAAAAATCAAACTTCAACGCAATCAATAGATACGGGCGTTTACTTTATATTCTGTTTATGCCGCATATTTTCAAACTCGCAAGGGAATCAAAACCTATAGGGTATTTCCCGTAGACCTATAATCATGAAAATTGGCAAGAAGCAATGTCATGTTGCGCAAGTAAAGAAAAAAATCCCAAAACCGTAAAGTAGTTACATACCTACAAATTTGTACGGAACCCTCGGTGCGCGAGTCCGACTCGCACTTGACCGGTTTTTGCTCATCAGCCTACGTCGCTCTATTTCTCTTCCGCCTGCAAACTTCTTTGGTGTTATTTATTACCTCATATTATATGGTAAAGGATGATGATGATGATATTATGGTTTTAGCTTATTCTGTTTGTGATTCTGATCAGCATATACTTTTCTTAGTGTTTCTGGAGGTAGGTCAGTCTTCGAACCTTGTTAGAAGTTAAACAACTTATAATAACTACAGGAGAATCCTGACAAATGGTATGCTGTATTCATGATTGTTCAAGAATTCGATGTTGGGTGCGAGCCAAAATAAACTTGGTGGGTATACGATGCTAAAGTGATCGGAGAGTTTACAGATAATTACATGTTTCGTTTTGCACTGTTTACTCTATAAATAGGATAATTATATTATTATATCGGAAACACTTTTACACGACATAATTCTCTTTTAAAGTCCAGACATAATCTTGGATTCAGATCATGTGAGGACCATGTACATTAGTGTACATCCACCCTTAACAATCATCACGTTAGCTTTCTCGGAAGCGTCGCTGAAACCATATAGCTCAATCTCTGTGCTGTCTGTTATGTAATTTTTTTTATGTTGCCAAAGTAATTTGTAGTAATATATTTATAAGTTGATAACACCTCCACTTCCTGTAGTCTTTTCTTGAACTCGCTGAAAAATTTGGTCTAAGTAATTTTTTTTTCTTTTCGTTGATGTATTTTTCTGTTTTTCTTGTGGGCGAGTCCTTTTTAACCGACTTCCAAAAAGGAGGAGGTTATATGTTCGACTTTTCGTATGTTTTTTTTTATGTTTTTCAATAGTCTTCTGATCTCGTTGCAATTCGCTTCCTGGCTCCTGATTAGTTCGTTAACTTCTGGCATAATAAATCTTTTTTTTTTTTTCCGTTATAGTTATTTTTTAATAAAAACTATCTTCACTTGGTGACCATGATATGCCCAATGATTTCCTGGACTCGTCTAACGGTAGTTTGAGCAGTTGATACTTGATCGTCTTTGTCTTCCGCTGGAATATTTTCCAGTACTTAGCTCTGAACGATTTGACGACCATTTTCGAAGTTTAAAACCTTTGTTTAACATGGATATTAACTGCCTCTGCAATTCTTCAATACAAGAAATTGGTTTATTTGTTAATGTACAATTAGTGTCTGAAATGGCCTTTGAGGAAAGAACCACACAGATTTCAGTGAACCTGTCCAGTAAGTCCAAGCATTTGTCAGCAATCCTAAAACTTTATTATGCACGCTGTGGCCTCCTATAAGTGAATGTAACAACTACTGTTGCCTTTATTTATGTGTCGTGTATTGCGTATATCTTTTTTTTGGAGATCCTAAATTAATAAATAAAGAACTTAAGGAGCTCAACGACTCACTAACAATACTAAAGAAAGAAAATTTGAGTAGGCCGCATAAAGTATTCAAACTGCCAGACCATCATTCAAACTAACTGAGTTGGAAAAAAAACTGACCCACATAAGTAGTCCTCACATTTACAATGAATAGAAAGCAAATAATATGAGTGGTTTACTTAACTTTAAGCTTGGTTGCTTACAGGATGAATATAACACTGCATTGGACTGTTAAAGAAGATAGATAACCTCTTTGTTTAGTTCCTGGGCGAATGTCGGAAATCGGAAAATGTCAAGCTCAAATCACGGTTCTTATCGATATGCTCAGCCATGATGAATTGTATCATCATCAGTAACTGATGTCTATCAAGCATGAGGCAGATTTTCAGCCTGTGAATTTTGCTAGATGAAATGAGATGAAGCCTTAATTGAGTCTATTCTATACTACGATTTAACTTAGCGGAATAAAAAGTATCCTTTGTGTTTATCCAGGTTATAAATTATCTGTGTGGCAAATTTCATCCACACCCGTTTAGCCGTTTTTGCGTGATTGAGTAACAAACATACGAACTTTCACATTTACCTAAAATATTATATTAGTAGGATACAGGGTTTTGGGGGGTTGTAGGGTAGGGTGGTTTGGGGTTATATTAGGGTAGGTAGTTCGTATTCGATTTCATTGCAGAAACATTAGGGTATTTTCACGGAACCCGAACGTAATCACACAGCAGAACAAGAACTGTTATTCAAGGGATAGTACCTACTCGTAAAGTAATCCTTCGACCCCCACGTCAATAACCTTCTACAAATAGCCCATAGCACCCCTTAACCAGTTATGGTCCTCGTAATGGCCGCCAACGCCTTGCTTAGATAATAAAACGTCTTTTGTTACTTAAGGTACTTTCTGCGACAGTATCGGTTATGGAGACTTACTCCTTTTTATGTGTATCTGTTTGTAATGTTGCCCTGAATGTTCTAAAGATTGAGTCTTCATCGGTAATCATTGAAAGCGAATTACATCATCATCATAATCTTAATGTCGGCGCACCACGTCTTCCTGCATCTCTTTCTGATGTCATCACAGTTTTCACATCTTTTTAAATTAAAGATTATAAATCTTCTACTTCTTTTAATTGTTTTGTGTGAGGTTCGGCTAATACTAATCATGTTCGTGGCTAAACACTGGACCGGATCTTCCATTTATTGGCATGTAAGCGTTCGCTGTTTTCAAGCAGAGCAGGGGAACGAACGATAACAAATCAAACCTGTTTCGTTCGCGCAGTGTGTACGACTTCGAACTGTAAGAAATCAAAGGAATAATGTAATAGTGGTCAACATTTAGTCCAAAATCATAATGCTTCTGCCCTTATCCCAAATTATATTTGGGTCAGCGTTGTGTCTTCTCTATTAGCCGTCGCCTCAGTTTAAAACCGTTAGTCCAATTAATCGTCTTCGAACCATGTCAGCATTAAAGCATATAATATAGTTAAAGAGCATTTGGTCATTAAAGTTTTTTGTACATCGGACTGCCATTCTAGGCCACATTTTACGATCTAACACTACTTAAATCTACTCACGAACTACTTCGAAAATAACGCAGGCCTTATGGAAGCTTTGGTGCGATGGATTCCTTTGTTGGGGACCATTTACACTTAGATCAAAGAAAAATAATTTGAATCCCTATTGGACATTCCTTTTAGCTTACCTTAGTTTAGGTTTTCAAAGCAACTTTTCCTGAAAATACTTCTTAAATATTGTCTAAAAGTTTGGCAATAAACAGGTTTTAGATCGTTTGTTCATGTACATTTAGGTTTCAATATCGGTATCTATATGTATAACCATTTATAACTCAAGAACGGTTGGACAGATTTTTATGATCTTTGATTTGTTGTATTTGTCTCCACCCCGAATAGCAGAATAACTATTAAAACGTGGGAAAAATTCACGAGAAAAATAAAATAAAGATCATTTCATTTCAACAGTATTGATTCTGAGGCGGTACGAAGTTCGCCGGGTCAGCTAGTTGCTTATAAATATGTAGTGGACCAGTAGATAACCCGGACGAGGTTATTTTTCCCTAAATCTACATTATAAAAGGTATAAAATGCGATGTATTTCGAATCGTATCCTTTTGTTTTACATACCCTTTGGGTGCCATCTACATACATTTTGTATTGAATGTTGTGAAAACAATTTCGGAATATGGACACAACTCATATGGTTAGTATTGTTAACCTAAATCTTAAAGAAAGGCACAGGCTCTAGTCGGGCAATAATATTGTACTGAATTTCATTATGACCCGCTGCTGGTGTATAACGTGATTTGAATTTTTAACCTCAATTAAAAAACTCGTGTGAAAACTTTTACCACACCAAAAAACTTTTTTTTTATTAAAGTGTCTACTGTTTTCTCAGGAGTTAACTCAGAGCTTGGTCTCCCGTGCCCTAGAATTCTTCGTTACGTCCGGGATTCAATATAGCGCTCGTGACATATAAGACACTTCCCCTTATTGGATAATCTATTGCTATGGTCATCATATCGTTTTCATTTATTCCACATTTTTCCTTGATTACTAGCGCGTAAATAAAGGAAAATGTGGAATTTTCTATGATGCTGCCTTACATAATGAATAATCATCAATACCTATTTAATGATAATTATTATATTATGTAATAGGTAGTATAACGGCTTGCCGTTGCGGATTATAAACTCGATGTACATGTAATCATAAGCAACGTTATCTTCTACTACGACTTCCATGATACTGATTATAATCGGCAAAACATTTGAATTTGCGTGCGCAGTCATAATTATAATGGGTTGTATTTTCAAAAAAAAAATACTCAATCCATATTTTAGTTATTATATTTTGAATTATTGTGTTCATCCAAGATGTTTTAGTCTGCAAAATATTTTGAAAATATTAGTGCGAAGAGGACTGGCACCGTGACAAATGACAATACACCAGCACCCTATTAATATTAAAGGGATGTTGCTAATTCATAGCTTCAATGTTTGAAAAATTTGTCTGCTCAACAACGTAAATAACGCTATGAATGTTGTTAAACGGTCAAAATGAAAGCCATTCCTACTATTAGTGTGTTACGCAATTACGTGTGTTACCCTTCAGACATTGAAGTATGAGGATTTAATTGAATTGCATTTGCATTGCGACTGTTGCAATCCGTGCACATGAATGAGAACCACGAATGTGGAAAGATCAATGAAGTAAAGGGGCTTGCTCCGCAGCGCGAAACTGCAGACCACCTGCTTACCCGTTCCGTAGACTACATACTTAAATCCACGTAGTTTGAAGCAGGTGGTGTCCCGTTTCGGCTAACTCCTTTGTGGTTACAGTACATGCCGTGCATCTAATCTTATATGAATGGAACGGAGATTTGCTGCCTGAGCTTGTTTGTCTAGTTCAGTAGAAGTCTTTGTTTAAGACTGTACTGAACAATACAATGTGTTAAGTACTTTCTTCAATATACAGTGCTCTCCTAAAATTAGTTGACATTTTTTCCAGTTCAGCTGTGATGCCAATGACACATTGTGATGTAAAATAAAAAAAATAATCAGTTGATCCTAGGGGATTACCTGATTCTTTTTTTGTGATAAGTCATAGGTAGTTGAATTAATGAATAAAAAATGGTATAGTGTAAAGTTAAAACATTTGAAACTATAATTTTAAATCATAACGCATCATCACACCTGAAGTAGAAAAATCACAACTAACTTTTGGAGGCCACTAAATTATAAGATAATTTAGGCCTATCTCATACTTTTACGATCGGTGGTATGGCATTGTTCGGTATCCTCAACTTTTGTCTACTAATATTTAATTTTAGGGTATCAAATAAATGTCGAGAAAATCAATACTTATCGTTTCGATTTAGAACGATAAAAATTGTATATTATGTAACTTATTATGAAATAATATTGAGAATCAAAATAGAGACTGACTACGAAACTAAATGAAGACTGGTTAAGATGATAGCAAAAATAAACTCACCTATACATATAGGACGTACCCAAACAGTTGGTTTTCATTCCCACACCCAATATTTCCAATATTTTTAGATGCTACTGATTTTATCAATAGATATTTTATTGATGCTTGCTTGGCTCTAACCAGTGATAATTGGGGCTAAAATAAATCTACTTTACACGGACTTACTCAGCCAGCTTTTTTTTTTTTTTTTTTTAAGGATGGGAAATCATCCAATGACTCCTCCCGCTCTGGGTGGAGCGGAAGGGAGTGTCAGACTCTTACTGACTAAAACCCATCCGTGTTCCTTCCTTAGCCCTTTATGTTCCGGGGCAGCGGTAACCCTTTCGGACAATCCCGCTGCCCTACTCAGCCAGGCTTGGCCAAGGTTGTTATGGGAAAACCGAAACTGTTCAAAACATTATACAAAACATTATTTATGTAGGTACAGACGCCAGCACATCAAGCTACTAACTACAGTCGGTCAAATTTCTTTAATATATTTTCAACTTTATTGCTAAAGCGTAAGGTTCAAAGTTTATTGGGAAAATTTGACAGTTTCGGGTAGCTTGATGTGGTCGCGGCTGGCGTCTGTACACTACTGTAAGTCAAATAAAAACAAAACATTTTTTTAGAAGCCCGGTATTTATTGTAGTAGAAATTTTGCATTTCAAGGATGCAAAGTTTCTAGAATTGCACATAAAGAAGGCACTTCCAGTGTTCAAGTACAATACTGGAACCACTTGTCCTTCGTACTAACGACAGTATTGTTCGTATTTTAGAGTTTATACGGGGTTTTCAACCTAAAGCTTCTCTACACAGATCACTAAAATGGATTCAGTTTCGCTACTGGTATAAACGTCAGTACAATCATCGAATCGTTCGTATTGTAATGTTTTAAGATTATCTTGTCAAACGATCCGTGAGATTAAAATCAAACAGCCTTGGTACTGTTTCAGAAGCGTTTTTGTCAAGATAAGAATTTATTAAAGCCTGATTTACACGGTGCTACTTTATTGCCTGGGACATAGCACAAGTTGAACCAGACCAATATTTGCACCATCTAGAGTAATCTAGATAGTGTTTAGACGATGCAAGTTATTTCATGGTCTGCCTGGCCTTTTCCCAACTAAGTTGGGGTCGGCTTCCAGTCTAGCCGGATGTGCTAAATACCAGTATTTTATATAAGTAGAGCGACTGCCTATCTGACCTCCACAAAGCACAATCCAGTTACTGGGTAACACGATTCTTTGCTAAGACTGGTTGTCAGACTTTTGGGCTTCTGACGGAGTCGTCATTTCTGGATCTTGTCAAAGATCCAGAAATGACAGCCGGGACCAACGGCTTAACGTGCTTTCCGAGGCACGGAGGGTCTATGGTCACCCATCCACGGACCAACCGGGGCAATTGTAGTTTAACGTGCTGATAGATCGAACCGGCCGTAGGCAAGAAACTTCATGTAAATGGGGCTTTAGTCTTACTTAGTTGATAAGTTTTCGATATTTTTTATCATTTGGTCCTCAAAAGCCTTTATCTTTACAAAAGTTTAAATACTCTTTCGGGTTTTAAGTACACGATCAGGCGAGTGCGATAACGAGAATTAAATGACCGAAGATAAGGCGTTTCAAAATACCTTGCGCCTACGCCAAAGTAATCAAATCGCTTACATAAAAACAATACAATGGAGTAGTTTATTTTGGCGATCGCGCGATCGTCACGTTCATAATAAACATTGGATTCGTAAATTACACTCGCAATCAGTTCCTGGTTGATACCTACTTATGAATGATAATATTTTGTGTCATTGGGTTCATTATCAATTGTAAACAAACGATGGCTTAGTTTACACGTGTACAATTTAATTAACAGTCATTTACCCTGGTATCTCTACCTATTTTATAGTCAAAGGCAAATCAGTTATTTCGAAGAGGCACATAAAAGGCACTTTTGAATGTTAAAGTCTAGTTAGAATCGACTTTTTCTTGTAATTTTTAAACATACTTACCCCAAAGCCAGAAAATCATTCTTCTTGATGCATGATCCATGACGATGATCTCTATCTATAAGGTCGATAGGTATCCTACGTACTAGAAAAAAAAATAACTGGTAAGTAATTTTCTTTGATTTTAAGAACCCCATGATCAACGGTCACAATATTGTGAAATATTTTTAAAGAATTAATGTCTATAAAAGTTGCTTAATCACAAAAAAAAATATATACTTAATATAATCATGCATGTGCCAAATGTGGATCCGGCTCTTCGTCTTCATTCTAGAAAATATCCTGTTCTTGGAACACTATATTACTAATTGTTAATTTAGTCACTTTATGAAGAAGGATAACCTTGCCAAATCTTGTCTGAAATTCTTAACACCGATACTTGCAATGTATTTTGTTTTTTCAAAGCAATGTCACGTAATATTTGTTCGAGGACTGCCTTGAAAGATAAACTTCTTAAGTTAATATAGGTGGAAGAGTGCACTGCTCTCCACTGCACTTCAGTAGGAAATTGGATTCTGATGTTTGAACTGAAGGGTTCATAAGATTACTCCGAAGAGTTTATTGCACTACTTGATTTAAAAATCTTGTTTTTATCGTATGTATCGTATCGTTTGTATCGTAAGTATTTATTTGCTTTAAACTACCATTAAGTTTTACTATTTTAGATGCCTAAATTATGTTTTTGGAGAGAACCTGCTCATTTTTAGTAAAACAAAAAGAATATTTCAAAAAATTTCAAAGGGGCTTGGAAATCATCTAATAATTTAAAATAAAGTGAATTTTATTTTAATAAGCCTTAGGGAGGTTTCGCACTACGTCCAATCCGAATCCGAGAAATGCCGGTCCGAAGGGAAATGTTCTAAATTCTGACGGATAGAGTTCGGATCTAGTCTGCTACCCCTCATACAAATACGACTATGGTCACTTCGGACTTCGGATCGGATTCGGATCGGACGTAGTGCGAAACCGCTCTTATGTAATAGTGATGATAAAACCGTAGATACTTACCTACTGCATAATACATATTGATAGTTAGATAATAAATATTATTGGAATCTATATACAGAATGCTGTCTCCCATTGCAGCCGTGGCAGATATTTTTATAGCACCTTATAGGTCATACACTTCCTTACTTGGTCATTTTCTTACATTCATGACGGTGAAGGAAAACATCGTGAGGAAACCGGCATGTCCTAGAACCAGAAATTTGAAAACATCCCATTCCCTCTCGAAGAAGCCCGTTTCCCAGCAGTGGGAACATTATAGGTTGATTATGTACATGCCTCATTATCAATAACAATTATTATTACCTAAAGTATTATGCAACAACAATACATACATACATAATCAGCCTATAACGTTCCCACTGCTGGGAAACAGGCCTCCTCGCAGTGAGAGGGAGTGGGCTGTAATCCACCACGCGGGCCCAGTGCGGGTTGGTACTCGTAGATGTCACATGTCTTTGAATTATTGGTTCTAATATGCATAGACTATGACATGCCGGTTTCCTCACGATGTTTTCCTTCACCGTTTTGAGTGTAGTGGTGACGGATAGTGTAACAACAATAATGTATAATAAGTAATTATGTAATAACTACATAATAAATAAATGGACTTTGTTCTAAAATGAACACATTTATTAAATCATTAATGTACTTCTGTAGGATATATGATTGGCTCGTTTCAATCAATTAGTCACAATTAACGATAATTGATTTGTTACAGTCGTATGTTTCTTCATACTTAATTGTATTGTTTTGTGCGTTTTGAAACCGCAGATTGGCTTCGGCCCTGACGGACCCCTTCTCTGATGCTGACATCTCTTTGAGGCGCGCGTGGAACACAGGTACGCGCCGTCCGACACGGGCCTGGTCCTGATCGGACGGTGAGCTACCCATTACTCTCCGTCCGCAGCCTGCCGCAGCGTGGCCGGGAGTCGTCACGCGGCTCCCGACGCCCGGAGCGTCTCCCGCGGCGGCTGGGACGTGAGGTTCTGTCCCTCAACCATCCCGCCACCTCCTTTGCAAGCATGACTGCTTCGCAGAAGGACGTGACTGCCTCCCACTCCCTCTCGCCCCGGACCATGGTTCGAACCAGGGCCGGACGCGAGAGGTCGCCGTTTCCTCCCGCCTGATGATGTGCTGGAAACTCCCGAAACATGCAGGAGCCTCCTACTCTTTGTTTTTGGCTCGTCTTTGTCGGTTACTTACTACCGTGCCCCCAGATCATGTATCAACAGGCAGTGACGGATTTAATTTTAATAACTTAAACCTTCTAAATTGTGTGCAAAACACATACCTACTTACCTATTATTTTGTGACACCCAATCGCCATGTTCAGAAAAGGAATCCGAAAGAAAAGGCCAGTATCACAGTAGCAGTACATTCAATATCAATACATTCTACAAGTTTATTAAAATCTGATATGGTAACCTATTTATTACCTATCATCCAAGACCATAATTATTTCAGACTAGCTTCTGCCCGCGACTTCGTCAATCCGCGTAAAATTTCTTGTTTTAACATAAAATATACCCTATGACACTCACAAATAATGTGGCTTTCTATTGGTAAAAGCATTTTAAAAATCGGTTCAGTAGATCCAGAGATTACCCCCTACGACCTCACAAACTTTACCTCCTAATAATATTAATATACCTATAGATAAAGAGGAAAATTCTATTAGAAAAGGACCACCTGCAGGATCTTAAGGCTAGACTTTGTGTGTGTTCCTCCTTTGTTGTTCAACAATGACTGGCCATAATATATAATTAATTTATTGTTATGTGCTAGGGTCTGACCATTTAGCCTACTTTGTAATTGTTTGTTGGCTAAAGAAAAAGCCCTGCGGGGTAATTGCGTATTACACTAGCAATTGCAATGCCTTTAATTTTGACAATTCGACTAAATTAATTGCATTATTTACGAGGTCGAGCAGACGAATTTTTCAAACATGAAGGGCGAATTTCTTACAAATCTTTCGAATTGTGACAGAAAGTGAGTTATGCAAATATGGAGCTGGTTTAGCAGCATTCGCGAATGCGTTGGAGTTAATGTTGCAGAGCTCAGTTCAACCTCGTCAACTTGCAAAGGACAAGTAGAAAGTGAATAGAATATGGAAGAGAAAGCTAAACCTTTAGTAATTAAAGAAGCACTAAATAACTATATGTGACTAGCTTCCGCCCGCGGCTTCGCCCGCAAGGTATGTCGATAAAAACTATCCTATGTCTTTCCCGGGATGCAATCTATCTCTCTGCCAAATTTTATCGAAATCCGTTCAGTGGTTTAGGCGTGAAAAGGTAACATACAGACAGACAGAGTTACTTTCGAATTTATAATATTAGTATAGATAGTTTAGATGGATGTGGCGACCTTGCTTCACAAGGCATCCCCGTCTCAGCAGTCCATCGCTTGCACAAAGCATGGAAGGGCCTAGTCTACGACATGGTCCTGGTCATCTGCGACCCTACTGAAGGACATCACCCCATCTTCAAGGTGAAGTCAGTTTGCTCCCTCTCGGGTATCTCTATCGAGAAACCCAGGAAGTCCAACCTCATCGGACAATGCCACAGGTGTCAACTGTATGGCCATTCCCAATCCCACTGCTACGCGACACCTAGATGCGTCAAGTGTCTAGGTGCCCACGGCACGTCAGACTGTCCCCGCCCCAAAGACCGCTCTCAGTGCACAGAGCCACCGAGCTGCGTTCTTTGCGGCCAATCCGGGCACCCGGCTAACTACCGTGGCTGCCCCAAGGCTCCCAAGTCTTCTTCTCCCAAACTGACGAAGCGCGCGAGTGACCGTCAGCAAAGGGAAAGCCCCTCTGTGAGGATCCCGATCCCTTCCTCCCAGATGCCCGATAGGCTCAGTCCCCAAAGGCCCTCCCCATGGGCGAACCTCAACCACCTCAAAGCTCCCGCAGCTTCGGTGCCCCCCCCACCCCCGACTATCCCAGCGCTGATGGCAACTGTCATCCCCGCGCCATCAGTAGGCCCCTCGGTCCCAGTAGCCCCACCGGTAGCCCCTCCCGCCGCCGCGCCCAGGGCTCCCGCTGGTCCCAGTAGGTCCCCCCCGACCCCCGCCTCCCGCCCCCAGCCTAGCAGCATGGAGGTAATAATCGGTGCTTACGCAGCTTTTATTGCCCCCGCAAATGCCATGGCAGCGGAAATCCAAGCCTGTAACGGCAATCCTCGGCGCATCGCCGAGATTTTCAATGCGTATCCTCAGATTACGCAAGTCATGCAAACCCTCAACTTCTAAAAAGCTCCAATGGCTTTACAAAGAATGAGCGTTACCAAACCCCGATCCCTTAGACTAGGGTTTTTTAATGCAAACGGCATTAAAAATCAACGCGATGAGATCGCCGCGTTCCTCCGCGATCACCAGCTCGATGTCCTCTTAGTCCAGGAAACCTTCCTGAAGCCCCATCTGCGGAACCCGAACATTGCCAACTACAAGATAGTTCGCAATGACAGGGCTCGCTGCCACAAGGGCGGTACCCTCATCTACTATAGGAAGTCCCTCCATTGCATCCCGATAGACCCGCCCGCCCTCATCTCTCAGCTAGAGATCTCTATCTGTCGGCTCGGCATGACCGGTCACCCCGCAATCACCATCATCTCCGCCTATATCCCGCCCACCAATGGTGCGGAGGATCCCATCTCTCTCACTACCGATTTCACTACCCTCTTCGGTATGAGTGACTCCGTCATCATGGCGGGGGATCTCAATGCCAAACATCCCGCTTGGAATAGCAGCACGACCTCTACCAGAGGTAGGATCGTGTTCAAACTAGGCGACTCCCTCAATTTCGATATCATCGCTCCGATGTATCCCACTCATTTCCCGGGCGACCCCGCCCAACTTCCTGACGTTCTCGATGTAGCGCTTCTCAAGAATGTAAACCTCCGTTTGCAGTCTATCGAGACGGTACAAGAGCTTAACTCTGACCACCGCCCGGTCATCTTGCACCTGGCCCCCTATTCGGGCCCCCCGCACGACCCCAACCAGCCCCCCCCGACCAAAACAGTCACCGACTGGAGGAAAGTAAGCGAAAGACTGAAATCCACCACGTCTCCCCACCTAGACTCTATCCCCGAGCAAATTATCTCAGTCGCAGACACGACTGGGGCGATCGACTCGTTCACAGAGCACGTTCAATCCGTACTGACGGATTGCTCACGGGAAGTTCCAGTGATGGAAGACCATCGCTGGAAACTGCCCGATGACGTACGTGAACTGATGACCGAGAAGAACGCTGCCATTCGTGCCTACGACTCTTTTCCCTGCGACGCGAACAAATCCCACATGCGCCATTTACAGCGTGCTGTAAAGAAACGCATAACTCTTTCGCTCTCGGTAGGCTCCACTCCATGATAACTGCCCGCAGCAAATTGTCACTCAAGTGCAAATTGCGCCTCTACACCGCGGTCATCCGTCCCATCATGACCTATGCTTGCGTAGTCTTCGCACACGCCAAGCCGCGATTTCTGCATAAAATGCAAACCCTCCAGAACCGTTTCCTCCGAAAGGTCACGGGAGCCCCCTTCTATGTCCGAAATGTGAATCTGCATCTAGATCTCAGACTCCCCACCATCCAGCAGTTCATGAAACGCCTCTCCAAGCGCTTCTTTGACTCTGCCATAAAGCACCCCAATCCCCTGATTGCGGCGGCCTCCCGATACACTCCCTCCCGCATAAGTAGGATTCGCCGACCAAGGCATACCCTCACCATCCCCGACGACGCCACTACCCTCCTCCAGGAGAGCAGTAAGGCCACGAGTACTCTCAGTCGACAACACAAAAACAAGCTCAGACATCCGTCCTTCCGTCCTCGCCGCCGAGGCCCGTCGCGACGCCCCGCACCATCACCGTGCCCCCCCCGACCCTTGCTCGAGCCAGCCCGCGCAGCTGAGCCTGTAGTTTTAAATTCGCCCCTAAACACCAATAATAATACCGATCCAGCCTGTCCCTTGCTGTCCTCTTCCAGCGACGCCCTGAGCCGAGGTCCGAACCCCGCAGGGGGTTACCCTTAGCGCTGTCGCTTAGTTTTTAAGTTATTGTATGCCCTGGCTGGAGGCCTTAATTCGAGGCATCCACAGGAAAGTCCGGTTAAGCAGTAGCCATCCTCATAAAGGATGAACTGCGAGATGCCATTTAAAAAAAAAAAAAAAAAAAAAGATGGATGTGGCTAGAAAGGAGGTTAATTCTAAGATCACGGTGGGTATCGACGAAGAAGACTTGAGGAGCCGATCTCGGACGAATTGGAAAAAGGGAAGGAAGATGATGATTTAACATCTAATACGCCAAGATTTTAGAAAACCGAACCTTTGAAAAAAATACAAAAAGGTTCTGGAGTCGTACACATCATTGTAAAAATCTCAACGCTCGACGCTCGGCATTTTTCTGAGGATCGCGCGTCATTAGACGAATTTGAATAAAATGTTTCGAATTGCTAATCCAGTCTGCTATATTGCCGTGCGGGATAGGGGAAGACGACGGTGTCTACCTGTTTTGATACAAAATGAAGAGTTTGATAAACAAATAGGTGAGAACACCCAAACGCTGTGCTAAAGATGTTACGGTAACGGTACCACAGCAACGTCGGTGTTTGATGATAATGAAAAAACAGATGAACATTTAAACATTAGCATTCATTGATTCAATTGGAAATTAAAAGAGCATTTAATTTCAATACAATGTTAAAGTAAATGCTAATTTAATGCAAACATGGAAGACCGTGCCAATGGCAGACGGCGATATTATGCAAATTAGGCCTGTGAGTATTTAACTACGTATATTATTCGGAATTGTAACTAAATGCTCCTTACGTCCTTAATAAGTTACGAGTGTTACAACAATCGTATTCGTAAAAGCGACGAACAATGCTTGGTAAATTGGAACATACAGAAGACATGCCAAAAAGCTAATTAAAAAAAACATGTGCGGCCGGTGGGTTCAGGAACGAATTTCCTTACGCAATACTCGCACGCACACACACTCGAAAATTATAGAAATAGATAGAAAGTGTGAATTTAATACGCGTTTTAATACATAGCCAACTAGTAGGTATAAGTTTTTAGAAACTCTCATAAAGTTGGCAACCATCGTTGGCATCCATCGTTTTTTTTGTCTTCCCCTATTCATATAGCCGAAGACATCCACATTCACACTCAAAACTTTCTATGTGCAAATGAAAACATATTTTTCCTTTGTTAGTGTTTGCATATTTGAAGCTATGTCTGTCGCTAAGTTAAAGCAAACTCCCAATTTTTTCAACTTTGGAGCAGAAATCGAGTTCGCTAGGTGTCCTATTCGCCTGGTAAACTCATTAAGATAGGTTCCAGGTGATCTGAGATTAATCTACCTATCTTATTCACAACTCGAGATTGAATGGAGATTTGAATTAATAATTTAAGGGGACTACAGGACCTAAACGCAAAAAACGTAAGTTTTATAATGCCTAAAAGTATATGATCGACTACAGTAAACAAAATCAGAAAAATGTGCTAGGTAGAAAGTGTGTTGAAAAAATTATACAACAAAATTTTGAGAAAAAAAAAAACAATTAAACGATAGAAAAAAATCATGAAGATACATCTAAAAACTTTGTTTTTACAATAAAAACCATACTAATATACATATGATTTTTTGTCAGATATTTGTACTAGCAACACTAGTGTTTTAATTTATTTGTCCAAACAATAGATTTTTTGTAAATAGATTATTTCATATTTTGCAACAAATTACCAGCGTTGTGTCATCGCGCTTCTCTTTATTTTCTATGCAGTCCGACAGTGACCGCGCTTAGGTCATGTAGTCCCCCTTAACACAGGTTAGTATTATTTGCAAAGTCATTACTTATGGAGTTATGGACTGCCTCTTTGATCTAGTGGTCGCAAGCTCTAGTGCTAAGCATGAGGTCCTGGCCCTGGGTTCGATCAGCGTGTTGGCAAAGTGTTATTGGGTTTTTCCTTTAGAAATTTCTCAGTAGCACCCTCGGAGTTTGGCCATTCTGAGAATTCGTGCCCGGTTGATGGCAATAGAGTCGCTCCCTGTTACAAGGAACGGGAGAAATATAGGTATACCTACTATAGGCTCTGCATTTCTGCCTTCGGGGTATACACTACAGGCATCATGTTGTTTGTGTGTGTCAATACTTACATTGTATATTTACATAGCTGAGGTGAATGCTGAATACAAAGAAATTCGCAGAGTTGCTTGTTCTATTAGTGCTTACACTAGGCTAACAAGGTGACGAGTTCGAAATTAATTACACAATCCACGTGTCTGGTAATGAGGTAAGTAAACAACCTACCGAAAAGCAACAAGTGTTGCAACTTGTTGTAACACGAGGCGACTTTAACATTGTAATCGCATCGTGTGACAACAAGTTTCAGAAACTTGTATGTAAAGAACATACCATGACTAATTGCATTAATTTACGGCAAGCCAAAACTTAAGGCTCCTGCAGACAGGCGCGACGCGACTCTAGTAGAACAATTTCTATGAAAGCTTCAAGGAAAATGTTCAACCAAAATCGAGTTGCACCGTCGAGTAGCGAAGCGCCTTTCTGCGGGAGCCTTTATTATTTGTTCTGATAGTAGTTATAATATTCTTTATGTAAACAAGTAGGTAATGACATAAGTAGTAAGTAACAATGAAACGATGGATGGACTGTGCAAATGATGATATGGTCAGAAAGGGGGTGACTACCGAGATGGCGACTAATAGAGAAGTATGGAAGAAAATATATTTTGCGCCGACGCTGGCAATAAGAGCAGGAGAATGGCGATGATGAATATAAACAAGCAATGACCGACACAAGGAGGCTATTACAGAGAAACGAATACACAACCTCGCCGTAGTCTCCACGGATTTATTTGAAAACTAGCTGACCCGCGCCCACTTCGTTGTGCGGTAAACATTTTAACTTGTGATGAAATTATGAGTGTGGTTCGGTTAGTACTGAGTGCTATGATTTATTTCTGACTGCCAAAAGGAGAGTTTTGTTTTTATTGCATACTAGCTGACCCGCGCCCACTTCGTTGGGCGGTAAACATTTTAACTTGTGATGAAATTATGAGTGTGGTTCGGTTAGTACTGAGTGCTATGATTTATTTCTGACTGCCAAAAGGAGAGTTTTGTTTTTATTGCATATGTATTGTAGCGAAATAAAACGCGGTGACTTCACAATTTCACTACCATTACGTATAATTTTGTTGTAAAAATAAAAAATCCGAAATACAATAATTTAGTATAAAAAAATAAAGATAAAAGATTACTTTAAGATACCTTGTGACGTTGGTTATAAATACGAATATGAATGAAATAGAAATACTTAAGGTTTTGGGTTTTGTAAAGACAAAAATAAAGTGAGAATTTTGTTACATTGACGTGATTGCAATCAAGAAAATATTAGATAGATTTAAAGTTTGCGCGGTCCAAGGGAAAAAAAGTTAAAATAGCACACCCGCCGTATTTGAATGATAAAAATTCACGCAATTTTGATAGGAAAATATATCTAGACAATCTACTATGAGAATAGACTAAAAAAGGTATCTGTTCCCAAAAAAGGGGTCTTCGTGTCCGTTCTCGGGATCCTCGTAGATTAATAGAGCAGAACAATAATCAGGTAGCAGATCCTCAACAGCAAGTAGATCTGCAACAGCTAGCTGCGGGCGCTCTTCTGGCGAACAGCTTATACTTCGTCTCGAGAGTCAGGGTAGAGTGAAAAATCGATCAAATCGGCTTGCCCATAATTCGGGCCTTATCCTGAAGTAAAATTTAGGAATAAGTACCGGTGGAGCAAGCAGAATCACTTGTAACCAAGAAATAGAATAGAATGATACATACCAAAAATGAAGAAAAATATGTTCACAAATAGTTTTTTAAATTTATAGATAACGAGGTACGGAGGAGTAAAACCAATTGCGACAGCAATTAAATTAATTCAACCAACTCAAATTCACAATAAAATTTCGGCGTTAATCTTCCACAAAAAAACATGTTCCTCGTCACAAGGCTATTTTCAAAGTCCCCATGCCTACCGTGAAAAATGCCATCTGACGTAAATACGATTCGTAATTTGAAAGATTTCAGATGGAAATTTCTGGACAGACTATGGTTCAAAAAAAGGTTGAATATGAGTTTAGAAGGAGGATTAAACCCAAAATTACCATGCAGGATTTGTTAATACTGCAGTACCCCCTTTCCAAAAAAATATGTGGGACAGAGTAAAGAAAAGTAAGGAAAAGAAAAAAAATATTCTGAGGCATAAGAACCCTAATAGCAATAGACCTAACCTAGACTAAACAGTTGGACAAAAATAAGAAAAATAAAGAAATAAACCTAACTAAACGACATCGTAGTGCAACGGATACAGAATAAATGAGAAAGCGCATTCCCATCTAAACGTTATCAGCGCTAACTACCAACGCGTCGACTAAACCTAGGAGAGAAAATAAGAACCCTAGAAACTAACTTAATAACTAAAGATTAAGTCTTTAGTTATTAAGTTAGTTTAGCTAAGTAAAAAAGAGAGGATCCCCAAAAGCAAAAGTAACAATAAAAGTAAGTTGAAGAAAGAAACGACATAAAATAATAAAAGAGAGGACTTAAGATAATAAAAGAGACGACATAAGATAATCAAAGGACTTAAGCCAAACAAAGGACTTAAGTCAAGGAACTTGAAAGAAATAAGAAACTTAACTTATTTCTTACAAAAGAAAAGAGGATAGTCGATAATTAGGTTGAACATAAAAAAAATTTAAACTGCATAATGATTTATCGATAAGACTAAATCGACAATGTCTCTGCACTAAACAAAATATCGATACGACCGTTTCCCAACACTAAGAGCTGTCATTATGTCATTTTGGTTATGACAGACTTAATGACATAAGCGGGCGAAAGCCTGAACTACAAAAATAGACAAAGTTGTTAACAAATTGTTTCAAGTAGGAACAACTAGATGTCGCTGTTAATAATTATGAATAAGCTTATTTATTTATTCAGGGAATTTAAATTTAAAAGGGTTTAAACTAAATGTAAAAATAACATTCCGAACCGAAAAAGGATAATAGGAATACTAGATTAGAAATTACAAGGGAATTATTTAAGAATATCTTTAATGTGATATCTTCCAGAATGGGAAGAATCGAAATCATGAAGTTCATATGTGGTCCTAGAAATAACCCTAGTCACACGACATTTTATAAAACGAGGAGCTAGCTTTCCAGAAAAATAATCATCTCCAGACGATCTAGAAAAATTCTTTCTCCATA
This sequence comes from Gortyna flavago, assembly GCA_963669345.1. Classification (NCBI taxonomy): domain Eukaryota; kingdom Metazoa; phylum Arthropoda; class Insecta; order Lepidoptera; family Noctuidae; genus Gortyna; species Gortyna flavago. The sequence continues at coordinate 7,398,406 of OY770144.1, forward strand.
CAGTATCACCAACATTCAGCGTGACGGCAGAACGATGCGTATTGTAAGCTCGAGAATTACGAAGGAAGGCCATAGAAAGATTATCAGCGACTTTCGCATAAACCTCTGATAAGCATGATAAGTTCGACGCGTACTGAGCCCGACTTTCGGCTAAATATACTACGCCTTGAGTCTGACTATTAGTACGAATGTTAAACTATCGTGAAAAAAAAATTTTATAACCGCACAGACCTCGACAAGGGAAGAATGGTTCTACTCGTGTTTGGGACCGACTTTCAGCTTAATTGTGGCTTAGAGTCTGACCAAACGCACGGGTAGGAACCATAAGGACTTATCATTGTCACAGTAAATAGAAAAAGGAAATCGTAAATAAAAAAAATCAGAACCTCCCTTTTTCGAAGTCGGTTAAAAATCAGAACCTCCTTTTTCGAAGTCGGTTAAAAAAAACAAGAACCTCCTTTTTCGAAGTCGGTTAAAAAATCAGAACTTCCTTTTTCGAAATCGGTTAAAAAAGATGAAACTCAAAATACGGACTGTTTATTAGTCTCTCGTATTAGAATCTGATAGGAGTAATAAAAGTAGAAAATTTAAGAATTATTGAGAAAAAGTATGAAATACATAATTACGTAACTTGAAAAAGAGTTTTTTTCTTTATAGGAATATTTACATAATGTTAGTGTCATATGAGAGGAATACGATTAAAACTAAGATTACCGTTTGAATTATGTAAAACGGTTTGAAAGATAGAAAGAATTCTGTAAATTGAAAACAAGCCCCAAAGACGATTTTAGAAAATGTATGTTCTAAAAAGTATTTATTACTTATATAAAGATGGGAATAACCTTCATCTGCTATGTTAGAATGCAATAAGGATAAAACAAAACTAAATACGCAAATCTGATAGTATGAATATACTTGAGAAAGAGTCAGTTTAGTGATTAGTCTGCTGGGGAACTGAACGGCACAATATCAGAAAAAAAAAAGTTGAAAATAAAATGCCATCAGACCCTAACAAACTAACATTAAACGAATAGAAAGGCTAAAGATGAAAAGAAAACCAAGACAGCCAGGCAACCCCAAAAAGATATCTAACCTTTAACTGCCACAGTAAAGATAATCTCCAAAAAATATACAGGTCAAATTCCACGCAGTATATAGATATCGAGTAATATGGCTGATGGAGGAATGGTACGACGACGTGACTTCACAGGAACGGCTGGGCTAAGAGTTCAAAGAAAAAACAAATAGAGACTAGGAAACCAACAGCACCAAAACAGAAATAAGTACAGCTGGGCTAGAATCAAAAAAGACAAATAGAATCAAGCAGTCAACCGTGCATAGAACGCTTACCTTAGCCACGAAGCCTAAAACATTCACACACCAAACACACACTACAGGATACTAACTACTTCTATCTAAGGAACGGAATAAAACCCAGGATAAACATGTATTTAAAGGGAAAAAATAAAAGCGTTTTTATATGTTTTATGGTTCTACAAAATTATTGATAATATTACATCACAACACAGCACATTAAAGTAAAGAACACCATCAGCAATGGAAGGGTTAAGTTGTCAATCACAGCATATCCATGGTAACCATAGCAACGATCTTGTTTGACAGAATAAGAATAAATTCCACTATTCCTGCACCTGAAATGGTAAAAACAGAAATGAAAGATTAAAATTTGCTCGGAAGGAGCAATCACCCTCACGACAGCAAAAAAAAGGTTAATTTAGTAATTAGAATCAATAAAAGTACTTACTTTTACTTCGGGCGCCATTTGTAGCGAAATAAAACGCGGTGACTTCACAATTTCACTACCATTACGTATAATTTTGTTGTAAAAATAAAAAATCCGAAATACAATAATTTAGTATAAAAAAATAAAGATAAAAGATTACTTTAAGATACCTTGTGACGTTGGTTATAAATACGAATATGAATGAAATAGAAATACTTAAGGTTTTGGGTTTTGTAAAGACAAAAATAAAGTGAGAATTTTGCTACATTGACGTGATTGCAATCAAGAAAATATTAGATAGATTTAAAGTTTGCGCGGTCCAAGGGAAAAAAAGTTAAAATAGCACACCCGCCGTATTTGAATGATAAAAATTCACGCAATTTTGATAGGAAAATATATCTAGACAATCTACTATGAGAATAGACTAAAAAAGGTATCTGTTCCCAAAAAAGGGGTCTTCGTGTCCGTTCTCGGGATCCTCGTAGATTAATAGAGCAGAACAATAATCAGGTAGCAGATCCTCAACAGCAAGTAGATCTGCAACAGCTAGCTGCGGGCGCTCTTCTGGCGAACAGCTTATACTTCGTCTCGAGAGTCAGGGTAGAGTGAAAAATCGATCAAATCGGCTTGCCCATAATTCGGGCCTTATCCTGAAGTAAAATTTAGGAATAAGTACCGGTGGAGCAAGCAGAATCACTTGTAACCAAGAAATAGAATATAATGATACATACCAAAAATGAAGAAAAATATGTTCACAAATAGTTTTTTAAATTTATAGATAACGAGGTACGGAGGAGTAAAACCAATTGCGACAGCAATTAAATTAATTCAACCAACTCAAATTCACAATAAAATTTCGGCGTTAATCTTCCACAAAAAAACATGTTCCTCGTCACAAGGCTATTTTCAAAGTCCCCATGCCTACCGTGAAAAATGCCATCTGACGTAAATACGATTCGTAATTTGAAAGATTTCAGATGGAAATTTCTGGACAGACTATGGTTCAAAAAAAGGTTGAATATGAGTTTAGAAGGAGGATTAAACCCAAAATTACCATGCAGGATTTGTTAATACTGCAGTATGTATGATGTTCTCGCGCTTTGGCTAGCGAGCCGATGCGAGCGCTCAGCGCTAGACTCCCTATCCCTTGTTGCAGAGACATAATGCCTTAAATCATTGAGACGCTGCGCACGTTCAGCTCTAGATTCCCGAGCACGGGCCTGCGATGTTCTCGCGCTTTGGCTAGCGAGCCGCTGCGAGCGCTCAGCGCTAGACTCCCTATCCCTTGTTGCAGAGACATGATGCCTTAAATCATTGAAACGCTGCGCACGTTCAGCGCTAGATTCCCGAGCACGGGCCTGCGATGTTCTCGCGCTTTGGCTACCGAGCCGCTGCGAACGCTCAGCGCTAGACTCCCTATCCCTTGTTGCAGAGACATGCTGCCTTAAATCATTTAGACGCTGCGCACGTTCAGTGCTAGATTCCCGAGCACGGACCTGCGATGTTCTCCAGCTTTGGTTAGCAAGCCGCTGTGAACGCTCGAAGCTAGATTCCCCAGCGCGTGCTTGCGAAATATTTTCTCTATTCCTCGAGAGGCGCTGATGATTTTCAAGAGCAGACTCTTCCGTACGGCGCGGGCGTACTCGAGCTGCTCTTGTCTGGGATGTCTGACGGGAAAGCTGTGATTTCCTTTTATGCATGATAAACAATTGCTGAAACTGTCCGATATCCCAAAAAACAGAAATACCACAGCTTCCAGCTTCGAACTCGAAGAATGAGAACGTAGTAGTGTTTGTGTTTTAAGAAACCGAGCAACCAAAACAATTTTAAAGACCAACAACGACATCCAACCAACCGCGTACAACACACCTACCTAACGACGACAGTTAATAAATAACTGGAGAGGGTCATTAATCCTCGGAAAATCTTAATACCGCGATTCAGAAAAATGACGTAATTGCACAACGCCATCTATGGGTAAATGGATAAAACGTCCGTACAAAGCATGTTCTAATGCAGTTCGTGAATGGACGGCGGCATTTTGCGATTTAGTAATTTTATATTATCTTCGAAACTATTTGACCAATTGACATACTGTTTTGGGCAAATCGTATCTCAATGATGTTCTTGTGACCAAATAATATTTTTTTCGAAAAGCTTTAATATTTTGTTGTTTAACAAATCGTCCAAAAGTAAGTACGTTGAAAAATACTTTTTTTAACACATAAAAGCTACTATATCTGTGTGTCGCGGACTTTTTTGTAGAACTATTCAAAGCGGACCAGGTTGCCATACATTATTTTCAATTATATACAACTGTTAAGGCAGCGCATGCAAATAACTCTGTTGTAAGAGCTATTTTTTTCCGCCTAGCTAGACAAAAATTGAGATAATTCGGCTAATATGCATGATATCTTTATAATTTATAGCCTATAGCACTCACAAATAATGTAGCTTTCTACCAGTGAAATAATTTTTAAAATTGGTTCATTACTTCCGGAGATTACCCCCTACATACAAACTTACAAACAAATGTTACCTCTTTATAATATTAGTATAGATATAGTTCAACAGAATATATATTCAAATTCAAATATTTATTTCAGATATAAATCCATATAATGTTGGTATAACTTAGCCTAATGTTAGTAATAAATTAAAATAAACACTAATTAACAACTAGTGAACCATACAACTGTTCGTTCCATGGCACACCAGTTTATTTGGACAAATTTATCTGGATTCTTACCCACCTTCGTAAGAGGGGAGAATCCCACCGGTGTGCAAATACATTCAGGATGCCATTGGAGGAGGATCGCAAGCGCACCATCATGGAAGCGCATCGCCTCCGCATGATTGCGGCGAACCTGTCGACGCACGCCTCCGCGAACATCCCTGACGCGCTCACCGCCACGGCAACCCCAAAACGCGCAGGTCGCTGTATGCACGCTGGGTATACTTGGTCCACAGCACACAGGCTGCACGTGTAAAACGACTGGCAGAAGGCTTTAAAGGGCTTATATTTTGCGTTCAAATATCTTCTTCGTGCTTCAAATGAATACTTTTATGTGTTATTCATTATCTGCGGGGTAATTGCGTAACACATAGCAGTAGCAATGGCTTTCATTTTGACAGTTCAACAAACTTTATTGCGTTTTTTACGTTGTTTAGCTGACAAATATTTCGAACATATTATGAAGCAATGCAAGCAATTCCTTCAAAATGATGGTTGTTATGTTCACTTCGCTACACCAAGACACATGTATCACACATCTAAGGCTTTTACGTCTGAAACAGATACTGTGTCTGTGAGACATGTCTTCTGAAGCTTTAAATAAAATCTCATGGCTTTTTAAGCTCTATTTACACGATGCAAGTTTCTTACCTGTGGCATATAAATCTCATGGCTTTTTAAGCTCTATTTACACGATGCAAGTTTCTTACCTGTGGCATATAAATCTCATGGCTTTTTAAGCTCTATTTACACGATGCAAGTTTCTTACCTGTCGCATACCTACAGGCTACAAAATTGAAGCAACGACTTGCCTCGTCTATTGCTGCTTTAAGTTATAGTATACCTCAGGCAATTACATCGTACCATGTAAACAAGGCTTTAGCGACCAGTGAGGTTCGAGACCGCCAAATTATATTATAAGGATACATACTCAGATGTTATAATTTCCTTATTGTTATTAGATCTTCAAAATATTCCAAAAACAAAGTCTATTCAACTTGAAGGTGACAAGCGATTTGTTTTCCAACAAGGTGAACCTCCTTGACCGTCCTTCCAGATACACTATCAAACACTGTGTTAATCGTTATGGACAGATGTCCATAACGATTAACACAGTGTTTGATAGTTCGTACACGATTTTTTATGTCATCGAGGGTATTGTTTGTATCGCAAGCATGCTACTGATAACTGGTTTTACTATGTTCGCTTGTTGCCTTGTCTACGATAGAGGTTGCTCTAAGAGAGGTTGATTGACCTGTAGGACTGGCTTTACTACCAGATTTTTAGTTCCGATATGGAATCGATGTTTATTTTTTCTATTCGCGATTCACGTAAGCTTTGAAATTGGTAAAAAGCCTGGCAGACATTTTCGATTTCTAGTAAATTGTTAACAAAAACCGTCACGTAATTTCTGTTGTAAGTAGGTACATTGTGGATATTCCTAAATGATGTCAGCAGCACTGTATTTCGCAATAACACAGAGTATGAAAAACCTCTAATTGTGTGCTTCCGCATTGTAAGCAATTCGCCCTTTAAGTGTACACGCAAATGCAAAACGAATTTAGTGTTTTTAATTAAGATCTTATCACAGAGTATTGTCCACGCAATTATTATGAAATGGGTTTAATAACTGTTTTCCTCTAAGATAGCTGCAGCTGTTGTTGATAAAAAAACGTTATCATATTTATCCGTCGGTTGATCTAGAGATCTTTTCATAATAAAATTGATAATAAGGGGTAAAATTGCGTCATTTCAAGTCCTGATATTCGTATTGTTTTCGTCAAAGTCAAAGCATTTATTTCAAATAGGCACATAAAAGGCACTTTTGAACGTCAAAAATTACAATGAAACGTCAATATCCATATATGGCTATAATGTAGCACATGTGCATCTCAGAAGGGCTATCGCATCCTTCAAACAAAACTAAACAACTGTACTTGATTCAAATGCACAGTCACGCGTCTTAAGAACTTTTGTCCTAAGTAAGCTTATACATAGAGCTTACAGCAAACAAACACAGCCTAACCCGACACGATGCAACACTATCTCAAGTCAAAACCAAGTGGGACAGCTACTGTAATAATCATTACTTCTGCATCGAGTTTCTCGTTCACGTACGACGAATTAGGGACGTGCTCTTGAAACACTAGGTTTCTGCAGTTGCTTGGAATTCGTCTTTCAAAGACTCGGAATGTACGAAGAATATGTGTGGGCGAGCTTCTTATCACGGCTGCATCTAGACATTTGATAGGTCTTCACGTAGGTACCTAAGTTATCTCATTAATTTATTTCCACTGCTGCACGCAAGGTTTAAATTAATTATAGGGAAATAGACTATCTTGTTGACTGGATGTTGAGAGGCTCCTACATCATGTTTTGAATGTGTGTGTTTTTTTAATTGATGAATGGGCCTTCTCTTGACCTCTATCACGCTTGATGGATAGCGTTGGATGAGGTCTATGATGGAACGAGCGTACCCAGAAGAAGTCTGTTCATTCTTGCTTTAAAAGCAGACGGGTTAAATGAGGAAGAAAACACAGTTTAATCATGTTAAGTTCTTCGTAAAAAATTGTCTAAGTAATACAATTGGCCCATGACTTGACTTGGTCGAAAATCTCTACTCTTAACTGTTTTGGCTGATCCTTTCAGCTGCTCCCCAATTGTTATGACATACGACCAATTATATTATACTGATAACCAACTCAATTCTAAATGGATTGAAAATGGTGTGACATATAATGAAATATTTTACGAGTATGTAAACAATTACGTGCTCTTCACTAAAATGAGTCATTTGCACACATACATATTGCAATAAAGCTTCGAAGGTCAGCCATGTAATCGGATAATATTAGAGTAACATGGTTTCATCTCAGTGTTTGGTATTTACCCAACACAGATGATCTCATTTTGCCGCTATGTTTAATTTACGGTGATAACAAAGCTTTTGTCCATTAAATTTTACCTATCACGTACACAAATGTCTAGACATTATTGGACCGACAAAAACACAAAGATGGCGGAGTAACCAGTCTCTTAATCTGGCTTGTCAAAAACGCTTGACGCCCAAAATCAGCAGTTGCAATCTTGCTACCGGCTGCTTATTTGGTTTAGTAGCTACGGCTATTGGGGATTCTTATGGATACCCCCTTCTTATGGATTCTAGTAAAGCGGAGGATTATGTTATTTTTGACTTCTACCGATTAAAACCACACGGTGCAGCCACCGTGTGGTTTTAATCGGTGAGGACAGCTCCTCAGTGCATGGGAAGAGCTCTGAGATGTCCGGTAGAATGCACCACCGATATGCTGATGGCCAGTCAACAGACGGCCACTACCTCCCAGGGAAAATCTTAAAAACTGACTAAGCTTAGAACTAAGAGAAAACATCTGAACAGCGAAATTGAAAATAAAACCCTTTTAATTATTTGGGGAGGTTTTTGTAGCTGTATCACGTAGTGAATGAAACTTTATCCAAATATGAAAAGAAATTATGGAGTCTTTTATTTTCTACGTTATTAGGGTTATTTTCTGGTAGCTCATTCGCTATGATGATTTTAAAATGAAATATCCCGACAACCGATATTATTTTCTAAACGAAAAGAGTTTGTTTCCCAGATTTCATAAAACTTCTGTCTCACTGCCTTTCCCTTTTGTGTCCGGTTTTCTGTTTCTTGGCAGAGACAGGGCTTCAACAAATGAAGGACAAGACGAAAAGAATGTCTAATACATCAAAATAATTAATGAAGAGATTAGATCACACTCATGCCTCTAGTGCTCACTCGCTGCACTGCCGTTCATTATGAATGATGCACTAAGTCCTAAGTAGACATCCCGTTATAAAAACTTTATTATGATATGACTAAGGCATGCAAAGAATAATAAACAGCTGAGTGTAACCTCCGTGTCTACGACTAATCGTAGCATATTACTCAATGAATATGACTCATCACGAGGGACCAACTTTCACGGCCTATTATCCTGTGATATCATATAAACTTACAGACTTAAGGCGCAGATATACGACTTCTAATGATTTTAAATTCAACATCACGTCTAATCGACCGGACTGATTTCTTTGAAAAAAATAAATGTTATACTAGACCATTTGCTTCGTAATTTGATATGTGAATATTTGCAATTATATTTTTTTAACATAGTGTAATTAATTTGTAAAGTATTGTCTACCGCGGACATAAAAACGATAATTACGCAAACACTATCGGGTGTATTTTCATAAAACTTTCACCATATTAAAGACAATTTAATTCCCCGTATTTTAGTATACGGTTTTTATTTGTTTGGTGTTTGATAAATCAACGTGGGTTCTTTTTTCGAATAAACTTGGTGCGCGTTGAAGCGGGGACTCTAGCGGGCGACGGGCGGCAGTGCATCACTGACCACTGTCACGGGTAGACGCTAACGCTCTGAGCAATCAGAACATAATTTTAATCGCTTTTGATTTTCGTGCTGAAAATGGCTGCTAATTCCAAATTACTAAAAAAGAAACGCCTTATATTGGTAAAAAATAGATTATTGAGGTAAGTAACGTATTTTAATCGAAATAAAATTATCATTTATCTCTATCGAAAGATTAAATTAGTGTACCTAAATAAAAAAAAACAATTGTAGTAAATATACTTTTATTTTACTAAATAATAATTGTTTTATTTCTGTTTCAGGAGAATACAAAATAACGAAGATTCTCAAGTCGTAAATGCAGATACGAGGTAATTATTGTAATGTAGTATAACCATACCGCATCCTTGTAGGGACAGTCCGGATCAGAGTTTCAAAAAATACTTGAATGCTATTATTGACATAGTTGTGGTAATTATTCTTGGTATGTAAATTTAGTACGACTTCGACTGCACTTTTGCGTCTGTTGTAGACTTACAGTACCTATGTCGTGCACAACTATCTTCCTACTTTCACCCATGCCTATACTTCCATGCCGATGCCTATATTAACCTATATTTTAATCCATTTATTTTGTAGCTCTGGCTGTATAGAACAGGAGAAAAAGGCAACTCCGCATATTGAAAATGAAAATGAGGACATTATTGCTGACAAGTAAATGCATATACCTAATTTATTTTTCTTATTTTCACAGTAGCTCACATACAGGGGGATCTGGTACATTTGCGCGAAAGAAACTTACGCGGCTCCTTTTGCGCGACTAGACATATCCGCGAATTGACTTTTGCGAGACTAAACACGTGCGCGACTGGACGTATCCACGACTAGTTTTCGGGGGCGCTAATGACGAAAATGAAGTCAAAGTCAAAATCCAAGATGGCGGCTGCGAAATTTTACAAAATATGCGTCATGGGTGTCGTTTTCATGGTTTTCGGGGGCGCTAATGACGAAAATGAGGTCAAAGTCAAAATCCAAGATGGCGGCTGCGAAATTTTACAAAATATGCGTCATGGGTGTCGTTTTCATGGTTTTCGGGGGCGCTAATGACGAAAATGAGGTCAAAGTCAAAATCCAAGATGGCGGCTGCGAAATTTTACAAAATATGCGTCATGGGTGTCGTTTTCATGGTTTTCGGGGGCGCTAATGACGAAAATGAAGTCAAAGTCAAAATCCAAGATGGCGGCTGAGAAATTTTACAAAATATGCGTCATGGGTGTCGTTTTCATGGTTTTCGGGGGCGCTAATGACGAAAATGAGGTCAAAGTCAAAATCCAAGATGGCGGCTGTGAAATTTTACAAAATATGCGTCATGGGTGTCGTTTTCATGGTTTTCGGGGGCGCTAATGACGAAAATGAGGTCAAAGTCAAAATCCAAGATGGCGGCTGTGAAATTTTACAAAATATGCGTCATGGGTGTCGTTTTCATGGTTTTCGGGGGCGCTAATGACGAAAATGAGGTCAAAGTCAAAATCCAAGATGGCGGCTGCGAAATTTTACAAAATATGCGTCATGGGTGTCGTTTTCATGGTTTTCGGGGGCGCTAATGACGAAAATGAAGTCAAAGTTAAAATCCAAGATGGCGGCTGCGAAATTTTACAAAATATACGTCATGGGTGTTGTGTCCAAAGTTTTCGGGGGCCCTGATGCTGAAAATGAGGTCTAATTTAAAATCCAAGATGGATGACGCTTATTATGTAAAATTTTACAGCCGCGATCTTGGATTTTGATTTCGATCTGCCCTCCTCTCGGGACGAACGTATGTGACCGCATAATATAACTTTCTACAATTTAAACGACGTATTATGAACGTTATCGTAAAGTATGAAATGGGTGTAATATACAACCTTAGTATACACCTCTGCCCTACCCTTTAGAGAATACAGGCGTAATGTTACGTCTATGGGATTTAATTTCTCGGATTTTGTCCAATATCCTTTACATAAATTCATAATTATTCAAATAAATTAATATAAATGTCGCGCAAGCATCTTTCGCGGAAGTGTAGTCGCGCAAATGTCTTTCGCGGAAATGTCAGTCGCGTAAGTGTCTAGTCGCGCCAAGGGAGTCACACAAATTCCTTTCACTGTTTTTGCAACGAATAAATAAAAAATCACTTCTAGGCTTTTTTGTTTTATTTATCACTAGCTTCTGCCCGCGACTTCGTCCGCGTGAAATTTCACCCTCCCCCTATTCACCCTCTTAGGAGTGGAATTTCGAAAAACCCTTTCCTAGTGGATACCTTTATATACTTCACACAGAACACACTCCAAATTTAATGTCTCTATGACCAGCGGTTTAGGCTGTGCATTGATATAATCAGTCAGGCAGGATCACAGGACTTTGAATTTTATATTAGATTATAAAAGTAAACCTAATAAAGTACCTACCTAATAAAAAAAACTCAATAACAGAAAATAAAATACCTAAATAAACCTATTTCTGATGATAACTAATCTAAACTCAATAAATAAGCAAAATCCCTAAAAACTAATATCTATACGAATGACTAATCCTACCTAACAGTTTTATAAAATAACCTACGGTCACTACGTAAATTATTTTAATCACATTTTTGGGTTCTGTGTCGGTCTAATAACACCCCCTGCCATTTATTTTTTTGATAATTTCAATGTACAGAATTTTCACTTTACAGATTTATTATAAGTATATGTAAAGAAGGGGATGTGTGAGGCTATCAGTAGTGTGTACTGCTGAGGCTGGGCGTAGGTGCAGTGTAGAAATAACACGGAGGTACAAAATATCTGTAGTGTAATCGGCGTTCCACAGCGAACAGGGGCTTACATGACGGTTACAACGTATTTTATAAGCGCGTACAATCAATGTGGTTAAATTAAAAAAAAAAAATACAACTCGATACAATTAAAAAATTAAACATAATAAATATGAGCAGTAATAAAATCAATAAGTTATTATTAATTGACTAGAAATCAATCCGAGGAAATAGAAAATACATGGCGGTGACATCACTGCTTCCGCTGATGCGTAGTCTCCTGGGAAGCTCCCTGCGTTTGTAACATATAGATTTGTAATTCGAACGAATATTTAAACACTACCAAAACAACTAATACCTATTTTATAAAATAAGAACAAAAGAAATTCAAATAAACTATTTAAAGACTAAAAGTCGCGCTGATAAGCACGGTTTGTTAATATCAATTTTTGTCTGTCAATAAGGTCGAACGCTCTGAACGTTGATGCGTTCAGAGCGTTCGACCTTATTGTCCAGCCAAATATTGAATGAAGCTCGCGCTTTTTTTTGTTATGACCACTCGCAGTTTCAACTCGCTAAGGTTGCCTTACTGCTTAACCGGACTATCCTGTGGTGGCCAAAAACTACTTTAAGGCCCCCAGCCAGGGCTTACAAACTAAGGATATTAATTTAAATGGGCTACACTAAGGGCACCCCCTGTGGGGTTCGGGCCTCGACTTAGTGAGTCATTGATGGGAGGGCAGCAATGGTCAGGCTGGGTCTGGTTATTATTATTTGGGGAGTTTAAAGCTACTTGCTCAGCCTCGCGAGCTGGCTTGTCGAGCAAGAAGCTCGCGCTCGGACCTCCCGCCTTTTTATACCCTACCGCCACGACCCGCGTCGAGCGCGGCAACCGCTACACAAAAATAATCCTTATGGCATGATTCAGTATTCACGCGCGACGGCGCGATGGCTTATTAGCGTATTTCATGTATAAGTTTGGTGTTTCTATACCGATTACTATGATTCTTTTTTTATTGAATAGGTAATAATATTAACTTCTTTTAATTAGGGATGAGTGAGAGTATTATAAACGTAAGAGTAAACAAATATAATCAGAAAGCTCCGAACTGCTAAGCTATCGGGAGTTACACATGTTATTGTGAGTCAACCATAAAAGATAGACATATGCTGTTGTAGGATATTTTTTAGATAATTTTATGTAGAACATTTCCGTCGTAAATTACTTCTATGTAGCTTTAACCATTAAGGCTGCACACGCGACGGAAGCTTAAAAAATGGAGCAAATTCTCCCGTTTTCCCAACATTTCCTTTCACTGCTCTGCTCCTATTCATTGTAGCGTGATGAAAAGTATACTATAACCTCCCCCAGGAGTATGAAGAATAATTGTACCAAGTTTCGTAAAATCCGTCGAGTAGTTTTTGTTTCTATAAGGAACATAGAGACAGACAGACAGACAGACAGACAGACAGACAGACAGACAGGCAAAAATTTTACTGATTGCATTTTTGGCATCAGTATCGATCACTAATTACCCCCTGATAGTTATTTTGAAAATATATATCATGTACAGAATTGACCTCTCTACAGATTTATTATAAGTATAGGTTATAATTATGTTTCAGTTCTGAAGTGATTGGATCATTTACAAAAGAGGTTTTAGGTTTTTGTCATCTTGTTATTATTTTAAGTAGGTATGTCTATATTTAATTAGTATTTCCTATTCATGTATGGACACCTTTATTAGGTAAGTACTTACGTAAATATATGTAGATACCCGGTCTATCTATTCATACACGAAACAACTTTACACAAACAACTTTTAGCACAGAATATGAAAACGTGGAAAAAAAAATCAGCTGTTCCCTGCATTTATGTTCGCATAACTCGTCAAAATGTAGGGAACAGCAGATTTTTTTTTCGAGGTTTTAAAGTTTGATCATTGAATTTATTATCAAAATATTACCTTATTTATTAACACTACATTGAAATAAAAATGGATGGTGATCAAATATCAGTCAGGATTATCCTCACCATCTGAAACGTATTGGTTACCCTACGAAATTACGTGCATGCAGTTGCGGGGTCGCGGGGCGTGACGCTCGCTCCTCCCATTCGCTCAAGGTCGCTGTCACTTAATGTCGCCTTAAAATAATAATATGTATATAAAACAAAACAAGGGTAAAGAATCATAGGGCATCAAAAAAATTCGTCCGCATCGCTGTCAGCGGGAAAAGTGCCTAAAAGGCTGGCAGCATTGCCACGTTGAATGGTAATGCTGATCATTTGGCCAAAAAATTGATTGTCACGTGAAGAGAAAAAAAAATGTTGTCTTCCGTTTAATAAGTTCTGTCAAGATTCTTCCTGTACCTGATAAGCAGAAAAATGTAATATGCATTTGCCGTCGTGACGTCGTTGATGTGAATTATGATTTTCCTCAATACTTCCTAGTACCTACGTATAGCAGGCCGATGTTTTGTTTATGTCTACAAGGCCCCCAAAACAGCCATCTGTGGTACGGCGGCCCCCCATCCGGTGCCGCCTCCCTACGTCGAATGCTTAGCATTCGATTAAGGTACCCAGGAAATTCGTCTCCTGATTTTTATTCCCCACACCTTATTGATGACTTGATTCCATTTAAAAACTTCATTTGAATTCGGATCACGATGTTTTTGTTTCTTTCCGCTTCGTGAGTACGATTGCTAACGACTTTTTTCTAAATTACGGAACTGCATCAGTGATTTTTTTTCGGTTCCTGATTCGTTACGGGTTTTGAATTAAACTGTGGTAACAAACGTGGATGCCACGAGTTCACTTTTTCCTTTGGACAACAGCTATGTTCCACTCACTGCTAAGTTAAGGCTTTCCCCCTTTTTGCAATGTTTCATAGGTCTGTGCAAGTCTCATCCAGGTTTTGTCCTCGGTCCTTTGTAAGTCGTCCACCTATGCTGGTAGCTTGCAAACAATTTTTTTACCATCAGCAACCATCGGACGCACATTGTCAGATTAATAATACCTTGTTTAAAAGGTCCAAACTTTTAGAGAAGGTACTCACGACGACAAATCAATCTGTGCATTTCCAGTATTAGCCGACTTCTCATTGTACGAAAAGCCTATACAATGCGAGGTCAGCTAAAACTGAAAATGTATACTTCCTAAAATTCTACCTCAATAAATAACATGATATTCGCCATAAGAAACCGGTACTCTTTCGGTCATAAACAAGTGTGGTCTTTATTCACGGCATACGGACACAATGTGGGTAAATACTTTAAGTGATCCCAAGCTTTTTCCTGCAGACATTTGTTTTCATCTAGCCGCTTCATTGCTCTGTTTTCTTGACCTTCTACGGTTAGTTGTTTGTTTGCCGGCGACTTGTTGCGTGGGATTGCATGTAAAGAACACTTTTCATCCTTTTTTAAAGGTCACAGGAAACTAGAGGACCATACTGAAATATCGATTGGTGTCGGTGAAGACGGTGGATAATTTCCGTCCACTAATTAAAAGAGGTGAGCTGCGGGAGCAACTGTGCCGTCTTCCCGTCAATCCGACATATTGAATAGCTGGTGTCAGACTTATAGTATCCGATATCTGTCGGAAGTTAGACAGGAAGGAACATTATTGAAGATGGACCATGATTGAGGAACAAGATTGATCTATGTTTTTAGTTATGAAAACAATTTGATAATTACAAAATAGATGTGACTTTAAAATAGGAATAAATTAGATGCAAGTCTCATGAACTCATGGTATTCATCACGTAAAAAATACTACTTAGATTTAATTTGCCACATTTGGGGGTACTGGTGGATTCCTTTCAGTTCATTAAACTAAGACTGATCAATTCGACTGATCCACTCGTTAAATTGAAACCGTACTATGCACTGGTTGAATCAGCTATAGGCCGACCGCTTAACTGAGACGTTCGCGTTGCCTGAGAGCAGCGCGGTACGGAAGTTGTGTGGCGACGTGGTGCGAGAGCTCAGTGTCATTTTCGCCAACTTGTTATCACCCCTCCTGCACCGCACAGCTACCTTTTTTTTTAACGTGGAGAAATGCTCATGCATTCTGCACTACAACGGGGAGAAAGTGCAGTTATGTGGGTCTCTAATCCACTAAACTCCACGGCGTTCTCCTCTGCCGCTTACGGCGGGAACACGGGCACGCGTTAGTACTCATCCGTGAACCCGCCGCGGCTGTCCGTCACAGGACCCTCCTCTGGAAGTACTCCCCATTACCGGCGCACCAGAACACATAACACGTCGTGACCATCCCAGGGACCAAACTAGCACATGGGCGCCAGACGACCCTGTGTCTGGGTACCCTTGGTGGGGGACTACCTGCGACGGGTCAGGTCATTGGCCCCGCCACCTGCCAATTTTCGGCAGCAGAGGATAGGGAGAGCGGCCAACGCCATTCCAACACTCCTCCTCCCCTGCGGCCCCACCGCGTCGGCTATCAGACGGTGGCGATCCTGTCAAGGCTGCGGAAGGTCGGGAGAGCGGCGCACCGCAATACCGGCACTGCTCTCCCGCCGCGGTCTCCAACTCTCAGCCGCGATGCCTCCCATACGACATCTCGGCCCGCCTCAGTTGTGATGTCGCCCAAGCGGCACCGCAACATATTTGTTGGCCACTACGTCGTCGGCTTACCGTCAAAAGCCCTGACGAGCGGCCCCTCCTCGGGTTCCTCTTCGCTTCACCGTGGGTGACCAAGTCACGGCTACTGAGCCCCCCGTTTCGACAATGCGGGAACCCACCGGGGGGGACCGCCCAGCTACCTCAGGCAACGTCTCATTTAGGCCCGGACTCCACTGAAGCGGAGCGGAGCGGAGACGTGCAGGAGTCGTCCAATCATAGACGAGACGAGTGACGCGGTGAGGATTTCAAGCATTGTGATTGGTCGATTCCTGCACGTCTCCACTCCGCTCCGCCTAGCTCCGCTTCAGTGGAGGCCGGGCCTTAAGCGGTCGGCCTATAGTTTTGTACCCTGTGTATAGTGTAGTATAAATACCTACTATACATAAATATAGCACAAATACTTTCCTATGCTGGTAGGCAAAAACTACAGAACCCTACGTTTTTTTTATCCTTTACTTACCCTTCTTCAGTTTCGTGCACGTTCATTCATTTGGCCATACTACGGTTAGCGAATATATAAAAAAGTAAGCAGCCGCTGAAAATAAAAAGGTAATACTTTTATTTATTTATAGTAACGATTATTAAGTTTCAGACCTATGGCAGACAGCCCAATTACTCGTATATCAATCCTCGTCAAAGCCGAGTGAAGACAGGGGTCGGTTTTATCGTCTTGCGTCCAAACAGCTTCTTATATTTATTTCTTTTCGGCTAAAACAGGTTTTAGAAGTAGTTTGTCCTCGTTTCTTGTTAGAGGGTATGATCAGAGCAAATATATGTCGCCAATGCCACCTTAAAAGAAATCTTTTCCAAATGTTATTTAATACCGGATGATTTTTTTTACAGTCTCGAAATTTTTACAGGGTGTTCTACCCATGAATATGAACAACTTCCACTACAGGACTAACTCTGAAGTCACAAAAAAAAATCTGCTGTTTAATACAAAAGTTCAATACCTACTAGACCAAAATTTATGAAACAGCTGATATTTTTTTTGTGATTTTAAAGTTGGTCCCATAGTGAAAGTTTTTCATATTCATGGGTAAAGATGACCCTGTAAAGATTTCGAAACGGTAAAAAAAATCATGCAGTATATTTTAACTTAGCTTAGTTGTGTGCATGCTGTGAATTGATCTCCTCTAAGAGTGTCGAGAGCACGTCTACTTAATGACCCTTTATTTATTGTGTAAGTATCTACAGCTTTTTTTGGAGGTAAATATTTTTTTTTTTTGGTGTTCAAGTTTTTAGTTCTTCAAGTTTTATTTTGTAGGTGGTCTGTAGTCTCTGCTGTGACTGTGAACTAAATCGTTATTGCCCTAATTATTTAATTGATGTAAATTGACGCAACAAACTGTTCGATATAACAGTGGCCTGTCAAAATTCAATTAGCGACTTAATGGCCGCTGACAGTTTAATCAACGTTCCACTAAGTTCATACTTTACTCTGGTCAGTCGGAAATTACGACGATTTTGCAAAAAGGCTTTTTAGATAAAGCCTCTGCATCAACGTCGGGCCCTCGATTAAAAGCTTATCTAAATCGCGATGTCAGATTAAATTGTTTGTACTCGTAATTACTAACTTTACTCTTGCACTCAAATCTTATCTGAGGTGTTACTCTGATACGTAGGCGTGAGTGATAAGTATGATAACATAATTTATTATTTGATTTTTTCCGGGTGATAGCGACGCAGTTTGCGAATCTATATCATTACATGCTTACTCATTTTGTTGATTATTTTATCGTCGTTGATATTTAGAGCGTTAACAAGGTTACTATCACGTTTTTCGACTACCATTTAGTACAGCGTTTCTTCTTTTAAAATATGAAACTTATCGATAACACGAAAAGTTACCGTACCTATCCTTTCGCTTAAATAAAATACATAAAAACATTTTCATTTAACTTTGCCAGTGAAAAAGTTACGAATGCAAACACCAACTTTCATCGGAAAGGCGGAAACTATAACAAAACTGCGGGCAGACTAGCTCGCGGGAACAAGGCAGTTATAGACATACTTATATTACCCGGTGCGGTGGTTTCGGCACGTAATAATGGTCTGATCAACCGCAGACAACAGTGTAGGCAGACATTAACGAGTCTAATATTACTTACCGTAATGTGGCGGGGTGATGCTTGTGCTTCTTTACAATTTGTATTAAGTTTCCGAACCATTTTTTCCTATGTAAACCTCAGATTATACACGCTGTTGACTTAGTTACCAGCATCCGATAAGGTGGTGATTCTACCGATCATATGAATAGCTCGCCCTATGATGACAACCATATCAATTCATCAACTCAGCCTCGCAATCCACTTTTGGACATAAGCCTCTCCCAGGCTACGCCACAACATCCTGTCCTCCGCCTTCTGCATCCAGTCTGTCCAAGCCACCCTTTTTAAGGTCGTCGGTCCAGCTAGGTGGGGTAAGTCCCACACTACGCTTGAAGTCTCCACTCCAGTACTCGTCTGCTCCACTGGCCATCGGTCCTTCGACAAACATGGCCAGCCCACTGCCTCTTCAGTTTGCTTACTCTGCAAGCTACGAGTATGGCGGTAACTCCGGATGACTTTATTTTGATTTCATTCCTTTGAGCAACTCCCCGCTGATCGAACTTGAATTTGTAGAGTAGACTTTGGTTTTAGTTCAGCCTTGTCAACAGCAGTGCTAAAGTTACTTCCTATAGCCTCATCTAGTGACAATAGACAGAGCGGATACAGATGTGACTTCTGAGATGATACTTTGAATAGGTTAGCCGTGATCTGTCAGCGGCAAACTTCGTTCTTTTATTCTTATCCCGTTCACTTATACCCCACCAACTGTTGACAGTATCTGAGTCTTCGGAGAGTCAAGCCATGGCGTTATATTCATTAATTAGCGGAGTCCGCGAGACAGGTCACTTAATTAATGCTAATTAATAGCTGCTCGATTGAGATTTACGACATTATAAATGTGACTTCTTGATTAATTACCTACAAAAATTTTTTTCTAGTTCTCATTACTAATCGACAAATCCTACAATATTGTCAGTCGACGTGACACAATGGAATGTATAAATATTGTTTTTCTATTCAGAAGCACCTAGGTAGGTAATTTAATACATTATAAAGTACCTATTAAAGACATGAGTTTGAAGAAGTATACTTGTTTTATAAATCAATGAGCGGAACGTTCCCCAAGTTTGATCACAATAAGAGGGAAACATCCTTTAACAAATTTTTTACATAATTCGTTTTTATGACAGCTCTGGCGAAAGCACAGCCGATATAACCTTTGGGATGTAGATGCAGCAAAAGCAAAGATAAGCTTGATAGCTGGCTGCAGAAGTAAACGAGGTACCTATGCATGTGAGTCAAAGCCAGAACGCGGAACAAAATGGTGAGGCTGCTGGCGTAGGTACAAAGGTGAGGTATCTACGTCAGCTGCAATTTGAGCACTTCGTTATTCAGAAACTGGTTTCGACCCCAGCATTTTCTTAGGCCTAAAGGTCACACCGTTTTTGGTACACCAATCTTTGATTGAAAGCAAGGATTGTTACTAAAGCAGTATTATTTACTCAGAGCGTGGGCGTTATATGTTTCACAAACAAAGCTTTAATGAGATCAGCCGGTCGATTCTGTTAGGATCTCATCGTGAGAAGTTAGGTGAAGTGAGCTGTCATTCCATCTGATGCTATAGGGATTTACACTAATGACAGCTCACTCCACGCTCACTTCACCTAAGTTTTCACGGTGAGATGGTTACAAAATCGCACTGCAGGTGAATCGAAATCTTTTAGTAGATAACTCGTTTTTCCTTTTGTTTAATTTTCTTGGGGTTATGGAACAATAGAATGTTTACGAGGAGAAGGAGCAGTGGTGGCCCAGTGGTAACGGCCGCGACTTACGAGTTGTAGATCGTAGGTTCAAACTCAGTAAGGCGTTTTACTTTGACTAAATTATTTCATCACCACTGCTATCAAAACGGTGAAGGAAAATATTGTGAGGAAACCGGCATGTCCTAGAACAAAAAAATCGAAGACGTGACATCTACACGCACTGGGCCCCCGTGGTCGATTACAGCCCACTCCTTCTCTTAGAGAGGAGGCCTGTGTCCCAGCTGTGGGAACATCATGGGCTGATTATGCTATGTTGTAGTAAAATGTTTACCATCCGAATGATGTTATATTTTGTTAAGCTGCTCTGTGTGGATAAAAGCTCGTATTTTTCATGGAATGCTACGAGGAACTGTTTTTGGTTCAACGACTTAAAAAAAAAATCGACTTTTCTAGGAGCAAAATTAAATGCTATTCAGAATACGATTGAAAAACTGTTAGAATTTCAATGCCTTCAAATTAACTTCATTCTATTACTACTGCCATCGAAAAAATTTAAATTTTTCCCGTTCTATTGGTCAGAGCAAACGCTGCCATGCATACGAAATGATCTTTATTGAAACTCCCTCGGCAGTTCCTGTTTTATTCAAAAAGCCAATGTGTACTGTACACATCGAGAAAATTGGAATACCACAGTGTGGGTTTAATGTTTGGGTGGGTTGGCAGTTTGAACAGTCTCCTTTTATTGGCGGGAGCTCGCACAAAATGCTATGGTTGTTTTTCAATTAAGGGTAACACAACACCCGTCCGGCTACTATGATGTAATTTCCCCTGTGTGTACCTGCCCTTTCGGTTTGTTTTCTGTACCATTTACGGTTGCTTTAATGACGTGTATTTTGAGGCTGGTTTTCTAGAAATCTCCTTATTTTTATTATTAACTAGCTTCTGCCCGCGACTTCGTTCGCGTGGAAGTCGTAAGAAACGCAATGCTTACACTAAAATAACAGCCACGTTTTTAAAAACTCCCCGTCGCTGTTACCTACTTCGTTCTCGCTTAGCGTTCTTTCTGACCCTTTTTCTTTTTGCTCGGTAGGACTGAGCGCAGTGTGATGTTAAATATCTAGCCTAGCCTTCCTCAAGAATTAGGCTATCAAAATCAAAATGATGTTTTGTGATTAGCGCGTTCAAACAAACTCTTCAGCTTTCTTATTAGTGTAGATTGTCTTGGTACTAATAAGTAGGTATTTAATGAGTAACAAACCCAGTAAAAAAAGTTAAGACAAACGGTTGTTGACGCACAAATTAAGCCGCTTATACAATCTAATTAAAACGCAAAGAAACAATTATAAAAGCTGACGGTTTTTCCTTAAAGGCTCTTGTGTCGTGTTTATTTTTTATCAAAGTTTGTTTGTCTCGTTAACGCTCTTTCTTAATTACTGCACTGAAGAGATTGCTAGCATACCGATCGGAGGCCATTTTATTGTTGAGTCTCAAAATTAAGTTTGATTTATTTCGTCGAAATTCAGACTCTCATTAAGACCACGCTTGTTTCGATTTGCACGTAAAAATATTTTACTGATTCAATACCTAAAATTAAAGAAAATGTTTTTGACATTCCGCAACTAAATATATTTTTCAAATGTTATCTACAACTCGTCCGTATGTCTGGTCCAGCAATTTCTGTGGGTCCGTAGGTTAGGTTACCCTATTTGTAAATCAAAATAGCTGTCGTGTTTAGCATACCCACCAGGTTGCCTCCATTTCATATGAATTTCAGTCTGCTCGATGCGTCGGGACTCGGGAACGTATGCCCCAAGAATGGTATTAGATTCTTTTAAAAATACAACGCTTTGAGGTTGAAATTTATTCAAATTCCTACGCTTATTATTTCCATTTCAGTTATTTATAATTTCCATATGGTGCTGTTCGTACGAATGTCAGAGTTGTAAGTAATAATTAATTTAAAAGTTGAAAATGCAGATGCAACAAGTGAATGCATTAATGTTGAATTGCATTTTAATTTAACTTGTGACTTCATTACGGACGCCGTCCATTTTGGAAAACATGTCAATGTAAGTAATTATCAAACTTGTTTTATCTGATGTAGATTTGTGCATGTGCAGTGCATTGGACCACGGACATCATTTTCAGTTCTTATATCCTACCCTAAAAAAGTCCTTACAGTTTCGTTTTATTTTTCAGTAACGAAACGAAAAACTATAAAACGCGATACAGTTCGTAAAAGTCGTCAATTTCAAACACTGCATCGCCGAAATTAAACAGAGCTGCGATGTTCGCAGTTCTATGGCCGTAACAAACTAACAATGTGTTTAGTAAACATTCGGTGCAGGAGTTCATTTTATCACCAGTTTCAAAGACGAACTGAACGTGCGAAACAATTTAAACGTTGATAAATAACTTAAAACTTTTATGTTCTTGTGTAGACCAGAAATGCTCTACTTAGAAATGGAGATACGGTGTCCGTGTAGCCCATGAAAACGGTTTCGGTCGAGAGCCAAAAACATCCGAGCATCTCCAGAAAAACACGGGCACCCAGAACCAGCCACTTTTCTATAATAACGTCTAGGCCAGAACATATATGTATGTACATACTTAACTAAAATTAAATACCTACAAATCGAAACTGTTCAATGCAAACGAAACTCATAGAACAATCGCTGTATAAGGTCTGTCCAAGTTGTGTATGGAAGTTCCATCTTGTTATCACAAGTGCAGATTCTGAAGCTTATGATGACGCACTCGATAATGTTAAAACTGGGTTAGACTGGATACTGAATGCAGGAATTTGGAAATAGCGCAACTTGGGAGAGGCTTAAACCATAACACAATGTCATACGCAGTTGCAATTATTCGTAAAGTTTTGATAAAGAGTTGACTAGGAAATAGGAATAGACTAAACACCTCTAAAAATATTTCTTATACTGTAAGAGTAATTAAATTGTACTTTAAACCTGTGATAATGTAAGTACCTTAAGGCGACTACATGACCTAAAACGCGGTCACTATCGGACTGCATAGAAAAGAAAGAGAAGCGCGATGACACAACGCTGGTAATTTATTGCAAAATATGAAACAATCATCTATTGTTGATTTATCAAACACCAAACAAATAAAAACCGTATACTAAAATTCGGGGAATTAAATTGTCTTTTATATGGTGAAAGTTTTATGAAAATTGTGTTTGCGTAATTATCGTTTTTATGTCCGCGGTAGACATTACTTTACAAATTAATTACACTATGTTAAGAAAATATAATTGCAAATATTCACATATCAAATTACGAAGCAAATGGTCTAGTATAACATTTATTTTTTTTCAAAGAAATCAGTCCGGTCGATTAGACGTGATGTTGAATTTAAAATCATTAGAAGTCGTATATCTGCGCCTTAAGTACATAATCACGTGAAAACGAGCGCTGTCTTTATCAACAACTGATTTACATAGTACCTAAGTACCTACATCTATGTAAGTAAAACAGTTCGTCATTCGTTAGATCTATCTACATTTAACATTATATTGTATATGCTAATATTGTTAGAGTAAATGGAACTGACTTTACCGTTGTTTGTGCTAAAGGAAATTCTGAAAAGGAAGACGTATTTTCAATATTCATGTGTCAAGATATGATGTCATTGTTGTGTTTTCTTGCTTGGCTTCATATTAGAAAATGACAAAAGCAAATGGGGAATCTCGAAGTCTCGTAATAATAAATAATACGTGCCTGCAGAAATCAGCATAAAAAATCAGAAACCTACTAAATTCATACATTACTACATACACACTGAATTTTTACTATTATGTATAGTAAAACATTGTTTATTTATTAAATTACTTATTCTGATTGTGGGAGAAAATTGTGATCACATTACCTACAAATCTACGCATGCACCACAGTCGAGTCGAACACACGATAAAAGGGTCTAGCGATAGGTACATACTTCGTCTATTTTGGATTGTTTTGACTGTACAGCGGAAGTGTGACTGTAATTTACGTAGTTTTAATTAATTTTTGGGATTAAAAAATACCCATACTTATTAAAAATTACAGAATTCGTCTCCGTAAACGATTTTGAACAAACTACTTTCATAGTGTGCATTAATTCTGTTATACATTGTATATGTCGCAGCCAACTGGTTAAATTAGCCGTTCAGTTAACTGCCTAGCCTTTCAACTAAACGGCGGCCGTTCAACTAACGGCCTGAATGATATTCAATTACAGTTTAGGTTGGAAGTCTGTAACCAATCACGCGCGAGCCGAATTGGTTGCAGTAATTAAGGCATTGCACCCCGACCAAGTGGGTTAGGTTAGGTTAGAACTGTGATCAACCGCGTTCGAGCCGAGGAAGGAAGCGAGGCGAGCACTACTTCTAAAGGCCAGGCAGTTAACTGAACGGCTAATTTAACCAGTTGGCTGCGACATATACACGCGGACACAATTTGTCCTAACAGTTGTAATGTTTATACAAACTATAACAGGAGGTGTGTACGTTAGCACCGTTGTACAATGTACAGTCAAGGACAACAATATTATGTCATATCTACACATACAATCTTAAACTAGCTAGTCGTTTGTGCGAAGATGCTTAATTATGCATTACACATTTACACCTCATAAATTAAATCAATAAAGACTCCTCGTCCTTAATCTACCGGTTGGGATCAATAAAAGACTTGTTTAGAATTCAACTTTTAATTTATTTAAATAATAATGAAATCATTTTATTTTTTATATGATCATCGCATTTCAGCTAACCTGACCCCTACTTTTTTTCCTGCCTTCTAAATTCGTATTCACGTTTATCTCATAACTTTATGCCATTATTCTATAACTAGCTTTTGTCCGCGGTTTTGCTCGCGTATCCAATTAAATCAATATATCTTTAAAAATTATAGCCTGTGTTATTCTGATGTATAATGTTGTATTACTGTTGATTTCATCAAAATCCGTTCAGTAGATTTTACGTGAAAGACATCCATCCATCCATCCATACATCATACATCCATCTAACCATCCTCACAAACGTTCGCGTTTATAATATTACTAGCTGTTGCCCGCGACTTTGTCTGCGATCAAGACAAAAGACACGTGGCGCCATCTATTATCATAATAAAGTTACTGTTGTTTTCCTCGGGAACAGCACTTTGTTTCGGGATGAAAGTTACCTTAAGTCCGTTTATGTACACCTGACGTGAATAAACGTATTTTCTATCTTTTTTCTTTTCTTTCTTTCTGACAACATGCAAAATTTCAGGATGATCGATTCAGGATTTAGGCGTGAAAAGGTAACAAACAAACTTACTTTCGCATTTATAATATTAGTTAGGATAATAGGATAGACTTTCTACTATCCCTACTATTCCTATCCTAGGATAGGATTACTAGAAAAGGGTGTATACCACAAACTATGCATGTCGTTATACGAAGTGTAACATAATTTTGTCGTAAACTGTACGTGTATTTACACAAACTAAATGTTAACCACTTCGGTCTCCTTCGAAGATGACGTCAGAGTGGGACTGGATCGTGCTTTAGCGTAATGGCCCAAAAACTTAGGAAATTCACCGCCATCCGCCCTAAATAACTATTTACTTAGTGGTTGTAAATGTCCTTTTTTAGAAGGACAGGAAAGGAGGTTGATGGGGTTTTTAAGTACGGTAAAAGTGCGGGGGCAATTTTCTCACATTTTTGTTCCAGTTATCAGTGCCTAGACTGCTAGATGGGACTAGATGATGTGTTCAGGGACTTGATGTTTTTTCATTGTCATCTTACTTACTAAATATACAACTTTTTGCACTTTACTGTAAGTTAAGTGTCTGGAATTCGGAAAGGAACAGGGAAAGACAATACAAAAGGTGGAAAGACTAATTAAAGCTCACAGTGGGTCCAAATTGGAGAATTTTAATGAAACTTCGTACGCATAAGCAGGATACAAAGGTTTACAATGTTAAAAATAGTGTTACAGCCAAATTAGACTGATTTTAAATTTTCCATAGAAACAGAGATTTCCAGTTATCTTTTTTTAAATAAGATATTTCGAAAAGGTTCTTTACTAACTTTTTAGACCGACCCCATTAAAGTTGGAAAAAGGCTAGGCATATTGATTGTTGCACTTTCTGAGTTTATCTTGGACATTACTGAAATCATGAGGAGACCTGGACTAAATCTGAAATTGCCAACCCGTGGTGATCAATGCCCATGCCTTCTCTGAATGAGAAAACACCTTTTCTCTGCATTGGGACAGTAATAGGCTGGTATTATTATAACTACCGAGAAGACTGAAATAGATAAATTCACAGATTTTTATAATCTTTCTTTATTCATAAATCATTTTAAAAACTCTCTTATACTATGTTTTACAATCTTTGAATTTACGAACAAAGTCCTTTTGGTGGCAAAAAATCATGTTCCAAATAAATATGTTACCCTATGCAAAATTCTCTGCCACTGCTCTCAAAACGATGAAGGAAAACATCGTGAGGAAACCGGCATGTCCTCGAACCAAAAATTCTAAGTGGATTACAGCCTACCTCTGGCCTATGCCCCAGCAGTAGGAACATTATAGGCTGGTTATGCGTTATGCATGTAAAATTTCTACATTTAGGTATGTTTGTAATCCGTGTGGTGACAAATAGTACTTAAACAGTATTATATTCTATATAATCTGTTTCCACATGTAATTTTGCATGATTTTGCAGTTCAACGATTTGGTTTCATAGGAATCGTTTGCCACTGTTAGATAAGGAGAACCCTTGTGTGGACGGGTTGACAATGAATAACTGAAAGCACGATAGCCATCTTACCGATGGTCATATAAGGCTTCGCAAAATTTTCCGCCTTTCGCATAGAAATTCTGTATAATGAAGTAAATCAAACCTTGGATTTGAGGCTACGCTAAGATAACACGGCAGGACCTATTATAATTTCTATGCAAGTTAGTTTCTATGATAGTTTAAATGGGATTTTCATGTTGAAAAGTTTTCAGACTTGCTGCTGTTTAAACATTCCCAAAGAAATAAGTGCTGAAACTACGTTTGTTTTTACGTTCGTAGGGATTATTGAATATATTCTGGTAACATATTATATCTCATACGGAGAAATCATTGAAAGGCAATCGATAGCAATGCCTTTCATTTTGACATCCATTGATTCATAAGTTTGAAAAATTCGTCTGCTCAATAACGCAATGAACGTGACTGAACTGTTAAAATGAAAGGCATTGTGATCGATTGCCATTTTATGTGTGTTACGCAGTAAGTTCAATTGGTATGTAAGTTCAAACGGTGAAGGAAAACATCGTGAGGGAACATATAGAACCAAAAATCCGAAGACGTGACATCTACCAATCCGCACTGGGCCCACGTGGTAGATTACAGCCCACTCCCTCTTGCAGAGAGTAGACCTGTGTCCCAGCAATAGAAACATTATAGTAGCAGTATGATAATGGTATACCATTATCCAATTAATACCAGCCGGCCATTATTATTATTTATTAATTTTTTCCACCCTGTATACAGGGTGGAAAAAATTAATGGGCCTTGAAATGATAAATGATTTTATTTTTGTAAGTAGCGTATGGTTTTTGTTGAAGGGAAACCACTTTAAATCCTTAAAATAGAACATTTCTTTTATTTTTTAAAAGAAACAAAACTGCATTCACAAATTTCTTGACAAGCTTACCTAAACCGGGAATCGAACCAGCTAAACTAAAAAAAAAAACACTATTTTATTTTACTATTCGAAATGTTAAAGATAAAATTTCTCTCTTACACTCGTCTGTCGTACAAGATATCCATGAAAACTAATATTTAGTACACACGGGCTTTAATCAACATTACCTAAACTTGAACTGTTCACTTTCAACAAGGAAAAGACACGTCATAATTTTCTTTTAACTCTAACATCCAAAGACATTCTATGAAGTACAAAGACCTGAGACGTGTCTTACGATTTCCTACTATCGTCACTTCTATTTACTATTCCGAGGATTGTGCAATGACGTCATTTTCCTGTTTTCATGTGTTCTGATGCTTAACTACACGTATTTTTCTGACATACTTATTATTTATTTTTTGTATTTTTTAAATTGAGCAATCGGCTTCCGGAACTGGATCCGGACTAGTCTAACCGGTTGCAGCTGAATACCAGTATTTTACACGGAGCGACTGCCTATCTGAACTACACAATCCAGTTACTGGGTAACACGATACCCCTTGGAAGGACTGGACTGTCAAAGATCTACGAATGACAGCCAGGCCGAGGCACAAAGGGGTCTTGATATGTTGTGAATACGAGTCACCTATCAGCAGACCGACCTCAGAAGCATATCTTAACCTTCGGTTGTGTTGTATGTTGACTATTCTTTATTCGCAACTTTAGGCAAATATTTGAGTCCCGTTTTAATTAAACATGAATTTTAATCCAACATTAATATACAGATATTGGCTCATAAATTATTATTATGTCAGAATATTTATATCTATCAACATATTTTATCTGGCAGCTGCATTAGAGAATTATATCAAACAAAACCATTATTGATAATAATGTACTTAAGCTTAGTATAAATCCAATTTTGGTCACAATCCATCACCTTCTATTCCCTGTTGCTTGATTACAAATGTCAGCTGGAGTAAGTGTGATGATAAATTGGTCATTATGAAGAGTAATTAGAACAATACGTGTTTATGTAACGCTGTAGTGTTTGTTAGAGCTAATTTGAGCTAAGTCAGACTTTGTCCTGAAAATTATACATTCCAGAGGCTGATAGAGAGAGTGTTCCATTTATTGACCATACCACATCGTCTTCATATACATATACCCAATTATATACCTAGGTAAAAAATATATACAAAACAGTAACTATAGCGTTTCTTAGTTCTTACCCATTCTCCTCCATTCGAAATAGAAACTATCTTTTGGAAGGGATCTAGAATCAATTCTATTTTCTTGTATTTGAAGTTTAAAGGTGCATAATTATTATGAATTTATGTTTGGTCCAATGGTACCTATACTTGAAATAAATAATTTGATTCTGATTTTGACTCATGAATCCCGGGATTGCATTGTATTGTAATATAGATTTTATTTGGGAAATAGGCAACAACGGATTTTGGACTTGAACGGGGGTGAACCTACAAAATAAATGTTCATGTAAGTATTTTAACTGCCTGCTTTTGTTAGAACGTACACCAAGTCCAGTAGGTAGGTATGAACTTAATTTAATGATGTATTAAAAAAAAATGTTATATTCTACTTAGATTGTAAAGAGTCTTCATTCATTAAGGCAGTTAAAGGTTGATATAATGAAGACAACCCAAATCTTTTTAACAGACTTCAAAAAAAGGAGGAGGTTATCAATTTGGTTGAATACTTTTTTAGTTATTGTTTCTTCTATCTTAGGAAACGAAACCTAATTGCTGATAGTTCGATTTGCATACTTAATTTAGAAGACAAGGGCAGAAGTTTGTCCCTTGATTAATAATTGAAATTCTTCGACATTTTCGTTATCTTTTGTTCCTTCCGTTTTCTAAGTAACATTTTCAATCGTTTTGAATAAGTAAATTAATATCTGCTTAATTGTAATTTGAAAATTTCCTTTACCAAGAGACTTGTGTCGAAAGACAATCTTATCAAAAGAATTAGAGCTTCGATTTTAATTAAATTAACGGCAAATATTTACTTGAGTAGCATTATGCATAATCACAATAACGTTCCCACCGCTGTTGGGATACAGGCCTTCTCTCTTCGAGAAGGACAGGGCTGTAATCTACCACGCGGGCCCAGTACGGGTTGATAGATGGCACATGTCTTAAGAGCCATTTCACATTTTCGCGCGAATTTCTAAGATTTTAGTCGCCTAATTTACCGTCTTAGGTAATAATCTAGCATTGTTGAAAACATGTAAAAAAAAGACCAATCTTTCGTATTGATACTTCATGTAACACGTTTACAAAAACTTATTTGTTTATTTTGTGGTGATTAATCTCCCACAACTAGTTTACTGAAAAATCATCGCAGAGTCAATTTCAGATTCCTATATCTATCATTAATATTTATATATTTGACAAAAAAATATATAGAAAGCATCAGACATATAATTTTGTCGACACATAATGTAATAGAATTTCGATTACTAATAACACTAATTAGTAAAAAAATAAAGTCTAAGGCCAATTTTTACGTTTTAGATCGCTATTTTGTCTAGGTTTTTTTATTAGAATAAGGCGTAATTATATAAAAAAAAATCATATCACAATAAACTATGTTCTTTAACTAAACTAATTCTGAAGTTTTATTAAAATCCCTTCATTTAATTAGACATAATATCATTATTGACATCACTTTATTTAGAATAAATTACAATGCATCGGCGGACACCGATTAGTACGGCGCGAGCGCCCATCGACGAAGGATCTGTGCCAATTTTTCCCGCGTCCCGACTTTCGAGCGTACTTATCGTGAACGCACTATTATACTACGAGTACAATATTTTGATCCTCTTCGTATTTTTTTTCATAAGGTAAATCCATTCTATATTCATATAGCTTGGACCATATCACCTCAATAAAACATGGTAGGGACAACGAACCAACGGCTTTAGCACAACTCAGTGTGCAAGAAAACGTAATAATTGAAAAATGTGGTCTTTTTATAGACGAGGAATATTTTTATTTAGGTGCAACTCCGGATGGATTATGCAGTGAAGGATTAGTGGAAGTAAAATGTCCTAGCTCACTTTTCGGAATCGATCCTGATACCGCTGTATATGAAAAAAAACTTAAATGTTTCAAATTTAACAGTCAATCTGAAATAGAAATGAACCAAAATCATGACTGGTACTACCAGGTACAGGGTCAGTTGCACATAGCGAAAAAAATGTATGTCTATTTGCTGTATGGACTGGTCCTGATTTTGCATTAAAAGTAGTGAGGGTAATAAAGGATGACGTTTTTTGGCAGGAAAAAATGCTTCCGAAATTGACTCGGTTTTACCAAGAGTGCGTATTGCCAGAAATTATAGACCCTAGAAAGGCAAGATCAATGCCTTTACGACAAATATTCATTTAAAATATTATTACTTGACAATAATGTCCGATTGTTTACCTGTTCAATTTTATTATACACTTATACATAACATATATTTGTGTTTTTTTATTAGTCTAGCAAGTTAGTAGACTGAATAAATAAAATCACTTTTTTCATAAGCCTCTAACAAAGGTGCATTACAATCATGACGGCTCAAGATTATTTAGTTCGTCTCGACACTCGCGCTACACTGTTTGCATTGTGTATGTGTGGATAGCTACGCACACGTACACAATGCTGCCGTCTTTTACCTAAACTCGAGCGTCAAACTTTTGTGAAATGGCTCTGATTCTAGGACATTCATTACGGTTTCCTCTCCCACGGTCACGGTCTACTTGTATATTCAAGCTCATCATTACGAATCAAAATACCGGTTTGCTAGAATTTCATCTAGAATCTTCTTTCTCATCTATTACCATTATAATAAGTACAAGATCTCTAAGAAACAAATGGCCTTCATACAAAATAAGTCATGCTAACAAATTCAAATGATTTATTCCGGTCTGATCCCCTGGGTCCCCCCCCCCCCCCCTTCTCCAACCCCGGTAAATACCTAAAGTGTGACCCGCTGCTGAAACCTCGTGTAGTTTCAGTAATAATATTGTTTGTGTACTAACTACGAGGTACCTACTGAACAACTTAGTTTTGCACGCGACTTAGCTTGCGTGTGGAAGCTAGTTGATGTATAAATTCAACGTGACTTGCAAGTTTGCAGCCAGATTTTCTAGAACGGAAAATACCGTGAGTGCTAACGGAAATTGTGTCTTGTTTTTCATACATAGCACTGACGAGTGAAGCCTCTGGGCAGTGAGCTTCACTACCAATCGCGGCGACAATTCAATCTTTTACCACTCCTTTTTCTACTGTTGTAAGAAAGGTCTCTCTCCAAATGAGAAGAAGTTCTTTCCATCTTTTGAATTGTTAATAAGCTTATTAGAGGTACCTACTAATAATCTCTTCCGTTATTTTCTGCTCGAGTGCCCCTGATGCTCGTTCAGCTGCATCAAAGACGACCTCAACGAGGCTAAAGTTGACGCGATTTACATGGCCACCTACGGAGCAAAGAGCAATATTCCTTCTCTCGTATCGAATAGATCATATAGCAGCCTAGTGAATATATTAAAGGTAGCAAGTTTGACTAAAAAAAAGAGTGTGCTGGACGAACATTTAAGCAACTAGAGACTAATTTAATGCAATACGACAAAGTGATAGTGGTGAATCATTAAGATACTTAGCGACATAAGTATCTTAATAATTCCCTAATTCTATCAGGTGGTTCTCCAGTATCTGTATCCCCAAAAGTATTTACGGTGCTTCTATATGTTGTTGTAAATGTTGCAAATGTTTCCATAGATGATTACAGAAGAGCGTTTTCATGTTGAAATTTGATTAAATCACAGTAATTTGGTTTCTTATGACATGGTATTTCGCCTGTTACAAAAAAAGAATAAATGGAAAGCGCAAAATGACGATAAAATGCTTTTCCTTGTTCATTCTTTCATAATGTGGCACAACATTATGAGACCCCAATGGAAATATGATGAGTGGGACAGACGTTTGAGCTTAAAAGCATTGTTATTTGCATTCAACTGAGCCGCCAGTGATGCTAACTGAATTTTAAAAAGAAAATCTACAATAAAGAATTTATGAAGAGTTTGCTGTTGTTTCTGTTTATCAGCATCCATGTCTATAGGTTGTTGGAATTCCGTACCTAAAGCCATTAAGTCTCTTTCTCTGATTCTCGAAACCCTGGTACCATTGCTGTTTTTATATTTCAATGCCTGGTATATACTAGTTTGAGAAATGATGTCTATACTAAAACTATTATTTTAGGTAAGTTACAGACTGTTGGTAATATATTTAAAACATACAACGGCCTTGAGACAACACAAAACTAATACGTCTATCACGTGCAAAGAAGTTTCAACGGTCGTCGGTGGACTATTACAAAGTCAATGTATTACAGAATCACCGTCAGTATCTAGCTGTTTTCAACTGTGCTATTTATAAAGCGTTTGTATACCTAACTATCAGTTCATTAAGAACTGCGTCGTGGAATTGAGTTCCTTATATTGTCACAACGAATTCTTTAATTAGGTCAGAGGGACGAGTTTAGTCTTCTTCTTCTTCTAATCTAGAGCAAGACATTGTAAAGTAACGATCAGGTTACACGAGACAAAGTTTTGTATTCTATTTTCTCAAACGAATTCGGGTTTACTACAGGCCTACCCTTTGGAGCTAGGCACTGTCACCTGACCCTCCGACACCCAATTGGGGATATCTATTCCTAAAACATCTTAAATTCAGTTAGGATAGTCTTAAAGGTAATAAAAATAAAGGCTATTTTACATGTTTGAAAAGTCTACGATCATGAAGACAACATCATCATCATCACTAATATTATGAAGGCGAAAGTTGGTGAGTGTGTTTGTAAGTATGTTTGTTACTTCTTCACGCACAAGCGGCTGGACCAATTTTGATAAAGTTTGGTATGGAGGTAGCTGACACCCTGGATTACATAGGATACTTTTTACCCCGATATTCCCACGGGAAACTTATGCAGGTGAAACCGCGGGGCTAGTTTCTTCATAAAACAATTATTATTTTACAGAAAAGTAATAAACGTTCCTGAAATCTTGGTCACTATTAAAGAAATAGGACAGGGAGTTTATCCATGTTGATGCTTTATCCTGAATTTATACCTTGTGACAAGCTGGATCCTATAAGCTATCAAACATTTTGCTAGGTATAACCGATAGACTATCCCTTTTCGTTCAACGCTTCATAATAAAATAACATTTTATTTACACTCCTTTCTTTTAGTCTGCTTTCAAAACTTGGCTAGTATATGTGATTTCTGATATCCTATGTGATTTACAGTGTAGGATAATCTAAAATTCCACAGAACTAACTCCTAAAAGATTTCGTAATTTTCCGCTTTAAAATCGCTAATCTGAAATGCAAGACTTGAAAGTAATTCCCATTCGATTTCGTCTCCATCAAACCAGGAAGAGACACTTCTAATTAAATCTAAATTAGATTGTGCCTTCAACGTTTACAGAGAAAAGGGAAAATACGGGCTGTGTAAAAGCGTTTTCGTGCAGATGCACAATTTCATTCGCTGGCGGCAAATTGCCTGCCTCTATCTTCCTATCTACTTCTACCTAACGACTTGATATCCCTCTCCCGTTTTATTGACCGCTATATCACGCCTTTAACTGTTCAATACAAACGCTTTTCAAACAGTTCGTTTTGCTTTCTCTGTTAGGAAAATCGGTATTCATTCGCTTTATTTTCTCACAAAAGTATTGAGGACTAATCCGATTTATTTCCGTATTTGAATCTCGCCGCTTGTACTGAAATGGTTGCCGAAGGCCGTTTTCATTAGAATTAGACATAAAGTATCGGTTATTTTTCAGAATGAATTCCGTTTCATGTAACAGCCACGCGTAACCGACAAACATTTGTAGAAAATGGAAGGGTAATTTTTCGTTTGCAGCGCTCTGTAAATGGGTTGCACAGGTGTAAAAGCTATGTTCACGTACCCAATGTAAACACTGCAACGTTATTATTTCGACGATTTAACTGTTCAATTTATACAACTGTGTTCGCTTTGTCTGCAAATCTCTACTCTAAATAAATTTCAGAATTTCACTTACTGTCGACCCTGACAGGAGAAGATGTCAATCGGAAGTGTCTTAAGGTCAGATCTAGTAATTTAAAGCTGACCCCATTCTAGCCCATCTGCCTCATTACGTCCCAAACTTGCTTGAAGTTAGCACGTGCTGTCAAACAACTTTGCCGTGATTAGTGCTTGCGGACGGAATTTAGCTGCTAGAACTATTCCTTCAAAACTTAATAAGAAACGCCCTGTTAAGTCTAATCAACTTTCGGTAATGCGAAATGATGCAGAAGGCCCTTTTACTCTTATTTTTTTTAAACCTGAGGATATCCCTTGACTACTTTATTATGTTAATCCTTTATTTGTAAAAAAATGTGATATTTAGAAATGTGGGTAAATACTACGGTCGTACAATATCAAACGTTTGCCCAAACCTTTCGAGAAACTCCTTTGGGAATTACAGGTGGTTCGTTTACCTTTCGTGCCTTTTTTCTATTCAGTCGAGAAAAACCCCACTAAGTTTTTGGGATATAAATAATCCCTAAGTGCTCAAAGGCGAACACGTAGGGACGAAACCCGTCTCGAGTAGAAAAAACGGCCCATTTCTCTTAATTTCTTCTCTGGCAGATACGGCGTGGGACAGACGTTACTTTGTTTTTCTTTCATTTAAGATCAGAATGACAACAACAAATGATATCATTTTGAACTTTTCGCGACGAGAAAGTTGGAAGTTATCGCAAGTCGTAATAGTCTTTATAAGGATCAACCTTAGTACCGTTTTCTTCGCAAATAAATCTAGAAATAACCAAATGGTCGATAAGCATGCAAGTCTTTGATAAGCAATGTAGCCGTCGTGAAAAAGATCAATTTGTCGCACAGTAAAATGAATTGTGCCATGTTTCCTTTCTGAGTGTTAAATCTCATCATGAGGTACTTGTCGTTCACAAACTATCATTATTGTTCTTAAAACAGTTAACTATGATGAAAACCCTAGAGCTAAAAACAAAAGAGCTAACGAAAGTTTTATTTTTGTCCCACTGCTGTTCAAAGGCCTCCCCTTTTTCGCGATCTCTGCCCATGTTGGCCCTGCAAAACTTATCAGATCGTCACACCACCTTCGCCTTTTTAATAACCATATAAAAAGTGTAACAAGCAAAAGACACTCTTGAAAGAAAATGATCTCTTTAAAAATCTGATGAGCGTGCCTCACCATAGATTAAGTATTATGTTCCCCAACATTGTGTAGCACAATGATCACGTTGCCACGCACTGAATATTCAACATGGCCCCCGTCCGCCAGTAGATATTGGGAAAAAGACTAAAGATGCCGTTCTTTAATCCAATCATTGGGTGGAAAAATCCTCCTTATCGGCAGTAGGCATTTTACATTTCTGCTTTGACTACTGTTCAAGCGTAATTTATTGTAAATTAAGGCGATATCCGCGTGTAATGAAACTCATTTTCATGCATGCGTAATATGAATGAACCATCATCTGCCTAGCCTTTTCCCAACTATGTTGGGGTCGGCTTCCAGTCTAACCGGATACAGCTGAATACCAGTATTTTACATGGAGCGACTGCCTGTCTGACCTCCACAACCCAGTTATTGGGTAATACGATACCCCTTGTTAAGACTGGTTGTCAGACTAATAATATGAATGAATGCAACTCTGAAAGATCCGCTGTCGTCTCTTGGGAAGGAAAGTGCTTAAATAGTTTTATCTAAAACTAGTATGTTTAAACTAATGTCTGGACGCTATATTATCTACATAGTCCATATGTTTATGCATATTGCATCCGGCAATAGATACTGCTATCACTTTTTATGTTTATTTAATCGCTCTATCTATGCAAATGTTTTGAAGATATCCACTATCTTGAAATTACTTAGAGTTACGCTTAGAATTGCCGTTATGTTCTTCATCGTTTTTGGTCTTCATCTTTTTTTCATTCAACCTTTTTTAGCAGCTGACATTTTTGATACGAGTATATCTGTTACAACAATGGGCTTACAAATAGCACGGTGAGTAGTTTCACGTCAAATCCATCAGCTAAGCTATGAGACTAGAGTAATAATGGTTTTCCATTTGCATCATTGCCTCAGTTATTCATAGTAGCGGGAAGCAATTTTTACTATTTGTGTACGCTTACGTTCCCGTCAAAGTACGGTTTAATTAAAACCATGAAATATGAATTTGAGTGAAGCCAGCCAGCCGGTAGACTTACCACAAACCTTTATGTCACAGTGGCGTATATTTTAGTTAGTTTGACAAATTAGAATTTATATACTATTCTATCTATGACGGATACATATAATTCTTCTTTTTTGCAAAAGAATATAACGTTTGGCGCTACTGTGGATAGGATTTTGTCCGAAAACTACCAAATCTATCTTATCCAAAAAAGGGCTTTTCTTTAGTGTTTTACATTTTGTGCCTTATCTTGGTTTGGTTTGCTGTTCACCTTCAATTAATATTTCACTTATGATATGGGACTATAATTATTTCTCTTATTCATTAGTGCCACTTCGGTTGTTAAAAGTTTTTGCAGTTCAACAGGACGCTTTTAGAAAGCTAAAATTAAGTAAATGTTTGGGTTTCTAACAAAACGATTATATTGGTTGTTTCAAAATTTGAAACTTTGTACTTGTTTTCATTCATTGGAAAGTTATGTTTTTGTGAAACGAATATTTTTAGAATTTAATCGTATAAAATGTGAAATGTTAATTTAATAACCAATAGTTCCGTCTTTATTTATTAATAATCCAGCAAAATCTACGTCACCTACTGAATGCATAAAATATCAATATTTTAAAGCACATCTAAAAATCTACACAACTTGTTGAATGAACGATGACGATGAATGAATGATGGAGGCATCGCTAAAGATTATCACACAAAGTACCTTGTGGAAAAACACCTGAACGTTTTCGTTAATATGGATTTTAATTATATTTAAATAGTTCAGATGAAACCAATATTGAAAGTAACGTCATCCGTTACAAATACGTGGAACAAATGCAATAAGTAGGTATACGTCACAATAAAAAAGATTTTTAATCGATCTTATTTTCTTCAAATGCTTAAAATGTATTCCATAATAATACGCAACGCGTGATCTAAAGATTTTTTGACACATATAAATACGAGTTGGTCTAACTACCTAATTTTATAGTAAATCGGTGTCGGCAGGTACTTACAAATTATATGTTTGTTGGCAGGTATCTATATTTTTTATGTAGTAGCAACCTTCGGAACTGAAGTGATATACTTTTTAGAGAAAATACGTACCTACAAAAGCAAATAAAAATGCTTTTATTTATGATGCAAAAACGTAAATCTAATTTAAAAAATAGGAGTAATTTGATGAACTACATTTGGTTATGACACGTTCCCTCACAACTTGGTACGATCCCATGATGACATTCTCCTTTTATCTAACAACATATTCATAGGCTCTTATGAATAATGCAATACTTGTGTCATTTCAATTTTGCGGTGGATGTAGGAAGATTTTATTTTACGAAGGCTAGCACATGTTATTTTTACGACAACGTCTGCGTAGAATGTAAGGTTTGCGAGGCAGATGTTGGTACACACATTTTTCGCCTTTATTCTGTAATATACTTGGTAGTATATGGTGGGTTTCAGGACGAGATTGTAGGGACAATATTTGGATGGAATCTGTCTTTTATGGAACGTTTTATTGCGGAAAGGCAACAAAAATAGGCTTATAGTTAATTATGATTTGTTAAATGGTTATTTGAGAGATGAGGAGGTTGAAAATAATAGAATGTTTTATGGTTTATGGTCTGCTTATGGAGACACGGTTTTCGTTTTGCATATTCATCGATTTGTTTATTTATCTTATTACTTGTAGAATCATTGATAGATACGCTATTAATGACTATTCATTGTTACATGATGTTTTGAAACCTTTTTTTTTACTTTTGCTCAAATTTACTTTCTTTTACATTCAGTTTTAATGCTAATATATGGTGTGTTTACGTAAACGTGGTCCTCCAAATCATTGCCATCAACAAAATTCACCAATTCCATTCCGACTGACCCTCGTTCAAGCATACCATTTAAAAGCCAACCATCGGGAACATTCCGGTTTTTCGAACAAACCCGAGCTTCCCCGAACTTGCACGAGCAAAACAAATATTTTGCCAGTTCCCCGTCAATTCGCTGTGTCACATTTGCGTCCCGTTTAATTTCCCGTTCGTCGACAATGGAATTGTTCGAATACTCGCTAAATAAACGACAATGTCGTAAGTTTACAAGGAGGACGAGATTGACTGTCTATAAATCCTTCATGCATCTAACTTGGAAGAGTACTGTGATCGTGCTGAAGTAAATAGAAACGAAATATTTTTTGTACTCTTTTTTTTTTCAGGCTAGACTTGCTACATTTTTATTTCATCCTTGTTTTTTATTCCAGCCTTGTATTTTTTTAAATCTTGAATATAATGTTTTGGAATTATTAAAAGGAATCGAGGTCAAGAGCTGGCCCATTTCGCAATAAAAAAGAAAGGAAGAATAATAACTTTGAAATAGATCTAGAAATATACAATATAATATATAAGCAAACAATTTTTTATCACCATATTAAAACGGAAGGAAAAACACCTAGAACTTTCCCGTCTTCAGTAAAATGTAACGACTTTCATGATGTGAAAAGATTGATAAGGGTGTATTACACCTGGGAAATGTGAAAAAGTGTCTCGCTTGTCGCCTTCTTTCATTAGAAACACCCACTTTTTTTACTTCCTCCATATTGTTCTCATTCCATTATTATCATACGTTCGTACATAAAGTTACGTTTCAAATCTCTGTATGGTAAAGTACTTATCTGATTACTTTCAGACAACTCGGAAGAAAATTCATTTTACGCATCGAAGATTGGGTCGTGCTTGTCAAAGGCCGT
This sequence comes from Gortyna flavago, assembly GCA_963669345.1. Lineage (NCBI taxonomy): Eukaryota > Metazoa > Arthropoda > Insecta > Lepidoptera > Noctuidae > Gortyna > Gortyna flavago. The sequence goes on from OY770144.1 coordinate 7,438,144, forward strand.
ACGAGCTCTCTTTAATAAAGCGATGATTTCAATTGCCAAAAAATATTAATGTCAATACAATGGATTGGAATTAACAATGTCTTAAAAGAAAAGTTGCAATTTGGATAAGCCTAATCAGGTTCATAGTCAAAGCTTTTATTCAAATAAGCACATTTGAACGACAAAAAATACAATAAAATGGAATTGATTCTCCGTGATTCTAGTCGCCCCTAATAAAAGGTTTAGTTATGCATACGAGTGGCGAAGAATGGAGAAGAAACTCCACCGCCTTTTTTAAATGTTTTACAATATTTTGTATACATTTTATATAATTATACATATATGTGGAAACGATGCACCTAGACTGAAATTACTATACCACATTAGGTACCTAAGTAAAACGAATTATGTGGTTGCTGCATAAGTCTTTTTATTTGAAGAATTATTTGCCCTGTTCCCAGAAGGTTTTTTAATCGTAATTGCTGGTTTACTAGGCCATTGGCAATCAGAGATAAATATTCATTTAATTAGTGCTCCTGCCTTATTGTCTACTCCTTGGCGAAAGAATATTTTCATCTAGAAAAAGGCACTTCCTGAAAACGCTTGGGCGATGGGACGGAAGATTACAAAGACCCTTTGTGTGACATTTCATAACTCTCCTATGAAAATTCAAGTTCATTAAAACAAGGCAAAAATAGACGTCAATTTATTCGACAAGGAAATAAATTAAAAGGACGGGGGAGTTTGTTGTTAAAACCGCTGTTTCGGGATATTTAGGGCTACCCGCTTTGCTTTGAAGCTAACTTTGTAATTAACGAAACGGCCAAAGAACGGTTTCGGTCACCTCTAATAAACTCAGTTAGCTTCTGAGTGCTTAACCTAATTAATGCTGGCGTTGACGTTGTTTTACAGATGTTTGGAACCTCCGTTTTTGCCGTTCACATTAGTACCGAAAGCTATTTTCACGTGTTGAAATCGGTTCATCAGAACCGTCTCTATCTTTACATCAAATAACTATCGTAAGATTTGCCACTAAAGACGAAGCCTTTCTGCCCCTCATTGTACGTCCGGGTAATTTACGGAGCTAAAATCGCAGAGTAATATAAGCGTCGCCCAACACTACCTACCCATGTGGGACCTGCATCGCAGTGTAGAGAGCTCAAATCGCCCATAATTCCTTTAACGTAGGAGCATAGGGACAACAGAGGGAGGAAATTGAGGTGGGGACAAGGAAAAGAAACCGCATGAGTTCATATCAATCAAAGTTACTACGCCAGTTCCTGGCCGAGGATAAGAAGGGGTGTAAATAGTATTTTTCCATTTAATACTTTTGGAACGAAGTATCTTATTTCACGTCAAATACTCTAGTGTGCAAAAGCGAATGGAACTTCTTTCCAACCGGACGTTCCCCGACACCTCCCGACAGTTCTTTTTTTGTCGATTATCATAGGCACTCGCTACTGTTCTTCGTTTTCTCTCTCTCCAGTCTTTAGTCGGACATGTTTTATCTGCTCGGATGGAGAAAACCACGTATATGCACAATTGCACATTACGCCTCGCTTCCCGCTCTGCTACCACTCTGTGTGTACACTCACGCCATCACATATCGATTTAATTGTCGTAATCGGTAATAGGGATTATATCTGACCCGTAGGCTAGGAATAGCATTATATCTGCCTATAATAACCACTTCATTCATGGGTAATGCGATATTTCTGCCTATAGCGTGACTAATTACCGCTTATGAACTAACAAACTACAACAGCGAATCTAGATTCCCGCGCAATATATTATACTAATAACTGCACCCGTGGCTATTCGAGCTTCCCGCAAAAATTGTTTTAATTTTCCTGAATGGAAAAACTACGGATACTTAACCCTACCAGTCCTACCACTGCATTTGGGCAACCAGTACTTTTTGTTGCAGTTGTTCCAAACAGATAGATGTATTAATATCGCGAAAAGAAAATGGAACTACCTTTCAACCTCTGCCGATTTACCAATTTAAGGATTAATGGGAAAATGTTAGAAAAAATCGAGATTGATAGTGACCGAATCAATCAGGAATCTGAGACACCGTCCCACTACGATTTTTTATGATTTTTAGGGTTCCGTACCTCAAAAGGAAAAAACGGAACCCTTATAGGATCACTCGTGTGTCTGTCTGTCTGCAGTGTGTCCGTCCGTCCGTCTGTCTGTCACAGCCAATTTGCTCCGAATCTTATGGACCGATTAAGTTGAAATTTGGTACACATATGAATCTCTGTGACCCAAATACAGACGTGTAACGTAAATAAATGAGTTTTGAAAATAGGAGTCATTTTTGAGGGGTAAATAGACAATAAAAAAAAAGTTTCGCAATCTGTACCGTGTGACATATCAAATGAAAGGGCTTACCGTGAGGATCTCAAATAATTTTTTTTCATAATTTTAAAATAAATTGTATTAAAGTTATTTAAGACAATAGACGGAAATTTACCATTTTATTCAATTTACCAAAATTTTATTCTCAGTAGTTTCGGAGATAAGGGGGGGGCCTTATCTCCGAAACTACTGAGACTAAAATTTTGAAAAAAAAAAAACAGAAAATTAATAGATGTATACCTATAGATTACAGTAAAATTAATAAGAAGTCTATGATCTTGAAACAACATGGTAAATCTCTCAATATTGTGCGTACAAACTTACATTTTCAGTTGGAATGTATGGGAGAACATGTTTTTCAACTACAATATTAAGTTTGTTCTTAGGATAAATTCATTCCAACTACGGAACCCTTCATTGTGCGTGGTCCGACACGTACTTGGCCGGTTTTATTTATCAAGGCAATTGGAAGAGAAGCGATCAATTGTCTGATTAGTCAAGAAGTCTCGATCAAGATCTAAAACTGACAGATTTGATATTAATCTCGACTCAAGTTTTAAATCGGAATTTATGACGGCTGAGATTAGTTCTAGGATACGGATGTTCTAATCTAATCCATAGTAATATTATAAATTCGAAAATAACTCTATCTGAATGTTACCTTTTCACGCCCAAACCACTGAACGAATTTCGATAAAATTTGGCAAGGAGATAGCACACGGGAATTTACCAGTGAAAAGAGAATAATTTTTCAGTTACCAGTGCCACATTCAGAATTCTATCATACATACGTGCGTCAATTTTTTTTTATTAATATTGACCTGGGCAAATCAATATGTTAATGGAAACCTAATCAAAAATTTGGAAGAAATATCTTCAGTTAATTTTGTTCGAACCGTAATTATTCGAAGTGCCCCAATTAACGGACCCTCGTACCACTCGTCTCACAGACGAATGTTGGACATCACTTATTTAATCTGCTTTTAATTTACGGTTGGTCCCTTATTAAGTTATTACGGTCGACTTTAGCGATGCTCTTACGTGGATTAAAAAATATAATCTTCTAAGATGTAAGGTTAACGGATATTGGCTCCCTTTGCGAATGGCCAAATTTTTCTTTATGAGACCGAAGTGTCATTTTATATTTTTCGTTGAAACATCCCAGCGGGGAGAGAGTTCGTCGATATAGTGGCGTTAGCCCTCTACGCACCGACGTAAAAATATTGCGGCTGAATTTTATCGCGCATTGGATTTTCCACTCTTGGTGTTGAGCCGAGCATTGAGAATCCAACAGAGCGCATTCCAGCGCAAAAAAGACGCTGTTGGATTTGTAACTCTTGGCGTTAAGGGGCTTACAGGACCTAAACGCAAGTTTTAGGAACAATTAAAAGTATATGATCGACTACAGTAAACAAAATCAGAAAAATATGTTATAAGTATTCTTCAGGACATATGCTAGGTCGATGAGTGTGTTGAAAACATAATACAACTAATTTAATACGATAGAAAAAAATCACGAAGATGCCTCTAAAACTTTCTTTTTACAATAAAAACAATAATAATATACAATCATTATGATTTTTTGTCAGATTATTCTACAAGCAACATACTAAAACTCTAGTGTTTTAATTTTTTTAGTTCAAACAATAGTTTTTTTGTAAACAGCAATTTGCTTCATATTTTGCAATAAATTACCGGCGTTGTGTCATCGCGCTTCTCTTTCTTTTCTATGCAATCCGACAAAGACCGCGCTTTAGGTCATGAAGTCGCCTTAAGCAGTGCGATGAAAATCCAGTGCGCGAAAAAAGAAAACCCCGCGGGAAGTACACGCACGTGCTTTTTTTTTTTTTTTTTTTTTTTTTTTTTTTTTTTTTTTTTTTTTTTTTTTTTTTTTTTTTTTTTTTTTTTAAGGATGGGAAATCATCAAATGACCCCTCCCGCTCTGGGTGGAGCGGAAGGGAGTGTCAGACTCTTACTGACTAAAACCCATCCGTGTTCCTTCCTTAGCCCTTTATATTCCGGGGCAGCGGTAACCCTTTCGGACAATCCCGCTGCCTTTCGGACAATCCCGCTGCCACACGCCCGTGCTAACCTAGGCTTACTCAAGATCAAAATGAGACATTAAAGAATTAGAAAATATCATTAGAGCGAAATGAATGAAATTCGTTTGTCAAAACTGCAGTGTGTTTGAAAAATGGTCAAGAAATTCTTGTTTTTTTTTTTGGACTGATGTCGTTAGGTATTATGGAAATGACGTTTTCTAGGTATAAGAAACAGGGTGTAAAGTTCACTCGTCCTTCATAGAACAAAATAAAGAAAATATAAGTAGGTAGCACCTTAGTAGTTTTGTTACTGTAGTAGCCAATGATTACAGTTTGCCGAGTGTAATCAAAATAATCACTTTATGACTGCACAACAACACGGAAATATTGATTAATTAAAAGGAGAAATGTTCGAAACTTTATTAAGAGCCTACCGACATAAACGAAAGTGTCACAAAATGTAATACTTCGTGACACTTAATTACGAACGTACTTTAACATCAGAAATGGCTGCCCTCGATGCCATCAGATAGCGGTACCTATCGATATAGACCGAATACCCATAATAATGTGAACCTCTTATATTGTAAATGTGACAGTTTGTATGTTTGTAACTCAATCACGTTAAAACGCCTCAACGGTTTTGGACGAAATTTGGGAAAAAGATAGTGATAACCTGAGAGGCAATTCCCGTAATTTTAAGAACATTCTAATTCTAATCTCTGACTAAATCTGTCAAAAATACCTGTAATTTCTCTACGTTTTTGACCAGTTTTTGGCATTGATTGTCGCCGAGATGCAATGCGACTAGATTTTGAACGTTTTTAAATACGAGAAGTGACCTTCTGAATTAATCCATGGAATACTTTTTTATCAAGGTAAGTAGTACATTACCGTGGGATAATTTCGGATGTACACGCGGTTGAAGCCTTTTTTTTTTTTTTTTAGGATCGGAAATCATCCAATGACTCCTCCCGCTCTGGGTGGAGCGGAAGGGAGTGTCAGACTCTTACTGACTAAAACCCATCCGTGTTCCTTCCTTAGCCCTTTGTGTTCCGGGGCAGCGGTAACCCTTTCGGACAATCCCGCTGCCCAACGCGGTTGAAGCCTCAGGCAAATGCTGGTTGGTTACTATAGCAAATAGCCAAAAACGTTCATTAAGATAACGAACAGTCAATTGCATTAACCACGTCAATAGCATTTTGTCATTTGGACACAAGTTCTGATGTCATTCTGTGCCTGAGTAGCGAATTGCTTTTCTATTGAGTATGGTATTAATGGACATGTTGACGTCATTATTGTATGTACTAGGAAGTACAATATATCGTAAAGTAGACATTTTGTTAGTTATACAGAATGTTTAGTTACATTTAGAAAAACTAACATTAAATTGCTTCATTCCACGATTTTGCCTAAAAAACAAACAAACTTTCGAATCTGCCAGGATTCTTACTGATTAGGTATGTGTGATGTTTTATTTTGATCTATTTTAAATGGACCTAACAGTAAAAAGAACCAGCACATCTTACTGTTCCAGATAATCCTACCTGCTCCTGGAGTCGGCGGAAAGTGGTTCAGAGCCTATTTGAATTTCAAATTCATCCTATGTTTACTGTTTATCGAGCTATTAGAAGCGTTTCTCTGTATCGACTCCATGATAAAACGGTTCTAAACTTTTATGCCTTTTCATCGTCTTTATTGTTTACGCATTTTAACGTCCTGACGTGCAAGAAATTTCAATACGGCAGTTTCAGCCCGCCATTCTTACGTTTTTAATGTTTCCATTTATGTTCATGGCAGCTGAAAAGTGTGTTTCTTTATATTTCTTATTCAAAACACGTTCATTTTCAAGCCTCATTACAGTTTTTTAATTGTATCCTTGAAAAACAAATTAAACATTGAACAAAACAAGTCAGGATATTTTAATGTTAACGAATATACAAAATAGTTACTAAACAGAAATAATTTAATTATTCAACTGCTGAATATTAGTACAAAAAGAAACAAGTAGGATGTCTTTGTTCTTTTGGAGGTTTGACTGGCGCCATCTAGCGGTGTTCGTGTTTACTACTGCAAATCTTTGGAAGCCAAGCTTGGAACTAGTTCAGCTGTCCACCGTCACCGCGTCGTGTCGCTTGCTCCGGGCTTGCTTAGTTGGACCTGTTACCAATAGATGTCATTGGATGAAAATAAGGTTAAGATTTCTCTTCAAGCAGATGCTACTGAAGATAGTAATTTTATCTATTTAGCGTTAATAGGAAGCAAAAAGAAATAGTTAATCAGATATTATGATGATGGCCACAACCTCATTACTTCAGTCGTTAGGACGAATGCGAATTTTCCACTTTTCACTAACTTGGGATTGCTCGGTGATGTAGTGTTAATAAAGATCTAATATCTCAATCGTAACAAGATAGATTCTTGCTCTACCCCAACACAATCTCTGTTGATCATAGTCCAGGATGACGACATAGCCATTACAATAATACATGCTACTCATATCAGTCAGGACATTCATAATACAGTACTAAAGACAGATGTTTTGTTTTCAGGTGACGGCATCAAGCTGGCATCGTCGGGCTCGGGCAGCCCGGCGCCGCCGCCGGTGCAGTGGCGAATGCGGAGAAAGCCAGGTAACATTGAAGTTAATTACAATTTACAATATACATTATTGAAATGGAGACAGTCCATAACGGTAAGCTTTACGGAATTTGACTGTACCAAAAACCAGAGTTTTACCATTAAACAAACCAACCAGGTATCGGCAATGGCCTAAAAAAAACGAAATTAAGGGCGTTCGGGGGTATGACCCCGGAAACTCTTAAAAAGTAAGTTACTTTTCAGTCATTCACAATTTAGCTGAAAATAATGAGAAAAAATCTTTTTAGAAGTCTCTAATTCAAACTGTGTCTTGATTTTTGGAACGAAAGTAATGAACTCGATTCATTAATGTGCTTGATAATTGAACGAAAATCTGTGTCAGGCTGTTTTCTACTACACAGTTCACAAACTTTGTAGATCAAATCAACATCCAACATCTACAGACATTATCCAAGTATGCAGACAGCTATAAACAACTGATGATAGATGTGTAAATAACACTCCAAAGGCAATAAAATCTATACGACTACACTACAATGTACCTATGTGTTAGATTATAACACTGCAATATTTCTTGATCGTGTCAATGATAAATCTCCGTTGCCCTATTTTTCTGGCATCGTTTTTTATATCGATGTATCTAAAGAGAGATATCCAACTGAAATGGCAGATACCTAACGAAGAAAAAAATATAAAAATATTTGTGAACTAAAAATAGAATCCGACTAAACATTCATTGATAGAGCATTTCCAAAAAAATCTGTCCAGAAATACAGAAACTGTGTTTATGTTTATATGATTGTGGGTACTACATGCTCTTCATGGCAGGCCAAACACCTGTACTAATTCAATGAAACTTGGCAGCTAGATGAATCGTACTCGGCAATACTGGGCCTACACTACATATGCATAATATTATTATATGATTTCCCATCTCTGTTTCGAGCACAACGAAGACGAATCACTCACGAACTTTAATCGTAGTGCTTTTAACCAGTCTGTAACAAATGTCAATGACACATGGAAACTACTCATAATAATGGCGTCGTAGACAGAAAATAACGGAAGTTTACATTTTTCTCTTTTACAACCATTATTTTAACCTTTCCCATGTTGTAAAACTGATTCATTTTACGATTCCCGTGAAACGATGATGTGATAAATATGCTCATAAAACCCACAGACGATTTCCTCGAGAACTGTTTCATGATTCATAAAATCCTTTATTTATCGTAGAAGATTATTATGCGATTTGATGACTGGGAATGCATCTGAGAGGTGGTGTAAATATGTTTATTGTTAGTATAGAAAACTTGAGTTGTAGGGACAGTTTTATGCGACCACTAAAATTGAAACGACCTTCTACATGATTTACACCTCTTGTCAGTCTGTCGAAGTGTTTAATTTTAGATTCTTATCGTTCATGGACATTAATTGGTTTATGAATCATTTCTAACTTTTCCCACGTGTTGGCTGCGATTTAGCGAGATGCGGCTAAATGCTATATTTAGATGCAAATAATGAATTCGCCTGTTTACCATTAGTGTCAATTTAACAGAGTTTCCAAACATATTCAATTTTCCTCGTTTCATCTGGTTCGTAAAATACTATTTCATTTGGACAAATATAAAGCTGATTTAGAAAACGTTATGTCAGGACTACAAAAATGAGTGTTAATTTGAATAGAATAGATTAGAAACGTGTCCGTTTAGGTGCAAAATATATTGTTGACCGAGCTGTTATTATTAATAGTAGGTATATTATTAGTCTCATCATGTGAGTATCCAAAATAGTCACATGTGAAGTCTGCTAAACTATTTCTAGCTGTAATAGTCGAACCAATTATTTTCATACAAACACTATAGCATACGGTCAACTAGTAATCAACAGGGCAAACTAGTTAAATTGATGGTGTTATTAATTGCCATCCACCCTACGTAAACGTACCCTTTGAATATCTAATAAACGTAAATGGTCTTCTATCTTCGAGATAACATCTCGTAATTATATTTGAGTGTTGGTGAAGTTTTCCCCGAGGTCATTATGTGGCGAAACTAGAAACCATTGCGTGATAGTAATTTTTCTTTTAAGTTTAACGTCATCCGAGGTGTTGCGGATATCGAAAACACCTCGGATGTCGTTAAACTTAAAAGGAAAATTACTTTTAATTGTGTGACATAGCATAAATTTGACGGGTGCCCTGACAAATTTGTTTTCGAAAACGCTTAGGAGGCCCTTGACTCCGACGCAATTTAATTACTTGTCGCTCCACTTCATATTGTAAGTCACTTGAATTATTTGGATTGCTGGAAGCTGAAATTGAAATTCATTTTTAATTCCAACGCCAAAGTTCCCTGTACACTGCGCAGGTTTAATTTTTAAATAGTAGCAAGATTGCTCATAGTCTGGGCGCGAGTGCCGTGTATTAAACGATGCGGAAGATTTGGCCGTAAAGCTGAAATGAAAGTAAGCTGTACTAAGTTTGTGGACTACAAAGTGGTCATTAAATATTTTAAAGGCAGAATTGTTGTTGTTTAATTTTCTGCCACAAGACTAACGTTAGCTATTTATTTGCGGTATAAATGTGGGCAACGTTGACTAAAAAAACACTACAACTGATTGAATTTAAACTATTACTAGATAAAATAAGTGCTCATGGCTATTGCGTGGCGTTGCCGCGGTCGGTCTGTGGATGGTTGACCATCTTTACATACCAAGAACCTCGGATCCGTGCCTCGGAAAGCACGGTGGATGTTTGACAGTCCCGACTAAATTCTTACATCTTTGACAGTCGCTACGGGTCGTCACGAGCCCGAAAGTCTGACAACCAGTCTTACCAACTGGTATGGGGTATCGTATTACCCAGTAACTGGGTTCTAGAGGTCAGTTAGGCAGTCGTTCCATGTAAAATACTGGTATTCAGCTGCATCCGGTTAGACTGGAAGCCGACCCCAACTTAGTTGGGAAAAGGCTAGGCAGATGATGACTAGATAAAATAAGTTATCATATAAAGGTGTCGTTTTACTTACTGCGCGACGTTGATAACACTTTAAGGAAGACAGTAAAGTAAATAAAAACTCAGGTGGAGGTAAGGTTAGGTAAATGAAGCCCTTTCCTCAGATCGTTTGCTTAGGGAATTTAATTTAAAGAAGCATTTTCTTTAATTGTTTTGCTGAAAATATATAGGCACTGTAAATTCACTGAAGGACATTCATTTAGCAGCTACATTTAGGTTGATTCGTTTAAATGCATTACTTCGATACCGACATTGTTCTAAAGCGTCGGGAAACGAATTTCAGAATTTTATTTTTGCTCTAGTGAATCCGAATTGTTTTTATTTTCCTGAACTTAGTTTAAAATTACTTTTTAGCACTACCGCGGTAGTGCTAAAAAGTAATTCGCGATTCAAAGTAACGTTAAAATAAAAATAATGTGAGCGGTTTCTTATGCATGAGCAAACATTACTGGTCAATTAGTCCATACTATGTAGGTAATTACTGCAGGGTACCTACCTAGAGTACCTACTTTAGATTTCTGGAACGCTTTGTGCTGACGACGCCTTGCCAAACAGTGTTCCATTTATTTTCTCGCGATAGTGTATGTATATGTTACCGTTAGAATACGAAATACGTTAATAAATCTGCAAATTACCGGGTCCAGTCTGTTAAAGTGTGAAATATGTTACCCGCCAAACCCTATTTTAGGATGAACTAGTTTCGCCTAGGCCAAACCAGTTCTCATTCGCTCGCTCTTGCATCCTATGCTGACGGACGGAGCCCCGGAGCTTCGCGGGGCTCCTATTTTTAACCGACTTCCAAAAAGGAGGAGGTTATATGTTCGACTTTATGTATGTTTTTTTTTTTTTTTTTATGTTCACCGATTTCTCCGTCATTTGTGGATCGATTTCGAAAATTATTTTTTTGTTTGAAAGGGTATACTCCCAAGGTGGTCCCATTGTCAGCAAGTTGGAATCTGATGAGAGGATCCCATGGAAATCGAGGGAAACCCTCAACTTTTTTTGGCAAACCTATAGCGATTTGGATATTTTTTAGAGTAACTTGAAGGGTATACTCCCAAGGTGGTCCCATTGTCAGCAAGTTGGAATCTGATGAGAGGATCCCATGGAAATCGAGGGAAACCCTCAAATTTTATTGGCAAACCTATAGCGATTTGGATATTTTTTAGAGTAACTTGAGCATTTGCTCTCGGAAATCATCATTTGAGAAAATGGAGCTGATGATGAAGACTACAGACGGCCATCGGAACTAATCAATGATAAATATTTCACGGGTTGCGATTCGATTACTTTAATATGGTTGCTAAGCAATTTATGCTCGTCACAATGCGTGTGGTGGTGGAGTGGAGTTCTTCAGGTTCTTACCAGGAGAACTCCTCAAAAATTAACGTCCCAGCATCGGGAAAAGCAATATTTTGTAAAAGGTGATGAGCAGTTGACGTTAGGCTGTTGTAACTTAGATAAATTACAAACTCTCTCACTAAAAAGTGAAAAATAAAAACTTTTTTACAAAAAAAAAAACAACCGACTTCCAAAAAAAACTACAAAGTGATAAATAACTTTTATTTCGGAAGTCGGTGCCAATAAACGAAAATGCAGAACCAACGACACCGACTTCCGAAATAAAAGTTATTTATCACTTTGTAGTTTTTTTTGGAAGTCGGTTGTTTTTTTTTTTTGTAAAAAAGTTTTTGTGTAAAGGGTTTAAAGTAACCTAACCAAACCTAACTTCTGGGTGCCCTTCGCTCGCTCTTGAATCCTACGTCGCCTATCGACCGACCACAACCATGCAACCCGTGTAGGAACTGGTTTGGCCTAGGCGAAACTAGTTCATCCTAAAACCGGGTTTGGCCTGTAACAAACATTTTTTTCCATTTTAACAGACTCAACCAGATGATCTGCAGATTAACAAGTTAATCTGCACTCTAACTGATTTACGGACATTGGCGGTAACATATACAATCATTTTTCCTATAGGATATTTATATTATGGTTATTGGAAGCAATGAGTAACATTTACATTTGTATCCCGGATCCTAGATTTTCCTCGAAGTTATTCTCACAAAATCATCAGGCATATTTGTTTTCAGGAAAACGTTTATAATTAATTTCTTAGGCTGTTATGATTAATCGTTCGCCACTAGGCGGGGAGGAAAACTAGCTAGGATAATAAATTATCCATATCGTACGCACAATGGCCCGGCGGCGTTTTGTTCCTTGGAGAATTGAGTGCGACGCGGTATTATGATAATCTCGCTCCAATTCATCATCTGTGGACTTTCCCATTTTCGTACGGGTCAAGGTTGCCTTGAAGATCAAGTTCGTAATGTCTGGATCCCTGTCATGTCATGAATAATGTTCTTTTGAGGATGCTTCCGAGGCTTTTTATATGTAAAGTAGCCTGATTGATAGATAAACTTGTATCCTTACGTAACAGAGCACATTTTATTCGGAATTTTATTGGTTTACCTATGATAAATTCTAATATTGATGATAAATTCACACAATATCCTAACGGCCAACATCCATAATGGAGTAATGGCAAATGAGAAGTCAAAAGTTTCAAATAGGTTCCATACCCCCATATTTGAAAGGAGGATTTAGTATAAAATAGAAAAACGTTTATTGTCTGTAGGTGCAGACGCCAGCACATCAAGCTAATACAATCTTTCAAATTTCTTTAATAGATTTTCAACTTTATCTTATAGGTTCAAGGTTGATTGGGAAATATTATAGTTTCGGGTACATACACTATACTATAATACCGGAAGCAGTGTCATCATTATGCTTAGGTCCCCCTAGCGGTTTACTAAGCGCTGGTTTTGGCATAAACCTTTTAACTCCTGTTTCAAAAAAAAAAGAGGTAGGTATATTTAGAAACAACGGATTAACTAAATGATAATTATAATTATGTTGATCATACATTAATATTATTGAATTAGGTACCAGTCCATCCGTACCTTAGATTGAATAGTTAACATCCGTACCTTAAATGAAATATTTTTTTTATTTGAACTATAACTGCTAACAAGAGATTAATTAAATGATCAGAAACTTGATACTTAATTCTTCGCCACGAAAGCTTTGAAAGCACCATCTTTCAAGAACTCATATGTAGTAAAAATTGTTGAATAAAATTGAGATCTTTTAGCTTAATAAAACAAGATGCTTTTTTAGAATTATCTTTTAACCTTGTGTTTTAAATAAAACATATAGTTAAATTGTCAACGAATTTTATGAAAATGGTATCTACCATAAAAATTTAAATCATGTTTGGCTATTGTTATGTGGTCAATAAAACTTAGGGTTATGTAGTTATCATCTGACAAGGCTATAACATATTTTGACATTATTACAAGCTTTTATTGTGTTTATAACTCATCTGCTCATAGTTAAGTAGCACTTAAAGATAATGTAAATATTAAAATTCTGAGTAGTTTGATGTTTTACATAATACCGTCGTATTTTATATTCATAGCTACATTATCTATACGGTTTATACCATAACCGGAATGTGTGAGCAAATATTGCCTTTCCTCAAATTGATTTTATGAAGATATTTTGTTCTTATTATTTTACTTTAAAGGCCCTTTTGTACACATGTTTTCCTTACCGTAAAAAACTACGGTTTATTCGCCGTGTGTAGGCTCGGTTCAACAATGTTCTACGATGGATCACTATGGAAGCTACTGAACTCTGCCGATTTCGACTATCACTATAAACTTGATTCAAGGTTTTTTTAGTTCACTTTGTCTGGTATATTCAGATAACCTCATAAAACCAGCCCCTTGACATAGGCACGTATCGCCGGTACTTCTCGTCGTAATATGGCAGGCGGTACTGACTTTAGCCATAGAATATGAAAGTGTACAAGCGAAACTTTAAGAGTTTCGGGATGTAAGATATTGACATTTTAGCTTGAGCGAGCACCGGTTCGGCCCGGTCGGCTCCGCTGAGGCCAGTGTCCCGACAGTGGGAATGTTTTAGGCTGGTTATCAGCGCCGGTAGCAACCTGAAGGGTCATGGGCTATCTCTGTCAGTCGAAGGAAGGAATGGACATTGCAGCAGACGAGTCCTCGAATGGAGACCACGAATCGGCAAGCGCGGGACGCACCCTTGGACAGACTGGATGTTTAACACGTTCACTGCCCTGTAGGTCACCAGTGACCGCGAACAATAGATTTTCCATTGTGTCTGTTGTCTTTCAGTCAACGTGTTAAGGTGAAGGGTGGTGCAACATATGAATGCCTGTTGTCCAGCAGTGGACTCGATAGGCTAAATTAATCGCGTAGCTAGGTGATAGGTCAAAATAACCGCTTTAGGTGGATATGTGGACATAATCGGCTCACAGTCACTGGAAAAAACACAAGTTTCGTTTCTGTGGTCTTCTTATTCTATGCTTCAACTAAGGACCTTGTAGCCGTCTTGCCCTCTTCAAGAATATTACGCTAGACCGCTTTGAATTTAAAACTAACATAGTTTCTACTTTGTAAGTTGTTGTAAGTTAATTTTCATGTCCACAGGTCAGATAAGTTAGTTCATATTTCTTGAGAGCAGGATTAGTTTTCTCGGAAATCTCTTTTTCTTTTCTAGATACATTGAGACTCTTGTTTCGAGACACCTACCAAAATCTGTCTTTAATCCCACTGCTGGGACACAGGCCTCCTCTCTGTGAGAGAGAGTGGGCCATAATGCAACACGCGGGCCCAATGCGGCTTAGTGGATTTCACATGTCTTTAATTTGTGGTTCTAATGATATGACGGTTTCGTCACAATGTTTTTCTTCACCGTTTTGAAAGCAGTGGTGCTGTAATTAAATACACAATGTAAAGTGTCTGCCTGGGTTCCAAGTCACGATCTAAAATTTGTTAATCGGGGGCGATAATACCGGGCTACCACTGCTCCTAAAAGGTTACATGCTCTGTGACTGCTCCCAGACACCAACCGTTAGGTGTTGTATTCAGTATTTAAAGTTCACTTGAACACCTTACTCACAAAAGTGCAAACAAAGATCATGATCGCGGATTCACATCTCAACTCAACAGCGTTCGTACGGAGTTATGTGTATATTCAAGGTTTCTTCAGAAACATTGCGTGAAAGAATATTCGGTTTATGCGGAGGATGGTTTAATAGCATATTTCCATCTTATCGAGCCACAGCGAGGTCGCACTGGAAAATTTCACGTTTATGTCGTTTTTACTGCCAACTACCCGCCACTGCAGCAAAGGAATACAAATTAATTCGACTGAAACTTCGCCACTTACTCAGTGGAAATACTGGCTTTTGTTGGACTGAATTAAACCATATTTTATCATTAGTTACCATATAATGGTGGCACGAAAGTAATATAGTCGTGAAAGTGTGAACTTTTATAAAACATATTCAAAATTGCTAGAAATGTTGCAGAGCTTAGGTATAGCACAGTATAATAAAGTTTATTATATTGTGTCTGTAGAGTATGGCTTTTTTGTATTAGAGTACCCATAATTGTATTTTTATCGATGAAACGAGAAAATATTTTTTAATTATGCATCTAGAAATGTTGCTTTATTTAAAATACTATTTTCTCTTTTCTGCCTCTCTGATCTTTTGCTTTCGTTTAAACCTGACCTTACACAACACAGATTTCTGTTTCTGAGGCGGCAGTTCTATCGTCGTTCGATAGCACCATCTCTTCATGAGGTTGTCAGTTATATTTGTTGTAGGCTAAATTGAAAGAAATAAGCAGTAAATAAAAATGAAAAAACATTGATCTAACTGCTTTAAACAGTTCCATATGAGCCTAACGTTCAAAACAGTATTTTTTACTGATCCGAAAACAGTTAAAGCTTGGGGCAAAATGTTACCGTCATGCTCTCTGAAAATAAACAACAGGTCACAAAATTAACTGTTTTATTCATTTGGTGATATCGTTCATACTTACATAACTCTAATGGTGGGTTTTCCTTTTTTTTTTTTGTTTTTTTTTTCAGTGAATGGTACTTATGTTCAATCATTAAAAATTACAGTTTTGTCTTTTACTGTTTTACAAAAATTTCTTCTCACTGTATAAAGTCAGTAAGTTTTAATGAAATTGTGTAGTAACGCCGACGTCATCTAGTTTAAAAAAAATATGATTGACGTGTAAAAGTGTTTGTGCAAACCTCACAAAAATAAAATCATTTATCAACTAGTAAGAAATTACTTTCTCTTCTACTTTTGTTTTAGTTGCTGAGGAACAGAATCAGCACCCCTTTATAGATTTTTGTTTTACTATGTTTTATTTGTTCTGGGTGCTATATATAACTCGCGGTTTCGTTAATCGCTCGAACCGTGCGAACTATGTGAATTAGGCGAAACCTCTGCTAGACACATTGTTTCACTAAATTATGTGAGACGGTCACAGATTCAATTAATTTGAAAGTTCGGTGCGGTCCATATTCACTTTTAACTTTGTGATAATAGCGTCAATGATTAGTTGATTATGTTTCGAATAAGGAATTTGGGAAGTTTGTAATGGAAATTCTTACCCCTTTACTAATAAACGTATTATATCAGATAAATAGTTACACATCGATTTCTCTCTTTCAGTCGTCAGTAATATGACTATCGGAAGAAGAAAACAAAGCGTTGTGTAACTATACAGGCGCTATACAACGTTTATTAGTAAGGGGGGAAGTGTATGGCTACCAATGCCTTATCACGAACACGAGTCATCATAATCAGCCTATAGTGTTCCCACTACTGGGAGACAGGCCTCTTCTCGGTGAGATGTAGTGAGTGGGCCGAGATGTCACACATCTTTGAGTGTTTCGTTCTAGGAAATGCCAGTTTCCTCACGACGTTTTCCTTCACCGTTTTGAGAGCAGTAACGGTAATGAAATAATTTACACAAAGTTAAGCGTCTGCCTCGGTTCGAACCTACGACCTACAACTAAATGAAGACTCGACTCGTAAGTCGCGGCTGTTACCACTGGGCCACTATTTCTCCCTCCTAAATGAGTGCTAAAATAAAACATCGATGTTTTATTTTCAAATTTCGGTGCTGGGCCTATCGTTGTTTGCTCTATTGACGAAATTTGCTTAAAACTCGACATGGGTATGGTCTTGTTCACCTTAGGCTGTTAAAACTAAATATGGCAACGCTTCGGCCTTGGAGGAAGAAACCTGAAAAATATTTAAAAAAAACTTCAGCCCGACTACGAATATCGCATCATGATGGAAATTCAATAAGGCGGACGCTGGAACGTCGACCACATTGACTTTCTTGTGACACCATGTAGACATATTATTTTGGATAGAGGCAAATCCCAGGACACCAATAGGTTCTGTGTTTTAGCCGGAGTAAGGTTGCAAAATATTTTCTTACATACATGACCCACCAGCCAACCTTCATCATTGTTTATAATCCTTTGCTCTTGATTTTTTGCTATTTTATGATTATTTTTGTAAACCTATTTGTTTTTTTTTTCGTAGTGTTGTGGTTTGTGTATAGATAAGTCACACGGCGACATATCAAGCTATTCATTTCCAGTTTTATCAGACCTCGCATTGTATAGGTTATTCGTACGATGAGAAGTCAGCTTATACTGGAATACTAACTGCAGTATTGTCTCTCCTCCTTTAAATCTATCTAAAGGTTGTCTTTTTAAAAGTTTGCTTTTAGCAATAAGACCGCCCCTGTCTCCCTGTGTCCTGTGTCTCCCTGTGTTTTTGCATTTATATGTGTAATTCGCGTGGTGTAGGTACATAGTAAATAATATTATTTATATATTATATTCTATCCTATTGTATGGGGGGCCCGTGGCTAAATAAGAACAGCCGCACAGGTCGATCGGTCAGGTTAAGCTACGCTTGCCGCGGTTGGTCTGTGGATGGGTGACCATCTTTACATACCGAGACCCCTCCGTGCCTCGGAAAGCACGTTAAGCCGTTGGTCCCGGCTGTCATTCGTGGGTCTTTGACAGTCGTTACGGGTAGTCAGAAGCCCGAAAGTCTGACAACCAGTCTTACCAAGGGGTATCGTATTACCCAGTAACTGGGTTGTGGAGGTCAGATAGGCAGTCGCTCCATGTAAAATACTGGTATTCAGCTGCATCCGGTTAGACTGGAAGCCGACCCCAACGTAGTTGGGAAAAGGCTAGGCAGATGATGATTCTATCCTATTGTATGGCCCGTAAAATTCATAACATTTCGTTGTGTTTTTCGGTAGTCGGTTAGAAAAACTATCAAAATAATTAAGCAATTGTTAAGGAAGTACCATGTTATTAAGTTAATGCAGAGTAAATGCAGCTATTCTGTAACTCGTAAAAATCAATCTGCCTAGCCTTTTCCCTACTATTTTGGGGTCGGCTTCCAGTCTAACCGGATGCAGCTGAATACCATTATTTTACATGGAACGCCTGTCTATCTGACACTGTCCTCCACAACCCGACCTCCAGGTTACTAGGCTACACGATACCCCCTGTTAAGACTGGTTGTCAGACTTTATTACTTCTGACTACCCGTAACGACTGTCAAAGATCTACGAATGACAACCACCAACGGCTTAACGTGCTTTCCGAGGCACGGAGGGCTCCTGATATGTAATGCATGGTCACCATTCTATGAACCGACCGCAGCAAGCGTAGCTTAACCTTCGATCGACCCGTGCGGCTGTTATTATTTAGCCACGAGCCCCTCATATTCCGCTGTACCTATTTGTATTAGTTACTAAATGCTATGGAAATACAAATGGGTACAAGCCTACTTGCAAAAGCTATTATCAGATAAAGCTATAAAATTTTATCACAGCGTGTGTGCCCTCATCAAAGCCATCGATGGCGTTACGCGACATAATTGGCGGAAAACCAATTATGTGGATACTAAAAAAAAACTCTTTTGAAATTTGGAAGTGAGTCGAGTATATTGGAAATCGTCGATAGGTTTACGTATAGCTAGTGTGTTCTGAAAACTGTTCGGATGAATATACAGAGTCAAATTAAATTGATGAGTTTTTTAGGGTCAATAACCGCTGCACGCTGGCAGGTAGGCTGTTGTTAATTGAATTTAGTTGAAACAATCTGGTTTCTTTTTTGTTTTATCATTTTGATATCGATACCCATGACGTAAAGTTTACACGAAAAAAAAAACTGAAATTTCAAGTCTACAATACAAATCCTTATTATTTTATTTTTGGTCGATAACCCCAAAAATAAAATCATCAAATGATTTTATTTTTTGTGTTATTATGTTTAGGTATCGATTCGATATCCACCACGTCTGCAGAGTTTCGCTAGCTATTTTAATTTGACCCTGTAATTATGGTATTGCCAATAAAAAGTGTCAGAAATAGTAGATCATAAGAAAAGCAATGTTTTCAAGTGATGTTATTTTTTTTTGGACTACTGTGTTTATAATCCACCTTCAACCGTAACTATCGATTTCACTGTAAGTAAATTGTTTATTTCCAAACAATAGAATCATGTAACCGAGGGTCTTAAATAAAAACATGTCCCAGAAGCAGTTTCTTAACGAACTAAAAATAATAAAACCTTTCTCAAGTGCACACATCCGTGGACGATTTTTATGTTATAAATGCAATTTAAGATTTTAATTAACTTGAAGAAAAAAGCTTTCATTATGCTGTAAAACTAGGTAACTACCGCACATTGAGAAGCAGTTTGCACTGTAATAACGTGGCAGTTTTATGACTCTAAAAATGTTATGTCTTGATTTAAAGTAAGCATAATTTACGCATTTTAGGCTCTTCATTTTAGCTAATTATATGTAGAATCAAAAAAGTTTTCCGTTCATTTGACGACACAGTTGGCGCAGTGGTTGAGCGATTGACTGCTGCGCAGCATGTCGCGGGTTCGATTCCCGCACGGGACAAATATTTGTACGACCTACAAGTATTTGTTCCGGGTCTGGGTGTTTTATCTATAATATGTATGTATTTACAAAAAAAAAAATATATAAGTAGTTTATCAGCCATCTCGTTACCATAACACAAGCATTAGGTTGCTTAGCTTGGGACTAAATGGCGTTGTGTGAAAATGTCCAAGGATATTATTATTTGTCTTATTATATTGAAATTGGTCCATCCGTTTGGGAGCTACGATGACACAGACAGACCAATATACAGACTAAGTCTTCCAACATAGAGACACATTCTTCTAACTTTCGTTCCAACCCCCTTTCGCATCGGTAGGTAAAAGCGAAATTTAAACGTTTTTCCGCAAGAATGCTAAAATGTTACAACAGTTTTTTTGTTTGAGTTTTTTCTTTTTTAATTAAGTAAGTATATTATTATAATCTATTGTTTGTTAATTCATTTAGAGGGCAATGAACGAACGAGCATTAGCTTGGAATGCAACATACTGGAGAAATTCAAATTACTTGCAAAGTTACAAACTTATTGTTTGGTTGGCACGGTAATAATTCCCGTCAGCCAACCACTGACGGTGGTCTTTGTACTGTGAAATTATGTACTTAAGATATACGTGGAGAAAGTTGCAATGAAACTTTCAGTTGAAGGGTTTCTGTTTATATTCCTGTAAGACATTAAACAGTCGACATTACTTCATCTTTTCTGATGAGCAGAGATGAAAGTAAAGTTGGTTTTAAATAGGAAGAGAAGTCTCATGAGTAGACATGAGATATACTTCTTGCGCCATAAAATTAAAAAAAAGCAATCCAAATAAAAATATACCTATGATGACTAATGATAAGTTTCATTTCTTTAAATTAAGTTTTGATAATCCTACATATTAATCATACATTTCATCATTCAGACATGCTTTGTACAGTCAGATTACATACATAATACGAAATAGTGTTTCAATTTGGCCGCTCTTTAAGTCCAGTTTTAAACAATGTTTCATCTCTAGACGAACAATTTCAGTGTCAAAATAGAAATAAGTATTTGAGCATGAATCCTATACTTCCAAGAATTCATTTAAATGTCTTCAATCTTTGTTCCTTTATATTGTATCAATGTAAAGTAACAAATACATTGTTATTGTATCACAGAACATATTAAACACATTGTATTGGGTACTTTATTGTAGCTACACTGCACATTGATACAATAATAAGGGACACAGATTGTAGACAATCCAATTAATTCTTGTCGATCGATATACATCTTTTTGAGGCTGTCTGTACCGCCTTCAAATTGTCTGTCATGATACCTACAGCGTCTTAACAAAGAGGTATATGCTGTATTTAGTGTAAATACTGCCTATGCTATTTAGAATAATAATCAGAAAGACGTTGAAATCCGACAATATTTTGTCTGCAAGTCCTTATCGACATCGACTTATTAATGAGGGTCGTATTTCCATAATTCGGTGATATTTTCTTCATTCCATGTCACATTACAGGTGCTAAACTGACATGGATTTGACGAAGGTTACCCCATTTTCAATGAGACCTATGTTGTTTGAAATTCAACGTAGATAGATAGCACTTGTTTCTCCACCTATATCTTTTTTTTTCTATGGGTTAAAGCCACATAGGTACAATTTGTGAGTCATACGAGTTGGCCAAATATTGGATAAGCAGGTATATAGGTCACTTATGTATTTTTATTCTCTCAATAAGATCTGATATTTACTGAACCGAATCTTTACACGCTCTGATCATGTAGGTTGTACAATCATTCTTATTTACTTATAGATTTATTTTGATACCTCTTTATTGACGCAATGTTCACATAATTTACGAGTTAATACTAAGATCAAGTTTGCCGAATTGAGTTTGATTATTCACAAGGCCTTACCTAAAGCCTTCAAGAATTTGTTTTGACAGTTTTGAAATGTAGATTATCTTCATGAACAGGCGTTTATAAACAAAAGTTTTCTTGTGTAGGTTTCATATAAGTATACGAATGTTATAAAGAGGTCAAATTAGTTTGCAAGTTTGTATATAGGGGATAATCTCTGGAACTCCCCGTCGGATTTGAAAGATTATTTTTGCATTTGATAGCCTAATTCTTGAGGAAGGCCATTAACATCACGGTATATAATATGGCACTTAGGAGCCGAGCAAAAAGAAAAACGTCAGAAAGAACTGGAAGAAGCGAAAACGAAGAGATAGCGCGAGCAGGTGATGCAAATTGTGATGCGACGGGGTTGCTAGAGGGAACAAAAAATTTCACACGGACGATTTCGCGGGCAGAAGCTAGTGTTTGAATAATTCCACTTTGTTTCTGAAACTCATCTTATGAGGAAACATTGTTTCAAACTGGACCTAAAATGGGGCTTAATTAATTTAAATCATCATCTGCCTAGCTCTTTCCCAACTAAGTTGGGGTCGGCTTCCAGTCTAACCGGATGCAGCTGAATACCAGTATTTTACATGGAGCGACTGCCTATCTGACCTCCACAACTAATACGATACCCCTCGGAAAGAATGGTTGTCAGACTTTGACTACTGACTGCCAAAGTACCGCGAATGACAGCCGGGACCAACCGCTTAACGTGCTTTCCGAGGCACGAAGGGGTCTCGGTATTTAAAGATGGTCACCCATCCACAGACCAACCGCGGCAAGCGTAACTTAACCAGATCGATCGACCTGCGCGGCTGTTATTATTTAACCACGGGCCCCTCCTTAATTTAAATATCAAACATTATTTTGTAGTAAAGGCCTTACTCGTGACTACGCTTATTTACAAACAACTATAAATCGCAATTTATCGCGGTTTGCCAGTTTAGTTTCCACGTGTATCTGAATCTGAACACTGTGACGAATTTCCTTCAACGACACTCATAACTTGTTATTGTATTACATTGTTATGTATTACTTACCTACCGAAATACATAATGGAGTTTTACTGCTTCCCGTAATATTTTTGTGCTACAAAGTAACCGAAGGTCACCAAAGTGCATTACTTTCCACAGTTTCCAATCTAGTGGAAGAAATCATGAGGCTCTCAACATGAATTATATTCAGCTGCGAAGAAACGTAGGTATCATTCTTATGTCTATGGTAGGTATTATGTATGTTGCATATCATTCAAAGTTGAAGGATTTTGTACGATGATAATATGGAAATCAAAATGAATCGAATGAGCTGGCAGTATCATCACAACGCTAATAATTTTCATTGTTTGTCTTATATCTTTTTAGTATAGGTATTCATGTATTTATGTATATTTATTTGTGCTTATATTTATATGCAATTAGGTATATATTATATTTATAGTTTTAATACATTTATGAGTACCTATCCTTTATATTTAAAATATTTATTTCTTTAACCTTAATATTTATTTAACCTTGTAGAACGCAAATAAATAAATATGAATATGAATTTCTCAATTTTCATGATTTCACCTACTACTGTTTTGTCTCTGCATCCCCCGAAGGTTGACTGGTAGAAAATGCTCTGTACATGTAGGTATGTGCTTGAAGTATTAAATAAATAAATCAAAATAAAACCACACTGTACTGTTGAATCGACTGCGTAGTAAAGGTAGGATTCCATTCCACGAAACAGTGTAGGCTCCAAAGCACTTAAATAAACGTAGGTATTATTATGTAGTCAATACCACAACAGAACTTATTCACCTTATTTATAAACGTAACTTTTTTTTTAAGGATGGGAAATCATCGAATGACCCCTCCCGCTCTGGGTGAAGCGGAATGGAGTGTCAGACTCTTAGTGACTAAAACCCATCCGTGTTCTTTAACCCTTTATGTTCCGGGGTAGCGGTAACCCTTTCGGACAATCCCGCTGCCCCGGCAGGCTTCGGCCCTGACGGGCCCCTTCTCTGATGCTGACATCTCTTTGAGGCGCGCGTAGAACACAAACGCGCCGTCCGGCTTGGGCCTGGGCCTGATCGGACGGTGAGCTACCCATTACTCTCCGTCCGCAGGCCCGCGCCTACGGTGGCCGGAAGTCGTCACGCGGCTCCCGACGCCCGGAGCGTCTCCCGCGGCGGCTGGGACGTGAGGCCCTCTCCCTCAACCATCCCGCCACCTCCTTCGCTAGCATGACTGCTTCGCAGAAGAAGGTAACTGCCTCCCACTCCCTCTTGCCCCGGTTCATGGCCTGAACCAGGGCCGGGCGCGAGAGGTCGCCGCCGCTGCCGATCGCCTCTACCAGGACACGGCGGTGCTCCGCCCAAGCGGGGCAGACCTATACCGTATTATAAACGTTACTTTTAGCATCTGTTTAACCATACATTTTAGACGTTTAAACGTAATAACTTTAAGCAACGTTTTTGTCTAAGAGGCTGCATGGTGTGCAACTGTATTTCATTCAGCAAAAGTAATATTACAATATTTAGAAGTGTTTTTGAAACCATGGTTTTGGGTTTTCTCCAGCTCGGTCATCTTCAAAGGAAACTGTTTGTAGAATGGATTTTAATTCAAAGTAATCATTGGACTTTGATTGGATTTTATAGGCATTACAATATCCGAAGTGTATCCGGCAACAAAAAAAAAAAATAAAATAAAATAAAAATTATAATATTATGAATCAGCAAAGAAACTCAATATGAATCATAATGATACTGTATGATTCAAATCTTTCATAAATTGTTACAAAATATGATTATGAGCACGTGCGCCCCTCGTGGCTCACTCACAGGAGGGCTCTGTTTGTGTTTGTTACGGCTTATTCCAGTGACGTAGTTAATAACCGGCAACGCGTCCAAACCAAATATAAGCTTCTAGACTTTCATACGAGAATATAAATACCGTAAATACTCAGTTTAGTACACACTTGGTGATCTTTCGGAATGATCAGTTGTTATTTCCGAAATATCCGGTATATATTAGGGTTCCGTACCTAAATGGTAAAAAGGAACACTTATGGTGCGACTTAGTCTGTCTGTCTGTCGGTCCGTCTGTCAAAGCTGGATATCTCAAGAACTATTAATGGTATCAACTTGAAATTTCGAATAGTTTTAGATGTTTGCCCAACTATTTTGCAAATAAGAAAGATTTTTTTTGCATCAGTGACTAAAAGAAAGAAAGAAAAAGTATTTATTGCGACACGTACAGGAAAGTCACAAAGCAAACTAAACACAGTAAAAAAATAAAAACAGTTATGTATTTAAAAAAAAGTAACATAAAGAAAAATAAAACAGAGAGTCCTATACGAGACCAAAAGGCTCCTATCTCAGCATGATGCTGCGGCATTTATTTTATAAATGTCGCTGTCGCTGGTATTGTGATAGCAGGGCCCGCAGTGATTACACGGACAGTTACAGAAATAAGTAAATAAAACAGATTTAATATGTAAAATATTAGCAAATCAAATAAAATATTAATTTTTAATCCGTGCCAGACATTACCTCATTACTTATCTATGCCTTGAGTGTCAGAGGCACTCAAAAGAAAGGGGGTCTGAAAAATTCAAAGTGGGGCTTTTAGGGCATGTGGGGTATCACATAAAAGAGCGCAGTTTGCACATTCTTAAACATTTTTTCTTTTTTTTAGGCCGCATAGTTTTTGACTTTTCTTGAAAAATAAAAAAAAAATACCGTTCTCTCCTAAGCTTGCAAAGAGGAATTCTGAAATAATGCTATGTAATAGAAGTTTACGTAAAGATTACAGGAAAAATAAAATGATGTCTCTAAATAGCGCACTTTTTCAGAAATCATCAACAAACGTTACATTAGTTCCACTATCGGTCACGAGATGGCGCTGAGCTAAAACTGCAATATACACCGCAGTGTTAAAATTCTCTGTCGAATATAGGCCTCGCCAATGAAAATGTAAAAACCTATTATTATGATGGTACGGAACCCTCGGAGCGCGAGTCCGACTCGCTCTTGACCGGTTTTTTTAATTTAAAATTGGGAGCATTTTTATCTAGTGATTTTTACACTGTTTATGTGGCTAATTAACAAAATATATCTAGAGTAAGTTTGTAGATTTTCTCGCTTTCCTCTTTTAAATACTAAGTTCACTTTATAAGGAAAACCTTACATTGGCAAACGTGTCTATCTCCTAAAATTACCGAAATACCGACCAAACATTTAACTCTGGTACAATCCAAGTGCCAGCCAAAGCCATTACTGTAACCCTATCTCACGGAGGGAAGTCTATTCGGTTGCTAAATGCTAACCCATCTACGACTAAGACACATTGTATAGGTAAAATACAGAGGTATTTCGTGATTAATCCGTTGAAAGCCCAGTCTTAAACATTGCTTTACGTTAAATGCTTTACAACCTTGTAAATATTCTTACGTTTTTACTTGACTTTTTATCAGGGTCGTCCTCATCCATAGCCTTTTTTATATCCCTGCTGGACATAAGGTTCCTCCCTGATACGCCATTCTGTCCCGCTTTGTTTCGATCTTGTCCAAGTCTTCCCGAAAAGAAACTTTGTCATCAATTATACAAATTCGTGGTTTGTATACGTTATTGTTAATTTTATAACCAAATCACTTGAATAAAACTACGTGTCATATTAAACATCTTTGTCACGTCTTGTATAACCGGTATTATACATAACGTTATATCTTTCAAATTACCCATTCGTACATTGTTCATTCAAAAAGTATTATCCATTTAAGTCGGTGTATTGTTGTTATATTCCTTGAATATAAAACACCCGGCTGCGTTCCCCCTCCGTGTCGGGACTGTCGGGCAAAGCTGAATTGGGCTACATAAATATGTAGCTTATACCTACGGATGTATTTCTATGGATTCGTGAACAGATGTTCATGCGATCAAGAATTAGCGGTGTATTTTTACCCCTTTTGTAGTCAAGGTCTCGAATCTAAATCCAACATAGTGAGTAAGAAAGTTCTGTACAAATATTCTGAGATGTAGATGTTCCATGACAATCTTTACGCGTAGTTTATAGGTCATAGGATGAAAACTTAGTCTAATCGTTGGCGTAGGTCGCCTCACTTTGTACCTTAAATGCATTAATCATAATATGAGCTTTAGCGGTATCAGATTAGGATACGTTTTCGTGTATTTATAGTGTTAGGTTCACTGGCAACTGTGTTCGTGTATCAGTGTCAACGATCGTGTGACTACTTTACTACTTAGCTTTTACTTGTTGGGACACGATTTCATCGCAGTAGCGATATCGATCAGCTGTTTGTTTGCATTGCGCTACAGGGGTCGCCAACCCACAATCCCACATCACATGCGTGGCGATGACACCATTCCGATACGAACGGCAAGCCAAAAATACATTAGTGAATGAACGAATCCCTCCTTTTCCAAGCAATCCTGAAGCTGCTGTGGAAAATTTCACATCCCGCGACCGCCTGGAAACCTTCCGGTAGCGTCACGCAAGAATGGACTTTGTTCGAGCGGAACAAGGGTTCTAGATATCGTGGAGGGTAGGTCAGGAATTGTTTTTGTTCATACACATGCTTTCGAAATTAGATAAGCAAAGTGTGAATAACAAAAAGTTTGATATTCAGTACGTGAAATGAAATGAAAAGATAAGTACTTCAAGATACTTGCAATTTCAGCCGGCATTCAAATTGAACTATCACCTTGGTAAACCTAAATTTTTAGGGTTCCATATCTCAAAAGGATGGAACCGTAATAAGATCACTTCGTTGTCCGTTTGTCTGTCCGTCTGTCAAGACCCTTTTTCTCAGGAACGTGTGGAGTTATCAAATTGAAATTAATATCAAATACTTAGGGCTGCAATTCCTTGATGCAATGAAAAAATCTAACTTCTAAGTCAACGCAATCAAAAGATACAGGCGTTTATGTTCCGTTTATGCCGCATATTTGGACACTCGCAAGAAAATCAATACCAGGATACTTCCCGTTGACCTTCGAATCATGAAATTTGGCAAGAAGCAATGTCAAGTGGCACAAGCAAAGGAAAAATCCGAAAACCGTAAATTTGTAGTTACATACCTACAAATTTGTACGGAACCCTCGGTGCGCGAGTCCGACTCGCACTTGGCCGGTTTTCTTTTATTTAAAACACCGCACTGTGATAAATAGCTTGTTATATCTGAGTAATTTCAGTGTCGGCAGGACCGCAAATCCCGGTAATTTGCACGGAATCGTTCACCTGTCATGATGAGGTACTTAATTTTCAGCCTGTGTCGCACGTTCCTCAGATGTAAGGGCATGCACATAACGTGTAAGCTCACTCTATTTTCGGAACACTTCGCGTGGTGTTAGTGTCAGTCCTGACACTGGAGTTACGTGAAATATTTTACAATGTGAAGTGAAATTCGAGATGTCTGGCGCCCGGAAATTTATTTCACGTTCATTTACACTCTCGGTGACATGTGATAGCTGTAGAATGCGTTTTCACGGCGAATACCTCAGTGAAGCTCATTCATGAATAAACATTTTAATACCCTTTGAACCATTATCGACGCGCAAAAATGCCCCTGAAATACACAATTATACATAAGCAATGAAAAAGTACATATATTTTTCAGGGTTTTTTTTATGTAATATAAATTAACTTATAAAGTTATAAAGGATAGACCCCTTTTTAAATATCGCTAGATATTATTCAGAATACGAACTCATAATAATGACAATTGTAATGAAAATAAAAGCGATGAATCCAATTAGGCGATGAATGTTAAAGGGGAAACTTCGAAGCTGTTATCCCAGTGGCTAATTACAGTCTGTGTAGAAACTTCAGCAGTCAATCAAAACTGTCCCTTACTTTAAATAATGTAACTTGAGAAAATATCGTCGATAATTTATTAAAGTCCCAACTAAGACGCATGTCGTAGAACTCGGATAAATGACTCTAATTTATTAAAACGATATTATTTCCAAAGGCGTCTGTTTTCAAGATCCCTTTTGTAAAATGACTAGACTGGATAGTCGTTATTTATTTTGGACCCTTATTAAATATCTTTGTTGGGCGTCTACTTGAGAATTTATTAAGAAATCTTTTTGAAAAGTGTCGAGACTCGAGAGTATTATTATGGGCTAACGAAGGCCTCTGATTTCAGGGACATCTCCAAAGATAGTCACGTAAAATATAAACTTCGGGTTTGGGAGCGGTAATTTTGTACATGAAAAGGCGCCGCATCACGCGGTTGTATATGTAGTTTTATTACACCTATATATTCGTGGGGTACTGTAATTTATTTCAGATAAGGATCGGGAGTATGCTTGGCTCTGTTCTGCGGGCGAATGATAAATGACGTAAGCACTGCCAACATCTAAAGAACCTGCGTTTGTTTCTCACTTGGCACAACTGCTGGCACTTCTACCACAATAACCAATTGTATAAAAAAGTAAAATTCTTACTTATATTTTCTTTAGAATATCGCATTGACCCAAATAATTATGTAACCCGATAATACTGATTCTGAGTCAGTTCCTTGCCAAAAACTTGGAAAACTTAAATAAATTGTTATTTCATTCAGTTAATGTTGTTCCCTGAATTTACTGCAATGAATTTTGTATCTTACACTTAAGACCTGGAAGCCGACCCCAACATAGTAAGGAAAAGGCTAGGCAGCTGATGATGACATTTGACTGCGTAGGTAGTGCACTTTTCTATAAAAAAGCTGTTTTTTTTTTAAACCGACAAAAAATTGCAACACAGGAGCTTTCAGAATCATATTATAATACTGAATTAATGGTAACAGGTTGCGTGTCGATGTCCCTGCCACCCTGTATACAATATAATACTTTGAATATTTAGACTCAATGTCACAGCCTATCTCTTTGTAGTCTATATAAAACTTTTTGTAGTTAAAAATGCAAAATGAAAAGGGTCCAGATTGGGTTTCATTGCTTTTTATCCACAAAATAATAATCACGATGGCATTGTCTAGTTTCAACTGTTTCTATTTCAGAAGAGAATCGGTGTACTGTGAAAAGGATACGAAAAATTCTTAGCAATTGTTTTTGATATTATATTCCGTTTTTCTGAATCCTTTGTTGGGTTGAGTGAAGCTTTTGTTGAAATGCACAATCATTTCAAACGTTGGAGTATTAAATGTTTTAGTCCTTTTCATAGAACCTCCCATCTACAGGACCATTAGCTTTTATTGGACTAAAAACACGAGTTAACGCGTTTTTATTGGAAAGAGGCACTGTTCTTGAGACTGCAAGATATACAGAAACGCCCGAGATCTTGTCTACGTCCTTGCGTATTATGGGTACTAAACAGTAGTAGCAGATATACAAAATTATTTTATTTACATGTTCGTATTGAAGTAAAGTCATCAACTGTCAATGTTTTGTTTACAAACCCGATTTCCAATTTGCTGAAGTATAATACTATGTACTACGGACGAAGTCGCAGGCAGAACCTGCGACTTCGTCCGCGTGAAATTTCACCCTCTTAGGGGTGGAATTTCGGAAAACCCTTTCTTAGTGGATAACTACTCTTCACAAAGAACACACCCTCCAAATTTCATGTATCTAGGACCAGCGGTTTAGGCTGTGCGTTGGATATATCAGTCAGTTAGGACTTTGAATTTTATTTAAAAGATTGAACTTGTATATGTGTACATATTTTCTTTAAAATGGTTCAACTGTTTTGTGTTTAAGAGTTGCATTTATGACTAAGTTCTGCCTCGACCCACCGCGTCGCATCCATCGCCCACCCGCGTTATTACTTCGTTTTCGCTTAGCGTTATTTCCTACTTTTTTGCTTGGCTCGTAAGAGTCGTAATAGCGTGATGTTAAAAGAATGAAATAACCTACTTCAAGAATTGGGCTACCAAATGCAAAAAGAATTAAGTACTTATAATATGTTTTGTTTTTGCCCTTTTTTTGTCGTATACGTAAGTATCAAAAAAACCGGCCAAGTGCGAGTTAGACTCGCACAGGAAGGGTTCCGTACCACCATGCAATATTTATCACTACATATAAAATAACGGCAAAAAAATCACGTTTGTTGTATGGGAGACCCCTTAAATATTTATTTTATTCTGTTTTTAGTATTTGTTGTTATAGTGGCAACAGAAATACATCATCTGTGAAAATTTCAAATGTCTAACTATCACGGTTCATGAGATACAGCCTGGTGACAGACGGACGGACAGCGGAGTCTTAGTAATAGGGTCCTGTTCTACCTTTTAGAAACTATTTAAACGATAAACAATTATGTTATAGCAATGTAAACCCTATACGTTTCAGTTGAAATAGTTCTGAAATTATTTTGTTAATAAATTATTTAGTAGATTCTAATTGTTTAGTTTTCCTATAGATTATTCAAAACACTTCCAAGTCTCTTTTAGATTTTGACTGTTCTAATATTGATAGATCTGTTATCAAACGGTGTAATTTCAGAAGAAGCAACAATGATGTAGTAATTTGTTGACGATAGCTAACAGGAAATTTGAACAGGGTGCTTACTCTCGAATATAATTCCGATAGATCGACATTGGTCAAACGTCAGTTGGTTGAGTTAAACCTGACGTTTGACTGACAATTCCAATGTCGATCTATCAGAATTATATTCGAGAGGAAGCACCCTGGCCCGGAAAGAAAAATCACTACATAACTAAGAAAGATTTGTGGACAACCTTTGTATAAAACACAGTGCAAGCCCTAAGTCCTAACCAAAAGTACCTACCTAATCATCGCGCGAGAACGCTATCCTCTCTCTTTTTATATGAATAAGACATAGTCGCGCGATCAATCAAGTGCCGTTTTTACGTAAAAATTCATACAAACGATCACGTTGATAGCGTTATCGTGCGACTATCGTGTTTGGTTAGGATACCTCCGAGAACGAAAAAGACTTTATTTTCAAAATTGATCGGTTTTCGTACGGGAGAGTTTAAAATATTTTGGAAAAAATAAATAAAATTCATAAATTGAGCAACATTAAATTCCGTAATAATCAAATCATGAGCCTCGAATTTTATTCCAATGCCAAAGAATCATGACAAAATATCGTTAAGCTGCTGTACCTGACAGTGTAGGGGTGACTTGAAATTTTATTTTCTGATATTGTAAAGAAGCAATATTTCTGGTCCTATAAGGATATATTACGATATTTATATCCAAAATATCGCAAAGCCACGGTACAGGGCTTCTATTTCTGCCTAATCATCGTTGGCAAGCTTAAAATGAATTGCACTGTTTTGTGATAACCATTCAAGTCCAACTCAACTCTAGACTATTCATTTATACGTCTCACGCCCAAATTATCTTTCATGTGTAAATAATTAAGCAATTGTGTTTAAATAAAACGTGTGTATACGTTCTTAGTTGCCACAATATAATAAACCACAATTAAACAGTTACATATATAAATATTGACAAGAGAAGGCAACATAAAAGGAACGGTGGAAAGTTATGGGAGAGACCTTTGCCCAGAAGTGGGACAAAAAGGTTGCCAATTTTTTTTTAAACATTGTTATATCATTTATGTACCAACACCAATTGTTAAAATAGGTGTTGGTCATCTATCATCAAAATCCAGCTGTACTATAAGTACTTGGCAACCTTTTATAAACGGGTTACAAAGTTCTGAAGAAATTCGGCACAGTTTATTATTAAGTACCATCATTTATTACAACTTTCCCTTTCGTATGTCACGATGTTTCTTCAACTATTCAATGCCAATGATAGCACTCCCATTGAATAATGAACAGGTTGAAGATTTATGAGTTTTTTACTGTGTTGTTGTCCTGTCAACTGTTATGTATTTATTGTCATAATCATTCGTAAAATAAGTTATGTTTTTTTTTTTCAAAAGTGTGGCCCTCAGTTTTTTCTTTTCTTTTCTTTCCCTTTGCCAAAAATCACCCGACATTACTATATGGATAAAAAAGTAATAATTATGCCAATCAAAACGTTTTTCATTAGAATTCGATTTTTTAAAGTTGACAATAACATGAGAGCTACAGATAAATCAATTTCCAATGATTTTTTTATCTCTAGGCGTGTGTCGAAACACAAATAGAATTTCACGAAAGCTGAAATTGAATTTCTGAAGGCGACATCGTAAATAGGACCGTTTCGAGAAAATACCTTGTAAATAAAATAGGTGACGCTTCAATTGTTTTCGAAACAAAGTGTCAAAATTGACACGAACATGATTATCCTTTCAGAGATCAAGTTACAAGAAATAACTACAATTCAGCCATTATTTAATTCTCAGGTAGTGAAATAGTTTTTAGTAGATTTAAATAAAGAAAAACTGAGAATTTCTTAAACACTGAAATAGAAAAGGAAATAAAGGCTTAACCTTTTGATAGGAATATTTTAAGTACTTACTCTTTGATAAACAATTTAATTAGAGAAAATAGCATTCATATTATTCGACATCGGCTTTGCTTGCCATTTAATAAAAATGGAAGAATAGAGTAGAACCAACTATTATTGTTCCAACGTTTGTTCTTCCAGAAATCAGTACACTTATAGATCACAATAGAAGCAAAGATTGGCATCTTACGTTGACCCTACTTCGTTGAAGTTAAAGATAGAATCATTTTCTAAAAGGCTGTCGTGGAAAAGTTTCACGAATATATAAATCACACACCTTGTCATCTTGGGGATTACAATACAAGTTTGGGGTATTGTTCAAAAAATATACAGTGCCAACAAAGAAAAATATTTATGAAGAATATCCAAAAGCAATTTCAATACAATTTGAATGAGTCTCTTTCTAAAATTTTATAAGTTTCTATTGTAATTTCAGGTAATTTCCGTACATGCGACCAAACCGATGGATTTTATTTCCGTAAGTATTATTTCTGATTGAAAATCTTATTGCATCTTGATCATCATGCAAAACATCACTAATATCTGTCATGCGCAGTACATTGTTATTGTTAATGAAACGTTTGTATTTGTTTATTTTTTAATGAATGGTGTCATAACATGTAATAAAGTTACACAATAGCTTCAAATCGTTATCACGATCACTGTTATCATTCTTATCAGAATTGTGGTAATTATTACGCAGTTAACCCAGTGTCCGGACAAACGTTGAATAAATAATGTTGAAATGTTTACTAGCATTTGGAGTGATGTTTATTCTTTTGGGTATTTGTCTGTCATTCTGAAGCACTAAAGTGGGAGCAAGCATCTACGAATCGTCGCATAGATTAAACCTTTGTGTATCTTGAATGCAGCAGCATCTCCGGACTTCATTCATTAGTCCCCGTGCTCGTCTCCTATCGCGTCTACTGTTGATAACTGTCTCTATATGACACGCGGCTCACGTACCTACTCGTATGTTAAAGAGTGAGTGCGTGTTGCGTCTCGTCAATCGCTATTCGACCTCTCTGTTTATTGTCCGTGTTTTCCTGCTCCGTTTGTGTACAATGTTACGTTACGCACAGTGCGAATATATTCAGGTTTTCTGCTAAACACTCGCCATTCAATCTTCAGTGGAAACCTGATATAACTTTACATTACATACCTGTCGCTATATCTTTCTTCGGGCCTGTGTCATTCAGATTTGTCATCGAGTTTTCATCGCGTTTAATGGATGAATTCTATTCGATATCGCATGTTTCTGCTGCAGTGTCAAACACACAAAAGCAGGAAAACATGAAATGTTTATATGTGCTGTTGCAGAGTGATGTTGTGTTTTTATGCTGTTTATCAGTTTCGGATTGAGTATGTGTGAGCCGTGCGAGTAGTGCGACTCTGTTCATGATGCGGCCGCGTATGTGTGTGGTGCGGCGTCGGTGTGGGTGTTCCTGTGTCGGCGCGAGGCGCGGCGGACGGCGGAGCGCGGTCGGACGGCGGCGCCAGTTCACTTCTGAGCGCCACGGGGCTGCCGCGCTCTTGTCGCGTAGAACCCTAGTTCGCGATCCCAATAACTTTGTGCACTGGAAACTTTTTAAAGCGATTCCGGACGGATCCGACGGCCGCGGATCGCTTTCGTTTCAAATTTCGAGTCGCGTCGTAAAGTAAAACGTGCGAGCGATCATTGTTGCGTGTTTACACGAGTCGG
This sequence comes from Gortyna flavago, assembly GCA_963669345.1. Classification (NCBI taxonomy): domain Eukaryota; kingdom Metazoa; phylum Arthropoda; class Insecta; order Lepidoptera; family Noctuidae; genus Gortyna; species Gortyna flavago. The sequence continues at coordinate 7,472,957 of OY770144.1, forward strand.
TCGGTCTATTTTTGAATATTCTCTAAACGCTTGACGGCGAAGTTTTCGAAACGCAGCCCGCCGGAGCCGGGTTAACGTCCGCTGTGTATGCAGCACGCCTGCATCACGTCTCTTGTGTTTTTGTTGATGGATTTTTGTTGTTAACCTCCACAGTTTTATCCGACAAACGTTATCTGTAAGTATGACCCCGGTTGATTTACGATACTAGCTTGGCTGTGTTTTAATTCTAAACTGTAGCAATAAGTAAAACGAGTAATGTTGTTTATTTAATGTTATAATATTACTTAAGTTTTATATGCAATTGTGGCTGTTAATTACCCAAAACTGAGTAAAATGTTGTTAGCAAAAAAAAACAAGCGACATTCATATAGATGCGCATACAGTCATGTGGTGTGCGAGTAGGTACAAGTATGTGTGCACACAAACATACACACACAGTCCAGTGTCGGCGTTCACTACGTGCATTTTAGTACAAGTATAAAGCATTTATTACGTGAAACTTTATGCATTATTGCATGCACTGCCTGTACTGAGTGAAGGGCTTCTTCTAATTAGAATAGTGTTAAGGAATAAGGACTGATTCTGACGAGTTTGATTCCACTTCTAGTTCACTTACGCTTCCCCTCTATCACAATGATACTCGTACATGATTCATAGTTGTTTGGTCAAGCGAGACCGACACTGTACGGACGTTTATCTTTTTATTTTATAACACACTTCTTCGACAGCGTTTTGTTTTTATTATTCGTGTTGTGTCAATTTAGTTAATTGAATTGTTGGCTCGTTCGTATTTAAATTAGACAAATAGTAGGTATCTACACTAATGTTTAACAAATCATATAAACAAAGTTATGATAATCTACATAGATCCGGGTTTTTTCTGAATATAAATAAAAGCAGACTTCAAAACAAAATAGAAGTAGTTCTCCTACAAACATGATTAAAATAAAATTAATATTAAGCACATGCTTACTAATTGTAGAGGTTCGGAGGTCTGTGAGCCTAATCAAACAGAAGCCAACATTTACTCCATGTGGTGAGCAAGATAACACACGTAAATTTACGTATCTAATGACTTAAAGTAATGTGGGGTTGCCAATTTGTTCTATTATTTGGGGTAGCAACCGTAGCTACCAAATCCTGGCCCACCTAAGCAATGATTGAAGCAACAGTTTTGCCGGTACATGGAAGGCTTTAAAGCGCTTTTTTTAATGCACTGTGTGACAGTTGTAAACCCGATGGTTACGAGCATCAACGGAACCCTTTTCCTTTATTCGTCTTTTACGATTTGCGCACAATGATACGCGCACGCGACTTTCTCGTTTTATTTCGAAGTTGGATTACTTGTTTCAATCATTTGATTTGGGACCAGAGAACATACTCCTATTTTATATACAGCTTGTTTTTGGAGACGATTGATGGAAAGGTTTAGCAGGTTATTTTAATTCAAAAAGTCAGAGAGTTGACACATGTTTCCTTTATTATTAATGAAACACGTGAATGCGTGCAATATTTACTGATCAAAAAACTCGTAGCGTTTCTCAAGACACGTTCAAAATTCTATGAGAGTGTAAAATAATTTTATAAAATAATAACATTTTTTTGAATGTGCCTTGAAAACCGACACACCGGTCCATTGCTAAAATGGATTAAACAGTTTTGGCGACCTGAACCTTTCGAAAATTCGTTTTTTTTACATGCTCTTCGGAATTCGTTAATCTTTTTGTGTTCTAACTTGTTCTTCATGTAAGTATAGACCAAGGTTTTAAAAACATAAAATGAGATAAAATAAGCAAATGCTTATTAATAAAAATGAAATTGTGGATAAGGAAATCCTTATCAACAATTTTTTTTAGTCACAATTATTTGACGAGTAAAACAAAAGAAACCGAGTTGGCAGAAACGAAACACTGAAAAACTCGCCTGAAATTCAAAACTCACAAAAAACTCTATTTCTTATAGTATAATGAAATGTTTATTTCTGTAAGTACATAGATCTTTTAAGACACTTCCACACAATGTTACTTTAGCACTAAACCTAGTCCTAAAACATGTCCCTTTTTATGGAGTAAGTATAAAACCTAATGTGTAGGATAATGGAAAAGGTTTTCAAAAAGGATTTTCTCAGTAACAAGCTCTCGTAACGAAACACATAGTTTTATTATTCTAGAGTCATCCTTACGTTTTTAGAAATACTAGCTAAATTCATCGACCATTCATCATCTTCAAAACCAGTAAATAAATCTAGTAAAACAAACATACCTCCTTGCGTAATTATTGCTAAAATCACAAGAAAATAGTTCAGTGGTTTTCAAGTTATTGGCACACAAACAGACGAATAACGTTTCTAAAACGTTATTAGCCTCCCCTGTTTTGAACTTATTTGGCTTCCTAAAACAAAAAGGTTGTTTTTATTGTTACTTGATAAACAAGTTTATTTTATCAAAGACAAAATTCCTCCCATTTACTGTTGTAGGTAAGTACTTATTCATTTATATCAAAACCTTTCACAATACTTAAATCATTTGTATGGATAGGTATAAGAAGCGTGCACTAACAACTAAAATATATAAAATATTATATACACAGTAGGCACATGAGTAAGTAGGTACATGATATATTATCGCATAAGCGGGTGACGCTATCCATATACTATCTAAATATTATGCTAATATGTAGGTAGGTACCTATGTACTAACCCCAACAATTCCATTCTAACGCGTAGTGTTATGTACATACACAAGTTCACACACACGCGTAGCATGCGCACACGCAAAGATTGAGAGCCGTTTACACGTCTCGGATGGACCCTCCCACTCCTACCCCCTTTTTTTTTTTTTTTTTTTTAAGGATGGGAAATCATCCAATGACCCCTCCCGCTCTGGGTGGAGCGGAAGGGAGTGTCAGACTCTTACTGACTAAAACCCATCCGTGTTCCTTCCTTAGCCCTTTATGTTCCGGGGCAGCGGTAACCCTTTCGGACAATCCCGCTGCCCCGGCAGGCTTCGGCCCTAACGGGCCCCTCCATGTCTGCTGACATCTCTTTGAGGCGCGCGTGGAACACATACGCGCCGTCCGGCACGGGCCTGGTCCTGATCGGACGGCGAGCTACCCATTCCCATTACTCGCCGTCCGCAGGCCCGCGCCTACGGTGGCCGGGAGTCGTCACGCGGCTCCCGACGCCCGGAGCGTCTACCGCGGCGGCTGGGACGGGCGGCCCTCTCGGCTCTCTCCCTCTCCCATCCCGCCACCTCCTTCGCTAGCATGACTGCTTCGCAGAAGGAGGTGACTGCCTCCCACTCCCTCTCGCCCCGGACCATGGCTTGGACCAGGGCCGGGCGCGAGAGGTCGCCGCCGCTGCCGATCGCCTCTACGAGGACACGGCGGTGCTCTGCCCAAGCGGGACAGACCTCCACCGTGTGCACCACCGTCCACTCCTACCCCTTAGAGGTCATTCGTGTCAAAGATATTGTCTATGCTTCTCAATGAAGTGTATGTAGGTAAATGTTAAGGTGCAATATTAGGATTTAATATGCGAGGTGCATAATATGTATGTATGTATATACTCATGGACAAATATTAACAATTTATTGTTTTGTATGGACCACGCGTTTTGGTAGGTTTTGTCGAAATCCTTAGTAAATGGGCATATAATTAATCATTAATTAAGTATTGTTATTATGAATTAGTATATTTTTAAGAAATTCCGATATGTTCATTATTCATCATCGGATTACTAAAAAATGCAATTAATTGTGTTTATCCGTCACGTGCATTCTATAGTATCACAAGATAGAGATAAGAATGCAATTACTAAGTAAAAATACGTCAAGAAGGTGTAGTTTACTTACTTGATTTTCTAGAGCATCTACTGAGAAAATGATTTTTGTGACTTTCACAAACTTTGAACAAAGTCGCGGGAAACACCTGGATGAAGAACGCAAGGAACCGGGAAGTGTGGCAGAAGAAAGGGAGGGTATAAACCCATCAGTGGGTGATTCCGGGCTGATATTATGATGATGATGAAAATGATAACGCTAAAATCTTAAGATTCTACCGAAAAACTTCATGAAATATTTCTTAATAACCTGACTTAACCTAGGTATTTATATATCATTACGATTAAAAAAAAAACAACAGTATCTAAACATAATAAAAATTATAGTCTCTTTTCGTGTCTGTTTGTGTAACCGCGCTGTTCTTCTAAACTCCGCAACGGATTTTGATGCGGTTTTCACCATCATTTAGACAACTTATTCGAGAAGGTTTATGTATATGTATAACACACTTACATATTATTATGAATGAAATCTCGACATTACGGCAAGTCGTAACAACCGTGTGAAGCAGGGGGCGGGTCGCTAGTTTTATCACAACTTCCACACGTCTGAATCTACATAATTGCCTCATAAATTTATGTGATTTTCACCGTTACCATCTTGAGATTCCAACTACCAAATATGACATTGTCATACAAAGCACAAGATTATACGACTTAACCAAATTCGAAGCAATTGTAATCGAATTTACTGGTAGAGACTGGTACAGAGAAATCGTGTTCTGGATACAACAGAGTACACGATAAACCTGTACGCTTTGATTCTATCTCTTAGACTATTAATCATTAATAAGACAATTTCAGAAATGAGTTGGTAGCTTGTGTATATCTTTACTATTGTGAAGTTAACACATGCACACTCTCATGTGATCTAGCTTTTGCTTCTATCTAGAACAGCTCACGGATTAACTTTAAAGACAGTAGTAGAAAGTAGAAAAACATTCGACTAGCCTAGCGCAGCGCTGAAATGCCGTAACGACTATTAGTATAGGAAGGCAGTGAATAAAAGCAACCTTACCTTCCTCATCTTTAAAAAAACTTCGTTACAAAGAACTGGGACATTAGACACGAGTGTATCGAATTCCGCAGTTCCTCACAAATATGTAGTAGCTAAAATGCCTAAGTCATCGAATATCAAATAGGTATTTAAAACGGTAACCTTAACGTAGGTGCTAATCTATCTGAATTATTCATAAGACAAACATACGCCACACCAAGATAAAATATAAACGAGATGTTCCTTATCTCGATGCTCAATAATTTGGCACATTACTAGAATTTCGATTCGTCTCTTGATCCATTTTCATATCAATAAGGATTAATCAGAAGTCGGGTTAGGGGATTCGTAATCACGAACATTGTTCGCAGTTCTATTTCTAGACGATTTTGCGAGGAACGAAGATGAATGAAAGCATTATTATTATGAAAAATATACTTGACGTAGGTAACTACGTAAATGAAGTTACCTGAAATGAAGGACTCTATTTCATTAAGCCTACATTGTTGGCTGGCCCTGTGACTGAGTGTTTGGGAATGGCCATTGTAATCTCAAATTGATTTGGTTCAGCCTGTGTTTACTCCTGTACCGCAGAGTCCGCAGACCAATCAATGGCTATCGATGAGACCTTTACAGTTTACATAAGAAAGAAGCGTTATGGAAATTGGTGTATCAACTCGGAGAGAAGATTACATAAAAGATTGCAATGGCAGGCTGAATTTTAGAATGAGTTTTTATGGAGTAACTGAATATTTTAAATGAATGAATCCAAGGATGTTCAATTTACAGATGAGACAAAAACAGCCTGTTTTAAATATGAACAAAGTAGTAGCAAATAATGCACTGCGATTTGAATGAAGAAGATTTTGAAAGCCAGAACATGTTCATAAAAGCCGCTTCTTAGTGCGGAAGCACTTAAACATTAACAATACAAATTAATTCAAGGACCATCACAAAGTGTCCATTCAAACAATATACCACTTTATGAACGGTCATCGTAGAAACTCCAATAGGAATTTAGTCGAGTAGCAATTAAGGACGGATCGGCCCCTGGTGAGTCTTAGAACCATTCAAGACAATGTAATGTAACGCAAATGATAATTGACGATTTGGCTAAGAATCCGGTTTAATTGACTGAACGATTAACTTTTATTACTATGAATATCTCGGTAAATATTGATAAAGATATTATTATTCGCGAGTTTCGAGGCAAATGTTGCTTGATTATCTTTCTATTGGCCCTAAGTGTTTTTTGATGGCAGTGTAGCGTTTGAAGGCGTCGATTATTTGTTTAATCGCGTCCTGAACGAATATTGCTTAGGTTTAAACAAATTGATGGTAATAGGCTATTGTTCCAGTTTTACGTTGTACTTATTCTTTGTTTTGGGTACTGTCGTGATGTTGACAATTTAAACGAAAGGGCCTGAGTATGACTTGTGCTTTTGTTCAAGCCATTATCCGTGTTTGTGATGTTACGTCATTTTAAAACACGTGGAGTAATAACATCTGGTATTTCTGAAACAAATAAGTTCCGGTGTCCTGAAGATAATTGAATGTTTACTACTGTCTTTTATCCCATTTCTAGTTATCTACTTGCCAACTACGATACCAAGAAAGAGATTTTAATTTAGATGAAAACAATAATTCTTCAATGACTACAAAACTTTCCCTTCGTTAGTGCAAGCTAGTGTTTTCAAACCGTTTTCTACTTAATAATACAGAAAAAACGCAAATGATATACATACCAACATCGCACATGTAATGTTCTAAGTCACGCAAACCCATGTAGCTGTTAACAATACTTCGTAGTAAATTTTCCACAGTGAGAAAATTGTTTACTTATTCGTGAAACAGTAGCCTCACGAGCACTCGGGCTAATGAATCTAAAAGAACTGGCAGACGTAAAAAATTGAGCCGTTTAAGAGTGTTTTTTTTTGTTTCAAGTACAGACGCCAGCACATCAAGCTACCCAAAACTGTCAAGTTTTCCCACTCAACTTTGAACCTTACCTATGCTTTAGCGATATAGTTGAACATCTATTAAATAAATTTGACGTTTGTAATAGCTTGATGTGCTGGCGTCTGTACATGGAACTGCAAGTCTTTTACTACTGATTCTTTTGTTGAAGCTGATTGCGAAGGCTTTTTTGTTTGTACCAATATCCTAAATCTTAGCAAGTATATGCTTCTGATTTTCTTTTCATTTCCTGTTGATTTGTTTGAAACTCAATTTCACCATAACAGCAGCACTGATTTTGGTGAAACATGAGACATAAGTAAAATATATCTTGGATTACCACATAATTATGGGACTCCGAATCTCAGAAAATTAAGAAAGAAAGAAAAAACGTTTATTCGCGGTGAACATGACGCAAAAAAAGAACAAATACAAAAAATAATAAAAGGTAGGGGGAAACATGCGTCACATTCACGCAAAACGGCCATCGCTCAGCATTATGCTGCGACCCTATGCTAGACAGAGCCCCAGCGCTGGTTTTCAGCGACAGCCGGCGCCGACGTAATGACGTCACCCGGTGCAGCAAACAATTAATAAGATACTATACCGGTACAGCGTACTTAAAGAAACATAATATAAACTAATATACAAGTGATAGAATAATAAAGTTAAACAGGAAATAGACATACTATGAGAATATCATCCTCAGGAAACGTTTTACACTTTATGTAGTGGCAACATTTCGCAGCGTCCTCATAGATAATGAGCAAAGAAATTGTGATGTAAGAAATTACGAAATGGCCAATATGATGTAATGTGATGTGTTAATAATATGTAATAGTTATGTGTCACTGTCAGTGGTATATGCGTTTATGAGTGAATGTGCAAGGTGAGATGGACCCAATAAAAAGACAAAAACAGAAACGAAGAAGAAGAAACGAAGAAGTTTGCACTTGGGTAGAGCCGCGAGCAGAGCCAGTTATCGTTTAAGTTTAACAAGTACTTAGAAACTCCCTGTTATATCAGATCCCTTAAGGATAATATTACGCGTTTCTATGAAGTATTATGATACAGATCTTAATACGTAGTACGTGGATCCGTGTATCCATCGATGTTCGTATCAGTTTCGATACATTCCCAAGAGGAACCGGTAATCGATAGCTATAGGTTACACCAAGTAATTCTATTGTTGTGTAATATTTTTGTGATGGCTTGATATTGAATAATAGGAGTGACGGAGATACAAATCATGTGATGATTTTGGCTCACAATTTTTCCAAGATATTGGGAATATGGCAGGTCCTAAATGGCAAGTTTGAACGTATACTTTGAACGTACGGCTACTTTGAACGTATATTCATCGTTTTTATTTAATAAATAATACCTTTGATCTGTGCCAAATAATACCAGCCTTGACAACTAATCATTCTTTGATGCTCAGTAAAATGATCTTTCAAGGATCGATATAATTATGTAGATAATATTTTTTAAATGTGTCAAACTTACGATGTCAGTAAAGAAATACTAGTTTCGCATCAAGCGGATTTCCCTCCAGAACTGTGTCGAGGTGGGTCTACCGACCTCTTTACTCTATAAAGTCTGCCGCTATCTCATCCATGGCGTATATCTGGCGCCTCTTAATTGCTTCAGACTAATAATTATTATCAGTTCGCGTGCGGCGTCCCGCCCCTCGTCCGCTCGACTACTCAGATACGCAATATCTAATGTATGTTGCACACACACATAAGGCAACGCTAAACACGTGTTGGGTAGCCACGGTTTTGCCACCGCAACGGGAAAATATAACGCGGCGGCGGGGCGGGGCGGATTAATTTACAATGATAATAGAGTTAATATAAAGTCAATTTTCTTCGAAGTCACCTGATTCAGTTGAAGTGGAGACGGAATCACATGTATTTGGAATAATATTAACATTAAAATACACTTGTTCATCCTCTTCACATGTCTCATAATGTTATACTTACATATCTAGTGTCTGTTTATGAGATAGCGCGACTTTGGCTTGGAAAATTGCATTGATACAGTGCCAAATCGTTGCATTACGTATCATCAAGATGTTTGAAGACATATGCATTATTTTCATGACCAAAACAAAATTCTGCATCGTCATTTCTGGCCATATTGCAGAACTGTTTAACCATCTCCGGCCGTTTTAAGACGCATTTATAAAACAGGCAACTTATAACGAAAGTGAATATTTTAAATTGTTTACGCGACTCCCCTTGAGGAAACCAAGATTAAGTACCACTAAGGCATTAGTAAGTCGTGCCATTAATTCTTTAACGGGTGAATAACCTTCGTCGTTCTCGAAGACGTCTCGTCTGGAATAGTAATTATTATTGTTGCTTTGAAAACTACTATGTTACCTACTCTACTTCGTGTGAACGGCCAAATAAAGTGATATAGTCAAGGAAATTTTATCAGATCGCTCTTGTATTGTTTCTTCATCGCTTAACTGGCTTTAAAAAGCAGGTTCTTAGTATTATGAATCATTATGCAGGTTTAAGTCATCTCATTTGATTATGAATGCAATCTTATCCTTGTCTGGGGAATTATCAAAAACCATCTCATTAGTCATCTATCAGGTTTGATAGGATTCATCGTCGGTCGAGACAAATTAAATTTGATCGTCTGGAGTGCATTTACTATCCAAAATTGTGATTTTTAAATGTTTCTGAAATGCCTATATTGCTTTACCTGTTCCTAATCTTCTTGTTTATGTAGAGGTCGGTCTCGGTCTAGTTTCATTCCCAGTTTTTCCTTTAGCTTCGCCCAAATATCGTAATGGAACCCTCAGATGGAACTAAAAGCGACCGCTATAAAGTCTTACATGTGATCCGGTTGATATAAAGTTGTCTCAGCCTTTCCGCTATCGAGTTTCTCTAAATCTAAGAAAACATATGTAGTAGACAACATATTTCTAGTAGTTTACAACTAGTAGGGAATTCTTGCAAGTTTTTTTTACCATCTGACTAAACACAGTAATTTTCCATTGTTTCTCTTGTTTTTCTCTTTCTACGGGTTTTGGATTATATTAGCTAATCTAGTCACAATCTCATCTCAGCGACAATCAATGTCAAAAACTTGTCAAAAATGTCGGGAAAATTAGAGGTATTTTTGACAGATTTAGACTGAGATCAGACTGTGAACGTTCTTAAAATTACTAGAATTACCCTCAGTTAGAAAAACTAGGAACTTCATATATTCGCTTATCTCATCTTTGTGTGACTTAAGACAATGTAGGCCATATATACAGGATGAAATTGAATACATGCGACAAATCGAAATGGGAGATTGTACTCATCATTATGAACAACTTTTACTATGGGACCAAACCAGAAATCGCGAAAAAAAAAACAGCTGTTCCCTAGATTTATGTTCGCATAACTCGTCAAAATGTAGGGAACAGCTGTTTCTTTTTTCGCGATTTCAGGTTTGGTCCCATAGTAAAAGTTGTTCATAATGATGAGTACAATCTCCCATTTCGATTTGTCGCATGTATTCAATTTCATCCTGTATAATGTTTCGCCCAGTGTCAAAGTTTTTTATAATTATTGAACTACTTCCTAAATTCGATTATGTTCAAAAACTTGAAGACATCAGGTTTTATTGTTTTATCAAGATTCCGAATCATTTTTCATAACTTCGATTCAATATCGGCCGATGGATCATTCTCCTTTACGGTTACCATCCGTTCTATTTCGAGTTCCAACATCGATCATGAGGTGTTCTTATCAGTCATAAATTATGTCACGAGGAAACAAGTATATGTGGAAGAAAGAGGTCGTTTTAAAGTCTGCACGAGTAGGTAAATCATATTCACGAATACAGGCGTCGTTATTGTACAACAGAACGGTTTATTGGCTGTCTGACCTCGTGTTATCGCGACAAGCCTCCGTCATCTTCCAAGTCATCGCTTATCGCTGGCTGTGACGTATCGCTAGCTGTTGGCTTTTTGTTATTTATTATGTTATCCTTCGTAATATTGGGTTTTATATACGATGGGTTAAAATAACTCTTGTAGGGTACTTGGACTCGAACAAGCGCAAAACGCCCACTTGGCTGGCCTTATCTTCAGGAGGCTATCACGAAAGGCGACTTTAATTGCAATGGTCCATAAGGGTCCCAGAATTGTTGTAAAAGCTAGATTTAGGATTTACAGAATACTTGACAAGGTGCTAGTGGTCAAGTTTCACTTCTTTTACGGAAAGTTGAGTCATTAAACGTTACACTTTTATCTGGCACAAAACCTAAAAGAGTGTTGTCTAACAAATTCCCCTGGCTGCATAAATTATGTATTACTTCCCAAGTTTTTAACAGGGCCAACTTAATATTTTTACAAAGAGTAAAAAGAAATCTAGTAAAATTTTCAATCCAGCAATTCAGAATATTTGATTGTTCTATTATGTAGAGGTACCTTTTAGGCATATCGAAGTGTTTACCCACTTTTACTAACATCATTGAGAAAGGAAAGTTATATTATTCCCTTATCTCATTATTACCCTTTGACAGACATAAGAGTACCTTTCCCAAGATAACTTAACCATTCAGGAATATAGATTCTTCTCACAAGGCAGCAGGGATTTGTATCCTTGACAGCCCTATTTACCTGCGTCGCTAAATCTCTTGAGGGATCAGCGAGGACAACGGTCCTATCAACACTGTCGGGTTTAAATTCAACCCGTCTCTGACCCGTAATCGAGGCTGAATACTTTTCCTCTGAATTCACCCTTATGAGTCACAACTAAAAATTTGTCTGTCCAAAATTGCACAACATGTATAACTATTTTGCCACACAATCAGTAATAGCGGTCATAAGGCGTTACAAAAGATCGCTTACTATTGTTCTTAAATCATAAAGAGGCCATAAAGTGTCCTTATATCGATAACCCGGCCATATGCAAACGCATCCACAATTCTACACACGGACCCCACGTGCGGCCACATCTCATTAATGCAATCGATACGCCCTCACTAAAACATTATGTTAGTGACGCTATAGCACTACTTTATTGCCGTGCAAACCGGTTGAGTTCAGACTAGGGCTTTCATCCCGGGAATCTCGGTCTCGAAAATTTCGAGAGTCTCGACGATTTTTTGATATTTTCGAGACTCGATACTGATGTTTTTGGTCTCGGGAATAACGAGACTTTTGAGACTAAGTCACAAAATAAAAAGTACCTATAAAAAATAAAATAAACTACTAAACCAACTTTATTTTTTTACTTTGTTTAAATGGCAACACTGTATTAGTGTTCTGTGGTGGAGATTGAATAACCTTGTTGAAAAACGACACAGATTTTGATATTTCTTTGTGAAATTGCGAAGTTATTAGCTACGATGTGTTCATTAGCAGATAAATTAAAAGGTATGTATCATAGTTACGTTAGAAGCTTAAGTTTCACCTAAATTATAGTCATTATTGACTTGTGATATTTTACATGCATTTTATGTTTTACCTACTTAAGTTTGTTACTCGATTGCATGACAACGCAGAATATTATGCTTTACTATATTTCTTAATTCTTAATTTACTAACTCTCGATTTAACATGCTATTTTACACAATATTGTTTTTTTGCTAGTTTGAGGTTATATTATAGTCGTATTCTGAATAGGGCGGTATTCTGGTATTTTATACAATCGTTTTTGTGTGTGGTCATGGGCTTTTTTTTTCATTGTTTTAGACAACAGCATGCTTTATTGCGATGTACCTGCTAAAATGCATGATAAGTCTTCGGTATGGTGCTATTTTTTGCGAGCCAATGATAATGCTTCTGCCAAATGCAAAACATGCCACAAAATATTAAAGACTTTAGGAGGAAATACAAGTGGTCTTCATAAACATCTTAAGAGTACGCATAACATGATATTGTCAAAGCAAGAAGTACGACTTGCTTCATCATCTGATAATATCGCTTGCACAACTTCAACAAGCAAATGCAAGAGTCAAGATGAAACTTATAAACCACCCGAAAAAAAAGCTAAGATGACGGATTTCTTTCAGAGAGTTGACGGAATTGAAGTTAAAGTTTCGAGAATGGCTGCTCTGGATGGAATACCATTTCGAACCTTTATCGAATCTAAAGATTTACGCGAGCTGTTCAAAAAATCTCAATACACACTACCATCATCTGTAGCTACCATATCAAGCATGGTCAAAAAACAGGCCGACTATGTCAAGTCTCTGATAGTAAATGAGATAAAAAAATTGAAAGAGAGCGGAGTTAGATTTAGCTGTACCTTAGACGAGTGGACCTCAACTCAAAACAAGAGGTACATGAATGTAAACATACACTCACCATTTTTTGAAGGTGATAAATACAAAAACTTAGGTCTCGTTAAGATATCTGGTACCATGCCTGCTGCTGTTTGTGTAGATTTGTTAAAAGAACGTTTGTCGGAGTTTGATATTCATTTAGACACTGACGTTATTAGTCTGACTACAGAAGGTTGTAGTGTAATGAAAAAAATGGGAAAGTCAGTCAATGCTTATCACCAAAAGTGTCTGGCACATGGTGTGCAGTTGGCGATACTAGATGTATTGTATAAAAAAACAAAAGTCGGTGAAATACAGAATGACTTACCACAGAATATAAAGGATGACGACGATGAAAATGAGGATGATGATGAAAAAGACGAAAGTGGAAGTTTTGAAATAATTGAGAGCAGCAAGCCGCTAAAAAATGAAGAAATAATTTATGAACATGTGATTAATAAAGTCCGAAAAGTTGCAAAGTTGTTCAGAAAATCACCAACGAAACAAACAGTATTAAGGAAATACGTAGAGGAAGAGTTCCACAGAGAACTAAAATTAATAATTGATTGCAAGACGAGATGGTCCAGTTTAGCGGAAATGCTTGAACGATTTCTAAAAATAAAGATATGCGTTCGAAAAGCTCTAATTGATGTAGGATCCGGAATAGAGTTCACTGAATCAGAGTATACTACACTGGAAACAATCTCAAATTCACTTGGTATCATGAAAGTGACCTTAGAAGCACTGTGTAGGCGAGACGCTACTCTTTTAACAGCGGATACTGCCCTCAATTTCTGTCTAAAGAAATTAGACGTACAACAAAATTCTTTGAACATTAGTCTCGCCAATTCACTGCGTATTCGTATTAAAGAAAATAGACTGATTGAGGCAAGTATCTTACAATACTTGCGCAGTCCTTCTCAGTTTTTTGAAAAGAAGTTGGATGCAAGAGCATTCCGAACGTTAAGCAACGATGAAATGACAGTGTCGTTGAAAGAATTGTACGAAAGGCTAAATAAATCCACAACCACAACTGAAGAAGCAACTGACAATTATCCCGGAAATACCAGTGATTCAAATGATGCGACGATTGCGGAGCTCACAAGTCTAACGACAGGAGAACAGTTGGAATGTGAGCTTAATAATTTGCTTAACCCCCAAGAAGACAAAGTCCAGAATATAACTTCCATGTCTATCCATGACTTGCAAACAACCCTGCACGTGGAAAAAGCTCTCTTTGAAAATGGAGGCGACAGGGGGAAGTACCTAAACCATTGCTACAATTACTTAGTATCTATCCCCCCCACTAGCGTAGAAGCAGAGATAGCTTTTTCTAACGCGGGTTATTTTTGTAATAAAATCAGGTCCTCTCTATCTGAAACTACATTAAACGCCCTTTGTTTTTTACGTGCCCACTATAAAAATGAAAAAAACTCTCTTAAATAATTTTTATTCTATAATTTGAGTATGTTGTTGTATGTTTATTAAAGTATTTGATTGAAATATCTTGTTTTGACTACATAAATGCCTAGCCTATAATTTTGAGAGTTACTTTTGAAATAGTCTCGAAAGTCTCGTTTTTCCCGGGAATTTCGAGACCGCATCGAGTCTCGATTTTTTTTTCCCGGGACTCAAAAATGCAGCGAGACTGAAAGCCCTAGTTCAGACGCTTTATCTCGCCGTGGACATCCATACTCAGAACCGGCTTCTAGTATGCGTCGCTTGTTTTATGATTGTCAATAGCGACCGCGGCGCAGCGCCGATACGTTTTATGTTTTTCGTCCATTCTATTGTCTATAAAACGTGCTCGATCAGATTCGTGAGTCCTTTTACATCAGGCTCAGAGCCATTTGTTGCAATTTTATTCTGAAATGCATTATATTGTATACTAGCTTCCGCCCGCGGCTTCGCCCGCGAGGTATGTCGATAAAAACTATCCTATGTCCTTCTCCGGGATGCAATCTATCTCTCTGCCAAATTTTATCGAAATCCGTTCAGTGGTTTGTGCGTGAAAAGGTAACATACAGACAGACAGAGTTACTTTCGAATTTATAATATTAGTTTGGATATTCTTTATTCTCTTATGGAAGACAGCTGCATTCAAAGGGCGTTATAAATGCATTAGCCTTATAAAATCTTGTAACACACCACGTTTCTGGTTTACACACGCTATCGTTTTGAACAGCTTTTTAAAATCCTACGGACATTGGTTTTAGTTGAAACAAAATACGACCCATAGTAAAACTGATTCATATTATCAACAGTAATTGCGAGTCCTAAAAATTCCTCGCCTTAATAAGAAGAAATGACCATCTATTAACTAAAGCGTGTCTAATCAATCAGTGTCTACGAACTTTAATTAAGGACAAGTGTCGGTTTACGCTAGATCGACGGTAATTTGATGATTTTCTGAAATATAAAAGTGTAGCCAAAGGTCATGTTGATATTCAGCGAGTTTTTTTCGTCGTTTATTCTCCTGGCGATGTGGGCACGCGAGGGCACGACCTCGCGCATGACGTCACGCCTCAGATGAATGAACATCCACCCTAGCCCCATTGCCCCCCACCCCCCACCGCCCGACGGTCAGCTTGCTAGCGATGAGCACCGTTATTGCAGTCAAAACATCTGTCGTTGAGTCGAAACGACTTTTACGTAGAAACCGTCGATGTTTCCACACTTTTCACGTAATACGTAATATTCTGGGAATGATTTGGGGAACGGGAATTTGTGAAACTGTTTTCATGATAATCTTTCGCTGAACGCAGCATTACCGGCTTTTAGATTCCTGCGTAGGTTGCCAACTGAGTATTTAACCGAAACTCATATTTAAATTATTGATAATTATGTTATCGGTTTATTATCAATTCATCGGTATATCATTTAAGACTAGTTTGTCGAAATAACGCTATCATTACAGAACTGGTTAAACTGGGCATAAATAAAAGTATTTTTATCTAAAGAATCTGCTTGATCCTTTAACATGTGCAGTGCATTTACTAGTAAGGTTATATTATCTTCTATTATGCTAGCCCATGTCCTAGAAACAGCGATACTTGAACAAAGAAATGTTTAACATGTACTCGAATAGAAAATAATAGTAGAGTCGAGTAATATGGTGAATCCGGCTCCGTTTCTCGGTGCAACAACGCCCAAGGGTCTTGGTCAAGTTCCATATTTGGTTTACGGTGAGTCATCCGAGTGTGCACGGACTCACGTTAACTGTTCCCATATCGAGGCCGTTTTAAGGAGAATCTAAATCGATATATACATATACTCGAATGAGAAGAAATGTTGATAGATGAACGTTCGGCAACCTCGTATATTTTATCCATTTGTCAGACGCGAATCTCTTAATTTTTATCAGTTATTTTTTGTTATCAACTTTCACTTTTGCCTACTAAACGTTTTCTATAGGATTTTTTAAAGCTATTAAGGATAAAGCATTAAAGCGAACAAATAAAACAACATTACCTATACTTATTTCTTTTCACGTTCATGTACTTTTTCATTGTTTCTTACAAAAGAAGCCTCTGTTTTGTTGAGTAGAATGTTCTTAAATCCGCCTATTCATCTTTCTTTATTACAGGGAGATAAGTTTGTTCATTAAGCAGAAACTTCGTCTTAACTAAGGTTGGAGCAAAAACTGCCCACACTAGCGCTCAGGGCACGATGACGTGGTGTCTCCCTAAAATGGAAACGACTTCGTGGAAGCCTTACCTCGACGATTCTTAGCTAGTGCATAACGTGTAATTCTATGAAATAAGCGGACGATAAACTCTTCGACTAGGAATGGCTGGTAACAAAGAAAATAGATACTTCGACGGCTATCGATAACTTGGGTTGCTTAGAGATTCTATAAGCATTTCACTGGTCGCTATTATGTTTCTTAGAAATCTGGGAATAGCAGAAATGTTTTATTTAAATATTTGGAAAGAAGTTATTTACTTGCCCGAAGATTCTTTTGAATTTTTTCAAAGTACATATAGAAAAAGAACGCTAGAGCACAGAGGAGTGATAAGAATTAAATATTATAAAACGTGTGTGGTCCTTTTTTCTTAACTTCATTGCATAAAATTCAAAATGTGCCAATTCGTGCGAGTTGTCTATAGAAAAAATAATATTAATTATTAAAAGTGCGCGCGAATTGACTAATAAGCCATTAATTTATATTTGGTATGCCACTATTAATAAAAACATCAAAAGTTAAGTTAAACGCTGACATAATAGATGCACAATGCATACTATTGTATCTTTTCTCGTATTGAGAATATCATCTTCAATACACACGTTGCTTTTATAAAGTAAACGGAAGAGCGATAAGGTTGTCCTTGTTTAGATACGTGCCTGTGTATGCATATGTGGATTATATTGTGAGTATGTATGTGAGAGCGCGCTTTGACCTTCCGTGGCGTTCGCATGTTAAACGAGCACACCAAATGATTTCGTTAACAGCTCTTTGGGTATTAAGAGACAGACCAATGATTTCAGTGTGGCTACAAAAGTACCTGTAGGCTAGACTCTACCGCTTGTAAAATCTCTTTTGAAGTTACTATCATTACCAAAATCAACCTCCTTAGTTCTAGTTTCGGCATTTCTAGTTGACTTTTGACCTTTAACCCCAGATATCCATAGTCCTCATTTCAAATGTTCACACTACTGTATTAAAATATATCTGCATAGTCACTTTAAAACCTACGATAACCTTGACTTTTTCATAAATACGTCCAGTGTTATATGCTATATCTCAATAAATCGTTATTATTAAAAAATTATAAGAACCAAACCGGTATTCGTTGATCAAAATTTTAATTTAATTCAGCTTTTGTGAACCGCAAAGTACTTATAGAAAAAAAATTGCTGTTGTATGTATGTCATATTCAAAATTATGTATTTCTTTACAATCCTTGAAATAAAATAAAAACACGTAGGTATAACTTATAAAAAATAACGAGAATAAAATCAAAACGCTTTGAGAACCATGGACGCATCGTGAATAAAACAATAAGCACATAACATTTTTACGACTTTTGTTTCAGACATCTGTGACCAGGGCTGGTGAAGAAACGAAATAAAAAATTGTGTTTTCTTTGCCATGTCTTCACGCCACGAATTCAGAGCCCTTATAAATATCTGTTTCGTATTAAAACGCTCAAATTAATTCTTATATCACAGTCATCCGGTTGATTTTATAGTCAAAAGGAACATTTACAAGTTAATGTCGCGTTAGACTAGTTAGTTACACGTCATTATGTCCTCGATTTCGTTTCTACGAACAGCCATTGCCGCTCGTGTTTTACAATACTTAAGAGATTTGTCTGATAGGAATCAAACTATTCCTGGCGACGTAATGATCAAACAACATTGACGCAGATGTCCACTTTCAAATGTAACGGCACAAAAAACGCTGAGTCGCCGCTCAAATGGCTTTTTTGTTTCACTCTGTCTTGACATGCCACAGCGAATACAACCGTACATTATGGATCACTCAGATAGAACTATTCAATGTCTTCGTCCCACTTTGGAGACAAGAGAGAACATGCAATTTCATGTCCCCATTTATTTTTGTTTGTTGCCTATGGGAGGGGTTCAAAATTACATTTTTTCTTTTTTTTTCTTTTCAGTTACATTTGTGCGGGGCCTCTCCCATGTAGTCTTTCACTCGGACGGTGATGGCTACGGATGACCTTGATTTAGTGGTTGTTTTTGTGATTGGCGTCAGTGAGTGATTGGCAGCGAGAGTGCTTGTCGTCGGCTAAAGCCAGGCCAGTGTGGTTAGTGTTATGCCAGTGGTGCCAGTGATGTGACAGTCTATGGATGCGTCAGGGTTTACTCGGAATGTTCACGAAGCACGGCAAGCCCGCTGAGCGGTGCCACCATCCTCACTCGCATAGGGGCTGTAAGAAGAAAAAACCGGCTCCGCACACGCCCTGGAAGTACTTGATGAATTGCCCACTCGTTAGAAAATGTTTTGGTACGGTATTTATTTTTCATTTTAATTTATTTTCTGATTAAACCTTTGGCGTTGGTGTAGGTGAACTAACTTATTTTAATGAGGTCAAGATTGTAATCGATGAATTTAAAGTGCACATAACTGATTCATAAATTAACTGGATTGAATTCAGTAAAATTGTTACCTATGATAACAAGGTGTTAAACAAGCTTGAATGCAAATAATAAAACGAATGAAACAGTGAGCAGGCACTAAAATAGTCTATGAACGTAATAATACTGGAATGGGTTTGTAATGAATCTATAATGATTTGATATGAACCATGAAGTGATGTTTTATCTATATTTCTAATAGTCCGAGATAAACGTTATCGGATAGAAATCGATCATTTGATAATGCTTGGCCTACAGTTTGACGACAGTTGAAAAGTTTGGTGGAGAATTTGGAAGTTTAATAAAATCTTGTGTAATGGTTTTTATCAAACATGATCAATGACGAAGGATCAATGTTCGAAGTTGGCGCTAAATGGGTAAAAGTTTTACTTGGCCTCGTCGCGGATGGATTCTGCCATTAAGGGTTAGAAAGTTCGATTGATACCGATCTCTTGGATTACAGTTTTACTGATGTTGAGTGGGAGTGGTAATTTCAGTTTTTCTTCTTCTTTATCACTAAAATATCCGTCGGATAACATTTCTGAACAATCAAAATCAATGAAGAATGAACTAATTAATTATTTAAGAACATCAAGAACGTCCATTTGCATTTCTTTTAACCGCTCATTGTACTGAATATTTAATTATTCTTTGCAAGAGGTTCATGTTTCCCAGCAAGTTCATAAAACAGTTTATTGTTAGAACTTTAAGTTTTTTGCTAATCTTCTTTTTATAATCTTCTCGTTGAATTTTATGAATTCTCTGTAAATTGATTTGCCCAATGTTATTGCTCGTACTTTGTTGCACTGCGTGTAATCTTGCAGTAATGTACGTACTTATACTGAGGCAATGTAGTGGAATTGTAAAATTACCCTTATGTTCATTATCATAAAAATGTCGTTTAAAAAAACTTTTTAACAAGAAAATTAAACCGCCGAAAAAATATAAACCTTTTGCGATTATACCTAAGTAATTTTGTGCGGCGCCAAACAATCAATGAACAAAGATTGGTTCTGCATTTTGCGGAATATACGACACCGACTTCCGATATTAAAGTAATTTTTCACTATGTTAGTTTTTTTGGAAGACGGTTTTTTTTTGTTAAATTGTTTTTTTCTTAAATTTAAGGTAATTTAGTGATCTTTGTTCATTGATTGTTTGGCGCAGACTCAAAATTACTTAGGTATACTTGCAAAAGGTTTATAATTTTTTGCTTTTCAGTTTTTTCGGCGTTTTAATATTTTTGTAAAAAAGTTTTTATTATAAGTACTTATAATTTTTTGTGGCTAAAATTTACTAATTAGCTCATTCATCGTGGGTTTTTTTTATTATTTATTTTTAATTCACAACTCAGCATTAAAATCTGTGAGTGAACAATAAATCACCCCTATTTTCCCACCCTTAGGGTAGGATTTGTTTTTCCAAATTTATATGGGACCAACTTCGGGGTATAATTAATGTATGCAAAATATTGTAAAACATTTTAAAAGAGTAATGGTGGAGTTTCTTGCCCATTCTTCTCCATACGAAAACTACTTTTTGGAATGGGCGACTAGAATCAATTCTATTTCGTTGTAATTGTTGACGTTCAAAAGTGCCTTTTATGTGCCTATTTGAAATAAATGCTTTAACTTTGACTTAAAAAGCATATTGTTACTTTAGCCTATTGTTATACATAGTTACGTACAAAAAGCAATATTCCGCGTTATCACTTTGCGGCGGTAAACCACGACGTGGTTTCTGAGATGCAGTAGGTACATTTGGTTCCAATGTCCGAACTTGATCGAGTCAGCATGTCTTTAGGTCTTTAGCACGTAAACATACAATCAATGTAACCTTTTCCTAACTATGTTGGAGTGGCTTCTAGTCTGATCGGATGCAGCTGAATACCAGTATTTTACATGGAGCGACTGCCTGTCTGATCGCCACAACCTTTGTAAGACTGGTTGTGAGACTTTTGAGCTTCTGACTACCCGTAACGAATGTCAAAGATCTACGGCATTTGCTTAACCAACTGCTTAACGTGCTTTCCGAGACACGGAGGGGTCGTCTCGATATGTCTCGGATGGTTACCCATCCAAGAACGCTGACCGCGGCAAGCGTAACTTAACCTTCGATCGACCCCTGTGGCTGTTGTCGTTTAGCCACAAGTCTCGTAGACATACATACATTATATAATGTCATTTTAGCTTCAATATTTAATCATTCGACATACTGTTACATGTATAAAGTCCAATGATGTGTGTAGCGTAAATCTTGGACGATCTACGGCCGATGATCGTACTCGACCTTGTGGCAGCATTCCGGCGCGTCCCGACCGCCCGATCGACGTTTAACTCGACTTGTCGCAACTACGAGAAGTACCATAAGAGGAGCTGCAGATTTACATCTACAACATCTAGATATTTCTTCAAGCTGTATTCGTCGACAGTGCTTTGAACTGCAAACACGTCTGATAGGGCTTCGTCAATAGATCAAAAAGAAATTGCGCTTCAAATCATAATCCTTGTATATTGTGCCTAAAAATGATGATGAGCTAACTATTAATTGGACGCCCCAAAAATTTCGTCAAACTCACTTTGTATGAGGATATAGGGGTTTTTTAAGATTTTGTCATTCAATAATTTATTCTTTTCATTTAAGGGCCTATACTACCTCAAATTGCTTAGCATGATCCTCCGTTATGTCGAAAATACTGCAGCATTAATTTTGAAATAAATATATGGTAAAGTCGAGGATTAATGTAAGGTACTATGTTTGACGAAAACACGATTCCATAAAATTTTCTCTATCGAAAAAAAAACCAAAGTTACCTCGAAACTGAACAATAAACCGCTGGTATTAACAAAATACTTAAAATTTGATCAGGAAACTTTGTATAATAACTAAACTAACTATAAAGCAGCGACTATCTTTTATTTTTTATTTTATTACAATTATTTTCGCCGTAAAAAGCAAAAACCTAAACTATTGGCGCTGCCTGCCGCCCAGCACCGCACTCTGTCTCGCTCACACTTAGTCCGCGAGCAGTATCGTGCGAGCGAGACAAAGAGTGAATTTTAGCTGAGGTAGTCTGGGTTCGTAATGGTGCATCTTCTTGCAATAGACAGTTACATTGTATTTTGAGCACGTTGGCACAACTGAATATTATGCTGTAAACTAAGATCCGGGCTAAGGACCACTATCGCAGTATTGCTCTATCTCATTACGGGATAGGTAGGAATGTAGCTGTAGATGGAGGCCGTATACGGCTATAACAGTGCTGAGCTTAGATTGCAGTGGTGTTACTGCGTACAAGTTACAGTTTGTTGGGCCATTTACTTTGCCTTCGACAATAGTACTTTCATTGACCTTCGATATTCCTATATTTTGTATCGGCGTTTCTCCGGCTACTGCATTGCTTGTCGGAAAGGGCCCACATATGTTCTAATGGGTGTTGGAAATAGATGAAAGTGTTACTAAATACTTTTTTCGGAGGAGGAGGAGGAGTTTCGGTCATACTAAACAAAATAAAGTATGACCGAAACTCCTCACACAATCTCCTCTTGTAAAATCATAATCTGACATTAGGTAAGTACCTATTACGGAATCTAAAAAAAAAAAAATGATGCACAGTTTTCAATGTCTTGGCCCAACATGTTATCTGATGATTTACATATAGCATTTTTCATGTAATAAAAAAAAAGTTAAGCGCGGTTAACTCATGGCAGGAATGAGGAAAGTGAAATGATTAAAAGTTTGAAACTACGGTTGATGGTTATATATTTTTTTTTCTTTATTGAATATTATCAAATTTCTTATAGTGTGACGTATTTGCATAGTGTGTAATTCAATAAAACAACACCTACAAGCTCCACAAAAGTTAATCAAAGGGTAAAGATCGGGATTAAGAAAGTTTTTAGGATTACTTCTATTCTTGATACATAATTGTTTCAACCAGTTGCCATTTGTGCTTACAGTTACTGCATATATTTTAAAATTTAATATCCTTATTATAAATGCCATAATATTATAACCTGAGTTATATCAAACTTCTCGATTCAGTCAGCAAACTGTTGTCTAGTTTATAGTTATTTATATGCAAATCTAAAAACCGGTCATTTAAACCAAAATACCAGTTTATATAAAATTTTCTATAGCATTTAATAGGCATGCATTTTAATATGCTTCTTAGTTGAAGCATTTAAAACATATCTTATTTTGTAAAAAAAATGGCATTATGATTGTGATTTATTTCTTTGAATATAATGTTCCTATACACGAATATTATTTATTTATTTAAACTTTTGGCACAAAAAGTTACAAAGGCGGACTTAATGCCTTAGGCATTCTCTACCAGTCAACCAAGGGTGGTGAAGAGATTAGATGGCAGGTGCTTTGGTTGAGAGGAGCAATGATAAAAAAAACTATTCAAACTAGGTACCTACCTACACAAATACATAAATAGGTTATATAAGTACACATACTGTATACTATTTACTTCTCTTTTTTCTTTTTTGACAAAAAACAACTTGTTGAATTCTTGCTTCAGCCCACGACTTCGTCCGCGTGAAATTTCTTGTTCTCCCGACCCACCCCGTCGGATCGCATCGTCTAGCGTCTGCCCGCGCTAATTGATAGTTCGATTTCGCGGACTCTTCTTATTGCTCGGCTACTAGGGGTCCTAGCGTGGTTTTATTTATATACACCCTTCCTCAGGAATTGGGCTATCAAATGCAAAAATAATTTTCTAAATCTGCTGGTAGTTCCAGAAATTTGCGCCGTCAAACAAACTCTTTAGCTGTATTATTAGTATAAATAAAGATACTTACGCATAAACCCATATAAATAATTTCTAAGTTGTTGTCAATCGGTAGCTTGTTCAATAACTTTCAAAATAACCTTGTTCCTATTAATCACTAGAGCAAAAAGTTTGACATCTTTTTCGGTGAAAGCTGGGCTTTATGAAAGTAATATTATATTATTGGCCTTGTTTATCAAGTACCAACCAAGTTGTAGGTATATAAACTTTTTTTTTTCAAAGAAATGTACACTTATCGCGAATATCTTGGTCCAAAATTCCTATGATCAGTACGACATTACAGATGTTTTAGGGAAATTAAGTCATAATAAGAGAAACGTTTGTTTTAAGATACCAGTCATTTAGCTACAAATAAATGATTTATTAAAGTTTTAAATTTTTAAAGTTCGTAATGTTCGTCAGTTCCTTAGTCGATTTTTTTTTTTGTAATCTATTTCAGTCGCGCTACAACCTACACATAAGTTCCATAACTGTAATTAGCTTTTCAAATTAGAACACACACGTCTACCATTACCAGTGTGTTTATCGTAGAACGTTCGCGAACATAATTACAACGAACTCTCAAAACGGTAATCATTGCTCATTGTTTCAAGTAAGTACTGTATGAAGACAATGACACCGTTCGTTTTATTTCTTCAGGGAAATTCAGTGCCAAGGAAACGTTTTAAGAATCAAGTTCGTCTGTATGATGTCGACTAGTCGAGCGAAGTATCAGCCTTTCCGTACGAGGCGACCGCGGCCCCGCAAACAAAAACTGGATTATCGTTAGTAATATAGGTACATGACTCATTCGATTTTTAAAGTCCCGCTTGCGAATAAAAAATATATTAACGTAATTGGACTTTTTTGACACAATTGATATAGAATATACCTACCATTAATTCTTCTGGCTATTAACTAATTAATTAATGTTCACATTGTGGGAATGGATTGTCATAAAAATTCGATATTACTGCGCAGGTGCCTTTTTGTGTTTCATGTTCGTAATGTTCTTCAGTTCCCTAGTCGATTTTTTTTTTGTAATTTATTTCAGTCGCGCTACGACCTACACATAAGTTCCATTTTGTAATTAACTTTTATTACATAATTTCGTGCTTTTAGGTCTGATCGGTATACCGATGGGGGTAATTAGACCTCTTTAAATGTCATTTGACCTTTTAATTTTTTTTAAAGTTCTAGCCTTCCACTGTGTCTTGTATTTTCGCCAGTATAATTTCATACTTTGGCTAGTCAACATGAAGTTACTGAAAAAATGTAAGTACCCACCATTTGTTTGACCTTACTGTGAAAATAGTTATTTAATTAGTTGGTGATACTGGATACAGGTTTTGTTTTTGTAATTCTCAATCTAATTCAAATATAAATATTTTCTGAGTCATTACTTACTAGTGCCTACAGCATTTTCTATATCGTCAAATTAGTGATTAATTTATTGAATCAACAAAGCCAATGAAAAAAATGTGTGCGGAACCCCATGTGATCTCAGTGTTGTTTATTGACTTGTCGCAAGATTAGTCGGGCGAACACACTTGTTGCTTCGTCAATAATGCCACCGTGTGCTGAGTCCATCAGCAGCCTGTTTTCAATTACATTCACCGCATACCTGATGAGACGTAACCACAGCCTTAATCAAATCTAATCTCGGATTCACAAAGTCCGGACTTGAACAAAACCCGGACATTTCACGAACTTTTAATTCCCTTCTCTAATTCTTAAACACAATTAGAATCTACGTGCCTTGGCTATTAAAGCTAAATTACTCAGTCTTCTTTCCAATTTATATTTTCGGTATTCGACTGACTTATAGGGCTACTGGCTGTAACTACTTGTGCCATTGCCAATACTGAAAAGCATGTTAACGAGATTTTAATGTTTTCGCTTGCAAAATTTATTGCCCTCGGCGCCAATAGTGGTCTCTCCAGGGATTTACTACTGAACGCAATTTGCCGACACTGTGTATTTCTTCCAAGCAAAATGCAGGAATACCACTATTTAAAAAAACTTTATGCCGTTTGTGGGAATAAAAATTACATTTGAAAAAACTTTAAACACAATTTCAAAGTTATGGTTGAGTATAAAACGAATGTGGTTGGGAAGTAAAAGCAGTTATACGGAATTTAAATTACTTTAAGCTTTGTTTATTATTAAACAGCTATTTATTTCTTAAATGCAATATTTTACATACAAGAACGGGTGACATAATATCACGTTATTAACCGTTGCTCTTACTGCAATATTAGTTTTTTCAGGCCCAAATTTTGTTAAGCAAAGTGCAAATAATTATTGTAAACATCTTCAATTAAAAGAACTGCTAGCTAAGGATCAAGACACGCCGCCGCTTATGGTCTATTAGGTATAGGAACCATTCATATATATATGGAACTAAAACAACAAAATCTTTTTCTAAAAAAGTTTATAATCTCATACCGAAAAAAGAAACAGTTTTGGATTTATGTTTTTTTGAAAGACACGACTTTTCGAATGGTCTTTGAAATAAATAATTTGTAATACTTAATAACTTGATAGGCATATTACATGACCAAAAATAAGGCTATGCATATAAATCAAACTAAAATATAGCTCGAAAGGTTCGTTACCTTGCTATTTAGGTACTTAGGGCCTGCCTTGTATACCTAACTAAAAAATATCGACTGATTGTTGTGTAGGTAAATGTACGCTCAACCGAAGCACAGTCTTCTGATTCGTCCTCTATACAGATACACACGGTCGACAAATTAGTAAATCGTGCATTAAATGCGACATCCGTTTCTGATGGTACAAGACGACACAAGCATACACGACATTAAAATCGCAGTGTTCCCGCTCCTACATGCAACAGTTGATTAAAATAACGTTCTAGTACTGTAAATCTTTCATAAACTCATCTTGATGTTAAAAATAGACGTAAATAGTCGCGTATCAATATTTTTAGAAACCTTCAGGTAAATACAACGGGTATTGGGTTATTCAGGTAAATTTTTGGGGTCATTATTTTTGCTAAAAGCGTTTTCGATTATTAGAGGAATGTCATACAATATGATTAGACTTATTGGCGTTTCTATTTCAAGTTTTCCTAGAGCTCGTGATAGATTAAGGCCAAGTATTTTTATAAATGCCCAAGAGGCGTTATCAGCTATTTTAGTATGACTTTATCCTGACGTTTTTATTTTAAGTGCTGTCTTTCTATCTTAAATGATTTGGACAAAATAATTAATCTTTTTATAAACGTCTCTCAGTTTTAGTGATTCTTACATTTATGCTCAGGCCTCCTTTTGCCCCCACTTTTCCAAAGTTCTATCTTACGAAAACTGAGGGCAATTCGGTATGATCAACACGTACAGCTATCATACTTACAGCTGTAATATTATTATAATATCTGCAAATCTATGTCATTATAAAAACACCAGTTTTACTTGCTCGGAGAAATATTGGTGGATGATAGAATTACGGTCTCCGCGGCACCGGAGTTTGGAGGGCTCATGTTATACAGGGTGAAATTAGAAAAAAAAGTCTGCTGTTCCCTACATTTTGACGAGTTATGCGAACATAAATGTAGGGAATAGCTGATATGATTTTCGCGATTTCAGGTTTGGTCCCATAGTAAAATTTGTTCATAATGATGAGTATAATCTCCCATTTTGATTTGTCGCATGTTTTCAATTTCACATTCAAATTTATAATATACTTGTATATAACATATACAGATATGTTATATACAAGTATATTATAAATAAAATAAGAAAAAAGCAGGCGCTCATTGGGGATCAAAAAATTCATGTTACTTTTGAATCATAGTATTCTGACCCTGGGAATTCTGCTATCACAATTCCACCTTTAACATCTAGAGACCCCAGATGTTTTGCATGTGGTCCACAAGAAGTGTCATATCATATTTTCGATATTACATTCAGGGGAGGGTTCGCGATCGCGATTTTTCCAAGATGAATACATTACGGTCGCTTAGTATTCACCTCTGTAGTCTCAGATTGCGTTACCTTGTCTCGTGGCATATTGCACGATGCCGGTGAAATACTGCCGACTTTGAAATATGCACCTCGGCTTATCAGTACCAAGTTAATAGCAAATAATTGTGTTGGTTGGTTTAGGTATTAGATAGATTCTAGCTTGATAAAGTCTTACCAGTTTTACCTACGTGCAGCAGTGCTCACGTCCGTCCGCCATAATTATGTGGCCATTTACCTATATTTACCGAGGTAAAAAAAACCTTTCTTGAGTTCTAAGTTGGCCTTCAAAATGGGTTCAGTAGATCAAAAGATAGAGTCTCATTTTCGCATTGATAAAAGGTTTATTTTACAAAGTCGTCACAAGTCAATGAATATTTTTTATTACCATTAATATTTATAATACCTAGCTGGTGATAAATAATAATTACAGCACAAAGTTTCCCAATACATCTCCCATCTGAAGTCAGTATGTACTTAGTTAATGTTGAAGCCGGTCTTAACCGAGGTTAGTCTGATTATAAATGTGTGTTAGAAGTGGAAACGACAGTCCAAAACCAATCTTGATCCTTTTTGATTGATTAATTTTTTGACAAAATAGAGACTCATAGGTCCGTCCACCCATTGTGATTTGCTCCATGGCCAAACTATTTCCCAGTTGCTAATGTCCCAAGTGTCTTCATATCTACACTTTTGAGGACCCAAAGCTTCTGAAACGTAGCCTCTGTGGCAGGCTCAAGCAATTATAACAAAACACTATCGGTTTGACAAGAAAACGAATGCATGCGTGAAAATCTATACCTTGTAACTCTGTCTGTCTTTTCACGCCTTAAAACGGCTGAACCGATTTCGATGGGCACACAGGTAGAATATGACCTGGGTGGGCATACGATAGACTTTTTCTGAATCCCGGTAGTACGTTTCCGTGTGATAATTTCCGACACGTGCAAAAGCTAGTGCTAAATAAAGATTTTTTGTCGTCCCCAGAATAAGTAGTTTACAATGCAGGTTGATTACTGAAGACCTTTGCTCGACAGTGAATTGAGACCTAGCGCAATCATGCTATCAATCAATCAATAAATCAATTTATTTATCAACGCGGCGGGTTAGGTCTGTTACAATTGATTGCAAGTTTTTCGATGTGGAATTTAAGACGGTTGTTTCATGACCGCTTTTGTAGGGAATATAGAATAATACTACTTAGAGTGAATTTCACCAAACTTTTATACCTAAAATAAGTCTTATTCTGAGAATAAATTTGGTCAGTTTTTCTATTCTAGAACTGTCAGACGTCACTTTTATTCAACGAATAAAAGATATCTAACTTTGGTGAAATCAGCCCTTAATGTCTTATAATAATTATCTCTGAAGTCAAACATTATTAAATTAGTCATGAACTTTCATTCAATATTTCATTTAGGATTGTGTTTGAGATTAAATTCCTGGATATCTTTCAAGACATTTTCAAAAGAAGAACGTGAGGGCGTGCAATCTGCTCATGCATAAGAATCTGGTTTGGGATCCGATTTCTGAATTATGCATGATTTTCATAGAGTTAGTCCGACAATAAATTCTTGTACAAAAATCCTTTTGAATTTTCACAGATTACCTGGATTTTGTTTGAACCAATTTCTGTAAAGCCATTTTTAAATTACAGCTTCCGTTCGCGACTTCATTCTCGTGAAAGTTTATGTTTTAACCATAGACTTATAAAAAAGATGGACCCCGCGCCACGCATATCGAAAGTAAAGCACAGTAAGTATGTAACACCGACCACCGACCGTTTGCACAAACACGCCTTACGCTCACATTTACATCATAGTATGCCGACCGGCCGCCATCGTGACACGACAGCGTCAATCGTCAATCACGCACACATAGATCGGTACGGTGCTTCACTTTCGATATGCGTGGCGCGGAGTCCATCTTTTTTATAAGTTTATGGTTTTAACATTAAATATATCCTATGACACTCGGTACACAATACTGTAGACGAATCAGATTCCGAAAAATCGTATCTGTAGTTCGAAGTTTACACCTACACACAAACTCACAAATTTTACCTCTTTATAATATTAGTATAGAATAGAATACTCTTTATTATTTAGATGAAACAATATTATGATTTCGCCGACTAATGTAATAGAAAACTAATGTTTAATGGCAGATATGTTAACTATGATAGAACACGAAATATGTACTATTGAGATGAACTTTACGGGTCCGTTATCGGAACAGTATCACTTACAAACTGATACGATACGTACCGAGATTAATGGATGCTGCCCTTTCCTGGCTTATGGCTGCATAGAGATTCACGGTCAAGAGTATCTGCTAACACTGATTTACTTTTTCGGTCCAAAACCTTTTCGAAAGTGTAGGTATTTAAATAAAAATAATAGGTCCGTTTTTTTTTTGTTTGGATCCTAATTCTTTATTTTAAATAATAGTAGCTTACGTTACTCCTTATAACATCAGCTATCTGCAAGTGAAGGTCCCGTCAAAATCAGTTTAGCCGTTTTGGACATTACCCGGAACAAACAGACAGACACACAAAAATTTCAAAAGTTTTTTTTTGTTTGTTATAAATACCGTATATACTTTCATATAAGGGCTGATTTTTCAATAGTCAGATATTTAATATTTGTTTGTAAATATTGCCGTTTGACAGCTTTTATATAGAAAATATGTCAAACTGTCATATTTATTTATTTATTTAATACTTCAAGCACAAAAATGTACAGAGGCGGACTTAATGCCATAGGCATTTTCTACCAGTCAACCTTTGAGTGATGCAGAGACAAACATTACATTACACACACATTTATTCTTCAGATAAAAGTTATCTGACTTGATAAATCAGCCCTTAGTAAACAGCTCATATTTTGACATTACCTTACAACCTATTACCAAACAGACACTTCATATTTATTTATTTGTATACTTAGATGACGTTTGAGTGAGTGAGTGAGTGAGTGAGTGTATTATGATATCTATCTTTACACCGAAAAAAGAACATGGGAAGCATTTGGTGAAATGTTACAAACAAGCCCTGTCGAACAGTAAATGATTGGTATGTTATAACATCAACACTTTCTTCGAATAAATTATGATTGAATGAAAACTTCAAACGAAACACGTGGCGAGCAGCGTAGGTCGTCGGGACAAAGCAGCTGTCGCAACCTCTAAATAAGTCATTAATTACAATTGTCTAACAGACATTGCAGTGGCATTGTAGACCTTAACCCACGCGTTTTACTAAACGCACATTGTCCTAAATTCCCTAGCCGTCAATAGACATGATAAAGAGAAATGAAAATAATACAAAATTGTTTATTGTTTATAAAATACATACATCGGACGTTGGCCGCACAACTGTTGGACTAAAGTGGAGCTGGGCTGGTCTTATATGTCGCATGTCGGAGCAGTAATACAAAAAAACCACAACTCAGTGGATCCCAAACAGCGGGAAACGACTACCCGGTAGGCTAGAAAGAGAGGGTGGTATGGCCTGGACTGATTCTTAAAGGATTGAATGGACAACACACGCTTATAAAAACAAAAGAAGCCAAAAGCCTCGTATGCAACAAATAAAACTTTTAAAGTGAGACAATTTTGTCCATTGCTTAAATTCGACAGGTCACAATTTAATGGTCACACCAAGATCAAAGACAACACACATTGCGTAATTACTCCGTGTTGCGATTCGAATTCGATTATGTTTTGTTTATTTTGCACGATTAGTATTTGTAGAGAATTTGCGCAAAGGCGAGATGAGTTGGCCAGACATTAGTCAGTAGTTATAACCTTGAGAGTGCAGTAGTCTGCAGCTTTAACCGCAGTAACCTTAATGAGTTACACAATGTAGTTCAAAAGAATTGTTTACATCAAATTTAGGAGGAAATGAAATTGCGCTGGACACATCTGCCGCAAGTCAGACGATCAATGGGCCAAACTTACGACCAAGTGGGTACTGCTTAATGGCAAACGACATCGCGGCAGGCTCTGACAGATGGCGGGATGAGCTGGACTCCTTTAATAAAGATTGGTCCTTGGTAGCTCTTGACAGAGAGAGGTGGCAAGACATTAGGCTAAAAAAAAGAAAAAAAAGGTAGGAGGAATTCTCTTCTTGACAACGCATTGAATATCTGTTGTAATATAATAATATAGTATAGTGCTCCAGACCGTATTTCGGTCATAGCGGCCAATCTTAACGGAGAGCCTTCGGTGCGGGAGATATTAACTACACAAGTGTGTGCGCAGACACAGATGCACTCTCTCTTCCCTCACTCTCATACAGAGGGTGCACCTGGGTGCAAAACGATGATTAAAGCAGTTCACTATGAGAAGGGGAAGAACGTTCTCACATACCGATGGCCGTAATGAAAACATAAACTGTATCCCAATTCCTTCCGTGAGTGAAATGAGGTAAACAAATTATGTGGTGGTTACAGTGCTCTAATCATTTCTACGTAAGTAGGTACGCGCGTGGTCTGCGGCTTTCAGGGGCGCCCGTGTGTTTATACTATGTATTTAAAACGCTGCATGAGGTAATTGTGAAACTATGAGAGGAAATATTTTCAAACTGGTAAAAACGGAAAAAAATACAGTTAAATATTAGGATCAGTATCAGTGACGTTAATATCTATTTTAGTGTGTAGGTGTGCATATTTATTTCGAAATATATTAAACTTTTTTAAATAATAGGCATCTGCTTATAAATAAAACTGTTAACTTGTATCGATAATCAAGTTAGATGAGACCTACTGGTGTAATTTTCGGTTTTATTTAAATGTATGTCAAGTGACTGCGCGGAATGAAGCTCTCCTACGTATATTTTGATATTATAATCTTCACGTACCTACTAGATTTAAAGTACGAGCTATATGTATAAAATCCGGTAAGCGGTCTGAAGCGTTTTGTTAAAATAATAAAAATCCTTGAATTATAAAGTTATTCCAGGTTTTTCGCAAAGAGCTGACAGTAAGCCGTATTCTGAATATATAATCCCCGACCTGACGACCTTTATATCGCAGTTTGCAGTGTCCAGGCCTGCGCTGCCTCCGCCATACTATGAATAGTATGGAATAATTATAATAATAATACCATAGTATGAACCTGACTCACTGTTACGGATTACCGAGATATTTCAAGTTTCAACCTCCCGTATTTTACTATAATCCTGGTATAATTTCGCGATGAAATTCCCATTAAATCGCAAGCTTTAAAACTAGTAGGCGCTCAAGTTAATAGTCACGAACTATTTATCGTTAAACGTAATTTAATGTTATACTGATGTGGGATAGGCAATTTAGAACTTGATTAAAGTTTAAATTGCAGACATCAGCTGGTAATTAATTGAAAAACTCTTTACAAAGACATGCGTTTGTAATTCGTTTTGAACAATAGCGAATTAAATTGTTTTCTTTGAATGGTAATTTATTATGATCTATGCACAATTTTTGTAAA
Source organism: Gortyna flavago (assembly GCA_963669345.1). Lineage (NCBI taxonomy): Eukaryota > Metazoa > Arthropoda > Insecta > Lepidoptera > Noctuidae > Gortyna > Gortyna flavago. The sequence continues at coordinate 7,506,361 of OY770144.1, forward strand.
GCCTTAAGCGCAGGCCACACCGCCAGCTAGCGGGCGGGCGGGCTAGGCGGGCGAACATCGTTTCACCTCTTTACATACTTCGGTTCACACCGCGAGCTACCGACTAACCTAACGAGCTAAGCTAACGAAATATCCGACGATTCCAGCGAAGCTACTCGTTCACCTCGTTGGCGCGCCCGCGCTTCGCTAGCTTAGCTCGCCCGCCAGCCCGCTCGCCCGGTTCGTTCGCCCGTCTTCCCCGTTTCGAGTAGACTAGTCGACGCTCGTCGTTCGAATAGCAGTGTAGTGTTTACGTTTGTGAACGATGAATATGTCATATATCGACGAAAGTTCTGATGATGATTTAACTACAAATATTAAAAAAAGATATTACTGTTAAATCTCTTCGAATTAAGAAGAAGAGCTCGCTCTCCAATCCGCGCCCCCCGCTTCGCCCGCTCCGCGCGCTCCGCCCGTCGCTCGTCTGTCCGTAGTTTTCGGTGTGAACCCCATAGTTTAGCTCGCCAATATTTCGCGTAGTTTGTATAGTTTCCTTCGTTCGCTTTGCCCACCCGCCTAGACCGCCCGCCCGCTAGCTGGCGGTGTGGCCTGCGCTTTACTGGTCGTTTAAGTTGTTCGTTGGCGAATAAAGCGCAGGCCACACCGCCAGCTAGCGGGCGAAGTGGGGGGTAGTAATATCTTTTTTGTAATATTTGTAGTTAAATCATCATCAGAACTTTCGTCGATATATGACATATTCATCGTTCACAAACGTAAACACTACACTGCTATTCGAAAGACGAGCGTCGACTAGTCTACTCGAAACGGGGAGGACGCGCGAACGAACCGGGCGAGCGGGCTGGCGGGCGAGCTAAGCTAGCGAAGCGCGGGCGCGCCAACGAGGTGAACGAGTAGCTTCGCTGGAATCGTCGGATATTTCGTTAGGTTAGTCGGTAGCTCGCGGTGTGAACCCAAGTATGTAAAGAGGTGAAACGATGTTCGCCCGCCTAGCCCGCCCGCCCGCTAGCTGGCGGTGTGGCCTGCGCTTAAATCAGGACAGATAACAATTTATGTCAAGTCCGAGTAATTAATGTCGTAGTTTAAATATATTTTTACAATTAGGCTAGATTTCTTAAAGCCACTCCATGACAGATAGCTTTTGAAATGCTCAACCGAGGTCCGAGATGTTTGGAATTAACATAACTAATTCCAGAATTTTTTAAAACGGCGTCTCTAAGTCTCTTCATAAAAGAATCTAAATTACATTATATGAAGAAGAAGAGTTTGTTTGTTTGAGTGCGCTAATCTCTGGAATTACCAGTCGGATATGGAAAATTCTTTCTGCATTTTATAGTCCTATTTTTAAAGAAAGGCTAATTTATTATTTAACATCACGCCAGGAAAAAGAGTCGAGCAAAAAGAAAATAAAAGTCAGAAAGAACTCTAAGTAATACATGCGCGGGCAGGCGATGCGATGCAACGGGGTGGGTCGGGGAATAAGAAACTTTACGCAAACGAAGTTGCGGGCAGAAGCAAGTGTGGAATAATTTTGTATCGCAATAAAGCTCTTGCGTTGACTTGTGACATTCTCAAATGAAAATGATTGTGATATACAAATATCAACTAGGTAATTGATTGCTGTTAATACCTACTTGTAAAACGGTCAGATGAACTTATTTCCTAATTATAATCGAGGCTTCGATTAATCTTGGTCTTCCAATTTCCTTTCTCTTTTTTACTCCCGAATGGTGAATTACCTAAGACCCACTGCCTCTCACAGAGAGGAAGCCTGTGTCCCAGCAGTGGGAACGGTATACTTAGGCTGATTATGCAAAACAGACAAAGGGCAAAGACAATATTTCGCCCGTTTTCTGGAAATCTGAAGGTTTTGGTCATTTGCCAATGAAAAACGTCAACGATGAATACTGACGAGTTCCTCGTAATCTTTGTGAAGTTAATTACATCGGTAGGTACCTTCGATCAACAATTGTTGATCGAAGGTTATTATTACTATATGATCCTTGAAAAATAAGAAGAAATCACGTTCATTGCATTATCGTGTCAAGCTGGTTAACTTATAGGTAGATACTAAAATTAAACTTTGAATTCGTCTTGGTAAAAGTAAATTTTTGCGCAATCATAATTTGTCTTATTATGAATATCCGTATGTTTCGACAACAAGACTAACGCTATAAATATTGTTCTTAATTAATTAAAACGGTATTTAATGCTGAATTAAGCAATTAGGCAGCAGATACACTTCCGTGTGTGATTGTACTATGTTAATATCTTAATTAGTAACCAGTAACAAAGCAAAATCGTTTGTACCCGATTATTGGCAAGAAGCTTGGCCCCTCAATGAACACGGTCGTCCCAAATTATTGAACGAATTTCCTAATCGAACTATACTTTGCACACTTGCGAATAAGAGCTAGACCGAAAGAAGTGTAACATTTTGACCGTCTCCGTTTTTCTTCATTTATTTACCCTCAAAAGTCGTTAATTTATTTCATTGTGCCTGTTATTTAATACATAATTTACAGTGAAAGGAGCTTCGTTCTTAACCGGGTGTCCCTCGACACCTCTCGACTTTTTTTAGTACCCGGTTATTAATAAGAGTGCTTACCCCGCTATAATATGGAACTGCTGAAATGTACCTGTAGGTACTACCTACACTTACATTTTTGCCTAAACTGTATTTAGGTAATATAGGCTGATTTTATTATTTTTTTTATGATATAATACTTCAGTGTGGAAAGCTGTGGGGAGACCTTTGCCCAGCAAAGGGAAAAAAATAGATCGAAAATTTTTTTTTACATAAATTTCTTCTATTCGTTATTGTAAACGCCAAACGTAGTAAACGTCTAGGTTTGGTTAAAAACGTAAAGCCTTTTAAACCTTCATCTAAAGCACGATTTGTTTGAGTGTTAATTCATCGAAAAAAATCTTATAAGTAAAACGTTATGAATAATAAATTAATGAGTCATAATTATAATTTTTCCATTGACCCAGGTTATTGCACTTTCCCAATGTGCTATTAATCATTATTATTAGTCACGAACATTATTTGCAGTTATAAAAAAACATTGATAATGTTTGATTGCTACGAAAAGTCTTATTTATTTCAGTAGTATTAGAGATACAATAGACTTTTAAAATAACCGTACCTAGAGTATTTAATAATTAAATTTTCTATATAATTTATTACATTAATCTACCAAGTATCTTGAGAACAACAGTTAAATTAAATTAAGATACCGTTTGTAAAATAATACGAATATGACTAATTTATTGATCCATTGTTACAAAATAAATATACAAAAATAATTATTTGTATGGTTATTGTAACTAGAATAATTAACATATTTATTTGAACAGTGATCCTCAAAATAGGCAGCGCCTGTATCTTGGGGGCCTGAGTTGCGTTATCTTAAATTTTAATTCGAGACATGTTAGCATTGACTTAAATTTAATTTAGGATGTTTGATAATGGATAATAATCAGGTTGACTACCTACCTATACTTTAAAAAAAAATCATTAACTCGGGAAGACTTTCATTACCATAAATAAATCCATAACGTGGTATCTCCAAAAGTTGTTAAAGTTCATCTTTGTAACCCTGTATTTTAATTAAGGCCTAAGTTAAAACTTCATGGAAATTGTTCTACCAGAAACGCATCGCACCGTTGCTTTGCGCTTGTTTTGCGGTAGCTTTTAATTGTTGAGTGTTAAGATATAGGTTTATTCCCAAATGCATAATGAGCAGGTCCTTTGAATAAAATATAGGATGTAATGTAACTCAATTTGGAGTCATTGTTTTTATTGTGATTGTGTTACATTTAATTGTTCATAAAGTCATACTTATTTTCAATTTAATGCCAATAATAATTTGAATAGACCAGGTACATAAATTATTGTAGAACATTTTGATCACGTTTGCGGTTTCAGTCACGTGTTTATATCGAAATGAACACGTGTTTGAAAGCTTATAAATGTTAAACGGAAGTTGTAATGATAAATACGAGTTACTTAATTACTTAGTTACTCAATCAAAACCGATTAAGTATCGAACGTACCGAAAATAAATGAAAATATCAACGAAAATCTTAGGATACTTACATTAGGCATTGTTTCATCAATGGAAAAATTATTTTCGCACTGAACCCAGTGTGGTACCAGCCAAAACTTTCCCCATATAGTTTATGATTGTCCAGTGTGTTCCCCGTCCGTTCGGAAGGTAAGGCGGGGGTGGATTCGATCGACAATGATTTACTACTACCTCCATTCATGAATGGCATTCCATTCGACTCGTGTACGATTCATCAACGACAACAGTTGTTTTGTGTTGTCATTTGTTTTCGGGGTATACTCTCCTTTCGATGTCATTTGTAAAAACGTTTTACCTTTAGCCTTACTAAACTTATGATGTGTATTTTGTCTCTGTCACGATTCGCACCTGTTCTACATCGTTGGACTTCTTTTGTATTGTTCTGTCTATGCATATTTTAGGAACTGGTTAGTTTTTGGAACGAAGTTCTTTAACGGAGCTTGTGGTAGGAGTAAACTGGAAGATATCATCACGTAACGAAAAGCGAATTGCCCGTCCTCCATGCGACTTTTTATCATATAATAGAAAGTGAAATAGTTTTCATGGTTTTCGAGGGTGCTGAAGCCATCGGGTCAGGAGGTCAAAATGAAAATCTTAAGACGGAGGGCGGCTACAAAAAATTTAAAAACTTTTGTCTTGGTTGTCGTATCTGATGGTTTTCGAGGGTGCTGAAGCCGATAGTGAGGTCAAAATGAAATTCCAAGATGGCGACTGCAAAATGCAATGTTTATCTATCGTTGTTGCCTTTACTGCAACAAAAGTTTAGTTTTTCGGCTAGCTTAAAAGCAAGGCTAACACAGTCTTGAACAAATAGTTTAATCTTTCAAATGTGTTTAAAAGGTAAATACCGTGATAATAGGCGTTTAACTCGCTAGCTCAGTAACATTAAAGTTAAAGACATATACTGCGCCGTACGCTCCCGCTTTTAAGAAGATTAAAATCTGCATAACTGATGTTTTTGTTGTTTCGTCGACATACTGAAGTAGGCAAACAATCTCTGCTGAATTTTGTTGGGTTTCCCGTTTATTTAAATATATTCTTTTAAAGAAACTTATAACAGCATTCGCCGTTTACAAATTAAAAACATCAGCGTGGTAAACCAAATAAGAAATACATTTTTCAATTTTTTTTTTGAATTTTTGTAAATACGCCTTTGAAGTTGTTTTCCTCTAGTTACGTAGTTTTTTTAATAAATGTGGGTTTTACAAGCGAAGTTTGCTAAATAGATTCAGCACGAAGTGAATAAATAATTAGCTGGATTAAGCCTGATTAAAACGTCTAATTATACAATGACGTCATCTTAGTGTGACATATTCATGAGATTCTAAGTACGAGTACTATAAGAATACCATAATCTGCATTTAAACATAAATCATACCGTTCACATACACTTATCCATAAACCTGATTGATCGATGACAAACCTAATTATTTTATTATATTATCAGATTATCACTCAGCAAGAAGGTCATTTCAGATCAATTTGTTACTCTGCACGTGTAATTAACAGGATTTCCACAGCGTAAAAAAAAACGAAAACAGCCAGTATAATAAATCAACTGCGGTTTTTTTAGTGTACAAAAGATGTTAGGTGTGACGAATAGTGTTATACCAGTGAAGTGTTATGGAGTGACGATAAGGATCGAGATGTAGACTGGACTGGAAGCGTCTGGTGACGCGCGGATGGCGACTAGAGCAAGGTAGCGCCCGCATGGGGCAAACGGCGAGCATGTGCCGCCTCCACGGATCATGTCTGCACCACAAGAAAAGTACGTATTTAGATAAGGTAGAATTGTTCGTCAAAGACTGATTGTTTCTCTTGATTTACTGTGTTCTCATCTGATCCAACAATAGCAAAACATATTGATGCGCCAGAGATCAGGTATATAAAATTTTTGAAAGGTTTCATATGGCCCACTGCAAAACGATAATCACAAAACACCCCAGTGCTTATGATTGCTTGATTTTAATACAAAAGGCCTGTAATATTCCTACTGCTAGAACTCAAGCCTCAATCTATCACTAATTGGTGGACCAAGCGTGGTGATTATTACGGTATAATCCGTATAATGGGTACAACTAGAATAATTCGTCGCGGCCTTGTTCAAGCAAGGTCAGTGTTTAGTAGTGGATTGTTCTAGCATGATAGTTATTGTGGAAAAATCAGACTGATTATTGTAACCTGTGGCATTTTGTTATTGATCAATCCAAAGTTTGATGAATTTATGATGAGTTTAGAAGATTCTGACAATAACCATTTTAAACTAGATGCGCATTACCATTTTTATTTCCTTTTTCAAGAAGCCTGTAGTAATTTTGTGTCAAGGACTATCATTAAATTGGTATAATTTATTGTTTTTCGTACATGACCTAAGGCATTGCTATGCTATAGGTCGTGTTCGAAATTGGTCATCGATATTCTAATGTAACTATTCCGAATACTTAAGAAAGTTTTTCTTTTTACGTAAGTAGCTGTACCCAAGCAATGTCGCTGACCTGAGCGACACACGACCGCAATGTGAAAAGAGACCACAATACAATTCAAATTGACAATGTATTTAAGTAATGTATCCAAACTAATAAACGAATAAACATCAATCAACATAAATATTCAATTTAAAATGATATCGTAACGATATTACGTAATCGTACTGAACCTGTCTGTCATAGGGCGGTGTGGTCAGTAGGTCTATTAAATAATTTATATCTGCTGCAAAGTAATCCACTGAAAGGAATCTTCCATTCGAGCTGAGGCCAAGGCTATACATATTACGCAGCCTTAAACAGCTGTGTACACTGATGGCCTCTTTTTACGTTAAAAACTATTTAATTTTTTTACGTGAATAATTTATTTTGTTCTAGTATTTACAACAATCTCATAAAATCGTTCTACCGTTTCCTACGGTTTTATGCACAGATTGGATGTACAGTCACAATAAAAACGTAGGTGAAGTGAGCTGTCATTACACCTGATGAGAGATTGACAAAATTGGCAGTTCATTTCATTTCAAGCAAGTTTTCACAGTTAGATTTTTACAGAATAGACTGGCCCTGACAGCGGCGCTGACCAAAAATCTTAGAACTTGTCACATTTCATAGTGATTTCTATAGTTCCACTTTCTACCACCGGGCCAGATAAGTTTGTGCCACTATACAACTCATTCCATTCACAAATTGTGCGCATTCTTTTCTGTTTATTTTCGCGCCATTACGTATAGAAACCTTGTGCGTATATTATTGTCATTTGAGCGTAAGGTCATTGACTCTGATAAGACATTTTATGTATCCTAATGTAAAATGAGTACAATCGGTTATATCAGTACCATGGTCTGTTCTTTAATTTGTATATTATGTTGAAGTCAGATGACGATATCATTCGCGACTGTGGTAATTATATTGCTTGCGATTCATTTCCTTCAATTATAGGTTTACTAATCTGTGCTAGTAGTCCAGCCACGATTATGTTCACCTTCAAACAATGATATAATACCATTAGGTATTTTTTTAAATTAATCTTAAAATTACTTCAACGTTGATAAATGTTCTAATTTCGTTCTAAGGACAATTAGGTAAATGATTCATGACTTTCCATAATGTTTGGTGAATTGGGAATTTGAGTTAATAATATGGCTGATTTACATTAATTGCAATAGTTAATTAGCGAGTTTAGTTCAAGAAGTAAGTTATGTGTCCAAACTTCAGTCTAATTGTGACAGTTTTTCATTGTGAAGGGTCAAGGGACTTAATCAATGCAAACGTAAAGCTCCCGCAGACAGGCGCCACCTATAGGAGTCTATAGATTCAATGCTAAGTTTTTAGAAATGTTCGTACATTTACCCCTATGACAATAAGTAATTATTTTAATTAAAATTAACATAGTGCCCACCTCTTTTTTTGTATGTTTATTCATACTGCAAATTAAATTCGAATGGGTCACACATACAATATTGGCCTCCAAAAGTTAGTTGACATTTTTCCACTACAGCTGTGATTCCACATTATGATTTTAAAAAAAAAAATATTTTGGTTATCCTGAGGGATACTTCATTATTTTTTATGATAAGTCATAGGTTGAATTAGTCAATAAAAACGTTATAGTGTACAGTTAAATCATTTTCATAACTAGAATTTTAAATCATAAAGTGTGTCACAACTTAAGTGGAAAAATGTCAACTAACTTTTGGAGGCAACTATACATGTTTCGGAATCTTAAAGAACAGAATAGTCTTTTATGTTCTACTAGCTGCGCCCCGCGGTTTCACCCGCATAAGCTTCGATCCCGTAGCAATATCAGGATAAAAAGTATCCTATGTGTTAATCCTGGTTAAAAAATATCTATGTGCCAAATTTCATCCAAATCCGTTCAGTCGTTTTTGCGTGAAGAAGTAACAAATAAATACAAACACACTCGCAAACTTTTGCCATTAGAATATTAGTGCGTATTTCTAATGACAGTCAATTTATATTTTATAAGTTTCTAGATTGTTACTAGCCAGTAGCCATGCATATGGGCGCCATAGCTAGAACTATAGATTTCTAAATAAGTTTTTGTAGTCTCTTGAATCCGACCCCAACCTCTGGTTTTTTCTCACGCGATACGAGCACCGGAAAGTATTCAGTGTTTTTTCAAACAGCAGAAACGATTTCTATTTATTATAAACTTTGAGATGAATGTTGAAGTAGTGAACTGGTAAGGGTTTATTACTGGTTACCAAAATGGTATGTTCAATACTTATTGCTGGTCATCACTGGCTAATATGGTGCCACTAGTCGATATTTTTTCCATTCAAATTTCGGGAGAGTATTACTTCACTGTTTGACATTGTGCATAGTTAAACATGATATCTTTTTGTCTTATTATTAATTTTGTCTGTACGGAAACAGAATAGTAAAATAAAAAGCCATTAAAAAGTTACGAGCCAACAAAAATTCGCTTTTCTTGCTATTTTTAACGTAACTTTGGGTGTAAATAACTAATAAAAGAACTGTAAAATCTTCAATACAATGTAACTTTATTTGTAATTGATTTATGCAGTGTTTTTTTTTTATAAAACTCGATTTTCCAAAGCACTTTCCGATTTTTTTTTTGCGGATTTTCTGTGCGTGAGAACTAAACGTTGTGCATGTAGACTAGCGTCTAACTCGTCACTGCTACTATCTCTGTCGGAAACGAAACCAGATGAGACAGCGTCCTTTTTGGCCATGACCAGTAAGCTCGAGCTCGCGACTACTTCCACCTTAAGAGTGGCAGAAAACGCTCCTCTGATAGCCACCACAAAGAGACACATACCTTTAGGCTGCAACGTTCTCATTTGTAACGCTACGGTTTGCTAGAAGGACGGTGACCACATAACGGCCGCAGCGACAGCTGTCATGAAAGTGATGGCATAGGGGTCTGATTTTGCGGTAACAAAAAACACTCTCTAGGGAAACACACCAACTTACTTTCATAGATAACGTTTCAGTGACTTCATTCGCATGTAACTGGCGGACGCTATATGGCGGTCACCTCTCTTTTAGGAACCCGTACCTTTAACCACTCAGACTGAAAGAACTCCTGATTGATATCTATCAACGGACAGCTTAGACCACTGAAGGAAAACACACGAAATTGGAAACATGTTTTCCTCTCAAGCTGTCGAGTGAAAGACAGATTACGCGCACATAGATAGAACTGCTATGACAGCAAAGGTTTGGCTTCCTAAACAAGCGGTGAACGGTCACATAATAACGGTTGTTCAAATACATAGCGTTTTTTGACACCTTCATTTCAAACACAGGCGGAAAAGCCAGATGTTCATGACGGCCACCGTTTTTTTAGGAAACTGTAGCTCAAAAAACTATTCAACACAGTTTCTGAAGGAGCTGCTATTGATTTATCATAAGTGGTTTCAAAGAGAGGGATGTATTATTCGTGTTTGATGTACCGTAACTAGTGCATCATTAATCATGTAGGGAACTTTGTATGAGGAGTAGCTTTCAGGATGTTAGGCGGTGGTCTTTTGTGCTTAAATCGTTTTTTTTTTGTTGGGAGTAGGTATATGTTTAAGGAATATTATAAATAGGTTCTTAATAAGTAACTAATCACAAGGATCATATAAAGACCATAGAAATATCCATTTTATTGTAAGACCACCTACTGTGATTGATTATTTTGACCAAAATTGAACTCTATTAAGGTTTGTTAGCTAGACTTGTAAGCAAAAGAGCTAATACCCAAAGTTATGGGAGTATTTTTATTTGAATCTTAATACATATATTATATATTCTAAAGAAAATAAAATTGCCCCAATGCATTAAACTTTAAGAAATTGATTCCTTTTCTCTGTGTGTATCAATAGCTGAGTAATACAACTATAGTTGGCATCCTTTGTGTGGTCTCCATTATTTAATGGTCAAGAATCTATGCCATCTATATATTGTAAGACTGTTTTTTCCTTACTCACCAACTTACCCAGTGATATTGCATGAGACGAACAGGGATTTATCGCATGAGGTTTGGTTAAAATAAAGTCTTTCTTATGGTCTCCTCAATATACTTTAATTAAGTTTATTACATCCTTTATGGGTTGACTCATACTGCTATGACTTCATGTTCTTCACTATGCTTGAACTAACAATACATGTGCACACTTACATTAAATGGGGCACCTATTACCATTAGTTTCTAAAGTCCAAAGTGTGCTGCTTCATCCAGTACCGTTGTCCTGTGTTAACCAACTTGGAAAGCATCAAGACATGTGGACAATTGTCTTCGGAACCTGAAGATGTAGTCAATCTTCCATTGCCACGATTCAAGTAGAATACGTTGAATCGGGTGTAATAATGTATATTTTTTATGAGCAGACCATTGTTTTTCTTAAAATTAACTATGGACCCTGTCAAAAAGAGAAAACATGTTGAAAACCTCAATCTATCTGCATCAGACAATGTATGCAATATTAGATGTCTCAAAATTAATACTCACAGCGTCCTTATACAAATTTCACTCATTATTATTTCATTTTAACGCTGGTCCCTCTCCTCGATCTCGTCATCTAAATTATTTTCTTATATCACTCCCGTATTTAATGGAGCTTGTTCCTATCGGAATCCCAATTCCAAAGAGACACCGTTCTACAAACCTTCGTATGTCAGAACATTATTTATGGTTCATCTGCTTGTCAACGCTCTCATAACGATTATTACTAAATGCACTTAATTTATATTTTAAATTGAAATATTGCATTTAATGTTATGTTTGGATCTTAGAATTATATGCTTATTATTTTTAATTGTTCACATATAAATACTAATTTAATATTCTAACATAATTTAATAAATCTAACATCAGCGCCATCTGGTTCATCAAATAGGAATTATTCGTATTGATTATTATATAATTCGCTACTAGAGGACGCTACTGACCTTTTTATAGCGTTTGTGAAATATATTTGTTACAATACATCTCACCCCGGTTAAAAAAATTTTTTATTACTTCAAATTTTTTTTTTAAATATCAAACGTTTCTATGCACATTAAGAGTTTCAACATGTTCCTCGACAGAAGTTGAGGCAGCCTTAAAATGAATGTCAATCAAGACCACACCCAATCTTAAAGATTAAATTTTTAACTACATAAGTAGGTACCTATTACTAAATAGTGAAACTAAAGCTATACGAACATTGATTGCTCCAACTTACAACGACTAAGTACCTATTATATTAAACAATGCAGATATGCATAACGCCTACCTAATTTAAATTCAATGTAAAGTAATAACCTAATTGCTGGTCATGACTTAATTAAATACTTTTAAGCTTTAATTTAATTTGAAATATCTGGTTTAATATCCATTTATTTCAAATGCTTAAAATTTAAGTAATGATTTAATGAGATTTAATCTCTATTTATTTTAAGTGTAGGTATTTAAGTACCTTTTAAGTTAAGTTTAAAGTTTAAGATTTATTAATTAAACACTATCTTATAATCAAAGTAAGTGTTAAGTACATATTAATAAGTACCAAATTGTGACTTTGAAGTCTTAAGTTAGAATACTACTCAGTCTTTTCATTATTGTGTCGCCTACCTTTCCTCCTTTCATACCCGTCTATTAAATCTTTTAAGCCTTAATTTTGAAAAAAAAATCCTTATACCCTTCCAGCATGCATACATCCCTTTTAAATTTAAATATTTGCACGTTTATTGTTAATTTCGTGCAAATATTGATTAATTAACACAACAATGTTCAAAACTAGGAGTCTTCATATTTTAAAATGTCTTTTATGTGAAATTTACCCAAGTTTTTACCATTCATGTCCTTTAAACTATACACAACAGGTGAGTGTTTAATTGCAACAACACATCTTATAAAACGCGGTGCTAATTTAGAAGTAAAATGTTTACTAGCATCCGACAAGGTAAATGTTCTCTTATAGACTATTTGACCAACCTTATATTCTAAAGGTCGCTTCCTTAAATCATACTGCTTTTTATTTTTATCGTGCACAACTTTTAAGTTTTTACTAACTTCCAGAAATATTTGTTTAAGCTCATCTAAATTATCACCATGAATTCTGGGATCTACCACGGTTAGATCAGAAACAGGTTGTGGGAGTTCTGAGCCATGATGTAATGTTCCATCTACAAACATCTCTCGCCCATGGACGAGAAAGTAAGGAGAAAATCTAGTCGACTCATTAACTGCAGTGTTAAGTGCACACTGAATTTCCGGTATGTGATTGTCCCACTGTCTGTGGTTTGATTTCACGTATGAGGCAATCGCATACAGAATATTTCTAATCGCTCTCTCCGCCTGATTAACCTGTGGATGATATCTTGGATTATAGTAAATATTAGGCACATTATATTTGCACATTAAGTCTCTAAATTGTTTTGAAATAAATTGTGGACCATTGTCTACATAGACAAATCTAGGTATCCCATGTACCAGAAACACTTTTTCTTCCAGAATTTTAACTATAGCATTGCCTGTTGCATTCCGTATAGGAAACAACATAACATATTTACTAAAATAATCTGAACATACTAACAAGTTTGTGTTTCTCTTGGTAGACACAGGAAAAGGTCCTAACAAATCACAACAAATTGCTTCAAATGGTTTATTAACCTGTTTTGGATTACCCATTAATCCTGGACGTGATGAATTTACCGGCTTGTACTCTTTACAAGTTTGACAACTATTAACATAATTTTCAACATCCTTATACATATTTTTCCAAAAATAGTGTAAAGCTAAACGTTTATGAGTTTTAAATATTCCGAAATGGGCGCCTGTGGGATCATCATGAAATTGTTTTAATAGCTGTCCCACATCTTCACTTGGTATTACTTGTTTCCAAGAGAATTGTGAAGTTAAATTGTATTTATTCTTAGAATGTCTAAACAGTTTATTATCTTTTAATGTGTAATTTGGAAATTTATGGGGGTATTTTTCACAATTTTCTACCATTTTTAAGTACCATTTATCTTGAATGTTGTCTGAGATTTCTATTGATTCTATTTTAATCCTTGAAAGTACATCCGGCAAAACCATTTCTTTGCCCTTTCTATGTATAATATTAAAATCAAATTGACTTAAACGAATACTCCATCGAGCTAACCTACCTGAAGGATTTTTTAATTTATAAAACCATTGTAATGATGCATGATCTGTGATAATATTACATCTTTGACCCTCCACATACATTCTAAATTGTTCCAAAGCAAACAAAACTGCGAGAAGTTCACGTTCTGTAGTAGTGTAATTGACTTCATGTTTATTAAGTAACCTACTACAGAATGCAATCGGGTGGTCAAAATTATCATATGATTGTGTCAGTACAGCACCAATAGCATAAGCCGAAGCATCACATTGAATAGAGAATGGCAAGTTAAAATCTGGACACTTAAGAATTGGAGCTGAGACTAAACTTGATTTTAAGGTAGTAAAAGCTTCTTCAGCTTCCTCTGTCCATACAAAAGGGATATTTTTACAGGTTAACTTACTAAGTGGTCTACTAATTTTAGAAAAATCTTGTATGAATCTACGGTACCATCCTGCCATGCCTACAAACCTTTTAACTTCCTTAGGTGAAGTGGGTGTAGGATAATTAAGTATCACTTCCACCTTAGAAGGATCGGTACGGAGACCTTGTTTATCCACCATGTATCCAAGATATCTAAGTTCCTTTCTACAAAATTGAGATTTACTCATATTTATTGTCAAGTTTGCATCTGCTAAACGTTGATATACCTTTTCCAACAACTCAATATGTTTATTAAACTCATTTGAGATACATATAATGTCATCCTGGAAGACAAACACTTTATTATCAAATTCCGGACCAAACAATCTATCCATGAGACGTTGCATAGTGGCAGATGCTCCAACAAGACCAAATGACATGGTTACATAATGGAAGAGTCCACGTCTAGGGACAGTAAATGCTGTTTTTTCCGCAGACCCCTCACTATCATATTCTATCTGCCAATATGCAGCGCTGAGGTCAATTGATGTCAAATATTTTGCATCTCTCAGGCTATCTAATATTTGATGGATGTAAGGCAAAGGATAAGCATCTGCCTTAGAAACGGCATTAAGCTTTCGACAGTCCAAACAGAGCCTTAAGTCGCCATTAGGCTTGGTCACCATGACAACAGGAGAATTCCAAGGTGAGTTGGACGGTACAACAACACCAAGTTGCAACATCCTATCAAGTTCCTTTTCCAAAGCTAATTGTTTGGGTGGAGATAAAGGATAATACCTTTGTTTAATTGGCAGACATTCACCAGTATCTATTTTATGGGTGATTAATTTTGTCCTACCTAAACCAACTTTTTCTGTATTTATTTTTTCAAATTTGTCAATAACCTTTTGTAAAATTAAATGTTGTTCTGAAGTCAATGATTCATAACTTTCTAAGCCTTGGTCAATGTTAACTAAGTTAATGTAATTGTCAGGTAAACTAACAACTTTATTATTGTTCAATGAACTATCAAGTGTTATTAAGAATGTTTTACAAAAATCCATACCAAAAATGATTGAAGTTACTATGTTGGGAACTATGTAGAACTTAATTATCTTAATTTGAGTTAAATAGTTTATTGGTAATTGCATAAAGCCTAAACATTGTATCTTTGAACCATCGGCAGTTCTAACATTTTGTCCCTTGGGTAATCTAACCAATTTAAAACCATATTCCATAAACAATTTATGTGAATTATTTCCCAATATTGAACAAACTGCTCCAGTGTCCAACAAACCATACACTTCCAAATCCAGAATGTTAGCCAACAAATGAGGTCTAATGTCACCTGTCTTTGCTTGAAAATGAACCACATTATTATTGTCAGGTGAACAAGATGTTATGTTAATTACTAAGTCATTGTGGTTCAACTCAATTAGTTTTTTGAACACTTTGGACAGTTTACCCTCTTAAAACCTTTCTCACCACACTTAAAGCAAACCACCTCCTTTGAAACCTTGCATTGTTGAGTGAAATGATTCGTGCGATTACACCTAAAGCATTTCTTCACCTTTGCCTCAGAAGTAGATGGAGCGTCAACTGCAGCAACTGGCTCCCCAGACCTATCAGATTTTTGTTTATGACACTTCTTTGTAGGTTGAGAATCCTGACTAAGTTTTAGTTTTGAGAGGTTAGGTTCCACAAACTGCTCTGACCTAGCACGAGCAAGTTCCAACTTCTTACCATATAATTGGAGATCCTTAATGGATTTAATATCAAGTAAAGCCATTTCCTTCATGTATTCAGGTCTAATGTTGTGCATTAGGATATCCAACTGTTCATCTTTAGAGAGAGGTTTCGATAATCTATTAAACATACCCTGCATAATAGACAAATAAACAATCATTGATTCTTGCTTTGCCTGTGTACGTGAGCGTATTTCTTGAGTTAATTTATAGTCTAAATCTGGTAGATCAAAATCTTCACGTAAACAAGCCAGCAAATGGTTATAAGATGTAAAAGTTTGTTTATTTGATCTGAACCAATGTAATGCAGATTTCTCCACAAGATCCGAAAAAGCAATCAATGTACGTTCCTCAGGTATACCTCTAGCCTGCCTCAACTCTTCTAAACGTTCTATGAAAACCCTAACACATGTAGTACCATCATATTTTATATTTAATGAACATAGACTAATTGACCTTTCATTTACAAGAACAACTTGTGGTTTTCCCACCAATTCTTTCTCTGGTGATGATTCATGCGTAGATTGCATTTCCTCATCATCAGAGTCATCTTGTAATGAGGTCATTATATTAATTAACTTATTTTTAAGCTCTAGTAGTTCCGGTGAACTATCAGTCACGCGTGAAATTCTCATTAAATAATATTGAGAGCGAGCCAGTATACGTTTCATTGTTAGACTGTCTCCTGCAGTCAAGTCATTATTCAAACGGCACAGCTCAGCAACAGGTTCCGAACACAACTGTACCTCATCATCTACTTTTGGCGTCGGATAATCCTCTTGCTTAATGCTGCCTCTCCGATATATCCCACAGAGACAACGGTACTGCTTGCGCAGCACATCCCTGGTTGCTTTTACATCTGTGGAAATATTAAAGTATTTAAGCTCATGTAACAATTCTTCTTTACGAAGATAGTCAATCCAAGTTGCCTTATCCATTGTGAATAAAACAATGCAAACAATCTTTGTTAAGTATTAACTAATCTAGTTAACAAGTTCCAGTAAAGATACTATTAAGATGTATCTAATGAAATTATAACTCAGAGCTATTAAGCTAAGATAACATTTACTAGTGAAAAGGTTTATAGTTTTAAATATTAAAATGGGCTATAACCTTATTTTAAAACACTAACATTGTAAATTGTTAAAGTTAAATGACTGTAAAGATTAAGTTTAAATTATACTAAGTAAACAAATTTAGAAATAAAGCACTAAGTATCTCAATCAATCCTCATGCGACACGTTGGGCGTACAAATTGTAAGACTGTTTTTTCCTTACTCACCAACTTACCCAGTGATATTGCATGAGACGAACAGGGATTTATCGCATGAGGTTTGGTTAAAATAAAGTCTTTCTTATGGTCTCCTCAATATACTTTAATTAAGTTTATTACATCCTTTATGGGTTGACTCATACTGCTATGACTTCATGTTCTTCACTATGCTTGAACTAACAATACATGTGCACACTTACATTAAATGGGGCACCTATTACCATTAGTTTCTAAAGTCCAAAGTGTGCTGCTTCATCCAGTACCGTTGTCCTGTGTTAACCAACTTGGAAAGCATCAAGACATGTGGACAATTGTCTTCGGAACCTGAAGATGTAGTCAATCTTCCATTGCCACGATTCAAGTAGAATACGTTGAATCGGGTGTAATAATGTATATTTTTTATGAGCAGACCATTGTTTTTCTTAAAATTAACTATGGACCCTGTCAAAAAGAGAAAACATGTTGAAAACCTCAATCTATCTGCATCAGACAATGTATGCAATATTAGATGTCTCAAAATTAATACTCACAGCGTCCTTATACAAATTTCACTCATTATTATTTCATTTTAACGCTGGTCCCTCTCCTCGATCTCGTCATCTAAATTATTTTCTTATATCACTCCCGTATTTAATGGAGCTTGTTCCTATCGGAATCCCAATTCCAAAGAGACACCGTTCTACAAACCTTCGTATGTCAGAACATTATTTATGGTTCATCTGCTTGTCAACGCTCTCATAACGATTATTACTAAATGCACTTAATTTATATTTTAAATTGAAATATTGCATTTAATGTTATGTTTGGATCTTAGAATTATATGCTTATTATTTTTAATTGTTCACATATAAATACTAATTTAATATTCTAACATAATTTAATAAATCTAACATCAGCGCCATCTGGTTCATCAAATAGGAATTATTCGTATTGATTATTATATAATTCGCTACTAGAGGACGCTACTGACCTTTTTATAGCGTTTGTGAAATATATTTGTTACAATATGACACCAAATTTGTGATATCAACAAAGAAAACCCCAGTTAGATTCTATTCTGCAGGCCCTGAGATTCTTTATCTATCGCTGACATTTGAAGACAGATGGTAGCTTGTATTATACTTTCTATTGTTACTGAATCCTTTTAGGATTCTTGCCGAGATTCCTACTAAGATAACAATGGACGAATAAAATTTATTATCAGCTCCAACTCGACTGTTTAAAAGGCTCGGCCTCATCATATTTACATAAAATAACAACAAACCTTTGGCGGTGATATTCTTACAAACGTTCACACCTACACGCGAATTCGTTAGTTTTCGCTTTACAGTAACTCTGATTTATTTGTTTGAGAGTGTCCTTAAATATTGGAATAAAGCTACGTCAATTTAAAACACCCTGAAATTGGTTACAATTTGTAGTGCCTATTGGTGTTTTTCAATTGAAAGAAAGCACACTGAATTCATGATATTATTTGAAGATGAAACCGAGGCGAAATTTAATTAAGAATGAGAACCACTGTCGATGCTAATTAGCCGACGAGCCGACAGATGTCGGAAGAATGAAAAGATTAATGTTGTTTCTCATTAATGAAAGATTTTCTCTGAATAAATACAGCGGGGTTATTGCGTAACACACTATCAGTAGCAATCAGTGAACGAAATGTTTATTTTTGTTCACTGGTAGCAATGGGTTTCATTTTGACAGTTCAAGTTTCATTGCCATATTTAGGTTGTTGAGCAGGCACATTTTTCGAACATATGAATTAAAATTAAAATATACTGTAAAACTCTTTTTTGTTTCAAAGATATAATCCTTCCTTAAACAACAAAGTCGCCGAAATGTCTGTTCTTTCTTCTGTCTGTACGCGCTTATGCGCGTACAGACAGAAGAAAGAAAGAAAGAAGAAAGAAAGAAAAAGAATAAAAAAAAGAAAAAGAAAGAAAGAAAAAAAGAAGAATTATACAATTTGGTGCAGTCATTCGGAGGTTATCCTCCGAATGACTGCACCAAATTGTATAATTCTTTTTTGTTGTGTTCGGTATTGCCAGGACATGGTTGGATGTAAGAAAATCTCGGAAATACGAAAAAAAAATGCACCCGCGCGAAGCTGAGGCGGGCTGCTAATTTATTTATGTAAATATCATTTACTTATCCGAGACATAAATAATAATAATAATACTCTTGGACATTTCACACAACGCCATATAGTCCCAAGCTAAGCAACCTAATGCTTGTGTTATGGTAACGAGATGGCTGATAAACTACTTATATACATGAATTATTCCATGCGCTTAGTAATAGATTCAGCCAGCCCGTTTTCACGTAATTCAACCGTGCAGGCAAGTACAGAGAGATAGCATTGTATTTGACTGCCTACTGTTTTGGCTTGGACATTTGATATTTTTTTATTCATTTATGGGTGTTCCCAGTCGCCAGAAGATAAATATTAAAATTAAATGGATCTGGCAACTGGGACCGCGGTCCCAGTTAATTGCGGTCCCAGTTGCCGTAAACCTCCTGAATGCATGGTTACAGTTTTCGCGTCAATGTACATATGTCACCCTGTACAGTTACTCATTGACAAAGGGTAACTGTATCCTCATTTGATGCTAATACCTATCAGTTTATCTGTAACCAGACTGCAAGCAACCAAAATCCAAAGCTGAAATCGCTCCCTCTGTGATAGGATAGACAGAGGGATCGATTACAGCTTTGGATGCATGCGCTGTTGGTTGAGTAAAGTGGTCAATGATGATAAATTCCTAGAAATACCAGTCAGTTTGGTCGATGTTATATTAGTTTCATACGAAAGTGATGGTGAGTGCAGTACTTATACCTACTAGACAAGGAAGATCAAGTATTATTCAACGGCAGCTTAGGCGGATCACACACTACAACGCGCCACGCGACGGGTCGCTGATAACGCGCCGGCGCGTGATATTTTACATACAAATTCAATAAAAACGTTCTTCCACGCGGGGAATTTGGCTCCCGTTCCCGATCTGATCATCCTTATACTGAACAACTAAAAGTTCTTAAAAAGTGACGTTGCCACGTTTCAAAGGGGCTTTTGGAAAGAGTAGGTTACTATAGAGGAGAATATAATCTGCGTTGATGGATTCAGAGGTGATCTGTATTCAGTCGAAGAGTTATGATTCGTGGTATACCTTGAACAGAAATGATAGCTCGTGGGCTGATAGTTTACTGCGCTGTAACACGTATCCGATAATCGGAAGAGTATATATTGTCTGCCGTAGTTGCGAGTGGGCTGACATCCTGAATTGGAAATATTTATTGGTTCTATTGAAGCGGCGAGCCTTTAAAATATTGGTTTTTGTTCATTTGTATTTTTTTGGATGCCGAATTTTTAACTGAATTCAGTGGGATTTTGCTTTCACGGTTGTCATTGACATTTTATTTTTCTGTATAAACATGGGCTATTGATAGGTGATAGGTACTGATAGGCGATGTTCATGATAATTTTCATGCTTGTTTATTTAAATATTTTATCCGAACTTTTATTTGTTTTGTGTAAAACACAACTCGCTTTAACTTTTAGTCCGTTATGGTATGATTCATCTACTTTTTTTTTTTTTTAAGGGTTGGAAATCATCAAATGACCCTTCCTGCTCTGGGTGGAGCGGAAGGAAGTGTCAGACTCTTACTGACTAAAACCCATCCGTGTTCCTTCCTTAGCCCTTTTTATTCCGGGGTAGCGGTAACCCTTTCGGACAATCCCGCTGCCCATGATTCATCTACTAAGTTTAGTATTTTAACCATGCTGAAACATGACTGTCAAAGTTTCATTTCGACCTTCCAGTTTTCCGCTCTCGTTTTTATCTTTTAATTTTACTCCATCCCACATTTCTAGTTCATCCTTTTTTCCCAAAAATTGTTTTTCTTTTTAACCGATTTCAAAAAAAGGAGGAGGTTCTCAATTCGTCGGAATCTTTATTTTTTTAAGTATGTTCTCCGATTTCTCGAAGACGCCTGGACCGATTTGGAAATTTTTTCTTTTGTTTCAAAGGGTATACTTCCCAAGTGGTCCCATGATCATCAGGTCAGAATCTGATGATAGGGTCCCAGGGAAATCGAGGGCAACCTTCAAATTTTATTGGCAAACCTATAGCGATTTGGATATTTTTTAGAGTAACTTGAGCATTTGCTCTCGGAAATCATCTTTTGGTAAAGTGGAGCTGATAATGAAGATCACAGACGGCCATCGGAACTACTCAATAATAAATATTTCACGGGTTGCGATTCGATTACTTTAATGGTTGCTAAGCAATTTACGCTCGTCACAATGCTTATGGTGAGTGGTTAGTGGTGGTGGTGGTGGTGGCAATGGTTATGGTGAGTGGTGTCAATAAACGAAAATGCAGAACCAACGACACCGACTTCCGAATTTAAAGTTATTTATCACTTTGTAGTTTTTTTTGGAAGTCGGTTGTTTTTTTTGTAAAAAGTTTTTATTGTTCTGTATTTATATTCAGAACGTTTGCGTTTTCCATTCAAGTGAAACCGAAACAGCAAACTTTTCTTCTGTCTATTTTGACGTGTCGTTGCTAAAAATGGGTGAAAATATTTATCTAGAGAATTTTCCATATACATATAATGTACACATTACACATGAGTCACATCAGCTGGTCTCTTTGTCCGCTCCGAAAGGATGTGACGTGGTTGTAAAGAGAATCAAGTGCACTTATATCCCTATACAGTTTTCTGGATTCTTACTTTGTCTCCATATACAAACATGGCCCAGTCTTTTATTACATTGCGCGTTGGCGGGAATTTTACTACAGTTCTTTGTGTAACTTTGTAAACTGATGATAAAAGTTTATATTTTAGTACTCGGGAAAGCAACGGGATTATCAACAGATAATTATTTTCAACATCAAACTCAAAGCATTTATATTTCAATAAAACCATTTACAGGCACATTTGAATTGTCAAAAAGTCTGTCAGTTAGTCGGAAAGTTGAAGCTAATTGCCCATTCTAAAACGTAGATCTCTATGGAGCAGAACGGGGAAGTAACTCCAAGGACACTAATTTAAATGAAGATATATTGCAAAATCCTGAGTAAGTACATTGTTCTTGTTGCTTAATATGTGAGAACAATGTAAAAAAAGAAAAAACAAATCAAAGTTAAAAATGAGCCCTGGCAGTAGTGGTAGTTAAGAGATGACCAGTCTCAACCGACGGCCATTTACGAACATGACACGTGGATCAACACCATCCAGCGCAACCATATTGTAGGGAATTGAATGATCAAACACACGCGCCATCAATTGAAATTTGACATTGAAATACTCTCACTCAACTGCCATGCTCTTTCAAATCTACATAGCTAGATTATTATAACATAAAAATGGATCCATGGTACTCACATTCACAAAATTGTAAAAATGCTTCTAAATGGTACTATAGTTTGCAATGTATTTGAGAAATGAATAAAATTTTACAATCAAAAAGAATATCATTAATATCTATTGAAGAATTGAACATCTTACCTACTTATAATATGTAGGTAATGAAAATAGGTAGCTATTTTCATTAGATATTAGTTGGTTTCTGAATTTATGTTGGGTCCATTTCCGACCCATACTAAAAACTTATCTAAATATTGCCAAGTTTTGTATCTTATTAACCCCGAGGTTCGCTACAAAGTTATCAAAGCAGTTTTAACGCCTTTGCTGAGTAACGATCGTCGAAGGCCACAAGCGGTCCAACTTTCTAACAAACCTGGAGTCAATTAGAACAGTTGAGGGTTATTAAAGCCGTGTGACTCATTAGTGGAATTAATGGAATTGGAAAGCCATAATGGGTAGCGAGTAGGGTTAGATACGAGTGGCCGACTCCTGGCCTGGGACAGTTACGTTGCCACAAAGCAATTTAAACTTGCAGAACGTATAGCTCTGGTTCGGTTCGCTGGTTTCCTACGAAGACCGACCGTGATTTGAATTATCGCCGCCTCGTGGCCTCATCAGTACATTCAATATAAGAATAGCATGCTTGAAGTATTTTGCCTGTGCCGCTGATTGACCTGATCCAAAAATAATACTAAAGAGATGTTTTATTACTTAAGCTAAGCTCATTTGATAAGAGGCACCTGATGAAATTTCGCTTCAATTCGCAAGAGTATTTGAGGCCAGTTTTTTCTAAGACGAAATTTGTCTCTTGACGAAGCTGGAGTCTATTTTCTTAAAAAGTTGAACGGACTAAAAGGTTTTCTCAAATTAGGTACTCAGTATATTTAAGGGAAAAAATCGTCGTTGTTAAATCTTTATCTAAAGCCCAACGGCTATTCGTTGAGATTTTAAGATTTTAACACTATCTACTGATAAAAAGGTAGAATTTAGGAGTTGTACGTTTTTCTTTTAAATATAATCCAAGGTTTGTGGTAATTGGGCCATTATTTATTTACTTAAAGAGACAAAAAAGCTTTTATTGACGACCACGATACGGAAAGAAAAACTTACAAATTGAAAAGAATGCGCAGAGATGAGTATTATGAAAACTGTTTTTTATTATGTATTGATAATATTCATCTCTGGGTAATCTTATTCTTTAAAAAATTGTTTTATTTATTTATTAAGAAAATTTAACATAAATTGCAAGATAATAGGTGATTGTAAAGTAGGAGGATAACAATGGTATGAAAATTTCTAGCCTACTATCCCTTATCAATATTCCTGACCTTACAACAAAATATCGCACTAAATTCGCAAAAGCATTACTTATTGTTCTTGGCAGTTGATAAAACAGTCATAATGTTATTGTTACTGTCAACTATTTGAAATAACGCAGACAGTTCCGAGTAGCGACTGCAACTTGATACTGGTGGCTAGTTGCTAACTTGATATGTTAACGATTCCGGTGAATACAACCGACTGTAGGTGGTCTCAGTTATAAGATAACTAGCAACCCGCTCTCCCTGCTTCGTACGATGTTCATGACTTGAAAAAACACAGATTTCTTGTTTTTCTAAACTAATACTATAAAGAGAAAAGATATGATTTTTTGTATGTTTGTGTGTTACGCTTTACACTAAAACGGATGAACGGATTTGAATTTTTAGCACATGGAGAGACCATGACCTGGATTAGGACATGGATACTTTTTATCCCGATCTTTTCGCGGGATCGAGACTTATGCGGGTAAAACCAAAAAACAGATAAAAGAGGTTTTAACTGTTCTGTGGGTGAAACCGCGGGACGCAGCTAGTATTTTATTTATGTAAGTTGAATATAAATGTATTATAAACCTTTCGGAATAAATACTCTAAATGATGGTGAAACCGCATCAAAGTCTGTTGCGTAGTTTAGGAGAACAACGGGGCACACTGACAAAAAAATACTTTAATTTATTATAGGTAAGTAGGTATCGAAGTTATATCAATTGATTATTTTGATGGATTTGAACGACTTTGAGACTTATCTATTGTAAAATTTTTGAATATTTATTCTCTTTCATAAATGTTATTCTAATTGAATAAAATTATACGATGTTGTGTTTTTGGCTATGAAAAGAAACAGGTTCTCCATTTATTTGAACGTTAATGTTAATACTACGAATCAGGAAGTCAAGCGTATTCAGTGGACTTTAAACCAAAAGAGACGATATAATTCCAGTTAAATCCTTACATAGCTCTATTATAATACATTTAAAACCATTGTGGACTACCAACCTACTCCTGCCATAAGCACGTAAATTCACAACAAAACAATACTCATTTAAAAACTTACGCCAAACTATAACATTACACCAAAGTAACATTTTACGTAACTCAAATAAAATCCAATTTCCTCAAAAACATTTCCAACATTCAGCCATATATCATATTTGTTAATAAACTTTTATTAAGGAATTTTCCTCGGGCGCTTCCAAATGTTATAACAAATTTTATTTGGTCTGCAAGCCACACGATCAACGTTTCCATTGCACTCAAGTAAAACAAACTTCATTTTTACAGTGCACTCACACAGAATTAAATTACAGAATACTGCAGTACTCCGAACACCCTACGAGCTTTGTTAATGTTGCGCGCCACAATTGATATTCGTTACCACTAGCGCCATCTAGTATCGAGTAGAAGAACTAGTGTCAAGAACCTTCTAGAAGTTTCGATGATAGAACTTTCTAGAACTATCGACATCTGGTCAGTTGGGGCCGGAATGTACTCGAACATTCTAGATGTTTCTACAATAGAAGGTTCTAGAACAATGTGAGGCCTATATAAGGCGGGAATGCTCCGCGAGCCGACACAGTCTTGGATTAGCGATACATGCGAACAACGAAAGCGATCTTCAAGTGCGACTTAGAAGTGATCAGTAGTGCAATTGTGTTTTGTAATAGTGCGTTAAAGTTGTAATTAGTGTTCTTAATTAAAGTGTCTATTTTTGGTTAATAAATCGGCGTTTTTAATTGTAACGAACCCCAAGCTCGTAACAATTGGTGTCAGAAGCAAGGATTAAAATCATGCCGATTTTACCCAAGGACGACACTGAGGGTATCCGTACCCGGAGTCAACGCCAGCAGGAGACGGACCAGAGGCGATTCGGTGGAACAACACCACAGAGGTCGGAGGGCCAGCTACCGACCACGGAGGCTGGCCCATCCACAGCTGGTCCAGCATCATCAGTACCAGATTTTGCTGCTCTGATGATGATGCTGCAGGAGCAGGCTCGCCGACAGGAGGAACAGGCTCGTCGGCTGGAAGAACAGCTCCAGCGCGATAAGGAGGAACAGGCTCGCCGACAGGAGGAACAGGCTCGTCGGCTGGAAGAACAGCTCCAGCGCGATAAGGAGGAACAGACCCGCCGACAGGAGGAACAGACCCGTCGATTGGAAGTCCGCCAGGAGGAGCAGATGTTCCTCATAAAGGACCTTCACGCAAACTTCGGGAAAGACTTGAAGGAGGTGAAGGAGAAGGTTTCCCAGCATGACAACCGCCTGTCAGAAGCTGAAAGTCAGATCAGCAAGTTTAATAACGTTATTGCTGATGTGAAGCAGGAGTTGGGTAACCTTAAACTTGGGGATGGAATCGCAGCTCCCGTAGCTACAACACCTTCGCTACGTGGATTCAAAGTGCCACCGTTCGACGGAACCTCTTCCTGGTCGGCCTACAAAATCCAGTTTGAGGCTGTAATGAAGGCTAACGGGTGGAATAAAAATCAGGCTATGACTGCCCTCACCCTAGGCCTGCGCGACCAGGCCTTAACTGTTCTGGAAGCTATCGGTAAGGAAGTAACTTACGAGCAGCTCCTTGAGGCATTGGAGGCTCGGTATGGTGACGCTCACCTGGAACACGTGTTTCGTGCGCAGCTCAAGGATCGCGTGCAACGCAGCAGCGAAAACCTGCAGCAGTGGGCCCTTGAAGTGGAGAAGCTGGTTCGCAAAGCTTACCAGTCCGTACCTGCGCTTATTGATGGGAACCTGGTGCAGGCATTCATCGACGGTATCCGCGACCTTGAAGTTAGAGCTGCTGTGAGGCTCGGTCACCACGGGACGCTTAAAGACGCCTTGGCCCATGCCCTGGAGGTGGAAGCTGTGCGGCAGGATCATCGTTCCCATCGCGTCAGGGAGGTTGCAGTGGCTACAGTTCGCGATCGTAATAGAGGATACAGCCCTAGGTGCTACGAATGTGGGGAAAAGGGCCACCTTCGATCCAGTTGCCCTAAGCGAACTGCAGGAAGAGAAGAATGGCCTATCCGTCAGCGGCCAAGGATATTGCCGGTAGCACGTGAAAAGGAAGTGGAAACCATGATTGTGGGAAAGGTGAAGGATGGTGTTATTGAACCTTCATCTAGTCCATGGTGTTCACCTGTAGTGCTGGTAAGGAAGGAAGACTGCAAGCATTGTACTAGGCAAGAAAGTAAAGAAGTCGTACCTGTGAGGATGCTCAGGACAGACCTCAGCAACGAGTGGAAGGAAAAACTACAACGTGCACAGCAGGAAGATTCGGACATTAAGCCGATTCTGGAGTGGATGAAAACCAGAGCTCCTAAGCCCAAGTGGAGTGACGTCTCAGCGATGAGTTCGGTCACAAAAAGCTATTGGGCCCAATGGGACAGCTTGGTGATTCAGGATGAAGTCTTGTGCCGTAAATGGGAAAATGCTCGGGGAGACAGCTGTCATCTGCAAATGGTTGTCCCTAAAGCTCGAGTGCCGGATGTTCTACAGCTGTACCATAATGATTGTTCAGGAGGTCATCTGGGAGTAAAACGGACTCTACTGAAGATACGAGAACGGTTTTACTGGGTCCACTGTCGGGACGATGTCGAGGACTGGTGTCGTAAATGTACAAGTTGTGCAGCTGTAAAGGGACCTCAGACACGTAGTAGAGGTGCATTGAAATTGTACAATGTTGGTGCACCATGGGAGAGAATAGCCTTAGATGTTGCTGGACCTTTTCCGGAAAGTGAAAGTGGTAACAAGTATTTCATGGTTGTAATGGATTATTTCACTAAGTGGCCGGAAGTCTTCGCGATTCCAAACCAAGAAGCTTCAACAGTTGCAGATAAACTGGTTCATGAAGTCTTCTGCCGTTTTGGAGTACACTTGGAGATTCACAGTGATCAAGGAAGGAATTTTGAGTCCCAAATATTCCAGGAAACTTGTCGAGTTATGGGTACTCATAAAACAAGAACAACTTCTTACCACCCACAATCTGATGGAATGGTGGAACGATTTAATCAGACATTGGAGAGATATCTGGCAAAAGTTGTGGAAAATCGGCAACGAGATTGGGACAAGCACATACAACCGTTTTTGTTGTCATATCGAAGCGCTGTTCACGAAAGTACATCGGTGACACCAGCTTTCGCAAACTTTGGAAGAGAATTACGACTGCCTGCTGACCTGATCACCGGAATACCACCTGATGCCCCACGCAGTATAACCGATTATGCGAATGACTTGCGGAACAAAATGAATGACATTTATGAGCACGTCAGACAATCGGGCCAGCAAATGTCTGAAAAGATGAAAACCCGTTATGACCGCAAAATGAACAATATAGGGTTCGACGAAGGCTCACTAGTGTGGTTGCACAATCCAGTCCGCAGCAAAGGGAAATCTCCTAAGCTTCAAGCTAAATGGGACGGACCGTACCGGATTGTGACAAAGATCAATGACGTAACCTACCGGATACAGAAAGGTGCAAGAGGTACTCCTAAGATCGTCCATGTGGATCGACTGGCGCGTTATTATGGGGCCGATAATGCTCGGGACGAGCATGTCTTAGGAGGGGGCAGTGTTGCGCGCCACAATTGATATTCGTTACCACTAGCGCCATCTAGTATCGAGTAGAAGAACTAGTGTCAAGAACCTTCTAGAAGTTTCGATGATAGAACTTTCTAGAACTATCGACATCTGGTCAGTTGGGGCCGGAATGTACTCGAACATTCTAGATGTTTCTACAATAGAAGGTTCTAGAACAATGTGAGGCCTATATAAGGCGGGAATGCTCCGCGAGCCGACACAGTCTTGGATTAGCGATACATGCGAACAACGAAAGCGATCTTCAAGTGCGACTTAGAAGTGATCAGTAGTGCAATTGTGTTTTGTAATAGTGCGTTAAAGTTGTAATTAGTGTTCTTAATTAAAGTGTCTATTTTTGGTTAATAAATCGGCGTTTTTAATTGTAACGAACCCCAAGCTCGTAACATTAAGATTGCACGGCTCTTGATAAATAACCTCTCTGTGTGCTTGTTAGAGACGGTGTTTAGTGTGTTATAACTTATTAAGTAACAATGTAACACGAAAAATATGTAAAATTGTTATATTACTGCTGCTTATTGCGTAACGCTCAAGAACTTAGAGATACACGAAGATTTTGAATTATATTTATTTGTGTTAGTACCAGGATTTAAAGAGTCTGGGATGTTAATCTAACCCAACTCTAGGCAAACGTTAACACGTTGACTGCCAACGCGGTCACCGGTGACCGCGAACAATAGATTTTCTATTGTGTCTGTTGCTTGGCGTTCAACGTGTTAAACAAGATTAAACCAATAAGTACGATAGTACAAATCTGATCAGCACACTGATAACGACAATGGTGGTATACACTAATAGCTATAGTACACAATGCCGCTCGCTATGATAGTTATTGTACGCAGTTATGCAACATATCGGCCGCAAACGAAAATGCTGCTCTAACTTAGCACTGATATGGGCAGAGCGACTACGCACCGCATACAAAGTGGTCATTGGCCTTAACACGAAGCATATTGGTTACACCATTGATTTTAAACAAACATTACTGCTAACTCCTCTAACGACACATTGTTAAACAGGCTCCCTATACTTTTACGAGGCAATATTTTTCTTTCTTTAAGAGGGCTTAAAAATACCCATGTGGGGACTCCTCGTACATCGCTCGAGATACGCATTTTATGGCCAACTTAATTTCCTCTATTGAAAGCCGTTATATGATATTATGATGAATAAAAACAAGCCTCGTTTTACGATGCCATATATTTCGGCATGGGGGTTATCAGTCGATATTAAGTACCTTTTTGCGAATCGATAAAATCAAAGTTTACGCGTTCATAACGACGTCAAACAAAATGTAATAACGTTTTCGACAACTTTGTCTGTGTCGTACAAGTCCTTCTGACGTCGCTCATGCGTGTGGCTGCGTTGAGCTTCGAGGTTCTCATGGAAATACCGATTATTTATACGTTTCTTATGTAAAGCTTTAATTTTCTGACAGAAAAATTCCACTACAATCTACTGGGGTTTTTCCATAGTTCTTGGATGAAACAAAAAGTTCCATCTGCATATTATATTGAGGAGCATGTGCCCATTATTATGAAGTCAATCTAGATCATGACGGTATTATTAAACTTCTTATAAACCATTAGTTGCAAGGTTTTTTTTCATTAGAAATAATGTTTTAATTTTGGCGCCGTGTAGACTTTTTAAAACAGTTATTTTATCATGTAGACAGAGAATTAAATTGCTCCCAAATCTCGAGTCGAAATTTTTGCATAAAATTGCTCTACTCAAGCTGCAATTTGAAATTATAATGTACCAAAACATTCATGAATAAAAAAACTAAAGTTTATTCTGTCACAAATCAAAATTCACTTGAAGTCAGAAAGTTTATTCGTTCCATAGCGTTTCAATTCACATAATGTGCTACAACTTGGATCCAGTTCAGTATAATTTACAAAAATGTTTAAAACTTTTATAACTCGTTAAATTCTTTCTTTCACTTTTATTGAAATTGACAGTAACATACCTATTTGCGATCAGACAGTTGAAAGACGTTTCTTACTCAAATAATAATGTGAATTGAATACTTCCACTTAACTTCACAGACGATTGATTAAGTTTATCTGTCAATAAAAGTTTCTCTTTTATTGTATTTTTAAGCATTTTTATTAGACCATCATCATCATCATCTGCCTAGCCTTTTCCCAACTATGTTAGGGTCGGCTTCCAGTCTAACCAGATGCAGCTGAATACCAGTATTTTACATTGAACGACTGCCTATCTGACCTCCACAACCCAGTTACAGTTACTTAATTAGATATCAGCAAAAAAATAACTCATCATATTATTGTTGTAATGTTTAATTAAAGTCCATCAAAGTCACAAGGGAATTAGGATCTCCTAATTTTATAATAGAGAAACCTTACAACCGCAAAAAGAACTACATTTTCCTCTCCCACACCACATGAGTAGTTAAACGGAACAGAGATAAAGCTTCATAAAACCGCGCGAATCGGTTGCACTACTACTAGCACGCGGGGCATGTGTGCGTGGCAACTAACCGCTTGTCGCGTACGCGACGAGACTGGAAAAAACCGGTTTACGCTGGCACAGCCAGTTGCCAATCTCAGGGTCAGTGCGACACACGTTTTTGTTTTGTTAGTTGCAAGTTTGAATATTTTTGTGTAAAAACGTGGTATTTTATTATTAATAATGGGTGTTTATTGTACTGTGTGTATGAATAATACTAGAAAAAATAAAAATATATCATACTTTAACTATCCCAAGGAGTACAATAGGTAAGTAAATATTTGATTAGGTATTACTTTTTCAAGTGAGTACCCTTATTTTATTGTATGATCCTTTTTTTAATATGAAAAGGTGTTTATTTTTACCTTTTTATTATTATTACAAGCTTTTTCTAAACATAGATATGTGTGTTGTAAAGATTGTAAATTTGACATGCCATGTGAATGTTTCCCCTTAGATTACTTGAAAAAACTATATGTTAGATTTAGAATTTACCACACAATTAATAGAAACAATTAATTATTAAAAAATAAAATTATTAGAGTACCTACTTAAGTAATTTGTAAAGTTTTCTATCATACTGAATAATAAAACTATTTCACAAATGTTTTGTTTAATTTATTTTTACCTATTGTGACAGTTACAACCCTACCAAAATAGGTAACAATTTTGCACTTTCTTAAGAAGCATTGCCTCTGTTCCGTTTAACTACTCATGTGCCCACACTCATAACAGCAAAGTCCATTATTACTAAGTCCGATCACACAAAAGATAAGGATCTAAATAGCAAGTACTACGTAAATATGTAGGAGTCAGACTCGCCTCATCGTCATGTCCTAACAGTATTTATGTCAAGATCAGATAGAGAACAAGTAGTATGAAAACTGACATTTCGAGGCTGTGAATGTTCTCACTGTTATAATTTATTGATGTAATGAGTGATTTATTCATGAGTATTAATGATGTAACAGGAAAATACGTCTGGACTTTAAAAGAGACTGATCTCCGAGTTTGTTTCGGCCTTTATTCTCAGAGGACTCGGATATGAAACGCCGTGTACATTTGTACAACCTACAGAAATAAAATCTAATATAGAAAATTCTCGTGTCGCACTGTTAGTTACTATACTCCTCCGAAACGGCTTGACCGATTTTTATGAAATTTTATATGCATATTCAGTAGGTCTGAGAATCGGCTGCTATCTATTTTTCATACCCCTAAATCGAAACTTACGCAGGTGAAACCGCGGGGCGCAGCTAGTAATATTCATTAAATTAATCAGTGATATACAAATAAGGATAACTTTTCGTTTAAATTTTTCCCATAAATATGGATGCTCGCAAAACAAGAAATATAATTTCATTACTAACAAAGTATCGTTACAAAATAATTACTAAAACAAAAAGAAAATGAGAAAAGAAACAATTATTTCGGTGACTTTGGTCAATATGGACTTATGAAATACTTAATTACTTGTTTGTCAAAAGAAGGCCCGCTGTTCGTTGTGGAAAATAGGACTGTTCTTATAATAATTAAATTCAGCTATTCTGTGATACCAGATTATGAAACTTAATAAAATAAAACTACGTGCCAATTTTCTCTGTTTCTCTAGGGAATCATAGAATTTTCTTAACGTACCTACTTTTCGGTAATCAATGGCTGTAAATGAACTTTGTATATTTCGGTACTGAACCCGTATCTTTATTTTTTTTACATGATCTCGCCGTTCAACCTATGAGGTTGTCGACGGCATCGACCAAACGCCGACCGCGCAGTGGCGCCCTCATCGTTTGTTTGGTTATTTCTTATAATTTAGAATGAAAATGCAGAAAATAAGCACGTTAAGTTGTGCTCCTCAAGATTATACGTTAATATTATTATAAGAGGTAGCTTTACATCGTTTGTTTTATTATAATCCTTAAAACGGATACTAGTGGCCACAATTTTCTGTTTTTATGATTATAATATAACTAAACAATGTGAAACTACCTCTTATATAATATTAACGTATAATCTTATGGAGCACAACTTAACGTGCTTATTTTCTGCATTTTCATTGTAAAATAAAAGAAATAACGAAATAAACGATGAGGGCGCCACTAGTGGGTCGGCGCCATCTTAACCGGGCTAGCCTGTGGATGCCTCAACAAATTAAGGCCTCCAGCCAGGGCTAGCGCGCATCGCCGGCGTAGTGAAGTATACAGTACTTTTATTTTATTTAGGTATTAAAAAATCGAAGGATCATTTTATTTTTATTGATATTGTTTAAGCAATTATTTGGGAGTATTTTGGTGTAAATACTACGTGAAAATGATGCAGAAGTTCGGAGATATTCAGACTTTTTTCCAGTGGAAAATTTAATTAGGTCCAGTCGTTTTTTCTTTATTTATAAGGCATATAACAAAAATGTATTCTATTTATTATAAAAGTATATATATGATATTTGTGATATGAGAAAAATTGTTTTGATGGATTATATTCAACAGAATCTGCAAATTAGAGCTCTCAAATCAGCTCTCCATGAGTTTTTGCCTAAACATGAATCAAGAGAACGATTATTGCTAAATAAATAAGTAGATAAGTAATAAAAAAATCGCTTTATTATTAGGTATTGTAGAAGAGAAAAAGAGCTATTTTTACCAATTAATTGTTATTTATACCAACTAACGAATAGTATTCAATTTCAACGAGGAAATCATGCATCTACGCGCATTTTTGTACTCCTCTTAAACATATTATTAAGACTTTATGCATTTCCAACGCTACAGCCTACAATGTACTTTTGACCGTCGCATACTCGCATTCCGTTGGGTTAAACAAGCTCAACTTGTAAGTTTGTGGTTAACTTAAGAAATTGCTAACTAACTTTTGTCCGCAACTTTGTTCGTGTTAATTTTTGGGACGGCTAAAGTTTTAGTGTAAATATCTTTACTAATTCTGTAAATGTTTTCATGAACGTTGGGAACATTGCGACAAAGTTTCTTGGTCTCGTATTTGCGGCATTGTTTAGGGTTGGTTTTTGCTTGTATAGGTAGATAGCTGAACGTGGTTTAGCTAGGCTACCGAAAATTTTGTATATATATAATCACTTTTTTTCGTGGATTACCATAGCTTATTCTTTTATAATACCAACGTGTTTTCCAACAAAGCAAAAACCGTCGCACAAGAACTCCTTGTGTTACATAAGCAAACAATAAGTAAGTTAACAAGATTATGTACGTGTGAACATTATCCAATATTGAGTGAAAGAGCCTTACATGTTTTAACAAGGCAAACAGGCTTATGTTACGGTGGAGATGGAGTAAGAAATCATGTTACCACCTTTTGAGTTTCGCTAAATAACTGATAAACATTTGAGGGTGTTTTTACGTTTACCTATAAATAAATTAATGTAATTGTACAGCAAATATTAAAAAATACAACGGATAAACATCTTGAATTAAATTATCTAACAAACTATTAAAAAATA
Source organism: Gortyna flavago (assembly GCA_963669345.1). Classification (NCBI taxonomy): domain Eukaryota; kingdom Metazoa; phylum Arthropoda; class Insecta; order Lepidoptera; family Noctuidae; genus Gortyna; species Gortyna flavago. Next base: position 7,540,638 of record OY770144.1, read on the forward strand.
TCATATCTAAAACCGATTAACAAACTAAGCAAATTGAATACCAACATAAATTGTTCGTATATTCAAACAGCAACTGTCATTCTTTGGTAATTATAGGAAATAATAACAATAATATAAAAAATAATAATAATATAAAACAAAAAATTGTTTAAAAAATAATTTCCCTTACTGCTCATCAAGCAAGTATATAATATACTTACTATTGGACATCAATGCTACGTTAACGACTCATTACACATATAAAAAGTTATGCTGTACCGAAGATGCTGCAAAACATTTATGTTCCGTAAATATGAGCATTTTCTTTCTCTGATTGCATAAAACGGAAAAAATATCGCATATATTCAATTTTATATAACTGTCTAATTGAAATGTTTATCTTGAATTTTAAAATAACCAAAGCTTGTTTCATTCTGTATTTTTATTTCAAACTTCCGCAATAAACATTATTACTTCCAAACTAAACGTGTCAAATATTTTCCAATATCTCGAGTGTTAGCTGTAGGTTTAATTCATTCATTTATCAAAATTTCCTAAACGCATTATTGCAGTAGCATCGATTGTATTTGCGTACCTACCTGCATAGACATCTTAACATCGATATTTTTGTTGTAAAATTTCTAAACTCAATCCGTCTTATCGCATACAAAAAAAAAAAAAAAAAACTGAATATAACTTTAGTTCTAGCCTAAACCTTTGATACAGTATTTGTATTTTGAACTTTATTTCAATTTAGGCATAGTTCTTAATACCAAAATTACAACTTAGCACCGAACTAAGCTCTCATTTTTTAAACTAAGTTCTTAATTCAATAATTGGCGCGGCGGTCTAAACTAGAAGGCCAATTCCCGTAATTAAAAACGTTCAAAATCTAGTCGCAATCGCATCTTAGCAACAATCAATGTCAAAAATGTAGGATTTTAGAGGCATTTTTGACAGATTGAGACTGAGATCAGACTGAACGTTCTTAAAATTATGAGAATTGCCCCTCTGATCTAAAGTAAAACTTTGTTTTGTAATAAGGGGCTTGAGCCCATTCCTAAAATAAAATCAATTCGATCAACAATCTTATAAAATTATATACTCGTAACAGCCTATACGCGCGGTATAGTTCGACAGAAACTGCGTAAGTTAGCAAGAATTTCCACATACGTTCAGTTGAAATGCCTTCCCTTGCTAGTTATGTAAATGTTCACAAATCCCTCCTTATCTCCAAAGGGCGTTATGCAAACATCTGGAAACTTCGACCAACAATTTTATGTATGCAGGCAATTTTGTTAGGATTTTGATCCTGTCTCTCTGTTTTCATTTGTTTGACAGAGTGAGGTTAGATGTGTCAAAGAAGGAATTTGAAACGTGACAATGTTATGTTGTAATAAGTTCTTTTGCGGTATGACGGTTGCGGTGGCGCCTTTTTTTTTCGTTTGGAAATCCTCATGGATGTCCATCACCCTGGGGTGAGTGGAGTCGGTCAGACTCGACTAAAACTACACTGTGTCCTGCTGCTACCTTTAGCCGGGGTGCTGGAGTGCTTGCGCATTTCTTCACGGTTCCCCGGCCAGGTGTTGGCCCGAATGAATCCATGCGGACACCGTCACCCTCAGCGGCCGCATACGGCCACCATTCCTCTAGAGAGAGGCGCGCGCGGAACACGGCGCGCCGCCGTCTCGAGCCTTTCACTGTTCAAGCAACAAACTCCCCTAGAGAAAAGGTTTTGCACCTATCTACAAACATACATGAAATTCTTAAAAAAAATCTGCTCCGTCAACAACTAAAGTTCTTTGCGGTTAAGGTCCTCTTTGCTCTCGCCTTTCAACAAACATCGAGTAATGTTCTACTCAACTGTAAGAAATATAATTATACCTATAGAATGTTTATTGTCTAGGTAATACAGTAAGTAGGTTTATAGGTTAACACCATGTTAAAACGACACACCTACCTACTCTTTGTCTCTTCGAATACTTAATTTGTTTTGTTCCTTCGCGATTCCTCCACCATAGTAAACACGTAGTATTTTCAACATATCTAATCTAACTAGCCTGTATTGTCCCACTGCAGGGCAAAAGCGTCCCTCTCCCGTTTCCTCAAAATTCTGTCTTTTCCAACATCAACGTATCATGTTGTTCAAAACAGTAAACATTGTTGTTGTTGATCTTGGAAAAATACACAAAATGCTTTATACTTAGGTACAAACCGTTAGTGATCAATCTTTGTAAAATGCCCCAGAGGCTTAGTGCAAAGTCAATTCCGACCGGTCAGTGAAACCTTGTTCATTTTATGATTTTGATATTTCTGTTAAATTGTATAAAAATAGAGAGTACTCTCAAACACAGTCCATTATTCCCACTGGTGGTTTCTAGCTCTTAAACTAGCAACAAGACTTGCTACTTTACAGCAAGAGGTGGATTATTTCTTGGATTTAATATTTTCTTTATGTTCGTAGGTACTTATCTTGTTTTAGAAACTAGTTGCGAACGTATCATACCTACCTACTTCCACCACCTTATACTTATTGGCTTTATAAAAGACGAACCTTGACCAAAGGTGGAATTTATAATCTGGGGCACGGCAGTGAGCCAAGTCGAGCTAAAAGCGGTACGGCCGTACCATCCTTTTCTCGAAACAGTTCAGGCCATTTTCGACCCCCTATAACTTCGTTGTAGGTTAACATTATTTTGTTATTTGTATTATGTGTTTCACGAACTGTGTCCAAATAAACGTTATTCTTTCTTCCCTTCCTTCATGAATCTAAATCTGTTGTATTACTATAAGGTACAAGCAGTACTTATAAAAGATCCTTAAAAAAAAACAAACAATTTCGTGGATTTTCTTAACAAGATATTACAATCGCTTTTAAACGATACCTGATATTTCTGTAACAAAATCGACCGAAGCCATTACCGCAACTTTACAACTTTCTCATAATGTAAAGGTTAAAAACTGAAGCCATATTGAAAGATCAAAAGAAGAATAGGCTTTCAGCTGTCTAAATAACAGACCAGCGGGTTAGAGGAATATAGCTACTCTATTCTGTGTAATAGCTTCGGAGATCGTATTACAGACTTCATAACAGAGATGGGTGCGTAAGCCAGGGAAAGTAATTTATTTTCTACTAGCAGCGCCCCGCGGTTTCACCCGCATAAGTGTCGATCCCGTGGGAATATCGGGATAAAAACTATCCTATGTCCTTTCCAGGGACTCAAACTATCTATACCAAATTTCATCTAAATCGGTTCAGCGGTTTAAGCGTGAAGAGATAACAGACACACATACTTTCGCATTTATAATATTAGTCTGGATTTCATATACCTACAGAGGACAGATGAAAAATCAAAGGATAAATACTTTCTCAAACTTGTTAGATATAGTTTATTCTGGTACTTGTTTGGTTCTGTGAGGGCTTGTGGCTAAGTACCATATAGCAGCCGCACGGGTCGATCGATCAGGTTAAGCTTCGCTTACCGCGGATAGTCCGTGGATGGGTTACCATCTTTACATACCTTCCCGTATGGCTGCCATTCGTGGATCTATGTCAGTCGTGACGGGTCATCAGAACCCCGAAAATCAGACAACGTCTTTATCTTTTTTTTTCTTTATGGCGTTATCGTGATACGGGGTTCTGGAGGTCAGTAAATAGATCAGTGGTTGGGCAGTAACTGGGTTGTTTAGGTCAGATATGCAGCCGCTATATGTAAAATACTGGTATTCAGCTGCATCCGATTAGACTGGATGCCGACCCAAACATAGTTGGGGAAAGGCTGCATGACGAGTTTGTTTCAGTGTAAATAAAATAATACTACCCTTACATAAGTTTAAAAGACATGTGGGAGTCGATATTGAGTTATCAGTAATCTCTGTTACTAAATTGATTATGTAAATGTGATTTCTTCATTGTCTTGAGATTGTTGAGGGATTATTATGAATCATAGCGTGCTATCTCAGAAATGATCAGACGTAACTGAGAATAAATTGTAAAATTATTCTGTAATCTTTTTTGTAATACAAAGCTTAAGTCATACAAATTGTTGTTTAGTATAACGACACAAAAGTGTGGAGACACGCCATATTTATCAATATCTGTCAAAATAATAAAGCCTAAGAGTTTGTTTGTTTGAACTATATTCCTGATCCAACACCAACATAACATCAGGCCTCGAAAGCTTAGGCAGTAGTGTACTATCGCGGACACTCCCGCCTGAACATCACTAAATTTATTTTGGCTTGCACTCAAAAAATAGAAGCGCTCTCTAGCCCTGCGCCAAGTTCAAATAGTTCGTAAGTAAAATTCACAAAAGGAGTACCTACCTACATTTGATTCATCACTAAGCTGCGCAGTGCAGGTTGCAACTAATTGCGTTACAGCTTTCCTAATAGGCGAAAACTTTAAGGGGGCGTGGCTTGGCGCGGCCGCAGGATTTAGGCGAAAAAAAATTTAAGTGATCAGGCGAAAAAGGACGCAATGGTACCTTAGTACACCGACATTTCTCCAGTTATCTTTAAGTCCCATGTAATGGGTCCTAATCCAACTATCTCCTTCATCAAAGCCTAGTTTAAATTACGACTTAGTGTCTACGATGAGGCTCAAAGATAAACAGAACTTAAATTAGCTAGTTACAACGCCTACATCGGTAGTCCTTATCATTAAAAAGTCTTTTATGAACTTCTTATTGCCTTTTTTTTCAGCCTAAAGTTGAGTTTACTTTCGTCAAAAGAACTGTTTGTGAGCTCGACGGATAGCAATTTGTCTTTTCAGTCTTACTAGCGAATTTCTTGTTTATCGTGAAGTTTGGGAAGTAGGAAGGCTGCAGTTCTGACTTCCCCAACACTTAAAAAATACCTGGAAAACCTTGCCGGGTTTTCTCTGCAAACATTCTCATTCTTTTGTTTAGGTACTAATTAATTTTCTTATGAATCATCGTAGTTACTTTACAAGGCCTTTATACCAAAAGCTTCTCTTCCTCATAAAGGCCAGATTTTCCCAAGATTGCAAATATCACTGGAATCGAGAATTCAGTAGAACAATTAACAAGAATTAAATGAACTGACTTATCCTGTCAACCTCTAGAAAACCTCGCTCGGGTTTCGCCGTTTACATTTTCATTAATTTTACCAATTCATATTTCTTAAGAATCATGAAGCTATAGTGATAACTAAAGGCCCACTTAAACCCAGAAATTCCCAAGATTACAAAATCATTTTAAACTTCTTCTACTAGAACACAAACAGAGTGATTGGAGTGGCCTTTCCTGTGTTTATGTTTTAAGAGAATCCCGTCGTTTTCTCGGAAAGCAAGATCTTCGCTTCGCAAGATGCAGCGATTGCTTTGTTTCTCAGTATATACCCGATCACAACACTTTGTTAGCGCGTGTAGTATCCTACGTTTTTCATTACCAAGCTAATGGAAGCAATGTTGGATTGTTACGAGATGCGAGATTACGTCAGAGCTGTGTATGCAGTCTTGTGCACATATTGTGTTTCTTTTAAAGCAGAATAAATTGCTTAATCGGCTATATTGCTGTTGTTGCTTACATACGTACTATTCGTATGTATTTATTTTACCTATATTATAGTTTACGCTTTTGCCCTTAGTTTCTTTCTCAACCTTGGTGTATTGCGTTGTGTATTAGATTCCGGGTAAAAGTATCCTTTGTTCTTCAACGGATCGTGCCATCTGTGCCAAAAGGCGTCAAGAAGTATCAAAAACACTGACATTCAGATTTATATTACCGGTAAGGATGCTCCATGCTTGTTCAAGAAAGAGACTGGTTCCATGTTCCTGTATGTATAATCGATATTTCCTGTTTGTAAAATCACAGTCGTGCCAGACATGTCTACTAAATTGTGAAGGGTTGTTTCCCCTTCGCAGGGGACTTGTGTCGCTATAACTATACCTATAGGTACATGTATGATGTCTCACCCTTTTGCTTAGTGACTGTAATAAGATATTATATAAATATGATGAGTCAGACATGTTGCCATCCAAACGTATTATGTCATTCTTGTATCATTTTCCAGCATTGATTTATACTAGGAAATAAATAGTATATCACCGACCTAAACATGTAGTTTATATTAGAATCAGGTAAGCAAGCTTATAATACAGTGTCCTCCTAAAGTTAGTTGAAATTTTTCGACTTAAGCTGTCATGCAACAGATTTAAAATTCTAGTTTCAAAAGTTTGAACTGTACACTATAACGTTTTCGTGGTTTTTATTGTCTAATTAAACTACATAAGACTTATGAGGTAATCCTAGCAAAGGCAAAGGTATTATTTTATTTTTAAATCATAATTTGGCATCAAATAAATGGAAAATGACGTAACTTTTGGAGAGCACTGTACGGCACATAATGGAATTATTAGTATGCTGTGTTGCCAAGGTCTCATGGCCCAACATTTATTATATAAAATTTTGATATTCAAGCGCATCTGTTTAGCCTGAAAGCGGTCACATATGGCATTCGCCTGAATATGAAAACGAAACATTTTGATTTGCGTTGATATTATAATAATGCGGCACCATTAATTAATCCGGGATTAATTGGACGCTCTATTTTAAATAAATTCAATAAATATGCAAACAACAGCCACTCCGTAATAGCTTGAAAATAGTTGGGAAGATGGAATTTTTTGTAAAATTAAATAGGTATTAAAAGCAATACTGTGGGATTTGCTTTTAAATTATGTAGGTATCATACCGCGATAGTAATTCGTTGATTTATAGGTTTGGCCGCAGACAATAAGTGGACCTTTGGGTGGAGAGATAGTAACTTAACATAGTACCTACATGAAATTCGTAAAGATACCAATATAATATTATTTATCCAAGGTTCTAATCTAGGTACAGACTACAGTAGTAGTGTTTTCTATATTAGTTAAACAAACCTATGCTATTGAATTGAAAGCTTTATAGAAGAGGGTTTTCCTTTTGAAGGTTGGCAACGCTTCAGTCTACATTTCTCAGTTCGTTTATGTCTCAGAGAGCAGTGGTGGCCTGGAGGTAACGGTTCCGACTTACGAGATGTAGGTCGTGGGTTCGAGCCCAGCCAGGCGCTTTACTTTGAGTTAATAATTTATTTTTTCACCGCTGCTCTCGAAATGGTGAAAGAAAAGATCGTGAAAAACCGCGAAGTAATGTAGTTTGTAGACTTCTTCTTTGTCGTGTCGATGATTCCATTTATGCCATTACTTCCTTTTTATTAGGACCAGAATTCGGCCACTTCGACATCGTTATCGTTTGCCTCGTAAAAGTTTGTCGGCTTAAATTGTTAAGGTGGTAGTTCTTCTCTGGATCCCTTGACAGGTTCTACAACGACATATTGTAAGATTATTTCTTATAGAAAATTTCCTTTTTGTAACGAAATTTTCGAGCCTAGAACTATTTTGGGGTTATTAGCAGTAAACATACCAGCATATGTATATATAACATAATTAACTATGTGGATAACTGGTTTTGTTATGTGTAACAGGAAAATCTCCCCGTGTTCTCAAGTGTAGATACCTACACGTGGATGGCTCTTGCGATGTATTTCTGTATTTCGATCACGTGCACTATGAGCAGAAGATTTGATTCCGTCTAAGATGTTTTTTCTATTTTTTACGATTGGCTTGTGCATGTACAGGTTGTGCATAAAGATTGTATAAAAGTTAAGATACCCTAAATGATTTGCTGGGAGACAGTGCCTTGTCTTCTTTCCTGGCAGCCATTTTGAGCTTTACGAGGTTTACAAAGTGATCTGTTTTAACTTAGTTTCAATAGATATTTTGATTCTATAGAATTCTGTGACTCAAGGGGGTGACTGCCGAGGTGATGACTAATGGAGAAGTATGGAAGAAAAAAACATGTTGCGCCGCCCCAAATAAATTGGGTTGGGCAGGAGAATCATGATAATTCTGTGACTCAGTCCTCAAATACAGTTAACTCCACCAGACAGAAGTTTTATTAATTGCTTTTATTTTAACACTTTTCAGCCTCATTAGAATTGTCAATTACGTTGAAGCTAATTAGTAACTAATTTAATTGCCAACACATTTACTCCGTTGCTAAGCTGGCTATCTAAATTGCCTATATCTGCCGTAATCTGCATAAGTAATTAACGCTGATTATGTTCATTAATTAATATAAATGTACACTATTTTCCCACGCCAACGGACAGTATGTTTTATTGTAAACATAGTTTATCGTTGGAAGCCATATTTCTTTAGGAATAGAATCGTGATAAATTGAAACAAACTTCCGGTTTAATATAGTATGGTTTAATGTTGGAATTTTGTATATTATTACTAGCCGATATTCAAATTAACCAGTATTTATTTATTTTCAACCAGCTTCCGCCCGCGGCTTCGCCTGCGTGGTATCTCGATAAAAACTATCCTATATATGTCCTTCTCTGGGATGCAATCTATCTCTTTTCCAAATTTTATCGAAATCCGTTCAGTGGTGTAGGCGTGAAAAGGTAACATACAGACAGACAGACAGAGTTACTTTCGAATTTATAATATTAGTATGGATTATATACTTTATTGTACACCACAAAAATACAAAATAAAAAGAAAAACAACTAGTACAATCTAGTAAATCTTGATTGATAAAAGAGAATACAAAACCATTTGTTAATTCAAGCTTTAATGTTAAGTAATTTTACTATTGCATGAAGCAGACGGACTTAATATTATCTTACTTTCTGCGTAGCGTAGCCTGCCGCCTACGAAAAAAAAAGTCGTAGCACTGGAGTGAAATGCCTATAACCGTAGCGCTACGTGCGTAGCGACTTTAGGCAATAACCTTTAAAACAAAAGCACTATGCCTGAGTGAGGGGTTAAGGAACGAGTGTGAGCTAAACCAAGACTTGCCAAAGGCGTAAGTGCTAACAGGGAAAGCGCATCGCAAACCATGTCTAGACGCTCTTTTCAGACCATCTTAAGATAGTTTACGCCTTACGGCATTTCATACAAAATTTCAAGTCCTTGTTTATCGAAATGAATAACCCGATTTTAATGAAACTTCATACACATAAGCAGGATACAAAGGTCTAAAAAGTTACTTAAGAACATTTTCGAAAAATAGTGTTACAGCCAAATTAAACCGATTTTAAAGTTTCTATAGAAACAGAGATTTAACACATTTCGAAAATGTTCTGAAGTAACTTTTTAGACCTCTATATCCTGCTTATGCGTAAGAAGTTTCATCAAAATCGGTTCATTCATTTCGAAAAACAAGGGCTTGAAAGTTTGTATGAAATGCTACGGCATTTACGCCGTACGCGGCGTAAACGCTCTTAACATAATTCCTAAATGTGTACTCGTAGGTATAGTTCCCAAAACAGGGTAGACAAGAGAAAATTGTAAACCCATATTTCCCCATTTACATGTAAGTCCCATGTAATAGAGGGTTTTTGCCAAAATAACATTATTAATTACGTCTGCAGTATAATACGACGTTAGCTAATATTATAAGTTTTTTTATTATCTAAGCACTACCATCCAATTATATCTGCCATCTTCAATTACGACGCAAATAACCCATGCTACCTTGTGTCAATTTCAATTAGGCAAAAGCAAATGTTTATCCTCGCTAGCTCAATTAACAACGCGATTGATATAACAGTATATACGACAGTCCCATTTTATTGCAGTTAATGTATCGTTGTTACACCGCTACTTACTTAGTTTACTTAGAAATTAATGTTTTCGGCAAACTGTTACCCCGGAGTAGGGAGGTACAATTATCAATAATTTAATGTAGCTCTCCTTTGGACACTTTGCGAACATTATTGCTATAGTTAGAGCCCAAACATCCGAGAATGTGTACGATATTTGAGAAATGATATTGGGCATAAGTTTTGCTACAGCATGAATCTTCGCCGAAGCTGTTTCGAGTAAGTGTAGCCCTCGCGGTAGTCCAGACATTATTTAGGTGACCAAAGATAAATGGCTAAGCGGGATAGGTATTGTTGCAGATGTAGCTGTTTCTCCGACATTAAACTTTGGGGTAAAGTTTCTGTACACTGAGGAAATACTTATTTCATAACTCGGTGCTTTTGTGTCTTCATTCTACATGGTATTTACACGCAATACATTGAAACAGAGGGGAAATTCTCGTAATTTTAAGAACGTTCACAGTGTCTGATCTCAGTATCAAACTGTTAAAAAATACCTCTAATTACATTTTTGACAAATTATTGTCATTTTTTTGTCGCCGAGACTGCGATTAGATTTTGATTAGTCTTCTGACCTATTCAGGTTTTACTTACCGCTCCTTCCCGACCAAATTCATTAACAATAACAAGGATGTCACATTTGTTTCTCAATGCCAACAACCGTTATATTGAATTCATAATAAGTATAATAGCTTGCACTTAATAGAAGGTCCTCTGACCTTAAATGAACAATCAACAGGTGAACGCCGGACGGGTGATTCCGAAGCACGTATAGCCACCAAAAGTAATGTAGATATAAATGTCACGTTCCATCATGAGCTTACAGTATATACAATTGGTAACGTTATTACTGAAGAACGAGATCTTAAAGTAATTATTGGGGTATTTATTGTTGCTCAAAAAGAGATATATATATACCCTCTAAAATATTATGGTGGCACAGTCTAACAAATTAGGAACGTGTACCTAAGTTTAATGTGGAATTAAACGTAACTAGATAAAAGCTGCTGGCGCAAGTACCTATACAACAGAATGAGTAAATACTATATTATAAGAAGAAATAAAATAAAAGTGTTAGCTATGGCATTATAAATAAACAAGTATAAAAAAACATTGATCAGGCAGGGGCCGTAATTCATACATAGTTTTAGGTAACTATTCCACTTTTAAGCTACCCAAATCCATAGTCCAATATCTTTGTTTCCATATCCTGCAATAGTCCTACACCAACCGGGATAATCGCAAGTATAAAACAGAAATAGTAAAATGCTCTACTAGAAATAACGACGTTAGCTATAATATTATAAAAGCAGATTTCTATTTTAGAAATAGACTGTGTTAACTTTTGTCTCTACGAGTCATAATTAAGTAATCCGTAGCGCAAATATATCTCTAAGGGAAACCCACGGTTCTTGATTAAGTCCTACCTTAATCCTAAGTATTACAGTTTTCATTGGAAATCCCTTGTACTCTAGAAAAAAAAAAAAACAATCTCTAAAATTTCATTTCAGCGGTCCGATTCGGGAATTGGGGTTCCAAAATATTTTAGTATTCTGAAGCGTTTTGCCACTACACCTAGCGTATTGACATTAGCTGGTAGAATAAAGTAATTGTTTGCTATGTTAGTTGTACTATTTTATTAGGTTTATTTCAGGGGGAGTCAACTGTGTTTGGATTGGTTGGCTCAGTAAGTGGGTTTCATATAGGGCTTCCAGTACCAAAAAACAAATGTCAAAAAATCGATGGTAAATGGCAACATCAACGTTTTCAGTCAGACGTCAAAGTTTAAAAAAATTAAAAATGTTTTTCAAACGGTTCAAAACAGAAAAAAGCTGCGTGTGTTAATTTGTTTTGTTGTCGTTTTTCCTTTATTTCGTGTGATTTTCCATTCAAAGTGCGTCGAGTTGAGTATTCTCCTCGGCGTTTGCATCGAGACTGAATACGGGATACCATAACGCTGCATTTTGTTGTTTTAGAAGCCTAGTGACTTTTTAGCCTAGTGACTCTTATTTTGTGTTTATTTGTGTTCTTTGGTCAGTGAATCGGTGAAAAATTATGAGGGACAGTAACCGAAAATGTGATCGATTATAGTTTCCTTCATAAATAAAGTTGTATACGCTATAAACTGTGCTTTTATTTAAATCTGTTTTTGAACTTCAAGTAACATGATGAGCACGTTCTAAATAAATCACTGATTCCTCCTGAAAACTCGCTAATAATATACGGAATCAGTAATTTGTTTTAGAGCGAGCTCTCTAAACAACAAATTCAAATCACCAAAGAACACAAACACACACTTTCAAATTTCGCGCCATGTCGAAGTTGCGAAAGGGTTCCACTAGCGGCGCTAGTAGTCATACTTTTAGACCAACATTTTTGTATGAAGATGGCGTTCTGCTCCGCTAGGAGTAATAGTGTTCTGTGGTTTATTTTCAATCGGACATGTTACTTTCACTGCCCATTTGTTGAGAGCAGCTGCTAGCTGTAATAGTGTGGGTAGTAATTAGTAATAAACTGAATTCTCCTTCTTGGCATTAGAGAATTAAGAAATTAATAAGACATCTTCTGTTGTTTTAAGTTAAACAATTTCATCTATAATAGCACCTATTTTGTCCCGATTATGAGATGAGTTTGAACTTTTTGGTTGAATGTCATAAAGGTATCGAAACTACATTGACAAGGACGTATAAAATGTCATATTGAAAGTTTGACGTTCATTATCTAATATTTATAACACAGAGTACTTTTTGATTATAATACGGATATCTACACCAAAGAAAGCTCAATTTGAATTGTTTTTGTACATGTTGTATAATGTCGATTTGTTTAAAATGTTGTAACTTTATTTGTCTGTGGAAAGATAAACATCAGAGTATCTCAATCCCAGGTACGAACAACCGGTTTTTATCATTTTTGTTGCCAAATTCTAGTAAGTCAATGATTTCAAGTAATATTTAAGTCTTAATTCTTTATTCAGCAATATTTCCCAAGCATCGGTTTTGTAATCGAAATCTCATTTTTCCCAATCTTAGGTATATATTTTGTACGAGTCTCGTGGGCTGTAACATTTAAACCTCGTGTTTATGGCTTGATGCAAATAGTAAGCTCTTGGAATAGGCTTCATTATTATTCTCAGAAAAGCTTCATTAACATCGCTCAGTAATACTTGAAACTATTCTTGTATATGTAGAGGTACGTTTATAGAAAAGCTTTCAAGTGGTTATTATAAATTGCTATAATGACTTTAAGGGCCTGTACTACCTCAAATTGCTTAGCTTGATCCTCCGTTATGTCGAGAATACTGCAGCATTAATTTTGAAATAAATATATGGTAAAGTTGATTAATGTAAGGGATTAATGTAAGGTACTATGTTCGACGAAAACACGCTTCCATAAAATTTTCTCGATAGAAAAAAAAATCCAAAATTACCTCGAAACTGAACAATATAAACCGCTGGTATTAAAAAATACTTCAAATTTGATCAGGAAACTTTGTATAATAACTAAACTAACTATAAAGCAGCGACTATGTTTTTTTTTTATTTATTACAATTGTTTTCGCCGTAAAAAGCAAAAACCTAAACTATTGGCGCTGCCTGCCGCCCAGCACCGCAATCTGTCTCGCTCACACTTAGTCCGCGAGCAGTATCGTGCGAGCGAGACAAAGAGTGAATTTTAGCTGAGGTAGTATGGGCTCTTAAGGTTGCAATCGGAAAATACAGAAATAGATCTGTTGTTTATGATCTTTATTTATTCTAAATAGAATTGATACCTAGGTCCCGATCACACGTACCACAACACATCGCAGTGATAAAATGTGAGTAAGCAGTGGGTTACGTGTGAATAGTGTCGCGGCAGCTTCTTGCAGTTCAATCTACTCAGCCTATTGCAGTCCACTGTTGGACACAGGCCTCTCTCAGGCTGTCCAGTCTGTCCCAGCCACCTTCTTTAGATCGTCTGTCCATCTAGCTGGTGGGCGTTCCACACTACGCTTGCCGATACGCGGTCTTCACTTCAGGACTCGTCTGCTCCACCGGCCATCGGTTCTTAGACAAACATGGCCAGCCCACTGCCACTTCAGTTTGCTTACTCTGAAAGGTATGTCGGTAACTTCGGTTCTTTTCCGGATAATTTCATTTCTTCAAAGAGACTCCGAGCATTGCTCGCTCCATAGTTCATCTTGCAGTTGCGTTGTGGTAACAAAATTAGATGTGGTTGCGTAGTCGCTAGTAGTTGCGATGTGGTTACGTTATGGCTGGTGTTGGCGGAAGGAGTGATCGAATCCGGTTTTCGTAGAGGAAGCACGCTTTGACTCAACGAACGCAACGTTAGGTTTGCTATGTGGCCTGCCGCCAGTGCCCGGTCTTGTTGGTGTTTGGGTCGTGGCTGAAACATGGCTTTGATGTGATCGGTATTGCCCACACTGGTTTTGACGGCCAAATGTGGTCCGTGTAAATAAACTATTCATTTTCATGTAATTTGCGCCCGTCCACGTGTTATCGTTGTGGTGGGGTTGTGTGTGGCACTTATTGCAATAGGTCTTGTTTTTTAATTTCAGTTATGCTTTTTAATACCATTTCCATTGGCTTAATAATGCCTACTAAACTTTTCATGTCTTGCCGTTACAGTCTTTAAAATGTAATCTTCTTTCGAAATCATCTGCAAAACAATTCAGCAATTTAGCGAAAATATCTGTGACCTTAAGGAGCGAATCCTTACAGAAACCTAGCACTAAGCCGTTCTCAGATATTATTAATGCATGCGAATGTGTAGGTAATTTTAAGTCCCATTAAGTGCAAAACTGAACATATTAATTCCATTAAGTCTATAACTGAGTGCCATTCTGTATTGTCGCAGGCCTACAGTTGCGGAGCATAGAAGAGCCGGCGGGAGGCGCGGGCGGCGGCATGCCCGCGCCTACCTGCTATGATGCTGAATGCGCGCGCACCGAAGCCTGGCTCGACGAAAACCAGGAGTTCGTGCATGACTACTTCTTGAGGTAAATACATTCATATCTTTCTAACGTACTACTGGCTTAGGTTAAAATTAAATAGATCGAATATGATTTGCTGATAATCAACTTCTTCTCTTCCTAAAAGCAGTGTTTTTAGCAGTTGCAAACTGTTTTGTGATGTGTTTCGTTGTAACCTATTTGGGATATATTTTAAGTGTGTATTTTTTTAGGAACTCCGACTGTTTTGATACCATTTTCAGGGAAAGAAGCAAAGTCTCTGTAAGCCGACTCTTACAACCTACGCGTGCTGCTAATGTCCATGCGTAAGTTGTAAGTGCCAGCTGAAGGAAACGAATTCGATCATCATGGCTTCGGGGAAGATGGCGTAGTCAATGCCAGCGACTCCAAAGCTCTGCGATCACCAACGCATCTTGTTTTTGGAAGAGAATCTACCATTATACATATGCAGCCCAGAATGAACTTGCTGCTGAAACTCCTCGTTGCGAGAGGGAGTGAACCGCTATCTGCCACGCACGCCCAGTGCGGATTCGTAGATGTCACCAACATGTGGATTCATTCCAAGTTTTAGCTCAAGGTTACGCCAGTTTCCGCACGATTTACCATAAGACGGGAGCTAAAATGTCTTCTCATTAATGTCGAATGTTGAAACAACTTGCAACATTATAATCATGTACATAGTTGCTGTTAGGACCTAAAGTGCGACGCTTGCCGAACTAAGCTTAGCGGTGCCAACGCAATTAGCGGTGGCACTAAAAGCACAGGTTACCTAATATTGGTCCTAATCCTGTTAAGTAAAAAAACGTTTAACGGTGTTTGGACAACTAAGTAAGTATGGCAGGCACAAAACTGTAGGCGTGTCATTTGTGTCTTGATGTGGAAATCGAACCAATGACTCGACAAATCCAATGCGCTTTGCATTGATCTGGCCTAAACTATTTTCAATACCTGATACGAATTTAGGATTAGGACACAGTGCAACACGAAAACCTGTTCATTGATTTTTATTTGAATCCCCATTCAATTTGATTCAAATCTCTGAACGGGATGATGTAATGCCTCATTATACAGTCATCCTGTACTCCAACGATCACTGTTTTGTTTGAGGTACAAGCCTTTTGTAAAGATTATCATTACAAAAGGCACCCACAATAATTTACGCGCTCTCTACATGCCATTTGTTGAAAACGTTGCCCGAATATGTTCTATTACATACGCATTCGGGTACGACATACGGATTCGTATACAATGGCTAATTCAAAAGGCCTGGTTGCCGCCGGATGAAATGCGAATTACCACTGAAAACTGGCTTTATGAGATTTGCTTCTAATATTAATAAAAAAATTGGGCTTATTTCAAGACCTGCTTGGAATACACATTAATTCGTTACAATTACACTAATATTACACTCATTTTAATTGTATCTCATAATATCTGAGTAATTCCAAAGACATCGACGTCTTAATAATCCATACTAATATTATAAATTCGAAAGTAACTGTCTGTCTATCTGTCTGTCTGTATGTTACCTTTTCACGCCTAAACCACTGAACGGATTTTGATAAAATTTGGCAGAGAGATAGATTGCATCCCGGGGAAGGACATAGGCTACTTTTTGTCTCAATAATATCCCTAAAGGGGGGGGATATAGGGGTTGAAAGTTTGTATGGGAATCCTGTTATTTCTTAAGTTAGGGATATGAAAAATCAAATTTATGCTTTTGGTAACAAATAATGAACTACGTATTTCTTAGTTTTTCTAAAATGACAAGAGGGTAAAATAGGGGATGATTTTAGAATTCACATGTAATAAGATATTTTTGTGTAAATATTTAAAGAGATGTTGAAGGGATTGGAAAATTGTCATAGTCTGTATCTGGAGGTGACATTTAGTCTTTATTTCATAAAAATCGGTCCACTCGGTCAAAAGTTATCACTACTTGCTTACTTAGGTTTACCAGTGTGCTCGATAGATGGCGTTGTGCAAATGACACGATTTTCTGAATCGCAGTGTTGACAAGTCTTTCCGCAGGTGAGGATAGTAGGGCACGCCGCGATAGCGGCGGTTTGGCCCCTCTTTGAGGAGTGGCTAGAGAGGCGTCACGGCGCCCTCACCTACCGCCTGACGCAGGTCCTCACCGGACACGGATGTTTCGGGAGGTGCCTGCACATAATCAGGCGGGAGGAAACGCCCGGGTGTCGCCACTGCGAGGATCGCCCCGAGGACACGGTGGAGCACACGGTGGAGGTCTGTCCCGCTTGGGCAGAGCACCGCCGTGTCCTCGTAGAGGCGATCGGCAAGGGCGGCGACCTCTCGCGCCCGGCCCTGGTCCAAGCCATGGTCCGGGGCGAGAGGGAGTGGGAGGCAGTCACCTCCTTCTGCGAAGCAGTCATGCTAGCGAAGGAGGTGGCGGGATGGGCGAAGGAGAAAGCGGAGAGAGCCGCCCGTCCCAGCCGCCGCGGTAGACGCCCCGGGCGTCGGGAGCCGCGTGACGACTCCCGGCCACCGTAGGCGCGGGCCTGCGGACGGCGAGTAATGGGTAGCTCGCCGTCCGATCAGGACCAGGCCCGTGCCGGACGGCGCGTATGTGTTCCACGCGCGCCTCAAAGAGATGTCAGCATCAACGGAGGGGCCCGTCAGGGCCGAAGCCTGCCGGGGCAGCGGGATTGTCCGAAAGGGTTACCGCTGCCCCGGAACATAAAGGGCTAAGGAAGGAACACGGATGGGTTTTAGTCAGTAAGAGTCTGACAATCCCTTCCGCTCCACCCAGAGCGGGAGGGGTCATTTGATGATTTCCCATCCTTAAAAAAAAAAAAAGGTGAGGATAGTGACCCTTATTCATGCAATGTATTGGAGTCGTGATCACGGAGTAAATAAAAAGAGATGTTGTAATTAGATTTCCTTAGGAAACAACGTGTGACATTTTGCGGGGTGAGGGGCTGCTAGATGCCGCCCACTTCTCTATTTTCCATCTACTCAATGTCAAGGTCAATAGTAAAACTTGTTATTCGTTCTGACAATTTTATTTTGTAGTTACGTAACTATCTCACACTAGATGTCACTAAGTGCAGGATGCAACAGGGTCGTACTCAGAATTTTCGTACCTAATTTTTTTATTGAAAGTGTTATTACTATGAAAAAAAAATGTTAAAAAAAAAGGTTTTTGATGAATGACTAAAGATGATTATTAGACTTTCTCTTATTTTTAAATTACTTATCTTGTTAAAAAGAGTTATCAAGATGTTCTACAAAGCTAGTCTTTTTAGAAAAGAAAAAACACCTTCTCCCGTTTACGTGACAATTCATCGTTGAGCTTCTTAAGTTTTGAGTTGAGCTGTACGATTTCTGACAAATGCGTGCACTGACTGGACAGGTCCTCTCAATCTGTGTGGTTCTTTCCTCAAAAGACCATCTCAGACACACATGGTTTTCAAATAACCTGACCAAGATTATGTCTGAACTTTAAAAGAGACTGTGACCTCTGAGTTTGTTTCGGCCTTTCTTCTCAGAGTAGTCAGATAAGAAACTCTGACCTCATCTAGTACTAAAAAATATGATTGACGTGTAAAACTCTTTGTGAAAACTTACTTATAAAAATAAAATCACTTATCATTTATCATCCGAAACCATTAATGTCAAACATAGATATATGAAAGAAGGAGATACGCCCGGTAGTTGAAAATGTATCAGAACCCGATGTCGCTAGGTTGGCCCCACCACCGCGCCACTACTACACATTTAGTTCAGTAAAAGCAAACAAAGTCGCGCACACACTTGCAATTCATAAATCAGAACGTTCTACTCAATCAATTATAAACCTTAACTCATCAAACACATCGTGCATTTACCATGCACCATACAACTTACTCACACAAAAACATCAATCTCCTATCGTTGTGCTGTGCAAAAGCCATTTATTTTATAAACGCTAATGATTGACTAAATCGGAAAGTTATCGATTCTTCCATACTAAAAAAAATATAGGGTCATGAAAATAAAATAAATAAAAACGATATGTCCAGAACATATTAGGTATATTATGGAGGGGCCCGTGGCTAAATAATAACAGCCGCACAGGTCGATCGATCAGGTTAAGCTACGCTTGCCGCGGTTGGTCTGTGGATGGGTGACCATCTTTACATACCGTGTCCCCTCCGTGCCTCGGCAAGCACGTTAAGCCGTTGGTCCCGGCTGTCATTGGTGGATCTTTGACAGTCGTTACGGGTAGTCAGCAGCCCGAAAGTCTGACAACCAGTCATACCAAGGGGTATCGTATTACCCAGTAACTGGGTTGTGGAGGTCAGATAGGCAGTCGCTCCATGTAAAATACTGGTATTCAGCTGCATCCGGTTAGACTGGAAGCCGACCCCAACATAGTTGGGAAAAGGCTAGGCAGATGATGAGATAGATTATATTTTTATGTCCAGCGTTTTAAGTACTTTCCATTTATGAGACAGCCGCGGGACATTCGGTAAAATAATTGGATTCTAATTACGGCCCTGTCTTTTTGTTTTGTTTTGCTTTTTGTTGAGTTGACTATAGATGGCGGTCCGTTTACAAAATGATATAAAAACTACAAAAATAGTATTTTGGCCATTAGAGGGTTTATAAGAATGAATGTCGAATAAATTTCAGTACATATGATTATTAAAATATGTTAGTACTGAGCTTTACGTACCTAAATATGTTTAGTTCCCATGACACCAAGTGTCGCCATCTAGTGTCGGGTAGAATTATGTTTGGAAACGCCGACGCTAAGAGATTTTTCTAGAACAATTTTCTTAAATTACGCATAAAAATTACTTACAAATGAAATGTGATGCCATCCATAGCTTCAGAACGTCTATCCGAGTAGGTTTTACAAGATAAAACACAACACTTCATTATTTTTTTCTTCTAGCGCGAATATGCTGTAAAATGGGTACTTTTACAAAGTTGTGCACAGGACGAACGCCAACAATCCACTGACAACGAGGCCACGCCTACATGATGACGTCATGGCCTAGTTGTAATCACAGTGCACAGTTGCTTAGGCCATCTCCTCTTAGTATTTACTCCGTGGTCTTGATAGATTAGTCGTTCGTTTCTAAAAAAAATCGTTGCTAATTCGTAATAATTGAAATAATTATATTGAATTTAATTGTTTCTTCTCTTCGCTTCGTTGTGGGTTGTGTACATTTCTCGATTTTCTCGGAAAAAAAATCTCGATCGGATTTTTGAAGTGGGTACTTCTTTAGGCGCGTTAGGCATTTTTTGAGATGGGAAAAAAACATTGAATTCTCGACACTGTTACCGACACCGCGCTACATTCGGATGTGTTCGGCTGTCCTCGGGATGTACTCGGTTTTAATGTATTTTGTGTTTTGTTTTCACTTCTGTCGGCACTCCCGGAGTGCCACTGTTTTTTTTTAGTTTGTAGTGGTACGAGGCACTACGAGGTCGGGAGTAGGAGATCTCGCTTCTCGGTCGAGTGTTTTCTAAATCTCTACTCTATCTAACTTCCGTTGATCGCAATTGACGAGTGTCAATATTGGATTCACGATCTCAAAAGTTGTTAGTTGTCTCCGGTGACTATATTATTTTAGAAGTTAGTAATTCTTATTTAGGATATGTTGTTTTATATTTAGTCTATTCAATAAAACGTATTTTTAATTAGTTCATTAGGTTTCAAAAACATTTTCTTTTGCACTTAGTTTTGCACTTTGTTGTAGGTAAGGTTGTCTAAATTGTAGTTGTATTGTAGCTTTATTGTTAACCATTAGTACGAGTAGTGTATAATTTAAGTTAATTAAGTTTGTTTGATATGCCTCGCAAGCGTAAATCGGATTTAGCGCGTAGCTCTAGCAGAGCTCGAGCCGTGAAAGTTACTAGAACGCAAGAATCTGAAGAGCAGTCTCAGGCCCGTTTGACTTTAGAGCAGACTCAAGTTTTAGATTTTAGATACTGAGCGCCACGCATCTCTTAGGGATGCCGAGACCTTGGAGCAGACTCAAGCTGGGTAGATTTTAGATGCGTAGCGCCACGCATCTCTTAGGGCTGCCGAGAGCTTAGAGAAGACTCAAGGTCGGCAGATTTTAGATGCGGAGCGCCACGCATCTCTTAGGGCTGCCGAGAGCTTAGAGCAGGCTCAAGGTCGGCAGATTTTAGATGAGGAGCGCCACGCATCTCTTAGGGATGCCGAGACCTTGGAACAGACTCAAGCTCGCCAGATTTTAGATGCGGAGCGCCACGCATCTCTTAGGGATGGCGAGACCTTGGAGTAGACTCAAGCTCGACAGATTTTAGATGCGGAGCGCCACGCATCTTTTAGGGATGCCGAGACCTTGGAGCAGACTCAAGCTCGGCAATTTTAGATGCGGAGCGCCACGCGTCTCTCAGGGCGGCTGAAACCGAAGAGCAGACTCAGCTCCGCCGGACTTTAGGATGCAGGGCGTCTGTTTTTCCTATGGGCAATAAATTATTTGTGGCGTGCTCACGAGTATCCAGCCCACAAAATCTTCATGTTCTAGCAAAGGATGGCAATACCAAAAATGTTTTATCATATAAATTCAACCGCCCATTGTGTCACCCTTTGTACAGTTTCTATATTTAGGTCTGTAATTTATATGGTGTACATAATAAAGAGTATTCTATCTATCTATCTATTCCAGATTTATTAAAATTACTTTGCATATTGTTATAGTACATAGGATACTTTTTATCCCGATAGTACGTTCCCGTGGTATAATTTCCGACTTCTGCGCGGGCGAAGACGCGGGCAAAAGCTAGTCATAATATAAATCCGAGCAAGTGACACTAATATGATAATGACATACATATCTTGGCACGATCCCGTTTTCATAATGAGACTGGTTCGCAGTATACAATGATCTAAAAATGTTAACTATGATTACAAACTCTTTCGAAATTTTATATTTGAGTCATTGACGAATACCCACGCATCCTGACCTGTTGTACTAACGATCTATTTTTGATTCAGATTTCTTGTCGAAACTAATAATTTACTGTACAAATAAATCGTCACTCGGCTCGTATTCATAGGCTTAAACGGTTTTACCTCATCGTACGTGCCACACAGACATAATTCTGTTTGTCATCGAAAGCTTTCGGTTAATCCCGTACCGTATGTCCGTCGGGCGTTTGTGGACCAATCAATAACTTGTGTCAATAGTGAAAAGAATAATTAACTATCCCGGTTAATTATTCTGAAGACAAAGGGAGTTTTATCAGATAAATACATTTCGACGAATATTGAATTTGTCTTTGATATAACCTAGCAGCTTTCCAACTTCAATTTAAATTAACACTATTTAAATGTCTGGTGCAATATCTCTGTCATAATAAGATTCGCAGAACCTTATTTCACAGCGCTCACCGTCCGCTTTTAGCAGAACTCTGAAATGCAACTAACGAAAGTAATGGAAAGCTTTTCTCAAAATATCATTCAGCGAGATAACAAGTTCGAATCCCTTCAATCACTAGTGAAAAGCTGCAGACAGTCAGAACAGCGATGCTAACAAGAAAATGTCCAGACAGGACACCCAGTTAGCTGCATGACAGATGAGTCTAGGCTTGACACATCCTACATATCACTAAACAACACATGAAACAGGCCCAAATGCGGACGCCAGGGTACAGAGAAATTCTTTATGGAAAAACTAGGTTGTAAAACTGAACTTGACAACGCGGCAACGGCTTAATTAACTTCAAACATTTTAAGAAAATTATTTAGAGAAATCAAAAAGGTTTTCAGTGATATTTGAGCTTTAAACATTTGTGGATTTTAAATAAAGATTAATGTTTCTGTCGTGGTATTGGGTTTAACTAAATTGTTTAAATATTGAAGAGAATAATGAATGCGCATGTATTACTTTAAAAGGAGAAGAATACAAATGCAAATATAAAATATTGGAACAAATGTGCCTTAATTGAAGTCATAGCTCGTTAACTGGTTATACTATTAACCTTATCAGTTGGTAGAGGTACTTATAGCTTATTAAGAGGTTGGCAGACAGTTCTATGTGACAACACTGCACTGCAGGAGGTAAACCATTATCAAAAGCGGGTTTTCCATGCACTAATGAATACAATTTATTAAATTCATAATTTATAGCGTCATTTCATATTATTATGGTCTATTACTACAACCTTGAAAGCTCATGTAGTTAAGATTTCCGTATCCATAAGTCCTGTTTCTTTGCCGATAACAATAAATTAGAAATTCATCTAAAGCCTTCATTGTTCTCAGGAAAGATTACAGGCTTCATAAATTAAATTTGCCTTGACTTAATCATAAATCTTTGATTACTGAATGGACGGTTTCATAGAATTTCTGAACCCTTTTGTTGAAACTCAATTAATTTTCAAAGACTTCTCAATGCAACGCGTATTCAAATGTCTTGTTGTTTGTTTTTTAAACAATCGAATGAAGGTTTTGTTTTGAAGTTTCAATTGTCCCATTGTGTCATAATCAAATTGTCACCAAAATGTAGAACAATAGAAATTATTTGGATTTAATGTGAACTAGCGGTTTGTTTGGATCATAGATATAAGAAAAATTTATATGGTTTGGATGGATAAGGTCGATTGAATCTTTAGCCTATTTTACATTGTTGGCCATAGAAAGATTTTGATTAGAAGATCTTGTATGATGTAACTAATCTTACTTAAGGCGACTACATGACCTAAAACGCAGTCACTATCGGACTGCATAGAAAAGAAAGAGAAGCGCGATGACACAACGCTGGTAATTTATTGAAAAATATGAAACAATCATCTATTGTTGATTTAGCAAACACCAAACAAATAAAAACCGTATACTAAAATTCGGGGAATTAAATTGTCTTTTATATGGTGAAAGTTTTATGAAAATACACCCGATAATGTTTGCGTGATTATCGTTTTTATGTCCGCGATAGACATTACTTTACGAATTAATTACACTATGTTAAAAAAATATAATTGCAAATATTCACATATCAAATTACGAAGCAAATGGTCTAGTATAACATTTATTTTTTTCAAAGAAATCAATGTTGAAGAAAGTAATGTTGAATTTAAAATTATTAGAAGTCGTATATCTGCGCCTTAAGGGGGAAGTGCCGCGGTACCCCGCGAAATTAAAACTTACGTTTTTTGCAATTTGCAGCTCAGTGTTAGGTTGTATGACTATGTTGAACAAAATATGATTCGTGACCGTAACAAGTATGTAATTACAAAGTTATTTATAATAATTAAAATCATCAATACAACCCTCTAAGTGCATATAACCCTATTGATCGATATTTCATGAGATAGTCTTTCAGTAATGAACGCTTCCCCACTACGCAACTTATCTAACTAGACAAACAAATAAGTTTCCTAACTGGTATAGTCTGTTTAAAGGCTTTCGAAAAGGGTTCCAAGAAGCTTTCACTTCTTCATCTTTGTGAACTTCAAAAACTTCTCAACTGAGTTAATGTCACTATTCAGCCTAACGAGAAGCTACTGAATATTTGTATTTTACACAAAGTCACTGTTGTTTGCATCTGACCTTACCAGCACAACTTGTTAAAGTGTCTAGCGTCCTATACAGTTAAAAGACCAACTATAGTCTTGACAGATAATTGGTAGCGATTGTCCATTGTCCGATTCAGTTACTGTTAGCAACTATTACTGTAGTAGGTACTTACATCAAGTTAGCAACCCACTCGTTAAGTACTAACTTTATAAACTTGATTTGCTAGTTTTGTCTAACGTCATTAATGTGGCAGACTCTTGTCTTAACTTTATTTGTTTGTTTAT
Organism: Gortyna flavago; assembly: GCA_963669345.1. Classification (NCBI taxonomy): domain Eukaryota; kingdom Metazoa; phylum Arthropoda; class Insecta; order Lepidoptera; family Noctuidae; genus Gortyna; species Gortyna flavago. Next base: position 7,565,050 of record OY770144.1, read on the forward strand.
TGTTGCTTTTATTTTATAGATAAGCTTTTACGGAATTTACCTATGAGGGTTTCGCGTTGGTCTAGGTTTTGGCATTGATTTGGTTTTTTCAGAGTATAGTCTCGTATATTCATTAAGCGTTAAGCCGTTGGTCCCGGCTGTCATTCGTGGATCTTTGACAGTCGTTACGGGTAGTCAGAAGCCCGAAAGTCTGACAACCAGTCTTACCAAGGGGTATCGTATTACCCAGTAACTGGGTTGTGGAGGTCAGATAGGCAGTCGCTCCATGTAAAATACTGGTATTCAGCTGCATCCGGTTAGACTGGAAGCCGACCCCAACATACGTTGGGAAAAGGCTAGGCAGATGATGATGAGTCTCGTATATTCATTGTTAAGCAAATTGTCAATCTACGTCAATTTGAACTGTTATGGCCGTTAATTACTAACAACTGTCAAATAATTACATTTGTGCGGATAATTTAAGATTTTAGCAATTTGCTTAATAATTAATTTCTCTGACTTTACATTGACTATGACTAATATTATAAATTCGAAGGTAACTCTGTCTGTCTGTCTGTCTGTCTGTATACCTTTTCACGCCTAAACCACTGAACGGATTTCGATAAAATTTGGCAGAGAGATAGATTGCATCCCGGGGAAGGACATAGGATAGTTTTTATCGACATACCTCGCGGGCGAAGCCGCGGGCTGAAGCTAGTTGACTATGATCCTGAATTCAACATAATATGTTGAGTGTTGTCCGTTATATTATTTACAAAACTATTACCAGTTCTCAGAGTCGTTAATAGGTACAGTTGGTCAATATTCTGAACACAACTATTTTCATATCATATTCGTGTTTTTTGCAGTGTTGTATCATGAATTCAGAGAGACGAAGCGGTAAAATGGTCAAAACAGTGCTGATTATTCAGAAAGTTACACTTTCTGAATAATTTACAAGAAATATATAAGCAGTTACAGCCCTAGACTTAACATAGCGTAACATAAATTAAGATTTATTAGCAGAAGGCCACAAGTCTTAATAGTTTTGTTTAGGTCTCTTAATTACTGTGTCCCAGTTGTTGAAACCCTCTAGCTTTGTCACTTAACTTTTGGTTTGTTCAGGCTGTTCAACAATTTCGACTTTCATTAAAATTTGTGTTATGTAGATTAATTTATGGATGCAAGTCTGGTTTAAATTCGCATGCCACAGGTCTTTGTAACCACTGTTTCCTTTTGTGTTTGAAGTAGTTAGTGTGCTTCCATTTTAAGGTGTTTGTATAATGAGATTTGAGTCTGTGTAAGGGAAATTCTGTGAATCTATGTAACGATTGCACATTGTTAGGTGGGCATTTATTTAATTTTTCATCATTTGAGCAGCATCGAATTTTCACACAAAATACGATCAAGAAATCTCCGCAAGGATATTTCATACTTATAAAAAAAATAAAAATCGGAAGTAATACGAGTGGCTCATTGAATCATCATAAAAATCATGACAAAGTGAAGGTAACACTTTATTTTTTTGTTATATAACGCTCTCAAGCTTGAACACATTTTTATTTGTAAATTCTTTACGGATAAATTCGTCTGTTTACGGTTGGGTATAATATCTAAGTATTATGCATCTACCAACCAGCACTAGGCCTGCGTGGTGGTTTACGGCCCAATCCCTCTCATCGAGAAGAGGCCATGATGTTCCCAGCAATGGGAATGGGAACATTATAGGCTGATAACCTTAACTTTCCTGTCACAATGGCAGAAAGATATTGCTTGACTAGAAGGAAGAAAACTTTGTGAAGAAAATAGGAGTATTTTCTATATCTAAATTAATAAAATCGTCGTAGTGTGTAATGCTTTAATCTGATAAGTTATCACAGTTTATTATAAAGATATGATTGTCCATGACCCATACAAATAACAAATTCTCATATCTATCCTAAACGCATTATTGCTTGCTTAAGTTATTCATTTAGGCTCGTTGTCAAAACTATGTATAATGGAAATTCAATTTTCTTTAACATATTATACTTTAGTTAAATCTAAATAAACTATATTAAAAAATGTATGAGAATGAGAAACTTTTTCCCCTACCTATTAATTTGAAGTATCAAAAGATGTGTTATGTAAATTAATTCTTTTGGCTAGAAAATAGCAATATATCATCCACTAATGACGTCACGTAAAACATTTACTTAAATTGACGCCAAGTTTTTTTAAATTAGACATTTTCACGCTCCAAGGAGCGTGAGATCGTAAATTCACTGGTTTTACTGTTAAAATACTTCCGTCAGATAAAACAAATAAACGGAGACTGGGCATTAAGGAAACTTGAATATATAAGGAAATTTACTGATTCTTGTTACTGACCAGTCGTATACCTAAGCCCTGTTATAAAGTTAATAAGAACAATATAAGTAAACCGCTTTTTATCGGTTTATACATGGCATGTTTATGTGCTTTGTGCGAATAAACCAAAATTCCACTTCCCGTGGGTGTTGGAGACAATTATGAGATAATCAGAGCTGACAGCATTCAGACCTGTTTTATTAGCATCAAACTATTATACCTGTTGTGATTAAATAGTCGCTTCATACAGGATTATGTGCTCATGAACTCAATCTAAATTATCATTCGGACTCTGGGTAAATCTCGTTTCTGTCACGGTCTTGATGAGTTCCGGCCATGAGGCCGGCCAGAGCATCGTTTTCTTTTTGTGTCAACTAGTACCTAGTGTTTTGGCTGTAGCAAAAATAGGTGTAGAATCCGTAAAAATAATTCGTGAAAAAAGAATTCCAAATATTTAACTACTAACGCGTACCGCAAGGAATGGATCGAGGTGCTCTAAAAAAAGATGCCTGAAAGGATTTGGGCGAGGCAGCGGGATTGTCCGAAAGGCAGCGGGATTGTCCGAAAGGCAGCGGGATTGTCCGAAAGGCAGCGGGATTATCCGAAAGGGTTACCGCTGCCCCGGAACATAAAGGGCTAAGGAAGGAACACGGATGGGTTTTAGTCAGTAAGAGTCTGACACTCCCTTCCGCTCCACCCAGAGCGGGAGGGGTCATTGGATGATTTCCCATCCTTAAAAAAAAAAAAAAAAAAAAAAAGGATTTGGGCGAAGCCTTTGCTCAGAAGTGGGACAGTGTAGGCTAAGTAAAAAAAAAGAAACTTCTCCTTTTTTGAAGCATTAAAAAAAAAGATTTCCCTAAGACTCTCTTGCATTCCAGTAGCTTCATGTTTATCATAAAACTTTAACGGCCATTACAGCACTGACTCCAGTTTTCAACCAGTAAAGTATTTCATGCAGTAAAACCTGACATAAACCAACTTATTCTGGAAGTTATTATTTTTATTGAAGTTTATAATGACAATATCTACTTCTGTCGGTCCTGAATGGGCCATAAAACGTTTAAGATATAAACACACTGATTAGTTTTATGAATGGATGAATTGGCTTTGAATAATTACGATGGTGGGTGGCACGCAGTACTATGAATTATAATGAGGCATTTGGGCCCATTGAAAGAAATAGGCTTGTTGATATGTGCTTTGGTGTCGGGATATTAAAACTTTTGTAGAATGCACTGCGCAAAATATATCAAAATGCTAATTCTCGTAATTAAAAACGTTCAAAATCTAGTCTCAATCTTACCTCAGCGACAATCAATGCCAAAAACTTTAAAAAATATAGGGAAATTAGAGGTATTTTTAACAGATTGAGACTGAGCTCAGACTGACGTTCTTACGAGAATTGCCCCTCTGGTCATTCTCATCAATATTCGCCGTAGGATTCTTATTGCACTTATCTCAAATGAACAATCCGATTAGGATTACCGAGAAGTGTGAGCAATAAAATCTAATATAAATTCTCCAGCACGTAATGTTAATGTCTCGAATACGTTAAATGTAGCTTTATCGAATCTCATTGAATGTAAAATGCGGTACGCTGCATAAGCATTTTAGTGTCAGCTTATAAAATTGTTAACTATCTCAAGTGCATTTCAAGTTTCGCAGACTCACTGAAATAAATTTGAAAATATACGGACTGTATGTTATTGTTGAACTCTACTCCGGTATACAAATTGTCACATTGGAGAATTTCCATTTGTCTTTTGGTTCGACGCCCGGAAAATGGGAAGGAAGATGTCAGTGCTATTCTACCGTATGGAATGAACATGCTGAATATTTATTAGTTTAATATGTCCGTCTTTGTACTTATTTTGTATACAGTTTTATTTGCTGTTGCTTGTCTCTCTATATTGTCTGTGTTTGTCACAAGTTTGTTAATGTAACGAAAATTATTTGGTTCTACTTTGTCTTTGTCTTTTCTGCTACATTATTTCAGTCTAGTGTAGAGATCCGCTTTCCTTCCTACTAAGAAGCTTCAGTACCTAGTTTGCAAGTTTTGATATCGGCTTTCACAACATCCTGCAAGAGGTTCTAGAGCTTCTCGCGGGATTTCATTGCTGTCGCAGTAGGCACATTGATATTTAATAATGCAGGTATGCTAAAACCAAGTCTTCTTAGTCTGTTTGTGCAAAGCTGAAGTTTGAAACTGCAATATTGTGCTGGAACTGTTGAAATATCCGTTAATAATTTTACTACCTTGGCAAACCGGTCATCCTGGCAAATAAAGGCGACGCTGAAAAGACTTTCTTCTGTTTTAAATAAATATGGAAATGATTATAATAAGATTAATACTTGAAAGGCCTGTTAGGACTAAACTTATTATCCCCGAGTACTTTTGTCTCTTCAAGTTAACTCATTATAATTTGGAAAACAAAGGAAACGTAGTACTGTTCGTGTAATTAATTGAACACAGGCTCGACATTGTTGCGGCTCTAAAACAAGAATATTATTATTTAAATCTACGTTTAATGATGTTCCTAATCATTGTCGGAACAAGTTTAAACTGTGGAGCTATATTATGTCATGCATAAATCGTTGAATTCTCATAGTCTTGAAGTGTAAGAACTGGCATATGAGATGGCACCTGTGAAGCCGCTGCTTGTTTGCTACCGAATAACATACCTATTAAAAACGTCACAGCTCCCAAACGCAAAACGTCAGTTATCATTAGAATGCAAATGTTCGTGCTAGCCATATTTACTTTACACTTAGTTTCCAGTGCAGAGATATTCTCGTCCTATACAAACATTGTCAATGATGCTAGTTAGCGTCAACTAGTATAGATGAATACTATTGTTATCAAAGTTTCCGTTACAATTACGTTTGTGTTCATACGTATGTTTCTATTAGGATGATAGCTTTGTCCTGCTCTAGTTTATGATGTAAGATAGGGATAGAATATTTTTAAGATGCATGTGTCGAGGATTGTATCATCGAATGTTACTAAATTCATACTGTACATAACTGTGTATTTGTAAACACCAATGACTATGATTTGTTATTTATTTGTTAATCTGATCTTATCTGTTTCAATTGCTCATGCACACAAAGAACGCGTAACATCGCAAAGATGCGCCAGCGCATTGTTGACGAGTTAACGTTTAAATATTATAATCACATAATCACTAAACAGTAATTCTTGGAAGTCTTAAAGTTGTTGGAGTCTTGGAAGTATTTAATAAGGTAAACGGCAATTGTCGGCAGGAAGGCGACGCGGCAAGTGGTGGACGCGTGGTTAGTGTCGCACGCGACGCCGCCGAGTGCCGAGCTTGCGTCGCCGTCTCGCGCTGGCTCCGGCTCGGGGGCCACCACACCTGTCAGGTAATATCATGCACAATATTTATTGGGAGTTTATTATTTATTAAGTACATATAAATAAAACAAAGTTACACCATTTATAACTCAAGAACGGTTGAACCGATTCTTATGATCTTTGATTTATGGGATTTGGCTCCGCCCCGAATAGCAGAATAACTATTATAACATGGGAAGAATTCACGAAAAAACTTCTCAGGCGGTACGAAGTTCGCCAGGTCAGCAAGTTGTTAATAAGTCCTAAGAAAAGATTGTGCGAGGAATGAAATTAAAGAAAAGGTAGTGAAGGGTAGCGTGACGGTTGACAGGGGAGAAAATAAGAAGTAAACGTGTTGCGTCCCCAAGTAATATGGGACAAGGGCAGGAAAATGATGATAAAATAGATAATATGGCCTCTGAAAAATATCAACCAACAATTTTGTCTAGCTTGATCAAAGCCTGATTTACACGGTGCTATTTAATTACCTGTGGTATACTATTGGTCGAAGCAACAATAAAAATTGCACCGTCTACATTGTGTTGAGACGATGCAAGTTATTTGTCATTTTGACTGTTTATCACAGGCAAGAAACTTGCGTTGCATAAATGTAAATGGGGCTTTAGGCATACCAATTAAATGATAATTCGTAAAGATGCGACAGTTCTGCTCCGTACGCGTTCAGAATTACTCGTAGTGTTTGGGGGCGTAAGCTCCGCCCAGCTTCATTTCTAATTCGTGTATTATTTACTAGCTTCTGCCTGCGGCTTCGCCCGGGAAGATGTTGATTTCATGGGGTTTTTTTTATTGCGCGGGACCCTTATTCTTTTTATAATTCTGAAGTAAGTCGACATTACCGGAACAAACAGACAAAACATTTTTGTTATAAGTACCGTATATTATGTGATAAAGTTTTAGGATGCGCGTGCGCAACAACACGCTTCGTTGACCGGTCGCGCTCGCGTATCCTAAACCTTTTACTTGTCAATAGTCTTTTTTTTTTTTTTTTAAGGATGGGAAATCATCCAATGACCCCTCCCGCTCTGGGTGGAGCGGAAGGGAGTGTCAGACTCTTACTGACTAAAACCCATCCGTGTTCCTTCCTTAGCCCTTTATGTTCCGGGGCAGCGGTAACCCTTTCGGACAATCCCGCTGCCCCGGCAGGCTTCGGCCCTAACGGGCCCCTCCTTTGATGCTGACATCTCTTTGAGGCGCGCGTGGAACACATACGCGCCGTCCGGCACGGGCCTGGTCCTGATCGGACGGCGAGCTACCCATTACTCGCCGTCCGCAGGCCCGCGCCTACGGTGGCCGGGAGTCGTCACGCGGCTCCCGACGCCCGGAGCGTCTACCGCGGCGGCTGGGACGGGCGGCCCTCTCGGCTCTCTCCCTCTCCCATCCCGCCACCTCCTTCGCTAGCATGACTGCTTCGCAGAAGGAGGTGACTGCCTCCCACTCCCTCTCGCCCCGGACCATGGCTTGGACCAGGGCCGGGCGCGAGAGGTCGCCGCCGCTGCCGATCGCCTCTACGAGGACACGGCGGTGCTCTGCCCAAGCGGGACAGACCTCCACCGTGTGCACCACCGTGTCCTCTGGGCGATCCTCGCAGTGGTGACACCCGGGCGTTTCCTCCCGCCTGATTATGTGCAGGAACCTCCCGAAACATCCGTGTCCGGTGAGGACCTGCGTCAGGCGGTAGGTGAGGGCGCCGTGACGCCTCTCTAGCCACTCCTCAAAGAGGGGCCTTACCGCCGCTATCGCGGCGTGCCCTTTGTCAATAGTCTTATATTGTAATATACGTGATCATGATATTTATACAGCCCACTCATTTAACTCTCTACCAATATTCACTATCTTCGTGAACAAATATAATTATGTAATATTTCCAAAAGGGTTACTTACCCTATAATATTGCGTGACCCGCCTTACCCTTGTAGTGGGTAATGGATATAATATAAATAAGGAAAACGCCAAAAGGATTATGATGTTCACATGACAGTGACTGATATCGAAAGTCTTGGCCCGGCTTTGTTTGTTCGCTGAAATTATTGAAACATTTTCAGGTATTAATTAGCTGTCCTTTATTGTCTTACTTTTCTTAGAACATTTTTACTTGTAGGTCATATGTATATTATGTTTTATATTCGTTGAATTGTAATTAATAGTATCAGTCATTGGAAGAAAATAGCCATAAATCATAGGTTTCAGTATTTATTTAATCTGCTTACAAACAAATCATTCCAGTGTCTTATTTTCACCAATTCTGTTTTATTTCTTTCCATATGTTTGTCTCGGAAAATACGTCACAATTCACAATTATTACACGTGTAGAAATAAGTTTTTTTTTGATATACCTAACTACTTAATTGTTATGTTTGTTTGCTTCTAAACAAGAACAAAACAAATGACATTCTTAGTTAAAAGTTTATGTTATTGTTGTAATCTATACTAATAATAAAGCTGAAGTGTTTGTTTGTATGTTTGTTGCCAGTCGAATTTGATAAAAATCTTTTTGCATTTGATAGTTCAATTCTTGAGGAACGTTATAGGCTTTAATATCTTAAAGCAAAACGAAGTACCTAATAGCGGGGACGGGCGATGCGATGCGACGCGACGGGGTGGGTTGGGGGAACAAGACATTACTTGGACGAAGTCGCCAGCAGAAGGTAGTTATGGAACAAAATTAGTAGTGTACACTAATATTATAGAGAAGTAAAGTTTATAAATTTTGAGGTAGGAGATAATCTCTGGAAGTAATGATCCAATTTCGAACATTCTATTGCCATTTGCCTTGGGGAATGTTTCATAGTAGAAATATTGCTCGTAGATGCACTTTCCTCGTAGAGACACTTTTGAAAATATCTCACTTTTGTTTCTTACAGATTCACTATAGACTACTATTCACTATACTCACTGTACAGTACAGCAAAACAGAAAAGAGTAAGTGTAAATTTTGTAACGTGAAATAAAAAAAAAAAATATTGCATATGTTTAAAAAAAAATAAACGGCACCTACCAGTGGGGCGCATGCTAGACAAAAGAATAATAGCTACTTCTTATCTCAAAAATACACTGAAAATTAAAAGACAACAAAAACAAATTTAGTTGGCTACCAGGTGGGCGAAGTAGCCGGCTAAGCAGAAGCTAGTCTGAGATAAAATCTTAATACTATCGTTTTGGTCAAAATCAGTAGCAATCTGAAAATATATATAATAATACAAAAAATACAACCAGCACCAATTCGATACTTGACACGATAAACGGTGTCCTAACTCTAATTAATGAATGTCTAGGCAGCACTTTCAAGTTTACTAGTCCTAAATAAATGTACTAGTCCTAAACAATAAATATACGTTCACAGCTGTGATAAATCCGATCCGTTGGTTTAGGAGACGCAAACACGCTTGCAGAGTCAACAGCTAACGAGTTAAGATAAATAATTGATGTAAATAAACAATTCGGTTAAATGGAAATGAATATTATTAATGTTGTTAGAGGCATTTCTTATGTTCACAAACTTATTGTGACTGCCAGCCGGTCGATTCTGTAAAAATCTTACCGTGAAAACTTAGGTGATGCGAGTTTGTTTTTGCTAGAAATTGACGCTATTGACAGCTCACTCCATGCTCACTTCACCTAAATTTTCACGGTGAGATTTTTACAGAATAGCACTGCAGGTAAGCCGTTCTGCATTACGTCTATACGTCGCGGTCGGTAGCGCAATGGCAATCCAGCTGAATGTTGTTCAGTTGTTTTACATAACGGAACTGTTTTGTAAAATAACTAGCGGTTTTGTAAAACTACGGATTCGACAATCCACCTGCGATCTATCCATGGTCAACTCTGGCTTAGAAAACAGAAACCGTATAACAATAACTGCCATATTCTTGAGCATCTTCCTACTGGTTTCTGCATAATTCCTCGAATCAGCCATTCGAGACGCGCCTTTTCTGTTTTCAATGTTACGAGTAGTCAAGGGCTTGATTGACCTATCGATTTCGAAAGCTAAAGTCTTTTGAAAACACGTAGGATCCAAGATACAAATCCTGTTCGTAATTTATTTAATAATACTGGAGACAATGTTTACACTGATGATAATTACGTAACTTAGGTCTTTCATATTTAGGACTTAATCGGTGTACGTATAAGTAACAGCTTTCTATAGTCTCTGCCTTTCCCGTTACGAAGAAGGCGTCACAAGATGAAGATAAATATTAGTGGCTTAACCAGTATCACCATATCCATAAGAAGTATAATGTAGAACAGAAAATAAATTCCCGTCTCTTGTCTTGGAAATCCTTGCTGCTAGTCGCCATAGAGAAAAAGGCGTTAATTTATGAATGTCACCCTCTTGAAATATTCTATCAGACTTAATTTTATCCAGTTTTATGACAATCTGCTACGTCCACTTGGCGGTTGTCCAGTTCACTAATTGCTGAACATATCTAGCTCGTTCTTCGTTTGAATACTAAAATAATGCGTAATAAGTAATAACGTTCTAAAAGTAATTTTTATATTTATTTCTGTAAATGAAACAAAATGAGGTTGTGTACCTAAGGCTCGTAGCGGGTAGCGCTCTGTAGTGTCTACCCATTAGACTTATTAGACATAACATAACATTTAGACTACCAATATGGTTTAAAGAGGAGTTAAAGCAAGCTGACACACAAACGGACACGGACATGGGTCTAAAATTCAGCCACGCCATTTACATTCTTAGTCCCGCTTGCAGCTTGCACTAGAAATAACTGAATGCGTTTAGCGCTAAACGTATTTAAAACATCATTCTATCTCTGCCGTCTTCAAGCGATTAACAGAATCTAAACAGAACGAGCATTTAAATACGTTTAACGATTAACGCATTTGTGGTCCAAGCAGGCCCAAATGAACTGAACCATAACATGTTTTTGCCTTTTCCTTCACAAACAGTGCCGCCGTTTACGTTCAATCATTGCCATGACGGACATGGTTATGATTTCATGACAATTCATCTGAAAGTACCACCCCCTAGTTTTACAACTGCCAACAACTAAAACACCCATCTCAATCGACAGGAAGATCTCAGCGCATGAATTTGAGCGTGGCGGTCTCCTGAAGCCGTTGGTGACGACGGTCGACGGCACACCCACCTTCCTCGGAGACCAGCCCCCTCACGCCACACCCTCGCGGCCGCAGCGGAGGTCACGGCATGAGCTCAGGCAGCTGGACGAAAAGGAACTTATATTTGAATTAGTGAGTAGACTTGAATAATTTATACCTAATTTACTGGAAACATAACACAGTACTCGGTTTCTTTGTATCATACAGGCAGTTAAGCTTCAAGAGGCATCGGGAACTGGGTGAAAAGTTTATCATCCTTCATTGATAAGGGGGATCCTCCGAGCAGACGGGTGTCTGGTGGGTTACTGCCCGACGGTTGTTGTCTGGTTTTCTGTCTTATATTAATCGTGGGATTAACTCTGATTCCGCCATGTATGATAATATGTCAGTTTATAGTTTGTATGTTGCGGTAAAGATGTCGCCACAAGCTTTAGCAGTAAAAGCTCGTGAAGGGGATAATTTAGCCATCTGCTTAGGTCCAAGACCTGCCGGAGGTAACTTTATGAGTTAAGGAATACGGCACCCCCGGCCCTGCTTAAAGAAACTGTTGGAGTTCAGGTGGGTTACCCTTTACTTTACGCAATGAATGGGTGTCGACGATTACCCCTCTCTACTGTCTGTTGAAGTATTTATTCTGTGCAGAAATGTTGACTGTTAGAGATGACCACCAATCAATTCATTTATTCTTTTCCAATGCGCGAATTGGGTCGGTTTCTTGGCAACGTTACCTTTGGTCACTTCACGAGTGCCTTTGCTGCGAGTCTTCTTCCTAACCACGAAGTCCGTAGTTTTGGCCGATGTTACGGGCACATACGGAAATATGATAATAGTTCGAGTTCCGAACTAAGAATAAAGGACAATAAATACTATTTGAGAGTAGTCCCTATTACCGATTTCATTATTTGCCCTTACGAAAAAATTAATTTGACACCTAATTCCAAAAATTTTCGCACGGGACCGTATTTTCGTCAATGGAATGAACACGGCTATTTGGTAGGCTTGGGAACTTGGGACTACTAAAATTTTACCTCATGTCCAGTTGTGATATTTGCTCGCTATGGATATCTTTAAACTGAAACGAGGTTTACTAAATCGTTGGTGTCCAATTAACATTCTATCCAGTAAACAGTCCATGACTTCAAGCTCTTTTGAGCCAAGGCTAAAGTGTACCACTGGTCGTTTGTTTTCTCCAACTCGTCCCGCCATCTTCTACGGGGACCGCCGCGACGCCTTTACAACTATATTTTAATTTTAGTTTCACAATATTTGAAATATTTTCTTTAATTAGATAAATCTTGTAAGATCTTAAAGTCCTCGCTGATTTAACTTTCGAATCATTTCAGATACTAATTTATTTGCATTTTGAATTTAAATTATAATTACCAGTGACTTGTCTGTGGATGTTAGTAGCTTTGAAAATTAATGTTTTAGTAAAATTTCAATACTAATTTATTATTGTTTTAATTCGTGGATTCAGTTTAAGTATATTTAAAAAAGCAATAGGCATAATTACAGTCGAACAAAACGATGATTATATCTATTGAGGCCGCGTCTTAACCGAAAGCGATCTCCTAGTGCGCGCGTGTACACGATCGTCGTGCTTATATGAATATGACATAGTCGCGCGATCAATCAACTCGCGTATGTACTTCATTATTTAGATAGGTAGGTAATCGATCGCAGATTCGCGCGACAGTCGCTTTTGGTTAGGACGCAGGGACAGGCAGCTTACTTCTAACTATTTTTAAGCAATGTTTGACAGTGTAGTTACTGTTAGCCTGAGTCATAATATCTCACTGCTAGGCAAAGACCTCTCCCCGTGACTCCCAGCTCTTTCGATTCAGGGCTAAAGTGGACCACGGCAGTGTAGTAGGAATATACATTTTAATATTTTTTTCCGTATACTAACATCAAACCCCCAAATACTGGTATTTAGCTGCGTCCGGTTAAACGGGAACACGACTCCAACATAGTTGAGAAAAGGCTAGGCAAATTTATTGATACTATACCAACATTTTTGGACTGTAAATTGAATATATTTTAAATTAAACCACCACTCGTCCGTGGTATGAGTTATACACGTTTCAATGAAAGGCGCCACTTTACAATACGAGCTGGCGTCAATGAGTACCGCTTATAATTTTATTGTTGAAAATCTACCGCTTTAATCATGTTGTCTGGGATTCGTTTAATACTGAGGTTTTTCCGTTAGTAAAATAGCTACGTAAACAATATTAGGTTAAAACACGTGCGGCGTTTGATGAAAAATTAACTTAATGAAAAACTCATTCTCTTCCCAGAGACTACTCGTATAAATGCAGTTTGTAAGCACAGCGTTTGTTTGGTCTCTCGAAATAAATAATGAACTGCCCGGCTTTACAATTTACGTAGGCATAAACAGACAGGTATTTAATTTAGAAGTAGTAGAGCTTTATTTATGAAAGAGCTCGTCCGGTGATGTAAGCTCAGGTGCACGGGCGATTTTTTCCCTCGGCGATTTTTTCCCGCGGAGATTTTTCCCGCATCGATTTTTTTTCGCGCACTGCATTTTCATGGACTGCTTAGCGTTGAAAATACAAAAGTGAATGGGCTCAATCGCGACTCGGGTTTTTATTTTGGGCTGGGATGCGCTTACGCTGATATGTTTCTCAATGCTTGCTTGGCTCAACAGTTGAAAACTGTTGAAAACGGCTTGAGGGTTGAAAATCCAATGCGCGATAAAATCTCGCCGCGATATTATGTCCGTGCGTACGTGGGCTTATACGACTATACCTCTTTCTACCGCCAAGCAGTGATGCTGTATTACGGTTTGAAGGGTATGGGACTAGCCCTGATAAGATACAGGGACATGAAGTATGGGTGCCAGTATTATTACAGGCGTATGACACATTTTAGCACCCTAATTGTGTAACACACTATCGATCACAATCTGAATCATTATGAATCTTGCTAATCTATTGCTTGATATGAAAATGTTGTCTGCTCAACAATGTAAATAACGCAATGAATGTTGTTGAACTCTCAAAATGACAGCCATTGCTATTGATAATTTGTTACGCAATTACCGCACAGCTTTGTCTCTAGGAGAGCAATGATGCACCTACGATGTCACTGGTATTTCAAATGAATATTGGTGGCGGTGCATTGACCATCGCATAGGCCGCCTGATTACCTGCTTATTTGCCGTTTGTTAAATAATTAACAATTTAAATAAAAAAGGTAATAATAACGGCAAAAGTTTTGATGGTAATTTAATTTACAGAAAGAAACACTGTACTTAATTGTAATGTCCTAATTATATATTCAAATTATTCAACTCAAGCTTTCAATGGTAATTGCGTTTTCCCCCTGAAAATCCGCTGTAAGAAATTAAGAAAGGTTACTTAATAAGCTAGCCCGTTAATTTTAATTTGACGTTTATTTGTTTGTACACAAATCCAAAAAGAGTAAGTTAATACTATTTTGTAGGGACGTTTTGTACAAATTTAATTATGATGTCTCTGGATTACTTACCCTGTTTCTTGGAATCTATAAACTTTTAGGTTCAAGATGTATTTTTGGGCATATAAAATGAATTGTCTTATGAGGGAAGCGCTAGGGCCGCGAAATTTAAATTTTCTTACGTTTTTTGCAATTTGCGGTCAGTGTCAGGTTTTATGTTGAACAAAATATCATTTGCGACTGTAACAAGCGTGTGTTTATAAAATCATCAGTACAATTCTCTAAGTTCATATAACCATATTGAATGACTATTTCATGAAATATCAATCAATGGGGTTATATTAACTTTTACGGTTACACACATAAGAAAAATGTAATTATGCGGGCTGCCCCGGTGCTTCTTCTCCTTTAATAACAATTTGATTTACTTATTAAACAAAACGTTAAGGTATGTAAATCGTACTCTGGGCGTGCGATAGCTTTAGTTTGGTCTCGAATTTTAAATTAAACTTTAGGCGGGCATATTCCAGAACTCCTGAAATTATCTACGGATTCGAGTTCTCTCAGTCTAGAGATAAGGAAATTCTTATATGTACAATATACGCAGTTAGTACAGCCAAAATTTCAGAACACCATTATCCCGGTGTGACGTCAATTAAAAGTTAATTTACGAAAATCGGGTGTCGTTTTACATGTGTAAGTACCTAAATTAGGCCTCTGTCGGCTCGCCGCTGACAAGCACAGAGGTCAGCTCCGATAAAACAGCGGGCTGCCTTGATAATTACATGTAAACACACCGCTTGACCCACACCCATAGCTCGCTCAACGGAAAGGACATCATATTTCGATTAATTTTAACGATTTTTTCATGAGGAGGTTGAAAATTGCGTAATGAATCTGTTGCTTATCTTTACGCACGTGTATCATGTTTATAAGCAAGTAGATTATGGAGGATAAAATGAAACACCTAGTGACAGTTTGTTATTATTATTGTTAAAATATAATTATATCAAACACGTCAAATGCGCAAAAACATGTCTCAATAGGATAGTAATCATACTTGAATGAGATTGGAGTTGTTATCGCATCCACTCAAGATTCCGCCTTTCCCGCCAAGCAGTCTTGTCACCGTTTTATCGGGTACTCGTAAATAAAATGATCACGTACCTTTCTTTCGTCAATCAAGTTAACATTATTATTCGTTACCAACACCTGAATTATGCAGACCACGTCTGGTTTTCGTAAAAGCGGTCGCACTTCGCTTCCAGTAACATTGTTTCTGCGTTCTGGGTGAGTTGCCGACGGTTCGCCCGCATTTGATAAACGGGCGCCATTCACGGCGCCGCGCGCCGGTACACATGCACCGAATGCGTCTTTAACGGAACATTTTAATGTAACTGAATACTGAAAATTATCCTGTATTTATTAATTTGAATGGCCATTTAAGCCTAGTGTGCTAACTAAACTGTTAAGTAAGTAATTAGCGTATCATGTTATGATTTTCACATAAATATGGCGTCATTCTGACATCATAAACCTGCACATAACACATTCAAGTGCAACATAAACGAGGAAATTGCGTTTATCCTCAATCCTGCATTACCCTCGTAATCCGTAATATCAACTCGACCTTCAGGAATTACCATTTCCTTCCTTTGTATTGCGTGAAAAATAACCTGGGAATATCTTCCTTGTGTTACAATTTACGTTCTTTTGACGTGTCTCGTATAAAAGCAGTTGGTTGACTGGACCGCTCGATAAACACCTCTATACACTGGCCCGAGTGGCCTGCGTGTGCGCGTGGGCGACCGTGAATATTCATAGCGCATTCATTGATGATGGCTGACGTCTACTCAGGAGACGTTTATATTCCAGTTATAGATAAGTAAGTACTTAGGTACTTTCGTTACCTTTCATCGTTCGGCTAATCTTCGACAGTGTTCGGATCACACAGTTTCGAACTGGTTTAATCTCGGTTTTGCTACCGTGTATTACGGTCCTTCTTTTCAGAAGGTACCGAGGTATAGAGTAAACCGTGTCCCGAATGTCCCGATAGCGTAAATAAATAATGTAAAACCATATTCAATTTTTCGAAAAAAATTAAATGTAAGTAGTCTTGAGAAAATGAGCAAATATTAGGTAATAAACAGTCGTATCTTGAATGAAGTCCTAATATTTTCCGCTTCAGTCGAAGATCAGACAATGTGATCTTATTAACCGCTTATTCTTCCAAAAATGGTCCATTTACGAAGAAAGAGTACTTAGAACCTTTCTCGGACGTAAACTTACGCCTACACAGTGCAAATACCTTCCATTCAGAAGTTTTCTCTCGACTGAGTTATTAAACGAAGTTCCTGTCCTACCTAAATGTTTGGTTGCTGGGGTCTTGAATTACTAGAGCGTCACGTTCGACCCAAATTGACTATAATTAATCATTTCGTGTTCGTATTAATTGAGACAGCAAGATCGAGCGCGTCTATACCTACACCAAATATATGAAATTAGAACTGCTCTGAAAAAACATGTGTCTGACAGTCTGATTTAAACGGCGAGTTAGTATGTTATGTTATGGAGGAAAACTTCGCCGTTTCTGAGTTTTAGATCCGTGTCAAGGGCATGATTCAGAATTGTTTAAAATTATTGTAAACAAACATTTATAAATCAATTTAAATCCCATCAAACAGATGATCTGTATTTTACTCAGAAAATTAATTACGGTATAATTTGTTCAAGGTGAAGTTCTAAAAGTAGGTTAACATAATGTGATGAAATTAATGGGAACAGGACTTTGCCATAATACCCCACCACCATTATCCCCCAAGTACCAACATAGGTACAGTACATTGTATAGGTATTGACAAAACCAACATCTATAATTATACATAATTATTATATATTAAAGTCGCTTTTCGTGTATCCTTTACTATGCCCTTCAGCGTATGTGTGACCGCGTTGTTGTTCTAACCTCTTAACAGATTTTGATGCGGTTTTCGCCATCATATAATTTTTTCTTCCGGAAGGTTTATGTGCATCATCATCATTTTAGACGAAATACCTGGTGGACAGAGGCCTCCCCCATGCACCCCCTCTTTGACCTGTTCTGTGCTTCCTGCATCCAGCATCCAGCTGAATTTATAATGTGCACCTATAATAAAGAAATCTCGATGTTTTGTCAAGTCGTAAAACCGTCAGGGACTTAAAAACACCTTCATAAAGTTTACAGAATTATAAGTGTTACATATTGAATTGATAACAGAATCAAATATGTAACAGATATGAAAGTGTTAACAGTGTTAATAAGTGTAACCGGTAAACGCGGCTTTGACAAAGTAACCGCAATCCCGACTGGACACACATCATCATCCTAGCCTTTTCCTAACTATATTAGGGTCTGCTTCCAGTCTAACCGGATGCAGCTGAATACCAGTATTTACCCGACTGGACACATATTAACACATAGGTCAAACTTTGATTCTGTACCATTATTGTATCTGTTACATTTAGAAGTGTTTTTCTTTTAAAACAGTTTAAAAAAACAGTGTTAAAAACACTTATTACGGTTACAGTTTGAGTCCCTGAAAACCGTGCGAAGTAGGAGCGGGTCCACTATAAATGAAACATATACAAAATATATAAGTGTATTCAGTAAATAGACGACGCCGGTAGAAACATGGCGGAAATTAGTTCGGAAATCATATTCAACGTCTAGTTTTAACGAAACACTCCGGTTGGGTTGTTACGTGGGTGGACAGTGTTTGTTGACATCCCTCCATTGCAGCCTGACGTCGCCGCGTCGGTCAGACATCCCTCGACGAAAACTTATATCCTTTTTGTGACACAAAATAATCGTATAGAAGTTTCGGATTTCAAAACTTGTTAGTATCGAACGTTTTGTTGGTTGTATGGGGGGGGGGTTGCTGAAATCTTTACAATAATGTACTGCTCTTTCTTCTCGGTCATTGATCGTTTTTGCAAAAGTGGCTAAAATTACTTCTATTATTATACAATTTGCTATTACCGTCTATCTATCACAACATTATATATTTTCACTACATTATTATAAAACAAAGTCTCCCCGCCGCGACCTAATCTCTAGTACCTGTCGGATTTGAAAAAATATTTTTTGAATTTGATAGCCCAATTCTTGAGGAACGTTATTAGGCTTTAACATCATGCTAGGACCCTTAGGTCCTACCCTACCCTACCTTACCTTTAGCAAAAAACAGAAAAAGTCAGAAATAACGCTAAGCGATAATGAAGTAAAAGCGCGGACGAGCGATGCGCAGCGACGCGGTGGGTCGGTAGCCCAAATTTCACGCGGACGAAGTCGCGGGCAGAGGCTAGTTTATTTTTTCATGTCTGGTCTTGGAAGTTCGCTTCGGCTCCATTGTTAACAACGTATTACGACGAGCAGCCTAACTTCAGCAGTGATCGAAAAGTCACATAAACCGTATTAAGGTAGAAAGTTGCCTATACTTTTTCTACTTTCAGTACTTTATTGGCTGCACAAAAGAGTGATCTGTCTCCTTCTAATGCTCTAGATAAAGTTTCGAACAGACTTCTGCAGTGGTTTTATTCCAAAATTTTATTCCCCAAGTCCCGGTAGTTCGTGTTGTTTTATTCATTGATATGAAACTGGGTTTGCACTTTAAACTAGTTTCTTGTTTTATTTCACTTTTATCCTGGTACGGATCCAAGAAGTTTATGTTATAACTTGTGGTTGTGAGTATATGGAATTAGTTACGTTTGGTTGCAGCAAAAAATACAGTGTTATAAAAAGCGACTTACTGATGGATAAGGAAGGATGGCTCCAGCAGCGTGCTTTTGTTTGCTCATAGTAACATCATCACCAAACTGATTGTGACTTAGCAAGCCCTATTGCTAGGTGTACCTTTGCTTCTCTTGAAGACGAAAAATTGCCTGTAGCACATCACTGACCACAGCGACATATCCTACCCATACGTTACCGAAAGAATGTTACTCTACAGACTTCGTTTATTTTAATATTGAAACTAATAAATCTCCTTTCTCTTTTGCCGTAGGTGAAAGACATCTGCAACGAGCTAGAAGTACGGGTGCTATGTCACAAGATCCTTCAAAATGTATCAATTCTGTTGGATGCTGATCGAGGGTCCTTGTTCTTGGTGCAAGGAGAGAGGGCGTCACCTAACCCTCAAAATGGCAGGTCAGTACAAAAAATAATAAATTTTCAGAAAAAAATGTTGCGTCCCATGTAGATAGGAGCAGTGGTGGCCAAGTGGTAACGGCCGCCTTTATCTATTCCTACGCAATCTTCTTTTTTTTTATATCATAGCTCCGTTGCTATATATTTATTTTATCTATAGGTAATAGCATTATTTCTAGATGCAAAGATATGTTATCAAATCCATTTAAGTTTGAATTTTCCTTCCTGTTTTCCTGTACGACCACTTTTGCCTGTCTTATAAATGTCTCTTAGAGATTGTCTTTGGCTTACCGATCTAAAAGTTGAGGGCAGTCGCTACCTGGCCACTTGGATCCGAATAGCCAATGGAAACGATAGACATTTTGAATAAAGTATGTCTCTCGGGCTTCCCTCGCGGTTGCTTCAGCAGCCACAAAGATTGAACAAACTTTCATTTAGCAGCAGTAAAGTTGCAGACAGTTCCTACTGCCGTTTGTGGTGCCGGCTTAAGAGCGTTTACGACGTACGGGATTTCATACAAACTTTCAAACCCTTGTATTTCAAAATGAATGAACCGATTTTAATGAAACTTCATACGCTTAAGCAGTATACAAAGGTCTAAAAAGTTAGTTAAGAACATTTTCGAAAAATAGTGTTACAGCCAAATTAGACCGATTTTAAATTTTCCATAGAAACAGAGATTTTCAGTTGATCTTTTTTTAAATAAGACATTTTTAAAATGTTCTTTACTAACTTTTTAGACCTTTGTATCCTGAAGTTTCATTGAAATCGGTTCATTCATTTAGAGAAACAAGGACTTGAAAGTTTGTATTAAATGCCGTACGTCGTAAACGCTCTTAGATCATTTGAATATTACACAGAGTTTTTAAAGAGTACATCAAACAGCCAATCACACGCGATCTGCATAGTTAATGGTTCAACGATGGAGATGAAAGCTTAACCACTAATAAAATCTTAGTTTCAATGTTGTCAGCATAATTGACGCATGACGAATATGAAACAAAGAAAAAAGTACACCTTTTGTATGAATTAATTGGAACGGTATATTAGAAAGGCGTAACACAATAGACTCAAAAACATTTCCAATAAGAAGTAGAAAATCGAAATGAGAATTTGCACTTGAATGCAAGTCACCCGTTCGTAATCGGAATTTATAGCTTCAAGAACGAGTTTGTGCTACAGCAGTGCTGAGATGGATGCCTGTATAATTCTACAGACGTTTCAAGTTGCTATACATCATTATATTCATCTCGTTTCTTTGTACGAAAACCGACTTCGACGAAAAAGAATCTGTTCGAGCAATTTGGCCATGGAGCCATAATACATCTCTCATGGACACTTACATGAATCCGCCAAGCCAATATACATATATATGATTGTGGCTTTCTAGACTAGATCCACGACAGCTGTATTTTCATCTGCTTGAGCGATTTTACTGTCTATGTCGACATTTATGAGGCGCTTGATTCATAGCTAATGAAACCATTTCTAATGAAGAATAGATGGATATAAAATCTATAGGAGTTGTAATGGTTTTATTCTTCGACCAATAAAAACATGACCTGTCTAAAGTCTAGACGTTCATCAAACTTTTCTTGAATGCATTCCCCTTTACAAGCACTCATCAAATTATCATAAGAGAACACACATCATGTTTGAATTTCTAATAACTTCACTCAGACTTTTTATACATTTAAATATTTATTTCGTCTTGTTTGAATGTACGTCCATAATTTGCGTTTTCATTTGCTTTTGTAAAATTTATATAAAAGTCTGCATACTTCAAGTCTATTATTCTGTTCAGCCTTGCTCTGATTTCAGTGCCAGGATTACTTGTATGTGCCCACACAATCTCATCTTGACGTCATACTGAAAAATCATACATAATATAGATTTCTTTAATGTTCTGTACACATCTCAGGATTAAAATTACTAAAAAGTTTAATCATTCCACCTTTCGCTAATTCTAATAGCTTTCTGTAATGTGGTTGGGCAAATATAAAGGTGATGGAATTGCAAGGAAACTGCTTAAGAGATAATTACGTCTAGACGTCAAAGTGAATTTCGCTGTCTGAAGGGTCAAATTTAATTACGAAAATTAATAGCCCGACGTCTCTCGTCGACGAACTTCAAGGATTGAACCTTTGGATGACACTGCCGGACTATCGAGTGCACAATATGCAGGCGTTGTAAACTTTATGGCAGGTTTAATATTCAGAAAATAATGATTATGCTAATGGAGGAGTGGAAAATTTATGAATTGAATATTAGTTAAGTCGGCTGTTTTGTAGCAGTTATAAATCAAAAGTTGCTGTCTGATTTCTTGTTTGTATATACTTTTTTATATCAATTTTGACGGCTGCCTGTTTTTAGATTCTGTTACGGTTGTCATCTAAGGAATTAAAAATATTAAAACAATTTGCATTTTTTGTTTGTTTTAAACAACAGATTTTCAAACTGTTTGAATAATAGCATGCAGCTTTGATTTTATAAGATAAATGTTAAAAGTTTTCTAATTTAACACATTTTCTCCAAGACATTGCTTCGAAATAGAATTTTTAAATTCGCATGTTCCTACATACTTTCTTGAACAAAGAGTAAGCTTCGCAAACAATTGCCAACTGTCTGAAAGTTAAATTAATATCGTGACTGCATAGTTGTGTCATATGGAAACCACTTGCATATACCATATTGGTCTGGGAGCTAACGCAATTTTGTAGTAGTTTGTATTCTACGTGGCTCCGACCAACGGATGCACTTAACATATTGACAAAGTTCATAACAAGCATGAATACAATGCATTATGTATTGCAAATGTATTATCCTTGTATTGTTTATAGAATCTTGTTTATTCTGAGAGATGACGGATGTTTATACCTATTCCGGTCCACTCCACAGATCTGGATTATATATGTCGCAGCCAACTGGTTAAATTAGCCGTTCAGTTAACTGCCTGGCCTTTAGAAGTAGTGCTCGCCTCGCTTCCTCCCTCGGCTCGCACGCGGTTGATCACGGTTCTAACCTAACCTAACCCACTTGTTCGGGGTGCAATGCCTTAATTACTGCGACCAATTTGGCTCGCGCGTGATTGGTTACAGACTTACAACCTAAACTGTAATTGAATATCATTCAGGCCGTTAGTTGAACGGCCGCCGTTTAGTTGAAAGGCTAGGCGGTTAACTGAACGGCTAATTTAACCAGTTGGCTGCGACATATATATTTTTATTTGCTACCTTATTCTATTTTGCTCACTGATTTATGTGATTCAGTTAAACAACTCATTTTATTAAGGCGCAGATATACGACTTCTAATGATTTTAAATTCAACATCACGTCTAATCGACCTGACTGATTTCTTCGAAAAAAATTAATGTTATACTAGACCATTTGCTTCGTAATTTGATATGTGAATATTTGCAATTATATTTTTTTTAACATAGTGTAATTCATTTGTAAAGTAATGTCTACCGCGGACATAAAAACGATAATCACGCAAACACTATCAGGTGTATTTTCATAAAACTTTCACCATATAAAAGACAATTTAATTCCCCGAATTTTAGTATACGGTTTTTATTTGTTTGGTGTTTGGTAAATCAATAATAGATGATTGATTCATATTTTGCAATAAATTACCAGCGTTGTGTCATCGCGCATCTCTTTCTTTTCTATGCAGTCCGACAGTGACCGCGCTTTAGGTCATGTAGTCGCCTTAAAAACGAAATCTAACTTCAGCTCTAGCGTAAACCTTTGAGTCAGGATTTTTTTTCGTACTTTTTTTCGATTTAGGCAAAGTTCTTAATACTAAAGTTACAACTTAGCACCGAACTAAGCTTTAATTTTTGTATTAACAACAGCATTTCTATAACAGTTAGGTTCTTAATTCAATAACTGGCTCGGTGGTTTAAACCTGATCTAAAGAATAACCTTGTTTTGTAATAAGGGGGTGAAAGTATAATAAAGACCTGCTGCTTTTATTACACACACGAACTCTTATTTTTATGTGCTCATCCACGTTTACGCGTATAGTAGGCGTTAAAAGCAAAAAGGCTTCATACGTGACTGTTGCATATACCTTCTTTCCTTACACGACTTCTATACCGAGCTGAGTACAGAAGCGTTCATAAAATATTTTCAGCCTTTTTCCCGGATTTACATTCGTATAATTTTTCTCTTGAGTTTCAACGGCTCTAACCCCTTTGAGGTTTCTCTAAAATGGAATTTCGCATGGAAATTCATTTGGAAGCGCGCAGTAAAGGTGTTTTACCATTAGAGACCGCTGTGGTTTCTGTTTTTGTCTATACTTTTTTGATTTCATCCTGAATTCCTGATGTTTTATGCGTCTAACAATATTAAAAAAGCGGGCAAGTGTGTGAGTCGGACACGCACACGAAGGGTTCCGTATTACTGTACAATATTTAACAGACAATTGTTTAATACGTTTCTTTGTAAGGGAACCCCCTTTAATTTTTACCTTTATTTGGTATTATAGCGGCCATATTAGTACACTGTAATCATTTCAAGTGTCTACCTATTATTAAAGTATACAGCTCTGTGATAGACGAACGGACGGATAGTGGAGCCTTAGTAATATGAGCCCATTGGCACACCCTTTGGGTACGGAAACCCAAAAAGCGAGTCACTTTTCCAAAGGTATCATTTATTTTGTTCATACCGCGGTCATCATCTGCCTAGCCTTTTCCCAACTATGTTGGGGTCGGCTTCCTGTCTAACCAGATGCAGCTGAATACCAGTATTTTACATGAAGCAACTGCCTACCTGACCTCCACAACCCAGTTACTGGGCAATACGATACCCCTTGGTAAGACTGGTTGTCAGACTTTCGGGCTGTAAAATACCCGTAACGACTGTCAAAGATCCGCGAATGACAGCCGGGACCAACGGCTTGACGTGCTCTCCGAAGCATGGAGAGGTCTCGGTATGTATAGATGGTCATCCATCCACAGACCAACCGTGGCAAGCGTAGCTTAACCTGTGCGGCTGTTAATAACATTTAGCCACGGCACCCTCTTTGATCATACCACGGTCAAACAAAATATAAATGGGCAAGAATTAATTTCATGTTATCGCATTATGAGGCCGGAAAAACAATTTTCCTTCGCATTATCTGTAATGTTTTTGCTTTGCCGCTGATTTCTTTTTGAAACATTTAATGTTTTAGAGGTTTGAAGTCTCGTTCCTCGCTCCCGTCCTTTCGTTTCATTGGATTTTATTTGTTTAAAGCAAATAAATGTATTTGGTTGAAGGGCTGTTGTATTACCTACATGCGATGCTTCTCTTGCTCGCTTGTTTCGCCACTGTTTCAGGACTAAAATAGCCGAAATTGATTCTGAATACCTATTTTACGTAGAAATATTTTATGAACTAATACCAATCATTTTTGGTTTCATTCGATCGGAAAAATTCTAACGTAATATTGTGTGTTTCTAAAAATTTCGTCGTTGTAATAATATTTTAATATCTACAGAAATAGTCCAAAAGTCCAGGATCGCGACGACTTACCCACGCTTACTCATCTCAGACATTTTCATTTTTTATGCATGAGTGCTCAGTGATCGTTAAAAAACGTCGTCTGCTAGTTTTATCTCAAGTTTGGTACCTATAAACTGTCCCTTGTTATAAACTGCAGTCCACAGTTCGGATATCTGTAAGTACTTATCAAAACATGATTCTAGGTTGTATATCACGATTTGTGTAAGTTTCAAATACTATGACGATGTTAAATTTGAGCCATAAGCTGTATGGGGATAGCTGTACCTACCTGTGCTGTGTTCTTGATTTATGACAATTAAAATCATCATCATCATCATCATCATAATTTCAGCCGAAAAACGTTCACAGCTGGACATAGGCACGTCAAGCAACGCCACTTCGACTGGTTCTGTGTTTCCCGCATCCAGCGGATTCCTGCGGCCTTCACAAAGACAATTGAAATATGTATTTTCATTCATTTGTTCATCATTATCATCCTTCAGCGGAAAGGTGTCCACTACTGGACGTAGGGTCTATTACACCAGTCGGTCCTGTTTTTCCCGCATCCAGCGGATCCACACGTCTTTCACCAGGTTAGGTCATTCCTTTGTTAGATCAAATCATTTAAGCTATTCTAAAAGAAATCCGACCGGAATAAAATAATAATGTTTGGTATGCCCAAGATCAACGTCATCGTATGTTCCAGACTGCTGTCTACATATATAAGTGTAACTAAAATCATATATTATATACACCAGTGGTCATAGGGAAAAGTTCACATAGTGGTTATCTGCTGGAAAGATGAATCATACCCCCATGGTAAGCCTGAGTTAATGTGAATTACCGTTCTCAAGGCGCAAATGTGCCCTCGATCCAAGAATCACATATCTATAAATTATATGTCTTCTTTGGACTCGACATGCTTAACATACATCACGACTGTATTTTCCGGAGGCGTAAGCAGAAGTGTGTAATGGGTTACATATACAACACACCCCATCTTTTGTCAGTTAAATTTATATTCCATGTAATAGGGGCATACAATGCTGGCCTTCCTTGAGAAGCGGGGTTGGATCGAATAATTGATTTTCCCACCCGTACGCAAAATACGCGCATTGACGTGGAGTTGCGGACAACAGCGCGTATCACCTATTACCATGACATAAAATGTGTCGTTTTACGACAAAATGAAAAAATATATTTAAAAAAAAATGTCGTCTGTCCTGTCCCACTCCTGGGCAAAGGCCTCCCTCCACTCCTTCCATCTCTCGCGAGCCCGCGCGTCCTCCTTCCAGTTTTGACGGAACCTATCCAGCTCGTCGTCTCACTGTCTTAGGGCATCAGTACGATTATTAGAATATCAATTAAAACATATCTGGTCATATAAAACAAATCGAGTTATTCCGGTCTGATCCCCTGAACCGCCCCTCCACCCCCCCTCGCGCCTCGATCCCCTACTTGTTCTTCTTCTGTTTTATGTTTGTCTTATCCACTATAAACTTTAGAAACCATTTTATTTCCGAACAAAATAAAAAGGAACTTGCAAGTAATTCTTAAAGTTTAAATAGCAATTAATACGTAGGTAAGTACTTAGGTACATAACGAGCTTTTGCCATTATTAACTCGTTAACGCCGATTCCAGTTCATACGATTTCAGCGCAGTGCAGCGAAGAATGCAGCAGTAACGCCGTAAATATTATTGTATTTTAATTTTGTTTCTCCAACGCATAATCAGCCATAACATGCTGGAACACAGGCCTCTTCTCTGTGAGAGGGAAAGGGCTGTAAACCACCACGCGGCCCAGTGCGGGTTGGTAGATGTCATGTCATCATGTCGAAATAAATAACACAAAGTAAAGTGCCTGTCTGGGTTCGAACCCACAATCTGCAACTCGTAAGTCGAGGCCGTTAGCACTGGGCAACCACTGCTCTACTGTCTCTCCAACGAAACGTTCTTTGTTCTAAAGACACAAACGGAAAGCAATGACAAGCTAAAATGTCGTGTATATTAGTATAACAACTACCAACTGTCGCATTAACACTTCAAGGAAATTAAACGTAACTCAGTTTGGCAGCCATTATGAAAAAGGCGGGAGGGATAGCGGAAACGTGTCACTACCTAATACCTGCCAAAAAGGTCCTCTGTCATGTTAAAGGGGCTTTTAAACTTCGTCCCCGCATTTATTTTCACAAGTTCAGCGCAACTCCTCTAGTCACCATTAAAAATAAACTAGTCGGCCTTCTAATTGTAAACGCTGTCAAATAAGTAACGTGGAAAGTTTTAATTAAAGATCGTGGTTTTCATTAACATTACAAAGTCGAGAGCGAATTATTTACCATGTTCTACGAGAACAGTCGCCCAAAGCCCAAATAACATGCGTCTATTAGCATATCGGATGGTAATTTGTCCATAATGAAAACATAAATACAAATAAGTATGTTAATATTACATTATAATTTAAATCTGATAAGACGGATTTTGGAATTATAATGAGTTGGAAAAACGAATTTTTCTTTTGTACTTTATTTGTTGTAAATAACTTTTTAATTTCTTTTTATTTTATTTTATTCCACATTTTTTGTTAAGAAGCCGCTGTGGGTCATATTTCCATTTCGCTTTTATGCTGCTTTTCGAGTATGATGCGTCGTGGGAGGTTCTATGAAACGCCCGACGGCAAATGTCAATTCAACAAGACCAAAAAGCAGAAATATATCCTCTCACGCCCACCTATAATTGAGTTGACGTTGTCGCACAAAACGACAACAATCCAACTCCTACGCGAGAAAAAAAACCCAAAGGTAACCTACATACTCTCGTGGTTACAGATTAATTTTCTCTTACATGTACAGCGAGCCAATCCTTTAATCCACGTGCCGGCATTACACGATTAATATATGTAGCTATATGTACAGTAAGTTGCACAAGTAACTGTTAAAAGTGATGACGAAGACACGCTTAGGATGCAATTAGGGTTACCCAACCGTTATAAGGTCAGACTGACTTCATTTTGTCAGGCATTAGTCATTTTACAACGTGTTAAAGAGTTTAATACGGTGCTTTGGGAATCGAAGCGTTTGTTTTGGTAATGTTGAAGCAGGTAATTGAAAATATGGTCACATGCACATTCGCACAGGCCCCAGATACTTACTAAAAAAAACATCAGTCTGTAACATTGAAAATATGTACGAAATATCTATACTTATAATAATAAATTTGTAGAAGTGAAAATTCTGTACATTGAAAATATCAAAAAAATAAATGGCAGGGGTGTTACTACATCGACACCGAACCCAAAACCCTGTCTGTCTGTCTGTTTGTTTGTTCAGGCATCACGCAAAAACTACCGGTTTGATTACGATGAAACTTGGTATAGTTATTCTTTAATATCCTGGGCACCACACTGGATACTTTTTATCCAGGAAAAGTATATACAATAAAAAACAAACTTAATTTTGCGGTTCGATCCCTAGATCCGATTACTGTACCAACCGCAAATTATAAGTTTGTCGTAGGTTACGTCACCCGCAATGGAGTTCACTAAGGGGCGCTGCACACGGCTAAGATACTATAATTATCGCTCGCCATACAATTCAATGGACTATCACACACGATGAAGATAATAAATAATATTTCATATTATTTTATATGAATTTGTATGGCGAGCGATATTGTATCTTTATAATATTAGTTAGGAAGTTAGGATTTCATGCGGACGAAGTCGCGGGCAGCAGCTAGTCTTTAATAAATTAATTCCTTTACAAGGCATAGGCATCAGGGAAATTTTATTGTTTATCAAAGTAACACACTTAGAGCGGTTTCGCACTACATCCGATCCGAATCCGAATTAAAGATCTGACTTCAATCCGAATTGGGAATGTTCTAAATTCTGACAGATAGAGTTCGGATCTAGTGCGCAACCCTTCATACAAATAGGACTATGGTCACTTCGGACCGGCATTTCTCGGATTCTAATTGAATTCGGATCGCACGTAGTGCGAAACCGCCCTTGGTCAATTTGCCGTGTTATAGCCATTCTAATACAACTGTTAAGGGTCTGGATATACAGGCAATTTATGTTGGTATTCAATTTGATAAACAATTATTTACCCTGACTTTACGTACCTACCTCGCATGTCTGGGTAACAACACAAGTCAAAGTAGTGAATGAATCACAGCTGCGACAAAAACAGCTCAAATCACCAGCTCAACAAGCTCAACAATACTAAAGCTTTCAAAGCCAATGAATATAACATGCCACTACCCGAAGAGCACATTTCCCGAACCGTTTACATCTGCCGTCATATCTCGGCTGCAGTTACAGTCTTGGCGTTACATTTGTTCGTTCTCGGTTCGTGAACAAAGTGGTCGATTCCCCAGTGTGTTGCCGAGTAAGATGTATATAAGGGCTTTAGCAGACGTGCAATTTTAAGAATCGATTTTGTGACTACATCATTGCTGCATTGCAAATTGGCGACTCTCTGTTTTAGGTCGCGATAACATAATCACACAATTCTTTCGAGGCTGCAACGCGTTTTGGCGACTCTCTGTGTTATAGTGCGGTGTCAAAGTTACGCGTTTTGTACAGGTGCCCGACGCTCGTCCATCGTTTAGCGATCGGCTGCTGTATCGAGCTTAAAGCGACTAAATCACTGATCGCCGTTGCTAATAGAAGCATGTCTGGAAAGGCTCTAACATCCTTTATATAACTCGCTGTCACGCGACAAGCCACTAGGGGCCTTTGTTTTCATAGACCCTCTGAGGCGTTGGCGTGCAATTTATTTTGACAGCGGAGATAGAACGTTTCAAATGTTTGAACGTTGCCCCTTGATTGTTGGAAGATTTGGTGAATTGTTTACTACTTTACTTGATTGCTCTTGCTTGACTTGTTGGAGTCTATCGAGCAGTAATAAGTACAAAGAACATGGTAGGGCAATGGCATCCCGCAAAAACAAGTAAAAAGAAACCAATAAGGAAATCGCTCGTTAATCCTTTATTGCGATATGTGTATGAGCCTTAAATTCTTCTGAAGCAGACAAGGCCTGACCTTCGTCGTTTTATGAAGCTATGGAAAAAGGCAGTAAATTACGCTCAATTTCTGTGCGCTACTGTGCGTCGTCTGGTAAAGACGTAAAAGAAGAACACAAACCAAAAAAGACTGATAATTTAGAGGCCATTGAGCCAATATCTGCCCGTGAATATTTAAGATCTTGCACATAGCCGTTAAAATGCGGGGAATCGGAGGTGGCCGAAAGCCCGAGGGAATGTCCGGTCGCCGCGACTTTCATGTAGTTTGGGTTAACAATGTACCGTCTACGCCTTGTTTTAAAATATTATGTAACGGTATCCGATCGGAATCTAATTAAATTCTGATATAATTAAGGTTTTCGGAAGTATCAGAAGCCGTTATATTTTTTATTAAGTGTCGATTACTTGAAGGTATGCGATAAAAATATTTGGGCGTTAGTATACGTAAATTTTGTTACGATGCGATGTCGTAATTTTAATTAATTTCACATAGTTATTACTCTAGAAAAATATTAATTAATCTACTATCTCCAGGCAAAAGATACACAAAGCAAGTCAACCACAGTGCCTAGATACTTATAAAAGTAAAAAAAAAAACAAACTCGAGGACATAAGTTTCTGTGGTTCAAAGAGACGGGCTGCTGGGTTACCGATCTCTGTGCCATTATTGTAATTATATCCTGTTCTCGACTGTGAACATTATAGATGTTGTTTTGTGGTGCAATGAATGTTGTGGTTACCGTAAATTAGGGCTTTACAGGACTTTAGCAGACAGGGCCATGTCTGCTTGCAGATATAAATATGCAACAAGCATAAAATATTTCAGAGTTTAAGCGTCTGGTAGGTTAGGTTTCGCCATTTCTTATCAGGGGTAGTCAGATACCAAACATGCGTGAGAGACACGATGCGACGCATCTCCCGATACTATTAAAGTTCATAATCGAAAACATTCGGCGGCTAACGCGATTGCGCTCGCACTGTTTCGGGCCCTATCTCTGTACTTGTCTATCGGTAATTGTAAGTATGCAACTGTGATCCTGATCACAGATGTGTGAGATTCATTGCATGTAGTTGTGCACCGAGCCCAGGTTTAGTGATTGCGATGTAAGAGCGTAACGTATCTTCCCCTTTTAAGTTTATCGAAGCAGTATTTACAGTCATTTCAAAGGTTACACGTAATTTTTCTAATTGATTTGTAGGCGGCGGTAGTTTAATGTAATTTCAAAAACGTAATATTCGACCGCACGTTTCCAATTTAATTACGTCGAAGATACTCTCGTGCTTAAAATAATCAAGGTCAGCAAGGGCCCACGTCTAGTGAATGGCCACACAGCTTTTATAAGAGTGATATGCTTAGCTAGGGCTGATTTTACCAAAGTCAGACATATTTTACTTCTGGAATATACGCCTGACAGATATTGTAAAGAAAAACTGTCAAAAATTCAAAATTTATTCGCAGGGTACATTTATACTAGTATAATTTTGCCCAAATTCGCCCTTAGATGAAAGACCATCTATATTAATATAAAGACAAAGTTTGTGTGGATGTAGGGGGTAATCTCTGGATCTACTGAACCGATTTTGAAAATTCTTTTACCAATAGAAAGCCACATTATTTGTGAATGTCATAGGGTACCAATATTTTATGTTAAAACAAGAAATTTTACGCAGACAAAGTCGCTAGTATGTCATAAAAATCTTATTTTTCGGGAGTTCCTTTCCTGAGTTAGCTCGATTCGCTCTTGAAATCGGGCAAGACAGTGCCGTTTCGATACAAAATTAAGGCAATACAAATCTCCATCTCTTTACTCTCTTTATATTCTATAAATCGCATGTAATATTTAGAAGAACAAACCCGGCTGCGAAATTTAGCGTCCATGGTTATATGTATAGCTTCTGGCGTCAATCCAATACGCAGTACGGTTATTTATATTTATGTTATAAACGCATTTTGAATAAATGGCCATACAATACAAGCTTATTTGGCAATAGCTCTTCGTTCGATCGCTTTCACCGATATGTGGTTGTGGCCAGTCGTAGTGGGACTAATTAATTGTGGTCTATCTACTAGGTAGGCACCAACGATCGTACAATTATTCCAGTGGATTCCACAAATAAAATCGTCATTTAAATTATTTTATTCCCATCTGTGTGTAAAAAGGTAAAAGTCTGCCGTTCAGATGATTAACATCCCACGCTACCTGTGGAATCTACTGAGGGAAAAATGTGCCTAACTTAATTAAGTCCGTGAAAGTATCTAGGTCGGTCTATTTTTACTTTAAATTGCCTAAGGATTCGGTACTGCCGGTCGATTCTGTTAGAATCTCACTGTGCACCGTGAGAAGTTAGGTGAAGTGAGCTGTCATTCCATCTGATGCTATAGGGATTTACACTAATGACAGCTCACTCCACGCTCACTTCACCTAAGTTTTCACGGTGAGATAGTTACAGAATCGCACTGCTGTACAGATATTTCACATTTATAGTAGCTACTTCGACGTCGTAAATACTCGTATATTACTGTGGCTAATCATGTGGAAATCAAAATGACGCAAGATCGGGAATGTGAAACAGAAGTCAAACGATACATTATTGATGTGCTAAACGACTTCCGCCTTTCTTATCTTAGATTAAAATATCTTGATAACAAAGTTTTGGTATATAATGATTTATAACCTACTAGCAGTTTGCCTTGACTTGATCCGATTCAAACTTCGACACCATATTTCACCCTTTGGGTGCTGTTTTGTTTTTCAAAGTATCCCTTTATCTTTCCTTCCGTTTCCAGCTAATCGAGCTTCATAAAAATCGGTTAAGCAGTTCAGTCGTGAAAATGTAACAAACGGACAATCGGACACATTCGCAAATATGATATAAGTATGGACAATATGATATAAGATAATATAATATATAATACAATCAAAAATAATGAATCTTTATTTCTCCATAAATGCATTTACATTATTTTGATGAAGATGAATGGATGAAGCATGATACGTACATACGATATACTCGTATAATATTCTTCTTTTGTTGTTATATCTGGTGAACCATTTTCATATTTGTAAATATTATTTATGGCTTAACTGACCTTTGGTGAATATGTAAAACGGACAGATGCGATACAGATTACAACGGACATTGTCAAGGTCAAGGTCATTCACGATGTATACTACCTAACTGAGAAAATCGTTAAATATTTTGACTATATTTTATTACTTTCCTATTTGAATATTATATATCCTGAGCAATGCTACTTAATTTTAGAACGCAGCTTTTATAGAAATAATTTTCGCACGACTAATTGGAAGATCCAAAAACATAAAAATAGAAAGACCAAAAACTTCCTACTGTTCGTTAGTTAAATTGTTACTTAAAGTTTTCATCTAAACAACTGTCTCCCCGAAACTATCCAGTACCCTTTCAATAGTCTACAGTTCTACACTTTCATAAAAAAATTAAGTGTCAAGTCCTTTAAAGTAGTACCTATACTTTCCTCATTTCCAAAACAAAAAAAAAAACCATCTACACCGGCTGAATAATAAATGAAGAATGTCAGTTAAAAATTCCCCAGAGTCGCGGGTAGGTTATAACAGTTGTGATCCCTTCAAAGGTCAAGGTCAAATGGGACCCCGTATTCGGAAATCATAACGGAATGTAACAACCGATGAAGTTTGGAGGGCTATATCCTGCCCCGTATACATGTACTCATACTTATATTTGTCATCGGAACAAGGATTTTATTGCCTTACTTATGTTATTGCCCCTTATATCGTACTTCTGTTGGTGATCATAAATATTGCTTTGCATCTTTGTTGTCGATTTTGAAATGTAAGCCTGGGTTCTGTTGTTTTTTCTAATAAAATAGAGCTTGTTTTGCTAAGGGCCGATTTTTCAATCGACACATAAATTTTATTCGTGGAATGAAATTGACGGCTAACAGATTTTGTATGGAAGAACTGTCAAAAATTCAAAATTATTCCTCGGATAAAATTATCTGGCGCTGGAAAAATCAGCCTTATGTCTTATAGTGTCGCAATAATATAGTTAAACTAGCTTCTGCCCGCGGATGTTGGAATTTATCCCACGGGAACGTGCTACCAGGACAAAAAGTAGCCTATGTCTTTCCCCAGGATGCCATCTATTTCCAAATTTGATCGAAATCAGTTCAGTGGTTTAGGCGTGAAAAGGTAATACAGACAGAGTTACTTTCGAATTGCATACGTTCTTAAATTTTATTACATTACCATGAGATATTTCTTTGTTAGTCGATTTTTTTATGTAAGCTTGGGTAATGTTTTTTTTGTTGCTAATAAAATAGAACTTTGTTTTTTTAAGTTTTATAGTATCGTAAAAATATTTTCAATACCAACAAGCAATATTTACTTGGCACTAGAGTTGATTGGTTAAATTTATGAGGCTAAATTAATTAATTTTAACATGTTACCATTTACCTTAATGGTTTAAAGCCAAATACGGTTATTTCTAGCTAGCTTCATATTTTCTGACTGACCGACTTCTTGACAATTCAAAAGTGCCTGTAAATGGTTTAATTGAAATAAATGCTTTGAGTTTGAGTCTACTCATAACCTTTAGGTGGTATTACGTCCTTGGTGGTCCTTTGTGTGATGTATCAATTTTGGTAATAAAACCGTCAGGCGCTTCAAAGGACCAATTTCCAGTTGGGTAAATGATTAAATTGATAATAGCTAGTGGTGGTACCTACACTTTTTGGTGACAATGACAAACAAAAATCTAGGATAGGATAATGATAACAATAAATGGGTACTGTGAAGCTACGCGGTTTCCTAGAAGAATGATGGCCGCAACATTTCGTCTGTAATTTACCGGCGTATAACAGACGTTACCCAGAAAGCCGCTAAACTTATGTGGGACTGAGCCGGACATGTTTGCCGCATGTCAGATGACAATTGGGCTAAGGGAACCACCGATTGGGTCCCACTAACGCACGACGCCATCGCGGCGGGCCAAGACGAAAATGGCGGGACGAGCTTGACTCCTACTCCTACCGATGGGACTGGCCAGCACTCGCAAAAGACAGAATTGTGTAGAAAAGGAAGATTGAGGCCTTTGCCCTGCAGTGGGACAGTACAGGCTAGTTAGATAATCAATCAAATATTCGTCAGTAGTCAGCACGAATCCTTTCTTCATTAACTTAATACTAACTATATCCTTCCACATTTAAGCGTACGAAAGCCGTCAACGTGTTTCTCTTATAAACCTTATCCAATTATTCAATTTGACTGAAGGAAAATGAAGTTACGTGTGTAGTCGCCACTTAAGGCCCCGTCTGAGGGTTTATTGAGTTTGAGTGTGCTCTTAAAGAGGAGGCTTCCTGGGGTGTCCAAGATTCGCTGACGTAATGGGATTGTGTGATGTATGTATGTTGTAAGTTTGTTCGACTGTGAAAGAACGGTTAGGGAAGGAAGTTTTGAATTTGAAATACGTGATTGAAAAACATAATTCTACTCCAAATCTCAAGGAGAAACGCTCTTCGTGTTTCTCCTTGAGATTTGGGCTAGAATTATTTTTGTAGCTTATTTTGAGTTGTACAAAAAAGTAAGTACTGGCATGGGAGTCTTTGCGGAGATAATGTTGATACATTCATAATGAAGTCAGATTTATTCTCTTATGCAAACTAACAATAAGTAGACCTGATTAACATAATCACATTAATTACCTTGCAAGGGAGCGGCCATATCAACGATCATCGAGCATAAATCATGAAGTACCTAGCTATCATAGAAAATGCCACCACAAGACAATCTCATGCAAATAAATCTTCAATTAGAATCGTGTAGTTCATGGTAATAGTTTGAAATGTCACGTGTATCGAGTTTTACTTATACGGAGGCGGCGACCACATGCGCCACCGACACATGGCTCTCGAGGTTTTATTAAACGGATTCTTCTTCCTATTTGCCGATTGGAAAATTCTCAAAGGGACTGGGAATTCGATTATGCCTGTCGTATGCTCTCTATTCTGTATATTTGATAGTAATGAAATGAAAATAAAAATAGTCGAACAATGAAGCTACTACTTGCTTCATTGTTCACGTTTCCATTTGTAAATCCGGCTTAATGCTAATAAAGCCGATGCGGGTATCGAAAAATTGACGCCAATTGTTTTTATTCAAACACAAAGCTTCGCGTTTGTCGGAACAAATGAAACGCGAAAATACATATTTGCACCGCTATAGAATTTGATATTGCCATGTTCAATACTCGTAGTTATTCTATTTGAAAAGTCTGGTGCCGAGCACGGTCAATTTAGTGCCTATGTGATAAACTCCAACATTTTATTTCTGTGTCTCTTCAAAATATTTTTCAGCCAGAACCAATTTTAGCTTTCTAACTTTCTATAGGTACAGTCAAAAAAAGAGATAAGTATGCAGGAGTTGAAGTTTAGTAAGAAACCGATGGATGGTGTCGACTGAAATTTAATTTGATAAATAAGATGTTTGTTTTCTATTAATTAAATAAAATTTTATTCGAGAACATCAATCGGTTTCTTACTACGTACATTCGTTTTCAACTTTTTAAATACTTAGTTGTTATTTTTTTTTCAAACATGTTGTTGTTTTCAGGTGTTTGGTATCGAAATTGTTCGATGTCTGCTCGAAGTCAACACCCGAACAGATGGAAACGCTCGATGAGATCCGGATACCGTGGGGCAGCGGCATCGTCGGCTATGTTGCCGAGAGCGGCGAGCCCGTCAACATACCTGATGCGTATAAGGTTCGTTAAAAGTTCGTTAGAAGATATGAGTCATATATGGCTCTAAGGAACTGGGCTCGAGAACCTTTGTAAAAAATAAGAGAGGAAAAGAAAAGAGTCTTAAAAAAAAAATCTGCCAAGCTTTGAACTAATTATATTTTTATGACAACTGCGATATAAATTATTCTGTGACACTGAAATGTCTCGGAGAACGTTCTCGTAATACTCAATGTCACAATTTTAGTCTGTCGGCTCTTTATTACTTACAGGAAATTAACGAAATTATTTTGTTTATCAGAATTAAAAAATATTTGAAATTGTTCATGACGGGATGAATTCCTAGAAATGTTTTCCACTTCTTCCACTTGACCATTACGATAGGCTCAAAGTAATCGAAGTAAAACTAATCTTATCAAATAAGAAAGGTGAGGTAATTGGAAGAAAAAGGCATCGGATTTCTAAATGAAAATCCCCGAATACTTTACCTAACGAACACTTAGATAATTAACAAAAATTTCACGAAGGAAAGTTTCTTACGAAAAGTGAGAAAGACCTTAAGGCGTGTAATGAAAAGAGGTAAGTAAACACTAAACACGCCTCGACTGAAAGCTACCTCATTTTACGTCCCACATGATTCCAAAAATAACCTCAGTACTTAATGAAAACCCGCATTTTAAGACTGTATGGAGAACTCGACAAAAATAACAATTTCATCTCATAATACATTTGCATTTTTTTTACTTTATTACGTCCCCGAATAAGTCAGCCGACATTTTTTTAATTGGATTAACTTCATCGGAGTAGAAATGCCATGTTCGCTCCACAGTAAGATATTTACTGAGTTCGTAGTTCGTACAGGGATTGGCGCAGGGCAGTAGTGAAGTCCAATGGAAAAAGTTAGATATTCGCAAAAATTAAAACACTGATAAAAAATATGCGATGTGACATAAAGTTACAAATGACATGATCTTGTCTAGTAAAGTAGTACATAACAATTTCCTTTTATTTTCCAGTTTCTAAAATTTCAATAAAAGCTCATTGCCGAAAATGTACCTACTGTTTCTGAGAATTCATTTAATTTCATACCAGTGAATATTTTTAAAACATTTTTTCGCAAGTGATACAATTCTAGAAAGAAAGGTTCCGTTCATACATTTTTGAGATTTGATTGATTACTTAGTCAGTTGGTGTATATACTTTTTTTTTTTTTTATAAATTGTGTTTGATCGCATTTATTGATAAGACCTGCACGGCTGCACCCCAATTGCACAAAAAATTTTCAATCACAAATCGATGATTTTGAAGGAAATTACTAATCCATTATTTTATGGATCAAAAAGTAGTGAGAACGACATACTCCTTGAATTTCGAACATTTCGAAAATGTTCTCTGCTAACTTTTTAGACCTTTGTATCCTGCTTATGCGTATGAAGTTTCATTAAAATCGGTTCATTCATTTCGAAAAACAACGGCTTGAAAGTTTGT
Organism: Gortyna flavago; assembly: GCA_963669345.1. NCBI lineage: Eukaryota > Metazoa > Arthropoda > Insecta > Lepidoptera > Noctuidae > Gortyna > Gortyna flavago. The sequence goes on from OY770144.1 coordinate 7,603,198, forward strand.
ATGAAATGCCGTACGGCGTAAACGCTCTTAAGGGGAAACAGAACTTACGAAGACGATAACGAGGTGATGGATGCCGTTGAGAGCTTTTTGCAGGGCCAAGACAAAACTTTTTTTTTAAAGGGATTTAAACCTTGGAAAAGCGCTGGACTCGGTGTGTAGACTCGGGGACTATGTAGAAAAATAAATTATTAAGTTAGGTATCAATAGTCATTATATTCTATCTCATTCTCACTACTTCTTGATCCCTCCTCGTATGTATGAAAAAAATTGTTTAGTCGACCACGTAAATAACGCAATGAACGTGGCTGAACTATCAAAATGAAAGCCATTTTGTGTACCTTACGCGGGTGGCAATCCCCGCAGTATATCAAGACCCTTAAATAAATGACTGCGTTTAAAACGACATAAGTTAATGAAGCACAATATTTTGTTCCCAGCGACCAAACTCAGGGTCTCATGAAATATATGAGAGGCAAAACAAAAAATGTTACAGTAATATCCGTTTACGACTGGTCATTAAACACTGACAGTAGCAGGACTTTTATAGTTTTCTGTATATTACGCAGTGTTTGTACAAACATACAAACACTTTACTTAATATACAGAGATTTATAGAAGATAGACGTACAACGACGAAGACGATAGATGGACTAGGAGAGATATTTTTTTTATCTGAATTCCTAACTCTTCTCCTAACTTCACAGCTTCAGTTTGATGTTAAAGTTTTGGTAGGTAATTTAAATCATTTTCTATAGATATCATAAATAGTAACGAAGTCAAAACTTATACGAGGTGTGGGAACTAGTCTGATGCTGAAAATATTTTTTTAGAAAACGAAAAGATTTTAGAATTTTTGTCCTTTTGTCTGGACTTATGTTCCGGATTGCAAAAACGACTGAACGGATATAGATGAATTTTGGGTCACAGATAGTTTATAACCTGGATTAACACGTAAGGAACTTTAAATCACGCTAGAACGTTCCTGTGGGATATTTTCCGATATCCACTCGGGCGAAGCCTGAGGTAAAAGCTAGTCATAATTATGTAAAGTTAGTAAGTAAGTAGTAGGTATATGTGTTTGATAATTTTTGACTACCCTGTCTTCTAACATCTAGAATTGGTATACCCAGATGTACGTAGATGTAAGTAGGTACCACCTTTAGTTATAATTATATGGCGCGTTTTTAATAAATCAATAATTTCCTTTGATTTGTCATTAATATTTATCCCGAGAATAAAGATAAATAATATTCTCATCAGTTGATTAATGAAAACACGTACAGCTGTTCCCTACATTTTGACGAGTTATGCGAACATAAATGTAGGGAACAGCTGATTTTATTTTCGCGATTTCAGGTTTGGTCCCATAGTAAAAGTTGTTCATAATTATGAGTACAATCTCCCATTTCGATTTGTCACATGTTTTCAATTTCACCCTGTATACCTCTAATCACAGAGTATCGTTTATAAAAGATTAATTATTTAGCTTTTCATCCAAATGTTCTTATCTGACTTTTTAGACCTTTGTACCTATCCTGGTTTTGCTTACGAAGTTTCATTAAAATCGGTTCATTCATTTCGAAAACCAAGAGCTTGAAAGTTTGTTTGAAATGCCGTACGTCCGAGACAAAGAGTGAATTTTAGCTGAGGTAGTATGGGTTCTTAATGGTGCATCTTCTTGCAATAGACACTTACATTGTATTTTGAGCACGTTGGCACAACTGAATATTATGCTGTAAACTAAGTTCCGGGCTAAGGACCACTATCGCAGTATTGCTCTATCTCATTACGGGATAGGTAGGAATGTAGCTGTGGATGGAAGCCGTATATATTAACACATTACTCGATTACTTAATATCTGCATTCGTGATTTATTGCCAAAAACGTAAACAAATATGAGTTTATGGAAAAATAATTTTAAATTCTACACAATAAAGTTCAGTTTACACGACAACTTCAAACATTTTTATAACTTTTTCAATAGGTGCTAGTCACTCTGAAATCAACTTAATCATCATTAATTTGAAACATAAGTTTGAATAGACTTTATGTATAACATTACGCCTTGTTTCCCCGAAGGATTGGGCAGAGGTTTATCTATAGTACACCCACATTTCGGCAGTTATGTTAAAGTCCTAAGTAGTAGGAGACGAGCCCTTTGCCATTAACCGGGCAAAAATTCTGTGAGCTGCTTCTGGGGAATTCCAGATAGAAAAACCAAATAATACTGCCCGTCCTGGAAATCGTGCCCAGGCTCAGCAGTAGCTCTTGCGACAACGAAGCGGTCAATATTATAATTATATGAAAATATATGTTGGCTCAAGATCGAGGAAAGGGGAGGCCTTTACCCCCCATTGGGATAAAACAGGCCGATTATTATTAGGTATTATGAAAATAAATGATTTTTTTATTTACAACTATAATGTAGAATTACTCTTCTATAAAAAAAATGCAGTTTCTCTTTGCAAGAAAAAGTACCTAAAAGATCTTTTCAAAACAAAAACAAGCCGTATTTTCCCTAACTTCGTGACACACGAATATAAAATACAGTCGAGCATTTTTCAACAGACTGTCATTAGGTCTGCGTTTTATCACCTGGACATTTATCTACGCACATTCGTATTTCTTGTTCACGCCTGGGTTCTGTCAAATGGTCGCGTTCAAGTTAATGTGGCATTTTTAGCTGGCTGGCTTTGGTAATTTTACTTTTACATTTTCTTCTTAACTGTCTCATTGATCATTGAGTTAGGTGTAACGACTTTTGTTTGGGACTGTGTTTGAGACTCAGACAAAAAAGGACAAGTTCAGTTTAAAAAAATAAAATTCTGACTTAAGACCAATAAGTGCCTTATACCTTAGTACTAGTAAGTTACTAGCTTTTGCCCGCGACTTCGGTCCCCATGAAATTTCTTGCTCCCCCGACCCACCCCGTCGCATCGCATCGCCTGCCCGCCCTCGCTATAACATCGTTTTCGCTCAGTGTTATTTCTAACTTTTTTTTTGTTTTTGCACGGCATCTAAGGGCCTTAGCGTGATGTTAAATATAAAAATTTTCAAATCCCACCGTTAGGTAGTTCCAGAGATTAGCCCGTTCAAACAGACAAACAAACTCTTCAGCTTTATTATTAGTATGTATAGATACGACACATATCTCACAAGCCAATATTAATATAGTAAAATGGAAATTTAATCTACAACCCGCTAGCGCGACAAGCCAATCTGACAAAAACGTGACTTTCAGAGACGTTTCTTCAAAGTCAAAATTATCTTTAACACTTGAGTTACCGGTGAAGTAAAGCGTTAAAGATGTTATGGATAAAAGGATTTTAGTTTGAACACCCTTCGCACCGAATTTGTGTACAATCCACTTATGCTGCTCCTAAGCTTTAAGCTCTTACATCTAAAAGATTTATGTTAGGAAAACGTTCAAGGTGAAAGAGAAATGTATTACCGGTGTAGATATGGCAACTTTTAAAAAAAGGAACGTTTGACGTATGATGCTCGAACGGTCGCTACAGAGATTTAAAAAGATTTTTTTTAAACATTTTTATAATAATACTTTCCCAGAAGATTCGTATCCATCCACAGTTTAATAAAAAGGCTTCAATTCAATTTCATGTGATGTACGCCCACAGGCGTCGGAGCAGCAAACTTCCATTATTGAAACACTTGCAATTTTTATACCTGACACATTGTTGGCGTAGACGCCCATAGTTGCCGTTTAAAGGAAAACATAATTTATGAAAGCTATATTCAGTCTTCCGGGAAACGGTTGTCGTATGATTTCCTATAGTGGGAAAAATCCATTAAAATAATTTTACCCGTAATGCTCATTCAATTTAATTAAGTATTCATATTTTTTGACGACTGAGTTCGTCCGTATTTATTTAATAAGAATTTTGTATTTCCATTTAACCTAAAATGAACTGTCAACAATTTTGACATTTCCAATGATTTAGATAGAGGATCTCTGGAATTAAATTGATCCATAATCATTGCCATTAACGTAGGCAAATAAATTATCGAAGAATTCTGCTGAAATGGGTCTTCTTATTAACTATTTCTTTTAATTTAATGAAGACCATTTTTTATCCATTAGACATTTAATAGGATATAAACGCGGTTCTTGTAAAAGACGATTAAAAACAGATGTAAATATTTATTTCCTCGTAATTGCTAATCGAGGCATGTTGTCACGACAGTTTAATGACTTGTAGCTAATCTATTTATCGTTTATCTAGGTTTTTTATACTTTGAGTATATCCTTCTTAATGCATGTAATGTAATGTAATGCGAAAGTTAATCTCTCTTTCTCTCCTATAAAGGTTCGAAATTTTGAACGAATTATGATGCATTTTGGAAGTGAGTTCTGCTTAGCTATTCACAGCCATTCCACAGGCTATCGTCTCGAAAACAACACATTTCGATAACCTGACTTGGCTAGTCCCCGGCAGCAAACATCTGTCGGAAGAACAGAGTTCGTCTATTTGATTTAAACTGACAACTAATTTGGGTTTTGGATTTGTGAACAGCGTTTAGAGGACTCCTTCGATAACATTGACTGATGTTCGATTGGGTATGGAAGCGTATTGAATGGTTGAGAATAGCTATGCAGTACTGGCAGCATTGCGTAAGGTGATTTTTCACCCAATTTAAATTTTTCATGCGATTGCCAACTCAGGGCTATTGTGAAGAAAATACAAAAACGTGGGAGCGAAAAACGTTTAGCACAAAAGAACTGAAACATCGAGAATGAACACCGTGAACAAACACGTGGTTCGAACGGTAAAAGCAAGTCAAATATTAATAAAAATATAACAATGGATATTTGCCCGCTTATATTTTTAGCACAGTGTCTAGAAACGGTTCTCATTGATCAATTTCTGCCTTGCACCTGTCAAAACTTTTTCATAACAGACTGTATGTTATAATTGTTTGCGGTTTTTCGCCTTAAATATTCCGAAAATTCCTACCCAGTGTCGGGCTTCCAGTCTGCAAATGTTTCAACGAAAACACTCACTTCACCGAAACGATGATTTAATTCGGTATAATTGTCACTACATGTTTTATAAAACAACCCCCCACACCAAACAACCCCCTGCCGTGTCTCTCTGTCTGTCTGAACGCGATAAACTCAAAAACTACCGAACGGATTTTCATACGGTTTTCACTAGTATGAAAATCCGTTTCGTTTCTTCCAATGGACGGAGTGATTAATAAGGAAGGTTTAAGTAATTCATTAAGGTATTGTGTAAATTGGCTGAAACATGACGATGATTGTTGAAGATGTCGGAAAAAATCATGCCGACGTGCACCGCGTAAACCAATCCAGCTATATAAAAAAACTATGTATTACGGAACTATTTCTCTTAAAATCATCTATTAAACTGGTCTATCTTATAAGATTAACACTCAATAATGAATAAATATTTCATAATTTTCGGACATTGGATACTTTTTTTTTCTCGGTAGTAGGTTGGCGTTGTATAATTTCCGACCTCCATGCAGACAAAGCCGCGGGCGAAACCTAGTTTAGAATAAATTAAAACTATACTTAGAATTTGGTTTCAAAGTACATCTTTCGAGTTATTTTCGGATTGTATGGATTGTTGAGTGGGCGATGGTTTAGTAGGTAAACGAAATAATTTGCTAATTTTAGAACTTCATTGAAGCAGATGATTCGTGCAATGTATGCGTTTGACGTGTAATTATGACGTCATAAACTTTGTTATAGTAAAACTGCTGTAACATGCGTACACGTGAAAACACTTCAATTCTTTAATACCTATCGTCTGTGTCTGAGTAATAAAGCACATGACTGTGTTCTACTACAAATCAACAATAAAAAGTTATTTTTATTTGTCGAAAGCTACCTTACACGAATACACATTTACAGGTATTTTTTGTTTAATAACTCAAGCTCCGCTAATGAGACAATTGATTTTCTATTGTATCGTAATACATAGGTTACGCGCTGAGCTTGATCGGTTAACACAGAAATGTTTCATATCCATGCGTAGAAATATATTTTCTTAATAAAGAAAAGTATTTAAAAGACCGTCCTGGTAGAGAGGTATAGGAAGGCTAGGAATACCTAAATAAAATATTCAATCTGATGTACACACGCTTAGTAATATTACACGTGTTTCCGTGTTTATTCTCGTGACGAAACTCGAAACTTGTAAACTAACCTAAGTAAACTTGTGTTTAAAACAAGCAAAGTCTAAAATGGTAGGTATTCAGTTTTCTCATAACATTTTGGAATATTATGTGCGAAGTCCATTTATCAGCTTTTCTTTGCGATTTAAAGCGCTTTATGATGTTAAAGTGATATCGGTTTACTCGGTATCAATTTCGGAAGTTGCAGAGTGCAAACATTCAATGAGAAATTCTTGGCTTGCTCAAGATCACTGCGTTGTGAAATGTACAGCGCTCCGTGAGTGGTTTTCCGATGCTGAAAAACGGGATGTGGCATATTCTCCCTAGGCATCTTGTCTACCCTCCGATTGCACAGAGGCTTTTTCAACTGGATCTATGCTCGAATCTCCATTAATTCCTGATTTATTTTAATAATAATCTTGGTCTACCAATGGCAGCATGAAATTTGACAGCAGACACATTGGTTGTCAGGTACATCTTCTGAGATTGAACGAATATAAAAGGGTCATCACTCTCTCGATGGGGTCACTTCTCAATGATAAATGTTTCTATATAAAATACACAAATAAATCTATAATTTAATAAAAATCTGTTAAAATTTAGACATCTTGTTGAACGTGTTATTAATGTTTATGCAAAATAAAATTAATCACACCGCATTTAATTCAATCGCAATTGAAAAGAAAATGTGACGTGATAAATGTCCTCCAGTTTTATATTTGTGTTGCTCTATTAATATTCTCAATAAATCTGTCAGCAATTGTTTCTTATCCATTGACAATCACTTAATCCAAGTATTGTAATATATCTTCGTTGGACATGCCCTGATTTATGGGTACAAATGTCCACTGTACTTTGTCGAGGATGGGGCTTATTCGTTGCCAGCCTTCAAGCTTGAGTTTTATTCATCGATGTCAATTTTTCATTCTGCCCCGCAAGGATCAAGCGAATCTCATTCATCAAGGTCTTCGGAGAATCTCTAGATGTAATTTTACTTATGTAAGCGGTTTTTCTTGTTCGGTTTTCTCCTGCAGGATTTTATTTGTGAATTCGTAATTTCGGACGATAGAATAGTAGCAGTGGCTTTTGTTGTTGTGGGGTGTGTTTAAGAGTTCGTAAGGTTAGGCAATGTAGCAGAATATATAAATTGAGTGCGGTACTGGAGTCAGAATATTTATTACCTTTCTGTAGGGTTTTTCTGTTTTAAGGAGAAGTAGTTCATCTGCATAAATAAATAGAATACGAACAATCACATGGTTTGCATGCAGAATTGCGAGCGTATGAAGTTTTCTAATAAGGTGAATAGGTACATGGCATTTATTTTAAACACCCAGCTTGCTTCTATTTTAAAACAGCGCAACATTGAAGTAAAATTGCAGAAAGATGACCTTCTGGTCAAAACAGCGACAAAACGTAAGCGTCCAGATTTGTATCTCTCCCTGTGAAGAAATTCCAGCAGTTCATGTAATCCGTGGAGCGGACACCGCTTCGCTGAGATTCGTCGGAACAGTACGAGTGCACATAAATTATTCCCAGCGACACGATCCACTGCTGGATAAATTGCGCGCTTAAAAATGCTATCCCTCTTTAGTCACTTCATGAATTCGCTGATGTAGACCCAGCTGGATTTACCAACAACCTCACATAAACAAACTTCTAAATATTATCTTTAGTTTATTCGTCTGCAGATGGTGAGGGACATAAATATATGGGTGTTTTCTTTAAAGATGGTAAGACAAATAGGTAATAATGATACACGTGTTTCAGCTGATAGACGACAAATGAGCGGTGATAATAATAAATGATTCAGCTAGCAAAATGTCTATGAATATCTTAGTCAAATGGCCGATTAATTATTCAATTGTAAAGTTAAAAAACCGTGACATTGGAACCAAAAGTCCAAAAGAATATTCCGAATATATAAAAGTTTTATGTCTCGTACGTGGGACTAATAAATGTACGTTTAGTACGGTATTATGGGCACGCCACGATAGCGGCGGTAAGGCCCCTCTTTGAGGAGTGGCTAGAGAGGCGTCACGGCGTCCTCACCTACCGCCTGACGCAGGTCCTCACCGGACACGGATGTTTCGGGAGGTTCCTGCACATCATCAGGCGGGAGGAAACGCCCGGGTGTCACCACTGCGAGGATCGCCCAGAGGACACGGTGGAGCATACGGTGGAGGTCTGCCCCGCTTGGGCAGAGCACCGCCGTGTCCTCGAAGAGGCGATCGGCAGCAGCGGCGACCTCTCGCGCCCGGCCCTGGTTCAAACCATGGTCCGGAGCGAGAGGGAGTGGGAGGCAGTCACCTCCTTCTGCGAAGCAGTCATGCTAGCGAAGGAGGTGGCGGGATGGGCGAGGGAGAGAGCCGAGAGGGCCGCCCGTCCCAGCCGCCGCGGTAGACGCCCCGGGCGTCGGGAGCCGCGTGACGACTCCCGGCCACCGTAGACGCGGGCCTGCGGACGGCGAGTAATGGGTAGCTCGCCGTCCGATCAGGACCAGGCCCGTGCCGGACGGCGCGTATGTGTTCCACGCGCGCCTCAAAGAGCTGTCAGCAGACACGGAGGGGCCCGTTAGGGCCGAAGCCTGCCGGGGCAGCGGGATTGTCCGAAAGGGTTACCGCTGCCCCGGAACATAAAGGGCTAAGGAAGGAACACGGATGGGTTTTAGTCAGTAAGAGTCTGACACTCCCTTCCGCTCCACCCAGAGCGGGAGGAGTCATTGGATGATTTCCCATCCTTAAAAAAAAAAAAAAAAAAGTACGGTATTATGAGTATTTTGTGTATGAAACAAACGACTCCGGTCATGAATATTATAGCAGAAGATTTTTTTTTCTTTAGGCTCTGAGCTCGTTTAAATTATGAACGTGATTCATTCATCTTTAGCATACTGGCATCCAACGAATAGGAATTTTCTTTTTAGACGTTTTGTGTTTTCTGCTATTTTCATTTGGTTTCTTTCAAAGCTTTTTGTTCTCTTGAAGGCCGATCCTTTTGCAGATTAATTATCGGTCTTAACTAAATGGTATCTTCGGATGACTATGGCCTCCCATCCTGGCCCGCCTCCAAGCCCCTGACCTTGCCAAGATTGGCAGTTCACGCGTGCTCACGTATCCACTGTTTATGAAAACGATTTACATACAAATGCCTCTGAAAGATCGCACTAAACAGATTGCGTACAATATGGCTACACTACTACACTACATTTATTTTGTTCTACTTCGATAGTCATAGGATTATGTTTGAAGTTGACAAACTTCGTTATTATGTGACAAAGTGCGGCTATGTTTGTCAACTTGACTGGAAAATTGCCATTTAGTGTCACAACGTTTTCTATTTCATGCTCCGTTACATTGTGTGATTGCTTTATAAAGAATACCTAATGTTCTGCCACATCATATATTATGTCCCATCTCTTTAATTTCTGATCTAAGACCTAACCTTGTTATGAGAACACTGTTGAAATTTCCAGGAGGAATATTTAATTTCCTTTGATTTTGTAATTTGAACTGCCAAGACATTCGTGTACGCCTACCTCATTATGACCTTGAAGTAAATTAATTTCGTGATAATTAAACGCCGTCATGGTTTCTTCGTTACTTGACACCCGTCCTCGTTATGTAATTAAACATGCCTTCGGTCGCGGCTCCTCAGCGTAACAATCTTTGAACATTTTAGGAAGACGTAAAACAACGGTTTTCCCTTTGTACTCCTTTCAATGTTTTTTGTGTTTATTCTTATAATTTTCTTTCCTTCTTAAAACAGATTCAAGTATCTGTTCGTAAATAATAATCTATGGAGCGGTAAAACGGATTATTACATAAATATTTATTTTACAATATTCAGACCACTTGTAAATCAGCTGATAATCTTAAATGCTAAATGGTATATTGAGGTAGGGTAGGCACAATAAAGAAACATAAATTACCACAACAATATTAAAGCTCGAAGGTTACAGGAAGTAGCCTTTTACACACCGCAGTAATGTGTATTTATTTCCCAACGATAATTCTCCAAGGAAAATTACACATAGGAATGCATACTACTTGAACAGTGTTGTTATGAAAATGAAATATTTGTGCGTTTTATACGTTAAGTGTAGCTTGATGGCAGTTCCTATCGCTCTCTCTAGGGTCAAGTTAGTTGAGAATTATTTATCTACGCGTCTGCATTTTGAACAGGGTTTGACCCTTCTAATCTGACTACTTTTCCAAGTTATTTTTGGACTATCCGTCCGTGAGTTTCGTACATATATCAGCCCTCAGGCGTCTGCTGCTGAGACATGAGCCCTCGACATCGGAAAATCTACATAGTAGTGGAGAGAGGTTACAGGCGGAAACTGCGTCATTGAATTGGTCTTACCCGAAATATTTGCTTCCTCAAGACCTAAACTATACTAATTCCTAACACTAAAGCTCTATAAAACAATTATATTTGTTAAAAAACCTACAACGTTTATTTAGGTAGCGTAAAATGTTAGTTAAGTATATTATTTGCGAAGTTGTTACAAGTAGTTTGTAGACAATGTTGGTTGTGCGAATTGCCTAACTTTCTAAGGGGATAATGGAGCCTTTAGAAGAAAAGCCTAACATTAACACTTTTACTTTATGCCGGCCACGAATCTATTAAGTACATGGCGAAATAAAAAGTTCTATCCTTTGTTCGTGGTTTAAAGATTTCCGATATTTTAGATATAATGAAAAGAAAACGAAGTGAGCGAACTCGTTTTTTTTCCATAATAGTAGGTATAGTAGGTATTATCTCTACCAACCTACATGAATATTTTTTTTGCCATGTTTTGAAAAACATTACAACTACATTTATTGTGTATTGTGGTCAAAGCAACTATATCGCACTATTTTACTCTAGTGCTGACGTTAAAAAGGGAGAAACAATGGACAGTCACACTATCAGCCCCGCTTCGAAACCGATATAATTTAAATTACTTCCTGACAATGTATTGCCAGCAAAATGGTGTGAATAACATACCGAGAGATCCTGTAGATATTATGACAAAAAAAAAAGAAATATAAAGAATCGTTTGAATGTTCTGCGTGTGTGAGTGAACATGTCGTGTGACACGAGATTGAATATGAATATTTTGTCTGGCACAAAGAGAATTTGCGATGAAAACGTATCAAAGGGCTTTTATTTCTGTGATGTTCAATATTAACACTGTTGCAGTCAGTAGCTTGAAAGAATTTAGCATTCCTGAACGTCCAATTGCTACCTATTACTTTTACGATCCGTCCAAGATCGGAATCGTAAATGGAAACTTCGATCGCTGACGTTTTATTTTGATGTCAGGTTTTGATTTCTGTGAACTCTTATTTGGACTAAAAATTCCCAGAGATAGTACTCTTCCCCACGAAGACATAAAATTCTTCCTCGGGGAAACTTGTATTCCAAATTCCGAATTTAATCTCGCGTATTCGATTTAAAGCTATTGAGTTGGCTAGAGTTAGTTTTTCATTTTAACAAAATTTGATAGTCGGTCATGCTGCGCTAGGATAGCTCTAACTTTGGAGAAGCTGATTATGCGGAAGAATTTTTGATCCCGTGCCAAATATTCCATAAGAAAATTAATACCACAGTTATATTTCAGCATCTAATTCGATAGAATTTCTAACACTGCATAATAATTTAATTAATTTAATGGTGAGTTTGATTTGTTTGTCTGATTGTCGAATTTATTAACATGGTTGGAACTCTGAGTACCTCTCAAAATTAACGATACACGTGCATATTACCTAGTCGGAATCAATATTAAATTACCGAATGTCTCAAGCAGTAATGGCGGTCGGAATTGCTACACGAATGCCGCAATCTGTCTTAGTCACTACCTCGGTATCGTTTAACATTATATTCTTATTACGAACGGGCCAACCAGAATAATGCGATGTTTGGCAAAGATTGGCTGTTCAAGTTTTGAGATTTGTCAACATTGTTGTCGTTAGAAGATTTAGTTTATTGCGTGAAGGAATGGGTCATCAAGCAAATGTTTTCCTGCTCCCAAAATTATTAAAATGACAGCACACTCACCGGCTAAAGAATTTGAATAAGACTTCAAGTTAAAACTTAATCCTTTAACAATTTTTTAAATCCAAATGAAAGACGCGAACATTATCTCGCCAGCTATTAATAAATCAAGAATTTATGTTGCCAAAAGGTTTTATTGGTTCAATTTCCAATTTCGTGGACAGATTTATACCGGTCAGACGTTTGACAAACGGCCTTAAACTCCAAAATATTCGCTCGGCTTTACCGAAAGTGTGATATGTATGCTCAATGGACGGTTTAAGCCCAATCTGGCTGGCTGACAGGCGTTGGTAATGAACAGTGGCTCGCAATATACCACCCTTTTTGGCTTGGCTCCATACGTTGGAATGTGGTTCAACAAATGTTCGTGTTCGCACTGCATTGTGGCACCGGTACATCCAGTCATTCGAGTCGTAAATTCGCGTATACAACGGATTCCTCAAATCGCATTCTTCACTGGCGACAGATTTACGATGTTTGCTAGAATAAATTATACGAAACTAGCGCCCGCGAATCGGCGCACGTGATGCCTTTCGCGTGAGTATGACGATAAATTTTAAGATTAAACGATCTGTTGCCTCAGAGGCTCAGACACAATACATGGATGATTATGAGTGAGATGAGCTCTACGGTGATACCAAAAGTGTATACTTATATTTGATTCAGACTATCTAGGTTGACGAAACACAATGTGAATGTTTATGTCGAATACTGAAGCCTCAGTCTATGAAGCCACTCTTGAGTAAAATGTCAACTTCCCATTCATATTTACAACTGTAGGTACGTGGTTCTTACGATATTTCGAATAAGAGGAATTTATTCATTTCCCTAAACCCTACAATTTTTTCCAGTAGGTAATATAGAATATATTCCCAGCTATAAAATATATTTCATTGAAATTCTCGGTTTTGTATTTTCAAATAGTAACATGCAAACGCACACGATGAATGAACTGATAAATGGGAGTTATTTCCGTAGTCGTTCGTACGATATGTTGCAGAAGAAGTAATAATATTGAGAGTACAAGAGGCGCCTGCGCCTCGGAGGACGGCTGCGGTCTGCGGTCACTACCACGGCTCCGATTACTCGGCCCAGTTCCTATTATGAGACACGATTTGGAAGTAGCCCCATTCAGACGAGTAATAATAGTTCAATTAAAGACTTTAAATGAACATCGAAGCAATGGTGGCCTAGTGGTAACGGCCCCAACTCACGAGTTGTAGGTCGTGGGTTCGAACCCAGACAGGCGCTTTACTTTGTGTAATTTATTTCATCGCCATTGCTCTCAAAATGGTGAAAGAAAACATCGTGAGGAAACCGGAATGCCCTAACAAAAAAAATACAAAGACTTGCGACATCTACCTAACTGCACTGGGTTCGCGTGGTGGATAACGGCCGATACCCTCTCACAGAGAGGAGGCCTGTGTCACAGCATTGGGAACGTTATATATAGGCTGATTATGATTATGCAGTGAACATCGTCGTCGTGCCAATGTCTTTTCGATAAACCGATATACCTACTCAAAGAAGATTATTAGATTTTCAGATATCAGTGTATTTATATTTTGTTTTTCTTTGTTTCAGGATGAAAGGTTTAACCACGACATTGACCAGCAGACGGGTTATAAAACGAGGTCACTTCTCTGTATGCCCATTAAGGACATTAATGGAGAGGTCATCGGTGTTGCTCAGGTATGTAGCCGGTTTAAATTAAATGAATACCACGATATTATCCATTAAACTTTCATTACACCGCTTTCAATAACAATTTTTTTTTAATAAAATTTATTACTTACTTAAATAAATCTTGTTAGCTTAAAGAAATTTTCGGCCTGTTTACATTTGAAATGTTGTTTCAAAAACATCTGGGAAACGGCGAAATGAGAGCTCAGCGAAGAAAAAGATGAAATCAAAAAAGTTTTCAACGTCCTAAGCGTATAAGTTATAAATATTCCGACGTGGAATAGAAATTGCTTGGCGAATGTTTGGCTAACTTTGTATTATCTCAAGGCGTCCGCCTGTTAACAATTTCCCAGCAAAAAGTGAATTTTAACGTCACTTCCGAATAATATATTGAAATATGAAAAAAATATATTTTTAATCTAACATTTTGTTTTTGCACATAAATTTCCTTTTGATGACCGAGCGTCAATTATAGTAACTGTTTTTGTAGGTAACATTTTTCTTTTGTATTGGATTAAAGAATTTGTGTGTGTTTACTGTTTTGAAGCTATAAATCTATCTCGAATTATAGAAATTGTTTCTCTCAATTTCCTTAAAAACAATATTGAATTATTCTTAATCTTTACCACGTTACTGAAGTGAATCGAATACTTTTCTATCCACCACTAATTTGAGTACAAAAATTGTATTTTACTAACTAACCTAAAATTGTTCAGGTTATAAACAAACAGAGCGACGGTCCCTTCACGTCCTATGATGAGAAAGTCTTCTCATCCTACCTCCAGTTCTGCGGCATCGGTCTTCGGAACGCACAGCTTTACGAAAGATCCCAGTTGGAAGTCAAGAGAAATCAGGTTCTCTTGGACCTCGCCAGGATGGTGTTTGAAGAACAGAGTACTATAGAACACATGGTGTTAAGGATACTTACGCATACACAGAGCCTCATTAGATGCCAGCGAGTACAGGTTAGTGCTATGATTTTAATATTACTACTTATTACAGATGATTTAGGCAATTGAAACACGTTTATTGGTCCTTCAAGTATTGATTCAATAGCACCAGGATCATCTACATAATAGTCATTTACGTACTTTAGAAATTGAGACATTGTAATTTGTAATATCTCAATTTCTAAGGGCTGATTTTTCCAACGCCAGATATCTTTATCGGAGTAATTATTTAAAAAAAAATTCAGTTCTTTCATACAAAAACTATCAGATGTCAATTTTATTCCACTAATAAAAATTATTGGTCGATTGTAAAATCACCTCTAAGTAATATCGTCAATGTTAATAACCTTCGATTGCAGTGTATTAGATTATTCCAATTACTGTCTCCCTAAATCTTCCTTACTCATCCACTCGACTTGATTGAGTTTGGTTTGTATATTTTGTATCATCTACGTTGTAGATAATCATGTTGCCGTTCGTTCCATCTGTAAGATCTTATCTGTTAACTCCTCTTTCCGAATCTGTTCCTACGTCAAGTAAGTCGTATTCAAGTTCGCTTCCACACGCCCCAGGTAACGTACCAGACAATACATGATGAAACTTCCAAATGTTGTTTATCTTGTTAGCCCAAACGAACACTTAGAAGAGGTAGGTACCTCGCAATCCGGAAAAAGTTGGTAACCCATACGAACTCGGGTAAAGCGACCCGTTGTACGATCCCGAGTTAACGCAACTATTTAAATGTTTGTTTATTGAAGGAAATCTTAATAAAACGTTCCAGTATTCGTTATTCCAACGCAAAATGCCACACAGCGGTTCCTTTTAAAAGTCTTCATACTCTTCATTGCTTCCACTTAAACCCTCAAAGACATCATACTTTTGTATTTCGATAACGTTCTTTGAAATATATTGAATTTAATTATCCCTTTGAAGATAGCTTTCTCATCAATTTCTTAGTGGTATCTAATATTTCCATAGCGTTCCTTATTCTATGATTGAATTTCAATATCGAAATAAGTTTTGATAAATTGATTCATTCAATCAACGAACAATTTAGGCCGACTCACTGTTAATATCAATTTCAATTCAATTCTAAATGCTTTGAGTCGAGAAAATTCATTTTGCCTGTTTTCGTAATGAAACGTTTGAGGCGTTTTGTTTACCATTAGTGTTATAGCCAGGGATTGTTAAAGTGCTTTCATATTGCATTAGAAGTTGGAGATGTTATTATAGAACCCAAGCAGGCATTACTTTGTGTAAATTATTTCATCACCATTACTCTCAAAATTTTGAAGAAAAAGATCGTGAGGAAACCGGCATGTCCTACAACTAAAAAATCAAACACATCTACCATCCCGCACTGGGCCCGCGTGGTGGATTACGGCCCACTCCCTCTCACCGAGAGGAGGCGTGTGTCCCAGCAGTGGGAAAATTATAGGCTGATTATGTACTTGGGTTCGTAGTAAGTATCTGCTGTGATTGAACTTTGCGCTTTAATTATAGAATTCCAACTATCAAGTTTTCTGTCAAAAGTATACGAATATTCTTGCATGTCTATTCAACCGTGTTTACTTTAACAGAGTCTAGGTCTTACCGTTTTAATTGGAAATATTGTTCAAATAATATATTGTATGAATGGAAATTAATCCGCTTTCGAGTCCAATGAATTGAGCAGCTCTGTGAATAAACGACAAAAAGGGGTGAAAGGTGTTAAATTTACATCAGTGTAATTAACATTCATATATTTTGTTTATTATTCACCGGTTGGTCGAATATTCCAATTTTGTTTATTAGTTAATGGATTGCGATTTGATGTTTGAATGGTAAGGGAACAATACTCGTTATGGAGTATAATGTTACGGCCATTATGATTGTTCATGTGAACATTGATATTTTTAGAGCATTACTTTTCCTTTTATTTCATTTCTCCAAGGACCAAATTTAAGTCTTAACATAATTTTTTGCTAGACTCTAATTATCTGAGCTATTCTTAACTTAATACGTGTAATGGTCAGACTGTATCGTGGTGTGGACTGTATGGTTCTTCTTATTAAAACTCCGATTTGTTCTTCGTATTTATTTTCTTACTACTGGCGAACTACCAATCAACTGGATTCGGCGCCCCTTATTATACCCGGGCACGTGGGCGCAAGTAGTGGGTGCACGTCTGTGTAAAATCTAATAAATTTGTGCGACCCACCAATCCAGTTAGTTTGGTTTGCGTCTGGTCTCCGACAGGTTTCGACTTGTCTCGACTTGTGTCGATCTGCTGGAGGCCAGACTTGCCAACCAATCACAATCATTGCAAACTTATTACTACTATTACATACAATTAAATTTACATACAAATACTATTCATAATTCTATACTTAATTCTATGGCGAGCTCGGCGTCCGTAACAGTTCTCCCCCCGGCGTAGCTCGCGAAGCCTCTTCTCTCTTCTCCAGGACGACGAGTCTGCTCACTGGTCGCCGGAACGTTCCGGTTCTGGTCCGTATCTCGACTACACGGATGCTGCCGTCAGCGGCAGGGTGAGTACGCTCGACGATCCCCATTGGCCAGGTGTTCCGGGGCAGCGTGTTGTCGACTACCAGGACTACGTCGCCAATTTGCAATGGTCTCGCGTTGTTCTTCGGCTCGCCGCGGGGTACCAATATGGGCAGATATTCACGTAGCCAACGTCGCCAGAAGTGGTCGGCGAGCGCTTGGCTAGCTCGCCATGTTCGTCGGTCGTCCTCTTTGCACGGCCCTGTCGTAGGTAGACCATTTGAAGACCCCAACAGGAAGTGGTTGGGTGTCAGGGCCTCAGGATCATTCGGGTCCACGCTGACATGGGTTAAGGGCCGCGCGTTTATGGAGAACTCTGCTTCTGTGAGGAGCGTGCTGAGGACTTCTTCAGCGGGTGCCTTTTCTCGTAGGGTGACTTTGAGGGCCGCCTTGACGGATCGTACCATTCTTTCCCACGCGCCGCCTTGATTGGGCGCGCCAGGAGGTATAAAACGCCACTCCATTCGATGATGCAGCCCCTCGTCATTCAGGGCGGGTAGCCACTCGGTATACGCGTTGCGGAGTTCCTGGTCTGCCCCTCGGAAGTTGGTCGCGTTATCTGAGTACATGAGCTGCGGCCAACCTCTGCGCGCAGCCATCCTTCTTAGTGCCATTATTGCGGAGTCTGTTGACAGGGATGCGACGAGCTCGATATGCACGGCGCGGGAGGTGAGGCATGTAAATAAGGCACCCCACCTTTTCTCACGACGGCGGCCCACCTTGACCGTCATGGGTCCAAAATAGTCCACCCCGCAATTAGTGAACGGGCGGTGGAAGGGATCTAGGCGGGCGTGTGGCAGGTCTCCTGTAGCCGGCGTTTGCGGTGTCCCCTTTTGTCTCTTGCAATAAGCACAACTTCTCTCGATCATCCGTACGGTGGGTCGTAGATGTATGATCCAATACCGTTGACGTAAGTCATTGGTCACGCGCTCACGGTTGGCGTGACCCGCAGCGCAGTGTTCCCGTAGTACTAGAAGCTTCGTTACTCGGTGGCGGCCGTCCAGTATAATCGGCCTTTTTGCTTCTAGTGGTGCTGCTGATGCTTCAATGCGGCCTCGTACCCGCAGGAGGCCGTCTTCTAATACTGGGTCGAGCTTGTACAGCCTGCTCGTTTTTGTGAGAGGGCGAGCTGACTGTATCCGCTTCATCTCTTCGCCGAAACTTTCCTGTTGTGCTTGCTGCAGGAGTTCCTTCTCGGCGCGTTGGATGTGTCTGTGTTCCAGTCTCGTAGCGGTGCGTCGACACATGTCGATGAACGCCAGGGCTCTTGCCGCCGTTCTTACTAGCGTTTCATACTTTGAGAAGCGGGCAGGGTCGGGAAGCCAGCTGTCTCGTGGATCTTCGATGACGTGCAGAACTCCTTGTTCGTTGTCTTCAGTGGGTGGCGTTTTCCCGGGCCATTGCTCCTCGGGTAGTTGTAAGAAGCTAGGCCCCTGGAACCACCGATCGTTTATGTGGATCGGCGCATTGGTAAGTCGGGTGGCGTCGTCGGCTACGTTTTGGTCAGTTGGTAGCCAACGCCACTCTTCCTTTGAGGTGAGCTCGGCGATCTCTCCCAGCCGGTGCGCGACGAATGGCGTGTATCGTCGCATGTCGTGTTTTATCCAGTGCACGACGGTGGAAGAGTCTGTCCAGTACACTGTTCTGCTGACCTCAATGCGATGTTCCTTTCGGAGGGTGTCGGCGAGTCTAGCCCCTATGACCGCCGCTTGTAGTTCCAGCCTGGGAATAGTTTGCGCCTGTCGTGGTGCCACCTTAGCTTTGGCGGCGTTCAACACGATGTTCACGGTGTCATCGCAGTTCACTATTCTCCAGTAGGCGACGGCCGCGTAGGCCTGTTCACTCGCGTCGCATAGTACGTGTAGTTCTATGTCCTTGTACCTTTTCGACGTGTAGTTCCTAGGTAGTTGAAGCTGGGTGATATCGGTGAGTTGAGCGAGCCAGGTTGTGAAGAGTTCGTTCTCCTCTTCCGGTATCGGTTCGTCCCATGTTATTTGGAGGCGCCACAAACTTTGCAGTATGATCTTTGCTCGTATTGTGAAGTGGCTCAGCAGTCCTAGAGGGTCGTAGATAGACATTACCGCGCTGAGTGCTTCTCTCTTGGTCGGTGCGCGCTTCCGTTCTCGTACCGGAGCGGGGACTCGGTTCATTGAGGTATTGAAGCCGAGTTCGTCCCGTTCTGCGTTCCAGTACAGCCCGAGTATTTTGTTGGTGGGCTGCTCTCCCCCCAGTTGCGTGGGTGTGGTGGCATGCAACTCCCGGGGTACGTCGCGTAGCACCGTTTCTTTGTTCGCGCTCCATCCTCGTAGAGTGAACCCGGCGACCGCATGCACCTGTCTTACTTCTTGTATTGCCTTCAGGGCCTCTTCCTGGTCATCGTAACTCGCTACCAGGTCATCCATGTAGTGGCTGTTCTTGATGGCCTCTAACGCGCGTGGGTATTCTTGTCTGTGTATGTCCGCATTGTAATTTCGGACATAATGAGCCATGTATGGAGAGCTGGCTGCGCCGAATATCATGCTCGTCATCTTGTAGTGGCGCGGGGGCTCTGTTCTGTTGGTACCTCTCCACAGAAATTGCTGTGCCGGTTGATCCTCAGTTCTTATTTTGATGCGTAAGAACATTTCTTGGATGTCTGCAGTGACTGCTATCGCCTTTTCCCGGAAGCGGAATATGATTCCTGGTAACGATAGCAGCAGATCCGGGCCTTCCAGCAATTTGTCATTCAGGCACACGTTGTGACTTCTTGCCGCTGCGTCGAACACCAATCTCTGCTTGCCGGGTTTGTTCGGGTTTTGTACGGCGAAGTGGGGCAGGTACCAGCAGACGGCACTTGACTTTTCTGTGCCGTCGCATGGCGCTGCATACCCCTTTTCCAGCAGGTTGTTGATCTGGGCGCTATACTGTTCGGCGAAGTCGGGTGACGTATCCATTCTCTGTTCGATTTTCCTTAATCGGCGGAGCGCTGCACCATAACTTGGTGGCATGGTGACGTTGTCGTGTCGCCATGGCAGTCCGACTTCGTAGCCACCGTCGATCTTCTTTATGGTTCTTTCGACGATAGTTGTCGCTCGTTGGTCAGCATCACTTACGCGCGGTTCTCGCGCAATACCCAGCGCTTCAATTTTGAAGTGGGTTTCCACTAAGTCGTGAAGCCGCCGGTGGTTGTGTTGCTGCTCCCCGCTCTCATAGAGATGCAACACGTTATCTTTGTTCATGATGATGTTTCGTGGTGCGGTCCCGTGCACTACCCAGCCGAGCTGCGTTAGGGATGCAGCTGGCTGGTTGGGGCCGCCGACTCGGAGTTCTCTTGACACGATGCATTCCCAGTGGTCCGTCCCCACTAGGAGTCCGGGGCGTGTTGGTTCATAACACACCTCGTTTGTTGGGAGGTCGCGTAGGTGCTCATACTCCAGCAGAGAGTTCGGAATTGACTGCTGGTGAAGCCTCAGGTTCTTCATGGTTCTTGCCTGAAGCTTGTGTGATGCGCTATTACTGCTGATTCCTTTCACTTGCACCGTGACGATCTTGCTTTCTTGCTCTCGCGACGTCATATTCACCCCTTGGATGTGTAGTGGTTGTGACGTCCCTTCGGCCCCAATGCTGGTGGCCAGGTCTTCATCAATGAGGGTAATGGTGGCTCCTTCGTCGAAGAGTGCGTGAGTCTTTACCTCCCCCCGTGGACCTGTGATGACCACGGGGCACATCTTGAGAAGGACAGTCTTCGGGCCGGTGGTTGTTAGGGTAGCCACCGACATGACAGCCTCCTCCTTTGTTGGTTCTTCAGACTTATGTTCAGTCGCTGACTTTACTTCGGGCGACTCTTTTCTTTCTTGATGCAGCGTGGCGTGGTGAGGCCGGCGGCACTGGTTCACACCGCACGGTTTTGCCTTGCACGTGATGCGCCTGTGTTTCTTCTGGGCGCACTTAAAGCATATCTTATGCTCCTTCACTAGTTCCCACCGCTGGTCCACGGTCATTGATTTGTATTTCGGGCACTGAGTTAATATGTGGCTTTGCTTACAATTGGGGCACTGATCTTCCTCGGTTTCTTCAACTGTTGCGTACACTGTGTTGGGCTTCTTCTTCAGTGTTATGGCAGGCCTGGTCTCCTTCTTGTGTGGTGTGGTCGCGGCGCTCGTTGTCGGGGCGTATGTGTATCGTAACGCCCTATCTGCTTCACGCATTAAGAAGCGAGATAGTACCACTATTTCTGGCTCTGCTGTCCCTTCGTTGTCACAGGCAAAGTCGCACCACCGGGATCGGAGATGAGGACTTAATTTTTCAAGCACTTCCCGGGTTAGCAAGGGATTATAGAGGTACCCCTTGCGGTCGATTGTCTTTAACACACATATTGTATTTTGAATCTTGATCGCGAAACTGTTTAGGTCACTGGCTGAGGCACTAGGTTTTGGCATCTTCTTCAGGTCGTCCAGCGCTTTGTCTATGATCACCTCTGGTCGGCCAAAGCACTGCTCCAACGTCTTCATGACAGCGTCCGGTTCTGTGGCCGCGTGCAGAAGTGCCGCTACTGTTTCTCGTGCTTCGCCTTTGAGGCAACTTCTAAGTCGCTGGAGGTTCTCTGCCGGTGACACGTTGTACATGTTGGTCGTGTCGTAGTAGGATGCCTTGAATGGTAACCACTCACTGGCCGCACCAGAGAAAGTCGGTAGATCTGTGTGCCGAAGTCGTGGTCTCGCCATCTTCTCCAGGGTCGCAGCTAGTTGGTCAATGCTGTTTCTGGCTCTCGTTGGCGTCGGTGACCTTCCTCGTGGCACATCAAACCGTTGTTGCTTCGGATTTTCTTTGGCTTCTGCATTTGCGTCCCCCTCCCCCCGTGTGCTGATGGGGTGGGTGCGTAGCCATTGGTCCACCTTCTGGTGCTGGTGTTCCTCTTGAAGTAGATCTTCATGGATGCTTTTTTGGTCTTCCTGGATCACGGAGACCTCAGCAGCCAATCTTTTCTTCACTAGATCTGCTTCAATTTCCAGCTCCTTTCGTCGGATGGCTGCTAGCTTCTCGGCCGCCTCAAGTTCGGCCAATCGTAGCCGCGTAGTCGCGCTTGTGTTTGATTTCACTGATCGCGGCGGTGATCTTATACGCCGCTGTTCTGACGATGGTCCCGCCGTAGCGACGTCTGCGGCGGTAGTAGGTCCGGCCATTCTTTCGACTTGGGGCGACGCCGGTGGATCAAGCGATAGTCGTCGTAGTCGCTCTCGTTCTATTCGTTCCGCTTCCTTGCGACGTACTGCTGTTCGTAGCTCTTCGTCCCTTTGTTCTAGGGCTCGCCGTTGTTCTTCCATTTCTGCTAAGTCACTTTGACTACGGGTGACTACCATCGCGTTCGGTTGACGGCGCACAGTGACACAGCAGAAATATACAGCAGAGATATGCAGGTAAGTTATTACTGGTTCAACTTACGAATAATTCGTTCTTCCAAGTCGCAGATTCTTGTTGCTTGATCCGGGTTCGGAGGACCAGACTGTAATGGTCAGACTGTATCGTGGTGTGGACTGTATGGTTCTTCTTATTAAAACTCCGATTTGTTCTTCGTATTTATTTTCTTACTACTGGCGAACTACCAATCAACTGGATTCGGCGCCCCTTATTATACCCGGGCACGTGGGCGCAAGTAGTGGGTGCACGTCTGTGTAAAATCTAATAAATTTGTGCGACCCACCAATCCAGTTAGTTTGGTTTGCGTCTGGTCTCCGACAGGTTTCGACTTGTCTCGACTTGTGTCGATCTGCTGGAGGCCAGACTTGCCAACCAATCACAATCATTGCAAACTTATTACTACTATTACATACAATTAAATTTACATACAAATACTATTCATAATTCTATACTTAATTCTATGGCGAGCTCGGCGTCCGTAACAATACGTATGTACGAAGCCATGTTTAAAATATTTATCCTGCTTTTCTCCTACTATCCGTCCATGAACAAATAAAATACTTAACTTTATTCCTTTAAGCCCTGTTTACGTTTCTAGAAAAACATTAACAGCTTTTTAAGTACTATACATGTACAACTTTGTCGACAGATTAAATTGCTTTCAGCTCAGCCACGCGTATCATATCAAAATTCATCTATCTATACATATAATAAATCTGTAGACGAGACATTTCTGTACATTGAAAATATTTCCAAAAAAAATAGTTGGGGTGTTAAAGGATAACCAACATATGCCATTTCATCAATTTTTGGAATTTTTGTCTGTTTGTCTGTTTGTCTGTTTGTCGGTTTGTCTGTTTGTCTGTTTGGATGTGCCAGATTATTGATTTGAACAGGGTCAACGTAAAAAGTACCAAACCAATACGGTTACTTTTTATACTCAAATATGGTGTAGAACTCGGAGCAGTGATTAGTTTTTATTTCATCGCAATCGGTTCACTCTATCAAAAGATATAATCAATTTAAAGTATTCTAGAACAACATTTTACGTTTTTTAGTAACACGTAACGACATCTATTGGCGCGATATAGTACCTACTAACGAAAACATATTGTTGTTGTGATGTGAATAATCACGTCCTATTAGTTTATGCTTAATTAAATGACGAAATAACACAGATACCTACTTATGTCTATGTTATTTTAAAAAGTAATGATAATGATTTTATTATTATATACAAAATCGCTTTCCATTGATGGTTTATTTAGTGGCGCCTGCGGCGCTAAAATAATTTTAAACAAAAAGTGAGGATAATGTAAGATAATAATAATTAATGTGGTGTTCTGAGCGATAAAGAAGTTAGATAATTATTGATATAGAAACTTGAGTAACGCAGAGCGTTTTTTAACGAAGTTCTTATATGGAGCTTGCGGTAGGAGTTCTAAGGGAGAAATCGTCAAATAACGAAAAAGCGTTCTTATGCCTCATTTTTCAAAGTAATAGGTAGATAGAGACACACACACAGAGAGAGAGAGAGCTATTTTTCATGGTTTCCGAGGATCCTGACCCCGGTAAGTGAGGTCAAAAAGAAAATCAAAGATGGCGGTTGCCTAAATTTTTAACTTTTTTCGTCATGGGTGTCGTTTTCATGGTTTTCGAGGGTGCTGAAGTCGATAGTCAGGTCAAAATAAAAACCCAAGATAGCGGCTCCATTTTTTTTAAATGTTTTGTCATGGGTGTCGTTTTGATAGTTTTCGAGGCTGCTGAAACCGATAGTCAGGTCAAAATGAAAATCCAAGATGGCGGCTGCAATTTTGTTTTGATTTTTTGTCATAGATGTCGTTTTCATAGATTTCAAAGGTGCTGAAGCCGATAGGCAGGTCAAAAAGAAAATCCAAAACGGAGGTTGCAATTTTTTTTTATGGGTTTCGTTTTATTGGTTTTTGAGAGTGCTGAAGCCAATAGTGAGGTTAAAATGAAACTGTAACGGCTTACCCACCGTCGATTGGCCCATGAACCGTTGGTGAACATTATCTTTAAACCATTAACTTTTTTCCAAAGGACTTTTCACCCACGAACGTTTTGCCAACATAACTCTACGTCAGTGAATGCTTTACCCACAGAATGTTTTGACCAATAACTTTTCACCCAAAGAACAAGGCCAACAGACGCCGGGAAAGAAGAAAGTAAAATAATAATTAGACGTAGTCCTTTATTTCTGTGAAAAGGGTATAAAGTAACCTAACCAAGCCTAACCTCGGGGTGCCCTTCGCTCGCTTTGCTCGCTCACTTGAGCCGCCGATCATCCCTTCGAACCCTACCTGTCCGAGTCGGGGTGCCCCAAGTCCCGAGCTCGCTTCGCTCGCCCTTGCATCCTAAGTTCTATTTGACATGGGTCAAATGTTCTTTGGGTGAAAAGTTATTGGTCAAAACATTCTGTTGGTTAAGCATTCACTGACGTAGAGTTCTGTTGGGGAAACGTTCGTGGGTCACAAGTCCTTTGGATGAAAAGTTAATGGTGTTGACCAACGGTTCATGGACCAATCGACTGTTGGTAAACCGTTTCAGTACTGTTTAAAATGCAAGTCCAAGATGGCGGCTGCAAATCGAAAAATTCGTAGTGTGTGTCGTTTTCATGGTTTTCGAGAGTGCTGAAGCCGATTGTGACGTCAAAATGAAAATCGAAGATGGCGGCGCTGCAATTTTCTTTTTCTTTTTTTATCATGTGTGTCGTTTTCATGGTTTTCAATATAAACTTACACGACTTTGTGTGAAATAAAATAAAATACAACCGACTTAAAAACACACTTCAAAGTGCAATAGACCTTTGGTTTCAGAAGTCTGTAATTTTTTGCCAACGCGCAACGTCTTCCCAAACTAAGGTTATTTTGCACTTTCTAGGGTTTTTTATGGAAGTCGGTTATATTTTTTTGTAATAATCTTTACAATTTTTTTTTCTGGTTTTCGGCAGTATAAGGTCTAAATCAAAATCATGTCTAAAGTTTTCATGGGTTTCATCTTCGTAGTTTGGTAGTTTGGTTGGCGGCCGGTGTCAAATATAACCAAAGTTTAATGGGTTGCTTTTTACACGGGCAACTTTATGTAGAAGCTCTTACCATTAATGTATTCTTCCTTTTATCATCTAGATATCTCGATGCTTTATAAGGCATAATATTGGTAGGTATATATGATATCTTCAATACCAAGTTAAGAAATTCTAAATTCACCACAGAGAAGAAACCAAGACTTACAAAAAACTAACTTCAAACTTCACCTACTAATCTCAGATATACTTTAGATAAAATGGTGATATGATTTTACAAGTTGGTATTCTAAGACAGACGCAAAATAAAATGGACATAATTATGGCTGTTTGGTTAGATAATCAGCCTCGAGCAGGCGCTTTTATTTTAATTTATTCTCAAAAATCAAAGTGACACTTCGTCGCATTGTCATTATGAACCATGAAGACGCAGTGATTGCAATCGAAAGGGCCGTGGTAGCGAACCCTAGGTAAGGAAAGCGTTACCAGGCAAGATCTGATGATTCTTCCTTTTCAATGAAGGAGTGGCAATTACACCTTTCCTAAGCGACACATTACCTATTGTTTTCCGACATCCACGCGAACGAAGTCGCGGGCACAGCTAGTATGTAATACTAGCTTATGCCCGCGACTTCTTTCGCGTGAAATTTCACCCTCCCCTCATTCACCTTCTTATGGGTGGAAAAAACCCTTTCTTAATGGATGCCTACTCTTCACAAAGAACACATCCTGCAAATTTAATGTCTCTAGACCCAGCGGTTTAGGCCTTGCGTTGATAAATCAGTCAGTCAGGACTTTGAATTTTATAAATACCTATAGATTAAATATAATATTCTTATATAATTCAATATCCGAATTCCAGATGGTGACACTTAGTATGTTATCCATTTACCCAGACCCGTTACTTGGGACTGGACAATTAGCAATTCATGACTTCTTTTGTTAGCTTGGGTTTTAGGTACCCTGTTTTAACACAATTATGTCTTAATGAATAATCTATGTACTTATAATAAATCTGTAGAAGTGAAAATTCTGTACATTGAAAATATCAAAAAAATAAATGGCAGGGGGTGTTACTAGACCGACACCGAACCCAAAAATGTGATTAAATAATTTTTTGTCTGTTTGTCTGTCTGTCTGTCTGTTTGTTCAGGCATCACGCAAAAAGTACCGGTCCGATTACGATGAAACTTAGTATAATTATTCTTTAATATCCTGGGCACCACACTGGGTACTTTTTATCCCGGAAAAGCATATACAATAAAAAACAAACTTAATTTTGCGGTTCGATCCCTAGACCCGATTACTGTACCAACCGCAAATAATAACTGTAATTGTAGTGCTGAAGGTTGAATTTGGCTTGCACCGTTCGCTGCACACGCGTGGCGCGCGGCCGCCACGGATCGGAGTCTGAGTGCGCGCATCATACATTTTTTGAACTTTTATTTAAACGGACGTGTCGAGTGGCGAGCGTTCGTGCTTATTAGCATTCTATAAATTGTATGTTTTAACTGCTATTGTACTTGCAATTCTAAACCGTGCTTTTCAGTGCGACCTTTTTATTCCATTTAGTTTTTACTAAGTACAGTTTAAGGTACAGTTATTTAGGTTTATTTTTATAAGTCGTAGGTATAGATTTTAATTTTAAAGTATGGGTAGTATATTTGATAGTGTACGTAGTGACCGTAGGTTATTTTATAAAACTGGTAGGTAGGATTAGTCATATAGATATTAGTTTTTAGGGATTTTGCTTATTTATTGAGTTTAGATTAGTTATCATCAGAAATAGGTTTATTTAGGTAGGTAGGTATTTTATTTTCTGTTATTGAGTTTTTTTTTAATTAGGTAGGTACTTAGGTTTACTTTAGGTACACTCCTAAGAGCGTGAATGGGGGAGGGTGAAATTTCACGCGGACGAAGTCGCGGGCAGAAGCTAGTAATAAATAAAAACATATTGTGGGTAAAAGTTGAAAAAACAAAAGTTGAGTATTTATAGACTGCAATTATTAACGGCTCGCCGTCTGTGTATTAAGGCATTCTTCATCATTTCCGGGCTTGGGAAAAATGTAATTTGGTTTTTAAATTAAATTATCCGGAAAAGATCCGGAGTTACCGATATAGCTTGCAGAGTAAGTAAGTTGAAGTGGCAGTGGGCTAACCATGTTTGACGAAGGACCGATGGCTAGTGGAGCAGACGAGTCCTGAAGTGGAGACCGTATATCGGCTAGCGTAGTGTGGCCCCAGAGCTAGATGGACTAACGACCTTAAAAAGTGGATGGGGTGGACTGGATGGGGAAGGTGGAGGACAGGGTGTTGTGGCGCAGCCTGGGAGAGGCCTATGCCCAGCAGTGGACTACGATAGGCCGAGTTGATTGAATTTGATGTTGACTTGAAAGAGCATGGCATTTGAGAATGTGTCATGCTCACTTAAATGTCTCACTGATGGTGGCGCGTGTGTTGGATCATTTGATTCCCTACAAAATGGCTGAGCTGGATGGTGCTGATCCACGCGTCATGTTCGTGAACGGGCGCCATCGGTTGAGACTGGTCATCTCTTAACTGCCAATACTTATTTTTAATCTTATATTTTGAAAGAATAATGTACCCAAGATTTTGTAATATATTGATTTAAAAGAGTGTCCGTGGAGTTTCTTGCCCGTTCTTCTTCACAGAGATCTACGTTTTGCAATGGGCTAGCTTCAACTTTCTGACTAACTGACCGATTATTTAATATTGATAATTCAAAAGTGCCTGTACATTATTTAATTGAAATAATTAATTTGAGAAAGGGGAAAATTATAGCTGCAAGTTGGATACAAGTTACGATTTGAACTTGCCTTTAAATGGCGACGCCGCACAGTGGAACGAATGTATGGGAGCGGTTGGACGTAGACATGTCCGAAAAATAAGAGTAAAATTATGACAAACTAATGATGCCATCTTATTCGATTACTTAATGCCTTCATAAATTGTGGTGATGAATTTCTTCATAACTCCCATATTTCGGGAGTAATTTGAGAAAATGTGAAATTTTACTATGAAAATGAGTGTATCGAGCTCTCTCCCTCCTGATTCCGGGCTTGTTTCAAGTAGCGGTCTCTAATATCGTAATGCTATTACTAAGAGCTATATTTAATACTAAGACACATAGTGCGCCAAATGTGCACTTTCTGGGATAAAAGGAAATGAAAATTTAAAAAAAAAACGTTTTTTCCCCATTTGTATTTACTTTAAACCGCAGACAGACTTATTAAGAGGTCTATAAATATATTATATATATACAGAAATATATATTAACAAAAATATTCACAAGAACTGATGAGAGTATGACTTTTAAGTAAGTTGATAATAAATTACCTAGTTTCATTAAAAGTACAATAAATAATTAAGATGTAAGCTCTAATTTACTAAGTTACACATTTTAAAACAATAACATCATTTAATTATCTTCGTCATCATCATCATCATCAATTAATTCAAATTCAGAATCGATGTCCGCTAAATCATTTATGTTAACAAATTCGATATCACTTTTCTCAGAATCCGTAAGCTCATAAAATTCCTTAAAAGAAGATTTTTTTACAAACTTATTTCCTTTTGGACGGATACTTGTAACAAGTGGATCAGAAGACAGTAAAAGATTGTGCATAATATCTTCATTGCATGAGATACTGCTATGCTTTCGAGAATGCCCCTCTCTATATTTTCTAAAATCTTTATTTCTACCCTCAGATGCCTCTTCGGATAGAAAACCAATGGGCACAATTGACATGTTCTGAACTATGTCTGGCCCATGCATTAAAATTTTATGAAGTGAAGAAGGCATATAATACCATGGGTATAACTCCACGTAAAGCTTAGCAGTATCAAAGCAGAACTCTCGGAATTTAGTTACGTTGATCTTCTCTCCTGATGAAATACACTGCAAGATCACACAGATTTTTCTTAAAAGCATAGCATCTATTCCGGTCAGTTCAGCAGATTTAGTGTAGTTTTCAAAAAATCTCCTTGCCGAGTTGCCATTGTTGGTGGATCCACTGCCTTGTTTCACAACATCGAGAAGTAAGCCCGTTTCTCTTCTTACAGCCTCTTGAACTCTTTTCTTCCTGTCATCAACTTGCCTTTTTGCTATATCACCCCTTACTTGCCATGATTTTATGTCTAATTTGTAGGAAATGTGTAATAAGCATTCCATTGAGCGAATCCAAGCGTGAAGGGTGCTTAAGCTATATTTATACATGTCCTCGTTTGCGTGTTTATCTTTGATTAACTCTAAATTATTCATTTCTTTAGGACAAGCCTTGCATATGTCACACACTGAAGCTGCTGTATTGGATATAATGGAATGAATTTTACCATCAATCATTGTCAACAGCACTTGGTGTTTGACACTAATTCCATCAGTGATGGTGGATGGAGTTAAGGCTTCAATCTCTGCTTCGATTTCAGCCATCTCTCTCTGCACATTTTCTTTGGTTTCCTTTATAAACTTAAACAATATTGGCCGGCAAAATGAAGTGGAAGATGGTCGCTCGTTTTCCCAAATTGTTACACCTTTTGAGACGAGCCGCAGTGGTACAAGACTAATCATAAAATTACTAGCAAGATCGATTTGCTCATCTTCACTCGTCCTTTGATGATAAATGCTTTGGCTAGATGATCCGTCAAAACCCCATTTGCTGGTCAATACGAGCTGTTGATTGGGATCAACAGGGGTTTCTAACGACCTAATAAGTCTTCTTGAGGTTAAATCCATCAAGGCTTGTAATTTGATTTTTGCAGAGCTCTCTGTAACTGTGAGATCTTCTTTGGCCGGATAGCACTTAATTTTTTCTTTAACCAACATGTAGTAACTCGGGTATTGAAGAGCTCCTTCTTGAGTGTTGAAATCCCGAAGAGTGTTATAGCGCCATTTCGATAAGTTCATCGATACATAAAGAGCCAATGCCTTCAAAGGGGATATTTCCCGTACCTGAATTGATTTACCTTCAATGAAGGCTTTGATTTTTGAGGCCTCTTCTGGATTCTCCGTCAAGTATTTCATAACATAAGCTGTATCGCTTTGTCCTGCCTTTTGAAGCGCCCTTTCGGCCGAAAACATAATTTCAGCGCTGCTACTGCTGCATGAAAGACTATCTTCAGTGCGTCTTCTTTTTTGCCGGTTACTAAGGTCCTCAAAAGATTTACGAGGACTAGGATGTGTACAAGTTGAAGCATCAGATTTAGCAGGAGAAATTATGGGCTCGATGACGTCACTTATATTTTCTGTAGAAGGTTCCATATTTTCATTCTGTAATTCCGGCCATTGAATTGCAGCCTGTAGCCAAATCTCATGTTTCTTCCGAAACTTATCTGTGCTTCTTCCAGACTGTGTCCATTTTGCATAAATGCGGTAGCAAAATCGACGACACCAGTCTTTTAAACTTGTTTCAGCACTTTCACATAACTGAACACAACTGTTATCTTTTAAAACACTGAACAAATAGTTAAAGTCGCGTAAATCTTTATGTGCGCGTGCGCATAAAGCAACGTGAATATCAAGATTTGTATTAAAATTTGGAAAATACATTGCGAGATTAGCTTGGATACAACGAGGTGTAAATCAACACTGATTTTAAAGTTACTAATAGTGACCTATTTATATAAAATCCAGGTATCCCAGGTATCCTTTGTTAAATATTGCAAGGTAATTAGTTATTGTGATAATTAGTAAATGATGCATGCTAAATTAGTGTATTAAGAGCCATTTAGTAATTAAATAATAGCAATGTTCTTATCAGTAATCATTAGTGCATCAGTTTTATATGTAAACCTTAAGTCCCTAATTATATATCCTAATTAGCTTATATCTTCTCTAATTGGCTGCTCAGAAATGTTATTGTAATAAGGTAAACCTTTAGAAAAACGGTTTTAATCAACAAAATAAACAAAAAATAAAAAAATTGTGTTATAAAATAAACATCACTCTTTATCCCAGAAAGTGCACATTTGGCGCACTATGTGTCTTAGTATTAAATATAGCTCTTAGTATTAGCATTATGATATTAGAGACCGCTACTTGAAACAAGCCCGGAATCAGGAGGGAGAGAGCTCGATACACTCATTTTCATAGTAAAATTTCACATTTTCTCAAATTACTCCCGAAATATGGGAGTTATGAAGAAATTCATCACCACAAGTTATGAAGGCATTAAGTAATCGAATAAGATGGCATCATTAGTTTGGCATAATTTTACTCTTTTTTTTCGGACATGTCTACGTCCAACCGCTCCCATACATTCGTTCCACTGTGCGCCGCCGTTCGTGTCTTAGAACAGCTATTGTTATCGTCAACAAAGTGATTGATATATTTAATGTTATATTCAATAGTGAAGGTATTGTCATCTGCTTCTAAGGACTATAACCCAAGAATTAAGGGCGTTACAGTTAATAAACCGTTCCTAATAAGGCACACAAGATAGGTATTTGGAATTGAACTATGACTAATCAATATTACATACTGGGAAACCCAATCATAGCTAACTCGATATCAATTGTTCGAAGACTATTGTTTGTTTTGTAAATCAATTTACTGTATCAAAGGAGGCTTTGCTATTGTTATCAAATAGGGAGTAAATAAGCTTGAGTGAACACTGCTCGTAATGTTATCAATTTGTGATAGAACAATGTGTTGTTATGTTCATATTGTGACGTAACAGGATAGATGTTATGTAGCCCTTTAAAGGCTCTCGCAGACAATGAATCTGGCAGAACAATTTTCATGAAGGTTTTATACATAGCAAATGCTCTACTAGAGTTACGTCGCGCTAGTCTGTGGGAGCCTTAATTCGTAATTTCTTCGTATGAGGTCTTGTTATGTTTTATGTTTTCTCTATGGCCTAAGAACGAGGCTATAGTGTCCATTTCGGTATATTATATTACGATAGTTCTATTTTGTATTAGAATTGGCGATGTGAGGTTCCGTTTTATTTTCCGGGTTAAGGCTGCATGCAGCAGTTTTGGAAACAATTTTGCACTGTCGCTGTCACTTGTTTTGTTTCTTAATTTCCTCATTAAGATTTTTTAAGGTAATCGTCGTCATCATCATTTCAGCCGAATGCTGGCTATGTTCACTGCTGGACCGGTTCTGTGCTTCCCGCATCCAGTGGATTCCTGCTGCCTTCATAAGGTCATCGGTCCACCTTGTTGATGCACATTGACACCTTGGTCTTCCGGTACGCGGACGCCACTCATCGGCCGTCTGTTCTGCGAGCAATGTGCTCTGCCCACTGCTGCTTAATTTTGGCAAGATCAGCTGCTGTATATCTCTGTTTAAATGCAAAATAAATTGGCAATTTTATCCTTTCTAATGTTTAGAATACGGAGGTTAATTTAGACCTTATTTATTCTATTTCCCATTTGTTTGAAGTGAAAATTTTTTCATGATATCGTTAGAAGTACTTACTTAAACTTCGGCTTTCCCTCTGTTTATAGAGTTTCATTGTTCACCCATCAACCATTACAGTATTACACTTCATAATATTATTTGATAAAGTAAAACATGTAAATGAATAAAACCGACCCCAACATAGTTGGGAAAAGGCTAGGCAGATGATGATGTAAATGACTACCCTCGCTCCTAAGCTCTAAAAGGGATTGTTCCCATCGAAGTGAATAATAAACTTTGTTAGGGTTTAGGGAAGTGAAACTAAAACGTTAAATACACACAGATTTTATTTTTTTCGTCTCAACTATTATAGGGTAGTCAAAATTACGATCATTTTAATGAAAGTGGTACTCACATACCAGTACCCCAATTGCGAAACACACTTCCTAATCCATTGATTCATGTGATTCATACATGAATTATTTAATATGTATCTTGTTTACTCGTATATGATCCAATTTATTAATTTAATTTTCACATTATATTCACTTGTATTTTTATGAATCTGTCGTAATTTAATAATTAATGGTTTTACCACTGTTTTTTTATGCTAGCGGTGTTAACCTATAATTAATTGTTGCACCCGCAATTGTATCCTATTATAAATAATAAGCTGCTAATGTACTGGTGTAAACAATTGTTGGTTAACATTAATAAAAAAAAAATATGCATTAAAATTCGTATTCTAAACAACGTAAATCTTACAGTGAATGTTGTCGAATTGTCAAAACGTAAGGCAATAATTGCTAGTGTGTTACACAATTACCTCGCAGACAGTGTACATTTTATTAATTAAAATTCAAAACGCGTACAAAATATTTACAGCCTTTAGTTCTTTTTTAATAAAAAAACAATTAGGTACGCCAGTAACACAGTGTTCAGATATTTATATGACCATTATTCATTGTAGCGTTGACGTGTAACCAGTACCAGGCTAGCCTTGACCAAGGCCTACACAAAGGGCTCGGAACTTCGGAATTATTCATGAAGTTGATATTATTTTAATATCCAAACAATTTTGTTACCAGGCTTTGAGTAGCTACAGTCGGCAACTAAGTGTAGTAATTTTTTGGAATTCCGAAATTAGATCGGAATTTTTCGTAAAAAGAATACCGATTCACAATTTGAATTGTATTTTGATTTAGTTGCCAGTTCTTTGTTCCTCCTTGATGCCTTATTGCTATTGAATTTGATTCAGATATTTTTCTTGAAACTGTTTTATTACCTACCAACTTACTTTGTATTGTAGCTTTGTAAGGCTATGACCATCAATTGTTTTATGATCGATATGTAAATGCTTAAGGTCTCACAAGTACATAGGAACATACATACATACATAGGTACGATGACATGGATATTTGCGACGTAATCGCGTGTAGATAGCAAGGTTTTATTACACCTGTTGGAATAGGAAAGAACCTAGACCAAAGACAATTCTCTCATATCCTGCGGATATTACTACGCGGAATAAAGCGTATTCCTTTCCTATATATACCGTCTGCCAAGCATGACGATTGTGTAAATATGTTTCGGATATCTAGTGGTAGGTATGATCTGACCGCCGGGGCAGCGGGATTGTCCGAAAGGGTTACCGCTGCCCCGGAATATAAAGGGCTAAGGAAGGAACACGGATGGGTTTTAGTCAGTAAGAGTCTGACACTCCCTTCCGCTCCACCCAGAGCGGGAGGGGTCATTTGATGATTTCCCATCCTTAAAAAAAAAAAAAAAAACCTGCTTACAGAAATAAAATCATGTACTTATCAATATAAACATAAAGTGTGTGCGGCAAATAAATGACTTGTGCTAGGTCAATAGGTATTTAATTTGAGATTTTAACAGGTTTACAGCGATATTTCTAAAGTTAATTAACATAATATAGTAGCTTTAGACGGTATCGAAACTTGAAATGAAACCTAAATTATTTTTAATCTAGGGTAAGTAAATTTCTTATTCAAATTAAAGAAAATAATTTGTAGTTTTTTAATTTCTTTTTCGCAAAAGATATTTCGCTCCGACTGTACCTAACACGGCTTACACATCGAGCTTTACATTTCTAGTTTTAGCTGACCTCGCATTGTATAGGTTTTTCGTACAATCAGAAGTCAGCTTATACTGGTTATGTATAGCTTTATGTGTAGCCATGTGTACTGGACGTTTACTGACGGCTGCTGTAATGACGAAAATTGTTGCCAGCGTTTTAAAACGTAGAAAACTGTTATGCCAATTTTGTTTGGTAGATTTATGCACGACCGCCATAAATCTTCCGCCTGACTGTCGCCACTAAACTGTGCGGACTTCTTAGAGTATGAATAAGACTAACACCCGGTTTCTGATTTGAAGAAAGTAGCAAATCTCAACTAATTATTCTCAAATACAGTCATACTTCAAACTTAAGTCATACTTAAGTACAGATTAAGATGTTCTCAACTTCAAATTCTCAATTCAGAAACTGGGTGATAGACTTTCGACTTCTTTTTGGTAACTTAAGCTAACTATCTGGCGCGTTCTGTGAACAATTATTATGTAACAACTTTAAATAGTTATGTATATAAAAAAAAAACAGCTTTAAGGTGACACTGAGCTACAGAGATTTTGGAGAGCTTTTGAAATTATTTACTCAAAGGTCTAATAGTTTCCTATTAGACCTTTGTCTTAACTTAGTAAAGTTATAATTCTCCTGCCTTTATCCCAATTCATTTGGGGTCGGCGCAGCATGTCTTTTTCTTCCATACTTCTCTCTATTAGTCGTCATTTCGATAGTCAACCCCCGTGAGCTAAGTAAAGTAACACTTCAAAATTGCTTAGATATAATCTGTCTGGCTGTCATAGCTGATCTTATTAATACGCTAAGCGGTACATACTCTTACTATCTAATGATGATTGTAACGTCGCCGCTAGGTGGCGCCAGGCGCTATCGCGGTCATCTATGCAAACGGTGGAATACTAATTGAGAATTATCTCAGATCAAAATCTAGACGATCAGGCATTGCGATTTGCGAATATGTAATTGGAAACATTTACAATTTTCAACAAGCGGGGATTGCGGGAGGTCGGTCGTGATTTCGATCTCCACCTGTTGCACGTACTCGTAAACTGACTCCTAGAACAAGCATATTTAGCTAAGTAGGGTAATTTAATTTAGCTACTAGCAATGCGCAACCCACTTTATCTATTTACTATTATATTATTATATTAGGTAATCTTTTTTTTGCTAGCCTACAGCTACATTGTGCCCCACAGCTGGGCAAACGCCTCCCCTTTCTCCTTTCAACCCTCTGTGTCTTCTGCGATAGTACCTACTTAAAAAAAAAAGTAAGTTAGAAGCATTCTCTAGTTACAGACAAGAACCCACACAATCTAATTATTATTTATTGCCATTCAACGTGGCAATGCTGCCAGTCTTCTGGGCACGTTTCCGGATGATAGCGATGCGGACGAGTAGGTACTTCGACGCCTAAGTGTCTTTTTGTTTTTGTATTTATTTGTATAGTCAGTCATTTAATTAAGTAGATACCTACCTAGTGTAAATAGTCAGTTGTGTTAAATACTTATTGTAAAAGTGGCATATCTTTCTAATAAATTATCCTTTTAAATGTATCTAGTTATTTCAATAATGCACTTATTTATTGAATAATTTTACAATGGTTGTATGTATATAAGACGGACTTAACTAAATTGCTGCAGTGATCCCGTGTGCAGTTCAGTGATAAAATTTTACAACGTGGTGGCCGGTCCACTATTCGCAAGTCATGCTATTACCAACAGCATAATCCCCTAAAATCGGCAGCAGTCTACTTGGAACCACTTCCATAACCAATTCCATTTTAAAATCGGATGTAGTTCTGTAATATTGCATAAGTAGGTACCTACATCATAATAAGTAACGCATTCGAATTAAAGTTTCGAAAATTCTAAAACATTTTGACAGTCGCAACTCGACCAGCACGTTTTTTTTTATTCACTGCTGTCAGTTACATGTGCCAACGTATCGTGTTGTTTACTGACACTTAGTTATAAGGACAATGTTACTAAACCTATATGAGTCTTCGCTCGAATTAAAGTATTTGTATTTGACACTCAGGCCAAAGCCAATTACCAATTACCTCTTGGATGTTTCCATCAGGAATTTCTCAGTAACATATAGGTACACCTCTGCCCAACCCTTCGGGGATTACAGACGTAAGTTATGTTATGTTGACAGAGAAAGGAAGCATTCGCAGTTTTTTCAAACATGAGTAGGTACTTACATTTTATATATTTCTGTACTTGACTGTACGCCAATAAAAACAGAGAAGTTACTTGATCGGATATCATTGAAGGGTTCAAAGCCTAAAGCCGTAAAGGGCCTATGTACATATGTTCCTATTACTTTGTTGTTTGCAGATTTAACGACTGAAAAAACCGTTTTCATAAATCCTTCTGTTTGTAAAAGCATTTTAAGTATTTATAAAAAAAAAATGTTCCTAAATCTGTGGGACCTACACAGGCTTACTTTTTCCTTAAAGTTTTTTTTTCCACAATTTATGACCAGCATCCTCATTGCATAACACACTGTCAATCATCATCATCATTCATCTGTCATTTTGAAGGACCCATTGCTTCATAATGTACGAAAAAATTGTCTGCTCAATAACGTAAGTACCGTAATGAATGTTGCTAAACTGTCAAAATGAATCCATTGCTACTGATAGTGTGTTACGCAATTACCCCACTGATGTATGAATGTTAACGAAGCAAAAGGAGTAAGGGTAGTTGAATTATTCAATGCTCAAACATTTGAAACACTAGAATTTTAAACCATAATAATGTGGTGTCCCGTGTGTCACTGCTAAAGTGGAAAAATGTCAAATAACTTTTGGAGGCCACTGTGTGTATCTATTTTCCTTTGCAATTTTCCACCTTCCCATTGTTAGCTTAAGAATATTATCTCTGGCAAGTACAATGCAGTGTGGAAGCAGCCACAACGACGCAGTGCCGCATAGTGCTAAAGTCAAGTGATGTAGTGTTTATTAAATTTTGACCGCAATGCCTCGGGTACGAGACAAAAACGTTTAATAACTCTTGTATGGTAGCGATTATATTAATTTTCTGGACGTCGTTCCATGACATAAAGCGCTCCATATTTTTTCTGAATACTTTCTGTAAACAGATTATTTTTAAATGGTTAGAGGTACTTTAAGCTCGCTACGCGCTTGCATGACCGGGATGAATAAATAAAATTCGTATTTAGTGTTAATTTATGTACCAAAATATTCCTAGGATTAATGCTACTCATTATAAATTATGACGCCCTATGTCAGCTCGTAAATTTGATCCTCTAGTATTTTTTTATATCCGCATAAATATGAAATAATCTTTATTTTTACTCATTTATTTATCAATTACTGCTTTTTTTTTTCGTTTTTTCTTTATATCGTTATGGACTATGCCATCAACATATAGATACTCGTGGAGGTTGCATGGGGAAACCGTGCAGGCTAAAACCTCCACAGTACCTAATGTATGAACTTGCGTATTTATTTAGGACTTGGATTTAAAAACAAACATTTTCGATATTCAAAAACAAACTCTGGGAATAGTGGTATCGGGAATACTACGGTACTTATTTAGAAAGACATAGGTGGCCCTTCTAAATTGTCTTCAAGTTTTTACTACTAACGGTCAAAGGCTCGAATACTGTGGTTTTACTATGGCCATAACTGTAAAGTAATGTTGCCAGTCCTAGTTCCCAAATGTTAAAATTTACGTCCGCCACAATAATTGTGTGGATAGTTACTTTTGTTAACGGTGAATTAAGTTTTTATTGTGCACTAATCTGGAATTGGGTCCCTTATTTAAACTTTTATTGTTATGTGAGAAATAATAAACATATTTAATTTTAGTATGAAATAAAAAGACATGTGGCGTCTACCATCCCGAACGAGCCGCGTTGTGGATTAGGTACGGGTACGACCCACTCACTCTTCCTTTCGCAGTGTGTTTATCTCCCAACAGTGAGAATATTTTTTCCATAGGCTTATTAGGTAGGATATACTAGCTGCGCCCCGCGGTTTCACCCGCATGAGTCTCGATCCCGTGGGAATATCGAGATAAAAAGTACCCTATGTCCTAATCCAGGTCATGGTCTACCCATGTGCCAAATTTCATCCAAATCCATTTAGCCGTTTTAGCGTGAAACCAGAACAAACAAACAAACATTCACAAAATCAAATATTTTTTCTTTGTAAATTGTAATATTAGTTTAGAAAAAAGGCCAGTTTCATTACTTGGGCGTGTTAAAGTAATTAATCAATAGTTTTTGTTAAGTTAACAAAAAACGTTTTACATAAAGCAGTCGAGTCAAGAGTGTCTTCAATTCTTCATCCATATCTCCATACAAAAAAAACGTTAATGTTTTTACGTAAACGGATTTTGCACTTATCCCTTACAGGCTCATTTACTTGAGGAGACTTTCTCGCACCTTTTATTAGCGATTATGGAAATGAGATAAAATTGTTGATTCGTGTCTTTATTGGCAGGCGCGGGCAGAGAATCGCCCCTTTAAAAATTGGAAGCATTAGTCAACACACAGTTCACGTCACAGTTCCAGAAAACCTTTTGACGAGTCTCGTCTCGTATGTGATTATCATAGATGATACTTTCTTTCTCATCATCATCATCATCATTTCAACCCGGAATCACCCACTGCTGGGTAGGCCTCCCCTTTCTTCTGCCACACTTCCCGGTTCCGTGCAGCACTCATCCAGGTGTTTCCCGCGACTTTGACGATATCGTCAACCCAGCACGCTTTTGGACGGTCCTGGTTTCTTCGGACATTGGTTCTCACTTGAAGAAAAATACAAGTGCTACAAGTCTCGCATCGAAATTCTCGCCTCTCGACGGGCGAGAAACTCTCCTCGTGTAAATGAGCCATAAGACTGGTTTGGCTGTCATTTGTTTAGGCATACTCTATAACAATATATCAGTGTATTGGACTAACGCCAACGTTTCCAAACTTGGGAGATATAGAACACTATCGTAAAAATATAGAAAAGGCAGTAAAACTAGCAACTATAACTGATCTGTCAATCATTCCGGGACTTGTATGCAAAGCTTTAACATAAACATCAAGCTAGTATTCCTCGAAGGGCTGGGCAGAGATGTACCTATACCTAGTATACCCACATTTTACCGGTTATGTTTAAGCAAGTTCCATGTAATATGGGCAACGGATTCCGGGCTGCTACTGAGAAATTCCACATGGAAAAACCCACTAACACTTTGCCCGACCCGGGAATCAAACCTAGGACTTTATGAAGAAGCGCTTGCAACCAATAGACCAATGAGGTAATCATGCAAAGATTTCTTTCACTACAATCGTGTTCTAGGGCCGTAGAAAGAGGATATTGGAGATTACTCTTAGAAATTAGCTTTATGCCTTAGTTTTAGTCCGTCAAAGCTTCACTAAAGGTTAGAGGTGACCCTTTAATTTAGTTAGATGGAAGTTCGGTACCGTTTTTGCCGTTTCGAAATGCTTCAGCACATAGTTAGATTACAAGGTGGGAGAAGCATAATGGAATGTCATTTATCACTCCCACACTGCGTCGAATGCCGCTCCTGAACGAATACTCGCGTATGAGCGCAAAGATACATTCTAAAAGCACTCTTCTTCAGCTATGACGTATTCTTTACAGACACTGTTTGTACGTAAAAGGGCTTATGAGTACAGAAGCAAGTAATTTCAAGATAATCTGCATTAACTTCTACGATAACATAAAAAATATAGGTAATAGGATTACCTTTCACGTAATAAGCGAAAACGTAACCTATGAAAAAACTTAGGTAGTTACGTTACGACTTTGTTACATTTCTTTTCTTGTTGTAAAAGATAAAAATATCTTTCTTTATCGAACATTTTCACGCTATACATAGACCACCCGAAATAATCACGCGGCTTACCCCAAGTGTCTTATAAAAACTGATGGATTGATATCATCACTCACATAATGAGATAGCCTCGAGTGCCTTGAAATATTAGAAAAAATATGTCTGCCAACTTTCATATTTTATTGGGAAGATGACTTATTTTTCAATATGGATGTAAAGAACAAAGTTGTACCCACAGGATTTGAAGTGTATTAAAGGCTTATTGGGTCTGATAGATGGATTAGGCTCTCGTGTTTGCTAGCTATATTTTCAGTGATAAAATTTGTTGACAAAAGCTCTTAACATTTCAGTTATAATCAACCCAATGGCCGGTGTCGGATCGGATTATTTTTATTAAAAGCTATAATTTATTAAAGTTTCCATTGAAATTATTTTTTTGTTGTTTATTTTACTTTAAAACCATGCTAACCGGAACGGATGCTATAAGGGAACAAAAATGTAATCGCACACAAACATTCGCCGTTCTGTACGTATTTCGTACAAAATGGCGAACCTTTAGAATAAATTAAGTTAACCATAGTCGGGTCCGGCCAGAGGATCAAGATAAAAGCGTGTCATGAGCCCTAATGAGAATGGAAAGCGATAAGCTGGCGAGCAAAATCTGCACTCTTGGGACTTGAAAAGGTTTCAGACAAGTATCAAGTTTATACGACACGTTAACAGCACTTAGATTAACGTTTTTGTGGTGGCTTTAAACTGTAATTACCTTTGAAGTGATCACCTCATAATATATACATAGGTGTGTGAAGAATGTTACTTAGCTAATGTAAATGACGGTATGTTAATTTTTGTTACTAGTCTCTCCCAGGAGCCATTATTTGTAAAGTAACACATTAAGACTTAGGACGACAGCGTTTTGGAAAAATCATTGATGCCTTAAAAGGGAACTCGCAAATGGGAATACCACTGACTCAGTTTGAAAAACAAATGAAGCCTTTGCTTTTATATGTTATTAGTGTACAAGTCGTTGAAGTACCTACCTATATATAAATAAATAAATAAAACTACCAAAACAAGTTTGACGCATGCCCCAAAAATATCCCGTGATAAAACATCACTATAAGCTGTAACTATCAGAATGGCTTAGCACCAGATTATCGCAGATCATCGATGACGTGCGTCTACGCCCGATCATATTG
The DNA here is from genome assembly GCA_963669345.1 of Gortyna flavago. Classification (NCBI taxonomy): domain Eukaryota; kingdom Metazoa; phylum Arthropoda; class Insecta; order Lepidoptera; family Noctuidae; genus Gortyna; species Gortyna flavago. The sequence goes on from OY770144.1 coordinate 7,645,504, forward strand.
CGCGACAACCCACTGTCCCTCGGGTAAATACTTTATTGGATCGTTTCCAAGGAAAACTCAATTATGAACGAACAATGTGCCGAAATAACACGAAGTCCTTTAATGGAAGTTGGGGTTTGTTCTTATGAAAGTGGAGCCCAAAGATCCGGTAAGGCGTTGATAATAGAAATTACACGAAGATGAAAATAATACGTTCATGCATTTACCGATGCTAGTCTAGATGTTATTAGTTTTAGGAGGGAATTGTTTGTATGTAGAAAATATCCGGTGAGGTGGATGGATTGAGTCTCCGTATACTGGGTGAATAATATCGCTGCGTTCTGTTTGGACGTTTCAAAGTTTATGAAGCTCTATTCAGTTAGTATTGTTTTATTAAATCCAAAACAATATCTGCTGGCATTTTGCCTTGAACTAAGCGCTCTGGTGTCAGACAGAGTTTAACTAAGTATGGACAACAAAGCGCATTGCAGCGAGCGTCCCTTTTGTTTTATACTTGTATAATTATATTACTATAGTAATCCTAGCGAATCTAGGAGAAATCTAGAGACGGAGGAAATTCATTAAAGTAACGAGAAGATCTTTCAGTTAAAGCTACTAAGTCTAAACAGAATTACGGTACAGAAATTTAATTACTTAGATTTAACCAGCTAAGCTCTAGTACAGCAGCAGGTTAATTTCTGCAAATTTATCCTTATCAAGGTAGGTATAACCAACTAACTATAACGCATTCTGAAAACATAATTGAATAAACATTGAACAGGTGTGCTCTGTTCGACAATATTAACATAGGCAATTTCCCACGATATAGGCTATTATAAAATTAGCATTCAAATCGAGTCCCAAAAATAATTTTAAATCGGACGGCCGGCCATTCAGCCAGTGTAAACTTGCCCTAAACGAATTTTGTTTTGGCCTCCCAATTACCGCTGTTTGCAAGACAATATTGAAGTTTAAGTGCTTCGCTTGTGATAAATGCCAATTAAAATATTTAGCTTAATCGCTACTGTAAACAATTTGGACGCGTATAGTCACGAATCGATTAATGTTTTATTATGAACGAATATCGTCTATAACTTATTGCAAGTGTTTTATGTTTAGAGTTTCGTATCTAGTGTAATATAAAGACTAGGCATTGAATAGTCATCATGCTGGTCGTAAAAATATCGTATAGCATTAATGGTCAGTTAGAGAAGTAATAACACAGAACGTGGCCGGTTCTGTCGGCGCGGGAACGATCATAGGAGCCGTGTTCTTATTGCACTTGTGTGGTTATTCCTACGCGTCGTACGTACTGGCACAAAATATATGGGTACAGTTACAGAAGGTCAGCTCCATGCAAAGCTCTAAAAAGTGCAGTCACATACACATGTGTTTTCGTACAGAGCGCGGCGAGTGCAGAAGTGCAGTGTTGGCCTAGTAGGGCATGAGTGGTGGCCCAAGGTATCGGCCCTGACTTGGTCATGAGTTCGAATTCGAACCCAAGCATGCACTTTACTTTGTGTATTTAATTTCATCACCACTCCTCTCAAAACGGTGAAGGAAAACATCGTGAGGCATGTCCTAGAACCAAAAATTCGAAGATATGTGACATTTGGCAACCCGCACTGGGCCCGCGTAGCGTGTCCACCTTCCTTTCACAGAGGAGGCCTATGTCCCAGCTGCAGCAGTGGGAACGTTATAGGTTTATTATGCAACGAGTACAAGCGCTCTCGCTGTTGTCCACCGTACGTACGCGTCTATGTGTGCATGTGCCTGTTTTCGCTCGTTTTATGGAGCCGATCTTCTGTACCTGTCTTTTTTGTGGTACTGGTCGCTCACAGTCACAGCCAGACAGACATCTTTAATGTTTTATTGGTACAATACCCTCGGGCCCAGTCCGTACGTCCGCGACGATTCTCGGGGAGGAGGAAGTCACTATCTCTGTCTATTTGTAAGAACTATTGTATCTTGAACATCCATACGGCGTATTTCTATGAAATCTTTGCAAACTTTTGAACTTACTGAAGATTACAAAAAAGCTTTGCTTGACCTGTGTTTGAAAAATGTTGCTAAAAATGCTATCATTTCGTGTTAATAAGAGCCAAAAATGCAAATCTTAGAACGTGAAAATTTGTGGTATATTTAAGATTCTTGCGTAGCAGTGATACCGAGTTCATAATCAAGTTCCAAATTATGTAAACCTAATTTACATTTAAATAAAGGAGTCCTGAGGAGTACCTGCAATATTTAATCTGCTTAACATATTGAAATGCGCGGCTGCATGCCGTTTCGACTACGATTGCCCATATTAAATTTATGAAACACTGCTTAAAATTAAAATTCTCTTTGTAATTTACATGAACTTTTACAATTAATTCTGTGTGGCTATTTGAATGAAGTATGTAAATAAGGTTATAATTAAGAAGAAGAGAATAAAGAAACGCTGTTCTCTAATAGGCACCTCATTACTAAGGTCGGTGAAGCCCTCGATGAGTCCGTTATATCGGCTTGGTCGGTAATTAGGTGAGGAGCTGCCATAATTAATTTGTAACAGCCCTTTCACCGAGAATGCATTTAGCAGAAGTTTTTTTGTCTCATTGATTTGCACTTGGAGTTCTTTTTAGTTCACAATATTTCAATATTTATCGTGTTTTTGCCTATTTTGACGTAAAGACAAGTCTGATTTTAGTAAGTATTAGGATAATAATTTTTAGAGCATTTTCCTTATTTTCTACATCCCAAAAAACGCCCAATTTACCGATCTCTTTCTATTTTCAGGTACTATTAGTCCATGAGGCGTCTAAGGGTAGTTTCTCCCGAGTATTCGACCTGGAAGCAGGCGATGACACCGACTTAAACGCACTAAGGACCTCACCTTACGAAAGTCGGTTCCCTATCAACGTTGGTATCACGGGATATGTGGCTACTACGGGGGAGGTAAGACCTAATTTAATTTGTATATCTTTTTCTTTAATGATAGTGGACCTAGGTACTGGAAAGGGTATTAAAGCATAAAATAAGGTGCCCATTGCAGCATTGCTGAAAACTAGAGGCGCAAAATGGTAGGCCTTTGACGATGCATTCCTTAATAAACTGAAGAATTAATGCAAAACCAAGAAAACTTAAAATGAAAACCATCTTGTATTATAGTACCTAAACCAAAATTGAGAAGAGTTAGAGTAGCCTGAAACAAGGTTATATCGCTCAGCTCAAAAATAAAGATGAAAGTGAAATAATCCTAATATAACAAGAAAAAAAAAAAAAGTATTTATTCGTTGTAAAAAAATGCTTGCTTAAAATTACCAGTGACAGTATCTGTCAGCTGACTTTTATAACTCCCGTCTCGCGGGGGATGCATACTGTTATTTTCTGTAGTATAAAGTTTTTAGCTGTAAAAGGTCAATATTTGATAATTAAATTTTGCTTCAACAAGCTTTGTGTGTATAATCGCATTATTGTTATTTTATTTATGAATCCGTAACTTTATACTTCTCTTTGCTCTAGAGCTGTTTTGGAATTGCTATTAGCATTTATAACGTTAATATCATATTTGGCGATAGCATTTACGTGTCTGCCTGTATTGTTCATTCTTTTGATTATATAGATGTTTTGTCTTACAAAACCTTTGCTTCACTTTCTACTACATGTGACTTTCAGAGCACTCCAGCTAACGACCTTAGTCAACTTCAGCGTGCCAGTGGTTGTTAGACCACGGAGCCAAGTCAGCTTAATAACTGTGATAAGAATTAAGAGGGACCACGGCTGTATTAAAGCTAATGGACTTATAGTTGAAACTTTAAAGCGCTTAGTGTATGGACTAAATGAGGAAGGAAGGGATAAGTTTCAGTCCTTTTTTTTTTTTTTTAACTATGGGAAATCATCAAATGACCCCTCCCGCTCTGGGTGGAGCGGAAGGGAGTGTCAGACTCTTACTGACTAAAACCCATCCGTGTTCCTTACTTAGCCCTTTATATTCCGGGGCAGCGGTAACCCTTTCGGACAATCCCGCTGCCCCGGCAAGTTTCAGTCCTGGGGTTTATTAATAAAGGTGTACATGAATTATGAAGCTTGCCGGATGTTATATTTACCTATTGCTGAATTAAGAACTTAATTTATCTTAATTAACAAAAAGGCTCATTTTTCTTAAAATTCATATATAACTTAATTTACTCAAGAATAAGAGCTCATTTTTCTCTGCACCTTAAGAGCGTTTACGCCGTACGGCATTTCATACTAACACACAAGCCGTTGTTTTTCGAAATGAATGAACCGATTTTAATGAAACTTCATACGCATAAGCAGGATACAAAGGTCTAAAAAGTTAGCAGAGAACATTTTCGAAATGTCTGTTTCTATGGAAACTTTAAAATCGGTCTAATTTGGCTGTAACACAATTTTTCGGAAATGTTCTCTGTTAACTTTTTAGACCTTTGTATCCTGCTTATGCGTATGAAATTTCATTAAAATCGGTTTATTCATTTAGAAAAACAACGGCTTGAAAGTTTGTATGAAATGCCGTACGGCGTAAACGCTCTTAAAGTTAAAGTCGCTCCAAAGGAATTTATTGTCAACGGCTTAGAGATATTCAGCAATTTCCAAGTTTTCCCTAAGTGCTTTTCAACTAATTCGCGGTGGTTCATTAAAATTGTCTCGCTGAGGGGTTTAGCACGTATTCCTCGTGTATGTCGCGAGCGTATCCATTCTGAAGGTTAAGTGAGACCTTGTGGGAACATTATAGTCTGTTAACATCGTGTCGGTAGAAATAACATTTTCTGTACATTTTCAGACGGTGAACATTCCGGATGCCTATTTAGATCCCCGTTTTGATCCGTCCGTCGACGAAGGTACCGGATTTAAACACAACACAATACTTTGCATGGCCATTAAGAACTCCGAGGGGAGGATTATCGGAGTCATTCAGGTAAGTTGGCAAAATTTCACAGAAACATTTTGTTATTTTAATCTAGTCACACGATCAGATTACGTTTGTAAAATTCTCACGGGAAGCGTTTAAATATTAGCTTAATTATCTACGAAGTTTGCCAAAGCGTGTTAAAATTAGCAATTGGATCCATAAAAATAGCCAAACGTTTCCATAAAGTAACCGGAACTACTCGGCAAACGTGCTGTTCAAAAACTTGGTCACGTCGAATTAATGAAAAATTCCAAAAAGAGTAAAGTAACAATTGTTATAGAAACAGCGCATTGCGGTTATATGCAACACTACAATACTGAATACATACATGTTGGAACAACACAAGAGATGGGATAAGGCATAACGACGTGGATTTTGCTAATTAACTCCCTGTAAATTGAGAACATAGACAGTTCGTTTTAAATATTGGATTTTAGATTTACGCGTCTCGCGCTGAATATACTATAATATATTATTAGCTCCGAATAAATTTATACGGGGGAGCATAAATTACTTAAACGAAACGTGCTTGACAGCAAAAATATTGAACATGAAACATTTTGTAACCGACGGAACTAGAATGAAGAAACATAACATAAAATATATTGGATTATGGGTATAGCAAACGCGGATGATAAAATCCTGTTTATTACTGAGTTAATGTGAATCTGTAGAACGCATTAAAATTTTCCGCAATGCGACATTTTTTTTTTGTACAGTCTAAATGAGTAACTGTTTGCTGCTGGTTTTCTTTTATCTATTTTTACATAAGTACTCATTAGCAAAAATGTGAGGGCTCATTCCTTGTGTACAGTTTGCTCTTTGTGGAAATGTTCTTTGTATGTAGGTATTATCTGTCATGCTTGTTAAAATGGAAACATTCTTTCATGCAGCATTACAAAGGATTTTTGATACGTAACATTGTACCAATACAAGAGTTTTGTTGTTAAGGGGGAAGAGCCCTGGCAGCTCGCGAAATTAAAATTTTCTTACATTTTTTGAAATTGCAGGTCATACTATTTCATGAAATCGTAATTCCATAGGATTTTATGAACTTAGAGGGTTGTATTGATGATGTTAATGATTATAATTATGTAAAGTCATATTTGTCACGCTCGCGAATCATATTTTAATCAACATTCAAGATGATACTGACCTGCAAATTGCAAAAAAAGAAAAGAAGTAAAAAAATTTGAATTTCGCCGTCTACATAGGCATCGCCCTAGGTACATTCCAACAATTTTTGACTCTTTTTCTCACAATATACCTTGATAACTTTATACGAAATTTAATTCAAAACGTTTTTAATCTAATTGCCTAGGAGATTTCACTTTTAGGAAGAGTGAGTGGAGTGGAAAGTTTAAAGTAGGGACAAATATTATTCTTTTTAATTGTGTTTACCTTTCGTTCGTCATTCGGACCCTAATTGAGGTGCTTAGTGTAAACTTTTTATTTGTATTTGTAACGTAAACAGGAAATTTTCATGTCTAAACTCTTAAGAGCGTTTACGCCGTACGGCATTTCATTCAAACTTTCAAGCCGTTGTTTTTCGAAATGAATGAACCGATTTTAATGAAACTTCATACGCATAAGCAGGATACAAAGGTCTAAAAAGTTAGCAGAGAACATTCTCGAAATGTCTTATTTTAAAAAAACATAACTGGAAATCTCTGTTTCTATGGAAACTTTGAAATCGGTCTAATTTGGGTGTAACACAATTATTCGAAAATGTTCTCTGCTAACTTTTTAGACCTTTGTATCCTGCTTATGCGTATGAAGTTTCATTAAAATAGGTTCTTTCATTTCAAAAAACAACGGCTTGAAAGTTTGTATGAAATTCCGTACGGCGTAAACGCTCTTAACTCAAAAATTGTTTTGTACGGAACAATGTTTGTTTGTTAAATTTTGTACTCATTTCGTGCTCATTTAACATGTTAATTTAATTTTGTTTCGTTAGTTATGCAAAGGGTACCTTAATGACATATTTTTGTAAATACTCATCAACGTACAAAAAATTAATGTCTCTACATTTTTTATTTGTATTTTCTGATAGGAATAAAGAAGCGAACGCATTAAAAGTCGGTAACAAATTTTGTAGCTTGCACTTAAAAACAAGTGCTGCTTATTTAAAAATAAAATTAAATAAGAGGCTCAAAGAAGTACTTATATCCCGAGGGTGTCGTCTGCTAACAAACTTAGTTGTTTTCTTAATTTTGTTAACACAAGAGTTCTTAATGAAATATTGTTGATGTAACGAATTATATCAGCTTGAGTATCGTTATTATAAAATTTCTTACTAAGTTTAATGAACAGCTGGTTTCTTTAGACGCGTCTGTGGAAAATCCGAAAATTACGAAAAACAAAACTGACTTACACAACCCCGGATATAATTGGCTTGAAAATGACTATAAAAAGAGCTCCTGGGTTTAAATAATTTAAGGATATTTAAAGTAATTGCAATATCTTAAGATACGTGTTTCTGTTAGGGTGCATCTAGACAGTGCGAGGCATGCGCCGCTACAAGTGATTTTTTTTATATGTGAGATGCCTCAGCCTGAGGTAGCCGTCACATGCGTGGGTTACCATTCGAAGCACATGTTTTGTTATGTCTGGATGGACCTTAAGACGACAGCCCCATAAAACATATGAATCTGTTTATTTCTTCATATTTTCTTCTATTTATATAATAATGTGTTTAACTTCCAGTTAGTCAACAAATTCGACGAGCTCCTCTTCACGAAGAACGACGAGAACTTCGTGGAGGCGTTCGCGATATTCTGCGGCATGGGCATCCACAATACGCACATGTACGAGAAGGCTATCACTGCGATGGCGAAACAGAGCGTTACTTTAGACGTGAGTTTTACTTTTTGATATCAGTATAATATTAAGTAGTATTATTAATTAAGGGTCGTGGCTAAATAACACAACCGCACGGGTCCAGCGAGGGTTAAGCAACGCTTGCCGAGGTCGGTCCGTGGACGGATGACCATGTATTTTATTTGGAGACCTCTCCGTGTCTCGGAAAGCGCGTTATACCGTTGATCCCGGCTGTCATTTGTAGATCTTTGACTGTCGTTACGGGTAGTTTTTTTTTTTTTTTTTTTCCTAATGTCATCTCGTAGTTGACCTTGAGAGGTCGTGACTACTTAACCGGACTATCCTGTGGCTGCCTTAAGTAAAAATTCAAAGCCTCCAGCCAGGGGCATAAAACTAACTACGTTATGCTAAGCGACTACGCACTAAGGGCACCCCCTGTGGGGTACGAACCTCGGCTTAGGGCGTCGCTGGAGAGGGCAGCAAGAAGGGACAGGCTGGATCACAATTATATTATTTAAGCTTGATGGGGCCGGCATTTCCTATCTGACTACTCTGAGAAGAAATGCCGAAACAAACTCAGAGGTCACTGTCGGGAATTTAAAGCTACTGGCTCAGCTGCGGCGCGGGCTGGCACTGCATCGGGCAAGGGTCGGGGGGGTGAGTTTACTTGGGGACGTCGCGAGGGACCTCGTCGGCGAGGTCGGAATGTCGGTCTTTTGTTTTTGTGCACTGTGCTAGTAGATTTGTTGCTCTCCTGGAGGAGAGTTATGGGGTCGTCAGGGTCGGATAGGGTTACGGGTAGTCAGAAGCCCGAAAGCATAAGTAGTCTTACTAAGGGGTATCGTATTACCCAGTAACTGGGTTGTGGAGGTCAGATTAGGTAGTCGCTCCATGTATACTGGTATTTAGCTGCATCGGTTAGACTGGAAGCCGACCCCAACATAGTTGGGAAAAGGCTAGGCGGATGATGATGATCAGTATCAGAATATTCTTTGACATCATTAATATCGCTATTTTAATATTAATCAATTTCATCTTCATCATTCTCCCGCCTTTTAACCAACTTATTTTTCATCAACGCAGCATGTCTGATGTTCCATACATCTCTATTAGTCATCATCTCAGTCCTGTCGGTCCTTACAGTCCACCTGACTTCAGTATCATCATGAACAACATAGATATATCATCAACATCTATACTCCGACTTTTAATTAGCTGCAGTAAAGTGACACTTCTTAATAACTCATTTCGGACTGCGTTTAATGATATGCATGTCAAAAAAGTTTCATTTTTTACACTATTCTGTACTAGAAAAACAAGATTTGGCTGATGGCCGCGGAAAAACAAAAAGACGCCAATTTCAGTCAGTTAAGGAACAAATAAGCTGTCATTTTACTGCAGCTAATTAAAAGTCCGACTATAAATAGTCCTGTGATCTTCCAGTACCCTAATTGCGTAACACGCTATCAATCACCATTGCTTCATATTTTCGAAAAAATGGTTTGTTCAACAACGTAAATAACGCAATGAATTTTGTCGAACTGTCAAAATGAAAGCCATTCTACTGATTAGTGTGTTACGCAATTACCCCGCTGATCAGGCGATGGAATTTGAATTTCAATTCACATAAATATAATTATGATGTGCCCCACTTTAAGCTAGGTCGTGGCCTTTTATTTCTAGTAGCTAAATAGGACTTAAGCCAACAGCTTTCGAATAGATATAATTGTCCATTGTGCCATACTGAAACGCCTACATATATCTGGCACTATTCCAAATTCAACCTCCTCACTTATCGTATTATTATAATACTCCACTAAAATTTGATTGGAGGAAACATAACTCCTTAGTTAAGTCGCCATTTTCTCCTAATGCTTGTGCTCCAAAGCTCATTTAATCTAAATATGTTATTTGTATGATTGCAGGTACTAAGTTACCACGCGTCCGCTTCATTAGACGACGCTCAACGGTTACGGGTGAGTTCACAACACAAATGGGCACGAATGCAGTATTCTGTTTTACATATTCTTGGAATTATAAACCTAACGTCTATAGTAATAGAGTTTAGACTTGTGATTACGAGATATAAACAGATAACTGCAGAAGTGTTCGATGTATGTGCCAGGTCGTATGTTCTTGCAAGTTGTAGTTTGTTAAGTTGGTAGCTCCGAGCGAAACGCCTCAGCCTGTCATATAATTAACAAACTCTAAAGTGTGATTAGATGAACAGGTTTATTAACAGGGTTTTTAACAGGTTTATTTCCAAACTTGGCTCATGATTGCTCGCGGCAAATTGGTAGTATCTACGTAGGTACCGGCGTTTGTTGCCTGTGGCGGTGTAATTGAATGAGGATAATTATTAATTTGTAAAAATAATTTCTACGACCATGAAAATAAATTAAATAGTTTATTATGCCTTCAAGATATTCCTCTACAAAATACTACCATCTTATTTCGTCCACTAAAATAATTATGTATTTTCTTCGCTACAATTAGTCAGAAATCTTATTTAAATAAAAGCCTCTGTGACCATGAGAATAAATTAAATGTGTTGTGAACAAGAGTATTAGTATTAGTATTATTATACACAAAGTTATTCGACGATTAAATGTTCTTCGACGAAAACTGAACTATGTAATCGCCTCAAACATTAAACCACAGGGAACCTAGTTAGCATAGCTTAAAGTTCGTAATTCAACTCAGCCACATTGTTTCAGCCATCTCAATTCATTACTTGAAGATTGAATACGAGTAATTAAATTCCTTGCGATGTCACGTGGCGTATTTAATACTGCACTTCAATATGCACATATTTATTATTTACTCAATTCATATTGATAATGGCTATTAATTTTCTGAATGGGTGAATGTAAATTATATTTACCGTGTTAATAAATAACGCGTTTAAATTAATTAGCAAACGGGAGCTTGTGATTTCGTTTGCGTGGATATTTTATTAATGGCAATTTTTTCGTTGAATGAATAAATGAATCATATATTTATTTGCTAGAATACAGTATAGTACATTAGATGTTATACAGTTTGTTTGTTACACTATATGCAACCGTACGGTTGTACAAGTCAAAATAAAATAATAATGAACATTGACATTTTACACAATACAATACAACTTCATGCAATTTTAGACTTGAATAATAATAGCTTAGTAAGTCATTAAAATCATTTGGGTCTCTTAGTTATACGTCGAGTCTACATACAAGATCCAATCAATTCCTAACAATTGATAACTGCAATACTTAAATATTTTAAATTGATTTATGATAATTGTATAATAGTTCGAAATAAATTCATAGTAAATAATTAAAAATTTTCATGCAGTCTTACATAAAAAAATATAAAGTCTGTTAAAAACTTTTCATTTATTTTTACACAGCTGTTGATCAATTATGTTACATCTTGTTAATAGTAGTCTTATACATATGTAGTACATAACACACGTACATGCCTGTATTCCCCCAAAGGGTTAGGCAGAGGTGTACCTGTAGTACACCCACATTATATCTTTCAGTGTTCTAATCACTTTAAATGCAACTGTCTGTGGCCGAATTTAAACAAAATATCAGTACTTTTTGAGTTTCGGAGTTTATGAAGCAGTTGGTGCGTTTCACGAGCGCGAATTATGCATTGTCCTAAGCTTATAAGACTTAAATAAAGTCATATGCCGCGCGTTTGTGAATTGCAACGATTAACGAAATAGAATGAGAAACTTGCTTCGGGTAAACGGTTCTTTACACCGTTTGTCTATCGGTCACCGTCAACGGGACGTTAATGAGAAACGAGATTATTCGAACCGAGCGTGACGTCGGTTCCGGTGATGGCGTGCGGTGGATACGCGGTCATAGTAAATCTTAATCGCTACTTCGGCGCCGTCATTTTGTTCTCTTTGACATCCCGTTGACGAGGCGGCGGACAAACCTCGGCCTTACTATGTTAGACATAATCTAAGGAATAGCATTTATTAGTACTTAGAGAATCTCCAGCATAGGGGATCGTAGTGGAACATTGAGTGCTGTGTAGTCCCCTAGGGGGGGATTTTAATGGAACGAGCGTAATCTAAAACTGCACGACCCTCCACAAAAATTCTATGTAAATATTTGAAATGTGTATGCAGCAAGCAGTAACATATAAAATGAAAGTGGTGCAACAAATGACTTGCATCGTATAAACGGTGTAACTTTTATATTATTATTTTTGGCTCAACTTTTGGTATGCTACAGGCAATTTAATCGCACCGTGAAAATCTGTATTAGGGCCGATTTTTCAATCGTCAGATAACTTTATTTGAAGAATAAATATGACAGTTTGACAGCTTTTGTATAGAAAATATGTCAAACCGCCGTATATTCTTTAGATAAAAGTAATTTGACGATTGAAATATCGGCCCTTAAATGATTATAATGCACTTGATGACCTCATGACAGCGTCATTGAGCGCAGTTTGCGTTGCTGAATTTTGGACTAAACGTATTATATGAACTTTTAGCCATCGAACAGCTAAGGAGAAGAATGAATATTCAGGATTATTACTGACCAATTCTATTTCCTTCCACAGACGTTAAGGATACCTTCCTCCGCCCACTTCAGTCTCCACGAGCTGGCTTTCGACGACATCGAAATGACAGACGACGACACTCTCCGAGCCTGTCTCCGTATGTTCCTCGACCTCGACTTTGTGGAGCGGTTTCACATAGATTACAGCGTCCTCTGTCGGTGGTTGCTGAGCGTCAAGAAGAACTATCGCAATGTAACGTACCATAATTGGAGGCACGCTTTCAATGTCGCGCAGATGATGTTCGCTATTTTGACGGTGAGTGATTTTTACGAAATGTTTTTGTAATGTTATTGATTTAGTATTTCTTACATAGATTGATTTGATGATTGCCTTTTTATATCCAAGATTTTTATAAACATGCTGAGATCCTTCCTGTAGGATCTTGATTTGATAATTTCACATTCCATTGCTACTTACTACTACTGTTGACATTGAGATTGTTGTTCCAAAACTTCATACTAGGGAATATACAGTATTTTTTTAAATATTTTTATTCGATAGTTTACATCGCCGTTTAATAAATATAGTTAACGCCAAAAAGCTATTAAAAGTACTTAAATAAAAAGGGTAAAAATAGTCAACCGATACCTTAAACGGGGCTCCTTTTGAGGCGCTTGGTGTGAGTGACGTCATAGTTCATAACATTGACAACGGACTGAATCGCAAACACTCCTGTAAATAAAATAGATTGACATTTTATTGTTGTAATAGACTTTTACATCACATTCGCTCTGACTAATGGCGTCGCTTTTCTAATATTTGAATTTCCTACATTTTTATTGCATTATTTATAAAAGAATAAATTATAATCAAGCTCAAAAATATTGATGGAAGCGTAATTTTGGAGTAAAACAGTTGATAAAAATATATCCCTTAATTGGATCACATGCATATTCTGTATTAGTTCAGATTCTGATTACACATTACACATTTTGAATATTGGTTGCATTATTTCTAGAATCTAGGGGGGCCCGTGGCTAAATAATAACAGCCGCACAGGTCGATCGATCAGGTTAAGCTACGCTTGCCGCGGTTGGTCTGTGGATGGGTTACCATCTTTACATACCGTGTCTCGGAAACCACGTTAAGCCGTTGGTCCCGGCTGTCATTCGTGGATCTTTGACAGTCGTTACGGGTAGTCAGCAGCCCGAAAGTCTGACAACCAGTCTTACCAAGGGGTATCGTATTACCCAGTAACTGGGTTGTGGAGGTCAGATAGGCAGTCGCTCCATGTAAAATACTGGTATTCAGCTGCATCCGGTTAGACTGGAAGCCGACCCCAATATAGTTGGGAAAAGGCTAGGCAGGCAGATGATATTTCTAGAATCTAGAAGAACCTCAGCCAAGATATATTACCGTCCTTCCTTCTTTATATTCCTTTCCTTTCCTTTCTCTCTCTTTTCTCTTTATCTTCTGACCATAATGGCCGTACATAAAACCTTGAAATTGGTCAATAATTGTAACTAGTAAGGTAACTCAACCTCGAGTAATATTTGGCTTTGCTTCAGGAGACGCAGTGGTGGAAGATATTTGGGGAGTTGGAGTGCCTGGCGCTGATCATCGGCTGCCTGTGTCACGACCTTGACCACCGGGGGACCAACAACTCTTTTCAAATCAAGTAAGTTCCATTACAAACTTCCTTAAAAAATAGAAATAAAATAACTTTGCAGATGAATAAAAGTGGCATTATAAAAAAAAAAAAAAAATTTATAGATTTTTATAGAAAAACACGGTATTTCCGTTGCGTAATTTTCGGCAAGTGTGTCGTTAAGCTAACTTACTCTAAGCCTTTGTGCCTTTTATTTTTATTTATATAACCCTTTGTACCTTTTACAATTAGAACCAAAACTATTTTCATTGCAAAATCTTACTACTCGTACTAAATACTCACATCCCATAACTTCATTCCAGGGCGTCATCACCTCTGGCACAGCTGTACTCCACCTCGACGATGGAGCACCACCACTTCGACCAATGCCTGATGATCCTCAACTCGCCCGGGAACCAGATCCTGCTCAACCTGTCATCAGACGACTACGAGAAAGTCGTCAAAGTGCTCGAGGATGCTATCCTGTCCACCGATTTGGCTGTTTATTTCAGGTACGAGTTTGTTTCACATAACCTGGCTTGAAAAAAAAAACTATAACATTTTTCAAAGGAAATGTGTACAAAACTTGCAGCGCGCGTCTATAATTGTAATTTAAACCTTATGATAATGACACGAAAGTCTAAATTTCAAGAGACGCCTATTATTTTTAATTTAAGAGAGCGGTTTGCTGTGCTAATTTTGGCTGTGTGATTTTCCCTAGCTGCTAAGTTATCTCCTACTTCTATGTTATTCTGATATTAAAGAAGAAAGAGATGAGTAGAAATAACAGGCACCTACGGTATATTAAAAACTAAAATGATAACAGCCTCCGAAACCTATAGCAAAGCGTAATCAGCGTATTATGTTCCCACTGCTGGGACACAGGCCACCTCACGGTGAGAGAAAGTGGGCCGTAATCCACCACGCGGGCTCAGTGCGGGTTGGTAGATTTCACATGTCTTCGAATTTTTGGTTGTAGGACATGCTGGTTTCCTCAAGATGTTTTCCTTCACCGATTTGAGAGCAGTGGTGATGAAATAATTTACGCAAAGCCCCTGTCTGGGTTCGAACCCATGACATACAACTCGTAAATCGCGGCCGTCACCACTGCACCACCACTGCTGTCACCTATTGCATGCAGGGCATTTATTGGGAACAGCCTATCCTCAGCTATAAATCATCGGTGCAAAGTCTTCATAAAAACAAGGTTTTAAATAGTAGATTGTTTGCCAAGGGAGCCAACAACTATTTGAAGCCAAGAGTGTTTCTTCTAATCCTGAGCGCAGCGAGGGATTCAAAGTACGTCACTCGAGCATAATAGTACATTATGGTACAAGTGTGTAATGTTGGTGATTACCGCTGAGGCGCCATTGAGACCCGAGCCGTCAGGTGAGGGTCTTAAGAGAGCCGAGGACGGTAATCATCAATACACACGTGTATCATACGACGTTTTTCAACACACTTGCGAGGAAAAATAATTATTTACCACACAGCAACAAATGCGATACAAACAAAATATGAAAATTAGGGGAAAATTGGGAAATGGCGCGCAATTTTTTTTTTTGCACGCGCCAAATGTAAGTTGATTGATTACAGCCATACAGCCTACTTCAAAATGATAATTTTTGTGATAAAATGCAAATATTTTATACGAAATTATTGTGAATTATAAATAATTTGATAATAATAAATGTTTTTTCGTCTTAATTAGGGACACATTTATTTATTTCAAAAATGTAAATAGATTTTCGGTGGCATAAAACCTCTTTGTTGTTACAAAAAAAAAAAAAAACTGTATTACCCGGTTAAATTGAAAATGCTCTGTTTACTCGCATATAATTTGCAGTTAGGTACTAACTTAACTTTGTAGGGATCATTCTATTATGCACTAGTGTGTAATATTATTATGCACGTGTATGTTATAGTTCGGTTTATGGCCCTAAGAACGATATAATAAGGCTCACTTTACGAGCAAGTGTGTTGAAAATAGTATTGCTCCCGAGGTGGACACTCCACTTTTTATCACCCTCTATGAAATATAATTAAGTGCAACTAATTTTGAGTAAACAACGAACGAAAGCAGAATCCTTTTCGCGCGTATTTTATTTTTTCACAAACTTTTATTTTAATTTGGCTCGCACGCATTTTACTTTATCATACAGCCTGTTACTTGTTCATACAATGTTCGTGATTGATCTCTTTGGTGATTGGAACTTTTACTAACAATATCCACATTCCAAATTCAAATCGCTCTTCGTCTCCAGGGATTAAAGATCTAATACACTAGCTCTTTTTGAATAGATGTGATAAAAAACTATTTTTACCTCACTTTCCAGCAAACGCAAAGGCTTCATCGAGCTGGTCAGCGAGGAGCGACAAGTGACGCCCAGCTGGGGCGAGTGCGAGGACCGCCGCGGTCTGCTGCGGGCGATGTTGATGACCGCTTGCGATCTCGCCGCTATCACCAAGCCTTGGCCCGTTGAGCGACGGGTGGCAGCCCTGGTTGCCGGGGAGTTCTTCAGACAAGGAGATCTGGAGAGGCAGAACTTGAATTTGACGCCTATTGTAAGTATTCTTTGGTTGAATCTGATAACTTGACATTACAGCGCCTTTATGTTGTAAGCAATAAGGGCGGTTTTCGTCGTGCAAGTGTTACCACTGATGTACGATTGACTGGGCTAACATGTATTTAAGAGATTAATGATTGGTCGTTTTCACTAACACTAGGTTACACCAAAATGAATGCCTATAGTAAAACTGCGCAGTGCTGCACACCCCCACCCTATTTCAAGTTAAACAAATATCACCTTTATTTCAATGACAATTAAGTTGATTTCAGAGTGGCTAGCACTATATAAAAATGTTTGAAGTTGTAGCGTAAACTGAAGTTTATTGTGTAGGAGTTAATGTTATTTTTCCAATATTTTTGGCAAATAAATCGCTAACGCAGAATACATAATTATTGGCGCGCTGTTGGATTTACAACGGACGGCTTAGCGCCAATCCAACAATGCAGTCAGGCATTAATTTAGGTATCGCCGAGTGTTAGTGAAAACGGGCTTAAGTGCTATTTACAACAACCATGTAACCTTGTTGACGCATAGCTTCATGAGTCATGACTTATATGTGTGTAAATTAGATATTTTATTTATAGTTGGTTTTCTTTTATTTCAGGACATAATGAATAGAGATAAGGAAGATGAGCTCCCTGCTATGCAAGTCAAATTCATCGATACTATCTGCCTGCCCATATATGAGGTAATACTTTCTGAAATTATTTTAGTTTGTAGCAATTTTGTCGCTTCAGGTACTCGTGGCTAAATTATAACAGCCGCTCTGTTCGATCGAAGCTTAAGCTAGTCTTTTCCCTAAAGGTTCATTAGAAAACCAGCGTCAGACAGCATCCGTCAAACCAGCATCAACATTGTTCT
This sequence comes from Gortyna flavago, assembly GCA_963669345.1. Lineage (NCBI taxonomy): Eukaryota > Metazoa > Arthropoda > Insecta > Lepidoptera > Noctuidae > Gortyna > Gortyna flavago. The sequence goes on from OY770144.1 coordinate 7,662,809, forward strand.
CGTTTTATTTCCAGGCGTTCGCAGTCCTGTCCCCGGCCTTACAGCCGATGCTCGATCGAGTGAAGAGCAACCGCGGCCACTGGATCGACCTCTCCAACAACGACAGTGGCGAGAAGTTCGACTACGGGCAACTCGACAAGGAGCTGCTAGAGCGAAACGACAAATCAAGCATCAGTTCCCAGAACGTAGATGACACAGAGAACACTTATGAGGGAGACAGCAGTGGTGCTGTCAGCCTCTCCTCAGAAACCAACTCCAAATATGAAAACCTCGAGAACCCCGTCGTAGGCCTCCTGTGCAACAACGTCCTCACTCTCAGAGACCCCAACGCCAAGTTCTGTCAACTCAACGACTTTTAAAAGTTCTATAGACTATGACAATGTGATAAAGTGAATAAACGGCTTGTTAGTGCTCCCTCGTTTCAAAGGCCAATAGCGAAGCCAAATCGTCCATTTAGGATGTTAGGATTAGAACACTGTAAGTTTCTAAGTGTCTAGCACAACTAACAATGAAATTTCACTAAGTTTTAATTGTGATTCGTAAGTTGTATTTCATTTTAGAAAATCAATTCTTTCGTCATTGCGTGTCTGTCCATTACTTTATATGTCACATCATTATTGTCCTATTGGTCTGCTTGGAATGTTGGATGATTACGTGAATAATATGCAGTTCGCGGGTTTCAACTGACAGCTGTGTGATATTCGTTTAGTAAATAGATGATTTAGTCGAATTTGAAATTTATCTAAACGCATGGCGTAATTTATCGATAAGTTGTCATGACCATCGCCGCACTATTTTTATACACTTCATTATGTAGCTTTACATTTTTAAGTACCTATAAGAGAAAAATTTACAAGAAGGTATGTAATGTTTTAATTTACCTCATTCGTCTATTCCTACTACGTATTACATGAAATTGTTTCGTGTGTGTCGATAGTTTTGGTATCATTTAAGATACATTTTACAGCTAATGAAATATTCAATTTCTCATAGAAACAAAAATATTTCGACTTTTTAAAATACTCTAACCCACGCTAACCGCAATATGTGTAACAAAACAGGGCCTAACTGTCGTGACGTAGTTGTATGACCAAAATACCAAAAAGTTTTTATGTAGTTGTGCTAAAAATCTTATTGTTTTCTATTATTCGGATTTAACATTGTTTTTTTCATACTTATGTATTTCGTATGTAAAAAAAAAATAATATTATAAATTATATTATTTAACCTATGATTATGAGTATGTGTGTGTGCGGAAAATATGATAGACACTTACGTTTGTGTATGTCAACTAATAATTTTCAGTCGCACAACGTAATTTTTGTAAATAATTAATCAATGTTATAAATACTGTACCTAATACTAACATGTTGTAATTTTGGTAAGTACTTATTATAAATTCGGGTTTTCTCTATTAATTATACATGGATAATTTTTTTCTATATCTGCTTATAGAAATCATGGCCTCGCATTAGTTATTTTCAAGACAGTTACGGCACCCGCTGATCCATTCCAATATTATTTTCGATTTAAAATAAGTAGTTTTTTTGCATCGATTTTGTTTGTGTTGTCCATCAATTTTATGTAGCAAACGTGTCAATTATAAAGCTAACAGAATATTGTTTTAAGTAACGAGTCCATTTTTTTAAATAATAAAGAAACTGCTAACTTCGTTTCGCAAGTTTTTATTCAATTGCAATATTTTGCATGTTTTTTTTTTATATAAATGCATTCGCTAGTAGTTGTTCTTCTAGTCTTTTTAATTTTGACTACGATCATGTCTTAATTTGGATTCGTTTTTGTACTTTTTAATGTTTTTAAAATATTGAAAATTAATAAATGATAACATTCTAACGTACAAAGTTGTAAAACTTATATGATTGAGAAATGACTTTCAACTCTATGTAAGTATGCTTTAAATTTGGAAGCAAAACAATTTCGAGTCGTTACTTCACATTTTGGATTGAACTCTTCTTTCATACATTATTATGACCAAATCCTCCATAACGAAACTTAAAAAAAATAAAAATATTTTGTAATTGGAATAATTCTCTCTATAAGCATTAGATATTTACATGAAAAAAATCTCAAATTAAATGTGGTAATAAAACTATGTACAACATTAATTTTAAGATTGCTGTAAGTATTATTAGAAAGTAATTAGAAAATTAATAATTGTAATTCACTAAATGACGAGTTGTATGGTGTGTGAATAATCATGGAGGTTGTTTTGTTCCAAACAAAAATGTTATTTATTTATGATTAAACAAATTTTGAAATAATTAAGGGCTTTAATTTTTTTTACGTTCTTTTAAAATAATTCGGAGCATTTTTTTAAATACACGCCATCTAGTCGTCTATCCTTGTAAACGTAGCGACTAGATACTCGGTCACGGCAGTGTGTAAACGACACTATATTCAATGGCAGATGATAATTTAGGATTACTTTATCATAAATTTTGAGGCAAAGATAGGACCAATTCAATAAAGTGTCCGAGTACCGCATGAACCACGGAGTATACTCCGTGGCATGAACTACTGCTACGACTTTCTTATGTTCCAATTTTTTACACTTATAACAAAATAAACAAAAAATTGACTTCAGCGCCATCTAGCGGAAAAATGACCACGAGCAGACCGTATGTTTCAATTGTGAATTTCAAATCCCTTTTTTATGCATAAAATGTCTGATTTACATAAATTAGGTACTCATATAAATATTAACCTATTAACCGCCCGACTTCACATCAGACGTGCTCAAGTGCCCGAAATAAAATACCTGTTATAATACAGCGTAATTACCTAAATAAAAAAGCAGATTAAACGAGCTGCGGTATTTTGTCATAAATATACGACCCTGCCGAAATGGACCCGAAAATATTTGTCGGATTAATCCGACGTAAGCGGTTAAGAGGTTAAGAGCCATTTCACGTTTTCGCGCGAATTTCCAAGATTTTAGTCGCCTAATTTACCGTCTTAGGTAATACTCTAACATTGTTGAACACATGTAAAAAAAAGACCAATCTTTCGTATTGATACTTCATGTAACACATTTACAAAAACTTATTTGTTTACTTTGTGGTGATTAATCTCCCACAACTAGTTTACTGAAAAATCATCGCAGAGTCAATTTCTGATTCCTATATCTATCATTAATATTTATATATTTGACAAAAAAAATACAGAAAGCATCAGACATATAATTTTGTTGACACATAATGTAATAGAATATCGATTACTAATAACACTAATTAGTAAAAAAATAAAGTCTAAGGGCAATTTTTACGTTTTATATCGCTATTTTGGCTAGGTTTTTTGATTTGAATAAGGCGTAATTACATTTAAAAAATCATGTCAAAATAAAGTATGTTCTTTAAAAAAACTAATTCAGAAATTTTATTAAAATCCCTTCATTTAATTAGACATAATATCGTTATTGACATCACTCTATTTAGAATAAATTACAATGCATCGGCGGGCACCGATTAGTACGGCGCGAGCGCCCATCGACGAAGGATCTATGCCAATTTTTCCCGCGTCCCGATTTTCGAGCGCACTTATCGTGAACGCATTATTATACTACGAGTACAACATTTTGATCCTCTTCGCATTTTTTTTTCATAAAGTAAGTGTTTTGTTAATTATCAATTAAAGTGTTACTTTAGTAGGTACTTTGTAGAATAATTATAATATATTTTTGTGTTATTAGTTTTAGCAATGGGGCGTAAAAAATGTGTTTACCATTGTGTCAAAAAAAGGAAAAATAAAAATTCTGCAGCCTTAGAGAAAGCAACAGAAGCGAGGTAGATATTTTATTTTTATTTGCAATTCATATACACAGTAATCGATCACATTATCGAAATGGACTATAGAACCGTAATTACAATTTTAATAATTCTAAAAACAATATTGATTATTTTAATAATCATTTAATTATTATTGAATAAAAAAAATATGTAAGTAATTGTAGACATCGAAACTTCACAGCTATTTTGTTTTCATTTTAGAATGAGAAGTCGTGGAATCGAGTAGAGGAGGATAGTACCTTTAGAAGAGACGACGTGCCGGGTACAAGTGAAAAATCAGATTCGACAATAGAAATTGTATTTATTTATTTTTATTCAGACTCGATCGTAAATATTTTTAGTACTTAATTGATCTCTCAAACTTAAATGAGATCAGTGCATCGATGGATTTGCCAACAATGCCATTTCGATTATACAGTCAAACACATGATGCTATTTTCGATATGTGGAAAACTGCTGCTGAAATGACAATGTTAAATGATGCCAAACAGGAAGGCAGGATTATGTTATAAATATATTAATATATAATGTCTGATTGTTTACCTGTTCAATTTTATTATACACTTATACATAACATATATTTGTGTTTTTTTATTAGTCTAGCAAGTTAGTAGACTGAATAAATAAAATCACTTTTTTTCATGTCTCTAACAAAGGTGCATTACAATCATGACGGCTCAAGATTGTTTAGTCCGTCTCGACACTCGCGCTACACTGTTTGCATTGTGTATGTGTGGATAGCTACGCACACATACACAATGCTGCCGTCTTTTACCTAAACTCGAGCGCCAAACTTTTGTGAAATGGCTCTTAAGATGCGACTGTCTATGTTTATGTCCTTAAATTTATCCCTCAGTGAATGCCTACAACTTAGGCTATAAATTGATCGTTTCTGCAGCACAAATAAGTATAGCTTGAATGTCATCTGCATTTCCCCCCAGCAAAATGTCGTATGACATTACCTAGTCTATGCATTACTGTTGTGTCAGATGATAACACAGAGTACTTTTTGATAGAGTGAGAGATGATAATAAATTACAAATGGATCACGAAAAACATATATAATTTAAAAACGAAAGAGTAAAACAAGTTTTAAAATGGCTCGAAAATAGTAATCTCTGATGTGCGAGTTTAAGCAAAACACAAAAAAATAATTTTTATAATTATAAATAACTAACGGCCCGCCCCAGCTTTGCACGGATGCAATTTTTTTTGTCGTAATTTTTTTTTTCTTTCATACAAACCTTGTCCTGACAATAACGAACACAAAAAATAAAGAATTAGCGAAATCGGTTCAACTGCTGTCGAGATTTGAGCTTAGCAACACATTTAGCGATTCATTTTTATATTATAAAGTCACTTATCACCGAACAAAAAAAAATTTAAGTTTTTAGGACTAATTCTCGACCAACATTGTAATTGTAAATTACATAATAATATAGATTACCTGTGTAAAAAACTAAACGAATTTGTATTTGATCTAAAACTTTTAAAAAGTACCTACCGCAAGTGAAGCAGTTGCTCTAACTGCTTACTGCGGATATGTTTTCTACTCTAGGGTCAGTCTAAAAACATAAATGAAGTCTTTTTGGTACTTACAGAAAAAACATAACCCTCCTTCTGGCGCAGTCGGGTAAAAATGCTTAAAAGAGCAAAGTATATTCGGTTTACGTCTCATATTAACCTGCAGTCATCTGTTTAAAAAAAATAAAATTCATAACCTTAACAGGACTTATCATGCAAGCTTTTTGTGAAAGAACACTTAATTTTTTTTTTTATGGCATGTGACATATATTCCAAATATATCCGTAGAGACCCAACAAGATTAGAAATGCCCATACACCAAAGCACGTTATGCCATAAAAAAATCATATTACAGCAGTTATTTTTTTTTATCTCTAAAGATATTACTTACCTCTGAAATATTTTAAATCTAAATTAATTACAAAAATGGCTCAACGGATTTATAGTGCAAAATAAGTCTTTGAAAAAAAATTAAGTGATAAATATTGTTACTGATTTACTAATATTTATTTAGATAGGTACTGCTTAGATTTATAACTGTACTAGCTGCGCCCCGCGGTTTCACTCGCATAAGTTTCGATCCCGTGGGAATATCGGGATAAAAAGTATTATATGTGTCAATCCGGGTTATAAACTATCCGTGTGCCAAATTTCATCCAAATCTGTTCAGTAGTTTTTGCGTGAAAGAGTAACAAACATCCATCCATCCATCCATCCTCACAAACTTTCGCATTTATAATATTAGTAGGATATAAGCATTGTATAATTTTTAGAATTTCAATTCTGTAATATGTATTCGACTGGCTGATAGTATTGATGCTAGGTGCATCTATCCTATCATTATTATCCCCAGGGATGTGCCTTACAAGCGTTGCACGGGGGGGTTCCGGTATTGGTATTTTAAGAGGAACCAGGAGGGACCACCCCCTATGTGCTGATGGTGATCACCGGGGTGGTTTTAGTGCGGTAAAAATCAAATCCCACACTCCCCGACCTCCCGGGATCCCCGGAGATCGGTTGCCTTTTCAAGGTTTCCTATGACAAAAAAAAGGTGCATAACTATAATAAATGCTTTCTTTAAAATAATTGTAGATATGTGAGTCATGAGATTATACCCCTATTATTAAGACCATTATTGTATTATGTTTTAATGCAACAAAAAAAATTTTTATTGTACCTACTCTATTCTATTCTACACTGGATTAGATAAGCTTCATACATATGCCTTATCTCTACCTAACTATGTACGCAAGGGTAATAAACAGTGTTCCTGCTTGGAATGATAAATAAATATAAAAATTAAATAAATAGGTTACTCTATTTAGCTGCCCGCAACATCTCGAAATCGTACATTTTTATCCAAGTATCAAAACTTAACCTTTTTGGTTGTCCAAAATATTTTAATGCACTGACCTCTATTAAACACGTGGTCAGTGTTTTAATGGGATACTGAAAAAAAAAATATGTCAGTGTGATACCCACTCAAAATTTTTTTCCTCTATGTACCCACTTGAAAGAGCTTTAAATTTTTTCCTCTATGAAGAGCACTCTATTAAAAAGTACTCTGTGATGAAGAGCTTGAAAGTGAAACTAGGTGAACGGCATAGAGTACTTTTTTATTATAACGGGAAAATCGGCATGAAGTTTAGTGAAACACAAACAATATAAAACTGTGAAACATTTGAAAATAAATCAGAGACTGCAAATTACTTCTTACTTCCGACAATTTTTGAGGAGCTTTATATTTTACACTCAACAAAAGATAATATAAACCCTCTTACAGAATGTCGAAGTTGGACATCACCAAACCGGAAATTATATTGCTTCTTACCGAAGCGTATGAGAAAGAGAAACGTTTGCGTTCATTTTGGGTTAGCAAAAATACAGAAAAGATACAGTTGGCGGCCACACTCACTAGGGAACCTACAAATTATTACGAGCACGATGTCATCAAGAACACCATGGTCGAAGGTATGGCTACAATCACTCGAGACCATGCAGTTTCTGTTCGCAACAGGAGGAAAGTACCAATCCGCGACGCAAAATCCATACCAGGCATTGAGTGCATACGACATGAGAATTCACTCATCAACCTTGGAGTGGCAGACTCCGAAGAGGACCCTCGACTAGCGCGACCAGACACTGACTTGTCACCTGATCCAGTAATGCGCCCCATAGATCCAGAGACCAAAAGAATATTATACGAACCAAAGCCTGAATTTGGTAGGCTGCAGTATCTAAATAAGAGGTCCAAGATTATACCAGAGAAGAGGTACTATTTTCCGGAATGCAATACTTGGGATCATGGTTGGCGTATATGTGACAGTAAAATGCGACAGGGGAGCCATTATGGTCGAAACTGGATCTTGCAAAAGACCTTGAGAAATCGTGTGGGGCCGGCACGGGACCCTGATCATTACAAGCAGGCCACACAGAGTGCCGTCGAAAAATGTTGACCATAGTAAAGTAAAGCAATTCATGAAACAGCGCATTCAATGCTTAACTAAAGTGCAGTCGTGATTTGCTACAGGTATTATTGATATAGGTTTTTTTGTTATAGGTATTATTATAGTTATATATGGTTGATTTAGCTAATAACTCCAAACATGTTAAAAGTTTTACCTTAGATACTTAGTTAGTTTTACTTTAATGATTTATTGTATGTTTTCTTCTTTCTTTTCTAAGTATCAATATACAGGGTAAGTTTGTACTTATTTAGTGAATAATTATATTATAACATAATGTTTCAATAAATAATGTGTAATTTTATTGTATAAAATCCTAAACCAGGTCATGGTCTACCCATATGCCAAATTTCACCAGCGTGAAAGCGTAACAATCAAACATATAAAATTTTTAATCTTTTCTCTTTATAATATAGTTTAGGAAGTCGTGTTGCGGTCCTGCTTTCTGATTATTATTGGGACTCCCGATTTGAAATCACCAACATTGCTTCCTTCCTTAATTCTCTTATTGAAAAAGGAGGGAGACTTTTGTTGCACTGCAGTGAAACAGCGGTTACCTTTCCCGTGGAAAGGCTAAGCTAATTGCTTATACACACGAGCGGCACGCGTCAGCTGTTGACGCGTGTATATGGCCACTAGCTGATTTCTATGCGCGAGGTAAGTAAATAGCTATGCGGTGTGGCTAAGCTACGAAACTTGCGTGTCCATTCCTACCAGGGCGCCTAAAAGGCCACTTTGGCAGAATCATAAATCAATTCATATCACGCAATTCATCTGTTTGACAGTTTCACACCTATATGTCCCTGAAGGGTTAGGCAGAGGTGTACCTATAGCATTTTACGAATCTCCATACAAAACTGTCATACAGATGAAATTGCGTGATATGAATCGTTTTATGATTCTGCCAAAGTGGCCTTTTTAGGGCCCCAGAGCTGTGTAGCGGGCCGGTACAGAGTACTTTTCGGGCCGGGTAAGATGTGCTATGAAGACGCACTTTGCGCGTAGCTGTGTAAAAACTTAGCTTCCTCGAACCCTTTTCTCCCAGAGCTAAGATAAGCAAAGCTATGAAAATTAGACAATGAACACAAAACCTACCTACATCATAAAACATATTGTCGCAGGATAATTATTGGAAAAATCTAAGATTTTCGTAAGTAAATTGGTAGGTTAGGTATACGAGCTTATTATTGCCAAAACCAGATTATCAGGTAAATCGCAAAGAATGACAAAGAGCATGATTTGATGACGAACGATCGTTATGCTCTGACAGATGTGCTGATTTTCGAGCCATGTTCTGATAAACCAGAAAAAATATATTGTGAAAGGACTTAGCCAATCAACATTCAAGTTTTCCCCACGTCGGAGAGCCTGGGTTTTTTGCAAGTCTCCAATAGTCCTAGGATTTTCGCAGACTCCATTTTTCTAATTATCCTGCGACATAAACCTACGCATGCTTCGCTACACCTGGCTTATACCATTTAATGGTCTTTTTTTTGTTGCGGGGTCTAAATCCTCATGGACTTCCTCGTGGGGGTGACAAAGGGGCATGCCGGACTCTTACCAGCTAAAACCACCACGGCGTTCCACACCTCTGCCTATGGCCGGGGGTGCGGGATTCGCGTAAGCATTCACCGCTCCCCCAACAGGCCTCGACCCGCTGTTCCTCAGAGGGTCGCACCTCCCCATGCGGATATTCCCATAATGGCTGCACCCAGTCTCGAGTGGCGCGCGTGGAACACTGCGGTGCCAACTCGGGTCTGTCTGGTGGGACGACGGACGCCCCTAGTCGGCCGCCCTCAGGCCACCTCTCATGGAGGTCGCAGATCGTTTTGCACCCTTCTCGGGCGCCCTGTGCGTCTCCTGCGGGAGGGGAGAGAGGATGCGGCTTCTCTCACCCGCTCGGCCGCCTCTTTTGCAGACATTACATCCTAGCAAAAGGAGGCAACCCCGTCCCATGCGCTCCCGCTCTCGACCGTCGATTGAACGACGGCGGGGACCGTTTAATGCTCTAAGCGCTTCTTATACTTGTACTATTTTGTATTCTGTGGCGCTACGCAGCTTAAAACATCTCTTGTGGTAGCTTTACCACAAGAGATGTTTTAAGCTGCGTAGCCTAAAGTCCCGTATACACCGGAAATGCAACATTTGGGGTGGTCGCACATCTATAACGGAAGGAAGATGCGTCGGGCGTAACTACGTTAAGTTACAGTTGCCTAGAAGAGTGGTGACCGCCGCATGCGGCCGTAATGTCCAAGTACAGACGCCAGTACATCAAGCTACTACAATCTGTCCAATTTATTTAATAGATTTTTAACTTTATCGCTAAACAATAAGGTCAAAGTTGAACTCACGACCTCATTCCACCGGCCCCCTTCTACCTTCGGACATTCAGACGCACTGCAAGTTACCATCCCTACCAAGTTGCTATTCCACAAATTCGAACTAAGCGTTTTCAAATGTCTTTTTTAATACGCATAGCAAAAGAGTGGAACTCTCTACCTGCGTCTGTGTTTCCGAGCGCATACAACCCGAATCTCTTCAAAGTGAGAGTGAATAGGCTTCTTCTGGGTAAGCTCACTCCATCGTCGACTCTGTCTCTGTCACCTCTGACCTAGACTAGAGTCAAGAGCGAACCCATTTCAAATAAAAAAAAAAAAAAAGTTGATTGGGAAAATTTCAGTTTCGGGTAGCTTGATATGCTGGCGTCTGTACAAAGCGTTTTTTGACACCTTAATATCAAATACGGGTGAAAATTACAGATTTTATGACGTCCGTTATAAGATGACGGAAACGCTCTTCAAGGAAACATTATAGACGCACTAACGCATAAACGGTTGAGTGTGTAAGGTTGAATGTTTTGTTACCAACTTATTTTGGCGTTACGCGACGACGATACGCGACGTATCTTCCGTCAGATGTTGCGAGATGTTGTTTTCTTTGCCATGAAAATGGAACACAATTCCTCACGGGAATAGAACCTTACGATACGAAGCGTTGAAGCCAATCCTTACGCCACTGCCACCAACCGTGGCGTCAGACTATTCAGAGATATCAACTATTTATAAACAGACGCCAAATTTTTTTTAACCGACTTCAAAAAAAAGAAGGAGGTTCTCAATTCAGTTGTTTTATTTTTTGTTTCCTCAGTATGCCGTCCTTTACCTCTGCTTAGTCTTAGAGGAAAACAGGCGTGATGTTATGTTACGTGTAAAAACAGTAAAAACATTTGTAGGTACTGCTTGTAATCGATTTAAATGGTAACTAACCACCATACAAGAAATGTATCCGTGTACAGTACAGCATCATCCATTGCTTGTTTTATATCCTTCAGCTAAAACGCGCTGGCATAAAAGCGGTAACTAAACGCATGACGTGGCTTACTAACATTCAGCCAATCACGTGACGCAAAAGGATCACCTCAGATGGCGTGTTTTCCCGCCAAAATTTTCATCAATAACACTGCGCATGTTGCTCTAGTAAACACTTGTCTCTTTCCCGTAATAAGGAAAGTGAGAGGGAAAGTAGATAACCTCTAAAAATACACGCATGCGCGGGAAGAAGCCTTTTAGAAAAAAAATGTTGGCTAGACAGCGAGTTTTCGTTTCGTTTTCCGCGACTCACATCACTGGAAATGCTGTGTGTAGCGCAAATAGCGCAGTGAAATTGTACATTATTGTAAATTTTACGAGAATGTTGTAAATAAATATAAGTTTAATGCTTATAGTGTACGTAAGTAGATAAAATATATAGGAATAGTGAGTAATTATTAATGTACATTAGTGCCATAAATCAATTGAGCTGAAATTGCATTAAATCTGAGTTAATTATTCGGAATGGGACTGTGTGTTTGGATATAGAAGATCAAAGTTTACATTTGGTGAGTATATTGTGCTACAACTGCTTTTTAGTGCCTTAGGGAATAATGTGGCACCTAATAATATAACCTGTGTACCCAGTCCATTAACATGTACGAAGCTGGAATACGTCTGACCTTCTTAGCTTTGTTTATTATGAATACCGTTATTTTTATTTCAAAGATGTGTTCCACATGTCGATACTCTGCAGAACTAAATAAAAGCGGCCCGATCGATACGTTCACTATCAATGAATTTTATATGACACCGTGATACAAAGCATGGTGCAACAGTAACCTCATGGTTTTTTAATGATTTCGTGAATAAGTTTTACTCTTGACACATTATTCATTATGTAAACAGTTTTGTGAAATTATAGATCGTATTTAATTATCAGGTTATGCAAATACGCCATTATTTCAGTTGAGAAAGAAAAACGTGAAAAAGTGCCGTGAAAAATATAGCAATTAAGTTTTCCTCAAAAAAGTATTTACACTAAAGATCAAACCTCTTTTCGTGCTAAATGTTTTAAAAATTAATGTTGGTGGCATTTTTTTTTGCACTTCATGTCAAAATTATGATTAAATAAAAATAAATGTCTGCATTCACGATGTTTGATGATAATTTAATTTGTAAAATATTTGCTTCTAATAATGGATAATTGAACATCATTTCTGTAACAAAAATAGTGACTGGATAAATGTGAAAATTCGCGGGTTCAGCAATAAATTTTGTTAAGTACATCGGTTTCAATTTCAAGGTAAAATTATAGTATGGTTTTACAATAACTAGTATAGTCAGCTCATTTATATATTGTGTTTCCCACCTATAATTATTTGCTGTATTAGCGGAGTAAAAGTAGATGGAATGTCTTATTTCAGATAGAGTTAGAAATACTGCAAAATATATCAACGACCCACGAACACTATCACACCCCTAATTCTCCATCGGAGTTATTTTCGTTAGAAGTCATGGGTAACTTAGCAATTTGAAATTCAGCATATAATCAGCCTCTAATGTTTCCACTGCTGAAACACAGGCCTCCTCTCTTCAAGAGGGAGTGGGCTGTAATCTACCACGCGGGCCCAGTTCGGATTGGTAGATGTCACATGTCTTCGAATTTTTGGCTCTAAGACATGCCGGTTTCCTCACGTTGTTTTCCTTCAGCGGCATTATTTTTTATTCGCCCAAAGGGCAGACTATAGTCTTTCGACCATACCGCCTTGTCTTCCGTGTAAAATTTCTTACAAAACAATAATGTCTTTCGTTTATATACTCATTATATTATTTATTTTATTTATTATGTCTTTCGTAGTTAATCCATATTATATTATTTAGTCAACCCTGGCATGGTTCTAAATGTCATGCTTGTCATACACAACTCATAAAATATTGCAATAGAAAGAAAAAAAATCTCTATAGTAGGTATGTGCCATACATTTTGATTGTATAGGGAAATACTACCTGTGATAAGAGTTGGTAAAGCTATTTCGTGTGTAGTTATGTTATACCTGCCTAAGTAGCTACTAGAATGTTCATTTACAAGATAACTTTGACAAAGGTAGACATGAATTGTTTGCTTACAGAGGGAACAGTTTGAATAGAAACTTTTGTGCCTGTTATTTATTTAATACATAATATACAGCGAAAGAACCGACTTGACTGCAACTTATTATTTGTGTTAATACACAATACAATTTATACTTAATAGTATAAATTATTATTAACTCAGATCATCTCGATGTTTTGACATATTATATAGAAGTAACTGTGACAGAAAAAATCGTATTTGGGGACAGTCGTAGTCCTGCCTAAAGTACCTTAACTTTTTAAGGCGTTGCAGATATTTTCTGTCGCATTCACGACAGACAGTCACCATTCTCATCCTTCTCACCCTCCTACCTCTATCCCGACTTGTTTGGGATTCAGCATAGTCTTAGTTGCAGTATGTCGAGTAACTCCTAGTTTTCTTAGCATAATCAGCCTATAATGTTTCCACTGTTAGGACACAGGCCTTCTCTATGTGAGAGGGAGTGGCCCAGTCCGGGTTGGTGGATGTTATGTCTTCGAATTTTTGGTTCTACACGTACCGGTTTACTTTTACGTTTTCGTTTATGTTTTCATAGCATATTAATTTAATACATTACAGACAGTTTCGTAATCTAACTGCTTATTGAAAGGCAACTAAAAACGCCTATAAATAATAACATTGCTCTTGAAATAACGGCCATTAAGAGATTAATGGGACGCTGTTACCAAAATAACAAAATACCTTTTTGGCATCATAAAATAATGATAAGAACTTGATAAGGAAAACAGAACGTTTAACTGTGTCAGAATTAGGGGTTTCGAAGACCGGGTTTTTTCAATACCGAATAGAAAATTTCAAATACCGGGATCCCCGTATTAGACTACTTTTATTACCACATTGTTTTATTTTTATTTTGTAGTGAAACTAAATAGTTTAAAACAATAAAATGCCGTTTTTAAATATAAAAAGTATTTTTTTTTAATAATTACGCTGTGTAAAGGCCAGTTATGACACAAAAATAGCATTAGGTCGCAAAAAATTGCACTAGGCTGATTTTTTGGGATGTTGTTAGGATATGGACATACGTAAACACAACTGTAAGTATCTCGAGTTGTATTGGACCTACAAAGTTAGGGTTGCGCTAAAATTTTGTATATTTTAAAAATGTGTTCGATGACTTTTCCGTAGGATGCACCTTTTAGAAGTTATAAGTCTAAAATTGCAGGAAGTCCGAAATTTTGAGGTTCTTCGCGCACCATGCAGTTAGTACTTACACGTATTTCGAAGCTGCAAACTTGGTTTTTCACTATTGGTATCTATCTTAACATTATCCCAAAAAATCAGTAGGTACAGTGCAATTTTTTGTGACCTACGATGTCTTAAATGACAGGCCTAATAATATAATTTTAAGTTTCAAACAAAATCTCTTTACAAAAATAAGGCTCTTTATTATTAACCTGACACATCAGTATAAGTAAAGGATAAATAAATTAGTATCTATCTTTGTTTCTATAAAATAAACCTCTTTACAATCAATATACAATATTTTTGAGAAAAATTACATAAAATCAGTAAAAGTTGTATTATGCTACTTTTAAGGCGACTACATGACCTAAAACGCGGTCACTATCGGACTGCATAGAAAAGAAAGAGAAGCGCGATGACACAACGCTGGTAATTTATTGCAAAATATGAAACAATCATCTATTGTTGATTTATCAAACACCAAACAACTAAAAACCGTATACTAAAATTCGGGGAATTAAATTGTCTTTTATATGGTGAAAGTTTTATGAAAATACACCCGATAGTGTTTGCGTGATTATCGTTTTTATGTCCGCGGTAGACATTACTTTACAAATTAATTACACTATGTTAAAAACATATAATTGCAAATATTCACATATCAAATTACGAAGCAAATGGTCTAGTATAACATTTATTTTTTTCAAAGAAATCAGTCCGGTCGATTAGACGTGATGTTGAATTTAAAATCATTAGAAGTCGTATATCTGCGCCTTAAGGCTCCTTCCTACTTTACATCAGTTTTGTCACTTTCAAACAATAGGTACCACTTTGCCATTCTCTTAGTATAAAAGAAATTTCTGGAAATATAATGTGCAATAGAACGAAATTATGACACTATAGTTTCTACTGAAAATAAAATAAAATCACCAATACCGTAATCCCGGTATTGGATATTTCAATACCGGTATTGAAAAATAAAAAATGACCGGTATCTCGGTATTGGAAGCCCTAGTCAGAATATATTTAAAACATCAGTTTGTTTCCTTATGATTAAAAAATTGCTGGTACACAGTTCTAAATTATTTTGATCTATATCAGTAATGATAGCATCTGTTTACGCAATAGGCACCCATATTTTGAACTGAACAAGATACGAATTATTTTCGCTGCATGCCATCCAGGATTCACTAGTTGAATTAATATTATCAAACGCACTAGGTCAGTTCGTTGAAACAGTCGTAAGTACAATATTATTACACGAAAATAATAGGTTTATGTGTTTTATTATTTATTTTGTTTTGATTTTTTTTTCTTTTTTTTTTCAGGTTCCGTGTTGAATAAGTTATATCCGGTCCAGCAAGATGTCGAAATGTGAGTTTTTTTTTTAAGTTGGTAATATGGTTTCAAATCCCACTGTAACTGTTTTTTAATCTTTGATAGAAGCTTTTACTGAAGTCATAAAAATCTGTTTGAATTCCAACGTAGGTCAATAATAATAATTCAAGGTTGCTTGTGAAATTCTCATACAAATTTTTGCATTGAATAGCAGAAGTTTTTGGTTTTTGTTGAATATTTTGTCGATTGTCCCTTCCACTGATACAAGGGTCCGCCTTCAAGCAATAGCTATCCAAGAAGTTGCTTTATTTACTTAAGAATAACTCTAATAATGACTCTTATCACGGTGTAAGGAAGTTTTATGTTTAAATAATAATTATAATTATTGTTGATTGCACAATAAAGCGAGCTATCCGGTAAAATAAACATCGAGGACATAGATAGATAGTAACGTATTTGCTTTATACCTTATCATCTTGTTTTGAATGTGTCGATAGTATTAGGCTTACTTATAAATCTCTTGTTAATCTAGTTATTTGGTTTATAAATATTAAAAAATGTTTAAAAAAAGTTAAGGTTAAGTAAACGAGGCATAAGGAGTATCTAAGGCCTGAGTTCACCAACATTCAAACCACCGGTTAGGTATTTAAACATTTGGTTTATGTCAAATTTCTTAAGGAAATTTTAAATATAGAACTGAGGGCCTAAAAAAGGCCACTTTGGCAGAATCATAAAAGGATAACATTATGAAACAATTCATAATATTATTTGCGTACAATTCATATCACGCAATTGTATCTGTATGACAGTTTTGTATTGAGATTCGTAAAATGCTATAGGTACACCTCTGCCTAACCCTTCAGGGATATTATGTTATGTTGTTGTATTTTTTTTAATCAATCAAATGAATAGCTATCCTATCCACATACAAACAATGCCATTCTTCTCCAATCTTCACATCCCATTTACCAAAATGTTGGACCATCTGAAAACTTAGTTAATCATACCTTTAATTGAACGTGATGATCGTTTTAAAGATTTCTCCATCATTATTCAAACAGCTCAAGCTGTTACTGACAGCTTTGAATTATTCTAATAACACATCTTAACCACTATTCTAATTGCTTTTCTATTTGTAATTTATTTAGCATCCATAATACACGTTAGTCAGTAATGACCTCGGGCGAAACAAATGTAGATACAAAATGGATACCACAGTAGCAGATCGATGATAAATGAGTAACTGACTTGCGGCAAAATGTCGATACTGTATAATCGACCTCGTAATCCGTTTACCACCCTAAGTTTTATATGATGTCTCTTGCACGTCATAAAATGATAAGGTCTAATTGTCAATATGACAGTTAGGTAGATAGTTTTAATCATATACCGGGTTCACAGGGTTCGATTTTATTTGATCAACTGCTAAGTCGAAAGCGATTTAAGTACAGACAGACTGTACAGACTTCAATCAAATAAAATTTCAAATTCAAAGTATTTTTTGTTCAACAACAAAAGTTGTTCAACAGAAATCGAACCGTGTGAACCCGCGTGGTATTAGTGAAGTCTAATTGAAATTCAAAATATTTTGTTTCACCTAAACCTTTAAGGGCAGTTGGGCACTTATGAAACGACAGAAGCTAGGTGCTAGCGTCAGAACTTCAGTTTCAACTGGGATTGATTGTCAAAAGTGGTAAACAATTACGAGGTTGGCGATACAATACCAACTGTCTACCGCTGCCCGACTATTATAATAATTATTTCATGGTCAATGTTTATGAAGCATGAAATTACCGCACTTGCAAAAATATCATCGCTGTATAATTATTATGTTGTTATTCGTATTGGTAATGTAATAATACTAGAATGGTTTAAAACACTGTTGAACATGCACAATTTTACAATATTATGTACTTATTTAAAATAGAACTGGTGATTGGTCTGCCATGCACAGAGTTACCTTCAAAATAAGCTATTTTTGTTTTGCTTGTTGCACGATATAATCTGCTTTCCCAACTCAGCATAGTAATATTATGTTGTAATGTCAATACCTGGAAGGTCCCAGCAACCAGGCCATTAAAAAAAAAAAGTACCTAATGACAATCAGCCATCCTCTTTTACATGTCAGACCGAATTAAAAATGTGACACTACAGACGTTGACATAAAAAGAAAACAAAAAAAAAGGTCATTAAATAGTTTTTGGTTGATGTCAACTCGAAATTGATTTTTTGATCTTTGTTCTCAAGAAATTAAATAATACAGTTTTCTATGCAATAGTCTGCTCAGTGCCGTAGCTTCAAAAAGCATTATTTGTATCTCGACTATTCCTGACTTGATAAAGCAAAGAATACGAAAACTGACGAAGATATAAAAAACTTCACTGTACGTAGGTAGGTTTAACTTAATTTAGGGTGAGTTAGCACTCCCAATTTCTTCACAAATAGTTTGTTCCAATAGTACCTACCTAATTTCTCTTACTTAAAGCTCCACAAACAACAATATAGCGAAAGGTCCTAAGTTCTTGTTACTAAGTGACTGGAAGGGTCGCAAACTGGTAAACTCGCGCTGCATACCGAAAGTAGTAAATAGAAGTCGTAAATCCGATTCGTTGGTCGAAAAAAGCGCTTTAAGTTGGATTTTGACTTTGGAATAGTTCTATAAGCCCGTCACCTATTTAATACCGTTATTAGTAGCTGATTTTAGGTGAGAAACAGCAGACTAATTCTTCACTACTGAAATATAGGTATTTATTAATATATTACAACTTGATTTGGCCACTCTAAGCTGCCTATATCAGTGCGAAAGTTTTACATAAATCCCCCATAAATAAACTATTATTTTCAATATAACATAATTAGTAGTTCATTGTCCTACGTAAGTTACGAGAGTCAACTGCTAGAAACTGGTTATTATGGCATTCGTGAACGATAGGTTGGCAACCTCACGGGGTATTTGCGGATTTGAATTGAGATTTCAATCGGTTTCATTCATATGAGGCTGCAGAGAAAGAACATTGTTGTATTTGCTGACTCTGCGACTCTGCTTTCGATTAACTACTTTGTTTCTGTTTTAAATGAATAGACTATTGAACTAAGTTAGCTTTGCATTCGTTAATCTTATCCTTTAGCCAATAAATAACTGTGGTATTTATGGGGTCATGTTTCGTAATTTGATACCAATAGCTCCCAGCTACTCGAATGCCTGATCAGACCAGTCATTCATATTAAATTAACTATTTTGATTGGTTGATCAATATGATAGCAGCCAATCAGTTGAATCGAATAGCCTTTCAGAAACAGGTGCCCTTGTCCCATATTACTTGGGGTCGGCGCAATAGGTTTTCTTCTTCTATTCTCTCCTGTCAACCGTCAACGCTATCATTCACTGCCTTCTTTTTCATAGCATTTTTTAAATCAACCCGTATGGTCCCACTGCTGGGCAAAGGTCTTCCCCACAGCTTTCCACTGTTCCCTGTTTGTTTGCCTTCTTCTGCGAATCTCCTATAATGCCTCTAGCGCTAGCGTTTCCTAGGTCTTCCTCGGCGACGACCTCCGTATTTCTAGACAAGGATAACAATGAATATATCAATCCCTCCGAATACTGATTGAAATTTAGACATAACGGCAAAAATATAAATTCAACCTTCAACATGTATCACTTTGACTTCTGCTCACCCGAAACTAAATTGAAAAATATCAAGCAGAAAAAATAAGGCTATGTAATGTTGAGTCATGGTTTGGTCCGTTCCGAGGTTTATCGCCCTCCCCACTTAGTTAATGTTTAGGTTCGGAAAGTGGGGGACACAGCCCCTTGATTGCGGAGAAAGGGGAAACGTTGACTTCCACCTATTATGTTAGTATTATTACCGGTAGGTACTTATTTACCAACAGTGCAATGTATCAAAGCAAGTGAGATTGGCAGGCCGACGAAATAAACTGTACTTAATGGTATAGATTTTGTTTAAAAAACGTGTCATGAGCATTTTTTTGCAATAGGTCACAATTACTTTGATTTGGTAGGTGTAGGTTTAGGAGGTACGAGTAGGAGTATCCAAAATCCTAGAGGTCAAAAAATCACATCTTTCATAAAATTTAAAAACACGTATTTAACTGTAGATTATACTAGGTACATATTTATAGAACGTTTTTCGTTGCTCCTAAAGTTAAGAGACATTTAAACGTAAGATCTGGTTATGGTTAAGCAGACGTTTATCATTGCTTAACTTTAAGCAACGTTTATCTATAAGCCACTTAACTTAATGTTGTTATTTCAGTTCTTGATAGGGAAAATAAGTTATTAAACTTAAATGGTTTTTTTGGCTGCTGTGCTGACAGTTATTTGCGTAGTATCAAAAATATATTCTCAATATTCGGAATGAAGAAGACAAAACAAAATTCCGTTTTATTACAATAGAGTATAACGTTTTTATTATACCATAGAGAAATAGGAGAAGGATAGGATAGTGGGCGTTCTTTTATGATTAAAATTGTTGGTGTTGGCTGATGTCGTGAGTTGATGTTACTTATTCGTTCAAGCAAACGAAATTCAAACAAGAGATAAAATTTGCATTCGTACTGTCGGTCTTTTGCAGCAAAATGTAAAGTATCAGGTGTCCTAAGCAAGGGATGTCTTCAGGAAAGATAACAATAATTTTACATGCATCGCGAATGTATTTACGTAAAACTATTTATAATAACACAATAGCGGCTGTAGCAAAAGAAAACAGCTCTATTCAGTTTACATCATAAGCATTTTAAAACGGCCAAAACAATTTAGAAAAGCACCGTAGGTACTGGATAAAAGTACTGTAATCATGAAACGGTGGCCAAAAGTTGACGCAAGAAACTCCGATACAATTTTTCATTTAACCGTAAACCACGGCTCAAAAGTTGACTCAGCACCAGCTAATTCCCCCTTCGTAACGTGCACGAAGTAATTCGGGGACTGTTTGTTTTCACGATCGTCGACGAAGATTGCCGGTCGTTGCACCCGCTGCAATTATAGTGAGAGCTCTGTCGGTCAGTGCGGACCGTGCACCAGGTTTCTGTGTCAGCGCAACCGGACCTGCAGTTGGCAGCCTCTGATACCACCTACATTATTGTTAATAGCTCGATGTATTGATGTAGCAGGTGAATTTAATTGAGTACGGTAAAAATGAGCGAGGTCGCCGATACAGCTATCTTCTAACGAGTGAAAATGTCAGAATCTTGGTTTAGGAAAGAAATTTTTTCAAAAATACTATTTTCCGTACTAGCTAGTTAAAGTGCTGGTGTGCTTGCTGAATTATTCATTCCTTTCAAAATATCAATATTATGAAAATATTACAACATACAGATTTTCCCTGTTTTGTAAAATGTAATTTTCTACAAAGTTTTACAAATTAATTGAATTGGATATCTAAGATATCCCAGCTCGAATAAACAGCTTTTCAAGATTTTATATTTTTATTGGTTTTTATTATTCTGTTGAGAACTAAAATACTGGTATTAAGCTGCATCCGGTTAGACTGGAAGCCGACCCCAAGATAGTTGGGAAAAGGCTAGGCAGATGATGATATTCTGTTGAGAACGTGACCGCTCTCATGTATTTCTTTGAATGCCATAAAATAATCCAACATCTATCAAAGTATAGTTTAGTGGGTTGAGGTAGGTACTCGTAGGCCAATAGTAATTCAATACTTCATTCACAAACTCAATTAAATCAATCAAATTCATTAATTTCATAATAATTCCTTTCATTCGCATTGTACTCATGTTCTTACAATGATTGAATTTGAGTAGTTACTTCCACTGTTTCACCTTGAGCTTTGTCTCATTAATTCACTATTTGTCTTTCGCTCAATCTCATACATTGTTGCTATGAAAATTGTTCGCGAAATCGTTTCTCATATCGAACAATGTGCCACTTTCTAATCTTATAAATCAAACTACGTTTTGCCTGTGTATGATAAATAGGTATTACCCACGGCCACGCTGTGAACCATAATTTTACATCTAACTATACGAAATCGTAAATCCTTTTCTTTGACATATTAGAAGTTAAGTAACACATTCAATTTGGTCTTACAAAATCAGTTTATCATCAGAATCAGAATCATTCATTAGAAAAATACAGAATTATTAGAATTATTTATTTTCTGCCACTTCGAGTTTCTCTAATTCTATAAAGCAAAGCGTCAAACCGAAAACATCGATGCTGCGGTCGTCGACCTCGGCTCTCTGGTCCTGCCTCACAGATGATATGATTCGATAGATAACTGTATAGAGTTTTTATTGCTTCCAAATCTAGGTTATGCATTTGATTCGTGATCATTTTTTTTGCCCGCAAATAGAGTCTCTTATACTTTGTAACTGTTTGGATATGTGACGTTGGCGTCAGACATTGTAATTTTATAGTTGATCGTTTTCATGTAGTGTAATGAGAAATACACGTCATCCTATTGAATTGGGCGCAAACTGTAGGTTGTAGAGGTTTTAAACAATTGATCTTGAAATACTTTGCTGTTGTGTTTTCAGTAGAAAGCTTTAGATTTTATTTTAATTCCATAATTTTACAATTTGTGAAACTTTAAAATCCTAACGTGTTTTCTGGTAGGCATTTCTATCTTATTTTATCTTTGTTAAATGTGTTAGGACGGTCATTAACTTTACACCTCATATACTGGTTGGTGACGCCATTTAACAATTAATAGCATAAAAGATAAAAGCGAAGTTCAGCAACAAAAAAAGATTACCAGACAGTATTATTTATAACTCAGTCCAATCTGACAGTGTGAACAATGGTCAATAAGGTTTTTTGTGTGATTTACAATGAAGTGGGTCACAGGCATCACATAACTGCTGCTGCTCATGACACAACACTCCCGCGCAAGTTCAACACTTTGGCAGCGAATGCGTATGCACACAAACTTTATTGACGTTTTGCAGACATGCAATTAGGTACAAAGCTATTTTCGAATATGAAGTGTGAATTGAATAAACATTTAAAAAATAATTTGTGTTTTGTTTTGTGCAGAAACTGTTTTGTACTTTCTGAACATTAAGCTACGATAAAGCTAATAGTTTAAAACCGTTTTGCCTGCATTTGAAAAAAGCCTTACTTACCAGCTAAAATTTTTGTTCAAGTCCGCAATTCCGTTTATCCAAAAATAGTTTGATTTTATTCATAGGTACATTTGCAACACGTGTTCCAAGGTACATCGCCTCTACAAAGGCTGATGATCTATGTTTCGGTGTAGGCGCGTTGCCTCCATCTGCTGTTGTACCGTTATTCGACACACTAACCGCAAACCGGGAGATTAATGTAACCAGTCTACTCTGGCGCATAGAGGGCGGCTGTGAAGGTTCAAAGTTCCATTCCGCTACGAAATAGGTCGAAGATAGATGTGCAGCTCTATGATTATAATCATGCCTTGGCTTTCTTTGTCTTTGTCGAACAAGACACGAAACTTTCAAAGGACCGCCATGATTATGCTCGGTTCCTATATCGATATACGAATGGTTAAGAGGGAATGCGGATGGTCGTTTCTCCACAGAAACGCTCTCGCCTGTTTTCTTTCCGGTTAATGAACATTAAGCAAGGATTTTTTAGAGAATAATAAATATTAACTACTTGTATGTCCCTATGTTTTATTCTTTTTGATGATATGTTTTTTTCTTTTTGATGATACATTATTTTCATAAGCACTAGAACTCAAAAAAAATGCCGATTTAAATCGCTGTCAACATAGGCCTAGTGTACTTTGACAACTATTATTGAAAAAAGAAAAACATATAGGACACAGTATATTTCTTTCTTATTGAGTCTACGAAATATCTTTGAAATTATTCCAATATTGGAGGAGGATATAGGCGAGAGCCAAACCTCGAATTACAACTGGATTTTTCAAAAGTCTCTCCGACCGCATTTCCTCTTAAGGTTACCAATGGGAGGCTGGTGTTATCGGAAAATAAAGAGTCTCGTAACGGAAGTTAATTGTAGCAGTGAATATCTACTTTTTGTCTTTCACGGTAGTTAGGGTCTTCTCATTATTACCTATATTTTATTAATAAAAAAAATCAAATTTACAGCTAATACATTCGAGTAGAGAGAAGTAGAAGAAAGCCAATTACAAGTTTCCACTTATATAAACTTAAACATAAAATTTACAAAACGGTACAAACAGCGTGAGAGTTAAGAGCGTTTACGCCGTACGGCATTTCATACAAACTTTCAAGCCCTTGTTTTTCGAAATGAATGAACGGATTTTAATGAAATTTTATACGCATAAGCAGGATACAACGTTCTAAAAAGTTAGCAGAGAACATTTTCGAAAAATTGTGTTACAGCCAAATTAGACCGATTTTAAAGTTTCCATAGAAACAGAGATCTCCAGTTATCTTTTTTTAAATAAGACATTTCGAAAACGTTCTCTGCTAACTTTTTAGACCTTTGTATCCTGCTTATGCGTATGAAGTTTCATTAAAATCGGTTCATTCATTTCGAAAAACAACGGCTTGAAAGTTTGTATGAAAAGCCGCACGGCGTAAACGCTCTTAAACATAGAAACAACTGAAGAGAATAAACAAAAATAAAATAAATTACACCATCGATAAATTTTATTGATCGAAGTTACACTTCAAAGAAAAAGTTACTTAACATTTTTTTTATTTTTGGACACTATTTGTAAATAAATCAAGCTCAACATCCCGGCATTGACATTGAATATTCGACATTTTATTATTTGTTTTGCTTATGCAAAGTTATGGGGATTTATTCTTTAGATTTTGCACAGAGATGAACGCTATGCACATTCGTAAGCATAATTATTATAACTGAAATGCTGGTACAGCTGATTGCTTCCCCTTTTAATTAACTTGACTACCACGTCCGATAGTACTAGGCATAGTAGGCATATATTGAAATGCCTGTACATGTAATTTTAAATCTACCTCCATACATGCGTTTCCTTCGAATATTCGCTTCCATTATAAAAACTTTTAACAAAAAAAAAAAGAACACTACAAAGTGAAAAATAACTTTAATTTCGGAAGTCGGTGTCGTTGGTTCCGCATTTTCGTTTTTTGATCCCGACTTCCGAATTTAAAGTTATTTTTCATTTTGTAGGCGATGAGTAAGTTGACATTAGGCTATTGAGCCTAATGTCAACTTGCTCATCGCCTTTTACAAAATATTGCTTTTCTCGATGCAGGGACGTTAATTGTTGAGGAGTTCTCCTGGTATTTCACCATCAGCCCAATTTCACCATTCGCATTGTGACGAGCATAAATTGCTTAGCAACAATTAAAGTAATCGAATCGCAACCTGTGAAATTATTATTATTGAATAGTTCCGGTGGCCCTCTGTGGTCTTCATAATCAGTTCCACTTCACGATATGGTGGTTTTCGAGAAGTTACTATGTTACTAAATGAAAAAATTTAAATAGGTCCACAATTGATGGAGAAATCGGTGAACATACATACCTACCTACATAAAAAAAAACGTACATGAAGTCGTATATATAACCTCCTCCTTTTGGAAATCGGTTAAAAACAACAAAAGAAACTTGTAGCGATGTACTATCACTAATATTACAAGTAGGTGCATAAATGAAGTACAAATATTTCAGTATAGTTTCAATAATTGTGCAATTTTAATAAAATTATCAATAATTTAGTCATAATGTTTAATTATCAGGTAATTTTCATCTTTAATGGCAATGGCAGAGAGAGGTGGAAGGAGGGTAGGAAGACTTTTGCTTAGCAGTGGGACAATAATGACTAATAAGAAATATAAAAAAAACCGGCCAAGTGCGAGTTGGACTCGCACACGAAAGGTTCCGTACTACCACAGAAATCTAAATAATAAGGCAATTATTTAGATTTCTGTGCTTACCACCACACAATATTTAACACTAAATTTAAAATAACGGCAAAAAATCACGTTTGTTGTATGGGAGCCCCCCTTAAATATTTATTTTACTATGTTTTTAGTATTTGTTGTTATAGCGGCAACAGAAATACACATTCTGTGAAAATTTCAACTGTCTAGCTATCACGGTTTATAAGATACAGCCTGGTGACAGACGGACAGACTGACAGTGGAGTCTTAGTAATAGGGTTCCATTTTTACCCTTTGGGTGCAGAACCCTAAAAATGGCATTGGCCCAGCTTATTGGGCACAGACTGCCGAGTAAGAGTCATTCATAACCTTAAAAACTACTACAACCTCGCCTTCAGGAATACTACTAATGTGCAAGCCATATAAAGAGTTATTGCCGACTCGTCACTGTTCCGATAGGAACAGCGAGGCCTATTCCTTTATAAATTCTTTATAGAATAAAATGTTTGCTGGGTGCTTTTTATAGGTATCTATTCTAACAACCCGTACCCCATGCTAAATTCCACATGTAAATTAGAAAATATTTTCCGTCCTGACTTCACAGAGCCTTGCTTTCAGGCTGATGCAATAACAATAAAAATGTTTACGACGCACAAACCCTTCGCCGGGAAATTAGCACATTATCTCTTCTCTTTCGGGCGACTAAGCTTGAAGTATGTATCAAAGTCTTTGAACCGACTACAAAGTAATAAACTTTAGAGAAACTCGACGATACAGACTTTGTTTTCGTTGCTTTTTACGTGTATGTGAGGAAATAGGTAATTGTAGCGGAATTTCAATTTCGTTTTTTCAAAGACTACGACGTAGAGCTACGAGGTTTGTGTAGACTTACTACGATAATAACATATTATTGAATAATGGTATTTTTTTGAAGAATACGTTCTAGATAATCAGGATCAGCGTCGAAAGTTGATAGCTCACCAGCGAGATTTTATTTAGGCATTCGTTTATGTGTCGCCTAGCGTTAGTGAAAACAGGTAAGAAACACAAGACCTCTTGAACTAAGATCATGATATGTTATATTAAATTTATATTGTAGCTAATTTGCAGGAAGTAGGCGGTTTCAATCGACGGTGTAACAGAAATGTATGATTTGGCAACGCCTCGTTTGTAAATCACAAGGTAGGCGATGCCGGGGGTTTATTGAAAGCTATTATTAGTTGTGTACTGAAAGCGGGTATTACCTAGCTGTTTTACGACAACCACAAATACGAGGGGTTGCCTGCCAAGCCTATCTTTACCGCTAAATAGAGTAAAACCGCATGATAAAATAAAGACTTATAATGCATTGCAGTTATCATAATTCTATTAGCATATTTTGCGTTACATTATTTTAAAAGGTCACCTACAGGTATCCTTAATGGTTCATAAAATTTATTTGAAACGTCTAAATGCCCTAGTCGGGCTTTAAATCAGATTTAATTGCCTATTACACCCAGCATAATTAGATAATGTTATGACAATAAAAAAGAACTATTTAGAGAACTATGTACAGTTTTAAAAATATTTTATAGCTTGGAGAAAAACATTGATACAGTTTAATAAATCGTGTGATATCTTTTGTGCATAGTAGACGCTACGCAATGCAATGATAATGAGCAGCGTTTGTGCACAATTTTGCGTTTCATTGTATGTTGCCTATACATACGTTCACATATGATTGTAGGTACTGTGGGAACACGTAGTTCAGGGGGATCAAACGCTATATTCAAACAGCGTTTAGATTAACTGAATCTATTTTAGAATAAGTATTTTACATTATAACAATAAAATTAATAATCTATCTGTCTAGAAAAATCATATTGAAGTATAAGACGTTTGCTTGGATGTTCGAAAGGAATAAATTAATAATTATGACAGGCCTGTGCTACATAGGACAAGGTTACATATATAACTTCTACAGTACCTACCTTAAAATTCTTGTTCACCAGCGCCTTCATATTGTCCTCCAGACCCCTATCCAGATCATCAGACATCTTTCAGGCTGTTTTTTATAAATATAACGTGCACTATAAAACTCACTACTATACTATTGTATGGAAACAAGTTTTTTCAGACAGCTGTGCTGCTGGGGACTTTGTTGCGCCACTTCTTCTTCCCAGCGAAGCACTAGGAAGTGGTGTAGGGCGGGCGTTTTGGGGGACTTTCTTATGTAATTTTGATGTTCGAAAAGTGCTGATTCTCAACCTAATTTAAATATTTGACTTTTGTTTTTTACCTACTCTAGTTTTCGTGTCCGACGTTGTCGGGACAACGTTTTTCAGTAATATCAGAGTCATAACATAATATAATGCTTTTATTCCCCGAACGGCTAGGCAGAGGTGTGCCTATAATATAACCACATTTCGCCATGTATGTTTAAGTCCCATGTAATAGGGGTGAGCCTATTGCCATCAACTGGGTACAAATCCAGACTCCAGGCAGCTGCTGAGAAATTCCAGATGGAAAAACCCAACAATTTGCCCGACCCGGGAATCGAACCCAGGACCTCATACTCAGCAGTAACTCTTGCAACCACTAGACCAATGAGGCAGTAATACCTACCAAAGCCTGAAATCACGAAAAAAATCTACTGTTTTATACATTTTTAACCGACTTCAAAAAAAGGAGGAGGTTCTCAATTCGTCGGAATCTTTTTTTATGTATGTTCCCCGATTTCTCGAAGACGCCTGGACCGATTTGGAATTTTTTTCTTTTGTTTGAAAGGGTATACTTCCCAAGTGGTCCCATGATCATCAGGTCAGAATCTGATGATAGGATCCCAGGGAAATCGAGGGAATCCCTCAAATTTTATTGGCAAACCTATAGCGTTTTGGATATTTTTTAGAGTAACCTGAGCATTTGCTCTTGGA
Source organism: Gortyna flavago (assembly GCA_963669345.1). Taxonomy (NCBI): domain Eukaryota; kingdom Metazoa; phylum Arthropoda; class Insecta; order Lepidoptera; family Noctuidae; genus Gortyna; species Gortyna flavago. The sequence goes on from OY770144.1 coordinate 7,691,305, forward strand.
AATCATCATTTGGTAAAGTGGAGCTGATGATGAAGACCACAGACGACCATCGGAACTAATTAATGATAAATATTTCACGGGATGCGATTCGATTACTTTAATATGGTTGCTAAGCAATTTATGCTCGTTACAATGCGTGTGGTGGTGGAGTGGAATTCTCCAGGTTCTTACCAGGAGAACTCCTCAAAAATTAACGTCCCAGCATCGGGAAAAGCAATATTTTGTAAAAGGTGATGAGCGGTTGACGTTAGGATATTGTAACTTAAGTAGATAAATTACAAACTCTCTCACTAAAAAGTGAAAAATAAACACTTGTTTACAAAAAAAACAACCGACTTCCAAAAAAAACTACGAAGTTATAAATAACTTTTATTACGGGAGTCGGTGTCAATAAACGAAAATACAGAACCAACGACACCGACTTCCGAAATAAAAGTTATTTATCACTTTGTAGTTTTTTTTTGGAAGTCGGTTGTTTTTTTTGTAAAAAAGTTTTGGTCAAGTAGATATTGAACTTTCAGAGTTGGTCCCATAGTGAAAGTTGTTCATATTCATGGGTAGAACACCCTGTAAAAATTTGGAACCGGTAAAAAAAACATCTTGTCGTCGTCAGAAACACTTTAATAGTAGGTATCCTTAATGTCTTATTATAATTAATCCCCTCAAAGAAAAAAATATTTTTGAAAATGAGTCAACCAAACCTACCTACTTCCTTGCAGCAAAATTACATACTTTTTTACCCAACTCGAATTATTTCTGAGAAATAAACTATGCAATATATTATCCTTAACAAAGTTATTAACGAGAGAATATATTCTCCAATGACACGTAAAAGGTTGGAACTACCATAATCCGTTATAATATCATTAAATTGTTTATGGAGTGTGTCGTTGGAAGCTTTTCAATGCTGCAAATTAATAAAAGTCGATGACGAAGGGAACAAGGAAATAATAAGAAAAGTGCTGGCTCTATTATAATAATGAATTTATTACGAGGACGTTACAAAAAGTCGCGAGAAGAGATGTGGTACGGCAGATTTTATTTACACTTCTATCTAACCCCCTTAATAATAAACGTATTATATCAGATGAATAGTTGCACACCGATTTCTCTCTTTCAGTGTTTCAGTCGTCAGTAATTTGACATTCGAAAGAAGACAAAGCGTTGCGTAACTATACAGACGCTATACAACGTTCATTAGTAAGGGTGTAATAATAAAAAAAGAGGTAATTTGTATGTAGAAGTAATCATCGTAAATATTGATCCGATTCTGAAAATTCTTGCTTTAATGGTAAGCTACAGTATTGCCGAGTGTCATAGGATATATTTTATGGTAAAATAAGAAATTCACGCGGATTAAGTCGCGGGGAAAAGCTAGTCTAAACTAATATTATAAATAGAAAAGATTTAATTTTTTGTATGTTTGTTTGTTACGCTTTCACGATAAAATTTCTGAACGGATTTGGATGAAATTTGGCACATGGGTAGAACATGACCTGGATTAGGACGTCGGTTACATAGGGTACTTTTTATCCCGATACTCCCACGGGATCGAGACTTATGCGGGTGAAACCGCGGGGCGCAGCTAGTCGTATATAAAATACAAAGTCGATTAAAAATCGTACAAATTGTGACACATGTACGTGATAGGCCTGCTGGTAGTATGAAAATAGTTTTATGGTAGATGCTCGCGGTCTATTTTAATTGAATGTCACTTTTGACGTAGACGGTAGGTTCTAGAGAAACTGGATGTCTTTCAATATCCCTTTTAGATTCAAGTATGGCATGTAAAATGATTGGCATTTCATTTTATTTTCATGTGATGTAAAGAAATACACCGCTATATTATTTAGTATTAGAACCAAATGAGACATTTTAGAATTAGCATTTCGAAATGACCTGTAACAGCCTCGTGCCGATATAAGGAAAAGCCTTTACCAATGCAGTGGGACAAATATACAGGCCGTTGTTTAGTCTGTAGCGAGGCGGAGGTGCTGTTAAAATTTTTCAGCTTTGTTTTTTAGCTGAAAAAAATCGCAGCACAACAATGCCTAGATGCAGCCTTAGCATGTTCCGAAATCAGACAGTGGTTAATCCAGGATCTCTCACGTTCTCCTACACATTTATACCAGTTGTAATAGCTTTGAAATGTGGGCCAAGTTTGTCTCACTATGTCCGCTCGGCAAAGCTTAAAGCCCGACCGGTTGGCGGGTCGTTGACCCCGCAACCTACTGGCTGTTTACCCCGTACAATTCGCGAGATCGTTGGAAAACTACTAAACTATCCTTTACTTAACTCTCAGAACGCGATACCGGGTATTTAATGGCTACCGAGTAACCCCCTTATTAATAAACGTATTGTATCAGATGAATAGTTACACGCCGATTTCTCTCTTTCAGTCGTCAGTAATTTGACTTTCGGAAGAAGAAGACAAAGCGTTGTGTAACTATACAGACGCTATACAACGTTTATTAATAAGGGGGTAAATGTATTACTTTCCTCAGTGCCCTCCAAAACTTAGTTGACATTTTTCCAATTCAGCTGTGATTTAAAATAAAAAATAACCCGGGAATCCTAGTTATATTTTATGATAACTCATAGGTAGAGTCAATAAAATGTTAAAATAATATATACGCTTTAAAAAAAATACAAAAAAAAAACAATTAAAAAAACAGAAAATATTTTAAATTAAAATGCGGCATCACTGCTGAAGGGGAACAATGTCAACTAACTTTTGGAGGGCACTGTATTTACCTACATGAGCACGTTATATTCACAGTTCCTTTAAATATATTGCTAACAAAAGGCGTTGTTAATGTTAGTCGACATGTAAATAGATGTTAATGATGATGATGAAGATACTGAACCTCTAATAAATAAACATGTTCAATTTCATAGTTAAACCGCGATAGCCTACGAATATAAAAATGTAAACGCATAAACATAAATCGCTAAATGTCATTTCTTTAGAAGCACTAGTGAAAATATCTTTGAAACCGACTATAACTTACCATGACTTTGACATTTATGTATTTACTAAGATTAGTATAAAACACGAGTATTTAAGTATATAAGTTTTATTATTATCAACTGCTTGGCTCCTACCACTTGTTAGATGGACTTGCAAGATCGCTATTTCACTTCAAGATGGCGAACTCATCCATCATCTGCCTAGCCTTTTCCCAACTATGTTGGGGTCGGCTTCCAGTCTAACCGGATGCAGCTGAATACCAGTATTTTACATGAAGCGACTGCCTTTCTGACCTCCACAACCCAGTTACTGGGTAATACGATACCCCTTGGTAAGACTGGTTGTCAGACTTTCGGGCTTCTGACTACCCGTAACGACTGTCAAAGATCCACGAATGACAGCCGGGACCAACGGCTTAACGTGCTTTCCGAGGCACGGAGGGGTCTCGATATGTAAAGATGGTCACCCATCCACAGACCAACCGCGGCAAGCGTAGCTTAACCTGATTGATCGACCTGTGCGGCTGTTATTATTTAGCCACGGGCCCCTCAATTTCAAGATGGCGAACTATGGGTGTAATATAGGTACTCGTCTGCCTAACCCTTTGGAGAATATAGGCGTGATTTTATGTTATGTTATCATGTTTAGATACAGATATGCGTAGAGATTTTCAGCTACCTACTCATGTTATATAATATCTATTTATTTAAAAATATTTTATAATCTAGAGTGACAACAATTTACTAGCGTGTTGTATTTACATGTTGTATCATTTCAGTCGGATGAGATATCATCTGCCTAGCCTTTTTCCAACAATGTTGGGGTCGGCTTCCAGTCTAACCAGATGCAGCTGAATACAAGAAGCGACTGCCTATCTGACCTCCACAATCCAGTTACTGTGTAATACAGTACCCCTTGGTAAGACTGGTTGTCAGACTTTAGGGTTTCTGACGACCCGTAACGACGGCCAAAGATCCACGATTGACGGCCGGGACCGTGCTTACCGAGGCACGGAGGGGTCTTGAATTGTAAAAATGGTCACCCTTACACGGACAAACCGCGGCAAGCGTAACTTAAGCTAATCGATCGACCCGCGCGGCTGTTATTACTTAACCAGAAGCCCCTCCATGATCATATAATACGAAAATACACGTTTTTTTTCATTTAAATTAATTTGTAATCTACAGTTATGATCTACCTACTATTGAAATAGTAGTAGACTAAGTAGAGGATTATATTTATCTGACGAGTGCACTTAGATACGGCGTCGTCAACGCTTAATTAACATATTTCAGTGTTATCGGCCGGCGCACACAGTGTTACACAGATGAAAGCACGGAGTGCATTCAGTCGTTCAGGTGCGTTCTGTGTCCGGCTAGTTTGAAAATGCCGCGTGTCGGCTTTTACGTACGCGTTACATGACGTGCCGACTAGAAATGGCGACTGCTTTCGCATTCCTCGCTTGCATAGAAGTGCATGCACAAGTTCAAGGCTGGTCGAGTCCCGCTTCCCATTGCATGTGCATACGCATTAATTCAGCTCACAAACACGACTACCACCATTGTCTATCACTCGAGAACCGGGGTCGACGAACCCATAAAGGATTAATGACACTATTGTGGGGAGTTATAATCGTGTCTTTCATTTTTCTGCTACCACCTGCGGGTATGCTTATTTCCCGCGGTATGGGTTTATTGCTGAACTGTAATTTCAGTGTAACTAAGTGTGTGGGTAGCCTGCCAATAAAATTCGATTCTGTACAATTTAATATTGCCATTTCTTTAAAGCTGGCTATACACCTTGCGATTTATCGTGATTCGTCAGGTAAATCGTGATTGGCTTATGGAAAATTGCAGTCTGAAAAGGATTTGTAGTTTGTGCCAAGGTTTTTTTTATTGTTCTTTTTTAAAGCCTTTACATTATCTAATAGTCTCGGGTCTACTGAATTTATCGTCCATTGAATTAGAAATCATCATGTAAATTGATGACTGAGCGCTCTGGTGTGTGAAAGGCTTAAGTCCTCGGAACAAAGAGTATCTAACACAATTATCAAACTGCATTTTGGCTTGTGTTAATCAACAGTTCTAAATTAAGAAATGTTTCGAAGTCCATTTGAAGTTATTATAAAATATTATATAAAATAATTTTTGCTGTCTTTTATGTTGTTCTCATTTATATTTAACTCATTTAAGAGGACATGCGATCGAAGAGACTTTTAAAAATCCTAAGAAAAAAGTCGTAATTCGTGGTTTGGCCCTTGCCTATTTCCTCCTCCAATATTGGATCAATTTAAAAGATGTTTCATAAACTGAATAAGAAGGATATATACTGTGTCCTTATGTTTTTCTTTTTTCATTAATTTAATAGTTGTCAAATTTGTACACTAGGCCTCTGTTGACAGCGGTTTAAATCGGCATTTTTTTGAGGGTACTAGTAATTATTATTCTGAAAAAAAAAAATCATTGCTTTATGGTCATTAACCAGAAAGAAAACAGGCGACAGCGTTTCTATGGAGAAACGACCACCCCCTTTTCCTCTTAATATATATCTTATTTAAATATCGTCCTATTAATACAGGTCTAATTATAAGCTTCATTTGTTTTAACGATATTGAAAAACTGAAGTAAAACCATTTACTAAAAGGAAGCTCTCAGTTTTACGAGTATCTATCGATAGAGTAGAGTGTATATTCTCGGGTATGCAAATGATATGTCGTCATATTATCAATTAGGTGTTTATATTGACTTCCTGTTTATAATAATGTTCTGCATTATTTTGTGTAAGTAGTTGAGGTAGGTCCATGTTTCTGATCTTGAAAAAACAAAGACGTGACTTGAATCTATGTATGTGTCTCGTATAATGTTTATCTAGATTTAAATGTGACCAATTGCTTTTTTATGTTACACTAGCGCGCCCCGCATCTGTTTGGCACGGTTTTTACGATTTGACAAAACTTCGAAATTCCTTTATTATCTCGTTAGTTTAAAATTAATATATTATAAGTAAATTCATACCTATAGGTATAATTATATAACATACCACCACATAGACCTTCCGAAATTAGGTAATTCTCTAATTGATGCGATCATAGACAGATACAAAAAGGGACTTTCATTTATAATATATAAGGTCTATCTATTCATACATTAAATCTCTTAAGGGGTTATTGTATTCATCATTACGAACAACTTTTACTATGGGACCAAATCAGCTGTTCCCTACATTTTGACGAGTTATGCGAACATAAATGTAGGGACAGCAATTTTTTTTTTGAGGGAACTCATAACGTCCGGAGTTGACTTGAGGAAGATTTGCAGCCGATAAATTGCAGGGACTGAGCCTTGCACTATTATTATCTGAAGTTATATCGTGGCTTCTACGAATACAGGCGAGATATATATATTTGTTACTTATTGTGAATAAGGACTAGTAATATTATGAAACTTTTTCCTTAACTTTACTGGAGATGGATCCGGTATTATCCTTACGTCTACCTACTATTATAAGCACCGAAGTTTATTGACGCGTGAAAGAGATATAAAACTAAATCGAGACCCTAAAGTTAAAGGTACAATTTAAATGTAAAACAGGTATATTTACTTATAAAACGTGAGACAACAATTATGTGGAGTCTTTGAAAATCGCCGCTCACGCTAGCCTTGCGATTTAGATAGTCACTGTCCAGGCGTTGCGCCAAACTGTTTACACACGGCACGAGATTTGCAGAGTTTAGTCTGTGCGACCACGAATAGGGCTGGTGTGTCTTGATAGTTACGATGAGACTTTTTTCGTCGGAGTTCAGAATGTTGGCAATATTTGCAAAATTATTGGTTTTGGTTCAGCTCAGCCAAAATGCGATCTCTGTGAGAATATTGCGTTCTATTGGTAGCATACAGCTTTTATTAAAAGCTAGATCATTTTATCCTTCTTTAGTTTTTCTTCTTGAGCAATGGTATTACGTTTTTATATTAATAGAATATTATGTATTTGTGATTTGTATTTTGGGACTTGGTTCCTTAGCAAATAAATAAATTATTGTTTATTTGATAACGTTAACATAACAAGATAGCTCTGTCAATAAAATCTGAATGATGCCTGTCTCCCTATTTTCGTCAATATCATTGGATGTTTGCCCTATTTATTTTACCTACAGAGACTGCACGTCAAATTACAACTACCGAGAGTTGGTACCGGACCGTTAGCAAACCACTGAAGTTCCGCTATATAGTTCCAAGACAATATGTTTTTAATATGCAATGTCTTTTTTATGTAAATAGGCAATTCACCTTTGTGAATATTTTACGGCATACCTTGATCTCTCGGTTGTTTTGTACTGAAAGAATCAAGAGTTGATTTATCGGGGTTCATTTCAAGAATAACTGCAGCAATATTAGTTTCATCTGTTTTTTCAAATAAGTTTTAACTGTAGATTTCTACTCGTTCACCTGTTGCTGGAAAATATAATTGTGAAGACATTAGTTAATAGCTAAGTTGGTAATTTCTAAAATGTCATAGCTCTGATGATTGAAATGGAAGTATTTGAAAGCCATGCTGTCATTTATATTTTTCATGTAAAGGCCGATGGCGAGATAAGATGCAAAATGAGGATTGTGTGTAAGAATGAAACAACCTTAAGGACACAAGGCGATTTTCTCAACAGCAGATTTACTAATGAAGGCTGTCGGTGTTACATCAACTGTCATCCTCCCAATTGTGACTTCTTTTAGCCTGCTCGATGGACTTCAGGATTCTACCTTGAGCAATGTGCATTCAGGTAATCGCGTTAGCTTTACTAGGCCGTCAATCTACCAGGCTGGTCTTATTTCGATAGATACGCTTGTCCCTCAGTCACTTCAGCTTATTGATCCTCAATACTATCGTAGTAAATCTGGCTCCATTCCAGATTCATCGTAGCAAATCTCATGAATTAATTCAACTTTGTAGACTACTCGCTCTACCAAACTACCGGACATAGGCCTTTCCGAAATAAAGTGTTAAGGCCCGTAGTCACTACGGTAGAAAAGCGGGTCAGTGACCCAAGCCGGTCCTTTTGCATCGATGATGCTAGCTGTTCTCCGAACGCGACATACATCACGTTCCTAACATACTCGTCTAAACATTTTCATGTATTTCAAATACAAATTAGCACCGATTCTGCCAATATGTTCGGTCTATTTCGACGCCCTTGCGAACTGTACGTCTGTTTGTTTTACTGCATTGACACGGTTAATGCCTATGTCAATGTTTATATTACGGATTTCGTAAGAGTTGCGTGTAAGTATATGTTAACGTTCGCAAAGGAAGTATATCAGTCAATAACTTTGATGTCCTTAGGTATTGTGTTTATGTCTGAAATAGGCACGTCTATTGTCATCGTTGATTCAACTCGAATCGAGGACAAATAAAAAAAGCGCAATTCATACTAAAGTCAAAATCTAAATAATATAGGTTAGCTACAATGGTTAGGCGGATCACACAATGTAACAACGCGCCACGCAACGGGGCACGGTAAACGGAGCCAAACTCCCCGAGTTTTTATTGAATTATTATGTAAAAAATCACGCGCGGGGGCGCGTTATCTGCGCCCCGTCGCATTACGCATTGTAACGTGTAATTCGCCTTACCGTATCTACTACAATCCTTTGGGTTTAATAAATAAATATTATAAATAATACCTACCGAGTTCTGAAGAAGAGGACGTGTTGCTGTGGAGAATTTAGCGCCACATCTTCCTAGCTCAAGCACTATGAAGTAGGTATTGAAGGGTAGGTTTTTGGCGGCTGTCTTTTGTAACTTTTGGCGATCAAAAAGAGATCCTTATTTTAATAAAAGACTTTGATTCATGATTATATTTTTTTTATAAAGGCGAAAGTTTGTGAGTGTGTGTGTGTTTATATGTTAGTTACATCTTCACGCTCAAACGTATGGACCAGTTTTGATAAAATTTTGTATGGAGGTAGCTGACACCCTGGAGTAACATATAGGCTACCTTTTATTCCGATATTACCACGGGATCGACACTTATGCGGGTGAAACCGCGGGGCGCAGCTAGTATTTAAAATCTGTTGTAACTCCAGTAGTATAAAACGCTTTAGAAAGGTCGAAACTCCCAACTGCAACAGTTTAAAGAGTCTTAAGTGACAGTGCGTGGCAGGGCTAAGCCATAATTTTTAATGTGCTATTGTAGTCTGAGCCACTGGACTATGCGGTCTCCATTCTATGGTTTCCTTATACTTATTGGAGTCCTGTTTTGCTTTGAAAGGACAACATTCTTAAATGCAGAATTGCAAAATCTGTCTCTTTTGCATACATTACTATATCGCCGTCTATCACTGAACATTGACCATTCCCGTAAATCATTATAACAAGGCAAATTGCTGACGTCAGGTTACTGATTGCAAATTGCAATGATGATTAATTGATGATGATGATTGAATGAAGTATGATATTAGCTTCCTGCTCTTGTTTGTTTTATTGTACGTGTAATTGTTTGTTGCACGATACCTATGTCTCATCAATTGATTCAAACTAATGTTCTCATAACTTTGCCAATATTGAAGCCTTGTTTAAGATAGGAAACTTTGATAGGTATTCTGTAAACAAAATTGACTTTAGATTCTTAACAAAGAAGCATTTACGCTTGTCACAAGTTTGCATTTGAATTTGTTTTAGTTATTGGAAACCATATGTCGTCTCGCCTGACGAAAATTTGATATTGGCCGTATCGATATGAATCTTCGTTCTACGACATATTACTAATGCAATACTTATCTGTCTATCAACGCGATATGAGATTTTGTTATCTTCTCCGCTCACATTTAATAAATACAGGAATACAAGGATACCGCAAATTGCACTACAATTTATCTTTAAGTGTTTCTCATAAACATAACAATAAATAAATATACCTAAAGCTAGCCAAGTATACCGAAGTAGAATAGCGGTTAAAGATGTGTGGCTAGTCTAAATTAAATAAACAAAGTGGTTACAGCGGCTTTATAGTACAACTCACTGTTGATAGTAGGAAAACTAGGTAAATTGGGAATGCTACTCGTAGACGTTTTATATCCAGGAAACCACTGTTACCATGTACCATGAACCAATGTGGATATAGGGAAATAAAATAATTGAAATTCAATTGAAGCTAACAAAACGATCAATCTATGATTAGGTAGGGAGTCAACAAATGGTATCAATATATGTATTTGATTATATCCTTATTCAATATGTCATAATGATAAATGACGATCATTCAGTTTTTATTATTCTATTTTTCAATCGATCCATCTCAATAATGTTATGCACACGAATTCCGCTCTATTTCACCTCGGATTTCACATGATTCTAAACACGCGATCAAATGGAAGCCTGAAATATATTGCTTATTAGTCTTATGTTGACTCATTTTGAAATATAGCTGTTTTATAACATAAAGGATCCACACGCTTTTATATAAAGTGTTTCGTGACTCCTCGTTTCATTATTAATTTCGGATATTCATCAAAGCCATGTTCAGATTTATATGACACCCTTGCAAATACATCAGTCGCATTCAACACTGATGAAAGATAGCAAAATGCGAGCCTGAGTGCTTACCGTTGGCCCGACCCGTGACAACTCAAAAGAGAGAGGTGGCTAGGCAATTGGTGAGACTGGGGGAGGTAGCACACGGCAACATGGAAGCGCATTGTCGCAACGGACGGCCGGCGCAACGGCCGCGCGTATAAGCCTGCGCACGCGCTTACCGCAATACCGCCTCAACGGCCCGGTAGCTTTGACGACCCATACGATACTAGTGACGATTACCGACTCGCGATAACCGAAACTCTGAGTGTTTACAAATTTTATAGGTAAAGTGTACGAGTTTGCCGGGAGAGTGTATGTTGTCGCCGCTCGAATGTCGCAATGTTTGTTGTCGTGTTTTGTGTTTTCCTTTTTTGCATGTTGTTTTAATTTTATAATTGTTTTTGACTACAACTTCATGAGGTTGATTACGTCTGCGTTAAGTTAAATATTTTTATTATAGCATTTTTTGTTGCGTTATGCTCGATTGCGGAATCCAATCTAACATCATAGTACCCGTACCTTTATTATTAATATTGTTTTTATTCAAAAATTTAATTATAAAATAAATTGTATGTTACCTATTAGATACGCATTGTAAATAACATGATTAAATCATTCAAATGATATCGTAGTCCAATGCTTGAAATGATATCGTGTTCACTTTGCTAACTTAAATAGTCAATTCAAAGCCAGCAAATATTCATTATAATAGACAATGCCTACTAAAGCCCATAAGGCTTTGGCGATTAATTTCAATACGCAAAAAGCGATCTAATGCAGTCGTGCTTGAGGCGATCACGACTTGCTCTAGCTATGGTAGAAATTCGATAGCCATTGTGCGTTTGTGGGTCACCAGCGCTCTGAAGAGAATCTTTGTTTTGTCTCGCTATAAACTATACCCACATGTACAATTATGAGACGTAACGCGAATAACCTTAATCTCTTCGAGGAACACATCGCCAGTAATGACGTAAAATGTCACTTAAACTTAACTGCCTGCACTCATGTTTCGAGTGGCATTGTTATAAAGATCTTATAAATTGCTTCAGTTATATCACTTGACAATGACACTGAACTTGATCGAATTGCTTTTTAATCTAGATTTCTCGAAACTTCTATCGTCGTCATAGTTTCTCCATAACATGGGTGTGTGAGTCTGAGCGAGATGGGAAAAGGTCGTTTGATCCGACATTAGGGCCAAATGAAGTGGTAGGCTCGTTAGCGCGCACCTGCTTTCTCAAGGAGGAAAACGAGGAATAAAACCCACTACCGCTCTATTTGAGGACAAGGGAATTATAAATAAAATGCAACTGACCTATGTTTTCATGTCTAAAGATGGCATGTGAGTAATGAGAGTTCTTGATTGATGGTTCTGTATTTACTCATGCTGTATTACTTTGAACGAGTATAGATGAAAGATCTTATTTTCTATTAATTTATAGTCTATTTTTGCGTAACTTTAATCTTTGCTTTGTGTTTCAATTATGTTTAATAAAAAATTTTGTTTCTACTTAGCTTTTGCAGAGCTACAGATTGTTTATTATTTCTCACTCATTATAGTATGTCTGAATTTGGCTAGGTCTCGATCTATCTAATATGGCTGATGTCATTCGTGGTTCTTAACAGTTGTTACGGATCGTCAGAAACCCGAAAGTCTGACAACCAATCTTACCAAGGGTTATCGTATTACCCAATAACTGGGTTGTGCAGGTCAGATAGGAAGTTGTTCCATGTAAAATACTGGTATTCAGCTGCATCCGGTTAGACTGGAAGCCGACCCTAACATAGTTGGGAAAAGGCTAGGCAGATGATGAATTAATAAGCCAATTAATGCTTGCATTCCCTTTCCACAAGTCACAATTCAGTCCAACTTTCTGTCAGTAAAAATCTGCAAGGTGCGATCACTCTGTACAGTACAACCAAATCATTGGACTTACACGTTCCCATCAATAATAATACGGCTTGGCGAGTGAACCGTTCTTATTATTACTAATTATATTCATGTCATAGGCCTTGAGCACTGCCAAAGAAATTGCAACGTATTCAGTCAACACGACGTCTCACGTCCTGTTCAACGAAGATAAATGATCTAAAGTTACCTTGTTGTCGGTCCGAGATTCGAAGGTTACTTCATACAAATTGAAGGGAACTATTACATGTAAACGCACAACAAAAAGATCAAACCCTTTTCTCGTTTAAGCTCGCCCCTGACAGAAACGTTTGACCTTAAACTTTAAACGTTGAATTACGTTCTTCGCTTGATGGACCCTTCAAAATATTGTACCTTTATATCTTCAACTGTCTCTATAATTAATTGGCCTTTACTTCTTACAGCGTTTTGCACATTATCGTAAACCGAAGTGAAGATGAGTGAATCGTTTTAAAGAAGCCATGCCGTACAAAGTTGGAACAACATTTTTAGCCGCGCTAATATTAACCCTAAACGTTCTAAGAAACAGTAAAGACATCCTGTAGACATTTAATATCGTCATTTGAACGATGAAGTCTGCACAATAAACAACATTATTGTCTTTGCTTGTACATAATGTATGTACAATAGTAAAGTAGGGCCGGAGGCGTGTGTGGACGTGACTCACTTACCGTGGGTGTCTCATTTCGTATGCGCAGGCGCAACGCCTAGGAAGTGCATTCGTGTTCGCACATTGGTACTTGCTTGCGTAATGTTCTGTGCGAAATATTTTTTATGATATTAATTTGTTTCAAATTATTGACCATTTCATCAACATTACGCATCTCAAGTTTCAATGACCGCGCACATTTAAAAATGGCGCTCACGTAGTGTTTCGTGTTTTATTTGATTTCAATTAAGCTAAAGGTTAATCTAACCAAACACGAGCCTTAACTGACAACCATAAAAAATAAATGCAGTCATTGACTTTTCGATGGTTCCGGATTCAATTAATTTAGTAATTATTCAAGATGCGATCATTCCAAACTGTAATTTTCTTTCAGATTTTTTTCTCGACATGTGAATTGCCGATTTATCCACTAGTATTCCTTGATAGGTTATTGAACTTTTTTTTTAAACTTAAAATAAAAGTCTTCTTTTTAGAATATTTTACCTGAAACACTGTGGACTCGAAAGTACATAGTCGGCTGCGAATAGAATGGCGATAGTTCGATTTGCATTTAAACAGTGCCGATCGACACATTAAGTTTAAATACGGACGGCAATAAAAATGTTAATCAGTTTAATTACGTATTTCACCACGAGGATGTGTTTGTTTTGATTTGGTAAATGCATCGGTATTAAACTGTTTTTAATAAAGCTGCTTGCCTGTTACTACCCAAAATAGCATAAATTAAAAGAATGCATGAGTAGGTACCTATCTGATTGCTACTATACGGTAAACCGCGATTCTCAAAAAAAATGTGGGTCCAATATCGATCAGCGTCCGGTTTGTCATATCACTTTCCATTAACGGTAAAATTTTACTACAAGTACGTGACTATGAAGTAATTAAAACGGTCCGCTTTTGACCGCTAAGCGCTTTTTTAACTGTAACTGCGGTTCTCTCGGAAAAAAATCGCGGATAGCGAATTGACGACCTTATCAAAACATGCTGCGCTCTCAGGTCGTTGAACCCGCGTTTTGTTATTGCCCGATCTAATACTACAATAGTACTTGGAATTCCTATCGAAGTATTTGTATTATTGTCGTTGAATTTGTACTGCAATTGTGTACACCACAAATGCTATTCCACATACCGATTATGTTCATTGGCCTGAGTGGCACTACTGTATATGACAATGATGCAGATTATTAAGCTTGTAAATAAATGAGGGTGATGACACTTGAATAGGCCTACGGTATAACAAGTTTCGATGACAGGCATATAATTTTATTGTTTCGTGAACCAGATCAAAATGTTAGAGTCACCGTTAGGTGTGAATGTGCCGATAGCGGAAATACTTGATAGTTTCATTAGTCCCTATTGAATGGCTTGATGGTTATGAGGTATTTACGGTAGCTGGCTGACCGTGCAGAAATTGTATAAACTGGGACTAAAAACACTTTTAAAAGAAATTCTAAGTTGGAACCGAACTATTGAACTTTCAAACCATAACCTAATATAAAACAACAATAAATAATGTTTGTTTGTTTATTTAAATTAACTTATTCATTAACTATCATATTATGACAGCTACCATCTGCTGTAGGCATTTGATATCAATTCCGAGAACTATTGGCATACGTGAACGATGCATCACTGGTCATAATAAAGATAGAAGATACGAAAAAGATTCGTAAATTATTATGCAATGACAATGCACCATTATGTAATAAGTACTGCTAAGTATATGTTTTATAGCATTTCGGTTTTCGCACGGTATGGTGGGATTCCTGAAGATGGAGTGGAGATGTCTAATAACTATGAATTTTTATGTAGGTAGGTAAAAAAAGGCACCCCAGTTTGCAGGATGGTCACCCAAGAGCCCCATCTGAAAAAATACCCTATATATAATATTTTTAGGCAGCTTAGAGCTGTTTGGCTTTCAATGAAACAGGGCAAGAAAATCATAATTTCAGCACAAAATAAATTAATAATTTACCAAGAACAAGGCACTCGTTACCCGTGGTCCCGGTGGATCGACCCATTACCTGGTCCATGGGTAAATTTCATTCACCGTGGTTCCATGGCATTATGGCATTAGGCAAGGCACTGTTACCAAAATCCTGTTACCAAAATGAAGAATAATACCGACAAATTGTGCGTATAAACCAAACGCTCACTATTTCTAGTTTTAGTGTGACTAGTTAGTGCCAGTTGTTAGATGAAATATGGCTTATAGGCGGACGTAACAACGGGCCAATTAATAACTATAATGCCTGCTTTGTTCCTGCATTATCGGTGTACTGTTGACCGAACTCGTGCCCAAACTCGTGACTGATGTATTGAAAGGAGCTGTGATCGAATATAACGACTATCGGGGTATTGTAAACAATTAAATTCTTATTGTGTCGGAAATGTCTGTGGAGTTTTTAAACTCTTAATAATGACAAAGTAGAGTTTTGTTTTTATTTGCCATTATTGTCCCACTGCTAGAGGCCTCCCTATTGTCCTTCCACCTCTCTCTGTCCAGAGATGCCAAGGACCAATCTTTATTAAAGGAGTCCAGCTTATCCCGCCATCTCCTTTTGGGCCTGCCGCGATGTCGTTTGCCAACTTTGTTGCTGGAAACATAAAATTCAAGACACTAAAGAATTCGAAAACCTTCCTTCATATTTAATACAGTAAACTAAATTAAAAATAGAATAAGACTGGTCTTCAGTAAACGTGAAGTATCTACGAATATGGACGCTGTTATTAGGTCAGCATGCTCCTTCCATCCAATACATGGATTAGAAGCTTGTTGTCCCAAGCGAATTGAAGTTCGGCATAGGATTAGACACGAACTGTTACAAGACTTACAAGTAGTTATAGTCTCGCAATTGCTTTTGACATCAATTCCTAGGAAATTGAAACTTCACTATGGTTAAAAATATGAACTGTCACAAAGACAAATAGACCTTGTCGGGTTTGGAGTGCAAGTGACATTCAACCTTAGGGTGGTAAATCATTTAAGAGGTCGACAATATCCACTATAATATTTAACAACGTCAAAGGCTCAGACTCAGTGTATGTAGGTGCAAAGTCCTATTTATTTGCTCGTCGTAGCTCGAGCAAAACATTGCAGCACTGAATAATCAAGGAAACATTACGGTATTCATTGTAATCGATTTTTTGTTGGAAAATAATAAGTACCAGCCACAAAAAGGCAGTAACGAAAAAATACAGTTTATGGCTTATTAAATTATCGTTCCAAGAGCTTGTAAAAGTTAAGCTTCTGCCGAGTAAAATCACAATAATACACTTTTAGGGTTGTCATCATGAAATTTAAACAGAATAATAACGGATAACATTGATTTTATTGACTTCACTCCAATATTAACATAATTTTAACGTTTTAAAAATTAGAGTGGTAAATATTTATGTTTCATAATCACACGTCCGTTTTAATAATTTCAACTTAAACACATTAAAGTGCACACCATATTTCTCGCGGATAATCAAAGCAATTATGCTATTTCGAAGTAATCGGCAAGCTAATTTAAATGATCATAAAGTTTTAAAAGCACTCGGCTTATGTATCATTGGTCTTAGGCTTTTTTCACATGCCGCTGTATTAGTTATCCTTGGATTTGTATAAACCCTTTTTTTTTTTTTTTTAAGGATGGGAAATCATCCAATGACCCCTCCCGCTCTGGGTGGAGCGGAAGGGAGTGTCAGACTCTTACTGACTAAAACCCATCCGTGTTCCTTCCTTAGCCCTTTATGTTCCGGGGCAGCGGTAACCCTTTCGGACAATCCCGCTGCCCCGGCAGGCTTCGGCCCTAACGGGCCCCTCCATGTCTGCTGACATCTCTTTGAGGCGCGCGTGGAACACATACGCGCCGTCCGGCACGGGCCTGGTCCTGATCGGACGGCGAGCTACCCATTACTCGCCGTCCGCAGGCCCGCGCCTACGGTGGCCGGGAGTCGTCACGCGGCTCCCGACGCCCGGAGCGTCTACCGCGGCGGCTGGGACGGGCGGCCCTCTCGGCTCTCTCCCTCTCCCATCCCGCCACCTCCTTCGCTAGCATGACTGCTTCGCAGAAGGAGGTGACTGCCTCCCACTCCCTCTCGCCCCGGACCATGGCTTGGACCAGGGCCGGGCGCGAGAGGTCGCCGCCGCTGCCGATCGCCTCTACGAGGACACGGCGGTGCTCTGCCCAAGCGGGACAGACCTCCACCGTGTGCACCACCGTGTCCTCTGGGCGATCCTCGCAGTGGTGACACCCGGGCGTTTCCTCCCGCCTGATTATGTGCAGGAACCTCCCGAAACATCCGTGTCCGGTGAGGACCTGCGTCAGGCGGTAGGTGAGGGCGCCGTGACGCCTCTCTAGCCACTCCTCAAAGAGGGGCCTTACCGCCGCTATCGCGGCGTGCCCTGCGCTGGGTTGCGACAGTCGCGCTTTCCATGCCGCCATGAGATCGCGCCGGAGGTCCGTCCGCTCCGCAGCAATTTGCCGCGGAAGCGGGTTTTCCCCCCGGCGTAGTGCCTCCGCGCGCCACTCATAGAGGCGCGCGAGGACTATCGCCTCCAGATCCCATGGCGGCAGTCCGGCAAGGAGGCTTGCCGCCTCGCGCGAGATCGTGCGGTACCCCCGTATCAGCCGTATGGCGACCACCTTTTGGGGCGCGTTCAGGTAGTGGGCGGCTCGAAGCCGCAGTGAACGCGCCCACACCGGGGCGCCATACACGGCCATGGACCGCACGACCCCCGCGTAAAGCCTCCGGCAGGAGGCGTTTGGCCCCCAACCCGTACAGCGTAGCAAACTACGCTGACGCCATCAGGGAGGTCTGCCCGCAGCACCCAGTCGTAACCGATGTCCCACAGGAGCGGCCCCAAGACCGATCCCTGCGGGACACCGCACGACATCTCTCGCCGGTTCCATTCCCCATCGCGACCGGGGTAGATGACGGCTCTGTCCGTCAAATACGCCCCGACTACTCGACGGAGGTAGGTCGGCACTCGGTGATACCGGAGTGCCTCCCTAATGCAGCTCCAGGGCAGGGTGTTAAACGCGTTAGCGATGTCTAATGACACCGCCACGACCACCCCACCCCGAGACACCGCGTCCCCCGTCGTGAGGGCTCTCACGCGCATGATGGCGTCCACCGTAGAGCGCCCCTTGCGGAAGCCAAACTGGCTATCCGCAAGATCCGGCCCCGTCCTCACCAGGTGCCCGACGAGGCGGCCCGCAATCACTCTTTCAAAGAGCTTGCCCACCTCGTCGAGCAGCACGATGGGCCGGAATGCGGACGGAGAGTCCGCAGGGCGCCCTGGCTTCCGAATGAGGACCAGCTTCCCCGTCTTCCAACGGAGTGGAAACTGGCCCCTCTCCATACATGCGCTTAAGAGCGCCTCCAGTCGGGGTCCGAGAGCCGTCGAGGCCAGGGCCCAGGCTTTACCCGGCAAGCCGTCGGGCCCTGGGGCGGTATTTTTGGCCTTCAGCCTACCTACCGCCACTCTCAGATCTACCCCGGTCACTTCAGGGATGTCGTCGTCGTCCGCGTGGTCCGCTTCGGACACCGCAATTGGCGGAGCCATGGGCGGGGGAGTATGCTCCGCCCGTGAAGGGAACAGAGCGCTCACCACCTCCTCCACCAGCTGGGGGCGGAGACTCTGCGTCAGCGGGGGGGCCCAGGTGCGGAGTTTATTCCGCACCATTTTGTAAGGGCGCCCCCACGGATCTCTGTTCAGAGTCTCCACCATCTCCTCGCGGGCCAAATTCTTGGCCCGCTGAACAGCTTCTTGGAGGGCGGTCTTCGCCGCTCTGTACCCCTCGTACAGCTCCGCCTCCGCGGCTTCCGCATCCGGAGGGCGGATGCGGAGCCTGCGGTGCCTGGTGTACAGGTGTCGCGCGTCAACGCACGCCTTGCGTAGCGCCTCTACCTCCTGCGACCACCAGTACACCTGACGTCGGGCGCATCCTGGCCGGACTCGGGGCATTGCCACGTCACAGATCTCGGACATGGCCTCCCGGAACCACTCAGCCTCGTTTTCAATGTCGGCAGGCCTGTCTGGCGATGACACCCAGGCCTGCACGATTGAGGCTTCCAGGAGAAGCTCCCGGTCCAGCTGCTTCAGCGCCCACCGCGGACCACTCGGGGCCTGTTGGACCGGCGCGCTGGAGGTCTGGGCGGAGACGTCGATCCGGATATACCGGTGGTCGGAATAGGTCTCCACCTCCTCCATGACGCGCCAGTCAATAACCTGCTGTGACAGACCGGGGCTGGCGAACGAAATGTCCACCACGGACTCCCCCCGCATCCGCACACACGTAGGAACAGAACCCCGATTTAGGACGACCAGGCCTGTTTCCAGAGCCCAGTCCTCCACCATCCTTCCCCGCATGTCCGTGTAACGGGAACCCCAGGCCAAATTTTTGGCGTTGAAGTCCCCGAGCACTAACACGGGGAAGGACTGGTTTCGGACGACGACATACAACTCTGTTAGAGAGTTGTGGAACTCGGCGAGAGTTCGGCTCGGAGAGAAGTACACCCCCACTACTACTATCTCTCCGAACCGTGCTGCTACGCACCCCTGTCCCTTCGTGACACCTTCGAGGGACGGGGTACCGGCGGCAGCCGACGATAGTATGGCCACTGAGCCGCTCAGGTCCTCCACCCAGTCATCCCTGGGCGGGACAAAGTACGGCTCAGCGACCACGGCGATGTTGATCGACCACTGCGCCACGCTCTGGAGCAACAGGTCCTGAGCGCAGGCGCAGTGGTTGATATTCGCCTGGAGGAGACGTAATGGAGCTATTATTCCTCCATTACAGTCCCCTCTCGGGCCTCTTGTGAGGCAGCGGCGGCGGTGGCGGCGGCGACGGTGGCGGCGGCGACGGCGGAGGTGGCGGCGGCGACGGTGGCGGCGGCGACGGCGGAGGTGGAGGTGGCGGCGGAGGGCCTGCCCTTTCCTCTGGATCCGGCGGGTGGAGCGCAGGATTTGCTCCCCGCCCGGTGGTCGGCCGGCTTGCCAGCAGCCGCACATGCGACGCAGTGCGGCGCGGCGCTGCACGAGCCGGCCATATGACCGGGCTGACCGCAACGGAAACACAGAGAGGTGCGGTCCTCTGAGGTGCACCGGATGCCGACGTGGTGCCCCACATGACATCGGAAGCACCTCAGAGGTCTGGGCTCCAGCAATTTCACCTGCGCTGACACCCAGCCCACCAGAAGTCTTCGGCCCTCCACAATGGTTTTGGCCGCCGTCACGGGGCAGCTTACCGTTACGGTTCGCATACCCGAAACGTCAGGACGCAAGGTGCCCGCCTTAACCTGGTCGGCCAGACACCCTCCCGTCCTGACGACGGCGGCTACAACCTCCCCTTCCGTGACGGAGTCATCCAGGCCCATGATGCGCATGTCTGCACACTTGACGGGCCTGGAGACTCGGACCTCCTCCGCACTCAGGGACGCTCTCAGCTTTTCCGCTAGAGCGTCTGCGGTGGGGCCACTCGTCGACCCGGGGATCTCCAGCATGCGGGCGCCAGTAGCAGTCACCCTGTGCCGGAGGCCCCCGGTAATCCCCAACTCCTTGAGGTCCACCGTCGCTCTTGCCTTGGAGAGCACGTCGCAATACGTCATACCCCTCTTGGCCGCGTCTGGCTGCAGTGTAATGACTACAGCCGCGGTCTTTGGGGCACGAAGTCGTGCCGCGACGGCTCTCTCCTTGCGGCGCCGCCTTTGCGCCTTTTTTCTGGCCGCCTTGGCCGCCCTCTTCTTTTCCCCGACCACCTGCCACTCGGCGTCGGTCGTGGGAGAAGAAGAGGGAGGTTTTTGGGGGCGGGGCGAAGGATCTGGGGCCCCCACCTCCCTTGCCGTTCGGCCCTTTTTCTTTTTGCCGGCAGGCGCCGGTCCGGTCCTCGCTGGGGCTACCCCAGCCGAAGCCGATTTTGCCGGCTTCGCCGGGGCTCCACCAGCCGACGCCGGTTTTGCCGTAGCCGGGGCTCCGCCAACCGACGCTATTTTGGCCGGCGCCTGGGCCCGGCCAGACGGCCCGGGTTGAGGGGCAGCAGCTGCTGCCGCAACTGCCGAGTACGAGGCCGCTCTTGGTGCCGGGGCCGTCCTGCCCGCCAGGGGGGGGCGCAACACTATGCCCTCCAGGACGGAAAACCGCGCCTGGAAGGACGCCAACTCCTGTCGAACCAGGTCCAGGACCTGGTTCTCCACCGGGGCGGGCCGGCATGGCTCCCTTGCCTGCGCGCTGCCGGCGCCCTTCAGGCCGGCTAGGTCCGCCCGGAGCCTCCCGTTCTCCTCCCGGAGAAGCTCCATGGCGGCCGTCAGGCGGGCGACCTCCGCCCTCACCTCGGCCACTTCTCCGGCCGAAGGACCGACGTAACTCGCCGCCTCCGCTGCCGCCATAATGGAGGCCGTGGCTGCGGATATGGCCTTGTCTTTAGAGTTTTGCAACCTCTTCAAGGCCACACTCTTGATTGCGGCAGCCACAACCTCCGCAAACCTCGCTTTGCCCTGCTCGGAGCCACCAGCGGTGTCCGACTCACCGTCCGACGACTCCGAGAGGGCCACCCTGCGGCCGGCCTCTTCTGAGCGATGCCCCTCCGTGTCGCTCCCACCAGAGGGAACCGGAGTGCTGGGCCGCTTAAAACGGGCCCCACTGTCGTGTTGCTGCACCGCACGACCTCGACCCCTCCTCGCCGTCGCCACTTTCGCAGCCGACACGCTTTCCGCACTCGCGGTTCGACCCATCGAACCCGCTTCGTCCGAGTCTTCCTCGCGCGGACGTTTTCTCCAGAATTTGGAGCGTCCGCGCGAGTCCTGGTCGGACATACTTTGGTCCTCAGAAGGACAGGAGCCTCCTCGGCTCTTGTTGCCATTGGCAAGCGGAACACATTCGTTGCCCCCCCCAGAATACGAATGGGGGCTTGACGTTCCCGATGGGAACGTGCCGGATTCTCCAGCTGCTGAGCAGCTGGTACCGACCTGGGGTAGTTTTTTACCGTCTGTGTTGTCCATTATTCTTGTTTCTTTTTTAAAGGGTGAGGTCCCTTGTGCTGCGCTAACGACCGGATTCCCTCCGGCCATTCATCCCCTCGGCACGCTGGACCTTGGGATTGGGGTAATTTTTTATAGAGGTTGTCTACCTCGCGGCCCGGACCTCAGTGGCCCGGACCCCCGGTCTTGAATTCAAGATTACGGGGTGGCCGACGGCTGGGCAAAACCAACCGCCGCCCCGGCGTCCCCGCGCTGCCGCCGGATGCCGGACAGACGCAGCGCGGGCATGGGACACCCTCCACCACCCACTCTGTAGTGGGTACAGCGGCGTGAACCGCCTCGTGACGGTCTACGCCCACTCACCTTCCTCTGTAAGCAGAGGAGGAGTGGACGCATGACCGTCCGTCCGTAGCCCGGTTCCCTTCACCGACCATCAAGGATGATCGATGATTGGAACCGTGACCTTTCCCCGCCTGTTGAAGATTAGCCGCCCGCCCCACTTGTCCACCCAAACCTGGTGGGCAATTGGGGCCGACGTTGCCCAGGATGCGCCACGAGGAGGCTCTTCAACGTGCACCCCTTGTATAAACCCTTTACACATGGCGTCGCGGCGGCGTACGGCATAGTGTGTAAACGGCCTTAGGTATGTGTAATTGAACCGTCAGCCATTAATGTCCATAGGAGTATTCATGGTCATGTCCCGAGAGCACCCACTCACAGAGATGACGTTTAATTATGTGAGATGTTTAATTTTTCCGCTTTTATTAACTGCACGGAGCCCATAAACGCGATATCAAGCGACGTTTGCTATATCTTTGTTTTTGCTTATCAATTATTCCGCTCGACAGTGCACCGATGTATTTATTGCAATAAAGATAAAATCTTAGGGTCTTTAGTGGTCTCTTCCGTATTCTGTGTGCCTGCATCATTCAGCAATTACTCGTGAATGCAAATAAACATTAATTGTTTACTACCACAGTGCTGTTAAAATTGCACTGTTTTAAACCTACATTTGCCTGAGTACCTATTAAGTCAATTCTCAGAAGTAACACTAACTATCCAATCACGACCACAACAGAGCATTTGGTACTCCCAACGAAGTTGCAATCACAGAATTAAATGGCGAGCTCTGATTGATATTTAAAACTGGATAATACCTCTGTCGTGCATAAGGGTCGCGCTTCACTGATGTGGAAAATATCGTCAATTTACATTATTGGATTTGTAAATGGTTCTTTATCTCGTCTATAGCTATGATAGAATCACAGATGCACAAATACTATGTTAAACGCACCTGATTATCATTCCCCACTAATTTAAATTTCACTACGCAGTTAATCGGTTCAACGGGAGTGAATCAAACTAGATAAGCAACCGACGGAATCAGTTGCTTGATTACATTTCAGTTATCGACTGAATAGTGTTAATGAACCCTGCAAGGCCAAAGCCTCCTCGAGATAACTCTATAAAACCTTTTAGTTTTATGGATTCCGTTTCATTCCGCAACAAAATAATTCGATATCGAATATCTTTACGACACTCGAGTGGCGAACGTGTACTTATATAGTACAGTCATAATTTTAACATTTTAAACAATTCAGCCGACGCAGATCATGCCCTAGGCGTCAGTGGAAAGGATAATGTACCTATACATGCACACTGTGCTGATGTGAATCGAACGCTATGTGCTAAACTGATCAAGATGGGAAGCGGAAAGTTCGGTTTTCAAGTTAAAAAGGACAAAATGAACATGGGAGCCCCAAAGACTGAGTTTAGTGTTAAGGAAAAGTGTCAAAAAATACAGAAAAAACTAAAGAAGACTGAAAATAAGAAGACTGAAGAAAATACACGAGAAAAAACTATTTGGTGGAACCAATGCAACAGTTGTAAGTTGAAGTTGATGTTTTAACTGTTTTTGCGCTATTATAATACATTGTAATCATTAAATTCTTACTGAATTATATCACTATACGTCTAGACATGTAAAAGTGACAATTATTGAGTTAATCTTGTGAATATTTATTAATTTAGGTAATTGTTGCGATAATGCTTTAATTGTAAACGATTTCCTAGATTATAACAATTTTACACCAGCGAATAGAAATAATGAAAATAAATATAACAAAGGAAAAGTAAATAATAGAACAATAGAAATCAGTGATTACCGGTTTGTATTAATGGAAGACTAAGGGCCCCTCGAAGGGCCGTCATGCTTGTTACGCCCTTTGAATGCTCAATGAGGGGAAATTAGATCACCAAGGTTCTAACTTTTGAAATCGACGAGTACATCTAGCTGTACAAGCGACAAGGTATCGAGGCCAACAATGTGACCTTAAACGTTGCCTTCAAATAATTTGAGCCCTTCTAATGATTGAAACGGTGATTACGACATTGACTTTTGCGATATGTATAACCCTGTCCCTAATTTTGTACTTTTGGATTTGGTCTTGCTTTATTTCAAGGGTAGTTGTAATAGTATCAAACAAAATGATAACAAAAACAATATATGCATTTTTTTATTTGATATTCTTGACCATGTTAGGTACTGCTCGCTTGTTAGAAAAATATTAAACACTACAACAGCGACGATTCTTCATAATTTTAGTTAAGTACGTGAAAAGTCTTGACATAAACGCATTTATAGTAATGTCGTAAATATATCACCGTAAAAGTATGTCAGTGGAAAGCGCGAGAGAATCCCGAGAAATCTATGCGCTAATGCGTCGTCTGTGCACGCTCCCCAGTTTCCACTTTCTAAACTGGCTAGACTGCGCGCGCGGTTTATAGTTCAGGAACTACTAGTCGCTCGGGCGCATGAAAGTTGTTTTATTGACATTTCCTTATGCGGAGGATCATAATGCCTGCGCAGGCGTATGCTAAGAAGCCGCTGCACCAACAATCATCTAAGAACGAACAACTTACTTACCTTCCCACTTAAACAGCGGAATTTATAAAGTTATTAATATTTCTGCAATGTCCAAAAGTTATAATTAAAGATGTCCTTCAAGTACTACTTTTCCGCCAGGAGTAGCTTTTCTTAAAGAATTCTTCAATCTTCATTAGCGGCGTCGAGATTGACAAGGAAGGTCGTTTGTAGGCAGGTCATTATCGAAAGTACCAGTTGCTCAGATAGCTCTTTTGTTAAGTTTTATTGGGTAGTCATTATCATATCACCATATTTGTCTTTAACGATTTATTAATCGGTGCCCTGACGGATTGATTGTTCATGTATCGAGCATCTATAAATTTTATTTCTCAGGTATCACTTTATTATTCTTGAGCTACTTTTTCTCAGTATTAAATTTCACATCGTTATGTCAATGTCTCGTCCGTTTCTGAGGTTTTGATTTCGAAGATTAAGCTTACCTAGTAGGTACGTACTTATTTTAGAAAGTTTCAGAGTTTGTCTCTGTATTAGGACGAGTTTTATTAGATTTTATTGTGTTAACTTATTAAATCCCAATAGGATTCAGAATTCGGTTTCGTTTCATTCCGTATAATTTACTTTCTACTATTTTGTGTTTAAAAGAAAATACTTACCTACTTGATTAGATTAGGACAGCTTAACCTGTTTAAATAATCTAACATCTGTTATTTATTATATATGACACCTACATAAAGATAATTCATCAATTTAAGGTTGTCACGGTAGGTATCTGCTATCTACGATGTTATAAATTATTGAAGAATTAAACTTAGGTCAAAATCTCCGGATTACCTACCTAGAGGTAGGACTTCATACATATTATTATAAGAAAGGCGGACCCTAGAAAATAAAATAATAACCAGAAGGAACATTAGTTCAAGTCTGAAGAAATACCTGTTAATGGCCTTTTTTCCAGACCAGGTTCTTTGTCTATGCGATAATAATACATTGCTTCTAAACTGTCCCAGGACTAGGTATAAATGTACATAAAATCCAGAATTCCTGTATCAATTTATTTTTCTGACTGATGTCCCGCCTTTTCTTTTGTGCAGTAAGCGAGATCGACCAGTATCTATGGATGGTTGGCGGGTCGGCGGGCGCGCTGGCGCTCACCGGCGTGGCAGCTGCCTCGGCCTTCTACCTCAGCACAAGGCCGAAGCCAGAGAAGCCTCTCGTCACACTTCACGAACAGAGCCTGCTTGAGCCAGTAAGTACGAACCAAGAACCAATTAGATAAGAGAGTATCACGATTCACGACCAAGCCAAACGTAGATCACGTAAAATTCAGAGTGGAGAGAAAAAAAATACATATAACTGTAGCAGTTACAAAGATTTGGAAGTTTGCTGGTTAGCGTTAACAGTAACATTCTTTGTTGAAAGGTAAAAGGTTAAATTTACACATCTTCAATGATGCAATGTTTAAGAAATGTCCTGGGCACGTATCAAAATGTACGGGCAATAAACACGTTCCGTTTGCAAAGACTGGTTAATTAAACCAAATAAAGGGTATAAGTCAACTGTAATACAATCCTAATTAAAATTAGGTAGAG
Organism: Gortyna flavago; assembly: GCA_963669345.1. Classification (NCBI taxonomy): domain Eukaryota; kingdom Metazoa; phylum Arthropoda; class Insecta; order Lepidoptera; family Noctuidae; genus Gortyna; species Gortyna flavago. Next base: position 7,717,888 of record OY770144.1, read on the forward strand.
CCATAATATGAAACCACAAAAATGTTACGATTACAAAATATTATTATCATGGACTAATGTTTCGATGCACGTATTAGTGGGGTCGATGATCGATAAACAAGGCTTACTACAAGCAGATGATAAAATAAAACATACTCTTCCTGCGTGTAGTAAAAAATAAGCTGAAATATTTAAAGATAACGACATAAATTAAAATTAAATAGGAGACATGTTAACATCGATAAAAATATCGTTTAGAAAATTCTCTTAATCCAATGGAAAAATACATTTAAAATTATGACTACAGGGTATTCCTCTTTATTGCGGTATCAAAGTTCGAGTTGTCCTAATACCAACAGCCGACGATCGCGAGTTGGCAGAGCGCATCTTCGAGCGATATTTTTAACTCATTGTACCACGAGCAGCCCAGTCCGCTGCTCTCCTGACAGTATCCAAAAGTCTCTAGCGAAAGTGACGAGATACTCGCAAACTCCGCCAAAGTGTCTCGGCCAAAACGATTAAACGGGACGTACCATTCACACAAGGATACCAATTGTGAACTCTGAAAAGTGTAGTGAACCTAATGAATAGTTGAAACGCGCTCAGTTTAATTCAGCAATGATTGCGCAATATAAAACGGTTTAATTAAAACAAAACAAACGGTGCATTTTGTCGTGTGATAACATTAAATTGTAAAAATGGCGTGCTGTGATTGCTGCATCGGAGTCCCTCCGATTCGACCTCCGATAAGCGTCAGCGAACAATCGGATGCCCTTAGAGTGAGTGATATAAACGTAGAAACCTTCGAAGACACAATAATGAAATAACGTTCATCAAAGAATTTAAAATAATGAGACTTCTAATTAACAATCCTTAATGAGTATTTTGTAATGAATAGAGATGTTACGAAATAATCAGCGATTATTTGTGAAAATAAAATTAAATGGATACCAACATTCAGAATGTTCATCGTAATCGTGATTAACAAGTCTAAATGAAGAAAACCAGCGCTGGGGCTCTGTCTCGTATAGGGTCTTAGCATTATGCTGAGCGATGGCCGTTTTGCGTAGACGTGACGCATGTTTTCTCCCAAATTGTTTTTTTTTTTTTGTGTTTTTTCTTTTGATGCGTCATGTTTGCCGCAAATAAACGTACTTTCATTCTTTCTTTCTTGAGGAGAAACAATACTATTGAAACAACGGATGCTTCTAAGAAGTGAATAGAATTGTAGGATGTGGGATGATATTGTTATATCTGCAAAATGTTGGTTAAAATTGATATGTATCGTAGAGGTAGGAACATTGTTAGATTTTGCTCACGCCCCGACTGTTGGCACAGCTCCGTAACATTTAGATTCAGATCATTTAAAAGTCCCACCGGCTAAGATACATGGTGCTGCTGATTAGAAATAGAAGCAACATTTAATTCTAAATTATTCATTTCAGATGATCTTAAAGTAACTAAAACTATTCCAATCCAATCAGAATCAGTAGACATTCTCGATCATCTATTAAAATATGGTCAGAATTCCACCTTTTCTTCCATATTCCTTACCTTAAGATATCAAGCCAAATGATGCTAAGTTGAATTGATAACCATTAATTAATGCAAATGGCGCTAAGCAAAGAATTTTTATCATTATGTAATTTATGTATGGCTATTTCCTAACTCTTTCAGAAAGTTTTAAGTCTTCCCAAGGTAACCAGTATTTAGATGAATCTATTTAAAACTATGATTAAAAAACCCAAAAATTATTTATAATTACTGTAGGTTAAATACTTAAAATATCGTAAACGTGTCCGTCTGTATACTGAAATAGGCCCAGTTAATGGATAGTGTTGTTTAGATATGAAGTTATAACAAAATGGTTGTGTTGAACGGATATCTCATTCGTTGTTATTGCCTCAAACAGTGATTCACGACTGAAGTATTTTAAATCTTCATTTCTAAATCATTGATTTATGAAACATGATAATGTATTGTTTCTCTTATTCAGAACATGAATCCGTTTACATGTTGCATTTTAGATAAAAGGAATCATTTCTTAGATTGCCTTATCTCCTATATCAATACATCTCAGTTATCTATTCAAGAAGTTTACAATAATGTGGGAGGCATTTATTAAGCATTACGTTAATTTACATTAAACAACACTTTTCTCAAATATTTATACTAATCGGTAGATTGACGAGCAAATCCTCTAATATTAAAGTAAATAGCAGCTGTAAAACGTAAGACACACAGAAGTAATTTGTAGAAACTTTACATAAAACAGGCGACCTTAGGTGTTACAAATAGTTTTACTAATGGTCCGAATAATATTATGTAATACATTTTAAGGAAGTCGCGACGTTCCTAGTTCTTTGATGTGTCGGTGATTTGTATGGTACTCCTAGTGGTTTTATATTACTTTAGAAGTGTAATATAGGATATCCGTTGGTGAATAGGTACTTCAACGGTATTACCAGCAGCCGCTTAACCTTTATCGACCCTGCAACTTCCGCAGGCCTTTATAAGGAACCGTTTATCAGGTATATGATTACTATCTCTAGACACTATAGAACCAATTTTTATTACGATATAGGTAGAATAAAGAGTAGTCAGGTTTTAATGACAGTAAATACAATATGTTTACCTCAGGTGGTATGGAGGCTGTGCCAAATACTGGCATTTACCGTGTCTTGTTAGACTGACCGAATGCTGGAAATTGTCTGATTAAATAGTGATTCAAATAGTAATGGGAAAATTTGCGTGTATAATTCTCTCTTCAAGAACTAGGTACTAACGCTTGGTTATTCCTGTTATCCACCCTAAAAGAGCCACCCTAGTGTCACGTGCTTCCGACTATCTACTCGGAAACACGTGATGGGATGGATAATCGGAATTCGTATATTATTTTTCTTCCAACGGCTGGGTAGTCATTTATAGAAACATGACAGAAACTGGCCCAAGATACTCAGTAGACATTAGCATACCATACGTTTTTCGCTAATTACTTTTGTTGTAGCAAAGAAATTTAGAAAACGTTTGCAAATGTACTTTTTAACCGACTTCCAAAAACGAGGTTATATGTTCGACTTTATGTATGTTTTTTTTTATGTATGTTCACCGATTTCTCCGTCAATTATGGACTTTTTTTTTTTGTTTGAAAGAGTATACTCTCGATGTGGTCCCATTGTCATCATTTGAAATCTGATGAGAGGATCTTATGGAAACCGAGGGAATCCCTCAAATTTTATAGGCAAAGCTATAGCGATTTGGGTATTTTTTAAAGTAACTTGAGTATTTGCTCTCGGAAATCATCATTTGGTAAAGTGGAGCTGATAATGAAGACCACAGATGGCCATCGAAACTACTCAATGATAAATATTTCACGGGTTGCGATTCGATTACTTTAATGGTCGCTAAGCTATTTATGCTTGTCACAATGCGTATGGTGACTGGTTGTTGAAGAGTTCTCCTAGATCTTACCAAGAGAACTCTTCAACAATTAACGTCACAGCATCGGAAAAAGCAATATTTTGTAAAAGGTGATGAGCAGTTGACATTAGGCTATTGTAACTTAGATAAGTTACAAACTCTCCCACTACAAATGAAAAATTAAAAAAAATCCAAAATAATAGCTGACTTCCAAAAAAACACTACAAACTGATAAATAACTTTAACTTCGGAAGTCGGTGTCAATAAATGAAAATGCAGAACCAATTTTTCTTTAAGTTTGTGGTTATTAAAAAATAATCAATAATTTAGTTAAGTGTTTGAGTAACCTATTTGGGGTAAAAAGTTGGAAGAAAGAGCAGAAGTGAATTTCTATTATCCACCCCTAACGCTACCTGGGGGCCTAAAAAGGCCACTTTGGCAGAATCATAAAACAATTCATGTCACGCAATTCATCTGTTTGACAGTTTCACACCTATATATCCCTGAAGTGTTAGGCAGAGGTGTACCTATAGCATTTTACGAATGTCCATACAAAACTGTCATACAGATGAAATTGCGTGTTATGAATTCTTTTATGATTCTGCCAAAGTGGCCTTTTTAGGCCCCCTGAACCTTTATGACACCATCATTATGCGCAGCGTAGATTTTTGAGACAATAAATGTATTAGAAATTTTTGTTGTCCATAGGACTATTTTAATCCCTAAACGAAACTGGTATCGATGTGCACCATAAGGTTAATCCGCAAAGACTAAACAAATTGTTGTAAACTTCCTAAGACGTATCTCAATCTACAGTTCTACAGACCTCTTTAATAAGAGGTTTTGATGTGCATCCATCGTTCCTACTTCGTGCATCTGTGTAAAATCATCGTTATTAATGCTCAAATGTATGAATACTATGAAAAGATCCCCATTTATATTATTGCTCGAAGATGTCTAGCGTGCCCAAATCTTTACAGTAATGGCTTGACGTTTAGTTCCATTCACGAAGGAACTGAGATATCGTGTAGATGTATAGCATATTCAGCCTAGAATATTTCCACTGCTGGGACACAGGCCTCCTCTCTTCGAAAGGGAGTGGGCTGTAATCTACCTCGCGGGCCAAGTGCGTGTTGGTACGATGTCACATGTCTTAGAATATTTGGTTCTACGACATGCCGGTTTCTTTACAATGTTTTCTATCACCGTTTTGAGAACAGTGTCGACGATATTATTTACACAAACTAAAGCGCCTGCCTGGATTCGAACCCACTACCTACAAACTCATAATTTTGGGCAGTTACCACTGGGCCACCACTACTCTCTGTAGATGTATCATGTAATCATTTAAATCACAAATGAACTATTCTAAGACTGATTTTTAATCCTTTGTTTCTAGATATACTTATATACTTTTAAACATTTTATTTCCTACGCCTAGTGACAAACCATAAATATTTTTAATGAAGGGTCGTTTGCTCACGAGACAACTATTTTGTGTAGAATTTTGGCAAACGATGCAGACAATTTACGCGACACTATCGAGAATATAGAAGAACTATTGTAACGTTTATATCCACACGCAATCGAGCTTCACATTGACATCGAAATATAACTTGAAATCAATGTTTTGGCGTTTGATAGAAGAGATAAATAGAATAAAAAAAAAATGAAAGGAAAACATAAACTCTGATTATTTAAAAAAATTCTTTGAATGTTGCATCAACGTCAGTTCAGCCCACTCCCATGTTTATTCTTTTAGAAAATTTTTGATCCATCTATTCATTTTTGGATATCCAAGCTTTTACATCAGCTGTAGCTTACTTTTCATCTTTGATCCAAGAATAACAAACAACAAATCGAGAAACAGCCTATTATTATTCATCGACAAGATATGCAGTAATAGGAGCTTCATCTAAACATTCCATTCCAGTTTCGTAAATATCAATGGGGATATGATTAACTACTGAATTATGATCTCCAGAGAATTTCGTTGCTATGTCCAGTGCGTAGGAGTAAGAACCTCTCTATGAGATCACAAAACTGAGTGAACTATAAGTTATCGGCGGTTATAAATGTTCTGAAAAACAGGAATCACTAATGACCATGTAATCTACACTAATAAAATAAGAATAGCTTGTAGACTTTAATTTCAACCGACTTCAAAAAAAGGAGGAGGTTATCAATTCGGTTGTTTTTTTTTCTAATTTTGTTACCTCCGGACTCCTTTATTTGTAAGCCGATTCTTTTTTATTTGAAAGGATATACTTTCAGATTGGTCCCATAGAAATTTCATCAAAATCGGTTCAGTAGTTTGGTTTAGAAACTAAAATTACTGGTAAAAATTAAAGTAAACGAAATTGCGTCGTTTGCTTTCCTATGACTTTTCAGTGGTGGCTTAGTGGAATTATCATGGGCTGCATTGTGGCTATAGTGTCGTATCTTTACATAATTACCCGACTTCAAAAAAGGAGGAGGTTCTCAATTCGACTGTATTTTTTTTGTGTGTATGTTACGCCATATCTCCGGCAATTTTAAATCGATTTAAAACATTATTTTTTTTAATGTATAGGGTATGCCTCAGGGATAGTCCCTTATAAATTTTATTAACTTTGCTTGGGAAGTTTTTGAGTTAACTTTAATAATACATATTTTTGCCACAGTTTATATTGATGATGTTATAAAAGCTTCCTGTCACTGATTTTAACATAGCAAGTAGTGTTATACGAATTTGTGTGGGGTAAGTACAACTTAGAAGTGAAAAATAAAAACACTTTTACAAAAAAAAAAACGACTTTCAAAAAATACACTACAAAGAAAAAATACTTTAATTTCGGAAGTCGGTGGCAAACAACGAAAATGCGAACCCAACTACACCGACTTTCGAAATTAAAGTTATTTTTCACTATGTACTTAGTCTTTTTTGGAAGTGGGTTGTTTTTATTTTTTTGTAAAAAATATTTTTACGATAATCTTTGAATCAAAGAAACACAATTTTCAGGAATTTTATCTTCTTAGGCCGCTTAATTTAAACAATTGGCCAATTAATTACGAGGTCTAGTAAAATTTGATTTGTGAATTTAAACTTATTAAGATCAGAACGAATGACTGAAATAGCTAGTACTCATATTATGTGTTAAGCTTTCGTCTTATTCTTATAAGTAGAGTATATAGTTTTTTCATCAATATTGTTCATAAGTTAATTATATTTTAAAGTAATTGTACCCAGAAAAGGGTTATCCCGTGACATGTTTGATCGTGTGCCAAATTTCTCTATCGCTCATCAATGCTAATGAGTGACATTCCTGTTGATTAATAATTAGTCTTCAGCTGATCATAGCATCTGTGTCGCTAAAAGATAAAGAAAAATTAACACTAAACAAAGTTTTATGTAGAATGTCCATAGATACTATACTAAAGACAAAGCAAAGCCAAAGTTGGCTGTTTGTAGTGAAGGCCATATGTACGCCCGATATAGCTGTTTACGTATTGATGCGTTAAAAAAAACGAAAACATAGAGCGAAGCACTGCGGTGTGCTTATGACAGTCAACATATCGATTGTTTGAGGAACCTCGATACCTCGTACTGAATTATTAGTTGGGTGACGCGCTAAGTGCACATCATTCCATGGACTAGATTTACAATTTGTTACAGTTTTACTTTCACAATTCTATAAACAATAACATTTAGCATTTACTACTTTGCACCAAATGACATGCTTTGAAATATGTGAATTAGTAAATAAATATAACTAAGACAAACGTAAAGAGCAGTTGTAACGTTTCACAATCATGTCATGAAGGTAGAAAAACGAGAATTTAAAGGCCTTGGTTTAGACAGATGGCTTAGTAAATTTAATCTGAAGTTTCTAGTGCTTTTTAGAAACTTAATATCTTTTTGTAGTTCGTTTTTTATATTTGTTAATATATAGAGGGTTTGATCAGTATGTCCTGGTTACAGGGGCAATCTATATCTGAATGTGTGAACTGATGTGCTTGATGTAGCTATAATCTAACATATTGAAAAGGAAAACTCCCTCAGAATTTGTTGTCTGTTGTAAAGTTAATAGAATCATCTCTGTCTGTACCTATTAGCCTTTACTCAATGTCCGGTTTCCAGTTTACTGCACTTAAATAGAGTGTTAACAACTTTACAACTGCAGCTGCTAACGGATTTACGCGGAAATGACTGCCAGCTAAACACGTCGACAATGTCAACTATTTCGGAGACATCATAATTCCACTTGCCAAGAAAACACGGGTAGTGGCCCGTCACGCCCTCTTCAGGGCTTTCCTAATAGTATTTATAGAAATTTATTGCGTAACATTAATTTTCTCGCCCATGCAAAGCTTTTCAATGGTCAATGTCACGTTAAACTAAAGAGAAGTTCTTCGTGACAATGTTGGCGTTAAAATTGAGATTTACAAAGTCAATAAAAGCTTTCATTCATTTTGATAGGAAGTTCTAGAATATGTGCTGGTCTTGATAAAAGAAACATGACAACGTATGAATCTCGAACATTAGGAAGTCAATACTGAAAAGAACTTATTTTTGAATAAATAATGTTATTTGAAACACAAATATGTTTCACGGTGTTCAATTGAGTTTTCAACATAGAATTACGACAATTCTTATTTCTAAAATTGTCATCATACGAGAGTGAACTGAGAACAGCGTGGACAAGAGTCGTATGTGTCACGTAGTTTTGATATAAATACTCGGTCACAAAACCGGCACATTTTTCAGTTGGCGTCGCGTGACCAATTTCCTTTTGACCTTGCATACTAAATTCAAGATCAGGTTGCTTGATCTCTCACACATTTTGTTCATAATTTTATTTGAATGGGTTGACATCCGTCATTGCTTTTTTAACCTCGTTTATCATCATTTTCTCCATTATCTTTTAATGTTTTTTTATAAACATCTTCTTATTTAATCGAGGATTTTCTGACCGAGGCCTCTTTTAACGACTTTGTTTTCGAATAACAACAATGTTATACCTACAACTTATTCATGCTTTCATGCGTTCAGTAAACAGCTAGTAGAAAGTGAGACTTCGAAATGTCAAAACATATAATAAAATCAATAAATTCTGTATTTATAATACTTCGTGAACTTTCAGTAACAGCTTTATGCATGGTTTGCGTGACATGGCGATAAGTTATATATAAGTACTTTACACTTTAAAAGTTCTTCATTAACTAACGTAGTTCAAGTTAAGTAAGATTTTAAGGCTATTAGTTCCAGCCTTATTACCTAAAAAACCTTGAAAAAATTTCACACCGTACCTGTTCATTACGGTAATGACATAACATTTTATGGTTTGCCGATTCTATCGCCAAATGTTTTTTTTCTTTTCCCACAAGTGTCTTTGACCCGTTCATCGTTCCATTTATCATTGTGTAAACTGTAATAATAATATACCGTAACGCGTAAGAGTGCTCCACGTTCCGAGTCGAGATATGGAGTTAGTGGGCCAACTATGTCATTAGGTTAACAGAGAAGCATTTGCATATGATTTTAGTAACGTTGACTCAGTACTTTTCTGCGGTTTATTCACATAAGAGATCTAAAATGCATTTTATAAACAATATGATAATAGAGACATCCCACAAATTCTGTTCTACGATGGATTCACACACAATACTTGTACTTCTTGAATCCATTTGAATTTCAAGCTTGCATTGCAACAGAAATTCCTGAACTGTGAAGTCATATTAAATTGTATGTTTAAATATGTATTTCTCATTAGCCATTACTGGGTCGTCGTAATAATCCGATGACTGCGAGTTTGTTAATAAGATTACAGCTGATTAGTTCCCCGTACCTTGAAAGGATTCAGTACGATGACACTAAACTTGTTTACTTCGTTTATTATGAAATCATTATCCAGTGCATTGTTTTGCTCTTTTGTTACTTTTACCTAACTGTTGACAGTTTTGTTAAAATGCTCAGTTTCGTCGTTATCGTTGTAGTCATGTCCCAATCTTTGTAAGTTTAGCAATGTAATCGTCTTATAATCTCTGCTTTCATTACAGGGGCCCGAAATGGTTCGTGTATCAAAATTCTACAAAGAAGCGAAAAACGGTCGTTTCCTTCGCTACCTACATGAAGACACACGCACGCTTTACGAAACTTTCCGACGGGGTGTCAAAGAATCAAGTAAGTAACGTTATTTTGATGTAGGTGATTTCCTTACGCTCAATGTATTCATAGAATTCCTTTCAACGAACCAAGATTGTCATTCCATTTAGTAAGATAAGATAGTTGCAACTTGCAAGTTGTGTGAGTTCTATTATACACCGTGTTCCGGACGACAACTGTGAAACTTCGACCAGATGTTCAGACCATGGAAATAAGAATTTTTCATTATGGACACATTCAAATGAATTTTTATTTTTTGTTAATTTTCATATAAACTATTTACCTTGACGTAAATCACCCGATATGAATGCCTCTTTATCCGAATTGGCAACGACGTATTTTCATTTATAAAATTTGGCGGACTGAAACTAGTCAAAACTACGTTAAGACCCTTTCTTACTGCATAGCTCGATTAAATTTCATTAAATGAAATTTAAAATATCTTTGTAACGAAGTTTTTTTAAGTACTACTTCCTCTGGTAGATATAATTTGTAAAATATATAGAAGCGTTTAACAAAGTTTATGGATAACGTGAAGAACACTGTGTATATCCTACCTATACGTTTAAATATCCAATTGCTTGCACTCGTACTAACAGAATGGTCCGCATACAATTTCAAAGGTAGGGAGTGCCCCAAGGCGCAATTCTAAGACCCACCTCATTTCCCTCCAACATATCCGCTCGTTAACGATAAATACGATAATACCCCACTATTACAGAATATTGTTAACATCATTCACGAACTGGTTTACAGGATACAGTTAAACGTAATTTGTGCCACTAGAGTAGCCGAACAGTAGGTTTTTTAGTTTTATATTACAATACACGGGTGCTTTGTACTCATTGGCTCAATAAAAATAAAACATTGGAAAACTGAAGCGAGTTTATATTGTATGGAATATTCCGCCACTTAACTACTGGTCGAGTTGAGACTGAGACAGCTTTATGAGATTGAAGATATGATAAAAGAAGACTATAATAAATACCTACAATGTTAAATGACAATACGTTAATCTTATTGCAGATAATGGCAACTGCCTCGGTTGGCGAGAGGGACCAAATAAGCCATACGTGTGGCAGACATACAATGAAACTCTACTGCGAGCGAAAAACTTCGGCTCAGGACTTATATGCCAAGGGCTTGTCCCTGGCCAGAACACATTTGTGGGTAAGTTTCCTACCAACTTCCAAGAATCACGTAAATAATTTTCCTTATACTAAATCATGCTTTGTATTTCCAGGTATATATTCACAGAATTGCCCCGAATGGGTGATGACAGAACAAGCTGCCTACTGTTATTCAATGGTCATTGTTCCACTGTATGATACTCTTGGAGCAAATGCATGTGCCTTCATTGTAAATCAAAGTACGTTGTAACTATTATAATATAATACCTATAATTAAACAGATGCTGATTAATTTTCATTATGATAATTTGCAGTAAGCATATTATGTAGTTTACCTAAAGCTATAATTAAAGCTGAAAAGATATTAAATTTAGCATACAGTTACAGATAAAAGCCATAACGTCTACGGAATTTCTTACATTCCTTTTTTGTCTAGACTATTGGATTCAGATTCCCATTCAGATCTGTTTCTCAGAAAGCTATTAGAAAAACACTAAGTATTCGAGAAATGCCTTAGATTGGAATCAAACTATTTCCTTTGTTCGTTTCAGCCGAAATGAGCGTAGTAATTTGTGAAGACGACAAAAAAGCCAATTTGCTCCTCGACCAGTCGCCGAGATGTTTAAGGAAACTGATCACCATTAAGGAGGTCTCGCCTTCCACGCATCAAAGAGCGAGAAGCCGAGGCGTTGAAATTCTTAAGTTCAGCGATGTTGAAGTACAAGGAGCTCACAGGGACCACCCTTGCCATGTAAGTATTTTTTTGTTTCTCGCTTTGTGTAAAATACTTTCAACGTCGACGTTGTTTGTATTTTTAGGTCTATGCTGCCTTCTTCATAAGTAATTCATGCAATGTGTTATTTACAATTTAATAAGACTCAAGTCATATTTCGAACTAGATTTGAAAATCTCATGTGAATGATCATGATTTTCAAAGGTTTGTCTCTAATGTCAGTGAATAACAATTCTATGTCTGTTCTTCCAGCCACCGAAACCAGAAAGTATATGCACTATCTGCTACACATCAGGAACCACAGGGATGCCCAAAGGCGTGATGTTGACGCACGAGAACGTGGTCGCATCCATGTGCAGCGTCATCATGCAGCTAGGCGAGCACCGGCCCATGAAACATGACGTCATGATCTCCTTCCTACCCCTCGCGCATATGTTAGAGCGGTGCTGCGAGGTACGTTCAATGAGGAATAGGGATGATTACAATAAATAGAAAAGTTAAACAATAGTACCAAGATTATTGTAATTGAATAATCAAGTTATTAAGGGTTTACAAATTATCTGCTAGAAAGAGACTTCACTATTAAGCATTTACTTCACAAATTAATAACTCACACATATATTAATAATATACACAACCGCCAGATATTGTCCGTGGCGCCTTCCATGGATGGGAAATACCCCTTTATATTTCCATCGATTTTATTGATTTTAATGGATTAGTAAATAAAATATATTTAGTATGCCTTTTTTAAATGAAATTATTAGATTAAAAATGTATAATGACAGTCAACATCCCAATTAACTACGAATGAACACGAAAGTGAATCCAGAGTTACATATTTTAGTTCCATCAAATACAGACCGCCCTTCATACAGTGATCTAATTGTGTAATCGTAAGATGTCATCATTCTGCAATTAAATTATCTTTGTGCTTGCCAAGTGCAATGATAATATCATTTACAATTGATGCTGCTAAGATCACTCACTTCGCTCACGCACATTCTTCGTCGTTTGGTCCTGTACTATGATTAAACCATTCTATAGTTTGGTCTTATATCCAATCATTTTTCTCTTTTCAGAATGCTCTCTACATGGTAGGAGGAGCCGTGGGTTTCTACTGCGGTGACATTAGAAGGTTAGGTGATGATTTGACTGCCTTGAAGCCTACCATGATGCCTGCGGTACCCAGACTGTTGAACAGACTCTACGACAAAGCACAGGCTGAAATATCCAACTCCAAGATAAAGAAGCTGCTGTTCAATATGGCACTATCAGCGAAGGAGTCTGAGTTAAAAAGGTACACATTACACATTACTACACGATACACATTACTTTGTGTCGTGCATCAACATTAAGCAATGCAATTCATCTAAATGTTACTTATGGCATAGTAGCTATTCATATACCGGAAACGGAGGGTATTAAGAGTCAATTTAACATGATTATAGCCTTTATACTCATTTGCTTGTTGGTACTCTGCTAAGCGTGGTAATGTAATTTCATTTTACAAAATGGGATCTTTCGTTGCTCTACTTTGAGTTCCCCTTTATATTATATGTTGGTCAGGAGTATTGAGCGTGACAGAACGGTAGCTTTTATAATAAAGTGTTATTTTTTTAGTTTAGTTTATATGTGTATATTATGTTTGCAGGGGTATCGTACGCAGTGACTCCGTGTGGGACAAGCTGGTGTTCCGCAAGGTGCGCGAGGGCATGGGCGGGCGCCTGCGCATCGTGGTGGTGGGGTCGGCGCCGCTCGCCGGCAACGTGCTCACCTTCGCGAGGTGCGCGCTCGGGTGCTTGGTACGTAGCCATAACTAGGAAACTGATGACAGCAAAATATACTTACTGCTTGGTGTCCAGCAAGGCAAAACGCTTTGTGCTTGGAACTAATATGCTATTAAATGCCCACCAATTTCTAATATTATACGACACGAATACCGTCATACCAATATTCAAAGAACGTTGATTGCGCTGCTGCAAAAAATTGGTCTTTATACGAAAACGCGGGGATAAGGTGATAGTTTGGTTTGAGTGAAAATGTACATTTTCAATCAACGTTCTTTGAATTTTGTATAACGGTATTCGTGTCGTATAATATTAGAAATTGGCCATCTAGAAGGTATGAAAGGTTACTAATGAGGGCATTTAATAGCTCCTATTAAACCTAGTACTACTTGGCAATAAGCCGGCCACGCGGATGAAGAAGATTCACGAATGCTGAAAATGCTTTCTCGACTTTGGCTTACATCGTCGGAGAATACTCTCGATAATACGTAGTTCGTACGTTTTACGTTCTAGAATGAAAATACTTGTCACTAAAGCAAAACTGTTTAATTTTAGCATCACATTATCGTCTGAGCGCCTCAGAGACCATTCTAACAATGCCTGTGACATCAATTACATCTTCACGCATATCTCAAATACTATCCAGCCGTATGGAATATAGCCAACAGTCGTCTTAGCTATTTCGAGAGCGGTTATGCTGTTATTTTATATCATAACATTTTGATAACCACAAGGATTCTAACACTATGTTCATATAATTATTATTTTGACGGCCATACTATGCGTCGGTGCTGTTTGTTTTCTTTTCGCCGATATTATGTTGAAATCATCGGCTCCTATTAATATTAGACGCAAAACTGTTTGTGTTTTATCTGTCAAGACCATCGGAGTCTCTTTAAAAATTTCATTCACATCTATTGTTGTCATATGAGTCACAGTGTGAGGCGTTTCTTGATTTGGTTTAATAACCACGCCTACAGCTGCAGTGTGAATGACCGTACAGTTTCAGGTTGCTGCAAATCTTTTGTTTCTTCAAATGAAGGAAATTAATTTAAACGGCCTTTATTACTTTGTAACGGGACGATTTACGTCACAATTTTTATTTTGACCTTACCGTCATGTACATTTAAGTGCTTTTTATTATTCTAGGAGTTGTTATTTTTACTGCCCAGTGCCAGTGTCTATATAAACAGTTAGGAAAAGATAGATGTTAAGAAAATATTTAAAAACTGTTTTGTTTGCCCATTCATGTCCACCCACATATTTAATCCACTTTGAATTGTTCTTATGTTGAGTGTTTGTCTTCTTTTATATAAGTACCTACGCAAACAAGCTGGTTGCTCCTTATTTATTTAGCGATTATCTTCAAGATGGATTTATTTACTACTTTTAATTTGTTTATAATATCATATTTATATCACTAAACTCATAATTTACCTTTTTCCTCAGATCGTGGAAGGGTACGGTCAGACGGAGTGCACGGCGCCAGTTACTCTCACAGTTCAGGGCGACCACGTGCCTGAACATGTCGGACCTCCCGTCGCTTGTTGCAAAGTGAAGGTAATTTTAAATGATTGAAATTTTATAGCCGCCTGTATTAAAATTGAAAAAAATCCAGAAGAGGCGTGATGAAAACGACAGATAGCAAACTTAAAAAGACGAAAAAAATCAAATGTAGTAATCTAGACAACAATTGAACTTTATCGTCATTGTTGAAGAGAAGGAATATCCATACAAGACTTTATGTTGATAGCAGCTATGAATAGACAATACGTAGGTTGAATCATTAGTTTATCTAAACTAAATATAATATTTTATTAAATAGCACATATTATGTATATCTGATTCACTCCACCAACCAATCCAACCAATCGATACAGTAAACATCTATCCCAGATATCGGCACCTGCCAAAACATTATGACTCAAACGCTTGACAAACAGCAGTTAAATCCAGGATTCAGTAAGTGGCCCCGGGAAATTTTAGCTCACTGGTTTCGGCTTATTTATATACCTTTGCGCAATTCAAGGCATGTCTGTGAATTTTTATATCAAAAATATCTGGGAAATGTAATACCACACGGATCGACCTTCGTGCTCTATGATAAATGTGATGACATCCATATTTATTCATAGCGGGAATTGTAATCTGTATTTAATTTTAGCCAACTGAGTTATTGCTGTTCTTTTAAAATTATATTTCAGTCTTTGAGATATTACGCATTTAACTGGCCTTAAATGTTTTATTTCATCAAACACTCTAAATGCAATACATAAAAAAATATGAGTTGTTTGGTTTTACTTAGAAGAAATCATAAAATGCTAGGAAAATTTTACCCATTGTGTATTGAGATAATCTCCCTCGATAGTAATTGATTCTCCTCTAACCCCATCTTTATTACCGTAGGTCACGGCTATAGAAAAACCTTAGCGGCGCCTTTATGATTATGTAATGGGGCTATTTTATTTTATCGTTGCCATTAACCTATCTTTATTGGGATCTAATTCAGCTATTTCCGGAGGTGATGCAGTAATGATTGCGCCATTATCTAGCCCGTTCGTTGGCCATTTTCGTTGTTTTCTTCCGTCATTCAGTTATGTACTCGTACATTGTCAGACATGTCATTAGGCCTGAGTTCACCAACATTCAAACCACCGGTTAGGTATTTAAACATTTGTTTTATATAAAATTTCCTAAGCCTTGTGTTCACCAACATTTAAATCAACTGATTAAATATTTAATAATCATCATCATTACAAGGCCTAATTATCTTTTGTTACCCAACCAATCAATCAAGTTAGCTTATCTCTACTAACAAATGACATAGGTATATCATCGACCAGTTATTCCCGGTCGCCTTTTTAAGGGCGGCGTCCTACTTTTGGCAATTCGCGGACTCTACTTAAAGTCTCTTACCGAGAGGAGGCCCGTGTCCCAGCTGTGGGAACATTATAGGCTGTTATGCTTTTATGCACTCAGTCTCAAACCAAGTTTAACTTTCTACAATCTTCCTTCCAGTTAGTGGACGTGCCCGAGATGGAGTACTACGCGTCGCAAGGCCAAGGCGAGGTGTGCGTGCAAGGAGCCAACGTGTTCAAGGGATACTTCAAGGAGCCAGAGAAGACCAAAGAGGTCATCGACCAGGACGGGTGGCACCATACGGGAGATGTTGGCAAGTGGTTGCCGGTGAGTTTAATTTTTTCTTCTATGTTCTGAAATGTCTTTAATCGGCTACTTCAGGTTAGGCAAGAAGTCGAACCCAACTATGTTGGTAAAGGCTAGCTGATGATGATTCTCAAAATGTCATTTTATTATTACAATAGATTATTTATAATGTGGATAATTCCCAAAAGCTGAGGGCATTGCGTGTGCTTAAAAAAGACATCGTTCTAGAAGTCTGTCAAAAAATAAAGGTAATGAAGTAAATTCTAGTGGTAAACGAATCTGGAAGAAGGAACCTTGACATATCAAATACGATTATATCGATTGGTTGTTTTGGTTACAAAGTTATTTTTGAAAATTGTACTCTGTATGTTTATTGTGGAGATAGTAACGATTTAATTAATAGCAATATTATTCTCGACGTCATGTGATTGCTATTACTTTATATTCGGAGTATCGCACAGCTCACATCGTTCTCGTTTTCAATGACAATTTAAGCATCTTTTTATTCTATTTTCAGAACGGCACCCTCAAAATCATCGACAGAAGAAAACACATCTTCAAACTGTCACAAGGCGAATACATAGTTCCTGAAAAAATTGAGAACATTTACATTAGAAGTCAGTACGTCGAGCAAGTTTTCGTACATGGCGAGTCTCTTAAGGTAAACACAACAGGGTTTTTAATCGATTCATTCTTTAGTAGGTATCCATTTCTTTATTCGTAAACAGGAAGCTCATTTCCTGTTTAGAAGAAATAAAATTCTCATACATAGATTTATTAATGCCAATGAACGTGTTTTTGACATACCATCAGGCAGCATTGTGCCTAGAAAGCCGCGTAACGTTCCAACAAGTTCTTAACGCTTTGTAGCTACATTTTTTTTTTGGGTGTCAACAAACCATGGCTGAGATTGTTTAATCTGATCCATTTGTTGTTGTTTGTTGACACCTTCTCATCAAGTAGGTAATGGCCATTTTTATTCAAGTACCTACGCGAATTATTAAAGTCAACATGAGATAATTATAACAAAATGGGGTATCAGAAACCGGGTTTCAAGTTGCACGCTGATATAATTTAATACTTTTAGTTACATTTTTAACCGAACAACAAATTCTTGTGGACCTATTGGGCATTGGCCATCTTTTCACTAATATGAAGTGTTGATGTTTAAATATTAAGTTACAGTCCACCCATAGTTGTTCCAATGCGAGAAAGATACGTTGCTTTACAGGACCAATAGCACCATCTCTGTTTCGCAACGTAACCGCTATCAATATTTTTGTTTGTCACCGTGTAATACTCACACACTCACTCTCTTGTATCCCACTTACCTACTGTGGCAGGACACAGAGATACCCTTATAATTTGTAACATCCTATAACCTGTGTACATAGGTAAATACATTTATTTGATTGGATTTAAATGGCCGAAGTGTCCATAGTCTTAATTTGTATGAGGGATTGCGCACTAGATCCGAACTCTATCCGTCAGAATTTAGAACATTCCCAATACGGATTAAAGTCGGATCTTTAATTCAGATTCGGATCGGATGTAGTGCGAAACCGCTCTAACTCTTCCAAATACGACCTCAGAGCGTCTTCATTAAACTTATGATAACACCTTTGTTTTTCTTTCCAGTCATGTGTAGTAGCAGTGGTCGTGCCAGACGTGGACGTAGTAAAGTGCTGGGCTCTAGAGTACGGCATCAAGGGAACATTCTCAGCTCTGTGTGAGGACGAGCGCGTCAAGAAGATCATACACGAGGACATGCTGCAGTGGGGACGGAATGCTGGACTTAAGACTTTTGAACAGGTAAGCGTGGAAACTATATTTTATGAAGTATCTTCTCGTATCTAGCAGATTCAGTTGATGTCGCGAAGCTTTGGGGAGGCTATGTATAACAATGGACGTCTTTCGTCTCAAATAATGATAAGGTTTTTAAGGGTTCCAAGGGTCATTGTGCACTGCGTTGTGGAGGTCAGTTAGGCAGTTGGTTCATGTAAATGTATATGTATTCAGCTGCATCCAGATACAATGAAAGCAACAGATAATAAAATTTTAGGAAAAGGCAAATCATTGACACGAGTCCAAATTCCAAATGTTACGATTATGATAATAATCTTGTAGCACTAGCGATCGTAAAGCAGACACTTGTGTAGATAAATCTCAGTTATGTGAAAGAAGAGAAGATACATCTTGCAAGATCAACAAGGAGGTTAAATAAGTACCAATCAGCAACATTTTTTTGTGAGCTAAAAATATTTTTCCGAGAAACAGCAGCATTTTGGAGCGAATTTCCTATTATAGTTATCATTTTATAAAATAATAAAAACTTACAATGACATTGACAAATTCTAAATATGTCGCCAAATACACAAAACTGAAATTGTTTTCAACACACACATCTTTGATTAGGTATTTATTATCAATATACTATCTGAATTCTATTTCAGTAACACGATAAGCCTAAATCGATGGTTGAGGTAACATTGTGTAACCATCCGTGAAAATGGCATAACAATAAAATACTAATTTATTTTTAAAACCAGGTAGTAGGTTATTTCAGTCATAATCCAGTGACTAGTTCTTAAAATAAAAATTGATTATAATTTTTATAATCTGTTCAAGGATTTTTCGATACTTGAGTGGTATTACGTCTTACACGTGGTTAGATTAGGATGTGGCTTGCCATTTTTATATACAAACTTTTAATACACTTTGGGAAAATCAATTTTGCAAAATTTTTACAAGATTTTGATTACATTTAGGATCGGCTGTATCTATGCCAAGGTTTTTGGAAATACCACAGGTCTGAGAGTTGAGGAAACTAATCCGATCACACATAAAAACAGTCTTTAATGTCGTAGGATTTATGCTTGATAGTAAAAGTGAACGATAGAAACATTTACAGATTGTTGGTATAGGTACGTATGGTAAATTTGATCCTTGACATTTCCCAACTATGTTGTGGACGGCTTCCAGTCCACTTAGACACAGACCCATACTACCTCCACTCAGACTACATACATATATAGAACATATTGATTTTACATGACTATCTGGCCTCCACAAGCCAGTTGCTGGGTACTACGACCCCTTTTGGTAAGACTTGTTGTCAGACTCGGGCTTCAGACTACCCGTATCGACTTTCTAAGATCTACGAATGACAGCGAGAGACGCGGTAGGCAAGCATCAATAAGTAGAAAATATTAGGTATCTTAACAAATCTACATCATCCTCTTCTATCTTTCCCAGGTCAGAGACATCTACCTACACCCAGACCCCTTCTCAGTTCAAAACGGTCTCCTGACTCCAACGATGAAGGCGAAACGGCCAGAAATCAGGAGCTACTTCAAACCACAGATAGAGGACATGTACAACCACCTGGAATAACAGTGACCCACGTTATAATGTAGGGAATACGTTCAGATGGTGCTTTTGTGCACGACTGTACGATGACGTGATTGAGGCTTGAGGACTTCGTTGCTTTGATAAGTTTGATGGGTGGGGTGTAAACCAATGGGTGGTTTTTAATAGGTAATAGTCACAACGGCTTTTTATAACATTATATTAAACAGTTCTGTCAAATCTTTTAGAAATAGCTGGGACTTACCACTTGTAAAATATTGTTGATCGTTGAAAATAATTGAAAGCACTAACTTAGCAATTTATTTTAAGTTTACTGAATAAGGTTTCATAGAGGCTGCCACCGGAATCGGGGTCAGGGCTCCAGAGAGAAGAACCTCCTAACAGTGCGAGCCGTGTCCAGAAGTAC
The DNA here is from genome assembly GCA_963669345.1 of Gortyna flavago. Taxonomy (NCBI): domain Eukaryota; kingdom Metazoa; phylum Arthropoda; class Insecta; order Lepidoptera; family Noctuidae; genus Gortyna; species Gortyna flavago. The sequence continues at coordinate 7,738,025 of OY770144.1, forward strand.
TTTCTGAATCAAACCAATGACTAAATACATGATCATATTAAACTTCAGACAAACCTACAAGAAATAAAAAAATTACGCATAAATATCATAATGTCCACCCTCTAAATTTGTTGAAATTTATCCTTAACGACGTTTTCTAATATGTAGAACAGTTCGCTCTTCCCAATTGGATAGCGGCCAAGTTCAATAACAAAAAACACAACACAATGAATTATGAGGTGAAGGAAGTTGGTATAGGTCCAAATAAATACAGCGGCGGTTGTGCCAATTAGCGCAGTCGATGACGCTATACGCGAACACTTTTGGACTCGGTTCGACTCAATTGTATACAGTGTGACGTGAATCGATTTTAAATTGAGTAAACTTTTACTACACATTCGGTGTTACATCAATCTTTAGTTAAATCTCCTTGTCATCCATTATTATCTTGTTTGTTTTCTTAGTTTAACCCAAGGTTTAATGCGTACTATTTCATTTTTATTAACCGTAATAACTCAAGAAAGAAACCATTTAGTTCAAAATTCATTGCTATGAAGCGTTGAACGTTTAGTTTACAAAATTGGATCAACTGCTTCAACGTTAGCTTGAATATATTGACGGAGTTTGTCTTTAAAATCATTTTCAGTTTCCATTTCAAGTTTAACAAGTAGATAGTCCAGATCAACTAATGACGTCAATAAGAAATCAATAAAAAATAGTCTCATCATGAAGATTAATAGCAATGTTAGTCAATGCAGTTCCACTTATTGAAGCAATGAAGTCACTCCTAACTGTGATGTACAACGTCACCCAACTTTGTTATATAGCATACTATCACAGTACAATGTGTTCGCTATAATTTTTGTCATTTCACTTCGCTAAACGCTAAAATATACACTGTGCTAAATTTAAAAAATACTGGATTTCACGCATTTTTATAATGAAATTACTATTTGAAAATTCTTTAAATTATTAACTGTAGAATTGACATTGTATATAATCAAATTGAATAGTATGTAGGGAAAAGTTTTGTGCAGAAAGCAGTGTTAGTTGAATAGATTAAAAGGCAAGACGGGCTGTTGGGTCGTTTGGAGAGGTAGTGTTAAGAATGAATCGAAATCCCAACTTAAAAAATTAAAGGTAAAATCGAAAATGTCGAATCGCGCCACTCCGGATTACCCCATCCCGTCGAAAATGCACGATATTGTTATGGCAATAAAATTAACGGAAACTCTTAGTTTCCTCTGCGGTCAATTAACATAAATCCTCAAGAAAAACGCATTCGGACACCTAATTATACATTTTCATTTTTAGCGAGATTTTACGGCGGTAAGTGAAATTTACGCTACGCTGAACGCGCTGTTAGTCGATTATTCGGTATACGATTTTGAAAATCGATACCTAGTTACTGACAATTATACTGATGACACTGACTCGGTACTTGAAACAATAAATTTTAATTTATCCAGTATTTTAATTCCTAAAGTGGATTTTACCTACAGTGTAAGCCCTCGAGTGTTACCAAAAACGGAAATTGCCTGTAGCAAACATTTTATGGTATTCACTTCAGGGATATTTCAATTTTATACAAAATATCTTAAACAATAAATAGAATAAGGTAAAATTGTAAGCAATATGATTTACTTTACAATTGTACTTAGACACAAGATCGCAGTAAGTGTGAGACAACTAAACTTATAAGAACGATCATGATTAGCACATGAAATACTTAACTGTTGTTTTATATTGCGTGTCTAATATGAGATTATAAGCAAATATTTTAACTAAACGTAACAAATTTTGCCAATTCAGAGAAGCGAGTTAGTCCAGGCAAATTCATTGAAAAGACGCTTTATAGCCAAATATTGCTGCAAGAGTTCGCTTTTCTGAATTATAAATGACAATATAGGAAGTTGATCACGTCATGATGTAATATAGTGAACCAATTTATAGTTTCGGTACAATCACGAGATACACGAGATAGAGGTAAGAAAATACATGTACTTTATACCGTGCCTTCGACCGATGTTTTACTCTTGCGAGATGCTATTTCTGTTACTTGCTAAGTTCTTTTTTTATTTTTTGTCTAACTTTTGTGTGCAGAGTTGCTTTCATGTTGGGGCTACACTGAATTGAAGCAAACCATGACTTTTGTGATGTCATTATACAGTCTTATGTCGGTGTATCTTCAACATTGTCTGCGGGGTGAATCTCCGTTTATGTTGTGAATGATAGTGAGTTTTACACAATGAAATAGTATAAAAGTAATTACTTAATCCTAGGCAAACTATCGCACCGTGTAGTGTATAATTTTTGTAATTCTAGAGCGCAATATTAATAAGTTGATATGCTTTGAGCGAACGTTACGGTTTCATGTTGTTCAAACCAAAATTTTGTTGTTATTGGTGCAAGTTGTACTACGATAATTTATTTTTAAATAAAACTTTCAAAAACAATGTTGGTCTTGTTAATTTTTTAATAAGTATCCCACTTTATTTTTCCTAAGTTTGCACAACAACACACTTGAAAAATCTTATTGTAAATTATTATACCAATCGAAGTTGGGAAATTTCTCTTTCCAGCATCGCGCTAAATGCATTACAGGGTAGGTCGCATCTGCTAGAGTTTGTTCACCAACTCGAAACGCCTTTCGCACAAACAAGGTCATTTTGATTTTGAAATCTTTATATTATTATCTACAGTAATGAATTAATTGATTTACCCATTGCATTTCGTGTCTCGTAATACAATAATAATAGCAAATGTGCTCGGAGGAAGGAAGTATTCCAGTAAGATGCTGGTAGGGATCTTGACCGTACTTCCGGGATTGTCCTGATAGCCGTGGAATACCTCTCCACTCCTCATAAGCACCTCAGGAGATGTTGCCCCCTTGGCACTACGTCACTATGTGCTAGCGACCGTTTCTGGGGGCCCACTATTGAGTGTGCAAGTCACCCCCTGCCATTATATTCGTGTATTTATAAAACATTGATCAGGCAGGGGTCATAGTTCTTCCATAGTTTCGGTATCCAGTCCACTTTAGCCACACAAACCCATAGTCCAACTTTATATTTTCCAGATCCTGCAATAGTCCTACACCAACCGGGGGTTGTCCTTGGGTGCACTTGCATAGTGCCAACAGGGATAATCGTCGGTTGGTGTCACATTTCATTAAAATTTCCTAAGGGGCCTCTGCAAGTTGGCTTCGGCCCCTCGTACGCCTTCCAAAAGACCGGGACTCAATGGTCCCGAGATATGAAAAATAATAATAATAGACGGTTTAAACAATGTTATATGTATTATAATTGTCGACTCTTAGTGAATGATTCGCTGTTACTATTTGCAAATTTAATGACAGTATGCGATAATAAAACCCCATAAAGAAGGGACCTTGTAGGATTGACGACTGCCACGCATACTGAGATGAAAGTTTTTTTTAACATGTACAGCTAATCTTTATTCAAAGTAAAATAAGCAAATTATGAATAAGTAATACCAATTTTTTTTTTACTGTATATTTATTTCATTAACCATAATGTGTTCTAAAATATATTTATACTATATACAAGAGTTTATTTAATAAAAATAAAAAAAAGGAAAAGAAAAAGGCAGGAGCTCATTAGGCATCAAAAAAATCGTCCGCATCGCTGTCAATGGGATAAGTGCCCAAAAGGCTGGCAGCATTGCCACGTTGGATGGCAATGCTTATTCTTTGTGCTAAAAATAGGCCAGCCTTCTGTTCACGCGTAGAGTCAACCAACCGCTTGATATAATAATAATAATATAATATTAATACCTAATTAATTAATAAAAATAAATAATAACTTAACTAGAATGTATAGATGTTGTTGTTCATAAAAACCGGCCAAGTGCGAGTCGGACTCGCACACGAAGGGTTCCGTATCACAAGGCATAAAACGCCGATAAAAAACGTTTATTCTATACCCCTTTAAATGTTAACTTTATTTCATTTTTATTATTTTTTTTGTTATAGCGGCAACAGAAATACATCATCTGTGAAAATTTCAACTGTCTAGCTATCACGGTTCATGAGATACAGCCTACAGACAGCGGAGTTTTAGTAATAGGGTCCCGTTTTTACCCTTTGGGTACGGAATTCTAAAAAATTACTACTCAAGATTATTATAAAGTAATAATAATATCCCGATCATTACCTCAGGCTGGATGCACAATGTTCCTGACATCTTAAAGGCCTCCTCCCTTTCACATGGAAATTTACAGCAACAGGTTCCGAGCAACAGGATAAACGTGCTTCTGATACCTGTTTTGAAGCAAATTTTGAATTTATCAAGGTGTCCTGTAAGCAAATCGTTACGTCACGATTTCGGAGAAATTGCCATGTGTTAACGGAAAATTCTTGATCCATGCGATGGTAATGCTTTACCGTCTACCTAGATTCCTACTGTTGATTTCGAACGCCAATGTATTTGACTTACGAACAAGTTGAAATTATTATTGGTGGTTATCTTCATAGTACAACATATAAATTAATAATCAGCGTATTTTTAGTTCATGGCAACCGTTACGGATTGCGTGAAGCACGAGATTGGCATTCTACAGCCATCATTATAATAATCATTACTTAGGCTAGTCTGCATATTGTAGACTGCGACTTGCCAGTTTATTTGTAGCACCTTTTATTAGGCTTCTGGTACCTACTCTAAAGTTAACATAAACTAATCATCAGTTTCATCAAATCTAATTTTCTCAGCATCATTTATTATATCGATCTCATGTGCGGTAACTCGTAATACAACAACTGACTTCAACACTCACTTGCTTGCTCAATGCTTTTCGTCGAAATCATTAGTAAATTATATTGTATTGTATTGTTATTCTACATTTCAGATGCTTTCAACTAACTAAATGTAAGAAAGTACATACATTTACTTAACTGTTTCACACATGATTTGAAGATTTCTTCAGCTATCTAATCTGATCAAGCTGTTCCAATGTATTGGATATCTTGAATGTCTGCTTTGCAATAAGTAGGTAATGAATTCGTAGACGCAAGATATCGCTCGCGCTGTGAGCTCAAACGATTCGAGATGTAAGTATTAGATGATTGAAGCAAGATTCATTTTGAGATTCCACAAGAGTCAATTCTGGGACCGCCCTTATTAAACATGGAATACTGAATGAAATCAGCAGATATACATTTGATGATACTGTAAGGATTTTTCTGCTTATGGTGGTGACAATCGAGGCCAGCATTCGGTTGGTGGGTAGCGTAAGATATTTTCTAAACCCACAGTTTATTTGTCTGCTTCATCTCACCAACTTGATACTCATTGTTATGGGTAGCCAGATGATTCTAATATAGGATCCACGTGGATGTAAATGCCCCACGCATTTACATCCACGTGGATCCTATATTTTATACTATATTGCGGCTGTTAAAAAGTCAGCGCAGACACGTGTTTAGATTGAAATTATTGCACGTATCCTAATACATGAAGTGTTCTGTTCGTCGCATATCTCATAACTAGTCAATAGAGCTGACGGCCTGTCTGCATCCCTGCATATTTATTTTAGATAGGTACTTATTTTACACGTGGCACACAAGTATGATATTCAGCCTCACTTTGATAATTTTTAGGAGTCACAACTGTCACGTGATTGTTTTTTGAAAGGGTTGCAAAGCAAGCTGTATGGAAAGTAGATACTCCCGATTGCTTATAAAAATATATTGAGACCAAAGCGAAGGAGAGTAATGTCAAAATAAACTCAGGAGGCCTAAAAAGGCCACTTTATTAGAATCATAAAAGGATAAAATTATGAATCATAATAAAAGTCGTAAAATGGTCACAAGTTGACAATTCATAATATTATTTGCGTACAATTCATTTCACGTGACTTACAATATGATTCATAATGATATCCTTTTATGATTCTGCCAAAGTGGCATTTTTAGGCCCCCAGTATGTAACAGCAACAGCAACAGAAGAACCCTATGGTATAGTATATGGTTTATAGGTATCTATTACAATTTGCACATTCAGCTTAAGTTTTTAACGAGCTTTTATTGATACTTACCCACTTTTTAGCAATTTCTTTGTTAGTGTACAAAGACGAAAGTATCTGTACAGTGAAGTATCTGAAATTGCGTCTTGTGGTGCATCATGGCAGAGAAAAAGCCAATTATTATTTCGGTAGTCTCATTATAAAATCCCGAGAGAAGAGATGGATATATTGGCTAGATAAAAGACCTACCAAGACCTACTAGATAGAACCGTCAAGATTAATATCACATCCAGATTAATATCAGGTCCAGTTGAAAACCAGCGTCAGGCACTTATGCTGAACTGGGCCTTTTTGGCGCAGCCGTGAGGCACACTCTCCTGCAAATTTATTTTATTGTTTTTATTTTTTATCTAATGTTTGTATTGTGTGTCTTTTAGTCTGTGCTAAATAAATGTATTTTCTTTATTTTACATCTGTCAGATTTATATCAAGCATCAAGATTCCTGACTGATCTCATAATCATCACCTATCAATAAATTTCGGCTTTGGTTTTTGCCTTTGGTCACGTTAACTTTACTTCTTAGCCTAACCAGAAGACCGAACTAGGTAACGAGAACTTTTCAAGATACGTTTTGTAACACACTTTCGATGCTTCCGATCCAGCGATACTTACCTTCTTAGTTACGTTGTCTTCTTTACCGTCAAAGCACATAGACACTGCCACTAAAATTCCATGTACAGCCATAGACAGACGAGATAATTGACTATTTCAATAAACTAGTTTTAGTCAGACAGAATACCGTTTATTTATTATTAGAACATTTTCAAACCGCACCTACGCGCGTTTTAACTCCGCCGACGCGTACAGTCACGAGCACTAATAGGTATGTCAACACTTGGCAAGTTTCAATTGCGATTTTTTCTTGAAATAACGAATGCAACTTTGAAATACGACTTTAAATAAACCTATGGGTTCGAAAATACTATGTTCGTAAAAACATAAAATTCCATTCAAAAATAAAGGTGAATATCGCTTTTGAATAAAGCCAAGTGTGTACATACTTATGCTCTTATGGCTGTACGTCTGTTTCTAATTCTTCATAATTATTTTGGATGGTACTTTGTCTAAATGTTATTGTTATGTAAATGTTCTTTACTTTGTTCTGCTATCGTATCGATGGGTATATCTTTAGTTATTCTATGGTCGGTAGAAGCATCGCTAATACCGGGCGTGCAGCACGCAAGTTGTACAGGTAGGACGATGGCAAATCTCTTAGTAGGTAACATAAACAATAACATAGTCCTCAAAATTGTAGCTACAAAGTGCCTTTCAATACAGCTTTTAGTCAAAAGCATCTCGGTTTTGTTGGTAGGTCGCAATCCTAGCTAACAATATAAGGGTAAAGATAATGATGTTTGTGGTTGTATTCTTATAGATTAGATTAAAATTTATTTTTTAAGGGTAGACGGAATGATCCTCAATTTCTTTAATCGAAATTTTTAAAGTTACTACTGCCATCTAGCGTCGAGTAGCGATCGGATTTCAATGGTTCTCTATAAATAAATTGTATAGAATTATTACCTGGCTTCTGATATTTCATTAGGTTTAATATATTACATTTTATAAAAAAAAATCACAAAGAGCATTTTGTTAACCAAGATCAGTGTTGGCCTAAAAATACGACGCTTTAAAGACTGATAAGACCCATGGTCCCTTGATAAGATTTAATCTTTTTCATCTACGTCTTATTTATTTATAAGAGCTAGTAACTAGTAATAACGCCACATCAAAAAGATGAAGTATGTTAGCGATTGCCTATTTTTAGGAAAAGTACCTATAGGTATGAAGTATGAGACGAGGAGACGAACCTTCGACTTCAGATATTATATTTAGTAGATAACAAAGTCCTGGCAACTTCTCTTTGAAGTACCTATTATTGTAAGTAGTAGTAGAATAACATACGGCCGGTAATTAGCAGTGTCGACAAACATTGTGGGCTATTTTCGTACATCCATTGTTTGAAAACAAATTGTGATTCAATGAAGGCATTTAGCGAATAACTTGCTCACTTGCTGTCATGCGCCATTATATGTCGTTGTCGATAGAAAGCACTCAATGTTACATCCAAGTAGGTATTAAAAAGACAATGAATAAAATGACGTAAAGTTGGCTGCACATTCATTCACATTCAGAACGCGTTGCGTTTTTATTTATTCCATAATACCGCTTATCGGCGCATCATGCCGGGCCATACGTACCTACACGTACAGTGTTTCTGTTTAGTTAGTTGCCATACGGGCAGCAACCAAGCTGCTCGTGTACCTATTCGCTCGCGCCGCGTGCCGCCCTCTGCCGGAGCTGCGAGCTGCCGGTTTTGCCTCCAGTGACCTTGGCGCATCGGGCCGTGCCGTTCATTGGCCGCGAGAAGCTAAGACGAGTTACGCTCCTCCGACTGCTTCACTCCCTAAACTATGTCATTCGACAACAGAATACACCACCGCTCGGGGAACTCTCCCGTGAATCCCTAGCCGCGCGAGTTGGCGGTCACAGCGCGCGTCACCTGTCAAAATGACGTGACGTTAACAGACAATCGTGTTTATAACCTCACTGTGAATCTTATTACTTTTTTTAGTGCAATAAGAAGGTTGGCAGAATGACGAAGGTTCTAAAAGACGAACTAGGTAAGTTACATTTTGTTGTGTCAGTTTTAGGTTATGTAACGTTTTGTTTTGATCGGCGGCGCGGCGCGGCGGCGCAAACAGATTCTGTGAGACATGGAATGGTTGATAGTCATTTACATTACAGCAGACAAAGACGTGATCTCTGTGCGGATTCTAAAAATAGCTCGTTCTGTAATGGCGGTTAATCAGCAGTTTACTCTTAGATTCGAACCCTAGTGTTAGTATTTGGTATAACGTTTCTTGTTTACTGTAGGTAGTTCGCTACAACAATCATGCATTAATTCCGTGCTAACTTAAGTAGTGATGTTAGCGTAAACAAACTCAGGTCGGCTATTAACTATGCAAATAAGTTTAATTTAAAAATAAACATCGATAAGTGAGTCAATTGTTAACTTGCAAATTGTTTCTTTTAACTGATTGCCCAGTTTAGAAACTGTTAAAACTGAATTTGTGCAGACTTTCTAAAAGTTAACTTGTAACGGTGACACTGATTGATCGATACTATTACTATAACAAAATTGGCACCTGTCAAGCCTAATAAATGTGCGTACCTACTGTCAGAACAGGCAGGATTTAAAGTAGGTAGCATTTTTCAAACAATTTTTTTAACCACATTCAGAAGACACAATCGACTTATTTGTTTATTCAAAAACTAACGCAGTTTGCTGCTATACATAATCACAGTAGTCTATTTACATTCTTAAGTTCGTGGAACCATCTTACTAGAAACCCTCAAATATAAATTGAGACTTGAATCTCGTAAAACCTAATACAATAGTAGGATTATCAGCAAAAAGAGTAACACCACTAAAACTATTAATTTTTCGTACACATTTAGGGACTATGTAATCGTAAATATGTCCAATAGATAAAAGACACGCTAGATAATAGCGCGTATTAAAATTAATCTAATATAATGATTTTTATTATGGCCGGCATTGGCTATCAGGAGTGTCAGGGCCTTGCAGACATCAATATCTGCTGTTTCATCGTTCTAACTTCCAGTTATAAACTGGATGAAACTTTAAAAAAAAGTGGATGAAGATATCTGCCTACCTTCACAAAGAAAATTTAGTCTAAACATCGCCAGTACGACTACGAGCTTTGAACGTTAGGCTAAAACTTTATGAGTGTAGAGAAAACAGAAGATAATAGAAGAAAGCTGGACTACAAGATTAGTGCAATGAGGATGCCTAAGTATAAAATCAGCCAGTCTCTGAAAATAATTAATCTGGAAGCCGACCCTAACATATATTTGGGAAATGGCTAGGCAGATGATGATGATCTGAAAATACATAAAATACTCGCCCATCACGGGAGGACTTGATGGAGATTACAAATAAAGGTATCGCATTAGCTAAGTAGGTACTTGCTTAAGAGTCCCTATCAATTTCACGGTCTAAAAACAGAAAATTTTTTTTTTTTCAGCGCATATTTCTCAATTATCTTAAGTTATCTAGTTTTTTTTAAATACACTACTTATCTAGTAAGTGTACAACTTTTGATAACTACCTAATATAAGTTACGGTGTACATGTTTTTCAATTGCTTTCTTAGCTTACTGGTAGCAAATAACAATCTGTAAAATCCTAAATACTGGGCATAGTTTACAGTAAGTCTACAATTCTTTTTTAAGTTTAACGAATTAGTACATTTAAAAAAAATGTTGACCACGCTGAAAAAACGTCTCGTTCGTCTAGGCGTAAGAATTTATTGAAAATAACAATAAGTGTTAAATATATTAAAATTTGAGGTGTTTATCTACCAAAATAAATTTTTATAATTTAATTTCGACTACTTACTCGTATTTAAATGTAGTAAAATATCTAAATAATGCCATAAAAAAATTAAATTCGTAAACTTACTAGATAAATAGGTGATAAATAACGGTGTATTTAAAAAGAAACTAGATTAATAAACTAGATAGACGAGGTTATTGAAAAACTTGCGCTTTTTAGACTGCGAAATTGATAAAAAAAATTGTAACTGTTGTAAAATCCTTTGATGCTGCAGGAATAGAAAAAGTATTTATGAACAATGACAGCTAGTAGATAGCTAGTAGACATTAATGTGAACACTGGAATTACGGCTGATAGGGATGTTTGAAGAAAGAAGACTTGCACTTATAGAAGTTGGAACAAGGGCATGAAGATAATTACTGCTTTAGTTTTGATACCTACCAACAAACTCTTAAATATAAATATTATTTTACACCAAGATGATAATTTCAACCTTTTTTTTACTGTTTTCAATCAGATCACTGATATTACATGTTTTAATAGTGATATTAACATTTATGTCCTTCAAAGATCCCATTAAAAACTCCGAATAAAATTACGAGTATATCTCGCTTTCGGACTCTTTGAAAGCCGTCATTTTGAATTGAATTTGTCATAAACATAAACGAAAAGCACTTACGTTTTACTTAAGATTTTAATATCTTAGCTTATTCGTATTCGGGGATCGTATGAGAACAGAAAATGTAGCGAGTATAGAATACTCGCTACATTTTCTGTTCTTCTTTCACTTACTTTCCTTATACTCAGTTTATTAGAATTGCAAAATTCAGTGTGGTCCAACAGCGAGACGCAAGATTTCGGATTATGACGGTTATGATGAATCTATAAGTTCGCTCTTATTATCTCGTTTTCAATTGTATACTTAGCCGAATGGCCAGGACATATTTTGACCTTATTTTGTAATAATTGTCCTCTTCTCGCTTCCAATGTTTCTACATATTTTTTATATACATAAACGGTACTTAATCATAATTATGTATATCTTTTATTTCTCTTTCTGTATGTATGCCTTCATCAACTTCTACATCATTATTTGATTTTCACAGAAAGTTATCTACAACCTACGACTGCAGACCCTGGCCTGTTAACCCCGCTACTATATTTCTAACAAGCTAATATTTTTAAGACAGCATGCACTATTCTCGTATTAATTTGCGCTGATATGAGTGAAGTAAAAGATTAATTTAAATAAATAAATCTTATGCATACCCAGAAGAAAATTAAGTACCTACTCGTATAAACAGACGTTAAAACCCCATAAATACGCATCATCAATTAAAATGAAGATGGCGTTTAAAAAAATAAATAATTTCATCATAATTTTGATATGTTTAATTTATTAGTCGGTTTTGAACGTGACTGTGAATTAGTTTCTGCAAAATAAACAAAGATAACATGAAAGCAAGGCCGACTGACCACTGCCAATTTGCACATTTTGTAACTACTTTAGGAATTCGTATACATTACCGGAAACGTTTTCTAGTGTTGAAAATTCCAAGGGATCAAGCTTTGGATTATTATACGAATCAATCTTAAAAGGGTCAAACATTTAAGTCGAATTAACCTGTGTTTAAACATTTTTTAGTGTCAGATTTAATTCCCGGGAAATCAGGATTATCTAACAGACAGTATTAATCATTAAAGAGGGTCATAACTTTTAAATCCAATCAAACTGTTATGTGTTATAAATAACCAAATAATAAAATCAATTAAGTAGATACTAATTAGCTGTTTGTTTCAATTTAAATCTTATTATATAAACTGTGCTAATTTCCTGTACTGAAATGCATGCAAGATTTCAATTAGAACCGTTCGTGTTGCTCAGTAGTCAGTGGTGTATGAATATAATGCATTGCGCATTCTAATATGAGAATTTAGGTAACTTCGCAATCTGTGGGAGAATACGAGAATGAGTTCCACCTATTTATTTAGCTACGTATTATTTTGAGCATAAATATTGGGCTGATTCTACGTGCCCTGATATTTTGTGAACTCACAAATTGCGAGAGCAAGGTGCTCGAATATTGAGGTATTTTTAGATAAAAGGAAATATGTCGCTCGTCTAGATACCTAATAATCTCATCGGTGTTAACATTGTTACTACTTAATAAAAAAAAAAATAGGAATGTGTTATTTCTTAGACAGACATTAACCTGTTTAAAAACCGGCTGTGATTCGATGAAATATTTGTAACTGATATTTGAAGATAAACGTATAAGGTATCTACCTAAGTAAGGTTATTTTAAAGAGAGGCACAACACAATAGTCATGGTTCTGATATTTTTGAATTATAACATGTCCGACTATCCCAAAAATGTTTATATTTATAACAAACATATAGTTTGTAAAATTGAGACACAGGCCAGTAGACTGTCGTGAAATTAATCTTCGCACAACCTGTATTTTATTAATTAAATTGCACGATATCAATCGGACTCTGAATTTAATTTATTTCAACTTCGATCAACAGTTGGTATTGTTGATCGAAGTATTTCAATGATAATTGTGTCAGCCGGTTCAAGGTTAATTAAACTAAAACAGTAATTAGATACATTATATGTATAGTAATCTAGGTCAAAATATTTGCAAAAGCAAGGTAAAAGGAATATTAAAATAACGAACTGTTCTCTGTTAAGTATAGTTTTCAAATCCATCCTATTATTTTCACAGTTTCATTTAAATAGAAGGCCAATTAAAATGAATGCTTATAAATCTATTTGTTGTAAAAGGTCATCTTCACTGCGTTGACCGTTGATACTGGTTATAAAAATAGTTGAGTATTTTCAACTCTTATCAAGGTCTGTGGTCGAGTTAGTGATGCGGTAAAATTTAATTCAAGTTTAATATCTAAAATATAGATCTATGGTAGTTTTTTAGATCTTGAAATTCATCATCATAATCCTTTTACCTTTATCTCAATTTATTTGTGACTGGCGCATCATATTTTCACCTTCTATGGGCATATCTTTATCAGCCGACATCTCAATACTCACTCTCTTTCTAGCCGTTTCGTTAATCTTAAAAACAATAATACCTAGGTATATTTATATTGTTAATTATAGTTTCCTCCTTCAAAGTTTATCTCATAAAATTTTATCGCATTCTAAAAATAAACACAGAGCCAGATATAATTATCACCGGATTTAAAATTATAATATAGGGAAATATCTCGAGAAAACCAACAAGTTAAATATAAATACTAAGTAAGCATGTGTAGCATTCTGAGGACGTTGATAACGTCTCGTATTACGACCGACACAAATAATAGGCATAACTTAAACATGGTAGCAAATTCATCATGAATGGTTGAATAAATTACGTCAATGTGAAACTGAACTCCTTAAATATTTGAACTTAATAAATCTACTGTTAAGTTGAACGTCGAACTTGAATCATTTCTGTGATTCCTAAGTAGAAGGTTAAAATGTCCCAAAGTTAAACAGCGGAAATCTTCCAACCTTCTATCCGTTGAAGGTTGAAAAACTTGCACCATACCAACTGCGTCATAAAACTATGTCTTCAAGAAGATATTCAAATAAATTTTCTATTTTTTTATAAGGTCAACTTACCAACGACAGTCTTGTTCAATCATACTAATTCAAAATTATATAGAAACTCAAATCATCTACAAATAATGAATATTGCTGACATTTGTGACAAAGGTCAGTAAATATTATGACAAGAGTTGATGGGGCCATGATACTAATACCTGAAACAGATACGTACTTCTTACCAACTGGTCTCAGTGTTGGTATTATTATAATAGGAATATATAGTAACGTCATGTTCAATGAATGAATACTATATTCTGTCTCATACGGCCGTATCTGACCGCGATACAAACTCAAAATCATCAGTTGCTTTAGGTATAATTATTTCAGCTGCACCCGACAAAAACTAGCGTTGCTATTTTGAAATAAACGAACCACACAGTCGTGAAATGTCGTTTCTATGACTAACTAACTAGATAAACTAGTACACTGGCCAGTTTTGTGCTTTTTAACACTTATTAATGTAATTCCATTGATATGGCTCGCGACAACATTCGCTTTAAAATCTACATTATATTCTTTATTTTAAATCTTCATAATTCATGTTTTATAGGTGTCTCGCGGGGTTGGAACCCTGAACGGTGTAGAAATAGAAGTAAATAGTAATACGAACGTGCTAGGCATACTCTATTCATCACTTGTAAATCGTTTGGATAGTTTATCAGAAAAACCCAATTTCACTTCTGCCCATCTAAAGATTGAACCAGAGATTCCACCTTCAGCGGTACGTCCAATACAAATACGATCCAGTGCTTGTTTCATTAAACCAACGAAGCTTAAATTCCTGAGAAAATAACTTTTAAAGGGTAGAAGCAATTGGCATCGAGGTATGCATTCGATGTATCTTGAATTCAATTTGCACATTATAAAGAGCGTAAACGACATAGAAACGCTAAGCATTTATTTAGTATTCATCAATGTAATGTTTTATAGTCTACTAAGCAATAAACCAACCTAATTTTTCTTTCGTGTAGTACCCATAAGTCGGGGTTCGGAATGAATAATGCAACTATGCAAACCATGTAATGTATTACTTCGTCAAAACACGTGACTCGGGTAAATATCAGCCGTTCGAGGTACGGCCGTGGATGGCATAGCAAACGAGACTGCTAAAATATTTTTGAATGTGTTTGACAACGGCCTCTTTGATTCTGGTTTTGCTTCAGGTACACAAAATAAATCTAAAATGCAGAGCCCAGTGTGGGTATCAATTACTGTCGTGTGCCGAGAAAAGTATTATAGATAGCTGTAAAATTAGAAGAAAACGTGTGACAAGGATGGATTGAGTAAAAGATGATAGTGCTAGAAAGGGGATAAGAGAGAGCTTTGCGGATATATTCATAATATAAGCATAGAACCATTCATTGTCAGCTTTAGTGCATTTGTTAACGACATCATCCTCAATATTAGCAAATAATATTCTAAAAAAATGCGAATAACAGTCGCTAGACTTTTCACCAAGTTATTATAATCGAGTGAGGCAAATCGATTATCGTAGTGTTCATAGTAGATACATGTGTGTTTATACAGTAGATATTGCGATTTTAAATCAAACTTTACTGTGGCTGTGGCAAGTACAATCTAGCGAAATAGGGGATTATTGACCCAATCGATACCCAGTGCGAATACGGGGCAAACCATGTCATAGATGTTGGCATGTCCAAAGTGTTCATGCAACTCGTACATTTCTGAGGGCCTTAAAAGCGCCACTGATGCCGCCATTGACGTGGCCACTTACGGGGCCCATTTGATATAATTTACCATCGACTCGAAAAAAAAAAGAAGACCGTGGCTAGTGAATTTCCAAAAGCTGAAGAATGGATAGACATGCTCAATGGTAATTCGTGCGAAATAGTAAGCAATGAAGTAATAAGGACGCTTGGAACTGTAAAGAGAAATCCAGAAAAAACGGTTTACATTTATATTCGTCAAAGTGATGTTTTTCCTAAATTTGGGCAAGAAAAGAAACTCGTGGATGCTTCATAGCACAAAACACGGTATTACAGAACCGGTGACTGCCACTGCTCAATTAGTTTTAAAATGCCCTAATCGTGTTTACAGCACAGAAGAGATAAGTGGACTATTTTTAGCTGCAGTTCACATCTATAACCAAGTAATATCTATGAATCACTAACGACTTAGCTAATAATATAATAAATAACGAAACATAATCGTAAACATCAAGAATCAAATGTATGCACAGTTGCACACATGCTTCGATGGATTATCTAAATATGTCATTGTCTTCATAAGCACTAGAAATAGCAAGGACTGCCGGCGAAAGGTCGCATCTGGAAACCAATGTCATGTTAATGTGAAACCTATTATATAGAGTTAGGAGGAAATCCATCGCGACATTCTTCACAATTATGAATTAGGTATTCTCTAAACTCTATTGCTAGAGCGACGTCTTGTCTTCTCCATATATCGAAACTTTGCATGTTGAATCTTCAAAATCGATTTGAGGTACAGGAAAACGGTTCAGTACGTTATTGAATAATCAGATTTCTCGTTTATCATGATTGATGGGAGGCTACTTTATTTTTTTGCCATTATCAATACAAGTTTATAAGTATTTTCAATATCGGTAGTAAAAATCTATGAATTGATAGTGAAACGGAATCATGTCAACTCCGATATTGTTTTAGAAGATCATTTGACCGAAACATTTTAGTCCTTCCGCGTTTTTAGCTCAGAAGCTTTCTCTTTCTGGAAAGTAGTTCAGAGCTAGGACGTGTAGTAAATTATCATCTCTTTATTCATTTCAGGTGAGAAAGGTTGTTACGCCTTTTACAATAGTGTTTGACAGAAATTATCGTCAACACAATTTATGACTGCACGGTGCTGAAGATCTCAGTACCAATCACTACTTGATTTAAATTAGGAACGTAATCACCTCACGTATCAAAACAGTTTCTCAATTTGTAGCGCTCACGAATACCTACGTAGTGTCTACACGTACGCGTTGATGTGACCTTTTATAGTCATTTTTCGTTTAGCGTTACACAACCACAAAATTTCGTGCACGTCCCTACCAAATTTCGCATGGCGACTAGTCACGGTTGATTTTAAACAGGGGAAATTAACATTCTATCGCGGAATTCGAAAATATTTATTATGCAGCCACTGTCGCTGGAAAAACCGTCAATGTGAATAGAATGGGTCGTTTCTTAGGACTAATAGTATGTTTAGCTTTCTATCTTAGTGTTCTAGTTGAGAATAGGTAATATTGAACATGTATTATTTGATATTAACACCATCATCACATCAAATGACTTATTTCCGATTGAAATTAGTTTAATGGGACTAAAAAAGTATGCGTTTAGATGTAGGTTACCTCAATTTAATCAAACTGAAAATATACAAGATGAAAAGTGAAACGTAACGATGAAAAAACAATTCGAAGAAAAATATAAAGAACGATTAAATAACGCGGTCAACCAAACCATTAATTGCGTTTCATTGCAGTGGAGAGTTTTACGAAAAATAAAACAGTTGACGACTGCAAAACAATTAAAATGTTACGGAAACATTTTATCCTTTGTGATCTTTGGCTCGGTACCAACTCAAGTATTAGCTACAAAAAATCTCAATAACGTAAACACAAAGGAAACTATGTATATTTGAGAGGGAAGAGGAATATCTGATCAAAATGTAGTTTGATGTGCGAGTAACACTAACATCCTGCAAAACCAGACATTTCGTAGTCGTAACTTTATATTGCTTCAATTAATCGTTATACTGGTTTTATATCCTTTAAATTGCTCTTCGGATTTTTTATGCTTCACAATTAAACGTGTGAAACTGTGAACCTTAAAACGCATTTGCAATTTTTTTTATACGAAGAGATGAATCTTGGTGACCTCAGGAAATTGTTCTCTTATGAGTAAGGCTACTATAGCATGATGCAGAAAGCCAGTTATTAACAAGGAATGTCAGTCTTTCACTACGCCTACCACTCTCAAGGTTCATAAGAATGAACAAGTGCAATACCTACATAAAGATATACTCCAAAATTCATTTCATTGTCATAGTGAAACTAAGGTAGATGTTATCTGCATTCGAAGGTACAGACGCCAGCACATCAACCTACCCGAAACTGTCAAATTACCCAATCAACTTTGAACCTTATACTTTAGCAATAAAGTTGAAAATCTATCAAAGAAATTTGACAGATTGTAGTAACTTGATGTGCTGGCGTCTGTACATCACAATCCTTCATTTGTTGATATTAGTGGTCTTTTCTCTTTCATTGCTTGGAACGAAACTTGCTCCATCTCTAACTTATAGCTACACACAGTTATCAATAAAAACATGCCTTGCGGTTATCATTATCATTTGTAGTATCTATCGATGGATTTCGTATTTTATCTTGCATCGCCATGCCTCAATACACGTGCATCAGTGGCACGAAGCCAATTAACATTTAGTTTATCTACCTGTTACTCTTGGCTGCGTATCAGAAACGCTTCCTATCACTCTATTAATTTCTAAGATTTAACGCCAGCTTAGACTCTCAAGAACGTCATTAATATTGACGTTATTTTGTTTCGGTGTGCGCTATAATTGAAGTGGCATTAGCTGTATGCCAATCAGCAGGTCGTACGTTGGCGAATTTTAGCAGTCATTTTGTAGTTTTGTTCATGGTTGATTCTTTCAACTTTATTGTGAAGTTTTCTCTTATTGGTCGCTTACTAATATCATCTTTGTATTCAACATTGTTAGGATTAACTTCAGTAAAGAAATATTCATTCGCTCTCATTATGTGTATCTTATTTTCCAATAAAGTTTTATTTGGTGAGAAGTAACCAACCATTCAAAAGTTTACTTGCTATATTTTAAGAACATTGTTTCTTTCACACAATTCAAAAATTAAATTCAAACCGTCACGGCCATTCACCTCAGTTTTTTAATAAAATTGCATGTCTTCATTTATTTAAGTTAACTTTTAGAGTGGTGCTAAAACTTTTAACGGTTTATCGTAATAAAGAGGAATATTTTTCGGCGTTTCTTAAAACAGGTGCAATAAAAGCCTGAAAAGATTTATTTGCCATATAATTTTACTTAGGTACGTGTTATCAGAAAAATAATTAACATCATGGAGTAAACATTCTCAATCCGGCATTATGACATGGGAATACTGACATTTCGATTTTATCAGTAACTCAGTAATCGTTAGTTTATGAAAACTGTTTCCTGCGAGAATAAACACTGAACTTGGTCCTCGGTTTATGCCAGAAATTTATTTTTGTAACTTTCGTAGTTTTCCATGATTTTACGCGATAATAACGGGTCTATCACTATTGTCACACATTATAATAGCAGAGGAGACGTAAATGTATATTTTGCATAGCTTTTGGCCGAATCATTATACTGTAAAAACCCATAAAACTCGGCACTATCTTAGCTCGTAAATAAGCATCCATCACATTTCGGCTTGATTTACGATGAGTGCCTAATTTGCACCATTTTATTAAAAGATTTAATGTAACTATACATATTATGTATAATAAAATAGTAATAAAAGTGCTACATTTTCAGGATTTACATGTGTATTCATAATTGAATCTTCATATTTCAATGTATGGTTCTCCTGTAATATACATATAACAGGCGCTCTTTTTTATATCATTTTTAAAAGTGTGCTACATATTATTGAGCAGCGATAAGTTTATCCAACTTTATCCACGTCAGTTTTATCTGATACATTATATTTAGAGGCAGGGCGGTATTTTTCCTATAATCAGCACCGTCATACAGATAGTTGGCTGTAGGTACCTGTGACGGAAAGAAATGAAGAGTTACGTCATGAAATTGCAGAATTGCAATGGGTTTGCTTTAGTCAAACTGCTCAGACCAAATAAAAAACCAAGACAGAGGGCTGTCAACAGCAAAGTGAAGCCGGTTTCGTAAACACGTGTGCATTAGTGAGGTGTAGTTTGATTGTAAATGTGTGCGTGCGAGCGTGTATGCACAGAGCGGAGGTGTAGTTTTATCATGCTTCACTGTATCGTTCTCATTCTCAGCGCTCTGTCTTGGTTTTTTATTTGGTCTGAGAACTGCACTAAGAATAACGAAAACTGGAAAATAGGCTCACCCCTATTACAAGGAGGTAAAACGTAACCAGCAAAATTTGGGTGTACGTTTTTTACCCTGATTCAGGCAATATTTCATGTTATTATATCGTACGTACTTAACTAGTAAAATCCAATTTTCTGTAACATGCTATAAATCCACAAGTAGCCTAGAATATCAATTTGCTTCAAAATTTGCAATAAATTACTAGTTATGTAGTTTTGTAATGTTAACAGAGCTAATGGTAACAAGAAAATTTTTTAAAATATTGTAAATATACTATAAATAGATATTTTGATGTTTATTTGTTTACCTATAGCTTTACACAAATGAGGAAATATAAATTAAACGAGGAAAAGTAGCTTCTAAAAACATTACAAATTGAACTGTACTTTTTTGTCTATTCATAGGTAAATAAATATTCCTTGAACTGTTGTAAATGTTTGTGGGGTTTATTTATAAACTTTGCTTAAAGTTAAGAGACGTTAAAACGTCAAAAATGTATGGTTAAACAGTCGCTAATCAGTACTTAACTTTAAGCAACGTTTATAAATAAAGGGGATGTACAGATCGAAACCAAATGTTTGTTTTAAGGAAATATTTTCTCTTTTTAGCGAATAACTGGTAACTCAAGGATTGACCATAGTCAACACACTAAACGAACCGTGTATTCCGCAAACCAACAAGACAAACGTGCAAAACAGTGCGTTTTAGAAACTACCAAAGTACCAAGTTTCCTATTTATTTGTGCTGCTAAGCATTAAAATATGTTGACATTTAGCACCAGAGCAAACAACAGCACACACCCGATAGTTATAAGCACGGACAAAGCGAGTTAATGCAATATGCATATTCTACATGTAAGCACATAGTGTTAGCAGAAGCCACAAGTTCAACAACGAAGCGATAACTATTTAAATTTTGTCCCACTTCGCAAATATCCACACTAGATAATATCGTGTTAAATTATATTCTAGCATCGCTTTTTGTTAGCCGTTTTTTCAGGTAAGTCTTGATGTTTTTTAATCACTATAATAATTATTATAGGTATAGAAGGTGAAGACGATAATTAATTAAACTGCGTATCTAATGACGTTCCCAGTCTGCATACAAACATTCAATCAAATATATCTAATAGGTTAGTCATTACAGCTAGTCGGCTGATCGGAAAAACCCATAGTAAGCCCATCACTACTATTTAGAAGGTTTGAAAAAAAAACACTTTTTAATTTCGATGTTAGGAGTTTTTCGACACTTTCAAATCTGGAAGCACGCGGTAGTGCCCCCGCCAAGACGAGCCAAGCGAAGCGCAAGGGCACTACCTACCTTTTCTCGAAGAGCTTCGTCGTTTTTTGAACCCTCATAACTTGGGTTTGGAATATACCAGATAAACAAAATTCTCAGGATATGATGTCAATAGTGGTCTTATTAAACATAATAAAGTTTCAATTGCATAGCTCTTATACTTTAGATTTTATTGATATCTAAAAACCCCCGATTTCGTCACTGACTCAGTCCCTGCTGATCATCAAAATTCTTAGGGTACTTCTTGAAGTCCTAGAAAGCTGAAATTTGGTATGTATTAGTACACAAACAACAATAAAAATCTAAAACTTTGCCGTTTCGCTACCGTCACACATGGGCGTAAGGTGAAAAATGTATTCACTGTTCATCTTTTCTGTTATACAATAAGTTCTTATAGTAAGGAAACAACCAAGCTTCATATTTTGACTAAGGTGTAGAGTTTGTGAACTTAGGGCTTGTAGAGTTAGGGCGTCTAGAGTTAAAAGTTTGGCTCTACCTACATGAGATCAGAAGGCCAATTCTCGTAATTTAAAACGTTCAAAATCTAGTCGCAGTCTCATCTCAGCGACAAACAAATGTCAAAAACTTGTCAAAATGTAGGGAAATTAGAGGTATTTTTGACAGATAGAGACTGAGATCAGACTGTGAACGTTCTTAAAATTACGTGAATTGCCCCTCTGATAACTTTGTGAAAGTGCGGGCCATGTGGTCTCGTCTTGGTAACATTTTACATGAAAATGTTTTTGGTGGGATACTTAAATTCTTTAGTATTGCCAGTATTTTAAGTTTTGTCATATTGTCGTCTCCACATGGTTTAAGAACGTGGACAAAACAAAAAGACTGTGTGTAGGGATCGTAGCAAGTGACGTTCTGCAGTTTTTACCTACCTCCATGGGAAAAAGGCGAGAGTTTATATTATTAAATGTCAAAAGAGTAGTTATGTGAAAAAAGAGTTAATGTAGGAGTAGGTATTATTAACACTTTAATCTAATTACCGCGTTGATTCAATTAGCAATGAAATAAAGCCTCTTTAATAATTTATAATTATTGCACTAAGAAATATTTTTAAATAGAAATCTTGAATATCAATGCAATAATCATGTCCAATTTATTACAGTTATAAACATATAAAATGTTACCTGTGTTATAATAAATTTTTTAGTTACTGTAGTCCTGTTACTTAACGAGTCGCACTTGCAAATCAGAGTAATAACGATTTAACTAATTCAATAAATTCATAAACTGAATTGCAAAACTAAAAGCTTTTTGAAATCTCAGCTGCCTGTTGAGGCAAATACCCTTTTAATTGAAGCTATTAACTGCAGAGCCATTGCACTATATGACGTAATAAGCATTACTGGAAACCAAAACCCGAAATATGAAATTACCTTTGAGTCGCATGACTCATTCGCAGTTTTGCACAGACTCGTAGTGAATAAAATCGACCATAAGTCCATAACAAACTTCAAGTTACTCGTTCACATAAAGTTTGAACGCAAGAAGCTATAAATAATCACTTCAACGAGTTTCAACATAAAGGCATGTTAAGCGTATTCCGTAACTATTTCCATACCGTGTGAGCTATATTTGGAAGCGACATGGCATAAATATGACCAGTTTGGTCGAGTTAGTCCAGTTATCGCCACACATCCCAGGCGGGGTTCTATTTTTAGATCAGATTAGTCATGCATGACCATTTACATAGAGACATTGCGATGCGTTACGATGGCCGGCAGTTAAACTCGAATAAAAGTTGGGGTACAATGTCACCCTACTAGATCCGACAAGTGTATCATCTGTTTGAATTTTAGTCTTATCGTAGGAGTAAGTTCCGTTGGGCGATTTGTTCCGAGAAAAAAGAGCGAATTGCATGATCACTTATATTATTTTTGTCGTGTTTTATAACCTCGTCACTTTATTCTCGCTCATTATGCGTTTTTTCTGCTCCTGTTTAGCGTTACTGCCGAGGTCAGCTTTTAAATGTGCAGTCATAACAATGCACCAACTGCCGCTGAATATTATTAACTTAAATGCCGTTTAATCTTGTCAACTGATTTCATTGATTTGTCACTAGGTACTTGAACTAACATCTGTTGATGCATTGGCTGGTTTTATTACTCTCGATACTTTGCTACGCTCAATGCTCCTGCTATAAAACGATACGCTTGAAATTGGAGAAAGTGCTTCCTTGATCTTATGTGTTAATAACAAAATTTAAGTTCACTCTACTGTGGACCTAAAAAGGCCACTTTGGCAGAATCATAAAACAATTCATATCACGCAATTCATCTGTTTGACAGTTTCACACCTATATATCCCTGAAGGGTTGGGCAGAGGTATACCTATAGTATTTTACGCATCTCCAATGCTCCATACAAAACTGTCATACAGATGAAATTGCGTGATATGAATTGTTTAATGATTCTGCCAAAGTGGCCTTTTTAGGCCACCTGTTAATTAATTCTTAATTTTCGGTTACTGTAAATAGTGGTCCACAGGTATGCCTTGATTCGAGGCCATGTCTTTTCATGGGCTTCGGAACGGGCCACCATCGGGATCCCAACTAACGGTAGGAGGGGTTCACATCGGCGTCGAGACGACGATGAAATACCTGGGTCTCGTCCTCGACAGCCGGTGGAACTTCGTGGAGCATTTCCGACGTTTGGCCCCCAAACTGGAACGGGCTGGGGCCGCTTTCAAGCGGCTCCTGCCCAACCTGAGGGGGCCAAACGCCTCCTGCCGGAGGCTTTACGCGGGGGTCGTGCGGTCCATGGCCGTATATGGCGCCCCGGTGTGGGCGCGTTCACTGCGGCTTAGAGCCGCCCACTACCTGAACGCGCCCCAAAAGGTGGTAGCTGTAAGGCTTATCCGGGGGTACCGCACGATCTCGGGCGAGGCGGCAAGCCTCCTTGCCGGACTGCCGCCATGGGATCTGGAGGCGATAGTCCTCGCGCGCCTGTATGAGTGGCGCGTGAAGGCACTACGCCGGGGGGAAAACCCGCTTCCGCGGCAAATCGCTGCGGAGCGGACGGACCTCCGGCGCGATCTCATGGCGGCATGGAAAGCGCGACTGTCGCAACCCAGCGCAGGGCACGCCGCGATAGCGGCGGTAAGGCCCCTCTTTGAGGAGTGGCTAGAGAGGCGTCACGGCGTCCTCACCTACCGCCTGACGCAGGTCCTCACCGGACACGGATGTTTCGGGAGGTTCCTGCACATTATCAGGCGGGAGGAAACGCCCGGGTGTCACCATTGCGAGGATCGCCCAGAGGACACGGTGGAGCACACGGTGGAGGTCTGTCCCGCTTGGGCAGAGCACCGCCGTGTCCTCGTAGAGGCGATCGGCAGCGGCGGCGACCTCTCGCGCCCGGCCCTGGTCCAAGCCATGGTCCGGGGCGAGAGGGAGTGGGAGGCAGTCACCTCCTTCTGCGAAGCAGTCATGCTAGCGAAGGAGGTGGCGGGATGGGCGAGGGAGAGAGCGGAGAGAGCCGCCCGTCCCAGCCGCCGCGATAGACGCTCCGGGCGTCGGGAGCCGCGTGACGACTCCCGGCCACCGTAGGCGCGGGCCTGCGGACGGCGAGTAATGGGTAGCTCGCCGTCCGATCAGGACCAGGCCCGTGCCGGACGGCGCGTATGTGTTCCACGCGCGCCTCAATGAGATGTCAGCAGACAAGGAGGTCAGGGCCGAAGCCTGCCGGGGCAGCGGGATTGTCCGAAAGGGTTACCGTTGCCCCGGAATATAAAGGGCTAAGGAAGGAACACGGATGGGTTTTAGTCAGTAAGAGTCTGACACTCCCTTCCGCTCCACCCAGAGCGGGAGGGGTCATTTGATGACTTCCAATCCTTAAAAAAAAAAAAAAGTTTTGCCTTGAACCTGTGCTTGGACCTGTAGGTATGCATATGTACTTTAATCCTATTCGAAATTCTATAACATTTTCAGGTGGAGTAACTGACTATTGACCACAATTCTGAACGGCCATCAAACAATCCTCTAGATACCTCCTTATGCTCAACTCGTATTGCTAAAACATGTGTGCCTTTACTTCGAGACATGCCCTTTAAGGCATCAGATAAACACGAAAATCTCATTACTTCGACATTACAAAGCACTCCCAAAGTACAGTTGTTCAAGGATCATTTCCAAACTAAAGCATTTGACTATGTACCCGTATTTCTTTGAATATCGTCGCATCCTTTATTGGACTTTGCTCAATTGATGCCAGTACGTAATAACATATTATCGTTAGTTGTAGATTTATTATTGGTTGCTGTTTGCGGTCATTACTTATATCATTACTTTATATGCATGCATGAGATACGTGCTTTAAGCAAATGCGATCTTTAACCCACCGGCACAAATTACAAACTTGATTACTTGATAAGCAAGAATGTCATCGCTTGGATTCTCTTTAATCATGTATAACTACTGCCGTTCTTCATCAGTATATTGACGGATACCTAGCTCTGTTATGCTACAAAATGTCAAAGTATCTACCTATTGCATACACTTTCGAATGAAGTTTTGATTACTGACTTGTGAAATTAAGGTTTCCTTCAGTGCTCTCACTATATCGAGATTCTAACTTAAAGAAGAAACAATACTCAAGGCTATACAAATCAAACAACATTGCATTACTGTCAAAGTGTCAGTTGATTTCACACTGTCTGCTTTCTATTACTAAGATTTAAATTCAACTGAATAATCTTTAAGTGCAGAATGCTCTCCATCATCACGTTTCCAAGCACATGATCTACGTGGGTAGAACCATTTACCTACTTATTTATGGCCCATATATTAACAAAATGACGTGAGGAATATTCGCGAAACGGTTGTGACGCGAATATATCCATTTTCTTTTGAAATGTATATTCGAATTTCTATTATTGCGTGTTTTTAGCGGATATTGGAGTAGGTGTTCCAAATGTTTTTTCTGAGTGATTGAGGATTGAGGTGTTTTATTGAACAACTTTATTTCGATTTGTGGAACATGACGTAGGACTGTTTATGCATTTTGTAACCATAGTGGTAGATCATGTCTTTGTAACGGGGTGTTGCAGAAACTTTATAGCTTTAATATTGCCTATTTGATACTCACAATGTTTTAGGCGAATAAATATTGTTGGCTTACTTACATTCTCAAATTACCTACAAGTCAGACTTTAGACGGAGAATTATTTTATTGCTTGACGAATAAAATATCACCACGTACCTATATGTTAACTTTCGTATAGTTACGAAGTAGCTAAACAGTAGAAAATATCATTGTATCACATGCCATTACATAAGAAACATCCGAAGACAAATCATTCATCTTTATCAAAAGATAATTTAATCAATAGATACGATTATCAGTAACGACAACGTCTCAATTTCAACGTCATTCTTCCCTAGATTTAACTAATAAAATTTACCTATAAAGTCGTAAATAAAGCCCTTGGCAATGGGAAACCGTACCGTCAAGTTCAAAATACTCACTAAAAGTGCGTTTCACGAAAGTCATCTGTCAACATGGTTTACGGCGCGCGTCCATCGACACCGGAGCAACATCGAACGATACGATGACGTACGTGATGCGGACCAGGTATGACATATGCAAAAGAATAAAAATTTAACGCGCAAAAGCACCAAAATAAATTTTATTTTGTAACTTTAGTACGGACCAGAAAACTACCTTTTTGATCTTTGATTTTGTTGTTAACGTTTATTTTTGTACTTATCGAATTCATGACAATTGATTATCGAGTTCCTAATCTACTATGAGTATACGTAAAAAAAATCATGTCTCTGATTACTAAAATTACAGAATAATTTGGACAATTTCACTGTTTTTCTTTAGAAAATTTGTAGTGTCATCAAGATTTTTATAATTGGGCGTACAATTTATTTACATTTTGTCTGGTTCTTGCTTCACGCATACATGTGGGGCCTTCCAATACGGCAAGACAATTCACAATATCGACCAAATCGGGTTCAATTCACATTTGCTCGAAATTTTGAAGAAAACTTACCCAGATATTTGGCAACCTACAGAGATTTTATTGCAGTACAATGTTCCTTTTGAATTTACACTACATCAAGTCTCATTTGACTGTAACCGCGGGTTTACGAGCGAATGAGATCACGCATGATGCAGTGTGCGAGGGAGATAGCTTAGCATCTTTTTCGGACTTGCTAGAATACGTATAGTACCCAATAATGACGTAGCCGTTGAGCTAGCTTCTATTCTGTCCTTTTATTCATATAATTATTTTCATTAAATCCCTTTTTTAATGCTAATTTTGGCTATGCCTCTCCGAATGATTGTCCTTGTCGGTATCTTTTCATTAGTATCCTAAAAAGCCACTCATTATAATGTTTATCGACAGCTTCGTCAGCCCCTTGCTTAGCGAAGAATAAGGGCTAACATGATCACAAGTATTGTAGGAAGCAACCATGATGAGGCTAATTAATGCAGATGATTAATACATCCGTCGCTTTATAAAAGGATCTTAAGATTAGAACGAAGTTGCGTGACCAATGTCCATCCATCCATATTTGGAGTTGTACTTTGTTTTCTCCGTACGTAATTTGTTAGAAGGCAAGATGTATCATCATACTATATCATTGTAAGGCTCGTACATGTACAATTCAAATGAGAAGTTTTACTTTCTTCGCCAATTTCTTAAAACACACATGCTTTAGTCACTTTTGTCTATTATTCAGCAACTCGCTTATTAAACGCAATAATTATGTAATCTATAAACGATCGCTATCGCCACTGTATAAATTATAACATGTGTAACCCTAGACAGTCTAGAAAACTCTGCGTTATCAAGTGAGAACTTAATATCAAACGTGTTGTTGTTATGTGGTTCCAGACATATAGTCCACAGAGTTAAATAGGTGACTAGGTGATTAAGAATATCAAGAGCATTATTAATATTATACTTTTTACCATCTCCAATTTTGTCTTCGGTAGTGATTATAATGATATTTCCCCATTTAACAGTTATAGCTTCTGCCCGCAAATTCGTCTGCGTGAAATTTCTTGTTCCCCCGACCCACCCGTCGCGTCGCATCGCCTGTCCGCGCAATTACTCCGTTTTCGCTTAGCGTTCTTTCTGATTTTTTTTTGCTCAGCTCCTAAGCATCCTAGCGTGATGTTAAATAGCCTATAGCCTTCCTCAAGAATAGGGCTATAAAATATATTTTTTTTTTCAAATTCAACTGGTAGTTCAAACAAAAACTCTTCAGCTTTATTATTAGTATAGATTAGTTACGGCTTATGTTCAGCAGTGTACATTTTAAGGCTGATAATTTTGATCCTTGTTAAACTTGCTGATATAAATGCTATTTCCATTCCTATCGCGTCAACCGCTGAATTCAGTTCTAAAAGTTTAGGTACATTCACTCAGACAAAAATGTATCCATTACTAACTTCTCATAATCTCTGTACTACCAGAGCTTAATCCGCTACATATCTCCCATATGCTGATGGACGGCAAGGCTTAGCTGATGATCCGTTGCGTTATCAATGTTATCATTAACAATGGTTACGTGGCGAGTGTGGCGACCGGTTCTGTAGCCGCAGGCCTACTCCGCCCAAATCACTATGTTATGAATTCTCACCTATTTTATTTAGAATATGGTGAACGTTCATATATTCGGTAAGAAGTTTCGGACCAGTTTTGTAACTTGTCCACTGCTTAATAGCCATCTGATAACCGGTATTATTCTTTAGATTTCATTAACTTCGCCCGCGTAGAGGTTGTAAAATATCCCACGGAAACGCCTATCCAGATAATAATATACTTACTCTACCTGTGTGCTAAACTTCTTCGAAATCCGTTTTGCCGTCAAGTCGTGACAGATAAACAGACAGAATTTTTCAGATTATTATGGAAGTATGCATGCAATGATACTGTCACCATGTCGTTTTATACGTAGGAATGGTCAGTACTTTTTCATTTTGTCATTAGAATACAAATAATCTGTTACTTGACAAACCAACAGTACCTGATTCAGAACGCCTACTCAAAATCTAATGTCTATCTCTTGTCAAGTGGTTTGATTGGATCTTGTTGTTTCTGTCAAAGAACCTCAACAGCTGACGTAAGATTTGACAGCTGATTTACTGATCAGCGACTTGATCTGTCTTTCGGGGGTTAGTGTTTCGATAACCTTCGTAGGAGAAGCATTGGTCCATACTCGTATTAGAATTATATTTTAAGCCATATTCGGATCATCGTCGTAATAGATTTTTTCAACGAAAATCTACTGAAAGTGAAAGATAAACATGCACCTAGTATTTCTAACAACTCGTCTATAGCTGTATTGGAGAAAGAATTTAGATTATTGGTAACATAACTGATAATTTAATTATTTTGCTATAATTTTATGCGTTGAATTTTATTCGTTGTTAAGAAACCATGAAATTCTAAACAGTTACAAGAACTACAGGAAAATCTGTTTATAAAGTCTATTAGCCTCGCCAACGGCGAATCATGATTCAGTGGCGGTAAAAGTTTATTATAATTATTAGGTACAAACTGTCAGATAACCTTGCCTCCATTCGAGTACCTACCTAGCACACAACAGCCAGATCTGAAAGTTCAAGTAACTAAATATTCGTTAAAAAAACTGACACCGTTTCAAGCCGTTTTCATCTTTCACATCAACCGTTTTCTTTACATTATTAAGAGAACAACTAACGCTTAAACTTCTTTTCTCAACTTTTTTTGTCCCACTGCTGGGCAATGGTCTCCCATAACTTTCCACTGTTCCTTGTGTGTTGCTTTCTCCGGTCCATTTCCCGTTACCGCACCTAGGATATCATGCCAGCGTTACCTAGACCTCCCTTCCCGTCTTCTGGCACCCACTGCGTAGCGATTCTGGACCATCTGTCCCGATGCTTCCTACATACAGAGCCCGCCCAATCACACTTATAGTTTACTATTACTACCCACATCGTTGATTCCTGTTTAATGTACCACGTATAAACAATTATATGGAAATAATCTTTACACTTGGCAGACGAATTTAGCTCAGATTTTAATGTCACTGACACACATAAAACGCACTGGCGTTCATCCGTCGCCCAAGGATTGTGCGGTATTTACACAACGTTACCGTTTGACGTCCACCGTCCACGTAGTTCGACGTGTAGAGATGGAACTATTCAATTACTTTGTTCAGCTGACAATCGTACAAAATAAATAATGTCGGAAACGTTAGTCAGGGAAATTTATTGTTAGGAAAATTGACGCTCTACGTCAATTTACAGTGCTATAGCCATTTCATACAACTGTCAAAGAATGACAGTTGTGATTTGAAAATAGGGAAAATTTAAGTTGGTAGGTACTCAACTTCCTTGACATTTGTTTGCCCTGACTTCATCGAAGCATGAGCATCTTGAAATCGTAAACAGAGACCTAATTTTGATTTTTTGCTTATTAAGTTGATACTCAGCAAAATTTTGTTACTACTCTATTTGGATAATTTTTACAATGTTAATACATTAATTTCCTCATTCTTGCCTTTGACGAACGTCTTTAAATTAAGGGATAAATATGAAATAATATGTCTTATTTCGAATTAACGGAGCAGCATTTAGAGCACCGAAAACCGTATCTATCAAAGTTAATCTCACTTCAGATTTATGGCCACATAAACAATTCTAAGATTATGGAAGGAATGTACAGTCGTAAATTAATTAGGTTAACCAATTAAACAGCCGTAAAGGACGTTACTTAATCAGCTGTGGCAGAGCAAAACAAAGAGCTGAACACTGATTTGGAATATGAAAATCAGGCGTATTTCTTCCTTAAAAATAGAAATGGAATGTCTCAACGCTAAGACAACTAGGTAAGTGGGTAATTTTACGTAAATCAAAATCAAAGAAACCAATAATGATAAACAACAGTAATTTTTTGTTTTTAATATTTGGGGGCCAAAGACGCGACCCAGCACAATAGTGATTATGGTAAGAAGTAGAACGATATTCCATGCTACACATATTATGCTAAATACCTACTCTAAACTGAGGTTTGTTTCGACTTGCCTAGTATGACGAGGTAGTTATAAGAGAAATGACGAAGATCAGCTTAATTACGTCAAACACAATTACAATGGCAATGCAATTCAATTTGACAATTCAACAATATTCGTTGCGTTATTTATGTTGCCGAAATGAATTTTTGAAACCTATGAAGTAGGTAATATACCTATTATATAATATGGATATCCTACAAAATCTTTCGGATTGGATTTGCAACAGTTTAGGTGCCGTTCTTTACGTGTCTCTACGTGATAGTTAGTTCTTCTTGTTTTCGAGTCGATGGCAAAAGTAAAAAAGAAATATATTAGATGGGCCTAGTAGGTGGCCATGCCAATCGCGGCATTGTGATATCTAGTTAGTTTTCAAGACATACTGTGCTGAATATGCACCAGATATTTACTGAAGATGACGACTGTGTCACAAACATTTAAAACGAAATTACATTCAAAACATTTGTTGAGCATTAATCAGAGTGACGTAACGATAACAATGAGCGATAACAGTAATTATTTTTAGTTTATAAAAATATTTGCGTGTGACGTAGAATTGCATGAAGAATTATTTGACTCTTTATCGTTATTATTATTTTTGGCCTATTGCATTTTATCGCCTGCTGAACATGAACATCCTCTCCAATCGCACGCTATTGTAACTAAATTTTCGGATATGCATTTTTATTTTATATTATAAGCCTGTGTTGTCCCACTGCAGGTCAAAGGCCTATTCCCTCTTTCCAATTTTCCCGGTCTACTGCGATTGTGGGCCAATCAATCCTTTAAGGAGTCCAGCTCATCCTGCCATCTCTTTCTGGGCCTGCCGCGCAGTCGTTTCCTGCCATTGGGGATCCACTGAGTGGCTTGCACTGTTGGTGCTAGCACATGCGGTGTGTACTATCTTTTTGACACAGAATCGTCTTTTCTGTCTTTATTTTTGTGATCTTTTGCGTTAATATTGATTTAGCAGAATACGACACGATACGAATCCAAATCGAGCGTATGTTCAACTAAAGTTAATCTAGCTAAAGCGTGGATCGGCACTGGAGCACGCGGCAGGTTCGCTGGTTTCCTAAAATGGATCGTGATAAGAACCTCCGATCGGCGCTCCATGATCATGGATCGTGGAATACCTATAGATATTTGGATCGTCCGGTGTGGACCCAGCTATTGGTGCTACGGCCAATATGGCCGGCACATTGCCACTGTAACTTGCTAATGCTGTGGGGTATGTCGACTGCTGTAGATAAACCTAGATTCCTGATTGACCACGATGTGGCTAGGTATTAGGAATACATATTTAAGAAAAATATACTTCCTATATTTTGTTATCTTATTTTGTTTGCTACGTAAAATATAGTGTTGTGCTGTAGATATCTCTTAAGATTAATATTGGAAAAAAATATAAATGTTATTTGCGTATTAATATCGTAGATGTCAATATTTTAAAGTTATGTTTGCATAATTCCTAAAACTTGATAGCGAGAAATAAAAATTGAGGAAAATCTTTTCTAGTTTCTTTTTCCTGTTTTTGATTGAGTTTTACCTGTAAGTATGTGTGAAGTAGGCAAATTAAAATAAAATGTATCTGGTCAGTGTAGGTTGACTTAATCATGCACAGTGAATGTTGGGTTAGATACCTAAAAATAATATTTTCTTGAAAATTGTCAGCCTGTTAATTATATTGTATCTCGCGACACAAATTGTAAAAGATGCCATAAGCAAAATATCTACATATAACTACCCTACCTCAAATTCTGAGCAGTTATTATCTAACAGAGAATCAAGATAATCCATACTAATTAATATTATAAATTCGAAAGTAACTCTGTCTGTCTGTCTGTATGTAACCTTTTCACGTCTAAACCACGAAGCCGCGCGAAGCCGCGGGCGGAAGCTAGTTACCTATAAAACATGCCAAATCATCCAGTAAGTAAGATCTACAATCAGACGATTTAAGATTAGATAATTAATTAAAAAATATTTAGCTCATTAGAGATCAAATTGTACTAACCACATTTTTTGCTGTGACCGATCTAGGTACCATAACCAGATTTTGATCAAAATCGATTTTATGTTTTGGTCAAATAAATATTCTTTCTTAAAATAAACGTTAGGTAGGCAGTTGGGTCTAAACCAGAGTACTAATATATCGAGAAGTACTAATATATAGAGAATAATCCGTTGGCTGTCTACTAAATATTTTTTATACCTACTTATACTTAAATGTTGGATATTTCAATATAACGGTGTCGTTGAACCTCAAACAATATATGTGAAATAGAATGTGTCTAACAAAACCAGCATCAATATTATTTAGCATCTCGTGAGAAGCAATTTGAATTAATGTTCGCGATGAATTGATAAGATCTATAGCTATTTTAATGAAATAGGTATGTTTGTCTTACGACTCCTACCTCTACATTTTATTTAGCAACATCAAAACAGCGGTAGGTAGGCAAGGCAATAATTTTGATATTTATGTTAATTATAACAACCAATAAAAATAAATACATAATAAAACATAATTATTATTCTTTCAGTCATAAATTATAAACATTTTGTCAGCTTTTTTTTAACAAAACTGACAAAATGTTTATAATTTATGACAGCGACATCTGTTGAAAACAAACCTTTTTACTTTAGTGTTACTACTCGATACTAGATGGCGTTATCGTAAGATCTCTCAATCACTCTTGAATAAAAAAAAATCAATGGACTGAGATGACTTGTATAATCGTCAGTTGTCGAGCTCGGCCATCTAAATATTGACCCGGAAAACCGCAACGCTTCAGCGAATACATTGTGAAGTTTTTTGTGAGTATTATTTATTGTTAACAGCAGTGGGATATAGGCGCGTTTTCATCACGGAATAGTTTACTATTGTAGAGGAACTGGCGATATTAATAAAATACGATAAACTTTCGTTTACAAAATCTATCGATAGATGGCGTGACAGTGCAAAGTCACACTTTAAAATTTTTATTTAAAATCAAGCTGAAGAAACTTTCTTAAACATTACATCAAAAGATTATAATAGGTAGTGTAGGTAGTAGACTAGTGAGGTTTATTTTGAGGCTTTGTTTATACGTAATATTTTTCCTATTTGTATATTTTGTATTTAGTAAAGTAGGTAGGTGTGCTTTTCATTTATTTTAGCAACAAAGTTGAATAGGTACATACATGATGCCTTTAGATTCTAAAACAAGTCGATTTATCATTAGGTACTTTCTAATAAAACATTCGATTTACAACAAATCTGAACCTTTTCTAAAAATAAGTAGGTAATTACTAGGAAAGTTATTTTAGAAAACTTCTAGCTGACCTGGCGAACTTCGTACCGCGAAAATGAATTATCAACTTTTTTTTTCGTGTATTTTTTCATATTGTAATAGTTATATTCTGCTATTCGGCGTAGACAAATCCAACAAATCAAACATCATAAAAATCGATCAAGCCGTTCTTGAGTTATAAATGGTGTAACTAATCCGACTTTGTGTTATTTAAAGATATAGATAGAATTACTTATTATCAAATATAAATACTCCAAATGACATAAGATAACATTATAAACAAATCACTTGATAAATTAAATACTGGCCAGTTACATTCCATTATTCGGATCACTGACTAGTGTTGTGTGTTTGCGAGGCTAGGAATAGTGTTGTCAATTGCCGTTTTCCACTAGTGAGTAGGCGTGGTGTCCTTTGAGTGACTCTGGCTCCTCCAACATTTGCGTCGCGTCCCGAGTAGTTCTAACCAGTAAACCTGACCGGCTGCACTTGCCATAGTATAAATTTATTATCCTCCGTGGCTGCGCACGCTTCTCTCTTACATACAACGAAATATTGTATCGGTTTTTTTTTTTGAAATATCTAAAATCAGTGTCAGCATTATGATAGTTTGGCTATCTCTTTTTAAATCTGTGAATTGAACTGTCAGAAAATATTGCAACAAGTGCGTGGATAGTGTGAAAACGAAAGTCTTATTTTTAGACTGAGTTTATCAAGATTTATTGGTAAAATTTTATTCAGTTACTTTTGTACCAGGATAGGATGGGATTTATATTTTTGAAATCCTTCATTATTAGGTGCTACTTAAATATTCTTATGAAAAATTAAAAAACGGACAAATTATTACTATTGAGCAAGATGCTCTTCTTTTCGCACTGCATTTTATTGTGAAAATCTTTGTTTTTTATATCACGATCATTCATTTGCCCTAGTTTATAAACCACGATTTGAAAAATATTAGTTTGATAGCTCTGTTACGGCTCTGTTACACTTGTCTTTTTACGAAATAACCATAGGTAAGTACTTAGCCACAAAAACGTAGACTATTAATGAAGTGATAAATTGATTATTTGTCTAGTTCTATAATTAGAAATAAAATCACACGATCACTTAAGAAACAGCCATTTATATTAACATGACAGTGTTAGCTTAGTCATTGCAATTATTAATAAATTATGTATAATTGTACTAAGTGATTTTATATTGAACTTTACGAGCTTTCGCAATTACGTTTACATTCATCTGATACTGCACAACGTAGTTAAATTTTGTCTATAAAAATATTAGTTTTATAATTAATATAACGAATTACCTACTTTCATAATTTTTTATGCCTTGACTTGACTATACATCTAAAAGGAGTTTTGGGTGTGTCCTTAGCAGTGATTGTACTGTCTTAACAGAGCCAAGTAAATTCAATAATAGTTTTATATTCTAGAGAAATTAATAGAATAAATGTAAAATGTATATGTCTGTATGTTTTAGTAAATTTCGTTTCTCAGTAATTGAATTATTGTTAATTCTTAATGAGAAATAATAAAGTTCTTAAACCATTTAAATGCAAAGAAAAAATATCGTCAACAGCAAAATATTCCATTTAAATTATAGGTATGCAAGCCTAGCAGTAGTGTGACAATCAGTCATTTATTTTGGCTTAACCGACAAAAAGTGATGCCTATGGGTTTGTCCCTAAAAGTTGTTAGTAATAAAATGATCCATTTCCAGGTTTTCAGTTATTTAAATAACACCTTGTGTAGGTTTTAAATACATATCCTTTGTTTAATAAGAAAATATTTATGAAAAAAAAAAAACAATTAAAAAACCTTGTAACTTCGTCTAGATATACATCTTGGCACTCCTTATAACCCTATTCTCCGTTGGGTCAGTTTTTGTCCCACCTAAGTAGTTTCAATTATATTGCCCTTAAAAATGTTTTGATAAGATACAATTAATTACGAACATAGTTTGATCTCGTTGCATTTAATTGTTCTAGAATCTAGCTTTGCAGCTGGCGGCTCTTGATAAGTCCATCTAGTCACTTTGATAACTGATAACCCTTACTATGCTTTATAAATTTAGCGTTAGCTGCTGAAGTACGAGTATATATTATGACAACTTTGATACACAAACTAAGCAGCTATTGTTTTTCTTTATAACAAATCTTAAGTTTTAAAAATGCTCTCATGCAAGTGACATGTTTTTAATTTCTAATTGAGAAATAAAATTGCTTTAACCATAATTACAATGATTGCTATCACATTATGTATGTAGACACATTAAAAATTAATCAATTCAGCATTGTATTTGTATATATTAGCATCATGTACTTAAGTGCATTATAGAAACAAATATTCATGCATTTCTTTACCAGAATTTCGCAAATTTCTCTCCACTTTTCGAATATTTCTTTAATATAATGCAATCTGTGGTAGTGGCGTGGCGTGACGATCTAACGAGCTTTGCATGGCTAACATGCCCAGAGATCGCTCTAGACATCAGGTTTGAAAGGAAAAGGGGGAACCTTTGCCCAGCAGTGGGACACATTATAGACTAACGATAATCCAATCACAAATAATTATTGTGTCACGTCATCAAAACGCAAGAAAAGTCAGTTTCAAACATAATTTTCATTCCCATCTTTTTGAGTTTCCTTCAAGATACTTAATGCAATGACGAATGATATTGAGTCACATGCTTCAAATTTTTGAGCTGATAGTTCAAAGTTAAGTGCAATGACTGTTATCTTCTTGATTAGATACCCATTTGCTGGATAGTGGATAGATAACATTTATTTACAAATATAACTAATAATTAACGTTTATCGAACTTCTCTGATTAGTAATGAAATGACCAGATTTACACGATAGGATCGCTTTACTCTGTGTAAATTATTCCGTCACCACTGCTCTCAAAACGGTGAAGGAAAACATCGTGAGGAAACCGGCATATCCTAGAACTAATAATTCGAAGACATGTGACATCTACCAACCCGCACTGTGCTCACGTGGTGGATTACAGCCCACTCCCTCTCACTGAGAGGAGGCCTGTGTCCCAGCAGTGGGAACGTTATAGGCTGATTATGTACACGATAGGAAGAAAATTGTAGAACGTGAAGTCTTTTGTTTTAATCAAACTAAGAGAAAAGAATGAATAAAAAAAAAACTAAAGACTGACGAGCCGCGGGTATATTTACAGAAACCAACCATCTCCTTAATGGCCGATTCCTATAATTTACGGACCGTTATTGGTTAAAATTAAAACTCTTGTATCTTTACTAATAATGAAGCAATGACCACATAGCTTTGCATAGTAGACCCTCCCTTTTGGAAGTAGCTATCACAGGTAAAATTTGTTTACAAATCTATTTATATTGCCAGTTTGGCAATCAAAAATGCTACCATTGGTAAGCAAAACGATTCGTTTTTGCTTATAGGAACCGAGCATAAGACGACGCCGACCGCGCAGTAGCGTCCTCATCGTTTTGTTTGGTTATTACTTTCTCCTCCTATCCTTAAAACTGAAAATAGTGGCCACTATTATCCGTTTTAAGGATAATAATAAAACTAATTAATAATATTAATGTATAATCTTGTGGAGCACAACTTAACGTGCTTATTTTCGGCATTTTAATTATAGATGTAATAAAAGAAATAACAAAAGAAACGATGAGGGCGCCACTGCGCGGTCGGCGTCGCCTTAATAGTTCCGTATATGAAGGTATGATTTATTGTTTTATAGTTTTTAATATTAATTATGCGAAGAAAAAAGTTTAGGATTTTTTATATTACGTAAAAACTAGACTAGAAGTAAAAATAAGTAGACTTTAAAGTAATACTTTTTTAAACCCTACTTATTTGATTTATAATTAATAATATTGTACACCGTCATATTGTTTTGCGCTTAGGTACATACTTAATTAATACCAACTTGCGTTTGTTTCTATAGCCAAGGTTTATGCCAAACCTATCCGTATAACATGCGTAAAATTTTGACATAACCACAGAACTTGTAGTTTCCTCGACCATCAGTTATTACGTATTTATTGTACAATTTACTCATGATGTTTTCCTCTAACATACACACATCAAAAGTGTCTAGGGATCAACATATATTTTTGCAATAACTTTTCTCCTGATTGATATTAATTAAAATTTTCTTTAAGGATTCATCAAATAAAGTGTTTTCGTTTGTCACAGTAACGATAAACCAAGTCACCTTTGCATTAATAAAGAAATTTGCCATTTTCCTAATAAAGGGATTTTTGACATTTGAACCACTAACACAAAAGTTCGAAAAAAAGACTGAAATAACAGTTTTCTTTAAAATTTTATTGGGTAACTTAAACAATTAATAATCCGTGTTTCTACCGCGAACACTAACAACACAAGAACATCGGTTTGGCATACTCAAAATGAGTTCATCCAAATCACGCTGTGGAATGGCCGCCCATGTTCGTTGCAACAACAAAAAAAGGTCTTCTTGCGACTGGATACCCTCCATATTCGGCAGAGCTCTTCTCTGTAGCATATCCCATGCATGCTCAATCGGGTTCAAGTCTGGCGACTGAGCAGGCCAGGGCAGGACATTGATGTTAGCTGCGGCGAGAGTCTGTCTTACAACTCTTGCGGTGTGC
Source organism: Gortyna flavago (assembly GCA_963669345.1). Lineage (NCBI taxonomy): Eukaryota > Metazoa > Arthropoda > Insecta > Lepidoptera > Noctuidae > Gortyna > Gortyna flavago. The sequence goes on from OY770144.1 coordinate 7,777,353, forward strand.
GGTCGTGCATTATCATGCATTAACTGAAATAAGGGACCGATTTGCACTTGTAGAGGAACGATGACGTCTGATACAATCGTCTCAGCATAAATTTGAGCGTTGAGGTTGCCTCTGATCCAAATCAACTCAGTTCTTCCGCCGATCCAAATACCCGCCCATACCATGATGGTTCCACCACTATAAGGATGGACTTCCTGGCAGGATTTTAATCGCTGTTGGCGTCCAGGGGTTCTCCAGTGTCGTATACGTCTTGTATCCGGTCTCATACCAAAACGAGACTCATCAGAAAAGCACACGAAACGCCATTGTTCTTCTGCCCAATTTCTGTGTTCAAGAGCCCATTGATATCGAATCCTACGATTGTGCATTGCTATAGGTGGTACCCGTAGCGGTCTTCGGGAATGAAGGTTCACTTCATGCAAGCGGTTTCTGACTGTTTGGTCGCTAATTAAGTTCCCTGAAGAGTGATGAAGCCTCACGGCTAACATCATGGCGGTTATTGTTGGAGCTCTTCGAGTTAAGATTTGAATGTATCGGTCTTGTCTCCGTGTGGTGCAGCGATACCGTCCTCCATGGCGCTCAGCCACGGTACCAGTGCTTCGGTAACGTGTCCAAAGTCGACTGATAACACTCTGACTTGTATTCAGAGCTAAAGCCACAGTACGTTGCCGGGAACCAGCTTCTATCATTCCCACGGCTCTGAGCATTTCTTCCCTGCTTAAATGACGTCGCCGCTCCATAATAACGTTGGTTTTAATCAGTAGTAGGGAAACAGTAGCACTAATAATGTCTTCAATGCGTTGTATGTTTTTATAGGGAAAATATTGACAGCTGATTTTCATCTTTTACTCGAATTTGATTCACAGTTCCTGATTCAAATTATGAAATGCACCAAAAAGGATCCATATAAATTTATAAAATCATAAATTTATTACAAAGCCACATCTCAATCTCAAGAAATCCGCATAAAAATGCTTGATCCCTAGACACTTTTGATGTGTGTATAAATAAATATGAAAATAAAATTATAACCTTATTAAAGTTCTTATCAATCGCGTGGGCTTTAAAGAGCACCGATCTAATTCTCCTTTCGTGCGCGTGCGCATTATGAATAATAAGCACCTACATAATAATAATAAAATACTATTTTCCATCACAAAGTAAAGCGTATAGGATTTATGTACTATATATATTTATGTACATTGTTATGTACTTATAGAAGTAATGTATCGGTATCACGAGGTTTCAATTACTACAGACTCGCTAAACGATCGGTCACGTCATGTCTCTTCTGAAGTAAAACAATTCACGTTTGTTGAACTCGATTCCTTTTAATCGAGTCATCGTCGATCGATGCATCTTGATTCTGCTCCCGAATTTAAATCGATGAGTGATAGTATTCGCTGAATTAGAAGTGTCAATCAAATGTTAGGGAAATCCTTGTCTGTGACATATCAAAATTTTACCGCCCTAAACGCATGTTTTCTGCTTCTTAAAAGAAGAAATGATTTCTATCGATTAATAAGAAAACATTTTTATTTTGGAGTACCTTGGTAGGTACCTGTGTATTCTATTTGAATCTCTTTAAAAATTTCAACGAAAATTATATTTATATAGGATAAAAGTCTACATTGTAAGAATGCCATTTGCAGTATAAAGTCTCATATCAATTTGCCTAATTAAATATTTTTACAACCTATAAGGTTGGAGCAAGTTATTAAAACCGTGACCACGCCCTTTTGATCACGCGCTATGTGTTGCCGACACCGCGATGAATGAAACTGTCAATCAACCGAGAAACCTTTCCATAATAATAATATATTATGAGCCGACAAAAACCAGATACAAACCTGTTGTTCCAACGATAAAAGATTTATATAAACAATTATTATTTTATAAAATAAAGGTGTTAATTTTATAACAATTATATTTTTTAAATAAAATTAACACGTTTTATATAAAATGGAAACACGGTACGTATTGAAAAAATCTTGAGCATTTTAAATAATAAAAGCACGAAAGTAATATAAATCATGAAATAATCCAGTGAAAGTCGGCTATAATGCGGCCATAATGCGCCATTAAAATTACCCACAAATGTCAAAAATCAGTATCAGTTTAATAATATAGAGAATGTTTACTTTAATTTTATTTTTAAACTTTATTTTACTAATTAAATCGTTAAAATTTCACGTAAAATGTCAGGAAAAGTTCACAAGTCGCTTGTGGCTTGTTATTTGAGTTTGTAATCTTTAAAATCGATCATTGGTTAGGTATATATTCTAGTTTTAAAGAATATATACCATTCTAGTTTTAACTCAAACTTGGCCCATGAGGCCATGACCTTTTTAGTTACGATAAATATCCAAATTTTCACGTTATAACATTATAGTTTAGGATAAAATTAGAAGCCACTTGTAGTCTAATTAGCGACGCTTTTAATTCTGCATTTAGTTTCTTATAGGTCAAGTTATCTTGGTGGTTACCAAGTTAACACTTTATAAATGTAGCTATAATATGGTGATATTTCTATTTTATCTAATATTATTTCAATCGTCTAGTCCTACGTGTGTACTGTGTCTATTTTTGACAAGTTAAGATTGATCTTGTTTACTGTGCCTTTTGTGATTAACTATGAGCTTTCAATGTCTGATAAAACTTTACAGTTTTCAGATTGTGGTGTTAAATTGATTTTTATTTGTTAATAGATGCATAGACCAACTGTAATAAAGAGCAGTGGTGGTCCAGTGGTAACGGTCGCGACTTACGAGTTGTAGGTCGTAGGTTCGAACCCAGACAGGCACTTTACTTTTTGTAAATAATTTGAGCGCCAAGCACTGCTCTCAAAACTGTAAAGGAAAACATCGTAAGGAAACCGGCATGTCCTCTAGAACCAAAAATTGGAAGACATTTGACATGTACAACTCGCACTGGACCCTTAATTATGACCCACTCCCTCTCACAGAGGAGACCTGTGCTGTGTCCCAGCAGTGGGAACACTAAAGGACTATGCATAGATCAAAATGTGTATGTACGATAGGCACCTATCTACTTGAATTTGCCGCAAAAACGTTTACATTATTTTCAATTGTATCGTTAGTCATTATTAAAAAAGGCAAATTGTTAATACATTAGATTATCACTCTCACACTAATATTATAAAGGCGAAGGTTTGTGAGTGTGTTTGTTTGTTCGTTACTTCCTCACGCACAAAAGGCTAAACGGATTTGGATGAAATTTGGCACCTAGATAGTTTATAACCAGGATTAACACATAGGATGTTTTATCTCTATATTCTATATTGTTCTATATTGTTATAATAATCTATGACATATTTTATACAGGTGGTAGGGACTTCGACGCGTAACCGCTGTATCTGTATGGATTTAGGACATTTTTCGGCGCCCTTGCTTTGAAAATTTTCATTGGTTATTAAAAAGAAAATAGCTGTTCCCTACATTTTGTCCGCGTAGGTATTACACTTAGTATGAAACAGCTTTTTTTATAACTGACGAAAAGTTTTTACGCAATGGGATCTAGAATCATGTGCTGTCTTCATGGTTACCTACAGTTGGCGCGCCAATGTCCCTTTCACCATGTTTAATAATATTTAATAATACTTCTTTTAAAATAGGTATTCAAAGACACAATATATCTTATAGATAGTAAAATATAGCTTTCGGAAGTCCAAATATATCTTGACCGCGTTTTTTCTAAAACTGGAATCTTGAATAATATTTTGTCATACAAACATTAAAAACTGAGTATTAAGTTAAATATAATATATTTCATAGTCAGCCTACTAATAAGAAATAAAAGCAAAAATATAGTAGGCTAGCAGCCTACAATATTTTTAGAAGAATATTTTCGAGATAGTCGAGTCTGCCAAACAAGAAGATTTAATTTTAGCAGTCCATGTTTGTGGCACGGAGGTTCTGTCCAAGAATCTAAACTTGGTTGGATCGGTGGTATTAAATGTTTTGGTCAATAATGTAAAATCAATAATTATTAATTAACACGAGCAATTTCCTGGAAGAGAAGCTGGAAAATTTTGTAATGGTTTTTTTTTTGCTTTCGGTGTTAGTTGGTTAAATCTACGAATAGAACACAACGGACAAAGCTGTACCTACCTACATTTGTAGTGACTTTTTCAGGGCAAAGTACGTGATCTAATATGTACCATTATTTTGCTATACAAAAATCCGGAAGTAGGTATGCATATTTTTCTCGTGCGCATGACCTCTTTTTATCCCGACACTTCCGATCGATACTTATCTGAAATCACTCAAATGTAACGGCCATCAGATCGACACGAAGCAAGACACCTGACATGGTAAATACGTCTATACATAAAATAGAGTGTATATCTGTTTGTCTATTCTGTGTCTAAAGGTGATTGAAACAATAAGTACTTACTGAGTAATTAATTTTTTTAAATTAAAATACAGCTTACGTACAGTATACACTTTCCCTTCGAAAATCGTCCTCACTGCTACGCCCAAAAACAACAAATTTAATGTAAGCAGAAGTAGCCATGGTTAAATAGTGAATAGTTCGTAATAAATAATAGTGACTGAATGGCAGACAACACGCTGTCATGACTACTTGAAAAGAAGATGATTATGTCTCTTACAAAGTGCAGAGGTAAGAAAATCGCTTGGCTTGCATGTGATGAGGAGCGGGCAAACGCATATGACTAAAATAGGAATGAATAGGTATAAATGTTGATAGATGGAGACGGAGACGAAGGCCAAAGAAAATATGGATTGTGTGAGGAATGATATGAAAGACAAGGGAGTGAATGATAGCGTGACGGTTGACAGCAGAGAATGGAAAAAAAACGTGTTGCTCCGACCCCAAGTAATATGGGACAACAGCAGGAATATGATGGTGATGAAATGCAGAGGTGCACGATGAATAGATTGTTTTCAAGCAAACGTCAAAGAGTGCAACAGTTTATGCAGGTAAAAACAGGTTAATTCATAGTAAATACCGTGTACTGCATCATCATTCGTCACTTAACAGAGAGGTGACTGCTAAAAGGAGAGGTTATTCAATAAAAGAAAAACGAAGTCGCAGACAAAAACTAGTAGAGTGAACAGTTTAATAATTAAACAGCGGTCACGCAATTTCATGCACTTTGCTTTGACAGTGCAGCATTGTATCCATTGTGTTACAGTCGACATGTGCCCTAAATAACAGTGATAAATGTGTTTTGTTCGCACGCGAGAGCTTCAACGCTTAGATATCTACATGTATGCGAATGCGAACTTTAGCTTATATGACTATAGCTATATGGATTTTGCACGTCCTGTAAGGTTGTCCTGTGAAGTTACTAAAATAATTTATTAACTGGGTAAATTTCTTAAATATTATGCAGGAACAGCCTGATTTTACTAAAGATCTGGCAGCACAATAAGACCAAGCGTCTTAATACGTCAACGTCAAATTCTTCAGGACCTAGTTAGGTATATGAAACTAGATTTTAGATAAGCAGATAACCTATGGAATCTGTCCTAATATCTGATCTACCAGCCAAGATTGTTCGTTCTGGATTTAATGCAATGGATGTTTTCATATTGCATCCACTGCAATTCAAATAAAAACCACTCATATCTCTTTAAAAATATGATTACGTGACAAATTCCAGATAAGAATGACACAAAGTAGATTAAAAGAGCATGAAACTAAATTAATACATACTTATCCATCAATCAATCAAGTAGGTACATTTCTTAACACGTTCAATTAAACATCTCAGTATCCGCAACTCCACGTCAATGCCAGTATTTTGCGTACGTATATATATAAACCCTAGTAATGTTTATGTAATATTGTTGAGTCTAGCGTAACCAACATGCATGCAATAATAAATAGCAGCCACATTATGACTTGCATTCAAGATACAAATGGAAAATGGAATATATGTACCTACCTATCACCTCTTCATCATTTACAAAAAATAATTTCCAGTACCAGTAACGAATGCAGCACATGTAAAATTACACTTTATCATTGTGTGTGCATATAATTATTATATTCTTTATTTTGGACCACACATGCAGGTAGGTACACACAATCCATATAGTATTAGACTTAAAAACTATGTAAGTGAGTTCTACTAACCACAACTAATTACAACGAGACCCAACACATGTTGGCACATGCCTGCGTACCCAGTAGGTACCTGTAAATCGGTGTTCCACCTTGTCAAATAATGTTTTTAGGATACTGTTGAAGCTTCCGCGCAACCTACCCTATAATGACGCTCTTCTCTTCCTCATTATAACATGCTACCTTACATCGCTTTTCAATTATAAAAATATGGTCCACGCTTATGACTTATTTAGTTCATTAGAACTTTCCGTATCGATATCTATGAGTAAGATACTCCATTGAAAAACTATAAATGTTATTAGTTAGAATAGGCACATTAATTTGAGCACGTGTTATCAAAACACTTAACAGACGCAAATGATTGATGTAATTAATCCAAAATGTGTTAATATGTTCGTAATTTGTCTACGTGTAGTTACGAACGAGACGATTGATTTAAGATGGATTGATTACCTACTGCGCGCGCGCTGAATATTCGATCAATATACTCGATGCAACTCGATTCAGTATCGATTCTTGCTTCATTTTACTTTGGTATCGACGTTAATATACTGACGCTTTTACTCGATAACGGCGAAGGGAAAGAAGGGTTATAAAATGTTGAATTTGTTTTTTTTTTGTGATTATCGGTTGAAAATGTGTCGTCCATTTGTTTGTGGGAAATGCGATTATCGGTAGGCTGTACTTTAAGTGCAATGAACCCACCCAGTTCTGTGAAGTTTGATACTTATGACCCGAACAGTTGAAGAAAGACGTGATACGGTATGTAATGTTCATTCAAAAATCTTATAATTTATAAACAAACATTCTTAAAGGAGTAAAAGGAAGGTTTCGTTCAATACTCCAGTACAAATTCTTACTAGAAAGACAACATTAAGATTCTAACCTATTCTAAATTCCTGTCCAAACTCACAGCATACCTACTAACCTGTGCGAGCCAATTATTTAATAACGTAGCTTGTACGGAAGTCCCTTATTCTGACGAATATAATCTAACAGGCGTATTGACACACCGCCGGTGACCCGACTTGAGACATCGTCCAAATAAAAATAGGACAGCGATGTGTCTTAAATAAAATAAGCAACACGAAAGATTGTCCTGAATTTTCTTAATTGATTATAATGGTGGATATGAAAATGTTTATGATCCAGTCTCTGTCGTCAGCGTTTGTCAAGAAAATGTTCTACATAAAATAGATTTCAGTACAGATTTTGACTTGATATTTCTGTTTAAAGATGACTTGGTAGAAGATAATTGGGATATGGTAAATAAAGAAGGGAACAGTGTTAATATTAATGTTACTTCAGCTGGAAAAATGGTTGTTATTGAAGACAAGGAACCTCACAACAATAAAGCTTGTCGATTAACTGATCAAAACAAGACCACTAAACTGTTATTAAACACTTTGCTTAACAGCCCGCCAGACGATGAAGAACAATTATTCTTAATTCCAAATAAACGCGATTTAACTAAACGCCACGTCACACACACAGCCGCCTCGTTATTCATAAATCACATAATTGTGTATGTGACAACCCTCGAGCTCTGGAGAATTGAATTTAATTGACTCCGTTCTAAAAATAGTTCGGGATTGAAACTAACAGGGCTGTCACGTAGATGGAACGTGATGGCCCTTATGAGTGCATTGTCTTGAGGAGGAGCATTTATTTATTTTTGTTTGGTTTTTGAGTCTGTACACAAACGTTGTTCAAATAAGAATTACCTTGTTAAAGCTTGTACAGAGGTTTTCTTAGCAGTGCTATATCACAATAATTGTACAAGATGAAATATTTAAAAGCACTGATATGATTTCTTTATCAGTCGACCATTGCCTTGTAGAGTAATCTATATCTGAGGCACTGCATAGCAAAGTGCTTGGGTATGCAATCGTTGATGCAAATATTTGTAAGTGCATATTAGGTATAACTTTATCATACTGTTTGCAACATGCAGTACCTAGATTATTTGCTATCTTGCAGTAGCTGGTTTTAATTAACACGATATTGTAAGTTTGTATTAGAATTATGAGCAGAACATGTTTAATTAAAACTGAAGCGTAGCCGTCTGATTAATTATAACGACATTATAAAAAGCCGTTGGATGTGAGCGAAAAAATATAAATGTAATAATCGTATATTATGTTGACAGTTCTAAAGTAAAGAATAGAATTATTACAACATAGACAATAATGTGTTTAATATAGATCTTGTGGAGCCCATTGAAGTTTTAAATGGTTTGGACAAGACGAACATATATGAATATGAGTTTATGCATATGCGCAATGGTATCCTAAAAAACATAAATTGATACCAAGATATTATAGCTGTTTCTGTGTGAGACCCATGTCTAGCAAAGGAAGCCCACTGAAGTGATACAACACGACTGCATTAAAATAAGTGAGCTTACCTGCAGCTCTGACGCATGCTATTAAAAATGTTGCTGACGGCGTAAAGCCGTCTGCGGTAAGACGGGCGTTAATAACTGACCCGCAAAGGCCACTTTCGACTTCTAGCAATGAAATATTACTCAGAAAGCGGTTGCCTACATAATTGTACGTAATATAAAAATGATTTATGTTTAGATTTAAACTCAGTAAACTAAGAAACTGGTATTTAAAACTAGCCATTTGTAGATCGTAGACTAGATAAAGTTGAAAAAAATATAGGTTTTAAAGATTATATTGACTCAAGTGAGCGTGTTACGTTCTACATACTCAGAGTCAGCAGTAATCCCATCACCAGTCTTTTTGTTTATTGTTAGAAATAAAATTAAATCGATGTTACCGAGAAACATTTGCAATTGTAGAATATGATGATTATGGTCAATTTGCGAACCAGACGTTTGATTCTGCAACCATTTAGGAAATCACGTGGAAGGGTTTCGGGTGGAGTATCATAGCTATAAAATTTCAAAACTAAACTAATAGCAGTTCCCGCTTTTTCTGAGCCACAACTGAAATTAGCCAAAGCATACACAGCAGCCGTGAAATCGTTGGCTACGCTCTCTCTAGATTTGTAAATAATAATTATGAATGAAATTATTAATGGCGAAATATGACAGCAAAACCATCAAGGGCTGTGACATTATTGTGGAATTTTGTGGAGAATTATGAGCATCACTTAGATTCGCAGACCATTTCAAAATCTTACGTTCACACACAGATGTTGTCGCTGAGTGTGTACCTAGTATTAGGAACGATAAACTACTGAGGTTGTGGCATAAAAAGGTATATATTTTACGTGGCTTATGGTTTTCCTTATACCCATAATTGAGAAAATTGCAGAAAAGTAAATATTTACCAATCGAACATTTATTTAAAACCCGTTCAATTAACGGTTAAGAAAATAAATAACATTTTAAGTAACACACGCAACATGATAAGCAATACCTTACAGTGGAACTCGTAAAGATTGTTTTATGTTTACATAAAGCACAGATTTTAACGAGTAGATACGCAAATAAACACTTTATTTGGAACTTGTTAACCAGCTGAAACGGGTTCTGAATTATTCTCGCAAGACGATATCGAAAGGCATGTCAATCTCACGACATTATCTGGACATCCTTAGAGACTTTAAATTGGTGACAATGTCTGGGGCGTATTTTTCAGTCTGGCTATAGTTTCTCGTGTCAAATTATTTGTTTATTTTTCGTAATTTACCATTTTTAACGGTATTCCAGATGTTTATTTCTTACTGAGTGTTTTTGTTCTTATAGCATTCATTGATTCTTAGACCAATTGTTCATTTATTCAATCATCAAGTATTCAATTGTTTCTTTGTCAACAAAGTTATATGTTCCATTGCTTTCTTAGCAACAGATTTACATAATACGTAAGACAACCAGAACATTATAATGCAGTAGTTAGTAATAAAGATAAACATAAAGCTAGACAATAAAGTATTCAGATTACGGTAAGTGAACCCATGCCACGGCATTTCAATAAATATAGTTGCCATGACGGGCTCGGCATTTCGAACTATATTCAGCCACATAGTTACATTGTGTGCATATGAGCCGCCCTTTACCTGTGATGATATTTTATGTACGCCCACCGGAACTGAACAATTAAATACGGAACAAGAACACCCACTAACTAAACCGGAGTAAGGCCGTTTAAGATTAACATTTCATTACGTCAATGCCTTGGGTCGTCCTTAAGGATATTGAGAATGTTGCTTTGGAAATTTCTAATGCACTTGTTATATTCATTACTGGTTTTATTGATGACACTTATGAAGTAAAAATGCAGGAAAGGACAATATGAAAATAAATGAAATGGTCTTGATTTGTAAGAAAGGGAATCAAATGTTACTGTGTATATGTCGCAGCCAACTGGTTAAATTAGCCGTTCAGTTAACTGCCTAGCCTTTCAACTAAACGGCGGCGGCGGCCGTTCAACTAACGGCCTGAATGATATTCAATTACAGTTTAGCTTGGAAGTCTGTAACCAATCACGCGCGAGCCGAATTGGTTGCAGTAATTAAGGCATTGCACCCCGATCAAGTGGGTTAGGTTAGGTTAGAACTGTGATCAACCGCGTTCGAGCCGAGGGAGGAAGCGAGGTGAGCACTACTTCTAAAGGCCAGGCAGTTAACTGAACGGCTAATTTAACCAGTTGGCTGCGACATATACACTAATGGCCAAAGTACGGTACAATAGACCTTCTTTTTGTGTCTGGCGTGCACTGAAGCTCGGTTGTTGCCAGGACTGTTGTTAACGTTTAGATCTTATTTTGTCTGCCGATTAAAATGCGGTACCAAATACCAATGAATGCCACTGGTTCATAAAATCTCTGTTTTATTCAACCTTGTTATGATTACAATTGTATGGCGCATTAGAAATGATACAAAACGTAAACATTTTCAGTATAAATTAAATTCCCATCTTTGGTGTATGCTTGGTCACAATTAGCTTTTGAATATTTATGTTTATTTCAATTTGATATTTTGATAAATTCATTAGTATTGGCGACTTGCCCCAAGTCTGTCACATCCTTCTTATTTTCTTTGCTAACACTGTATTATTTATACAGTTGACAGTATGCCTTACTTTTTAAAATCTCGTCTAAACATAGCTTCCCTTTCTTTGAATAGAACTAAAAATATATAATATTATCCTTTTGTTATTCAACATGATTTATCTAAACATTTACCATATTCTATACGATACGACGCCTATCTGTCTTAAGTTTTTGTTTATCTTGAATACTATTACATTTTAATCTCCTAAATGTCATGTGTCGAGCTTGCAACAGATTTCTTAATATAGAGTGATATAGAAGTCCAGTTACTGGCTCAATTTACTTATCTAGTTTGATACAAATGTTTGTTTATGACTTGTGATTTTAAATAACCGGTTTCTTATTCCTTTCGAACTGTTATAGATTTAGGATTATGTACCATTTAAGCTTGATTTTATTGTAATACTTCGGCAGACTTTCCATCACGGAAAATTTGTGTCATACCACGTGCTTCGTATCGTAAACAGCCATTAGTTTTGAGGCCAGCGTCAGCAATGACATTTTCTTGCATATTATCAAAGAGGCAATTAACAAACGTCGCTACCTACGTATGTTTCCTATCAAACATCCGTTTAGAGTTTCGCCGCGCGCTAAAATGAACACTTCTGTTTCTGTAATTATTTTTTTAAACTATTTCACATGGAAGGCTCAGAAAGAGATGGCGGGTTTAGTTGGAATTCTTCCTAAAATATTAGCTTGTAATCGCAGTAGACGGAAAAAAGGGAGGCCTTTGCCCTGCAATGGGAAAACACCGGCTTATAATAAATAATAATTTCATATAAGTATCAGAACAGTCTCGTCGTCGTGTTGTGTCAAATAAGATTTCCGATAAGATACAACATTGTCATGTGGTTGTATTGTTGCGTATCAATCAGGTGATCAATGATCTTTCCTACTAGATGTAAACAGATACAGTGTTTATCGCCCCTTAAACTAGGTATGTTGATAAGCCCGCAATAAGCAATTGTATTGTAAAATCCACTTCAGAAGCAGTGACTTAAAATATATTTTGATAAAGCAAGGTCTTCTTCCTACAAGTGGGTAGATGTTGAAAAATTTCCTTTTGGTTAATCTGTCTATTTTTCATCTGAGCGGCGCGCCGGTTCAAATGTGTTTTCCGAGAAAAAGTTAGGCGTCAGAAAAAAAATTCATTCATAAGAACTCTCACTAAAAGTTGGTATTTCTAAAAATGGGTGATAACAGTATTAAGATAGTGATGATACGAAGTCTTATCGATGATTAGATTTTAATTTAATTTATTATTATTTTCATTAATTTATTAACATTCATTATTATTTTCTTAATAAAATTGTTAAATAATTAAAAATTTGTTTGTCATTATTGACCTAGTCTTTTTGTACTGTAATTTTTATATGTCAAGAAGTTGTTGCTTGTAACTTAAGATCTTACGTGTCTTGGTACTTAAGTTATGATTAAGACTGACAAGTAATGACCGTAGTAAAGCAAGAAAACTATATTTTTCAGGGCGGTGCCGAGACACGCGGGGCTGACTCCACGGCAGCGGACAGGCGGCGCGCGCGTATCTGATCTACACTACTCCGCTCGTCCGCGCCCGCGTCGCACGGCTCGTACGACCCACACGCATCCTGCACCTCCCCGACCCGTGCTCGACCATCCAAACGAACAAATAGTGACAGTGAACGTTTACATACTATTTTACAACAATAAACAAGTGAAATCCCTAGTGATTCTGTTCAGTGCTCGGTAGCCGAGTGAATGCGCGTGTGTTTCGACACCCTCTGCTTTGGATCGTCACAGCGAACAGCTGCTGACGATGAGCCGAGGGCCCTAGTGAACACAGGTGGAGGAGCGCTTACCGTGGCGCCCACAGTGAACGGCGATAGGCGTGCTTTAAACGAAACGTATAGAGAGATTGAATTAAATGGTATAATGGGGACTCCAAGCGCAATGAACGCTGATTCAGAGAATTGTGTTGCTAACGCGACGATGACGAACGACATGCAGCCTCTCATAGAGAGGATACGTGAACTGGAGGCGTTGCTCAAGCAACGGGACCAGGAGATGTTGGAACTGCGCTCGCAACTGGATAAGTTGCAGAGCGTGTTCCCGTACCAGCAGTATGCCCGAGGATCGAGAGCACCGCGTAAGCAGAGAGCTCAGGGTATCTCTGCCGAGCCACAGACCAGCTCATCGCTGCAGGACTTGACTCACCAGACTTTTCCAACGTTCGACAAGAGCGAAATGTAAGTACTTCTTATTATAATGTTATCAATTCTCGATAAAATAAACAAGTTCACATTCATGAGATATCAGATAAATTCGGTAACGTTTTTGTAAGTGTTGTATTATTTTTTAATAATGCATTTGTAGTAAGTGAAGCAGAAAACTTTAGACAGCTGGTCGTTTATTAAAAAAAAAACTTTTTAATTCAGACAATATTTTGCCCATAATATTGTTAGTAGGTAGTACAACTTATAAACTATGTTAAATACAATCAAAAAGAACAAAGAGAAAAAAAAAATAAGTTCATAATTTAAAAAATATTTTTTTTTTTTATTTAATTTTCTTTTTGTCAGTTAAACTCTTGAGTTGGCAGATAATAGTTCATACCTTTTCTGACGGGTGTTAATTAACTTGCACCTGTTGCGTGCAAAGCGATACTTTAAATAATACTTCACATAAAGTACAACGCAGTCGTAAAATCTTGCGTAATCTCATGACAGATCACCCGATCTATTCTAGAATTAATTATTGTAGGTAACCCTATTGAAGTAATCCACTGCTGACAGTCCTTTTATATCGCAGATTGATCACTAAATAATACAAATACAGGAAAGAGCACTAAACTCATACATGACTACTTATTTGTTCTTTTTTGTTGTTATTTGTTGTTTGTTTAATTCTAATAATTTCGACGAACATGCTACGGAAAAATATAAAGTACTTTCTGGGAAAATCAGTTAGCGATGGACATGTTTATTCAAAATTACAAACACTAATGATTAAAATGGGTTAAACACATTTTAGTTTGTTATTTTAGGTCAATAACACTTGAAATGGGGCAGTCGACAAAAGGGCTCTAATTATAGAGAGAAAAATAAAATACTAAATACCAAACGCTAATAAAGAACGCCAAACACGTAGTCCAAATGTTAAACTAGAGGCCAAATTAAATTGTAATATTAACTTCCATTCTTCCAAAGTTAACGTAATAGTGTCACATATACATACGTGACGCATATAATATCAACAATGATTTTTAAATGAATCACAATATAAAATGTATACAAAACAAGATAATTCGCATCGTTTCGTTACCAATAGGTACAGACGACGGCGTTAATAGACAAGTCGTGACAATCCAATACAAAATTTGTACATAAAAGTTACACAGAAATCAACATGATAACCTTTATTAAACATAAGTTAATACTATGACATATTTCTTTACCTAATAAATATTGCCTGAAGTCTTTAGCCCATTGGATATTTTCTTCGTCAAGGCTAAAGAGTAAATTGACTAAAATATGCCTTACATACGCAAATACTTAACCATGAAGATTAGGTGAAACATACTGATAAAATGTCCCCATGGTCATTTGACTCATTAAAAACACGTTAATTTTAATTAATAGTCTCGCAAAAAAATATGGAAGAATCCCAACAAATGTTACAATTAAATTAGGTAACAGCTGACGTTTTAATAACTGGTGGTAATCATTTTAATGATGCCTCTGGTTTGTATAATGCTTTATCGTACAAAGTTAGAATTATGTTAACCCCACATGATACCACGAAAACCAAACCATACTGTAGTAATTTTGATAACAAATAAATGTGCAAGGCCTTCAGTACATTTTCCTTACTATGCAAAAAAAATATTGATAAGAGTTACGTAAGAAATGCAATTAGTTAGAAATGGAGTTTTCAACGAAGGGTTGGTTTTTCTAAAAGTGGGCAAGAACGCAATTCAGTGTGACAAAACATATATAATCACATATAGCATACTTGAATAATTCAAAATCTTGCAATTGCAAGATTTTGAATTTTTTCGTATTTTCATATGCAACAATATTCGCCATTAATTCCATTACTTCACGCACAATTGAGTTGTCAGCAATATCAATTTCATTTCAAAATCAATATTCTTAATCTGACACCGTTTAACTGATTAATGCAACAAAATGAGACATAATAGTGTGAACGATAGCGTGAATTTTAATATGCCCATTTGTATTCTCTCCGATGTAATGTGGGAAGGAATCGATAGCTTGTGTCATGTATCCTTCGTGTTTACCTTCATTAACAAAATCCATGTTGCAAAAACAAACTGCAAATTAAATTGCATTTACGCACAATATCCCAGTTAATTTAATTAATTTGACATTTTATAGCCCTCCTTCTGCTCTTAATTTAGTCGTTACAAATAAGTTTATAGTTTTATTTGATTTCAAATGGAAATTGTTATCTAGCTCTAATTTTATATCGTTTTCCGCTACAGACAGGTTTTGATCTTTTATAATCTCGTACGATTTCCGTATACTTGAATAAGGTACCATATGATCTAGATAAAATCCTACGGGTTTTTCATTAGCATTTATTAGCAGTTTAAAAATACAGTCAAAAAGTGGCGGTTCAAGGAGACTAGATAACCTTTCTGATTGTCCTTATCATTGTCCCATCACACTCGTATGCTTCAAACGTTGTGTTTTGCAATGTCATTATTGAAATTACTTTGTTTTGACTACATTCTGTTGTTTTTATAAAACGCTTCATATTACCGACATTTAATTTTCTTCTCTTCTAAAACGAACTTAAAAGTTCAACCTTTCAATGTAAAACCGTTACCATGACGGTTGACATTTACTGAGACAGATTTGGACCACAAGGGCTAAAAGAATATAAATGGGTACTCGGTATTCTGAGAAAAACTGCAAAGGAATCAAAATAATTATACCTATGTGCTAGTAGGGTTAAAATTAATTTTATGTTGTCATATCATATATTGTATGTAACCTATGGTAATGGGATACCAAAATAAGAAAAAGCTTCAATTAACTTTCAATGGAAGTTTATTAAATGCCCGTAAATATTTTTAATAATACAACGTATACTCTTGTTCTAATTGATATTATGTCAAGGCAAGTCTATTAACGCCTTTGTTTTGTTTGTGCTAGATAATTGAGTCTATGGTGTTCAACAGGTTGGGCCATTCAAGGTTGAGGCCTCATACACTAAGTTGGGACGTATTCCAATGAATAATGTAGAACAAGAAACTTGCTGTACTAAATAACAATAATTTATTATCACTCAGTTCTATGCACTATGTTTTGATGAAATACGTGGGTTAAAACGTCAATGTACACAATTTATCTCTACTGTCTGTCTTTTCATTTACATACTTATCGGTTCACTGGATGCTAAATAATGTTACTGTATCACTTGTCTCAGTCAAGTCTTATGCAGATTGTTGGAATTTTGCGTCCATATGCAGTCAGTGAGTTAATAAATTACTTAGATCTGAAATCCAATGATATAAACATGACAATTTGTTGCTGTTTGAACAGCAATACGTCTGAAATAATGAAAGATTAGATTAAATAGAGATAACACGTGATAAAATTGGTTTATGATGAGAATTATAATCGTGTTGGCATACAAGTGAATGCGATAAAAAACGTAATTTCTTTGACGCTTAATGTCAAGGAGATGAATAAAGGCATTGACTTTGTAAATTAAACTGTAAATATCGTTGATCTTATAGGAATCCACTTTTTTTTTCAATCATACGAATTTAAACCTATAACGCTGTTTCTTAAAATAGATCTAACAACAAGACTAGTACATGAATATAAACTAAACGTAAATATTTATATTTACGTATAAAAAGTTAGATATATTTGTTATCCAAATCTAAAGAATTTATTTCTGCCTTTGAAGTTTTTAACTGAACCATGAAAAGCCAGAACAAATAAAGTCAACGAGGTGGAAACTCTGCTCGAAATATGACCAGTTATTGTACCCGAAAATGGCGACGAGAAATCTCCTTTCCCTAAGCGGTCTTCATAGTGTATTGTTAAAGCATTTTAATTAAATATTATGTCCAAGTTTGTATTTAGATTAATATTATCGTGATTATAATCGTCTTCTCAGTCTCACTTACGCATGCAATCTAAATTTTTATTCTTATCTTCATGTGTCATTTAGCAAGTAGTGACATTATCATTACTTTCTAAGTGAATAATTATATTCCTGTTTATCACAATTTTGACAAAAAAAAGTTAATTGCGATAACAAAATCTTCATACTCGAAAATGCTGTAGCATAATAATATAGTTTTTGAACATCCAATAATACAGCGCATGCAAAGGAACTGGTGCTATTTATGCACATCTCCATATATTTTAGGGCCTATAGAACGCGACAAACTGCAGATTTAATGGTCGCATTGCAGCATTCGAATGTTCCATTGAACAAAATATTACTAGAATTTGTTTTATATATAATTATTTGGTTCATTGTGTGTAGGACTATTTTCCGGTTTGAGATCATCAATAATTTTATTGTATGAGTTCAAAATATACGGTGGCCTGTTTTTTTTTAGATTGTCTGTTAATTGGATTCTTTCCGTTGAAATATTTTGAAGCTTCACGTAAGAATTTCTCTTCTCACAAATGTATGTCAAGTGATTCAACGACTATCTGACTTCGTTTTATTGTTCAAGTAGGTACTGTCTGAGTGCCGAAGAAGGACATCATGGCTGTAACTTTTAATGAAATTGTAAGGATATCAACAGCATTACGTGTTTATTGCAGATGCTTTATTATTGCTAATTGTGGCTAAATTAGGTCGGTGATAAATGAATTGAGTTTTAAAAGTACGTTAATTAGTCAAAAATTCTTCAATTCACTTGACGATTAAAATGTTTTATTGGATTATTATTATGCGAATTGCTATGGTATGTTTTGTATCATTGATTTAAGTGTTTTGTTTATTTATGGAATTGCGAGGGAACCTTCGTGGTGTCCTTGATCGCATTGTCTAATTTATTCTGAAGTTTTGCAATGTCTTAAAGATCTGTCGTCTGGTGGTCATTGTATACTGTATATAAAGTGGAGTCCCTGTATAAGGTTGTTGTACGTAACCGCAACTTTACGAGGTTGTGGATGTCTATTAACTGGTGCTCCGAGTTCAGAAGTTCGCCTTCGTTAAAGTATAACGTAAAATATTCTTTAGCAATAACTTTTCGGTTTTATTCGCTTTTTTCTGACGCGCCTTTATTTAAATGTTGAATATGCTTTTATTGGGTAGTCATTTCTTTTTTATTTTCGGCTCGTGTATTATATTCAGTAATTAAATAAGTGCCAAATTGAAATTTATTTTTAGCGTCATGTTATGATCTACGATTAAACTTCAATGTCACATGTTCAACAGATTCCTTACGACATAAATCAACTTAAAAAACACTAAAACACGTAGTCTTTGACCTAACCCTTATCTTTGTAATAAATGAATGTAATGCATGCTACTTGGTCAAGAAAATCGAACCAGTTTTAATTTCTTTGAGGCAGCGGTTACTACCTGTTGCGCACGGGTTGATCTCGTCTCGTGACCACTAGAGGTATGACCTATATTAGATTGTCAGACACGATGCAGCTAGCTGTTTTATTTTTATCCATCACTTACGTTGTTAGACATGTTAAGAGAGAGGCAAACCTTTGCTAACCGAGACTTGTAGATTCAAACTGAATATATTATGTTGTTGTAACAACATATATTCAATTTTATTTTCTGCCATAACAGTTTCCAGTTTAATTATTATCTATGACCTTGAATGATACAAGATTAATAATATTTTGGACATCAAAAGATTTATGTAATAGATTACCCACAATCAGAATTGACGTTTATCATGAAGAAACAAGAAAGAATGATCATACGCCCCGCCCATAATTTTTTACGACTCCGTATCAGAAAAGCGACCAGTAAACGCAAGGATTTATCGACACTAAAGCTCTGAAACACTGAATTAACTTACGACCTGATAACACTGCCGATAAGTGTACAATTATCAAGACGCATTAATAAAAAAAGAAAAAGAAAACCAAAGTTGATTCACTTAAATTCTGGAACTGTCACTTTTGTTCCAATTTATTTTCAACTGAATGCAAATGATAACACTGCGGGTTCCTTTTAATTGCTCCATCAATTTTCGGTAAGAACTCACAAGGTGAAGATTATATACTAAGTGACAACTTGGGACGTTTATGACTGGTGTGATTTTTTATTCGTCGACCAAACAAACCGTGCGCACCTTCTTCCTTGCTCAAACAACAGGAACAGGCATTTTTTTCCCCACCTTTTATAACTTTTCACGTTCAAAACCTAAGTACTGATTTTTAGCCTTTGAATAAAAGTAATCTTTGTAGTTGGAAGTAAAGCATAGTTCCATTCTGAAACTTGTTGTAACATTGAACGTGATGCTGTAAAACCCATAAGAAAATATGAATCTTCTTTTTATATAACCACGAGGTTATTGGTAACTAACAATTATTGAGGTAAAACAAACAAATACATAGATGTTTGTTAGCTTCGCGTGCTTGTCAATTTATTGTCATGGCTACTATTTGTTGTAATTTGGCTTGAAATTCGTTTGGAATCTTGAATCAGGTATAAAGCGATCTAATCGAAGATCTAAATACATAGCAATCTTCATAAAAACATATTGTGTTACACGTGCTGACAATCTGTATAAGACGTTGTTCTATTGCTCGAATGTACCTTACTAACTTCATCTCCATCATATATACCTTCCTCCACTTATTCATCTTACAACCCCCCATCATCAAACTTCCCCTGATGGTTTTCTGGTATTTTTCCTTCTGATAGTGCCAATTTTCGATTTAGATAAATGTAAGTTCTGCGTTGGTAAGTCTCCTGAGTATATACGGTTGTACAAATAAAGATACGGGTGTATTCCCACTGTTAAAAAATAGCATCACGAACAAAAAATGCAATAAACAAAATGTTTCCTCAAGAATGTTTATCTGATAATGCATCTTCATCTTCCAATACGGAGCCGTGATCGGTGCATGAAAAGAGATGAATTACACCTTTAATAAGGCAATTTCTTTGTCAGTAATGATGATAAAGTGATCAACCTGCTGCACCTTACAACTACGTAGTTTTATTTATCACTTGATGGTATTTTGTTCTCCTTTGCATGAGACCAATGACTATAAAGCCTCAATTCTCTTTGCATGAGACATAAGAAATCGTGTATGATATAATGATGTTTATCATGCACAAAATTGTAGGATGGATTTTATTGATGGCTTTCTGTTAAGGTAGTATTGGTACTTGCCGAGAACGTCAGTTATACAATTTCGCAAATTCTAGCCCGGTGATTTGTTTATTATTTAAGACATTTTTTTCAGGATATTTTCACTAACGGAAAAATGGAACAGTAATTCTAACCCATTTTTTTTCGCATTAAATATGAATCACAGCTGCAGGGTTGTCCAACTGTCCAAAACCATTTTCTTATTCAACACATTATTAGTTAAAAATTCCTTTTACCCTTGAATAGAAAGTATACTTTTTACAATATTTTTTTTAAGAACACCGTACGTATCGATAGAAATCCCATGAAGGGTGGAGTTCGTTATTTTTTTTCTATAAATAAAATGTATATACCTAATTTTATACTGCCAATAAGGATGTAAGTCAAAATGTTCTAAAAATATGTAGTAACTGCATATCAGGTCATATGACTTTTGGTCATTATTAAACTGTTTATTTTATTAGTCTCCATCTCTACGACTATTCTTCAAAGATGACACGACACAAATATTTGAATACGTGTCATCTATAAATACATCCTTAAACCTATTCTTAAGGTTCGAAATTCAATGGGAAGAAAGGATTAATGTTCTGTTTTGTTAACATCTTTTGTTAGTGAATCGCGCGACTCAACAGCTTATAATTAAAAATAATTGAGCGCTATTTAACTTCTTGTTAAGCGCATACAACTTTTGATTGCGCTATAAAAATTCTTCTCAGACTTTTGTAAATAGGATTGACGTAGATTCAGATCGTGTAGCTATAGGAACATCATTTCACAAGTTTTGCTTGCATTTGTATTAGTTTTTTACACCACTAGGTTCGAATTTTTAAATCAACAATTATCGGATACTGGTCGAAGATACGTCGATTCAAAGGAATACTTACCGCTTAAGATGACACTATCGTGCACATAAGTGCACATGAAGTGCAATATAAATTATGTAATACGCAACACAAGAGCGCCCTTGTATACATACCTACTTATGTTATACCTAGGTTTCTTTGAAATAAGACGTAACTATACAGGAAATAAACGTCTAGACACAGACTTTCAATTATTTTATATATCTACAATGTGTTAATGAAATAACCCAAAAACTCGGACACCACAACCGATTTTTATATTAATTAATTGATATGACGTATAATTATTTATTTTCATAAATTATTGTAAAAGATATTTGTAAATGTTGTTGTGGCGCTATTTCTTACAGATTTGTAGCTCTATTGCCGCGCCGCGCTGTCAAACGTTCGTTGACACGGGAGTGACGGGAGCACTGTCGTTTGAGGTTAATCCCCTCCTTCTGTTATTAAATAATGCGTATGTTTTGCTTTGGAATAGAAAAGTGACTCAAGTTTTTCCATCACACTTTTTCTAGGCTTTGGACTGGCTGCATGTAAACCTAACACGCTTAAAAATAAGCGAAGGCTAGTTGAGAGACTACGGAGGGTAGCCGGGGTGGCGCCAGCTCTAGCACCGCCTCTCCCTCACCCCCCCCCTTCACCCTCGCCTGCGCTTATTGTTTACATCGCGTTGGACAGAAGTGTCACAGTCGTATTGTACAGCGTCGTTAAAAAGTATTAGACATGGCATGAAAAATAATTATTTTTTATAAAAAAATAACCTATATTAAAAATTATTGTATTCGATTTTGCTGCCGATTCTAAACAAACTAGTTTCAGGTTTTGGGTTATTTCATTAACACATTGTATATGTAATTTCATAGTAATAAGCTTTTTTTTTACTGGTATTCAGCTGCATCCGGTTAGACTGGAAGCCGACCCCAACATAGTTGGGAAAAGGCTAGGCAGATGATGATGATGATGAAGCTTTTTTTTTAATCGACATCATCGTGAATTCGATCCATCAGATCAAACGCATCCTGGTATAAAAAGCGCCAAAATGATTTCCCATAATTTTCGGACAGCCCTATATGACGTGACGAATGGAACTTTAATAAGTGACGGAAGCGCTCCGGTGAACGAGAACTGGCGACTTCCGACAATGGCGGGGACGAACGAAAGCGGCCGTCTTCACTATACGCCTCATGTATTTTCTTACGGGAACTGGGTCCCTTATCATTTCCTCTGGATCGAATTGAGGGGCAAGCGTACACTCGTGTGAATTTGCGTACATGGTCCATTTTCCCTGATTACCACTTCTGACAGTCAGCGGGTAAATTACGACAGTAAAGACCATGTTTGGGAGATGGATCAGCGACCTTAGATGTTAATTATGATGACGTCCGTGTGACGCTTACTTATCCACTTGACGTCATCCCTATACGTTTTTTAGCACATAATTAAATCATCATGAAATCATTTCGTTGGACGCGAGACACACGTGCACATCCAAATGAAGAGATTATTAACTGATTAATTGTAGTTCGGAGAAAATTTCTAGATGCAATTTTAGACTGGTCTATCTGAAAGCTCTCTAAAATATAATTTAAATCTCCTGTGAAGATATTTAATTAAGTATTACCTATTCCATGGTATCAGTCATTTCATAAAATATTCTTAGCACATTTAGAATTTTATACATTAATGTGCTTAGTGTGCAATACACACGAGCAACACGCGTCGACGAAAGAGGCAACTGCAACCGTCGACGCGTGATGGTGATATGCCACGATCGACACGAGTTGACACGACACGATCGTCTCTGTCGTCGTGTGTCGCTGGTGTGTAATTATGCACACTTAGACGGAGTGAAACGTCTTCACTTCAAAATTGGTTTAGTGGTTTTGTTGCCGATTCGAAACAAACTGACATTGACTATCACTTTAGCTATAAAATATTATTATTTTTTAATAACACTTTCCAAAAAAAAATTGTAATAATAATAATAATTTATAATTTATTCTCTCTTCACAATAAATAGTGCAAACTTAAAACTGCATACCTTTTCCCACCTTTGTGAGAGACTGGTGCCTGAAGTAGGTTTTGGGAGTAAAACCTATGTTACAGGTCACCAGGACCCTCACCTCGGTAAGATTTTTGTAGAGATGACCAGGAGATAACAATAACAGGTAAATCGAAAAAGTTTAAAGAACAAAAACATCGACGAAATTAAAAATAGTACAAAGAGCAGAAAAAAGTAGAAATATCCAAAGTGTATGATTAAAATGATATGTGTGTATGCATATAGGGCATAATGAGTTAGTACGAACTTAGTTTTTTTCCGGCGTAAGTACCTACATCCCACAAATATTGAAATTATAATTATTCATTTTATTGGTGTCTTATAAGAACGCAATAACTACGTATACGGTCGTGCTCATGTAAATTATATTTAAAATATTCAATGATACTGATAATTTATACAATTTTCAAACATCTTAGTATGATTTTATCGTTAATAAAATACTCATAACAAGGATGAAGTCGTGCTGAATATAAAATTAGTAAGGTCAAGCAATTTTGGAACATTTGATCTTATCTGTTGTTTCTATTGTTTTGTCTAAAATTAAATGCAAAACAATGTTAACTTATTCACTCAAATAAATCTCAAAATCAAGCTCTTTTTGTTTAAACAGATTACAATTTAAACAGTAAAAAAAATAGTCATTGGGGGAAACTACTTTATTTAACAAAAAACTTTTACAAAAATAAAAAACAATCGACTTCCAAAAAAAACACTACAAAGTGAAAAATAACTTTAATTTCGGAAGTCGGTGTCGTTGGTTCTGCATTATCGTTTTTGACACTGACTTTCGAAATTAAAGTTATTTTTTACTTTTTAGTGTATTTTTTGGAAGTCGGTTGTGTTTTTTGTAAAAAAGTTTTTATTTTTAATTGGTAACTTTCTTTTCTTTCCATATTCCTCTTTTTTTGAACCGACTTCTAAAAAGCGCCGACCCCAAGTAACATGGGACAGGGTCAGGAAGATGATGAGTACATATTGATATTTAACCACCTACTGCCATTGTATGAATATGTACGATAATCATTCGTAATCACTGCACATTCTGACGACCCGTAACGACAGAAATGATCATGCAGAGATACAGCTAGTGAATCAAATATTACGTAATTCATTACTTCAAATGTAAATTACTCTGATCACTGTTTACTGATATAAATAACTTATGAGGCTTGATTAAGAAACTTCTTTGAACACCTACCTACTTGTGCCCACTTAGCAACAATTTACGGTCGGTTACAAAAGATCATAATGAAACATGACTTATGGACTAATACGAGTAACATTTATAAACATTATTTAGGAATTAATAAGCCAATCTGGCTATAGAGTATAGACAACTTTATTATTGTGTTGTAAATTTAGCCCGAGAGCTATAAACGTTACTTAGTATGTATGTGCTTTGACTAAGCGTTATTCCTCAACTCTCGATGTACACAGGGCTACACATCAAGCTATAATAATCAGTATAAGCTGACTTCTGATTGTATAAAAAACCTATACAATGCGAGGTCAGCTAAAACTGGGAATGTATAGCTTGATGTGTAGCCGTGTGTACAAAATATTTAAGCAAGACTATTGTTAAGTAACGTTTGTAAATCTTGGCCGTATCCTATTTTTTAGACACAGGTCGACTATGTGTTTACATTCCATGCAATTATTGTGAAAACACTGATTGGTTCCTCTATAAATGTTGTTAAATAGTTCAATTTGTTTGGCAGGCTTTTGAGATGTTATTATTGCAAGACAAAATCAACAAAAGACACAGTTTCAATAGATAAAACTAATAAACTAATCACTACGCTTTGCGACTGCAAACTATTTCACTAATTTCGAACGCTCACCAGATTAATAATCAGCCTATAATGTTCCCACTGCTGGGACACAGGCCTCCGCTCTTCGAGAGGGAGTGGCTGTAATCTACCACGTGGGCCCAGTCCGTGTTGTTAGATGTTATGTCTTCAAATTTTTGGTTTTAGGACCAACCCACGATGTTTTCCTTCACCTTCACTGTTTGAGAGCAGTGCTGATGAAATTATTTACTCTAAATAAAGCCCCTACTGCCTGGGGTCGAAACATTCGGGCCGTTACCATTAGACCACCAGAGGGGCCCGTGGCTAAATAATAACAGCCGCACAGGTCGATCAATCAGGTTAAGCTACGCTTGCCGATGTTGGTCTGTAGATGGGTGACCATCTTTACATACTGTGACCCCTCCGTGCCTCGGAAAGCACGTTAAGCCGTTGGTCGCGGCTGTCATTCGTGGATCTTTGACAGTCGTTCGGGTAGTCAGAAGCCCGAAAGTCTGACAACCAGTCTTTCTAAGGGGTATCGTATTACCCAGTAACTGGGTTGTGGAGGTCAGATAGGCAGTCGCTCCATGTAAAATACTGGTACTTAGCTGCATCCGGTTAGACTGGAAGCCGACCCCAACATAGTTGGGAAAAGGCTAGGCAGATGATGACCATTAGACCACCACTTCTCTGCCAACCAGGTTAATACTATTATTTCTATACTAGCAACTCCCCGCGGTTTCACTCGCGTTAGTCTCGATCCTGTGGGAATATCGGGATAAAAAGTAGCCTATGTTAATCCAGGGTGTCAGCTATCTCCATTCAAAATTTTATCAAAATTGGTCCAGCCGTTTGAGCATGAAGACGTAACAAACATATAAACACACACACACACACTCACAAACTTTCGCCTTTTTATTATTAGTGTGATATATAGTAGGATTATATTAATTCCTTTTATGACCCCTCATGAAATTCTTAAAGAAATGTGCTCATCGATCCTTAGGGTAACCCTGGACGATGCAGGTGTCAGTTTGCCTTTTCACACAAATGCATTTACCGTGTATCTTTAGTTGTGACTTGTGCCATTGTTAGGCAAAGGCCAGTCTTTCACTGCTCGCCATTGTTGGCCAATTGGGCACATGTATATCGTCCTCTACAACGCTAGAGCATAGATGTAAATAGATCTAAAACTTTCCACAACCTCATTTATAATAAAGTTTATTTTCGACTGCCTCTCTTCTGTAGGGGTCGTGAGTGCGACTGCTGATGGGGTCATAGGGTCCTGGTTTCGAGCAACAGGTCCAGCACAATGTTGTTGGATTTTTTTTGTTCAATTTTATCATTATTTTGAGATACTTCTCTTTGTTGTAGGACGTGGATTAATTTTGTATGGACCATGCCCCTTCTTCCAGTAGCAGCCCGGAGTCTGGCTCGCCCTATGGCAATAAATATAACCAGCGAAGTATGCTGTACCTACAAAACAGTTCTGCCCTCCTTTTCAGGAATACAGGCTTTATGTTGTTCTTTTCATCATTATGCTTCTGTACGTAGAGTGTCCAAACAGCCACCATGTGTTGAAACTGCTGGTTTGTCTATACCAATCCTTATTTTCTCTTCACAACTATTTGGCAAAGATTCTTTCTGGATGTTGATCTTGAGTAAAATAAGCTTCTCTAGCCCGTAAAAGGCAACCCATGGAATTATCAAGAGCACAATAGCCTCTCGACCACTGATCCGTTTGCCAAGCATTGTGAATAGAACAATTTCCCTCACGACCGTTAGTAGAAATATCCATTTTGTGAAATTTAAATATTATTCGAAGTATCCATAATGTGTCTATGTTGCGGTCTATGCAGAGCGTAGTCAGGCGTTGTGGTCAGCACATTGAACATGGTGCCAATGACCTTTATAATGGATTTCTAATAACTTTCTGCTATGTTGCATGCATTTGCAGCATTTTATGCAAGTAGGTATGTTGCAGTTGTCATCGAGTACTCGTTACCTACATAGATATTCAACTGTTTGCATGAAGCGATTACCTATATTTTGTTATATTCAGTAGGTAATACTTTTAGGATCTAGTAACAATTTTAAAAAAGTCTTGGATTTTTCAGCCAGTAGAGAAATTGCTAAAACTTTTCATTCCAAATTGTCAAAACGCCAAAATAATTCGCCTCATTTCATTTGACGATTCCAAAATCTGTGCTCATTGCTGCGGACAAATAATTTAATGTCATATGTTCTACTTTTGATAGTTGACAAAAGCGTAGAGACTCGATAAACATTCGGAACAAATAATAAATTGACTCTATTTATAAAACCCACGTAATACATATCCGAAAAATGGGCAAGATACATTAAGACAAATTAAAGTTCATTTAAAAGGGGGCGGCACAGTTCAGTGAGAAAAACCCGCAAGTATAAATGAAAACTTATGTCACAAGTGTTTGAGTCCACTTTCTTTCGCACCTCATCAATTTCACGGCTACATTGACAGATTAACGTGCTCCGTCTATATGTACCGTACACAAATAAATCACTTTCTGACAAAGCTGTACAACTTTATAAAACTGATAATATCTACGATCGACAATCTTATTTCGGTCTCACAAAGTTTTACGATGTTGCACAATATTCGCTCTTATTGTTAAAGAAATAATTGCATCGTTAAATTATCGAGTTGTCAAACGGCCTTTGTTCAGAAAACGAATAAAAATTTCGGACCACCAAATAAGTGCCCCGTGGGACGATTACTCTGCAAGCATAAATAAAATTATATGTAATTATCGGGAAAAAATGTCACGTTAAACCTCGAGTGAATTTGCAAATCTTAAGAGCTGGTTTATTGAATTCTTTAATTATTGTGATACGCCCAAAACTGGCTCGTTTGTTGCGGTGATTTTTTAACAAAAATAATAAGTGCACCTTGGAATTTTAAAAGGTTATTTAAAGTGATTACGGGATTGTTTGAAAAATTGTCCAGATGTTACCTGTAATCATCAGCAACAATTTGTTCAGACCATAAAAGAAGACCTTTACAATCTTTCTTTATTATTTTCATATCTAATTACAGGAATATTCCTTTGCTCTTCGGACAAACAACATAACATAACATTGTGCTTGTTTTGCAGAAGGGTGACGCAGAGGTGCTATAGTACACCCACGTTTCGCCAGTTATATTAATGTCCCATGTAGGTAATGGGGGCGAGCCTATTGCCTTCAACCGAGTACAAATCCAGAGTCCTGGCTGCTACTGAGAAATTCCAGATAGAAAACTCAACAACTCTCGACCTGGGAAATGAACCCAGGTCCTCATGTTCAGCACTAGCATCATATCATCATAATCAGCCTATAATGTTCCCACTGCAGGGACACAGGCCTCCTCTCAGTAAGAGGGAATGCGCTATAATCCACCACGCGGGCTCTGTGCGGGTTGGTAGATGTCACATGTCTTCGAATTTTTGCTTCTAGGACATGCCGATTTCCTCACGATGTTTTCCTTCACCGTTTTCAGAGCAGTGGTGATGAAATAATTTACACAAAGTAAAGCGCCTGTCTGGGTGGCAACCTGCGAACTACAACTCGTAAGTCGCGGCAGATACCACTGGGCCACCACTGCTCACTGTTCTGCACTAGCGCTAGCGACCATTATACCAACGAGGCCATTTAGCTGATGGTCAAACTCTCTTGCAATTACCTTTTGAAAGTGAAGGTAGTACAGCTAGATATGTACTTACCATATAATTATATTCAAATCAATATCATTATCCTGCTTCATATATTCAGATAATCACCTTATTAACAATTACAAAAAAAAAAAACTAATTTAATTTACATGGTAATTGCTACCGTTACGTCAACACTTCAAGTTTGTTACATATTTATTCCGCGTTTTACGTAATCTGTAAATGGAATCGTAATTCGTAATGCAAGATTTATTTATGTGCATTTGTCAATCTACTTGTCATCGAAGTCATCAAAGTGTTCAGTTAATCTTGAAGCGTAGAGCGGCACTGCCTTCAAAGGAAAATTACAAAAATAACGTCCAGCATAATCAGCCTATAATGAATGCCGTTTCAAGTCTAGAAAGACAATATTTTAGAGAAACTGCTTTAACTAACTTTAATTAAATATTAAAGCAAATGTCAAGTGAAACCAATTCCAAATATCATTCCTTGATTAGTTTGCGAATTAAATTGACTAATGTGACATATTAAGTGTCGTATCGACATGCGGATATGATTACTTCCTAATTAAACAGTACGGATGTATTGTATTGATAATTATGATAGATTATTGTTAGCTGTTACAGTTTTACTGTCAGACGGCATATGGGCTGGATACTTACGGATGAACCAGAACGCGTTCAACATATCTAAACCGCGTTCAAGAGCTGTCAGTGTCAAAATTGTTGATGAATATTGACACTGATGGCTCTTTAATATGGTTTAGGAATGCTAATCGGGTTCAGTTTCATTGGTGAAATCCGCACCTAGGAGGTACATGTACAGTAGCGGAAGAAATATACGTCTTGTCGGAACCTATTTGATAAGTATGAGATAAACTGGCAATAAAAATAAATAAATGAATGGTGTTACAAGAAGCGGTTGGTCGAAATAGATTCAAACAAGACCTTTTTTTTATTCTTTAAATTTTAGGGACTTTTATAACGCACAGCGTATGTCAGTCCCATCGTAACCTAATACGAGAACACATCAAACTAATGAGATTAATATGTCAGGGCCATAAAGTCGAACAACTTTCTCGCATCTCCAGAGCTCGGCTTGGATAGTCTTTGGTAGAATGTACCTATATCGTTCTTGTTCAACTTCAAAGCCCTGAACAACTTACTCCTATCAGCCTCAAAGCGAACACATTCCATCAACAAGTGATGCATGTCCGACCATGGTCATGTCAGACCTTAGAATACGCTACTGAGACATAATTATTAGGAAAAGTCTAATCAGATCTAATTGACGTTGCTAATCAATACAGAGCTTTTTAGAACATAAACTGAATACGTCAAAACCCTGCATTGATAAACATGCAAAAAACAAAACTTATCAATGGACTACTTCCTCAAAAATTTGCACAAACCATACGCATCCATACGTTTCTAATGATGTATTAAAGGCCCGCATTACGTACGCTCTCGATATACAAATATTATATCTATACGTGTCAACGAGTTGTGCTTGTGTTATCGATACTTTAATCTGATTATGACGCGCCTAAAGTGTCTGGTCCAGCCAGTTGGGACACGATATTAGGGCTGGAATACATGATTTTTTTAAATGAAAGAAAGAATAAAGAAAGAAAGAAAGAAAGAATAAAGTTTATTTGGACACAGTTCATGAAACACAAAATACAAAATTACAAAAAAAAAATGTTTCAAACAACAATAATGTGTGTCTCACGGCTGCGCCAAAAAGGTTCATTTCAGCATTAATGCCAGACAGATGCTGTCTGACGCTGGTTTTCTAATGAACCTTTAGGGAAAAAGTGAAATGAGAATGCTAATATTTTAATCGTGGGGATGGAAAATAATGTAGAAAATGTATTTATGGATACACGATTTCACGATTGACAATGATGAGACATCCAATGCTAAATAGAGGACTTGGCTTACCCAAATATTGCAATGCTCCATGAAAGCCGTAGGTACTCGCCATGCTGAAAAAAGGGAAGGCAACTGCAAATAAAAAAATCATTGCATGATATATGAACATTGGCATAAAACAGCGAAAGAATAGGATTATACTGCAATATAATACAATTGTTTTCAGTGCTGATAATTATGATGCACATGATAATCATGTAGCTATAATATGATGATTATGATTACTTTTATTCATCGTTTTAGAACTCAGTCATAGAAAAATCGAAGGAAACATCATAAAATAACGCCAAGTTTCCCTGTAACTATAAAACTACTAAACAGCATGTTACTGGTCTTCTAAACCAAATGAAGAAAACCGGTATACGGTCTTTCTTCACCCAAAGACATTCTACAGCATTCCCTAAGTTCTACAAATTACGTGGAACGACAAGTGATAATAAAATGTTCCTTTTTATACTTTTCCCATATAGCGAAGAAAAATAGTTTGTCCGACTGACCAATTAAACAATCAAGTAGTAATTATGAGTTATTCGAGTGTAGCATTAATATTATATCTCATGTTCATCTTTCATTAACAACATTTTAAGCTTTGAACATGAAAGAATTTCTTATGTAGTCTTAACTGTACGAATTTGGCTTTAACTGCTTGGAACTAGTCTGCGCTAAGGAGTAAATAGCACGACTGCGTTAAGGAAACGATTTGCATCCGTTGATTTGAACGTTTCTTTCTTTTGTATTTTTATGATGAGTTAGGTTTTTTTTTTGCAGAAATAAAATAAATCAAATAATAATATGATGAAAAAGGGGGAAAGAATCATAGGGCATCAAAAAATTCGTTCGCATCGCTGT
This sequence comes from Gortyna flavago, assembly GCA_963669345.1. Classification (NCBI taxonomy): domain Eukaryota; kingdom Metazoa; phylum Arthropoda; class Insecta; order Lepidoptera; family Noctuidae; genus Gortyna; species Gortyna flavago. The sequence goes on from OY770144.1 coordinate 7,809,012, forward strand.
CAACAGGAAAAGTGCTTAAAAGTCTGGCAGCATTGCCCCGTTGTATGACGATGCTGATTCTTTGGCCAAAAAATAGGTCACGACTCTGCACCCTAATTGCGCAACACACTATCAATCGAAATCCGAATCATTTTGAAGCAAATTGCTAATCCATTGCTTCATAAGTTAGATAAAATTGTCTGCTCAACACGTAAAAAACGCAATTAATTTTGTTGAACTGTCAAAATGAAACCGATTCCGATTGATAATGTGCTACGCAATTGTCCCTCTGGTCACGTGAGGAATCGACCAAACGCTTGGCGAATTTTCGAAAAACAGTATTTTTCTATAGAATAGAACATTATTTATTATGTACACCATAAATATTACAGATATGAGTGTAGTTTATATTTATTTATTTTTTATATTTCCACTGTATTTTAGTTTTTTATTTTATTGTATTATTTAGACTAAATTAAGTACATTGAGTTATTCCGGCCTGATCACCTGAACCCGCCTCCACCCCCCCTCCTCGATTGTCAATTTCAATGGAGTCTTTTTTTATTTGGTATTGCGCGCCTTCTATGCTTTTTGTTTATTTTTGTACCACACATTTTCTCCCAATTGTTTCCAAATATAAGTACCCATTTGGGCAATATTGTTCGCAAAATTATATCACGCAATTATGTTCGTAAAATTTACCGAGCTGTCTACCCAGAGCTTAAGATGCCAGTACTCGTATGACACCTAGTTTAACACTTCGTTAGTTAGAAATAAATCTTACATTATATCTTATTCGACAATCAGTCAAGGGGAGTCGGAAGTAGTTTCTTTTCGCTTCGGGGCATATTAGCTACTTACATTTGTACCATTCGATTCCTTGCTATTGATTGCATTAAACAGTGCGCATGCTACAAAAGAAATACTATTGTCGTAAGTCGTTTGTTTATCGGTAGATTTTGACAACTTTGACTATGCAACTGTTTTGTTGCATTCCATTTTTGTTTTATTCTTTAACAGTTATTTTACCTCTGATTTTGCATCACTGCCCACATCACAGTGATGTTTTTTCTCATTCTAATTAGGTTGCTGTTTTGGGTTGCTGCCACTGACAGGTCTGTCAAAATCACTGTAAACTTTATTGTTGTTACAATATGCTAGCTGTTAAGTTGCTGCTGTTAGAGATAAAATAACTGTCAATGAACTATAAACATGGTAATGTTGGAAAATTGGATTGAAAAACAAGATGGCGACGTTAGTTCCGATATTGGCCACGCACGCGCGAAAAGCTACTTGTAACGCACGGCTACACACATCAAGCTATACAAAACCAGTATAAGCTGACTTCCGATCGTACGAAAAACCTATATAATACGAGGTCAGCTAAAACTGTATATGTTAAGCTTGATGTGTAGCAGTTGGTAGGTACAACTTTAGTCCGTCTAATCAGTCTTTACTCACTCTGCGCACAGTGTTAGGCCGAGATCTATAAACGTTGCTTAGGACATACCTAGTTTGGCTAAGCGTTATTCTTCTATCACAAAACTGTCAAACAAGAATTAAAAAAGATAGAGACTAACATGTCTACACCAAAGCATCTGCTATAAGTAACGTCTTAGTATTGTAAGTGCATTCATAAGCCTGTTGAACCTGCTTGGAAAGGCTATATTTTATTTTATTTTATTGTTATTTATTTATGTCCTACACCGTAAAGGCGGTCTCCAACTGTGTTTGTAGCTTCTATGCTTACAAAAAAGTGTAGAGTATTTCACGAGGCAGCGATGTTTATCGCTATCGTAACTTAGTTGTTAGCCTTATATCGTCACAATAATGCTTAAGCCTAATAAAGACAGGATTTATTGGGACTGTCTCGTTGCTTTAGTAGTCGCTACTGCTCACATGAGGTCCTGAGTTCCGTCCTCAAGTCGGGCAAAGGGTTTTTCATATGGAATCTCTTGGTAGCAGACCGGAGTCTAGATTCGTGTTAATGGCAATAGGTAGGCTCCCTATTACCTATATGGGAACTTCTGCTTAACCCTTCTCGAAAAACAGGCGTCTTGTTACGTTATGTATTTATTGGGATACATCGAGATGGCTATCAAGGCCTATTTTGAGCATGTAGAGATTATCATACAAATAGATTGAAACCGGCTTTTGAGCTTATGCAAGTTTAACTCGTAAGCCGTGTCTATAAAATTCATACTAGAGATATTCTTAGGCAATAATAATTGTTTATGTAAGCATTTGATTTTAGAGCTTATAATAATAAAATTCTGTCAGTCAGAGCCAGCTACACAAAGTAAAGGGCTTTGCTGTAGCAGCTTTACAAGCGATGAAAATTTATTGTATTACTATGCTTGGCAGAGGGTGATCGTGGTTTATTGTAAACCTTACCTTAAAAAATTCCAATTCCAATTTCCTCTATTCAAATTTAAAAATATTTTATTTTAACTGAACCTACATGGGCACTTATAAAACATTAGAAGCTTGGTGTACGGTTCCAGTCATTTAAGTATGGAGAATCTAAATGCTTACACTTTTAAAATAATAGGCTTTTAAAATATTTCATAATATTATTATATTATATTTCATTTACAGTGTTAATAGGTATGTGAGTTCCTTTTCTTCGTCAGTCCTTTGCCGAATATTACAAGGTTGGGATGTATCAAGATAAAATCAAGTGTCTAAAGAATGTTCAAATAAATCCTATAAACTACTTACTTACATTAAAGAAATCAAATTCCACTACAAATCTCATTATACAAAATGACTTGTAAATGGTTATTCAAGTAGTAATAAAATCTGAACGGTTCTTTAGGTTCACGCAGTGGGTGTAAACGATGTAATGGAAAACATCTGTAACGTTTCGTTGAAGTGACGAGCCGTCGACGTTCAGACGTTTCAAGCTCGCACTAGAGCAAATTGTATTTCAATTACCGACGTCGCGTAGGTGATTTGTAAATGCAGAGACCTTTACGAGTAGAATGATATGCTAAAGAAACTGATTTGGTTTTCTTAAATTAAAACAGAATTTGTCATTCTATTAAGTATTACTTATCTACGTTACAGTTTTTTTTTTGGTGATTGATGTTCTGCGAATCTTGAACTCTTCCGTCAAATCCTTCCGAGTTTTGAACTCTGTTTTACCTAGGGAGTAAAACAGAGTAAATTTATCTCATTAATTCGGTCATTAATTCACTATAATGATTCTCGTCAGCGTACATACCTATATTGATCGCTGATTTATTTTGTGGTTTGTGGTGAGCTTCATGCCGCTTTACCAGGTCATTTTATTTCTATATAGCCTACCTACTTACCTATTATGTAACACTTGTCTTTTCTATAGCTAGGGGTCGAACGCAGGACGAATGGCTTGACAGCCGCTAAAACCTCCATTCATTACAAACAAAACAAATATCTACTAAACGAAAGCAATTGAAGCGCATGACTCTTTTGCAATTGAAATATTCATGAAACTTCTAAAGATGATCAAATGATAAAGCACAATAAGTTGTCATTGAGTGGCTACTCTATTTTTAGAGCACCACAACAAGCCACAAGGCACTCACTTGAACTATTCATCATTACACGACTACGCAATCAATTTGACCCGTTCCTCACATTGTTGGTCTATAAATTAAGTATGGCCGCCGTCGTGAGTAAAATAGGATGCTAAAAGATCTTATTTACTTGTAGTTAACTAAGCAAATAATTCGCAAAATTGAATTTAACCACTCACGCCCGGGTTTTTCCTTGAAGTTGTGCTCGTAAATATTTAGCGCCATCTATATTCTTGCGTTGAAGCTTGACAGCGCCATCTGTTGTCGAGTAGTTTGCACCAATATGGTTTGTATTTGTAAAGCTAGATGGCGCTGTTTTTAAATTCTGTTTATAAACGAAAGCGGGAAGTAAAATAATTTATGGTTGTTTATTTATAAAATTATTTTCTTAGAAAATTTTTATGATTATAATATACTGTTAAAGGTCCTCACTACTAAACTTTAGTACTTACATGTCTACCTAGAATATGAGGTACCTAACCATCTTCCACTATATTATTGTGTTTTAAACCTAGATGTTTGGAACAAGCATGACTGAAATAATTTTGAAGCTGTTGACTACAAGTAGTACACCACAAAACGTCGAATCACTCGCACACATTTTTTATCCATTAGGTACTAACCTTATAGGATTTATTCATGATGCCTTAACGCCTAAAATACCAATTAATAATATACTTACCTAATTTTAGTAAAAAAAACAGTGAATGATTTTATTGAGATTTGTTCATTCATTACTTTGAATTGAAATTGAGTGAATTTTTTACTTTTATTTTCTTTTACGTGTGGTTTGACATTCAATCTTCGCAGGACGGGTAAATTAAATTATATTATTAATACTTCAATAAAATTATAATCTGTAAAGTATGTTTCAATACGATGATTTATCATTTCTTTGAGCTCATAGGTAAATTTGTTCTTGGCAATCTGTTTACGTGAGCATGAAAATTCGCTTAGTCATCTCGAAAAGCTAAATTAGAACAGGGTAGCCAATTAGGTATTAGGTGTCGCTTATCGACTCTATAATGATAAATTTAGATATTTTAAATGATTAGGATTAATAATATTGTATGATGCATTGCACAGTTCAAGGTTTTTTATTTGACCCAGATTCACATCTGCCATTATAATACGTAGGTAGGTACGTCAGATCTATTATAACCTAATTTTTGACCTAAGTATAACAAAAATTATAAATTCGTTTCTTCGTATGTGCACGTCATTATTCCTACCTACATTTTGTTGCTAGGTACGGCAGGTAACTCTATGTACATTGCCAATTTTCGATAATCTTTATTGAAGTTCAATTTAATTTCCGTTACAATTTCATTGAAATTACTTTTTTTTCCAATAGGTAAGTACCTATAGAAACAAACATAGCGAAGTTTGGTACCTATTTAGAAGGCAAACGCTGCTGAAGAGAAAATAGGCTCTTTTACTATTTACATAATAACTATTTACAAGACAGTGTAGTTTCCCACTAGCTTTGTAAAAGGATCTCGAATATAAAAAAAACCGGCCAAGTGCGAGTCGGACTCGCATGCAAAGGATTCCGTACCACCGTACAATATTTAACACAACACGTTTCTTGTACCCCTTTAATCTATAACTATATTTTATTTTTATTATTTGTGATTATAGCGGTAATTCACACTCTTTGAAAATTTCAATTGTCTACCTATAACGGGTCACAGACGGACAGCGTAGACTAGGCGGAGCGGAGTAGCGGAGTAATATTAGGCTGCAGTTCCACTGAAGCGGAGCGGAGCGGAGACGTGCAGGAATCGACCAATCACAATGGTTGAAATCTTATCGCGTCACTTGCCTCGTCTGTGATTGGACGTCTTCGCTCCGCCTCAGTGGAACCGCAGCCTTATGGTCCCGTTGGCACCCATTGGGTACAGAACCCTAAAAAAATCTGCACGTGCCCATTAATACCAGAACATAATTATTACTTACTCATTACCTACTATGATGCATTTATCGCCAAAATACATAATTTATAATTTTGATATTATATTATGACTATATTATGAGCCAATAACAATTTGCATATTAAGTAATAACCTAACACATAATTACTGCTCTCCCACAAAATGCTCTGACCCTATAATTTTATGGTCAAAACAGTTTGCAAGGCTGAACAACAAGTTCATAAAAATTGCACAGCATTAGTGATTCTAGTACAGTCGGCTGCACGTCAGTGGGAACGAAACTAGACGAGAATATTTGGGTAAGTTTAAGCGTTAAGATAATGGTGCTCCCACACTGCCGTTATAAAATGTTTGTAAACATTTTCTAACATTGTGATCTAATACATTTAATCAAAAAGGTTTTCAGAAATCGGAAAGGTTTTCATGTTAGGTAATGTTAGTAAACATTTTATAACAGCAGTGTGGGAGCACCATAACACCGTACAAATCAAATACTCGGTTAATTCGTCAATATTAAGTGTTGATCCTGACCTCGACCGGACTGGGGCAGAATAAAATGGCGCCAACTTTGATTCGTACAGTTTTCTCCCAGCCGGAACTGAATTCAATACCTAAAATGCATTATGTACCCTGATATCCCTTCATACCCTAGCCCAGTATTCTATTGAAACTCCGTATATTTGACTTTGACCTTGAGCTAGCTTAGCGTAAAGCTAGCTCAAGGTCAAAGTTCTACCTTTGACGTGCGTTTGACTGTACCTATTTTGCATAGGTACCAATTATCTTTGATGTATCACATGTGCTGCTTTGGAATAAGGCTATAAATGAAACGATCGCCAAATTCTTGTCATGGTATTTTTTTTACTGCGTAGGCCAGTGACGGTACTGGCAGATAGTCCATCTTTAGCTGCACCTATGGCCATTACAACTATGCTACGTAGGACACTTTTACTTAGGATTAGGACACCCAGTGGCGTGCCTAGGGGTCAAAATTCCCACAGAATTTCAATGTAAAAAAAAACTGCCAACTGAGGAATTGGCTGATTTTCTTGTTGCTAATGGTTGTTAGCAGTACTGTGAGAGGTAAAACTCAGAGGGAGCTTTCCTCTCAATGAAAGAGGGATAAGGTTTACTGAGATATATTTTATAGCGAGCACTTTACAGGTCCGTAGTAATTTTTATAATCAATTTGTTTGTTGAAGTATTAGACGTTTGCTTGGATGTTCGAAAAAGGAAATAAATTAATAATTATGACCGGCCTGTGCTACATGGGACGAGGTTACATATATAACCTCTACAGTACTAACATCATTATTATATATTTTTTAATAATTTAAGTACGTTTGTTGTTGTGAATTATGATTTTACTAGAGCAAGCCGGGCTTTTTGGCTTCTAAGAAGGTGCCGCCACTGAGGACACCTCATAGCATTAGCCTTTATAGCTGTGCATTTTGGTCTAGACATCTGGTAGCTAGAGAGTCTCGACATATATGTTGTATGGATGCCCATTTTCACCTATTTCATATTAGGTTTTGGTGAAAAGACTAGAGCTTTAAACAGCTTTGTAAGGTCAACGTGGATAGAGTATCTTTAACGATTCATAGAAAAAAACCACGTTTATTGCAGCGTCAGAGACGTTGTTCAGATCGCCAAGGGTGCAGGTGAACGGAAATTTGGAATCAAAATCAAAAAATCTAAATTCATTTAAAAAATTAGGCTGAGAGTTTTCGAACTTTTCGAACGTCAAAATTACATAAGACAAAATGCCCGCCCCGTCACACTTTAGATGATAAATCATCTAAAGAGAACAACCGCATGCATACGCTAAACAGTTTTATATCCTGACATATTATGACGCGGATTTTCTATGAGGAATAAATTCGCTAAATGTCAATGTAATGCGTGTTGAAATGAATATATTAAAATGCCAGCGGAATATGACCTCTCCGGAAAATACCTGGTTTACCTATTACATTTTAAAGTAGGCGCACGTAGGAGGATCTATTCTGGCAAGGTCGTTGACAGAATTTTGGTGACCAGAAATATCGTCATGACTGTTATATTGTTAATCAGCTGCTAAAATAATATTTAAATGTATCATAATTATGTTCATGGTGTTTGTATCGTTTGTACTTTGTTTAAAGTAGGTGTGTCTGTAGTTTCTTAAGTATCACTTTGTATGTTGGGAATGTCCACAGCAGCCAAGTTTAGTGATTATTTCTTGATGAATGTAGACATACCTATAGCCCTATCTTAATCTGTGAGAAATACAAGTGTATATTCTATGTATGAGAAGGATATCTACCCTACGTAGGTGTTCCAAGTTGAATAGTTTGTAGCTTTAATTTTAACTGAATATTCGGGGAAAAAGTGGGCTGTCATTTGTAGAAATAATACTCAAATCTTGCCAATTGGTATCATGTATGAATTTGAGCCTAAACAAAGTTCACACAGCCGAAAGATAACTATCTCCCCGCATCAATGATTCACATGAAAAGTTAGGTACCTACTCCAAAGTATACAATCCAAATCAAAAATATTTTTTCTTAATTTGCGATGAAACAAAGAGTTAGGTAGGTAATTCGATTTTTTCACAATCATAATGTAGGTAGGTAACCAATATATTTTTGTAACTTTCTTTACATAATTAAATCTGGCGCTATAGTTATTTTTAGAACTACATATGACCACGTCACAGTGCAGCAGTGTAATGTATCAATTTGTCCTCATGATGATCTCAAAGATAACATCAAAGCACATTGTTTCATTGTACACATTGGTAGAACTATAATCCAATTGTCCATGACTGTTGACAGTGTTGACTCTACTGTGACTTAGGCCTTATTCACATGATGATTCTTAGGATGCGAATATGTAGGTTCATGAACTGGAAGTAATGATAGGTACAGTATGTTAGGTGCTCTCTTACTTAAAAGTATCGAAAACGGGACTTTTGTGTTATGAGTAAAAAGAAAACTAGTTCTGGTACTCAAAAACTTACAGACTGATAACTTTATATTATTTATAACGACTGATGATAGCATAAATCAATATGAATCTTTTGCCAAGTTAGAGTTGAATAGCCTCTGAATCATATTGCGTAACCATCAAGATAGAACAATTTTTTGCTTCGACGTACTTACAATTAACAAAAAACTACCAATAAAAAGCTCAAATATATCGTTCATTCATTCATTCATTCGTTTTTCTTGTATCTGCAAATAAGGGAGCATACCCAAGATCGAAGAGAATCGGTCCGTAAAAAGTCGGTGAAAATGGAACACATGATATCTAGAAATACATCGACATAGACCTCCCACAAAAACCAGTCATACAAAAAACAACGCAAAAAAAAAAAGTTACCTAGAAAAAGCGGTCGTCTTCGTTCACACTAAAGGTGGGCATTCACGGTCACGCCATCGCGTCAAATGGCGTGTTAAACAGCCAAATTTTGATTGTGAATGTTAAAATCCATTGGCATGATGTAAAACTCTGGATTTCCAATCGCACCAAAATCCATCAATTTGACATAAGTCGTTTGGAGCCACACCGAATGGCCTAACCGTGAATGCCCACCATAAGTCGAACTTGAATATATTCGTCCTTAAAATGTACTTATAGCATTAGAGATACACAAACATACAGCCCAATTGTCCGAAACAGCTGGTCATTTCTATGTCAATAAATACATCAGCGACAATTAAGTTTAAAATGATAATGTAGTGAGCGAAGACCGATTGTGAACGTTTTGCGAAGCTGAAGTCGAAATACACGTCGATCTCAACTCTAGTACCCACGCGACGTTCAAGCCGGTATAACGTTACCAGCTGTCAGTACGCGCCTGTGATTTTCGTAAATCGAACGCTGATCGAACATCAAATGTTATTTGAATTTTATTTTCGTGTTTTAAATAATTTCTATGACATTAGTTTAAAATTTCTAGGAAACGCTAGCCAATGTCATTCCAGTTTTAAGAATAAATGAGTCTAATTTTAAAAGTGTTAACAGTCAAGTTTAATTCAAATGCTATTAATATTCACGCGAAACGACCATATTTGTTTGGAAAAATCTTAGTGACACCCAATAACAAACCAGTAAGGACTAATAAGGCGCGGGGTGTTTATGGTCATATTCTTAATCGTGTACACACGGCTACACATCAAGCTATACATAACCAGTATAAGCTGACTTCTGATTGTACGAAAAACCTAAACAATGCGAGGTCAGCTAAAACTGGAAATGTATAGCTTGATGTGTAGCCGTGTGTACAACAAAATATATTGTGTGTGATACGATAACTAAGTGTTAGGTATATATATAACGTAAACGATTCTAACATTAGTCTTCAATCAAAATTCATGAAAATAAATAAAGTATAAAAGAGAAAAGTGAAATAATAATAATACTTAGCTAGAGACGAAAAACAAAAAATATAATATAATAGCAATGACTAAGAATAACATACTATAACAAACAGTTCTTAGGAATTCTGTTAAAGCTACAATAAACAAGGAAAGGAAAAAATCTGTTTGAAATGTTGTTATAACTATTCAAAACACAAAGTTAGTCTAAATAGCTGTATGTTATCTTGTTGAAGTGAAGGCAACAGAAGTTAAACACGAATATAAATGTTGTTCTGTTACATTTACAATTTATTAAAGGTGAATTTCTGGAAAATTCTGACTCTTACATAAATACTTTACAGTCTAGTCTTAGCATTCACAGCGATAGAAATCTTACCCGAGTACTCGTATAATAATGGTAGTGAGCGAAAATAAATAACTAAAGTGAGATACCTTTCCGATAAAAGCTTTTTTGTAGAGAGAGACAGAGTTGAAAATAATATTTCGTTTGACGTCAAATCAAAGGCAAAGGCGTCGAGTTGAAGACCAGTCATATGATGCTATACAATTGACCAATTATCACCTATTGTTACTATGATCACTTCTATTTCAGTACTTGTTTTAATGTTTACTTTATCTAGTAGAGGAGTACGCATTTATGCATGGTCGATTTGTAACGAGACCAACCTTCGATATCGTCTTCCTGATCGCAAAGATTTTCCTCTAAATCCGTCCTTTTGTTCAAGTTTTACGCTTTTTCCAAAGACATCATTCTTATTAATAAACACTGAAGTACTCTCACGGCTATTCTGAGTCCTTTTATTGCCATTTCTATAGTATTTTATCGCGTTGTTAAATTTTAGTATAGGTCATTAAAAATCAGTAGACGTGTCCATCCAAAGAGCACAGGATAATCACAAAGGTTTCCGGTTCATTTGCATTCAATAGTATTGTGGCGATAATAATCGTCTCTCAAGTGAAACCGAACTGAGACTTAACAATATAAATGGTTGATACTACAGATCCACCTATAGGTCTTCCTAAAAATGTTCTGCTAAAGAACGCGGTTCGTCATTATGTTTTCCAACCATTGGCAATATTGAAAATGAATTAATACTTACTGAAGTTTTACACACACATTATTGATAACCCTGATTTTGAGTTTTGACTAGCTGCCGTTTTCTATGTAAGTTCTGAACTATCTTTTTGCAAAGCTAACCTATTACCAAAGGAAGGCCATGAAAGTATAGTTTACAGTATAATTAACACTGACCAAACTTGCACCGACAGAGAAAGTTGAAATACCTTGTCACAAGGTATTTTTAGGTACCGTGGTTGAAAAATGGACATCTCCAAATGTCCCTTGACAGTTTCTATCAACATTGGAATCGGTACGTCTGGAATACGAAAATAACCCACATCTATTTTTTCACCGCCGTGACACCAACCTGAAAGCTGGTAATTTTTAACGATTGGGACACATGCAAAAGTTCTCAAAGCACAATGTGTGTCAAGGACCCGCAAATTCCTTCTACAATTTCTTTTAATTGGGCTCGACTAAATGTGAAGACAACTAAGAGATATTATTTTAGAACTTTACAAACAAATATTTGTGACTAAAACAGATCCTCCATGTAGATCGCTCTCATAAATATTTATTTAGACTGAACCAAATATAGGAAGCATAAAGATTTGTTAGTGTTTTCTTTGGAAATTTTGCTGAGTTTGCTCATGATTGATGATTTCGTCGAGATCTGTACGGGGAAATATTTTTTTGTCTAAATTCAACTTGAGTTTTGACGTTAGTCTATATTTCATGCGGTGATTTAGTCTTTGGTCAAAGATGAAACGAGACAGGTCAAAAAAATCATTCATTGTCTGTCATAAACACAGAATTGGCAAATTTCCTCTTCCCTTGTTGACAAAATTAATTGCTGAAAGTTTTATAACACACCAAGAACTAAAAAATAATTAAAAATAAATAAATTAAAGAATAATTAGGTGTTCATTTCTGCGGTAGATAGATAGATACAACAGAATTGACTATGAGTTAATTTCAAACGTAGGCTAGTGTTTGTCAACTTTTCAAAAACTGAATAAAATGAAGTTCATTTTTCCAAGCGACTCTTACGCATTTGACCACTGACGTAAATCTGTAAACAAGTTTAAAGTATTTTGCATGAATTTAGACGAGATTATGATAAACATAATCAACAAAAGAATCGTTCGCCATGTCGCATGATGTTATGCCATAAACATTATGCAATTACGCCATCAGGCCACGCTTAATCTAATGCTTTCGGTAGTTTCAACTCTGTCGCGATAACGTCAACCACCGTAAATAGCATTAGCCTGTAGTTTGTCAACTTTAGCTGAACATGCGTAAGGGTTTTGGCACGCTATAGATTTTCGGTGGCAAAACTGTTTGGGCGAAAGCAAGAATTCATACCTACACATTGGGTCACCTGAAGACGTTCATCTCAACGGACGTATTTTATTCGGCGTGTTTTTTAAGCTAATTATAAATTCTAATAGTGCATTCAGGATTTTCAAATTACCATATTTTAATCAAACTCATTGCTTTGATCTTGTTTTTTTAGTAATCGTTTCATCTTTTACCACAAATGCGCTTCCAGCTGTTCATCTGATTATAGGTAACCCTAACCGACTGTAGTGACGTAAATGCTCTAATGAAGATTATCGGCCTTTAGATAAAATTAAATAACTCTTACCTAATGACGCTCGTTACAGAATTTCCATTAAGTATAGGAATAGTTACCTCATTCGCATCAATAACCATAATTCTTGTTCGTGATAGCTGAAATCAGAACTGTAGTACATCTGCTTCTTGTAATGGTCCTTCTTATCTAGACAACCTTCCATCTGCTTTGAATACTAAGTTTAGTATTGCCATTCTGAGGCCAAGTTTTACAAATTCCTTTTTTATATGAAGTCTTGCATTTTCGCTGTTTATTTTTATTTCAATTACTACATTAACGATTATATTTTTGCTAATAGTAAAGTTAGTTAGTATTAGACCAAGGAAAATGTATGCAAAAACAGAATCGATGCTTGATATGTTTTGAATACTATATGTTTTTCCCGTTTCCAGTTTTATATGTGGGCTGTGTTTATCGCTCTGTCAGTCAAAGAAACGAAGCATTTGATGCAAATTAAGATATTAAATTGATTGAGAAGCAAATCAGTATAAACAGCTCATTCATTATAAGAAATGTGTATCATGATAATATGATTCCATGCCCAGTGTGTTTTGCTACAAAACCTGAAATATTACTTTATCTATCATTTAGTCAAGCTTTTACTGAGTGATTGATGTTAAAAGTCTTGGCCAAGAATGTTGGTAATTTATTTATTCGAGCATAGCTGAGGCAGATATTTATGTATAAAATGTCTTCGTTCCAGGGTTATGCACTGATTACCATAAAGTGCCTGAATTTATATGAAATCCGTTTATAGATTAACAAATGGATGATAATATTATAAGTACGCAAGTAAGATCGCGCGTAAGATCTCAATACCAAACTTCTAAAAATATACTCAACAAGTTCAGAATATATTAATAAAATGAATGATAATAAAGTTATTAACAGGTGTATTCGTTCCACTTACATTATTATGATAAGGGGCAATTAAAATGAAGAGTAGCTACAAAAATATTTATTGATATCAGGCCTAATGTAGCAGAACGCACTGGGCTTTCGTCCAAAATCAAAGAAAACGGGTCTAGGTCAACTTTTGTAGTCCACAATTACATACTGTCGCATGTTTACACAAACTATGTAGTAGAATACACAATTGATGTGGGACAAGTAATGTAATTGGTGATATAACGATATCTTATCAGTCAATAAAGATGTTAAAGTAATATATAGATAAAAGTAAATTGTTTAAATGTTTCGAACTTTCGATAAGAAAGGAATTGCGATTTATGTTCGATGAAAACTGTAGATATGTCCGACAAATAAAGATGGTGTCACTTGTCAGTTTTCTTTGTTCCTGCTTTCAGGCTTTCAGCATTACTTCACTTTTCTTTTTCAACTCAGTTGCAGCCAATATTAATTTATTAGGTGTTTGGCAATAGAATATCAGTTGATGACAAACTACGCCAAAACTAAAAAATCTATTTCTCACACGTTCGTTCTTTAACCCCTAATTGTTCAACACTTCCGAAATCTTCATTCAATGATGTAAACTTGAAAATAAACTCACGCTCGAAATGACCTGAGACACTGATCGATGAGTTAGTTAACAACATTTGGCAAAATACTAATAGGTGTACCACGATTAGAACTTCACATGGTTACAATGATGTCATGGTCCAAATACTTGAAGTCAGGAGTAGGTACCACTGCTGCTGCATTGACCTTATGTGTACTTAGAAAGGCGTGATTAGTTGAACGACCTTTACCTACGAAAATATACATGATATATATCACCTACACACAGCAACTGTCGCAATGTTACAACTACCTCATTGTGCACTTGTTGCTCAATCATTCGGTCATTCAAGTGTTAATGAGTAGGCCGACACAATGGCTGAGTGAGAAATGTCAAGCATTAAAATTAATAGATGCCCGAACGCATGTCTAAACAACTTGTCAATATTTATCATGTGGTCTTACTACAATTAGTGGTGAATGATCGAGAATATTTTGGACTTCAATTATTATTGTTATATGTTTCTTACAAAAGATATATCTTTTACCTTTTATTATATTTTTCAATTCATGGGATATTTGGTGTAGTTAGATAGAAGTGTGAATTTAATATTCCATGCGTGTAGCTATGAAATGTAGCTTTGTATTTATAAATAAAATTCCAATTACTTTCGTGTCAATATAGCTGCTGTGAATACAAATATTATCTATGCTAAGCGTACGAAAATTAAGCGCAATTACTAGACAAGAATAATTGAAATTCGCGTTAGACCTCAATTCATAAAACTTGTTTCTCTTTCACTAATGAAACAATAAATTTCATTCAAGGAGATAACGATTATATGTCACAAATTTTTACTACACCATGTCCTTGCTTGAGGCTTGCAGTGTGTGTATCAATTTGGTCTTTATGTTTATTAATCTGCACCATTAATCATGTTTAATGAAAACCAATCAAAGCTAAGTCTGCCTGACGGGCAGCAAGCACATATACTGAAACATATTTCAATATGACTGTGGTGCAAGTCATTGAGTGGTTGACTCACCGACAGACTGACACACTTGGGAATCGGACAATCAGTCGTCACTACAATTTATATGGCAACGCTTGACATCAACGTCACTATAGTAGTTGTAAAGTATTTATGTTTGACACTGGCTAGCAAAATTATATCAAATAAATGACAAAGGTGGATTTAAACAAGTCACAGATCTACTACATAAAATGTTTTATCTTTCCAATGATATAGGTATTGATAACACGTCAACGCAGTTAAACATTTCCATTCAAAGTAACGCGATATTAAATTATAAATATTCGATAATACGATGTGGAATTTTATAAAGTAACTTTTTAAAGAGTTTAGTGTAAAAGTGAGAAAAACAGTGTCAAAAATGTCGCAAACACACACGAAACAATGCCAACTGGATCACAACTACAAACTGGAGAAGAAGTATTTGGAAATGAAACGCTTGCTGTTGGAGAAGACAGAAGAATTGAAACGAAGAGATAAAATAATAGCGTTACTGGAACATGAGATCGATGAAAAAGATGGGACCATAAGATATCTCAAAAATGAAATAGACAAGTTTAGACAAGTTGTGAAGCCTCTGACGAGACAATTGATAGACATTCGCAGGAATGGCGTAGAGAACGAGGAAGAATGCTTCGTGATGAAGACACCGGGCATCGAGAATACCAGAGTCTACCATGTTGGTGAACCGAGGCTGAAAAGGACAGCTATCTCCGCGGAGCCGCTGTCTTCACTGTCACAGGGTTATGAAATGAAATTAGTGAAAATACCGAAAATTCAAAAGTGAGTATTGTGCCATGTAAAATTCTAAAACAATGTCATTGTTAGCAGTTTAATTTTGAAACCGCATAATAAAATTAAATGTTATTCTATTAGTGTGACTAATGCTTACAATTATTGTTCATTTTGTTGAAATAAATAACACTGTTAAAAAGAATAACAAGTTTTGTGGTTTCAAGTGCAGTTTTGAAGGATATTGGGTTTTTTCATCTGCTGAAAAATTACCAGCGGCCTGTATTTTGTGCTCTTGCAAAAAGCTCGTTCGAGCGTTTTTATGGAATTTCATACAGTTATACGTTATACCAGTAAAATGCGGTTTCCAACGCTGCTCATATACAGTGCTAGAATAAATAACTTGTTATAGATATTATAGTAATAATACTTATGAGTGTACTGGCAATGTCAATGATAGTTCAAATTAGACTTTTTTGCTTATCGCTACTGTAGAAAACCTGTTGCAAAGATCTATTACTGATGCAAAAATTGTTCTTGGCCTTCAGACTAGCAAAAAATCCTAAGATAATACCTAATACCAACAGGTCAGTCGCACCAACTACAGACCTGATTTCCATAAAATAAGTCCACAGCTATGTCGGCTTTTGAATGTAGAAACATTTGTGGCACTTTACTTTTTAACAAAAAATACGTAAACTTTCAGAACGTCATCGCGTCACCATCATTATTTTCAGGTAACAAACGTCGTCTCAAGAATACTAATCGCATTCACGTTTTCTTTTGTAAATACTTTATTTGCCTTTTTAATTTAAATCCGTTTATTGGTCACGAATAAGTACTTAACGACTGTGGCTTAACATCAATCTTTCGTCATCCTTACCATCCTCTTACGTTTTGTGTCGACAAATCTCATTTGTCTAACTATGGACCGTGACTTTGTGACCTTACTTGGTTTTAGGATCATCTGCATGTGAATCTGCTTAAATTTTTTATTGTAATTCTTTTTCATATAACTCGTCTACTCGAAGTTTGATTTCATTAGTGCGAGAGATCGTTTCTCATAAATTTGTATACGCGCACATAGATTCATAGAATGTTATACGATTTATGGATACGGAAGCTTTTATGTTTGAAAGCTTGTACTGGTTCGATCTTATCATGGAAATGTGCTACGAAATAATGATCTACCAACTGATCATTCTGTAAATGGATACTTCGATCAATTTGTAGGGGCATATCGATACGATCGTCATCGATCAGTCATTCAAGGTAGTGATTGAATTTCTTCTCAGTACAGGCATCGCAAGGCACCGTGGCGAGGTCGACGTGTGTTAGCTCGTGTGCCTTCGTTGATCCCATTTGGTATAATTACGTTCGAACTTTATGTGACAACTGTCCTCGCCGACGGCTCTGTCAACATTAGATCTTTTGAGACTTAAATTTATAGCACTGGTTTGGATTTTGGGTGGGTACTGTAAAAATTCGACACACGCCATTTCAAGGAATGTTCGCGTTTCGCAATACTTTGATGGTTATAAAGTAGATGAAAACATTTCGTCACTAGTTTCTATACTCGTAAAGTTGTGTAATAATAAGTCTTTCCTACAATGCATGCACTGGGCGCTTGGTATTATGACGTCTATGCTAAAATTCTGCTTGAGATGACGGCACACAGCGTGTGTGAGCTATGCTTAAATGGATTCTAAAGACGATTAACATGTTTTATAAGTGGTATCTTAGTTCCATTATAAGGCACAATTAAATTACAATATTGTTATAAATAATATCTGTCGATTAATGTGAAAATAAATAAATTATCTTTAAAGTTTAGATAAAATAGGCCTTTTACTGAGGTATTACTAAAATAGGTCAACAATTTATTTGTAACATTATTTTTATTAGCTTGTAACCAGAAGCTGTAACCTCTTCGTATAAATAAATCGATACGCATAATAGCGAAAATTTTTACAAGTTAAACAGCGATAAATAATTTATAATAAATTAGGTACTTACCTAGGTAAAATATATATTTGGAGTATCAGCGTGACTTTAAATTCATAATTATGTATTTCTGAATCTATCTTGGATGTTACTGACATCGCTGAAAAAAACATTGTGAGAAAACCATCACCCTAAAATCACAACCTGAATAATTTTTAAGGATATTGCTAATCCATTACTTCATGTGATCGAAAAAATTGTCAACGTAAATAACGTACCTAATGAATGTTGTTGAACTCTCAAAATGAAAGCCCTTTGCTACTGTTATAGTTAGTGTGTTACACAATTATATAAGTCTGAAATCGAAAACCCGTCTTGAGCAACCGTGGTGATCAATGCTCGTGCCTTCTCTTTTTATAATAAAATAACTAGCTAACCCGGCAAACTTCGTACATTAAGAACGAATGTTTATCAAAATTAATTATCTTCTTTTTCTTTTTTCGTGAATTTTTTCCATGTTTTAATAGTTAATATTCTGTTATTCGGGGCGGAGACAAGTCCAATAACAAAATAAAAATAAAGATCATATAAATAGGTCTACCTGTTCTTTAGTTATAAATGGTGTAACTAAACCGACTTTTGGTTGGAAAGACTTGACAACAGTGCTGTTTAAGAGTAGACTACGTGAGTTTCGTTTTATTAGAGAAAAGAATTACCTGAATAGCTCTGGATTGATTGATCTGGCCTACTGGCTTTTGTTTAAACTTAAGTGAATGTTAATAATTTAAAAATGTTGCATGCCGAATGGTACAATATGGCTGAGCTTTAATGTATTTTAACATATATTATGTATCACCTACTGATATTTGCAAAAAAAAAAACAGTGGCACGGGAGTGCCGACAGAAATGAAAACAAAACACAAACATAATACTTTGCCATCACTCACTGACATATCGGATAATTACATTAAAACCGACTACATCTCGAGTACAGCCGAGCACATCCGAATGTAGCGCGGTGTCGGTAACAATGTCGCGAGTTCAATGGTTTTTCCCATCTCAAAAAAAGCCCAACGCGCTTAAAGAAGTTTTCACTTCAATAAATGGCTATTTTATTCTACGAGAATAGGCCTTTACCCTGCAGTGGGACAGTAATATAATATGCTGGTTCCTATAATTATTTACCGCCTAGCTGTTACCCGCGACTTCGTCCGCGTGGAATTTAAACTTTTTTTTTTCTAAAATATACGTAGCCTTAGTTACTCTTTATTACATCAGCTATCTGCCAGTGAAGTGTAAGTCCCGTCGAAATCGGTCCTGCTGTTTCAGAGATTAGCCGGAACAAACAGACAGACAAAAATTGTAAAAAATATTATTTTGGTATATGTACCGTGTATACATCCATGCATTTAGTAAAAAGCGGTTATTGTAATATTACAGACACTCCAATTTTATTTATTTGTATGTATAGATTTGGATTCCGAGGTGATTCTGTTATTTACTAACAAACCACATTTATTATTGTTAGGTAGTTAGGTTAATTAGTTTGTATTTAAATAAAAACAAGTAGAAACTTGTGAAAGAGGTTTTCACGCAATTTGAATAAATGTCTGTTCAAAATGAATATATTTCATCATTCGTTGAACCGCTATGCGGGTCATATCATAGGTACATAGGTACTTGTAGGACATAATATGTAAACACGTGATTCACAACCAAAATATTGATATTTTTCTTTTGTGTTGGTCTAGTTGTCATTGAACTTGAGGTCCTGGGTTCCATATCCAGGTCGGACAAAGCGTTATTGGATTCTTATATAGAGGTGTGAGGAACAGGCTGTAAACTTACTCTATAGAAAAGGGGGATCCTCCAACCAGAAAGGTGTTGTGTCTGGCGGGCAACTGCCCGATGTTCATGTCGGGCCGTTATATTGCTAGTTGCGCGGTAAACTCAGCTTACGAGATGCAGGATTTTGCGTGACGTCAGTATGACGCTTTGTTCGCATGTGGCGTTGTAGATACCACTACACTTACATCTGTAATTTCTCAGTAGCAGCCCAGTCTGGATTTGTGCTCGGTTGATGGCACTAAGCTCGTCTAATTGGGACTTGAACATAACTGGCGAAATGCGGGTTTACGTAGAGTATTATATTATCTGTGACTATAGGTACACCTCTGCCTAACCCTTAGGGGATTACAGGCGTGATGTTATGTATGTGGTATCAAGCGCAGCTACCTATGTAGCGTGAAATCTTAGGTTTCTTTCCTATTTTTTGTACAAAGCTCACTCTCAAACTAGGATTTATCCTTACCCCTTTACTAATAAACGTTGTATAGCGTCTGTATAGTTACAGAACGCTTTGAACTGAAAGAGAGAAATCGGTGTGTACTTAGCTATTCATCTGATTATACCTAATACGTTTATTAGTAAGGGGGTTAAGATGTGAAATGTGGATACTATACATTACTGTAAAGGGTTAACAAACATAATGATTTATGTTAGTGCCAGTAACTATAACGTCCTATCATGTAGAAGTTTTTTCCTACCATAGATTATATACCTACTATGAAAGTCCCTTTCAGCATAAGACCATAAATAATGATAATATGCATGTCCTTCCTTCCTCTAGTAATGGCATTAGTTTCATCATAGACAGGTCTAAGCCGTGGTTTATGACACTAATTTACCGTGATAATTTAAAGGTTATTGTCATTAAAGTTGATAGGGCACTTTGAAATTGCCTTGTGCATAGGTACGGGAAGTAGTTGATGTCTTTAATGATATAGAAAATTAAGTTATTGTTTTGATCCAAGTCTACATACATTTATCACAGCTAAGAGAAAAATTTAAATAAGCACGTGCTAGGACCAATCGTTAATACCCAATAAAAACTTTTACTGCTCATCACCTTTTACAAAATATTGCTTTTGTATTTTAAAATTTTTGTTGATTTTTCAAAACCCGCTTGTCAGATTTCGAAAAAAAATTCATGGGACTATTTGGGAAGTATACCTTTTCCAAAAAGAATTTTTTTTTTTCAAATCGGTTGGCAAGCGAAGGAGTTATGCCCGAAAAAACAAAAAAAAAATACAAACATCCGAATTGAGAACCTCCTCCTTTTTTAGAAGTCGGTTAAAAATGGGATTCAAAAGCGGGATCCAACGAAAATAAATCGTATTATTTTCGTTGTATTTTTTCGTGGTATTTTGACTTTTCCCGTGGACGCAATGTATCCATCTACACTTTGATACAATATTATGAAACAAACATTGGCGACAATTAAATGAATTCCTATTAAACTATACATCCATTTGACGCTGATAACATTGTAAAAAAAAAAATACTCGTATACTTAAAAATGAAAATCGGAACCGGACTGGTAGGTGGGCATTTTCGGCAAAATGCCTACCAACCCACTTATGGGATGTCCCATACATACAAGTTGCAAAAAACTAACATTTTTATGACATAGAAGTGTCGAGTAATTATTAAATAGTTCTAAAAGACTAAAGTTTTCTTTTTTTACTTAAATTGTTAACAGAAATGTAAAAGAAAGTAACAAAATTAAATCCAGAAATGCGGCATCTTACGTCTTGCCGTACTGTCCTCTTAGATGGTAACGGTCATGACCAAAACGTATCTAAGTTACTATTTATTTACAAACATTATTTTAAATAAGCGCCATATAATAAAAAAAAATACATACTCAGCAAAGTTTGTAAAATTTACCATTCGACTAAACCAAGAATTAGCTAAAATATCCAAAACAATATCAGTAAGTTATTTTCAAAGATAGTAGCAGTTTAAAAAAAAATGCCCAGGTATGTCTTGTTATTTTAAGTGTTCAGGAACATCTATTTACACTCCCAAGGTACACCTCTGCCTAACCCTTTGGGGCGTGATGTTATTATGGTACCTTTAAGCTCGTGAGAATCTATTTCTACTATCAGCCAATTAAATGATTGACGTGTAAAAGTGTTAGTACAAACCTACTTACAGAAAATAAATAATTTATCATATAATTACGTTATCAACTAACCAATTATGGTTAGTTGATAAAGGCATCTTTCATGATTACATGAAAGATGCCTTTCAAGCAAGAGGTGGAATGGCAGCGGGATTGTCCTGGCAGCGGGATTGTCCGAAAGGGTTACCGCTGCCCCGGAACATAAAGGGCTAAGGAAGGAACACGGATGGGTTTTAGTCAGTAAGAGTCTGACACTCCCTTCCGCTCCACCCAGAGCGGGAGGGGTCATTGGATGATTTCCCATCCTTAAAAAAAAAGCAAGAGGTGGAATCAAAAGATATTTAAAAAAAAACCGGCTAAGTGCGAGTGCGTTTTCCTTTATATGTGCTATAAAACATTGCTTCATGCCAAATTTCAAGATTCTAGGTCGACTGGAAGTACCCTTTAAGTTAGGTTTTGATTCCCTTGCAATTGCGAGTTTGAAAATATGCGGCTTAAATTGCTGTTTCTTTTGACATAGAAGTTTGATTTTGTTACAGCTTAAAGGTATTTTAGACCTGAGTATTTGATATAAATTCCAGCTTGATACCTCCACGCATTCCTGAGAAAACGGTTCTTGACAGACGTCTCAGTCGGACGGACAACAAAGTGATCCTCTAAGGGTTCCGTTTTTTCCTTTCGTGGTACAACAAAAAAATATCCTATAGTTAAATTAAAATACCACAAAAACACAGTAAACGGTATATTTAGGTACCTACTTTACTGGTCGTGATCAGTAATGCTTTCACCCTCACGAAAATCTCAGAAACGTTTAATTTTCAATTCATTCTTACGAAATTGTGATTTTCTCATTACAGATCACGGGAGCTGATCAAAGGTGCAATACTGGACAATGACTTCATGAAGAATCTTGAGATGACGCAGATCCGCGAAATCGTGGACTGCATGTATCCTGTCGAATATGCAGCTGGCAGCCTCATCATCAAAGAAGGAGATGTTGGCAGCATCGTATATGTTATGGAAGGTAAGTTCATACTTTTTTACCATCTGTCCCAGAATGCCGCTCAAATTTTAGTACAAATACATTCAAGTGATCACTGCCATCTTGTATCGAGTAGCAACTATTAAAGTAAATACGATTTATTTTTGCCATCTAGCGACGAATAGCTAAAGCACTTAAACTTTATTTATTGGTTCTAAGAAATGAAGATAGATGGCGCTGTTTATATGGTTGTCTATTCGGCAACAGATGGCGCTATACCTAATGGTTTGTCCATTCGACAACAGGTGGCGCTAAATAATTATTCAATTACACACTAGATGGCGCTATTTATTGTTTCTACTCAAATAAAACGGCGTTAAAAAGTTATACCAAAATATTTTTGTTTTTTGTACTATTAATTAACCATAGGGCTTTGATCCATTCATTATAATTATTTAATGTGTTGTTTTCGAATGAAGTTTCTAGATTCGCTGTCCATAAAAATATCTATTAAGTACCTACAGTTAGTGACAAAAGTTCTCATACTATACAAATATTATTAAATAATATACTTCTAGTTTCTTACGTTATACGCTGCTAACATAATATATTATGCACTCTAGGTGGCATTTGCATAATTGTTAAATATAAATACAAATCATTAATACCTAAACAAGTACCTACATAAGTAGGTCTACTTGGGCTGACTAAAACTACAAAAAAATGAAAAAAACACGAAAGTTTCCATACTCAAACAAGTAACAAAAGTAATACACATCTCAATGATAAAGATTAATAACCAACAGATTTCACCTCACGGCAATTTTCCAAAACATAATTTTCCTTGCATGTGTCTAATTTGCGAGTATCCTTCGTTTACAACAAGTATCCGGCGATATCTGCTAAATAGCAATCTCTCATAGTGTTTAGAAACAAACATAGTCATATTCATAGCGATACTATATTCAAGCGAAGTGGATAGGTACTTTCCCTAAGTGCGTTCGAGAAAGCGGAAAAGCAGCTGCCGTGACAGCCGCGACTTTTCCTGCCAAGTAAAGTCAAGCGCACATTCATGATAACTTTGACAGAGCCTTTACTTCGTTGCAATAAGGGCTGTTGTCTCAGTTCAATAGTAATGGTTAACCTTACCGACTCTTACGACTGCATACTTCTGTCTGTGGACTAACAGGACAGAAAAACTAGACAAGTTAGGTACTATAAAATATACCCACCATTTATTATACCCGTGCATTTTCTGTGTTTCTAGACATAACATCTCTTAAAGATTACTAATAATAATTGTTACTAATAATAATTGTGTTGTTTAAATTTTTTTTGCATTTTACTACAAATAAACTGTTGTGCCATCGACACGAAGAAGAAGAATTGAAATAAAAAAATGGAGGTACCATTTTTTATTTTACCATTGTTTGTTTTTAATTATAAAATAAAATACTAATGAATTACCTAGTTATTAATAAAATATGAGGAAAACATCTGAAATAGTTATTACCTGAAGTTATGAAGCAATTGAGTTTTCTTTACCTACTAATTCTATTCAATGCGGTTTGGAAAACAATGAAACGTTTTTCCTTCCTGAAAATAATTATGTTATTGTATCTTTTGTAATTTATTGTTTATTGCCGATTATAAATTTAAAGCATACTCACCTACTTTATAAGTTTGAACTGACTTCAGTTTGCTGGTCAGTGTCAGGTTGTATCTTCATCAAAATTTGATTCGCAACTATAACAGGTACCTACGTATTTACAGAATTATAATCATTGGAATCATTAATACATCTTTTTATTTTAGATTTGTACCATAAGCACTTTTCCTTATGAGATTTGTTCATATGGTACTACAAATCTAACATAGACCTGAAAATTACAAAAATCGTAGGAAAAATTGAATTTCGCGGGCTACCACTGCGCATTCACCCTATCTATGTACAGTCAAGAAAATTTATTGTTAAGCAAATGGACACTACATTTTCACCCTACGTCACAGTTTGCCGTGGTATACCTAGTCATATCATACAACTGCCAAAGAATGACAATGTGTTATGATTTGTTTATACGAACAAGTTTCTCTGACTTTACCTACTAGCTGAACTTTCATATTATTATTTTGTCAATAAAAAATATTTTATCCTTAGATATTCGGTTTTCTAATGTGAACAACTCAAACCACTTTGTTAATTAAAAAAACACATCACAATAATTCTAAGATCTTATTACTAAGTTATAATACTTATAATAGCAAAAAACTTAGTTATTTTTTTACTCTAGCTAAATATTTAAATACAGTTCATATACCTTTAATTATGGTAAAGTTTCAATATACTTCTTTCTTATACGAACTCATAATTAAATACGTCATTTTTATGTCATCAAAATATAATGTTGGAAATTACGTTACATAAAATTAATAATGGTAATTATCTGTACGTAACTGTACCGAAATATAACATTTATAAGGTAAATACGACGTAACGTACGTCGATACGTTGACGAATTTTTTGATGCCCTATGATTCTTTGTTCATATAAATGTACATATTATTATTTTAAATGCTAGCTTATATTATGTAAACACAACAGAAATAAATGTATTCCATCTGAGATTTAAATATAAACTACTGTTGGTAAGTACCTAAATTGTTTCATTGTTATACGTTCGGCGCAAAACGTGAGAGGAACAAAAAATGTTTATAAATAGACACAATAAACTTTTTTTAGATAATTTATGAGCATAAAATGCTTCGTCAAAGAAATGGAACGTGTTTCTGTAACTTAGTGAAACCTGTGGTAAAACAGGAACATAAGGTCAAACTAATGAGGGCGAATGTCAACACGTAACAACGATATTTACTTATATCTATGTTAATATTTCTTGGTTTGTTATGTAAATTAATTATCATTTCGATAGCTATAGCTAGGTAGGTGTGAAATTTCCTGCACGTGTACGAAAATGTGGATAAGAAGTGCAGCTTTTATTAGATGAAAGAACCATTGACTTATAAGAACCAACTATAAGCCTTAGTAAAGAGGAAAAATATTAGTTTAAACTCTGTATGTTTTGAATTCTTCAAGCGTTTTTTTTTTCATTCCATTATACGGGTACCTTGCTCGAGTCAAAGCATCGATAAACAATCACGCAATAAATGCGTCTTTTCAAGCAAAAACCTGGGTATTTATCATAATTATCACCTCCGAGAGAGAACAGAACAACGCGACAACCACGCGAATATTGACATCGAAGGCACTGTTAATAAAGCGTTCGTACTACACTGCGCAAACGCATCGCTAAAGCCACGTCAAATCAAACGTCATAGGTAATTTACCTTTGAGAGCAACAACTTAACAGTAACCTTATTTTAACGACAATAAGAGATAGTGATGCAATATCAGAGCACAGGTATATAATGACTGTTTCTATGCAATCACATCTACAAGAGCTTGCACAGCGTCTACGCGGCGTCACCGGCAGCGGCGGCGAAAATGCGAAGGCACCCTAAGCAGAAAACCACTCAGAGTGTTCAACCGTGCATCAGATACTGCGGACTGCGGTGTATTCAACGTCTTTCTATAATTTTTCTAAATGGTTCTGTGTCTGACACTTTTGCTTTTTTTAAGGAGAGAGAAAGTGTCAGACAACCTGTAGTCAATTTTAACTGTCAGTACTAATGTAACTTAGGTACAGTCAGCAGAAGAGATAAGTATGCAGGTTCGTCGGATATAGTTGAAGTTTAGTAAGAAACCGATGGATGTTGTCGACTGAAATTTAATTTGATAAATGAGCTGTTTGTTTTCTAATAATAAAATTAAATTTTATTCGAGATATTATTATTTTATTCGAGAGATTTTATTGTAGGTATCTTAGAAAAGGTTGAGCAGATTTGGGTTATGTATGTATAGTTATGATAAAACCTTGTTAATTATGATGAAGGTAGGTAATAGGTAATAGGTAATACGGGCTGTTGTCCGCAACTCCACGTCAATGCGCGTATTTTGCGTGAAGGTGATGAAGGTAATAAACTTTTCTAAATATTTTCCTCCCATTGATTTTGCAGTCACACTAGATGGCTTCACAAATAATCTTCTTGTAATGAAAAATGTATTTATCGTGTCTCTACCTACGCTAAAAAGATCAAGAAGTACTGTTTTTACAGACTGTTATTGTTTAGGATGATGAATTCAAACTAAGTTAAATGCGTCATAATGCAATACTTGGGAAATATCATAGTCACCATTATAAGTACCTACGTGCTCAGAGATAAGTATGTACCGAATGTTGTGATCATACTTGTAATTACAGAACCCTGACATCATAAAAATTATTTATATGACAAACTAAGACTAACTTCATATTTAAAAGATGCAGACGATGGAGTCTATTAAAATGTTACTTGTACCTAAATGTTATTGAATGCCGGACAAAACAAGGTAACTTGTAATAAATATTCATTAGATTTGGCGTAATTAATGTCACTGAATACGTAATGAGTATATATTTATTAGCTTCTAAAATTATAATAAAATTTTATTACAACACTGACTTTGTCATAGTAAGTATTTTATTGTTGACGGAACACGAAGGAAATAAAAAAGTAGGAAATACACGTTCCAAGTTACAAAAGTAGCGAAGAAGACTTTTGAGATGCCGAATGAATAAACAACACATTATACAATCAATAATGTAAAGATAAAAATGAAGCACACTAAACTTAGGAAGGTCAATTTTAAAATAAATGTCACTATTCCAAGAACAATAAAAGAAAACGCTCCAGAACGGAAACTAGATAAAGAGGGCAAAAAGACTCTTGGTAATATTACGAAATGTACAAAAAGTTCTGTCAGTACAGACAATGCGTGATCGGACCGCGGCCTTGGGAGGCAGAGATCGACATTCGAGACCTTGTCGACTTTTTGTAAGACGAATAATTGGTGACGTTGTAGCCCCCCGGCTACCGGTCGTGTTCTAAGTGAAAGTAAAGAGCGTCCGTGTGTTATTTGCTGTGCGATGTTGATAGAACTCGACGGTGATAGCTGGTTTGCAGGGTTCACAATCAGTGTTGCGTTGGATAGTTTCAAATGTATAGTGTTACGATTCCTAAGTTCTGGACTGGAAACGTAATTTCCCGTTGACAATTGTAGTAGTCCAGAATTGTAGGTTGTTGCTTTCAATATTGTACTATAGCAGAAAAAAGTTCTTTCACTGGCTGACTAAAAGGTACACACACAAGAAAGAAATATAAATGTTCCAAATAGGTAGATGGTGTGGCTGTGTACTACGTTAAATTATTGGAACTGATGAATCTAATGAAAGCTTTATTGACGACAATATGTGACAACTGATAGCCCTGAATTATAGAGCGAGTAACGTGTATGATCTACCATAAACGAAGTAGTGAGACTTGGCAAGTATTTGTAGACAAGTTGTACCAGTAGGTACTTGTAGCCAGTGAAGACACTGGCAATCTAATTACTCTCTAAGGTCCATATTCTAGAACGATGTTCAAGACTTAATGAATCTCGACTCGAATACATAATGACCTTTAACTTTCAATTCAATTTAAACCGAGATTATTTACATTGAGGTTCAAATACGACAGTACTAGAATAGATGGTCCTATTCAAGAAGAAAATAACGATATTTTATTAATATTGAAGCCCCAGCATCTTCTTAGTAAAAATATTTATGAAAAAAAAAACATCACAGACTATTGTGTTCTGTTCATACCACGGTTCTACACATCTATTGATTTATCTCAGAGAATAATAGCATTGTTAAAGAAAAAAGTACTCGACCTGTGAGATTCTTCAATAGCACAAAGGAAAGGAATAAAAGCAATCAATTAATTGATTCCCATTCTAATAGTATTAATATGTGCTGTACTTACGTGCTATGATAGCCAGAGATCATTTATGCTTATAGAGCACGTTTGCTTCTATTGCCCAATCGTCGAACACTTGTGTAAAAAGACAATACAGCTGGTACAGTACCTAGTCTACTGATGCGTCTATGCAGTACCTAGCCAGATAATAACAATAATACCAGCCATTATTGTCCCACTGTGCAGGGCAAAGGCTCTTCTCATACAGAGATGGCATGAGTATGATAAAGATGAATATCCTGACGAAACCAAAACTTGATATTTATTTATACCAACTTTAAGAGCGTCACACAATTGCACCATTTAATTAATATGTTAAAGTTATTCTTATCGGTAACATTAATAAAATTGGGTCAATTAATTCAAGGAGTATTTCTTTCAAATCGGAAAAGGATAGGTATGGTCAAAAATCAATTTATTATCAACCCAATCGACCTAAAACATAATATATTTCTCAATGGCAATGACATTTTATTTTGGACTTTTGATATTATCGTAACTAATGCGTATTGGGTTAATACATCTTGAATAATTAAACTACAGTATTTGAACTGATAACAAACCCATGTGACCCTAATTATTTAGTTCATTAATGTTATCAAACTATTCCGTGTCTTGATTCGAATATTCATATTATAAAAATGTATACTAAAGTTCGGCAAACGGTCGAAAAGTGAACGGCTAACTTCAGAGGAAATAAGTAATAAGTTACCTATAAGTAATTGAATTACGAAATTTTTCTGGCGGAACTATTTTCTGTGATAATAAATTTAAGTTTCACTTAAAATTTCGCCTACCTGCGGTTACGTCTATTAGTTACGAAATAATGGTTTAATATACTTCTTTTTATTCCGTGCTGAAATTGGTAAAAAGGAACACATTTCATAATACAAAACGATTGATGCATTTGATTTTATTCCAAACTAAATAAATTGTTATTTTAAAATGAGTTTGACATAACTTTTATAACGATTTGACCTTCGGAAAATAATTTAAGCACAACATTTGAATGCCTTTTAGTTAAAGAAGTCAAGGAGATGAACAAAGAAACAGGAAAATATGCCAATATAACTAACTTACCTGATGACCAAATGCAGGATCAAAACATTGGTCTAATCTTCAACAATGTAGAAATACTTTTAGTTAAAAACTTGACACGTTCACAATCACAAATGTGCTTACATTGAGTGCGTAATAAAATTGCCCTATTCCGAAATTTTACGACACCAGTCGCATCAAACTGACGCAACAAGCAATTTTCCTTTAAGTTCTACTCGCTTAGGCCTGGTCGTTGACTAACACGACTTTAATGCCTCGAAACATTTTAGCCTATTGTGCGAATAGCTTCAGAATCACGCACCTAGTAATAGTGACCTTAAATTACATTGGGATGTGACAAATTATCTGTTGTTACCATTCTGTGAGGCAACTTAGGTATAAAGTGGCGTGTAGAACATTTTGTAACATCCGTGATGTTGGTAAATATTGAATTGCCAACTGCTTTAAAAATGTTTCCCAATGCCGTCTCTATAGTCCCAATTAATACTTATATTAAAACAAACCACAGAGCACCTCTAAATGGACCTTGGGCACTTACATAAAATAAAGAAAAAACTCTAAATTTACTGTAATCCCAAAACATTTTACAGTTATTCTGATTCCAATATCTTTATAAAAAAAATTCTTTGTTGTAAAAGTTAACAAGATCTCCTACTAGACTCTCCAAGATTTAATTAGCAAGAAGTGCATTGTCGGGGTCCAGCCATTTGTCTCTACGCATGCATTCTAGCTGGGTGACCATCCGTATAAGACGATTTCTCTTAACGATCTGAATAGTTCTCGTTATAAACATTTGCTTTGGCTCGTTGTTGTGACCCAATTCTGATATTGGCTCTATTAAAAGTTGTTAGAACTGTCTTTTGTTACTTAACACATAATTTAGTGGCGTATTATGTTCAGTTTGCTTGAAATATCAGGTATGCAACACTATTGACTGGTAATGGTCAAAGATTCAATTTTAATGCAGTCAGAGTTAAAGAATTTATAATACCTATTTGAAATTATGTTCGCATATAGTAAAGTTCAATGGTGTTCTTTGAGGATTATATAACATACCAGTTTCTTCAAACCACAGACGGTGGGGTAGCTATGCCACTAAAGGTGTGATTAAATTATTATATCAATCCTTAGCGTATGTTATTACTAGTATTAAGAATGTCAAACATTACACAGCCAACATTGAATGCCATTTATTCCGCTCTGATACTTAATGTAAAAAATTGTGAACGTATTCATTGAGGTGCCCTTAAGGACACCCTATCAAATAAGATACGGGTCGATGACGTCACTCATTGAGAGTGCGTTATTTAAACGAGGGGAAAGAATCGGCTGCATGCCTGTCTGCGTTGTTCAATTAGACAAGGCAACAAATGGAGGTAATGCTACGAGCATCTATTCACTCGTTCCATTTGGATGACTGTAAATGAACAAGGCAAGAACTGGGCTTATAATGCGTCGGAATTTCTTTAGAAATTAACAAGGAATTATGAGAAATTCTCTAGGTGATATTCATTAAGAATAAAGATGGGTTAGACGTTAAGTCTCGTAATTTCGAGAGGGAAACAGGATTCCCTGAAATATTGTTTTTATTAAAACAACAACTTTAGATAAAATAGAGGTCAAGATAATTATACATATATCAGCGGGTTTATTTAAACGATGATTAAAGTTAAATGACATTTTAACGTCAAAAATGTATGGTTAAACAGTCGCTATTCACTACTTAACTTTAAGCAACGTTTATAAATAAAGGGGTATCAGTTTAAAATATTCCATCCAATGTCTAAAGTGCCCCTATAAAACGGTTATGGTAACAGCAGTACCTAAAAGTGAAACCATAACATTATCCACAGCCCACAGCCTTGACCGTGGAGTAATTGCGTAACAAATGAAATCCGACTGAACATCTTCACGATTAGCATTTCTACTTTTACTTGAACTTTCGATTTGCCGACGCCGACCATAATTACATGGTGTTTTACCGTTAAATAATCATTTAGTAATACACAACACATTGTTAAGAACTTTTCCTATATGAAAAGTGGATGGTGGATAAAGCAGCAATGGTTTTACATGGTACAAAAGAAACGGATAAACTAGACAAATTATAAAGCATAAACCTAATTTATAACTTTGACATGTCTTGTAGAACGGGTTTTATGATCACGAATTCACATATTTCACACGTATAATACTTTTATGATGATATCTTTGTGATGACCAACGGAGCGGTTTTGTTCTGCACCCATTACTGCACGTTATACTAAGAAAATTTTACCGTAGAATTCATATTTTTTTTTAATATTGCTCTTCTGAAATCTTAGATCATAATAACAGGTTTTGAAGACGAGTTGCGTGATTTATATCCCGCGATAGCTTTCATCTTACTGTAGTTTTGTCGGTTTTTATAGATTTTAGTTCATAAGTTATTCTGTCTTGTTATATTGCAAAATTTTCTTGCTCTCTTACGCTTCATTGATTGGCACAATGGCAGATCGTAATTGTAAATTTTGCCTGTTTGTTTCACCAATTTAATATTAACCGCTTTCTTTTCGATTTTATTTGTTCGCTATTATTATTGATTAAACTTTTCTTTCTCTTTTGCAACACTATTTGCACAGTTATTCAGAAACTTGGTTGTGTAATTGTATTTATATTACATGCTTATTATTTGTCTTTATCAGAAGAACCTTATTTATTATTTCTCAATTTATTTAGTATTTTCGTCCAAAATGTTTTTGGTTGATGTATCAGCAAAGTCCACTATGAAGCTTCTCGCAATAAGTGTCACTGACTTCAAAAATGTGCAAAAAGTTGCTAAACCATCTCTCAATGTAGGTATACAAAAGCTGCCCGTTTACTTTAGTTTATATATATATTAAATCCATAATGGTACCAGTGTTTTTTTACAGAAATACTGCTGCACTCGTTGATATTTATTATACGTTGCTAAAGGCACTATTAAAATAGACTAATGACTTTTTCGGTGTCTATCTGAAGGTCTACCTTCAACGAATAACATTTGATAGCTATCCAGTCATGGGCGATACCTTGCCGATTCAACGCATTATACCCGTTTGCATTCACTCATTATTAATATTATTATATGCTTAGGTTCTGACGTGTTATTGCTCCAACTTTTGACATCCATACAATTTGCTATTGCTCAAAGTATGGTCACATAAATGTGAATATGTGTCAACATTTGCAATATCATAAGTTCTTTCACCATTATTGTGATCACCTTTTTTGATTGTTTCAATGTTTTAATAAGTGTTTAACGTTATATGCGTAAGCACAAAACACGTGCTGTTTGTAAGTAGTAATCCGAAAAGTACGTTCATCACTAAGGAACAATTTTTAGGCGCAGCTTACTGCTCTACAGTATCTCTAGGATCAAAATTAAAAGGTTCACCACCTCGTCCACCTTTTGTGAGCTTGGAGCTTTTATTATTCAGGTAAGATATATTTTGTCTTTGTTTGCCGCATAGTCTGTCTCAACCGCACGCGCAGTCAGCCGGCTGCGTTTGCGCAGGAGGTTGATCGGATCGGAGTAGAGCAGTAAGCGGAGCGGCGCTGACGTGATTGGTCGCTGTGTCCCCAATGTCTCGCGTTTCGAATTTAAAATAGTCGCGATCGAGTTCACTGTGAGACAAGCGATGTGATTTGTTTATTGTTTTTCAAGTAAGGAGACTTATTCCATTGAACTATGGTAAACAATGTGAAGTGTTGTTGTGTTAAATTATAGTGTATTTTCGCGGAAGCAGTAGCTGTCGCTGCAGCAGAGAGATTTCGGCGGATACACGCAAATCCGTAGACCGAAAAGGATTTAAAATTAACATGTTACTCACATCATGCTGCAGCAAAATTTTATATGTTCGAGGATATTGCAAAAACAGCTTTATTAAAGTTATAAACTTCGAAGTCATTGGATTTTATGAGCATATTTTTATAAACATCGTGTCCTTTAGTCCGATTCACAATTTGAAAGTAACGTTTCGGAGGCTCTCATGCACTACAAGGTTATTGTAAGCCTCTCGTATTTGCGTGCACTACCCGTGTGGCGTGAAAGTATTTGGTAACGTTGTCTTCACAGTGAAGATATGTTAGCATAATAATATCCGAGCAGCCTCGAGCTTTCTATGCCTGCGTTTGGCCAACCAGTATGACATCACTCTCTTGTTAGACCTCGTCTTTTTAATGCTGCAGCAACATTGACCATTAATTCACTTTAGAGTCGTCCTCGTTGAATAATAAATTGGTGAAGTTTGATGTTGTGAACTAAATCAATCAAGTACCGGTTTCATAATTAATGATATACCTTGCAAGTATTGCAATACGAATCAGTTCACGCCTCGTTAACTTATTGAAATCATTCTTGCACTAACACACTTTGGAACTTGTTTATCGAGTAATATGAATCGATTTAATATGCGTGTACGAATCATTGTCACGTTTTGTATTCAAACAAAGATTAGAAAGTATAGATAGATAGTATCCACATACCATATAGAGGATTGTCTCCCTTGCGTGTTAACAATAGTGCACATAATGATGTTATCATAATAATAACTAATCCGATTTTTAAAATTATCATCAGACCGTAGAAAGTGTTTGTACAATACAAATATTTCGAAATAGAAACGTCAGTTGGTGATTATAACACCGTCGTAGTATTTTACGACATAGAATTATGTATACAAATATATATTAATTGCTTAATAAAATTGAAGCTGAACAAATTACTTGATTAAAGAATAATGCGCGGCAAATGTCACACTTGAATAGTAAAGTCAGCTGAATAGAAGAAAGGGCTACCATTGTTCATGATTCGAGTAACCTACCGTTAGTTCTAAATAAATTCAGCGCGTGCTACTTACGTATCTGACTAATATATTAAAATTCTATCAATGACTTTGTACTTCATTGATGCATCAATGGTTTTTACTGCTTTCGATGTAGTTTTTGCCAATGTAAAAGCAGATTGCACTGAATATAGAATGATGAGCCATTTGCATTATTTTGACCATTATCTAATGTAAACGGTAGTGCTGATAACAGAAATGGAATAGCTAAATACATAGTCACAGACATTGAATAAATAAAACCATAAAAATCTTAGAGATTTTAGGTAGATGACTGGTCATTGCACTGTCAGTAGTGCACAAAGATATTCTAGGAAACCTTGCAAGTGGCGCGGCGCTGTAAAGAATTTAATCGCAAAATTACCTAAGAATTTGTTATGAAAAATCTTTGCAAAGTTTCTGGTCACAACATCATGCTTCAAAAACTTCTGTTAAGAATATTTTTGCCCATATTTAGATTTTTGATAGTTTTACTGCTGAAGGTAGTGTAGTAACTTCTCTTGGCAATATTTGATCTATTAATGGAAAAGTAGATAACCATGCATCGGCCATAATTTCTCAAGTTCCTGGATATGTTTCTCACGTATCATCGCTGACCAGCCGACTGGATATGTGGACCAATGAACTTGTTTCAACTCGTCTATCGGCTGATGTCTTAGAAATCGTTTCCTACTAACTCGATCAGGCGTTTAATGATTGCTGCTAATTTGCTACAATTTTACACGTATCGTTTGTTATTGTTTTCTTCACCTACACTGTTTTTATTGTATAATTTCTTTATAATATGCTAATTGTATTTCTAGTTCATGGCTGACTTTCGATTCCATATCTCGATGTGTACATCTGCTTTAAATTTATATAGTGTTCTTGAGTTTCCCAGTGAAAGTGCGACAATATTAATAACAATAAACTAGCCGCACGTAGCAGTTGCTCCGCCAGCTGCCACTCGCACTCACTCAGTCCCCATTATCTAATTATTACGTAATGCAATTCCATTTACATTCGCCTTATGGGCTCTTGAGGCCCAGTTAGCGCTTCCTCGTTGATGCATTGGAGCAAACTACTTTTTTTTTGATAATCGTGCTTTTATCGCGTGACGCGTCCGCTCTTGCGAACTTTACTGATCGGTGATATTTTTTTGCCAAATTACTTATGAAGCACAGACATGAAGGTCGTATAATGTAAGCCCTCTCTTAAGCGGAAAACAACGCATTAATTATATTATAAGTATGTAGTTTCACCAAAGGTCGAATTGGACAGATTGTAAAATCTCAAGTACATAATTATGTAGAATACAAACTTTTCATTGCTATTAATTCCTTATTATGATCTGAGATCCACGCATTAGGCTGAAAGCTGAAATATTTTTTTATGAATATAGATATACGCTGAAAAAGTGGCCTGTGCGCATCCATAGTGTAGTTCACAGCTGTTGTTTTATTTTCATAGTTTAACTTTAAATTAGCAGCAATATTCATAAAAAAAAGCAGTTACCAACAGTCGGTAAAGTTTAAGACATTCAAAGTTCTTTCTCATGTATTTCAATTTCACATGATTGGTGAGTAGGTGGGTACTTCGTTAGCAATGCGGTTAACTGTGCAGCTGTCGAAAAGGTGCAATCGCTTAGTTTAAAAAAAAAAAAATTGTTCTAGACACGGATAAGTATAATAGTGCTTGCTAAATCCCTCCATTGTTATACATTTATCAATTGAACGCGCCATTCTTAACGCAATCATTTAGTAGGAAAATTGAGAAATTTTCACTCAGCCAATTAGCTATACTTTAGCAAAAACTTAACTATGCCTTGAGATATTGAACATTTTGCTGCAGCATCAAATCTGAACTTCCACAGATTGATTCGAGTAATTTATGTTCCTGATTATTAAGAAGTAACAAAAACATCGAGTGCGTCACCTTAATCTCCCGTCTAATGACGTCCGACCGTCGTAACCTTTAACAGCTGGTCGATAACATCCATCCAACGGGAAAATGGAATTAACATTATTAAGAACGACTCCTCACAGGCGAACGTTTTGGCTCCACAATGATGTAAATGAAGCGACACTAAGCAATTCGAAAACATTATGAAAATCAAGCATTATCCAGGAAAAGCGGTCATGGAGGATCCGTGGCTGTCCATCACGGACAGGACTATGGACCTTGTGTACGCGGCTAACTGGGTTGGCGCAAATAATCTCAGTTCATATAATGAAAACGATGACCATTCAAACAACATTAAATTCAGTTCAATATCAAGAAGCAAGTCGTGCAGAGACGTTGGCCGTACTAACGACAAAGATTATGATAGCAAAACATATTCATTGGAAGATAATGAATATAGTTATTCTAATGATGTTCCTAATGAAAATATATCTCAATTAGCTAAGTACCAACAAAATATAGAGGAGAAGGCGAGAGCGAATAATAATCTACTCGCACAAAATAAATTAAAACATAGTTTTAGTTTTAAGGATATGCCAAATGGATATAGACCGTCGACATTAAGAAGAGTTAAACGTAGGAATTTTACTGAATGGGATATTGAAGCATTTGCATCTAATAGTAAACAGCCACCTGTGCCCCCGCAACGTAAGGATTCTTTAAAATATGCACATCGACAGAGAAAAGCTGACTCAAAAAAAAGTTATTATCCGTTACCTGATCCTGGAGCGGTCCCACCAGATCCCTCGTCTGAATCATACTACGAGTACTACTCCAGAGTAAGTCAACAGAATAATGACACCGACAGTGATAAGATAAAACAGATGCAGAAGGACACGAAAAAAGATAAACCTACTCATAGCGAGCCTATAAAACAAAATGGAAATACTATGTATCAATTGATCAATTCTATGGCAACTTTGGACTTAAGTCCAATAAAGTCCAGGAACGGAAAACCGAACCTCGATATGGATTGCGAAGCGGAAGATTTGGGTTTGTACATGCGGCCTATTAACCAGTCGTTATCTACATGCGATCAACTTCCTAAGCACACAACGCAACCGGTAAACGAACGAAACGGACGCATCGAAGATAATAAACCTAGCTTTCGTTCTAAATCATTAAGAGTAAAAAGCGAAGGAAGAGCGCCTCTTCAAGTTTATCTCGACGCGGCCCAGCCTGAGGAGGTTTATAATGGAGTCACTGTCACACAACCGAAAAGAAATTTGTCACCTAGCGAACAGCTGACGTTAATGCAGTACGAAATGTTTAACGGAAGTCAAAGTCAACCCATCCCGCCGGTTGCTAATGGGTTGCACTCTACTGATCTGAGTAAAGAAAGTGACTATCGGACTATAAACGGTGTTGCAAAACAAATCAAACGTGATAAGTATGGAAAGCTATATAATACAGTGAGAGTGAAAAGTGATGATAGGTATGACAGATACAATGACATTATGTCCTTCGGGATACAAAAAGATCGTATTAGTGAAGAACGTGTCACAAGTAGTAATAGTTTGTTTTCCAGAAGTGCGAAAAGTTCGTCTAGTGGGTCGGACTCGGATTTCTCGATACCTAGACCTAAGTTAATAGTTCCGGTGCACACTTACGGAACCAGAAAGAGGAGGACGGGTAATCTCTGCCAGCGGGACAGTACTGCTACTGAATCGTCATTGGATGCGGGTATATTGTTAGACGTGACGCGTCTGGACCCGAACAACAAGTCCGTTGACAAATACCCCCGAAATGGAGACACAGGTAAATTTCAATAGAATAAGTACACACTTAGGTACATAATATAATTTAGTTTTATGTTACGTAAGTCTATTACTATCTTCACTACGAACGGTTATCGTCGTAGTTGTTAACGGAAAGTTATTTTGATCTCATGTGTGTCTGATGTTGATCGATGTATGAACGTGTTTTGGCGACGGGACAACTTCGAGGTCTCACGAATGACAATTTTGATGACGATTACGTCATCAAAATTGTCATATTAATTTCATATTATTGAACCGTGAAATACCTACGCACATGACTCAGTGTTTCATCATAAGGATCTGTTACCTCCTTGTGTATAAGTTGCCTACGCTTTGTTTGGATTAGTAGCTGTATAAGTAGCAATAATATCTTCGAAGATATAGAAATCATCCTTGTTGCAAAATAAGACGACTTTATATTCTATTGGGTTAATCACGCTTAACAAGCGAATTACTGGTCAAAGTGCAACGATGTATGTAAGTATATACTCGGATGCTGCCCACTCTCTTGATACAATCTCTAAGTCGACTCTTACAACACAGACGGGAAATGACGGTCTATATTAGTAGCGGAGACAACACTGCAAATTGATTAAGAGCGTTTACGACGTACGGCATTTCATACAAACTTTCAAGCCCTTGTTTTTCGAAACGAATGAACCGATTTTAATTAAACTTCATACGCATAAGCACAAGTATTAAAAAAAAGATAGTTGAAAATATCTGTTTCTATGGAAAATTTGAAATCTGTCTTACGAGTATTTGGCTGTAACACTATTTTTGAAAATTTTCTTAACTAACTTTTTAGACCTGTGTATCCTTTATGCGTACGAAGTTTCATTAAAATCGGTTCATTCATTTCGAAAAACAAGGGCTTGAGAGTTTGTATGAAATGCCGTACGGCGTAAACGCTCTTAATACATTTCCTTTATTGCGACTTCTGCGGGTTTTCCGTTTAATCATGACTATGATTATAAAATGAAGCCAAAATCTAAAGAGGACAGGACATTGCGCCACGCTTAGTCCATTTACGATCGAGGTTTCGAGCGCCTTGGCATATGTATAGGTAGTTTGCTAAACGCACCGAGACTGGCATATCAATTAAACTTGGCTGCGAATTGTCCTACTTTTGGTTAAAGTCAGGCACGAATATGAGAATTAACATACCTACTTATAATACAGCAAGTTGAATGATTGATTGCAAAGTATAGTTCTACGGCAAAGAATATTAGAGGTAAAGTAAACCTATACCTGTGTAGATTACACAGGTATAGGTTAAAGTGTAAAATATTATTAGTAATAGTAATTCTATTGTAATGGTGTGCTAATATTATTTTTTCACACATACACAGGTTGAGTTTAAAACTTGAAAGCAGCTTGTTTTGATTATGAACATGCCATTCCACGTGAATCGATTTATCACGCTTACGTCGGCACATTATTTCATATTTTTGGAAAACGTACGTCTTGTCAGTAGTATTATTAGTGGGTATTTTAATATTTAATTCTGAGAAGAGTAATATTCGGCGGTTTCTGTTGAATTTATTGTTAGCAAGAAACATTACAGCCGTCTCGAACATTGTTACTCACACGCATTCGGGTTTAAAGATATTAACTGCTTGAAAAGACAATGGCCCACAGTTGTATACTGTGATTGTAAATTTTAAATCGACCTTGTTGAACGGTTATGGTAAAGACATTTCAGCATAAAATACATGAATGGCAGTTGAAGGACAATATAAATAACAGGAACCTGGCAATTATTCATAGGTTCTTGTTAAGACTACTCGTTTGTATAATAGGGAGGAGAGCCCCTAGCTTTTCCTTGTGAATCAAGCTTGAATGACACGAATGTGAACGTATGTAATTTAAAAATAACTCAAGTTATCAAGGGGCTTCCGAGCATAAAACAACCAAGGAAAATATAATAGAATGATGTTCATTACAGCTAAGAACTACCAAATACGAACAATACATATGTTTGCAAAAACAAGATTCTTGTCTGAAAATAATACCACATCTCCTATTCGAAAGCCGGTATCAGTGTGGTAATCTTAATGTACCAAAGTAAGATAGTTGAACAATAAAACGTCCATAAGCCTGGACACGTATCCGAACTCCTGACCCCGGCATTATATTCCAAGCTTTATGTTGCTAGTCGCCTTGAAATACTTTCGTTCTTTGAGTATTTAATTTACGTCATCTAAGACTTGACCAGCATTTCGCACGACCGATTGGTGAACTAGTATTTTGCATTTGGGCGATAATTATAACATTTGCAAAATGTTCTGCAGCTTATTTGTAATTGCCGTCGTTTGGGTTCCATTTTGTATCTGTTCTAGCTTGTCAAAACTCCATTAGCAGTGTAAAATCTAAGTTTTGACTTAGAACAAAATCATTTTGACTGTATTCTTCACTAATTTTGAGGGCACTGTACAACATGTCCTCTTTTTTCAAGACACTTGATTTTTTGGCAAGTAAATACTCATTTACTTTCTTCAATATAGCCTGTTGTTGATCTAGTCTAGATTTAAGGTGTTTATAAACGTCAAACGTGGCTTTATTGGTACAAGCAAAACAATGTGCTGTTACGGATATGAATAAATGTGTAGTTCTTACGTTGGGAGTTAAAAATATTCAATTACAGATAGAAAGTTTAAATCAGTGTAATAAAACGTTACTTCCCAATCTATTGCAAATTACTTCCGAAGCACATTGTAATCATTTCACACATGATTTAGAAACTTGTAATTTTTACCAACGAAAGTTGTAGATGAGTTGCTAAGTATAGCATTGTTTCGCAAAATTCGTGGTATATACGTTTTTTATTGAATATCGGATTTCGATTGGTTTCTAGAAAACAACAATGAACATAATTATACAAAACCATTTCTTGCGATCAAACACAAATAAAAATTCAAATACTATATGTTGAATGCTCATAATTATGTTTTTTAAACGTTATTTCAAATATTAGCTCATTGAATTAGATAGTGTTACAAAATCACGATTACATAAAAAGATTTGATCATGACTAATAAAATTGAGGTTAAACTCTGTCCTTGCCGCGTGACTTCGTTAGCTCTTTGCAAATATTCGTTTATGATATGATAGTACAACAGCTGAAAATATTTGTAGCTTCTGCTACTTGATGACTTTCAACCAGATTAAAATAAATATTGATTATATTTAAATTTTATCCTGTCCAAAATTGATCTGGGTACCACAGCGTGTTTTCTTTTTCATGGCTACATCTTTATCAACCGTCACCTCGATATTCACCCCCTTTCATGCTATATCATCTTCTACATGATCCATCTAGCATTTATTCAGTCGTCCGTTATTTAAAAGAGTTGAGCCGTTTATTTAAAAGAGTGTCCGTAGAGTTTCTGGCCTGTTCTTCTCCATAGATACCTACTACGCTTTGGAATGGGCAACAGCTTCATATTTCTGACTGACCGGCCCCTTGACAATTCAAAAGTGCCTGTAATTAGTTTATTTTAAATAAATGTTTTGAGTTTGACACTTAAATTATACATCTTATTAAAGTGGATAGCTATTCTGTATCATCTTTAACCCATGTATTGTAAAAAGGATGAATCGAATACAAATAAAAGGCTTAAATGGAAATTGTGTTCAGAATTAACTTCAGTTTAGTGAACGATTATAACGGGACTAACATTTGAAAAGACAATAGGCAACGTCACGCAGGACAACTGTTAAAATACACACACCGAGTATTATATATTATGAACATTGTACGACTATCCATCAGTCAATAGGTAACTGTTAAAGTTTTGTACTGTGCGACACTACGCTTTGAGTTAACAAGAGATAGATATACCAAATTATAAATCAAAACCAATACCTATCCTCTTAATAGATAAGACAATAATAATAGACTATATTAAAATTAAACATATGAAATGGATTATCACTGTAACAAGAACACTGAAAACAATGAGTGATTTCTGGATTTTCAAGAAAATTCAAGTTATAATAAATGGACACAAAAAACCTAATATACAGTTATTCGCAAACCTATGTATACATACTAATGCAGCAAAACATCGACAATCAAACACTAATTCTAAGAATAATGCTGTTTGAAAAAAAAGCAGTATAGTTATATTATAAAAACAACAGAATGCTGTGATTAACGTTTCACATTCTCAAATTAGTATGATCTTCCTCTTTAATGTATATTCCTCTTCGTTTGTCGTCGTATCTTGTTAAAATACTTCGGGCATACATGCACTCACGTTTATTCATTAAACAAGCTGCATTTTCACATGCCTCTCTATTTATTCTCACACTTATCTTCTCATGGTCGATAACAACAGCTGTTCACAATTGTAATCTTTTACACTTCACGATAAGAGTCATGAAAATGTTTTTTTCGTTTTTACCACTACACAAATATTTTAGTACTATGAAGTCCGTTCACTGCAATGAGTCACCAATGTCCACCGACAATTTCAATCTTGGCAACCTTGACAGTATTTATTAATTTGTTTGGTATCGAATTATATTCCAATTGGAATAAATGTTGTTGTCAAACAAGTTAAACTAGGGCTCGGACATACTTTTGTATATTTGTGCAAAAACAGTTTGGCTTATGATGGAAAAAAACTGCAGTTAAAAATTCAAATATGCATACACGTCCGACTGTACTAATAAGTAATTTATCGATTGGTCAATCAAAAAAAAGCAGAAAATCGAGTATTAAAGAGTATTCGAATGTTAACTGGGGTATATCGTGTGGCAACTAGCCCTAAGGTCTAAAGCCATTAGCCTCAATAACTCATAATCTATCCAGCTTTATGTTTATTTATGATATAGCAAACAATTTAACTGCACTTGTAAATCTACTCTGACATGAATTTTATTTAAAAGACCTAATTATTCCACTTTATTGGTATAATTTCTGGACTAGTATCACAAGTCATGGAACGTTATTCTGCCCAGCGACTTACCCATGTTAGTTTGTTTTATGATTTTCACCTGCAAATCAGGTTATCATCGCATACCTATTGAGTTTTTGGTTTGAACCTCCAGTATATTATGCCATGAAAGTCGGCTACATAAAACAAGGGTTAGGAAATAGGTTTCTTCATAATGTCTAATAGCAATCATAAACATCAACATATTAAGTATTATCATAAACT
The DNA here is from genome assembly GCA_963669345.1 of Gortyna flavago. Lineage (NCBI taxonomy): Eukaryota > Metazoa > Arthropoda > Insecta > Lepidoptera > Noctuidae > Gortyna > Gortyna flavago. The sequence goes on from OY770144.1 coordinate 7,852,356, forward strand.
AGTGATAAATGATGTAGTTCTATTTTCTCGATCGATTCTCAAAATGTCCGTTTCTCCTACAGAGGGACGCGTGGAAGTATCCCGGGAGAACAAATACCTCAGCACGATGGCACCTGGGAAGGTGTTCGGCGAGCTGGCCATCCTCTACAACTGCAAACGTACGGCCACCATCAAGGCGGCCACGGACTGCAGACTATGGGCCATCGAACGCCAGTGCTTCCAGACCATCATGATGCGCACTGGGCTCATACGCCAAGCCGAATACACTGATTTCCTTAAGAGGTAAGGACCAAATATCTTTTTTTGCTTATCAGTAACAGCCATCTTCATTGCCCCTTATATGCTTCAATTATATAATGAGTGTCATTTATAGCTTTAATATTCCATCCTGATACTGGACAAAAGTTTAATCATCTTTATTTGGACGTTCAGCTGTGGGTGGCATCTAGTAAGCCGATACATACTCATTTACAGCTCATATTGGCCTCATAAGTCTGTCTTCCGGTTTCTAAATTGACATCATTTTACAGCGAAATATTTATGTCGCCATGTTGACTTTTCGTTGGAATCGCAATAATTTATTTCAAACATAATAAGAAAGAACCAATATTTCTGTATGTTCTACTATACAGATAACCTATAACAACATCAGAAGTAGAAATCTTGAGATAGAAATAGCTCACTTTCCAGTGTATTTGTTTTTAATTTAGATAGAACCTAGATAGACGTGTTCACTTCATAAATTGCAATAAAATTGCCATGATGTTCGTTTTATGGCGACATCAATATTTCTATGACTTACGAAGAAATTGTGTGAATGGTCTGAGCTATTTCTTTAAATAAAATTGCGGATCATTCACACTTGGCACAGAAGTCTGTATATGAATATTCACTTTTTGTATAAGAGCTTCAGCTTTATTTAGATGAGCTATTTCGACTTATCCTTCCTAAAAAGACTTGTTGTTTACGACTTCGGGGCCAGTAACCCCGCAGTGTGTTGACTTCACTGACAAACGAAATGTTTAATATGTTCACATTATTTTGTTCTAACAACGATTCAATAACAAGCACTCGCCCTAATTCCAATCTAAACACATGTTTTTTGTAAATCTAACTTCAAAGTTATGTTCTGTAATCATAATTTTTTTTATTTAAAGAAACTGATTTAAATTAAATCGTAGTGAAACTTCCAATTTCAATCTACGTTTACTGCATCTTTTTATTTTAGTCCATTTTTTAACTCCTCTTACTTTCATTTGTTCTTTGTTATATAACGTGTACATTTCAAATTATGTCTATCTTTGTATCGTAAAAAAAGTATGTTTCTAACAAAACCTGCTGTGATGTTATCTACAATGATTAGAATCGGTAAACATTCGCCTTAGTTCATACGTAAAGAATGACAGAGAAAAGGGACAATAATATGTTTAATGTATGTTTCTATGTTCACTTGCATGAAATCGACTAACAATGATGTATTATTCATGTTCCCGAGACTACTGATACCATACAACACGGAAGTCTTCATTATAACTTCAGAATGGTTTCCATACCTATATCTGTATTAGCCGAGCACAACAATACAGGCTTGCCTCTGAGAGCATTACCGATGACAGAGAAGGATATTGACCTCAGGACACTTATGCAAATGCAATGGGCGTGCAATGGCCCATTCTTCTGCTTTCGACGGGCTCACACTCTTACAATGCTGTCTAAAGAGCGGGCCTTGACACGAGCCGTGTATGTGAACCGCAACGCACGAATGTTAATTTATTAATAACGTGAACGATGGAACGATCTTCGCGAGAATTAAAACATCAATACATTTCCGTTGATTGGTAGCCGACATCCAAATGCTTGAATCGTTGTAGTAAACCCAATTAAAGTCATTGAAGTAAATATGTACTGCATTTATTACCTCTATGATTAAAGTATGTTATGTGAATTTTAAATTAAGAAATGTTTAGATAGAAAATATCGTAAAAATTTTACAGCGATGACAGACGCATTGAAATATTAAAACATTTCTGTGCCCTATGGCCATAATAAAAGTTTTATTTGTGTTCAGCTCGGGTATCGTGTAACTCTAGACAGCCTTCCATTTACAATCAAGTTTATCGTGTTATAGAATGCTTAGCATCTGTTGCTTTATATCCTACGAAGTACCCGTACATGCTCTTAGCACGGTGATCCATCTTAGTTGCAGCCATCATCTTTAAGATTAATGTCTCCATCGCGATGTTAATCTAAGTTGTTGCTTGTTGCTTATTTTAGAACTTGTCAGGTTGATGTTAAGAATATGGTTGATTTCCCTCGACTAATAAGAAAAAAGAATACATGAAATATTATCACTGCTGTCAATATGGGATGCAACCGGTTCGACATAGTCTAGTTTTATTTTGGAACAAGCGTTTTGGGTCACATTTTTGTAACGCTTTTTTTTGCTATCAGCATTTGATCCAATTCTTTCGTCCGATGCTATGCCAAACTAACACGCAACTATTGACTTGCATTGAAAGCACGAAAGTAATTCAGTATCTACGCACAGACTGTTTATATTCATCTAGCTATCAATCGGCAATAAAACAAAGCCATTGTTGGCGAAACCAGTGTCAACGCAACATTGCCCAAGCACTCGCGCGCACTTTACGAAATACTCACTTACTAGCCGTCACGTTTGCAAGTTGACATTTTGAGACTGCAATCCTTTCACTGCTCAGACGTAATAATCTATTTTAAGAAAGCAGAACTAGCCGGTACATGAGACATGTATAATTTTTGCCCAACAGGGACGCGACCAAAATGCACGTAATATTTTAGTCTGGACCTCTAGACTGATTTATTATCTTTGTTGCGCCATGCATTGTCATTGACTAAGTAGGAATGTTGAAAATCTAATATGGCGGATAGCGGATCTATGGTTTCAAATGCATCGCTTATCGTATTTGTATGACAATGTGTGCCTATGCAGGCTTTGATTTAGAAATCAGAGGATAGGATTTCAGATTTTAAAGTCCTTTTTACACTATTAAAAATTATTTCTATTTGACGAAACAGATTTTATTTATTCTGACCCCAGCTGCTTCATCAACATCTTCCAACGCCACATTAAAACGATTATTTCCTATTTATCTTTCCAGACAATTAAATTCGAGCGATAGGTATGTATTCAGTTGTTCTTTCAGAGTGACGATAAAATAAATGTAACTGTATCGTTTGCCGTCAGTTTGATGTCATTGTTTTTTACCAGTCATTTTACGATTTTTGTGACGATCTTTAGTTAACATTGTCGATAACGTTCACCGTGTTTATTTGTTCGTGTAGTACTCAAATATATAGTATGGGTTTTTATGTACATACCTACACATTTATAATAACTCACGGTATCCTAGTTTGTCTCACATTTTTAAGTGGTGTCTTCTGTCACTAAACTTCCATTGTTATGCACATTACATTAGATAATTATGTAAATTGTTTTAGAAACGTTTTCCCAAGAACGCGATGAAAACAGTTTTGATGAAATATTGAATGCTCCGTTAATCTTGTAATACGTGTAGATAATCATTAATGATACTGAGTTTTTCTCTGTTCAAGATACTGATCGTGGAGTAGTAGCTTCTGCCTCGACATACTTTAGTTAATTACCCGCTTGTGCATTAGTATCATGTTACACGATGTTGCAATATAACAACGCAACAATATATCAATTTACTTCATGTTATTGTTACTCATTGTTTAGGGAACCTCTGAACAATTGTCAGTAGCTGTCTCGACGACTTCTTATTTCTGTTCAAGTTAATATTGAATTTTGCTTAAACTTATTTTAATAAATAAGAAAATAAATATCTGCAGACGCTTGACAAAAAGACCAAACAGATCAAATATGGTATAATTTGATTTAATATAACCTAACATGGAACAAACCACTGTCAAATTGAGCGAGGTCACTGTCGAAACTGACAACTAAAAAAAGAAAAATTTGTATTTCTGTTTTTACGTATTTATCTTCAGCGCTTATTACACACTAACGTTAAATAAGACTTATTTGGTGGATATATCAATTCCTACACACATATTGATTCATTTATGTATTACGTTCCAAGAACCATGTTGGCTGTGATATATTCTCAATGTTAGAATGTAGCTCAATATTATGCAACTGTATTTGGTTTTACCAGCCAGCATAGCAAATATTGAAATAATAATATACTTTTAGACCAAAGAGTATTGACCGTGAAAAATGATATGATTGAAGCAATTTTCACTCGCACTCACTGTGACGCACAGTTACTATAATATTGTACTGTTCTGCTGACTACTCTTTTATGTGGGTTTAATTGTGTGATAAATGGTGCACTGCCATTGCGCAGCTGTATAGAAATACATTATATTGCAATCAATAAAATTGTTTGAGATCTTTATTCTATTGCAATGGAACGATCATGATAAAAATACTGTAGAGAAATTGTTTGATCAATTAATAATTTCTAAAGCAGCTGATAAATTACTATTGCTTAGAAATAACTATAAAGTAGGTAGGAGATAATACACATATCTATAATAATCTAGCTAGGTCAACATAATATTAAAGAAAATGTCAAATGTATAGTCGCCAAGATAATTATATTTCTTACCCACGTCGTTGTGCAAATAAGTAGTAACAAAATCAAATTTTCAAATCCACATTTGGTTCATCTACCTCACTTATAAGGTTTACATTACATGACTCACTCAAGAAAACCTCGCAAAACTTGACCAGCAACCTTTTAGCGTTCACTTTCAACCGAATAACTTGTTGAATTAATTTAGTATGCACACAACTAGGCGGAAATAAATTGACTACATGATTGGTAAAATTACATAAGCACACAATTCAACTATAATTATAAAAATATTCGGAAGTAAACCACCAGTTTCGTAAATGTAAGATTTGTCTTACAAGAATCTTGGCATTGTGAAAAATATAGATAGCAAAAAACTAAGAAACAGCATAATAGTTTTTAAGAAACAAGTTACACACCATAATAACATTGAAACCATACTTGTTTATTTTATAGCGTACAAATTCCATAATACGCCATCGGCCGAACACTTTCTCCTCTCAAACGTAACAGAAAGCCTACTTTTTCTGGTGACATAATCTGTGGTCCAGTTTTTAACGGTTCTGCTCCTTTTTTTAACAGCGTGCCGATCTTCAAAGACTTGCCTGAAGACACACTGATCAAGATCTCTGATGTACTGGAAGAGACTCACTACCAGAATGGCGATTACATCATTAGGCAGGGTGCCCGTGGTGACACGTTCTTCATCATTTCTAAAGGACAAGTAAGTGTGTTCTTCATTTCGTTTTATTACTACATTAGTGACTCGTTCCCGGCTTAACTCGGGCTGTACTAAATATAAGTTGACTTGTAGTAGTTCCTTTTACAATAAATATCTGTTCTATGGAGGCAATCGCTTCAAATCCATCAAGTAGCTCCAAAGCGTTATCCGGATAGGCGGATACATAGATAGGCGTGGCCGAGTAACTACGTTCACACCAATATTGGAGTTTATTTAATTCTGTTATCCCGGAACTTCGATTATCCAATTAATATTTTGATGTTTCGGATTAGCACAATATTTTATATTGCGTTATTGCAATTGACATAACTGCTCTACAGTTAGTTAGAGAATTTCATAGAATTTTCTTATTAAGTAACTAATCATTAATACATAGTTATGTTTATAACAAATGCAACTTGAAGGAAACTAGAATAATCTTGTGTGAATGTTAATTAGAATAATTATAATCATTTATAATCAAGAATTAATTTAGCAGACGCATTATCATTTGTCGTTACATGTGTTTATAAATAGTCACGATTAGTCATAGTTATAACATCGACGAATAATACAGATTTTACTACAACTACACTACCAAAAATAGACTTAAGGAAATTATGACGCTATTACTTAAATTGTCTTCTTAAATTGTCGTCTTAAATTGTCGTCTTCAGGTATTGACGTGTTAACGACTTTCTAATTCGATTTTTATCATCATACCCATAGACTTATAAAAATACCACAGAAGGAACATTAGTCCGACAGTCACTTTGTCATCTACTAATATATTTTCGAGTAAGTGGGTATTTGTCATGTTGTAGTCATTTATTACGATGACATGGAAAGAAATCTGTTCCATACATAAAATGAAGATGTCCACTAAGCTTGAAAATTTCACTTTCGTTGTTTGGACCAACTTTCGAGTGTCTGCCCGGAGCGACGTGACTTTTTTTACCTTTGACCACGCCTCCGTGTTTTGTAAACATATCCGTCTTCGGCACTACGTAATTCGATTATCTGTAATGATCGTTTCGCTTTCAAAATATTACTTCTGATGACATAACACTGGTTTAATTTATAATATTATTATGTTTGTGTACCTTGATCTTTGTTAGTCATATTTTTCTTTCTTTCTTGGTTTACATAAAAAACATAACTGTTTATTAAGCACATATAATAAAAACACATACCTACTGTCAATAGAAGCCATGTTTGATATCGCGTTTTCGTCAGTAGTGTCATCGTCAACAGATTTTTTGCACGTTGAACCAAAAATGGAATCTTACAATAAATTTGTCGCTGTTATATTATGTGGAACACTACCTAATGATTTTCATTTAGAGACTTGTTTGTAAAAGGCAAAGTTTCGAAAGTCATAATAATATTTCCTTTATGTTGTCATGACACTAAATTGTATAAACTTCGTGCAGTCGACACGGTGACTGTGCAAGAGGTTCACCTTGGCATTTAGCATTACGTCTCTGCAAACACTGATTGTTATTTCTGACCGGCGCAAATGCAATTGATTTCATACATTATCTATATCTTTTCTCAGAGAATTGAAGATATTGGATACAGTGCAAACAAACAAACATGGGTTATTCAGAGATGTAGCTGTAGCACTAGCGACTGTTAATAATGAAAGTATAAATGCAAAGAAAAATGCAAAATTTTAAAAAGGTTCATGTAAAAGCGAACGGTTAACCGGAACAGGAGCCTAATTATGAAATCAGGAATACTAAGTTTACCAAGTAACGTATAAAAGCTGCCTGAATTAGATTGTAATCGGCATGTAATGTTGTTTTAATCTATAAAGGACTAATCATTGCAATCGCAACATTGGACATTAAACAATCACCAGTGTGACTCAAATTTTATATAACACGGAGGTGGTAAAGGCCAAAAGTCCGGCTATTGTGGCAGTGTGGCCCCAAGGTCAGCGCACTGTGGACAAGCGAGAGGATTGTATGGCATTTTGAGGCCAGATTTTTGAACGCTTTGTGGGAAATATTTGGGCACTCCGAACTTATTGTTTGGATAATCTTGGTCTTTGTTTCTGTACATGGTAACGAGTACCGGATTATTTAAATTTTAAATATTACTTTGTAGATATTTGTTAGGAAGGTACCTACATTCATTTTACATCCCACTTGAAGAGAGAAAGTTATTTCCATAAACGTGTAGTGAGTGCAAATACATACATGTATTGCCTCGTGCAAATGTACCTAGTTAATAACTCTTTCCGTTTCTGTGCATACGTTTATTTACATTAAAAAATTGTAGCTAATGAAGCAATTTACCGCAACTCAATTAACAAATATTTCTAGATAAACTGTGAATACCTACACTTGATTGCGGAACCACTCTATTAGTTGTCTATGGAACTCGTTTAGATTTTTGTTGTCTAGTTTTTTAAGATATACATAAATAAAACGAATTACTGTTGATGACAATATTGAATGACAATATTATGTGAAAGATGCTTCTACATATATATTCGCAGATAAATACACCGTTATAGTTCTTGTAAAATTGTGTTCTATACTTAAAACCAAACAGAATAATTTTACAAGGAAAAAAAAACCAGTAAAATTTTCTATTTATCGAACAAAAAATATTTTTGTGACAACGCGGCGTTGCAAATCCGCAAGGTTGTCTCAACATTGAGAGCATTGTTCTAGAATCTGCGAAATACCAAAGTTAACAATAAAGTTGTAAGAATGAAATAATGTTCTTATTCTTCTTAAACTTTGATGGTTTCATTATTACAACCGATCTGTTCCCAATTTTTCAAGTAATCTTGTTTGGTAACCTGTTGAATATTCACATATTCAATAGATTCTTACAACTTGGTAACTTAGTCGAGTGAAAGAGTTACATTACGTGATTAAAGTACCTACCTATGTCTGTACCATTATGCAAATTATTTTATTTAGAACAAACATTACGGATCGGCGATTATTTGTGTTTCTAAAGCATTAAATACCGGTTAGTTAGATAAACATTAAAGCAATTGAACGTAAACACTGATTAGGTCAACTTAAATTAACATGTATGATGGCATAAATAATTGTAAAACGCGAGCAAAGGATTTCTACTACTAAGGACTTAAGGAGTATATTCTTCAACTTTCTAAATTGGTATACGTTTGAATGAACCTGCGAACATAAAATTTGACAGTGATAATAACTTATGTCTTGCGTGCTTTGATACCTGCACTGCATTTTGCTGGAGGCTAGTACTAATAATTTTGAACTGGAAGTTAAATTCTGAGGTGACATTAAAATGCCAAGAACAATAAGAATTAAATTGAATACCACCCAGTTATGATTGTTTCAAACCAAAAGATTGAATGACCACAGGCCATTCGTTACACCAAATGATTAGATATATCAGTTGTTACTCTTCTAAGAAATAAACGCTTATAATGCGACCACCTCTTAAACCAGTGAGGTGTGACAACAGTTCCCGTTTTGTTGATCTTGTAAAATTATCCGGATGACTTCATCGTCGTCGCCTGTTAATCAAAGTTACATTATCTCTTCTATTTCCGTTGTTATCTCATCAATGTTTGTATGCTTTTTAGTTTTTACACTCTTTTTACAAATTTCGTTCTAATTTGATGTAACTGGGTCGTAAAACAGTTTCCGGTGTACATAGATGGAAGTATATAGATAGGGCAGTGTTTACACTCCTGTCTTTCGGCAAACAGTTTATAGGATCTTGTACTGTTACCATGTGCACGGTAAAGATAATATAACAATAAGTAGAAATAGCTGTTCCTAAAATAGAACGGTCTATATTTAAGTTTTTAATTCGTCGTGAGGTGTGAACGTTTCGGCTATTACTGTTTTGATGCATCATTGAACATTAACCATGTTTCGCTCTATTGTAAACTAGCTTAGTTCCTGTTTTATTTTATGATTTATGTTCTATTATCTGTATGAACAGTTAGATAAATTATTTAGTTTTTCGATACAGCCTGATTCCACATTGTTTATAACTGTTGGTTGATCAAATTTTTACTGACTTAGCTTGGCAGAGAAACATAAAGAATTTATCGTTTGCCTTATCAGTAGCAGAGGCTAATTACTAATTTACATAGCGGAACCGGTAATTACATGATCGTGACTAAATTATGATGTCTGAACATAAATGCCCGTTAGCCCTGCGTGCCTTACTTCATGTCCATACGGACCGGAGTTTAATGACAACTTTCGATGTTGTCTAAACGTCCGTTTCACGTTTTTATAATAACGGTAATAAGCTCAACTAACCTGTTATTATGTTCAGCATCCACGTTATTACAAAAACGTCAGGCAATTTTGACGTCAAACTAATTATGCGATTTTTCAACAATAGGAAGATTAAGAAATTACAGACTGGACTACTTATATTTTTTAAATGCTGAATGATGCTTGTCATGATTATTTCTTTTTCAGGTGAAAGTAACTCAGAAACCCCCAAACAGTAACGATGAGAAGTTTATAAGAACTCTCACGAAAGGCGATTTCTTCGGCGAGAAGGCATTACAAGGGTAAGCTTTACTTGATAATTAGAATTTATGCACGTTTCATTGTAAATACTTGACAATAAGTTATTATAGTGCTGGGTGGATGTGTGTGCTAACGATGAATGTATGATTGTTTAACATGAAGTTATTTCTATTGAAGACAATGTTATTGACCGTCATTGTCATTGTTGTAGTGTTTAGCCACGAATCATGACTTTTAAACAGACATTTATGTCTTGTAGGACAACCTTTTATTTCTTCTTTTTAGATACGCGACAGTTATTGCAACATTGTTTTCTGTAATTCCAGGGACGATCTTCGAACGGCCAACATTATCTGCGACTCGCCAGAGGGCACGACTTGCCTCGTCATCGACCGGGAGACCTTCAACCAACTCATTTCGGCTCTCGACGAGATCCGTACTAAGTACAAGGATGAAGGAGACAGCAGACAGCGGTAAGTTAACACTTTTACCTTCATTTGTTCGTTCGTGATCTAAATCTTCCTCTGCTAGTTTGATCTTCGTCATCCTTTTAAATGAGTCATTGTTATAATTAGTAAAATTCACATGATACATGTCATATCCTGTTTGTTACAATGTTAGTTCTAGTCCGTTCTCATACAAATTGTTACAGTCGGCTTAAGTAATTTTTATATAACATATTTACAATCTGAGCTATTCTTAAGATTCAGTCAATATTACAGTAAATTTATTTGTAGATAAATAATAAAATTAAGAAGTCATTAATGCCTGGGAGCCATTAATTCTTCCTATGTCAAGTTCACACCGATCAGAAACTGAGCCGACTACGATAACATCACAAAATATTCCACACAGATGCAGCATAAACCATTGTGTGACTATTAATCTTTTTTTTACTCTCGAACAATAGGTACTTACTGGAATATAACTAGAAATGATAACGATTTGTATCTTGATTTCACTGTCGATAATCATATTTATTTTTTGTTTGATGCAAACAATACGGATTTTGAAAGAACGGTGGTAAGTTATAAAAATTTTGAAGTAATTCTAAAACTTTCTACTCATCAATGTCGAATTTAATTAAAGAGTGGGAGCAAATCGGTTATTAACTTTCCTCTTTGACGTAGAAAATGTGTCTACCACGGCATTGAGCGATAACAATTACGTTTCCCGCGTTTTTGTTGCACAGATTGTGAGGTGCGAATGAAAACAATAGGCGCGAGCACATCTGGATGACTTAGTAATGGAATCGCTGTAAAAACAAAAGATATATCAATTAACTCTAGAGGAAAGTTATTGTGTTGATGAACTGACATTTTGGGGCCAATACTTTGTAGTTTGTTATGACAAATCGTTTCTGTCTCCTTTTCACACAGATGGCAGTTAGGTACGTGTCATATCAACACGTTTTTATGTTGACATAATGGGTATCAATAAGGCTCCTGGTTTACTGGTTTTTATTACGTCTCTTGTATCAAAAATGTATCTTTTTGCTATGACAACTGTGAGTGAGGAAGTAGCTAGTAGTCCATTTTAAAAGCAATCAAAGTTATTCAAAACTGTATGTTTTGTACTTATTCAATTTCGATTATACCTATTGTCAACTTAGATATTGTCGTGTTATTGTTGGGCCAAGACCACCTCCTGTGGACATTCTTTACCGCGCATTGTTCGAATCCATTCATTATCAAAAGCTCCAAATTTGTTCCGCAGCCGTTAAAAATAAGAGTTCGAGGTCAGATTTCTAATAAACCATCTACTTTTCCAGATTAAACGAGGAATTCGCCAATTTGCGTCTCTCAGACCTCCGCATCATCGCGACCCTGGGTATCGGAGGCTTTGGCAGAGTGGAACTGGTCCAGATCCAGAGCGACTCAAGCAGGAGCTTTGCCTTGAAGCAGATGAAGAAAGCCCAGATCGTTGAAACCAGGCAGCAGCAGCATATCATGTCAGAAAAGGAGATTATGTCCGAGATGAACTGCGAGTTCATTGTCAAGTTGTATAAGACGTTCAAGGACCGTAAATACTTGTACATGCTGATGGAAACTTGCCTGGGAGGAGAGTTGTGGACTATTTTAAGAGATAGAGGTAATCAAATAAAATAAAACTTGTAAAAGATCTTTTAAAGTAATAAACATTTCCGAACAGCCGGGCTATAATATTGGTTTGATTTCAGGCCAATTCGACGATGCCACAACGAGATTCTACACGGCTTGTGTGGTTGAAGCCTTTCATTACCTTCATTCGCGGAATATTATTTACAGGTAAGACCTTATCTATGAAAAACAAGTTATTCCTTATTACAAAGAAAAACTGAGACATCTTTGTTATACATGAATGTTCAGCAATTTCGTTGTACATCTAAAATCATTTTCTTTTATTTTATTTCCAGGGATCTCAAACCTGAGAATTTACTATTAGATGGTAAAGGCTACGTGAAACTAGTTGACTTCGGTTTCTCTAAGAAGCTGCAAGCTAGCCGTAAGACCTGGACCTTCTGCGGCACGCCAGAGTATGTGGCTCCTGAAGTTATCATGAACCGAGGTCATGATATAAGCGCAGACTATTGGTCATTAGGTGAGATATTTTGTTATATTCTTGTAAATATCGATTGCACGATTTAAATGATTTTGTTTTTACCTATAATTTAATACATTCTATAACTATTTAACTTTGCACTTTAGACGAACTGGTGCTGCCGAATTAAATTTTTCATTGATTATTCTTACATTTAGTTTGTTGTAAGAATCCGTTACCCCATAACCTATTGCTTCAACGTTTCCTTTAATTACACTATCATCATAAAATACTCAAATCCGTTTCAAATTGTTAATTTTACCATCATCTTTACTTACTTCGTTGCTAACATCAACATATTATTTATTTTTCCAGGAGTTCTTATGTTTGAGTTGCTGACCGGCTCTCCGCCTTTCACTGGGACCGATCCTATGAAAACCTACAACAAGATTCTCAAGGGTATCGATGCCGTGGAGTTCCCTCGCTGCATCACCAGGAATGCCGCTAACCTCATCAAGAAGCTGTGCAGAGATAACCCTGCTGAGCGACTTGGCTACCAACGAGGTGGCATCACGGAGATACAGAAACACAAGTAACTTTGAATCTTAAGTCTAACTAGATCAATGAGAAATATAATAGAGAAGAAAAAAAAATTAAGAGAAGAAAAAGTAATAGAGTTAGTACTGAGAAACTTCAACAACTACGCAGTAAATTTAAAAAAAGGGAATAAAATATGGCCTTAAAAATGTGATATGTGTGGCTGATGATGATTTTTTTTTTTTTTAACTACCAATTATTTATCTTTTCTATGCACTTTTCAGGTGGTTCGACGGATTCAACTGGGAGGGCCTGGCACAACGTTCTCTGGAACCTCCTATCACCCCTGTAGTGAAGTCTCCAGTCGACACTCACAACTTCGACCAATATCCTCCCGATGGCGACGAACCACCACCAGATGACCTCTCCGGATGGGACAATAACTTCTAAATTAGTCGAGTTAACGAATACAGGAGAAAACCTTACTAGTATGAGGACGTGTGTAAGTGTGTAACAAACAGCAGAATTATCTGTAAAGAATCCAAAATAGATTTAACTCCATTTGTAATGATTGCCTCGACGCCTCGACTACAGTAACTTTTACGCACGCGAACCTTTATTTTCATATAGGTTTCAGTATATGCGTAAATATTATTTTACTTAGGGCTGATTTTTCAAGCATCTGATAACTATATCCGAGGAATAATTTTGAAATTTTTACAGTTGTTTCATAAAGAAACTGTCGTACGTCAGTTTTATTCCTCGAATAAAAGTTAACTGGCGATGAAAAAATCAGCCCTTAATATTAAAAAGAATAGATAATATGGCGTTTCCATCATGCTAGTATATTGTGACAAGTAAACTGTTTTCTCATTTCGCCACGTTATTTCCACCACAGTTGAAAGTTAATAATGCCATTAATTATTTAGTTGTTAGCTCTTGCCAGTTGCTCGTCAACTGATAGTGATTTTCGGAGTCGATAAATATGAAACTCATTGTAAAAATGATTTCGTTATCAAAATTAGTTAAACTATTTTTATGAACGCTCTGAATAGCACTATGAATTGTAAATAGCGTAAATTATAATCTATTTGAAATTCTCAACTACTACGTTTATTATTATTCTATTTTTAGTACATCGTTGCTTATTAATTCATTTCAATAGTAGTGCAATATCAAGTTTTGGGTCTATCACTTTTGTACTTATTTTTGCCTATGTACGTATATATTACAAATGGTATAAGTTTTATTCGTGTGTTGAATAGTGCAGAAATGTTAGAAAATCTCGGAACATTTATAAGAAATAAATAGTTATAATAAAGCCGAGAATTTCTGCTAAAACAATATGCAATTTATTGACATAATCATGATTATCACTTTGGACGGTCGTAAGATTTTTTTCAAGCAAAGCGCGATTCTAATTCGATCTTCTATTGTGAAATATCTCCTATATAACCCTTTATACTAAGAAAAGGTTGAATCTATATTAATTTATGTTGACTACATGTTGTGCCAATCTTGCTGGTCTCCTTTATATAAGTCATACGAATATCTTTTCTTTAGTATTACCATTATTTTAGTATACGTCAGGGTGACCGGAATGCCAAAATATTGTGTTACCAGATTAATTTCGACGATTATTTTCTGTTTTTTTTTTTTGGTTTGGATATTTAATCATCTTCAGTTTTAATATAAACAAACACTAAAATATGCTAATTTATCCATTATAATTCGTGAAAGTTGCTTATCGTGTCTTAATTTTTGGTGATCATCTTGAAATAGGTTAGGTACAATATTTTCGGGATGATTGCAATCCGGTTTGCGGCGGACTACAGTAATATTCAAATACTATTTGCTTTTATGTTGTTTTAATATCACCAGCTTTTGTAAGAAACGGGGCACTTAATAATAAGCTCGGCAGCATTTTAGAAAATAAATCTGTAGGATTAATGAACAAATTCAAAATTTAATATCGTAATCATTTTGGTTCTCAGAGTAGTTACATAAATAAGTGACATTTATAAGTAAACCGAAATATAATAATATGTAAATTTTACTATTTGTATTTTATTTATTAAGTGTAATTGTAAAAATAAATGTATTCAAGAGTCCACTAATAGTTACTTTAGTATGTTTAGTTTGTCATGTACTAAACGTTACGGCTTAATCGGTAGCTTTCTCTAAACATGACATAATTTAAGACTTATCATATAATTCATTTATAATAGTCAATTTAATTTTAAGTCTTCCATTTAAAGACGTATAAACGTCATTGTAAATATTCTATTAGTAAAATTAAAAGTAAATATTCAACTGTTTAAGTATGAATAACATTTTAAAGTTTGGGTGATGCAATTGAAGCTATGTAATTAAAATAATATTTTTTTAAATTGTTATGATAAGAATGCTTATTTTTGTAATCCTTATGATTAAAACATTTAATTAAATAGATATTTAATAGATTTTTTGAAACTGTAAAAATACATTATTTCAACAGAAGAACTCCTGTTTTATTGAGCACTCGATATCGTTTAGAAATTAACGGAAATAAATCATTAATAATGTCTACTAGGACTGCCTAATGATCATAAGGACGAGTGGGGATATCAAGATAGAGTGAAAACAATAAAACAGAAAACGAATGCAGCATATTAATGTGAGACGACACGAATTTACATTACATATCTAACATCGTACCTATGGGTTAGGCAGAGGTGTAATAGTACGCCAATGAAGGAACGAACTTCTTTCTACTTCTTCGGAAAGCCAACAAAGTAACACAAATCACTGATCTGCTTCGCGACCTACAGAATCATATTTTGGAACAGTATAAGGCTAATAAGAGGACAGGAATAGGACTGGCCTTAACTTCTTATTGAAGTGTCAATCTCAGGACATTCCTTGCTGAGACATGATGCAAGATTGTATAATCAGCCTGAGAATGTTACTACTGCTGGGACGCATGCTGGGACGCAGACCTCCTTTTTCTGTGCAGAGGGAGCGGGCCAATCCAACACACGGGCCTAGTGCGTAACATGTC
This sequence comes from Gortyna flavago, assembly GCA_963669345.1. Lineage (NCBI taxonomy): Eukaryota > Metazoa > Arthropoda > Insecta > Lepidoptera > Noctuidae > Gortyna > Gortyna flavago. The sequence continues at coordinate 7,868,274 of OY770144.1, forward strand.
TTCGAAGTTTTGGTTCTAGGAGATGCCGGTTTCCTCACGATATTTTCCTTCACCGTTTTGAGCTCTCAAAACGATAAAAATAAAACTTGAAAAAAAAATGATCAAAAAATTAACACAAAGAGCCTGCTTGGGTTCGAAAAGTTCATTTTTATCGCATAGCTTTAACGTTACTTTGTTGCAAAGATATTTGTACCTAAGAATTTACACACGTCTCCAGATAGGTACCACTCTGAGATAGTTCCAATCTCTGAATCTGCGATTAATTGAATCAGATAGGAGCAGGCTGGACTTAACATTAAACTGCTTGAAATAATTTTATACTGCGAACAGAATTCGAGATTGCATTTGGCATTTCCAAGTTGACTCCTGCATTTTCTGTTAGGGTGTGGTGTAAGTTAGTGGAATTTATGCCATGAGGTTTTGTCGACCTATAGAGGGTCGGGTTAAGGAATGTGTTACCGACAAGATTTCCATTGTTGGTCGAATTCTTAAGTCCCCGCAAAAGCCCTTTGAAGATTTGAAGGCAATTTTTGCACACGCTCCTATGTTATTCTTCATCAAGCTCAAATATTAACGTTTCTCATGCTGGTAAGAATGTGAGTCAAATAAGTAGGTTTTTGTGAATAAAGAGGTCACCTTAGTACTTTGCTAAGAGTAAGGATCGAGAGTTTGAGTTCAAAACGTGTGGCAGGTACAAGAGACCCTTGGGTGGTGACGTCACACTTTAGAAAATTTGATGACACACATGAAGGGAGCTTATATCAAGAATTATACACATAAGCTTACGCCTTCTGCCCATATGTGTAGGCAGAAACTACAGAACGCCACCTGTTACGATTCTTAACCTTTTAACCGCCCGACTTCATATGAGACGTGCCCCCAGCGCCCGAAAAAAAAAACTAAAAAAATACCTGATAGAATACAGCGTAATTGCCTAAATAAAAAAGCAGATTAAACGAGCTGTGGTATTTTGTCGTAAATATACGACCCTGGCCAAATGGACACGAAAATATTTGTCGGATTAATCCGGCGTAAGCGGTTAAAAGGTTAAATACTGCTTTTGCTTCGTTTACGTTCATACATCTGGGAGGCCGGGAGAGGACACCCTATACAGAAGGGTATATTATAGTAAGTTTTGGTGTCGTTCTTCAGAAAGGTCAGATTTGTAGTACCTACGCACGGCGACACATCAAGCTATACTATTCCAGTTGTAGTTGACCTCATATTGTATAGATTTTCCATGCAATCAGAAGTCAGCTTATACTGCTTATGATAGCTGGATGTGTACCCGTGCGTACCAAGGATTATATTTTATAAAAAATGGGTTTTGGGATGCCTTGTGGGATGCATTCCCACAGGCAACAAATATAAGTTTCACAAAATCTAATAAGTCTGTACGTTGCGTCATGCGCCAATTGCATCCCAATCCGGAATTCCGCAGCGAGGGGCCGCTATCTGCAAGTTGTCCTGCCCTGTCCTGTCCGCAACTGCGGCGCAATAAAGTTGTGGCCGGCACACTTTTGAACGGACATAGGGGTTCCATAAATAGCTTGCAGGCTCAACTATTTTATACAAATGTAATTAGGATCAAAGTGCTTTGTAGGTTAAAGGTAAATGGTAGTTTTGAAAGTTTCAGTTGTTGACTCTCGTTAACTGAGTTGGAATACTTGGAATTAGTAGTTTGTTTGAGTGTAAAATACTGAATAAGTACCTACTGTCTGTTTTATGAAAATCAGGGTCAAATTAAATTAGTTGGCAAAACTCCGCAGACGTGGGTAAGTAGGTATAGATATCTAAACATGATGAAACGAAAAAAAAAATATGATTCGGATTTTTTTTGTGGCATCTGCTGCTTTTAGTGTAATTAGTATGAGTTTAGAAAATCAGTTTTTCTTTGTTTAATCGTGTTTAGGTATTGAAACCCATCATGTAAGTGTATAGCTATGGGAAACTAACAAAAAAAAAAAAAAAACGATTTTCCAAACTCCGTTAGTACAAAAACTGCAGTCGTAGACCCCAAAAAAAATCATCAAATCATATTTTTTTTCGTTGAATCATGTTTAGATATTGAAACCTATCATGTCTGGAAAGTATAGCTAGCTAATTTAATTTGACCCTGTAGTTTGGATCTAACAAAGAAATCTTTAGGCACTTTAGGTAATATTAATAACTGAACAGACAGCTGTGCTGCTGGGGAGTTTGTTGCGCCACTTCTTCTTCCAAACTACTTCCCAGCTGCACTAAGAAGGGTTCGTTGTCACTAGTACCATTAACAGTTCCATGGTGGAACTACTGACTGTTTTTTTTAATCACTAGTTCCATTTTAAAAGAATCTGAAAATAATGGAACTAATGTTGAATTTGTTATCACTAGTTCCATTTCTAGAAGAATATGAAAATAATGGAACTAATGTTGAATTTGCAGATATCACTAGTTCCACATTATTATTTTAGGCACTTGTGAAATTTGTAACACGTTGACTGCCAACGCGGTCACCGGTGACCGCGAACAACAGATTTTCTATTGTGTCTGTTGCTTGGCAGTCAACGTATTAAGTAAGGGTGATAAAAACACTGGAGTGGTGAAGGGCCGGCGTTTTGGGGAACTGTCTTATGTAATTATGACGGTCAAAAAGTGCTGATTCTCAGCCTAGTTTGAATAAATGGCTTTTGATTTTGATTGATTATAAACGTTATTAATATTACTGGTTGATCGACTTAGCTTTGTAAACTTTTACCAAGTAAGTTTGACCTTATCGCTACCTACCACTTAATTCTATGAAAATCACTATAGTTTCATTACAAAACGCTATTAACAGTTGCTAATTGCAACCCACCGCACAATGGTTGTCTGTTAGCAACCGTGTAGCGAGGAAGCAACGCATTTTCGCGCGTTGATCACTCCATTCCTGTGGTTAATAGGATAATGTGGTTCCGCAGTGCAGGGGCCCGACCCTCGGGTATTGGCAATTCAATACGAATGATTGAGTGTATTGAAAAATAAACAGAAAATCGTGGTACTAGAATGTGAATTAAAGAGGGTTTAGTTCAAATTGCTTTCTTTATTTTTCAGGCACGTTGCAGTAGCTGGTGCAGTAAACACGGATAAGTAAACATAATATAAGACCTATATTTTTCGAAGGAATAGGAGAAATATTGTATGTTCAGTACCTACATCAACATTTCGCCAGGTGGCAGTACCTACATTGCTAAATATTTTGGCAACTATAGAATAGGTTTTAAACTAAGACTCTTCTTATTCTGATAATAAAATTTTGAATTTTTGACAGTTTTCCCATACTACAACTGTCAGACGTAAATTTTATTCTACGAATAAAAGATATGTGACTAGTAAAACCAGACCTAAGTAGTGCGTGGCTGGTTGATCATGTAGTTGAAGTTACAAGCCATTGCGTTTGAGACAAATCTACGGAATCTAGAGTCCCGTGTTTTCTAGTACTGATGTGGTTCTCATCAATTTTGGCAGAGACGTAGCAACTGCCGTATCAGCCTTATAAATAAATGATACGGGGGCCCCGGACTATAAGGTAAGCCCGGTAGGCCCCTGAACGAAAATTTGTAAAATATTATCCACAACCTCAAACTCTTATTGATAAATAAAAGGTCCGAAATTCTTGAAAATATGAAAATAACTTAATTTGTTTATGACTTACAAAGGATTCAAGCTATAAGCACGGTCTAATTCTCCAGATCTTGCATTCTCTTAATAAAATCACATTAACAGCTATCCAAGACCTATCCAAGTCAGGATTCTCCAGTTTTCTAGCTCGCTTCGCTCGCTCCCTTGCATACATTCTCAACATTTTACTCCATTCATCCGCAAACACATCACATTCAGGGTTGCCAGTCAGAAGCGTATTTAGCATTTTTAAAGTACAATGATCTGGTCATGAGGCTTCCATTACACGCACGTTCTGAAGACCAGCTTGGTCGGGTCGTACAAAAATCTTTTATAAAAGTTTTAGTTTAATGATGTACTAGTATTAGCTGACATTTTGTCGGGTTTGAAATTATAGCACACAGCAAAAAACGGTACTTTTAATAGCCGCTAAGATTTACAGAGAATGTCAAGACTATATGGTTATTTTCTAAGTTAGTTTTACAAGAGCTTTTACTTTAATTAATCGTCCAAGCTTCTCTGTAAGGATAATGTCATTTAACCGTTTATGGCCTAAAGTTTCCATTTAGTTTGTCTAAGCGTCATGTATTATCGTTTCTAACTTCTAAAGTAATAAAACTTTTCCTATTACTTAAGGAATTGTTAAGTAAAGTCGATACGTGTCCTAGGCCAAATTGAGCTTACTACTTGAGAAAACTAGTTAATAGTGGTCATACTTAATACTAAAATTTTCATGATTAATTATTGTCTAGTTCATCGGGGTCGCCTTTTACTGACATAACAGCCATCTGCAAAACAGTGCAGTGCAGTCTGTAAACTCTTCACCGTCACCTCTTCACCGTAAACGCGTCACCTAAGTTTTCAGAGAGAGATTTTTACAGATTAGACGAAATAGAGGAGAAACGAGTTGGAGATATGGAGGTCGTATTTTAAAAGATTCGTAAGTTCAGTACCTACTAATTTACTGTTCTGATAATACTTAATCAATTTCGTATTCAGAAGAAGAAGAAGCCTTGAGTTTATGTTTTTATGTGTAAATCACTTTTTCAGGCTATCGCGTTGTTTTGGGAAAATGTCATTGCAACGGAGACACCTTATATTTTAGTCTTACCATCACTTCTCAAAGCTTTATAACAAACTTCATGTACCGTACCTCCTTTTCTTTCTGATAGTATTATGTCCCACTTTCTTCACAAAACAAGATTGAAATAGCTCGGTCAACTTTCCTGTGGGTAGTAATTAACGCAGGCCTACGTAATTGGGAGAGAACAAGGGACCATTGTTTACGTAAACGAAGCAACCGCTGAATTACTTTTCTTTTTTTCCTTGAGTTATACATATTATATACCTCAGAGGGTGTGATCCGTTTTCCTTTCATAAGTAGGTATAAGAACTCCAAAGCTGGCTTAGGAGGGGTAAATTTACTTACCTAAAGTACTAAACAATACAATTTATTTTAATGTAATTTATATACAATGTGGACCACAAACACAAGACAACATTAATTTGCACATTAGAATTTTGACGTGAAGCTCGAATGATTAATGACAAAAGTGATACTGATTTTTTGGTCCAAAATACATACCTCTTTAAATCGGAATTCCTATCTGTAACAAGAAAATTTTCTTGACTATCTATTATAGTGAAATACGATCAAGGACTTTTCCGACAGTCGGGGAAAAGTCCCTACAATCTGTTTAATATATTCTGTGCTTCCGCCATTACTACGTAGGTAAGCTTACCAATCCAACTGGGGTGGGTAAGCACATACTCGCATATCTGTGACGCCTTTGATTGGTGGAGGGTTAGCTCACTTAGCACGCTACATTCCATCGCGCTTAGGTGAATGTTGGGTAGGAAACTGTAGTTTCAGACGTTAAGACGGTGGTCTGTCAGTTTTCGAAGCGAACCTTCTTCTTAGTTGTCCTTGACCTGATGCATTCTTCATTCAAACAAAATTGAACGATTTTGGGTTCTAGTGAGGTAGAGATGGTTTTTCGAAAATACTCATTTACAATTACATTTAAAAAATATACCTACCTACAACGGTGAGTTATTTTTTATACTAATCAACATTTATGTTCCCACATGTTTATGTTTATGTTCTGCTGCGACACAAGCCTTGTTGTGATCTTCCACGCGAATTCGGGGCGGCTCGCTAGTACGAGTACCTTTTATAAATATAAGTTTATTGTTAGCCTTACTGTTTTTTACCTACGATGATACTACATCTCCAGGATGCTATGTCAATGGTCAGGGATGCCGTACAGCCTGTCCGTTGGCAGTTTAGATAATGATATAATAAGCACCACTCTTAGATACAAGAGATAAAAACCAGCATAACATGTAGAAAACGGGAACTAAAAGTGATAATAACCAATTTGCTGCAGCCAGTGATAATCGTGCAATTATTTTGTAATCATTGCAATTTCTACGAATATGGCGTTGTAGGTGGTACGTTGGTATGTTGCTATACATATTTAGCAGTACGTATACCTATACATACATAGTATTCGTTATGTAATATCGGAAATAACGATACAAGTCTTTGGAGTTAGAATGTAACGAATTTTTTTGTTTTTTAAGTAATGTTTTTAAATGATACCTATGTATATGGTATGCCTGGTTACCAAGAGTGAGAAGTAGGTAGGTACCTAAAAACCTAAACATAATTATGTTTTGTCAAAGGGACACCTCTGACGAATATAATCAACCCCAAGAGAAGCTTACAAGGGTCTGGTTTATTTTAACTTAAGTAAAGGTTTTTTTTGGGTTGAAATAAAAATTATAATGTGTTGTAACATTCCATTGTGAATGGTGGTAGCCATACTCAAAATTACTTGTAGGTACCGTACCTATTGGTAAAGGTACCATTTCAAATCAATTACGACACAGATGATTAATCATTTAAACAGGGTGTAAAAAGACCCATTACATAGCCATCAACTACGCATTCTGTACATTAAACTAAGTAACATTGCACGAAAATAATTGCTGGGAAACAACTTTTAATTTTGGTGTGAGGAACACCAGCAAAAAATTGTGCTTATGGGTGCATGCAACGGTATAGGGGTCGTGGGGGTATTTAAAGTTGTGTTGTTATTTGTTGTTGTTATTTTTACATATAAAACTTGTTTTCGTGAAAAAACATCAATAAAAGTTGGAATTGTAACCTTCAAAATCTCCGTAACCAGAAGGTTCCCAGGTATGGTCTAGTATAAAAAAATTACAATGACGGGAAGTACAAGTGACTCTAGGCTTCGTTAAGTGTCTTTTTACACCCTTTAAAACAAGCGACCCACCTCTACTTCGCACGGTTTTACGACTTCATAATAAACCGTGTATTACATATAAGTTTAATATTATACACATATAAACCTTCCGGAATAAATTCTCTAAATGATGGTGAAAACCGCATCAAAATCCTTTGCGTAGTTCAGAAGAACAACGCGGTCACACATACAAAATTTATAATAAATATAATATGCTAAACAACTTTTTGTGTTGTTAAACTTATTTTAAAAAAAACAGTGCTTTACAAAATTACTATCACAATAATTACCTAAATATATCTAGGTTAATTCAATTTAAATTCAAACGACCTTAGCTATTCACAAAATTTAATATCATTGTAATGTAATTCTACCTTAACTACTGCAAAAAAAAGTAAAATGGACCATTGAAATCAATAATTGCTTATTAAATTGATTCTGAAAAAGGGAACAAAAAATATTGGAATGTACTTAAATGCCCTTTTCCTTGAAATCAGAAAGAAATTCTCGACTAAAAACCAATTGATTCGCGCAGGTGAACAGGCCTACGATCATGAGGTACAATTAGAGTATTTCTTTTATTTGATGCTAAATGCCTTCAGTAGTTCTTATTGTGACCTATGAAGTGTAGGGCAGGTGTCTTGATGAACACTCCTTTATGTTTACAGACTTTACGATTTTTACAATATTCAAATAAAGCTGAAGCCTTCTAGACAGTCAGCTCCGCTCTGCAACTTGCTAACTGTTTTTTACTAGCTTCTGAGATATTCTTATATTCTGGCTTCACAAGAAAAGTAGGCAGTGCTGGGTGTCCAGAAAGGCGATGTTCACGTCAATAGAATGAGAAGCAACGACATACGATCATATCTTCTAATTTCATTCAAATTGCTATCACTATCGCATCGCGCGGCGGGCTTAAAAATTACTCATATTTCAAATTCCCTTTGACCAATCTCTCATCTAGCTGTCATTAAGAGACTCATTTTCAGCAGTGTGTTGTTATGGGATATGTACACATCTGTGAAAAACTTGCAAAGTATGGTTAAGAGAGTCCCACTATTTAGTAACACAAAGAATCTCGCTCTTGAAGGACAAGACATTAAACAATCCAACTTCGGATAACAAGTTCTCCAAGATAGCGAAGCCTCACTGAGCAGACTATGCCAGTAATTTAATTTCGATGAAGAAGAATTTTACATCGCATTTACCTGTATTTGGTGTATGGTAATTAGCATTTTTAGCATTGAGGCTCGTAGTTAAGTAATAACAGCCACACGGCCCGGGTCGATCGATCAGGGAGCAGGCTACGCTTGCCGCGGTCAGTCCGTGGGTGGGTGACCATCTTTACATATCGAGACCCCTCGTGCTTCGATAAGCACGTTAAGCTGTTGGTCCCGGCTGTCATCCGTGGATCTTTGACATCGTTACAGGTCATCAGAAGCCCAAAAGTCTGACAACCAGTCCTATCAAGGGGTATCGTGTTACCCTGTTAGAGGTCAGATAGGCAGTCGCGCCATGTAAAATACTGGTATTCAGCTGCATCCAGTTAGACTGGAAGCCGACCCCAAAAATAGTTGGCAAAAGGCTACAGATGATGACAGAGTTAGAATTTATGATTTTCATTCAGACGGACGAAAGCTTTAAAATCGTAATTACCAATGACACCAGCGAAAACAGAAGCGCGCAGAATTTCCAGCGCGTAATTTTCGATAGATAAACAATTAAACAAACAACACAAACAAACAATCTTTCTTTTTTTAGTTATGTGCAATGTAGGTACATTGGGCTTTTGAAGAGCATATGTTCGGCACACTTCTGTAAATAAAAGAGGCAAGTTCAAAAATAGTTCCATTTCCGGATAAAATAAGTAGTTACTTACTTAAAGCCAGGAGAGACTCGTACATTTCCACTAAAGCGCGGGTTAACCCTATCTCTGTGACAGTAAAGCCACGCGACTCGGTAATTTAATTTTCATAGCGTGAACTCCTCGACTCACGTATGCATGCGAGGGTGACAGGTTATTTACATTTCACAGAGAGACCTCTTGATGCTTTTCTAATTAATTATTAATGATTAAAACAAAATGCGCGCCCTCGCGTCTCGTGTAACGTGGTTTTGAGGGCGAAGTAATAATGCAGGAGCTCTACTTAATCATTGTTTTAAGTTATGTAGGTTTGTTTATGATAGCAAAACCACTTGAGTAGGGTCGATGACACATACCATAGGTATAGATTCTATTTACATAGGCACAAGAGAGAGAGTAAGCTGAAGTGGCAGTGGGCTGGCCATGTTTGTCGAAGGACCGATGGCCGATGACCAATATTTGTTCCATTATATTGTATCAATGTGTAACCACAAGTATGAAAAACATATTATATGTTTAAAACACAAATTGTAGACAATCAAATGATTTCTTGTCGATGTACTCGTATACCTATATCTGTCTGAGCCTGACTGTTCTAAGCATATAAAAAGTACGCAAGCCAAAGACTGTTGTACTTACTATAACGGTGTGGTGGTACAAGGTGATCTTGCTATAGCTGATATTTTTATCACAAAATTAGCTAAAGTTCACGTCATTAAGTAAAATAAGCCCTTACCAATTTGTCTCGAATGATAAGTCACCTGAGACAAAACGTCTTATTCCTATAGTCTCCACCAAAAGCATCAAAAAAAAGTGTAAACAATCTATGTCCTGGTTAAATTCTTACGCAATCACTCACTAAAGAGATTGGTAACACATTCATCTATATTAAGAAGGTTTCAGCTTTACACCACCACTTCCCCCAACAATTATTGTTTGAATAACGTTATTAAATTATGAAACAATTGAAAAATCCTTAAAAAAATTGAGGTTGTAAAAATAACCTCAATTGTTAAATGATAAACATAAATAAGGTGATAAAATTAAAATTTCGGGTTTATAATATGGTATATTCAAATAATCAAATCAAAGCACTAATTTATAAGTGGAACTAAAAACTGGCATTCACCGGTACATTGTCTGATCTATTTGTTTACATTTTTATCAGACACTTCTGGAAAACACCATACATATCGTGGATCGCACGATATAATCATATTCCTCTTAAGCAAACACTGTTACCGCTACCGTAACTGACTCACGTCGATACCGTAAGCGGTAAGCATGAGCGCGCAGAAAATGATATAAAAAATTAACATAATTGTTAAGTAATTACAATGAATTATTTAATATTGTAACTGTTGTGTAAATACTGGTGTTCAGCTGCATCTGGTATGACTGGAATCTGACCCCAACATAGTTGGAAAAAGGCTAGGCAGATGATGAACTGTTGTGAAGATACACTCATTTATTACTATGGTGTAAAGTCAGTAAATAAAACTAGAAGGATATAAAAGACTGACTTCAATTAATACTAACGCGCTTGCTGAGCATGGGGAGTTGGATTCATTCCTCTGGTCGGGTAAAATGTTAAGTTCATTATTATTTCATTATTAGTTATTAATTTCGCATATAGCTGAGCAAAGGCTTCCCTACTTTCTTTCCACCTCTCTCTGTCCAGAGTTGCCAAGGACCTATATTTATTAAAGGAGTTCAGCTCATCCTACCACCTCCGGCTGGGCCTGCATCCGTCTTAAAATGTACAGTAAAAAAAAGAAAACATCAACATTAATAAGTGTCATAGAGGTTTACCAAAAGAAAATTCTAAGAAGTAGACCGGAATCTGGAATTGTGACCATTCATTAGAGAGATGGGAGTGAATCATTTCATTATATATTTTTATTGAAGGATTGCCAAATTCCAATGAATAGTACTTGATAAAAAATGAATAAAAAAGAAGCTATACCTACCTATCCAAAAAAAAAGACATACAAACTTACACAACATGTACATTAAATTATAAGCATAGAAACATAACTGGCAAAGAGCGTGCGAAATAAAAAAAAAATGAAATGATCGAATGAATGAGAAGTGCGTGTGCGTATGTGCCTGTTCACCTCAGCCTGCCCCATCGAAAAATACAGACGTGATGGCCTAAACATGGCCTTTAACTTTCATGACAATAAATAGAGTGTTTTCTATAGCTCAGTTTGATTAAGAGCGTTTACGCCGTACGGCATTTCATACAAACTTTCAAGCGATTGTTTTTCGAAATGTATGAACGGATTTTAATGAAACTTTATACGCATAAGCAGGATACAAAGGTCTAAAAAGTAAGGTGAGAACATTTTCGAAAAATTGTGTTACAGCCAAATTAGACCGATTTTTAAGTTTCCATAGAAACAGAGATTTCCAGTTATCTTTTTTTAAATAAGACATTTCGAAAATGTTCTCACCTAACTTTTTAGACCTTTGTATCCTGCTTATGCGTATGAAGTTCCATTAAAATCGGTTCATTCATTTCGAAAAACAATCGCTTGAAAGTTTTTATGAAATGCCGTACGGCGTAAACGCTCTTAAGACTTATAATAAAACCTCTACGAATCTACGAATAAGGGCTTTAATGCAGCAAGTTAAGAGTGGTTTAGCAATTACCATCTTAAAGGCATTAGGTATGCTGTCGGACCATAATAAAAGACTGCTGCACTTGTAGGCTATAAATAAAGTCCTACTAAGCAGTTTATAACAATGCCTAGTACCATGTTAGTCAAAACATTAAACTGTCTTTTGGCAACCGACTCGTTCGTTGCCCTCTCTAGCAAGCAAACCCTGCGGTATACTATATTTGGAAAGTAAGACTTTCGTTCAATTAATTCTTTGGTTCATTTAAATTACTACACGAAATAAAGGAACCTTATAGAAAATTTAACCTTATTAAAAAAAAAACAGTTTTCCGCAACAATTTTCGGTCGTTTTTTTTTTAAATTATCAGCCAACATTTTTCCGTAACGTTTTGAAAACATAATTATTTTTATTTGATAGCCATTTGCTAAACACATCAATTAAGGCTGCATTATCATACGTTGTTAGCCTAACAGGCAGTAAAAGGCATTTTCCTTGAACTTTCCAGCGCCGCGGTAACTTTCCTTTTCCCCTTTCCCTTACTAGACATTGTGCATACATTTCCCTCCACACTGCATACAATCAACGCAATCCACGAGTCAACAAAATGATAACCTACTTGTTGCTCTATTCAATTTCTTGAAACGTAATTTTCCTTCGCATCGAAGCCTCATCAAAGGCTGACACGTTGCTATCAGCTGATACGTTACTTAAACGGGTAGAGTTTCTTCAAAGAAGCCTTAGATAGCTCCTATTCTTTTCAGAGTGTGCCTTAATAATACCGCCGAAATGCGAAGATACTTCGGTAATAAGTACTTAAGAAGGTACACTGTAATTAATCCGATTAAGTCCGCATTTAGTTGAGCTAGCATGATAAAGGGCCGATTTTCCAATCACCAGGTAAGCTGTCAAACCGTTACATTTATTTCTCATATAAAAGTTATATGACAGTTGAAAAATCGGCACTAAAGGTAATAAATTCGATGTAAGCAAAAGACTGGTTAATCTAGCAATGTTTATAGTTAGAAAAAGTCACTTTTTCAAATGCGCGGAGATCTAACTGAATGATTGCGAAACCAATTTTCACTATCAAATCAATTATTAGCTCAATAAAACTGTGTCCTAGATATGACACTAACTTGATTCTCTAAAGACCTATCTTTTGTTTTAATAGATTTTGCTTCTTTCTCTTTAGTAGTATGATAATGAAGTTTCTCGTAAACGCTTAGCCGTTACCAAGACTTATTACACGGCTTATTAAACTTCGATAGTGATATCATTACTTTTATTACGAGCTTTTGTCACGAAAATAAAAGCAGAGATTAGGTAGAATAAAAAGGTAAAAACTAAAAATGTAATAGAACTGTTTTTAGTATCTCTCTGTCTATATTGCAGTGTTTAATTAAATTCAAGTACCCACTTGAATTTTATTTAGTAGTACCCACGACTGAGATGAATCAATAGACTGATGCTCCATAAAGAAGTGTCGGTTCAGTTAACTGCCAGATTCAGATCATAATTAAAGCAAACACGTAAACGCAATCATTAACTACGCAAAATACATATTCCTTGTCTGATCATTACTCTTTTAACAACAAGGAGATCGAGACAAAAAAGAGTCCTAGTTCCTAAATGCGGCGGCGTGTCTATGGATATAACGAAACCATTTTCCACAGTTCAATTTTCATCGCTCCGGGCACCTACTGCTACACCAGTTCCGAACGTACATGCAGAGAGGACGCACGCGCGCGCCGTCTCCACTCACACTCGATTTACGAATCAAATGTAAACAAAAGGGAACGCAATAAAAAAAAAATTGGGTACATTAAAAAAATTTAAAGATCTATTATGGATTCCTAGTGTTCGTAGTGCAAGCAAAAGTGGTTTTGAAAAACGTATTTTTCAGTTATTGTTTTTGTTGTGTGTGTGTTTTCAGTGGGATTTTTAAACTGGTGAAAATTATTTGCGTTCATTGGCTGCAGTTTTTCAGGTAATGTACCTAAATATATTTTAATTGTTCGTTTTCGTTGTAAATAAATATTGTTCTAACCGGTAATATTTGTTCCCACACGTGAATTGACATGATTGTTTCGATCGACATGCTCGACAGTTTCACTTAACGATTTATTAGTTAAATAGTATTACTGTAATAATTAATGAGCTTACGCAACGAGATTAATTAAATTATTTTCTGTGATATAAAAAATAACGAGGCTAACTGTTGAATAAAGATTTCATTGCAGACGTAATTAAGCTAAGTTATTTATAGCTGAGATTTCAATCATATTCATTGCAATTCACATTTGTTTTTTAAAACCACACGTTTGATCAATTCACGCTTCAGCTAGAGAGCTACGTCACACATCGATCTAGTGTCCATTATGAAAATATTTAATTAATCAGTACATAAGATAACAGGCTATATTTTTTTATATACTAATTGATTAACAGACATCCATGTTGTGCTTTTCTAAGGTTTTTAAATTGTATTGAGTGATCAGTAGTTGTAAGGGCAAGCATGTTCTACTAGCCAACGGTATTCCAAAGCATGATTCGAATGGTGGTTTCAATCGGTCTTATGAGCCTTATCTTTATCTGGTCGGGCGTTTAAAGAAACTGACGGATTCTAGAGCTTTGTCCAAGTTTGGAAATGGGAAAAAGAAAGCCAATAAAATACTAGTGATTTACGTGATTGTTGGAATGATGGAAATCTAAAAATGGTATCGAGTGTCCAAACGGTATTTTTCCTAAGTGTATATATTTTCTATACAAAAGCTGTCAAGCCGCCACATTTATTCTTAAGATAACAGTTATCTGACGATTGAAAAATCAGCCCTTAGGGAAGTAAGTTAAGTACTTACTTCCCTAAGGGCTGATTTTTCCAGTTCTCGTACTTACCAGTATTTTTAAATTCTCTAATATTTTCCTATGTGTGTGAAAACACGCATTCAAACGCAGAACGCACACAACGCAGTGTCATTCCGTCCGTATTTATTCGTACTTACTTTCGCATGTTGGCGACGGAAATTGCTTGACGAGTTCGCGAGCGGAAGCGACCGAGTCGGGATCAGAGATGAGTCACTCCCCAAATACGACGATGAAAGTACCAGTTGCCAAGCCAACTAGAATACTAGAATATAATAATACTAGTTCTAGACTGGAAAGCACGGAAACCATCTATAGGTATATTTATAAATTCAAAGTCCTGGCTGACTAATAGGTATATCAACGCACAGCCTAAACCGCTGGTCTTAGAGACATGAAATTTGGAGGGCGTGTTCTTTGTGAAGAGTAGGTATCCACTAAGAAAGGGTTTTTCGAAATTCCACTCCTAAGAGGGTGAAATTTCACGCGGACGAAGTCGCGGGCAGAAGGTAGTACGTCATTGATTCCATCTAAGTCTTTTACCAAAGTTTTTAGGATATACACAATTCATTTACTTTCTCAGAATCTTTTCGTTCATTTTCTTTTTAAATAAATGATTCGATGATGGGATCTGTTGACAATCCCTTCTACAACAATATTTAGGGGGTGGCTTTACATTCAGCCAGTGGGGTAATTGCGTAACACACTTATAATGGCAATGCAATTCATATTGACAGTTCAACATCATTCATTTCGTTATTTACGTTGTCAAGCCGACGTATTTTTCAAACATATGAAGTTAAATATACAAAAGTTCAATACTTAGGTACCTACTTGATCAAAATGTATGAAACAGCAGATTTTTTTTTATGATTTTATTTTTGGTCTCATAGTGAAAGTTGTTCATATTCATGGGCAGAAAACCCTGTAAAATTTGGAACCGGTAAAAAAAATCATCCTGCTTAATAAGCCTATAATGTTCCTACTACTGGAACACAGGCCTCCTCTCTGTGAGAGGGAATCCACCACACGGGCCCAGTGCGGGTTGATAGATATCACATGTCTTCGAGTTTTTGATTTTAAGACATGCCGTTTTCCTCACGATGTTTTCCTTCACCGTTTTGAGCGCGATAAGCGTTGCTTATAGGTAAGTAATAATTAACGTCTGTATATCCATACATTTTCTTTATGACGTTAAACATATTAATATATTTTCTAAGCTGCTTTAGGTTCAGCATGAATAAATTAGAACTTTAGGTTAGTAGAATTAAGTCCTTGGAATCATATGGCGACTATTTATTTAGGTCTAGAACAAACAGTCACGGCGTGATACTTCTAACAATAGCATTCGTGTCAAACGAAAATAAGAACAGCAATCAAAGTCAATAAATAGACGATCAGTTCTTTTGTTGCTACCAAATTGCCAATGATTGTTAATCAATGACGAAACATATTGTTCCGCTTTTTCCGGGGCGATCGATGGTTAAGCTGCACTTGCCGGGGACGGTTCGTGGATGGGTGTCCATCTATTACGTATTGGGTCCCCCGGCTGTCATTCGTAGATCTTTAACAGTCGTTACGGATAGTCAGAAGCCCAAAAGTCCGACAACCAGTCTTACCAAGGGGTATCGTGTTACCCAGTAACTGGGTTGAAGAGTTCAGATAGGCAGTCGCTCCATATAAAATATTGGTATTTATATAGCTTACACTTCTGTTTGCGATGTCCTCTTCGAGTAGACTGCCAATTAACTATCGGTTTCTGCATTATAAATAAGTAATTCTACGGTGAAATCTCATGGCAGGTATATTTATTATTTTTCTGTTGTTTATTTTGTCAAGCAATAGCTTGCTATTGCTTGACAAAATAAACAACCGTGATCAAGCTCAAGAGCTTGATCACGGTTTCAGCAAGCATGACATGACCAGTTCAATCTCTACTTTACGAAGAAAATATTAAATGTATTTTCTTCATTTTTATGCCGTAGAAATCATTCAACAATTTGTCATTTTATGTTTCTTTGTACCGTTTCAACGGAAGTCAGACTACGCGTGCAGATATCCAATTCATGTCCATCTGTATGATTCTCTGCTGAATAATGTTGTACTTATATTATTCTATCAATGTTTCATTGGTTCAGTAACAACAATCGTCGGCACGACCTGAAAAACATAAAGTTGAAATTTTATATTAGAATATAAGAACTTTTTCGTTCTTCTGTATCACATGGGCAGTTGTATGGAACAATGAAGCCATGAAAATTAACATTAGTATATTTCACCAGTGACCTTTAGACCTTTTACTAGATAGGGTAGCAGGCACATCGAAGCGCAACCTGTTATCATGGATTGATATTCTATGATTCTGAGCGTCCCAGGGTTGAAATATTTCGTCGGATATAAAAAAAAAACGATGTTCTTACTACGTACGTACTACGAACTTTTCTATGAAACAACAGTTTTTTTTATAACCTACTAAAAATGTATATTTTTCATGTGCTGAATTCATGGTTACAGTGCGTCGATGCCACCATTTCTTACGTTCAATAATAACGCTACATTTCATTTAGTTCTAAACGGAAATTATTAGCCTGTCTTGAATAGGTCTAACATATTTTCCTAAAGTCAACTGATCTTTCTAGTAATCGGCACTTATCATAATACATCCGACGGCGACGCTTGATGTTGATAGGTACAAAGTATTGAAGGAAAATCGCAAAACCGCAATTTATGAGCACTTTAACCGTCAAATAAGAAAATCCACAAGAATTTTCTATATTGGAGGATCAGGGGCAAAGAGGGCAAATAGAAGATATTTTTCTTGGTATCGCTGCCGTAGCGACCTAGTTAAAATTATTCATTGAAGTGTGAGATAACACCTATTTATTTATTGTAAAAATTTAATAATGATGGAACAAAAAATATCTAGCAGCCTCTACCTGAATTCAAATTGGACGATTCCACTACACAGTTCTAAATAACGAACTCTCGATTAAAGAATTAATTTCACCCGTTCAAATAGATTTTGTTTATAAATAAGGATTTATTCTATGTCGTTTGTCAAATTAATAATTACAATTTAATCAAAGTAACTTCTTCGAACTTTCGTTGTGAATACGAAATAAGTTTCATAACTTTGATTAAAATTGACATTACATTAAGACCATTTTCCCATAACATCAAAAGTTATTTATATCTGTATTAATATTTTAAATATATACTTGTGATTATTTATTTTATAATTGGGATTATGGCTAACTAAAAACAGCCGCACGGTTCGATCGATCAGGTTAAACTACGCTTGCCGCGGTTTGTCCGTGGATGGGTGACCGTCTTTACATACTAAGACCCTCCGTGCCTCGGTAATCACGTTATGCTGTTGGTCCCGGCTGTCTGTGGATCTTTGACAGTCAGAAGCCCTGAAATCTGACAATGACAACCAGTCTTACCAAGGGTATCGTACCTATTAACCAATAACTGGCTTGTGGAGGTCAGATAGGCAGTCGTTCCATGTAAAATACTGGTATTCAGCTGCATCCGTTTAGACTGGAAGCCGACCCCAACATTGTTGGGAAAAGGCTAGGCAGATGATGACTTGATTATTTATTTTCGACAGAAAGATCTTAAGACTAATACCTAACAGAATTATTATTATTTATTTACACAAATCTATGCAAATACACCAGTTTATTAAGCCATCATACACGGTTTCATACATCGTTGTCGGTTAAAAAGGGAACAATGGTCGCCAACTCGCAATCATTTCCATGCTTAGACAGCGAATGCGTCCCCGTGGCATTATTCTCCCGTGCAATTGTAAGTCGATTGAGAGGAAGGCTCTATTTACCACGGTGTTTGCTATGGGGTGGCAATTCATTAGGGCATTAGACTAGACATCCATTGTCTACTCAACCACAATTAAGTTCCGATCGGTTTCATGTGCTCGCGTAACCGAGTTCCAAACTTACTCCTTAGCCGCTCGAGTAACAGTATCATTACTATCTACTAGTTCTACGTCTACATGAAAGGATAGTAGTGTAACTTCAATATGCTGACTTCATTAATGGTGATTAAAAACATATTTCCAATAGAAAAATCTAACACTTACACTATGTAACATACCTCATCATCATCATCTGCCTAGCCTTTTCCCAACTATGTTGGGGTCGGCTTCCAGTCTAACCGGATGCAGCTGAATACCAGTATTTTACATAGAGCGACTGCCTATCTGACCTCTACAACCCAGTTACTGGGTAACACGATACCCCTTGGTAAGACTGTTTGTCAGACTTTCGGGCTTCTTCAAAGGTCTGCGAATGACAGCCGGAACCAACGGCTTAAAGTGCATTCCGAGACACGGAGGGGTCTTGATATGTAAAGATGGTCACCCATCCGCAGACCAACCGCGGCAAGCGTAGCTTTTAATATGTAACATACCTAATGAAATTAAATATTTATCATGTCCCAGACTTCGCATTTCTTACTACATATTTCGCCTTTTTGCCACTCCAACTTTATAAATATATTCCCTTTATGATAGGAACAGAAGAAAATTCTGTGTAGTTATCTAACATTTCGACTTTTGTTACGTAGTTACAGCCGAAGTCTATTTTCCCAATTCTTTGAGATTGCTCTAGTTCGTCGGATATTGGATGTTTTCATTTGTTATTGCTATTAATATTAATAAGACTAGGGTATATTATCACAAAGCTAATATTGTTAGGTTCCGGCGCAAAATGAGGAACAGAATTCATTTTAGATTCAATTCTCGGAATATTAATGTAGATTTAAAAGGATCTTAAAGCCTTTATCTACATAATAATAAAATATATTTTAGTTTCTGTGTTGTTAAGGATTTATCATCCGCTTCAGAGATAATTTCGATCCTATTTTGGAAAATCCTACTACATCTAGATTCATGGAAGCTAATTTAGAAGAAAGTGTTAAAACAAGAAGTATAAACAAAGTAAATGTTTCTAGTCTGAATACTTCTGAGAAATTAACAGCTGTTACAAATCTAGATCCACTTCCTGGACCATAAACAACTTTTAGTGTCTGTCCGTTCATTTTATTATACTCTTTAACTAACATCAATAAGCTCTCATCGAGTTTTGTTTCTATTTCGATACGAAATTCGACCTACTCGGATACCACCTGAAACAAAGCATACTACATAATATATTTTTATTACAGTTGTAAACTTTGTAGCATTCACCTCGTCTTACGTAACAACGTTACTGAAGGACTGTTATAAATATTATAATTTTTATTCATCACTTTTTCAGATAAGTATCACATTTTCATATTGCTAGGTAAGTTAAAGGTATACAATTTTTTTTTTCAAATTGTTCGAACATTTTCCCGTGTTTTTATCGCGCCAGAATGTTGTGAACTTTTATATCAGAATTCACCGTCAAAAACATCTGAAATACTTTGTAAATTCTGGTACGTGGCTTGTAAATTAAAATCTCGCATAATTGAAATAAAATGTGAACTAAAAACGAAAAATATTGTACAAAAAATTTCATGTATATGCACAGCCATTCAAAGATTTGCAGTACCGTTTTTTATGACCGGCTTAATACTTGCTGGACGTAATTTTACATTCCAATGTAGAAGATCGAATCAGAGCTGATTCTTGGCCATCAAATCTCCAGATATAACCAGTTTGTCGGACCACACATTGCACTGAGAAGTAATAATCAATTCACATGCAATTTTATAACATTAGATAGTATTTGTGCATCCTCAATGTTGTATTTAGATTTTTGATCCAAATCAGTAGGTAAAACTAAACTCAACGAAATAAGTTTGTTTTAGAAATTATTACGGGATACTCCAGAACGGCACCCTAATTGCGGTACACTATCGATCTCAACCTGAATCATTTTGAAGGATATTGCTAATGCATTGCTTCATATGTTCGAAATTTTGTCTGCTCTACAACGTAAATAGCGCAATGAATATTGTTGAACTGTCAAAATGAAACTATTACTGTTACTGTGTCATACAATTACCCCGCTGGTTGCCATAATATAAATTTCCGCCTAGTTTTGTTATAAGATAACTTCAGATATAGCAGAACAATTCTGTGTCAAATAACCTCGACATATACATAAAACGTAAGAAACATAAGAAATACCTAGGAATACGAGAACTTAAGGCGGCGTCTACAGTCAGAAATCACAACAACCACCTACCAAGATATAAAATCACAAAAGTCATGCATGGTCTTGGATAACGTATAAGAAAGGCTGCTGAATTATTATCCCTTTGAAATATTCAGACACAGAAAACTCATGAGACGAAGCAAAATGTGTCATTATAAATTCATCAATTCACGAAGTTATATAAGGCTTTGTTAAACATGTCTGATACTCGTATTTATATAACATAATTATTAAGCTTTATTTAATGTTTAAGATTACAATGCTTTTAAATTCAATTTTGTTTTGAAATTAAAGGATGTCTCGCAGGTCTTAAAATGTTTGCTTTCATTATAAAACATTGAGAATATTTTATAATATGGAAGTAAGTAGAAATTTCGCGAATTAAGATTAGTATAATAAGCTTTATGTTACATACATAATTAATGTTAACCGTACACCACAGACTACCTACAATTTTGTCTCTCCTCCCCCTTTTTAATCCATCCAAAGGTTGTCTTTAAAAGATAGCTCTAAGCGACGAGACCGCCCATTGTGTTACCCTTTGTAAAATTTCTTCATTTATATCTTTAATTTATATGGTGTATATAATAAAGAGTATTCTATTCGTACAGATTACTCTCATATTAGCTATTTTGGGAATAATTTCTTTACTGTTTGTATTATAGGCGCTCTGATACCTAATTGACATGATGACATCTATGTTAATACCTCATACAGGTACAAGTAAAGTAGTATTCTGTAATACTAGGGCAAACTCCGCAACTGCGATTGCGTTCTCGATTGCGAGTACCAAAGTAAACATAATCGAGTAGCAAAGGTACCGTTGCGAAGATACGTATCGATCGATTCGCGAACATGTCTGTTTAAGCTGAATATCGTGAATATACAACGTGACAAAACATGCCTAGTTGGGCAAATCCTTGTTCGACATCTCTGGCACAGAGATGTTCGAAATTCAAATAAAAACTTTGAGCAATGATTGGTTGCTCGTTCCTCAGTGGGAGTATAAATTCTGTTCAAAGATCAGTCATATATTTAAGAATAGATCACACCGTGGCACAGTTTTGTAGTTCAAATATTATGAGTAAGTAGGTAAGACACGTTTTTGATCATAGAGTTTTCATAAAGGTTTAATTTTGCTCTTCAGATGTCATAGTATTTAATATTCTTTTAATCATAACGAAAGCTGTTGACGAAGAAAAGTATTTTCCTTTAAGAATTTCTTGTTCTTAACCGTATATTATGGGAATTCCTTATATTTTTATAAGTATAGAGGTAAGGAATTTCTTTCACACCCTGCGATCTTTTCACAGTTAAGCAGAGCGTGTGCTTCGAATACAGAGTTAAGGTAAACGAATATACTCTTCTTTTTATGTTTATCTACTGCTATTTAAGACACGAGATAGTACATTTCGTGGAGAGAGCTTTCAAACGGACAAAAATGTTTTTGTTAAGGAAATGCTACTTATGAATTTGATTCGTTTTCGTGGCGATATAGATTATTTTATAATCTTTTATTATGAGTTTACGTTTTTGCTATGGTTATCAATTTTTTGTACTTTTGTGGCGAACCGAATTAACAGCTGCTATGCAGTAATTTGGCTTTTTCTATTGACACTTATTATTTATGTGATGTACTATATCCAGTTAAATGCCGTAATTACAGAAACAATTAACCATGATCCACGTTCATACGAAGGCTTAGAAGATGGATTTTTAAAAT
Organism: Gortyna flavago; assembly: GCA_963669345.1. Classification (NCBI taxonomy): domain Eukaryota; kingdom Metazoa; phylum Arthropoda; class Insecta; order Lepidoptera; family Noctuidae; genus Gortyna; species Gortyna flavago. Next base: position 7,890,426 of record OY770144.1, read on the forward strand.
ACGAAATATTTCGTTTAGAATAAGTGGAGCTTTTACGCAGATAGAGTTTCCACTAATATAAATTGGATGGCCTTTGCTTCTGCAACCATTACAACACATAGGAAACGCTGTCACAAGCCGTTATCAATTAACGTAGAAAAGAGATTAATTTATGCTACAATATTTAAATAATTGCTAGTGTTATTAATTTATGCTACAATATTTAAATAATTGCTAGTGTTATTAATTTATGCTACAATATTTAAATAATTGCTAGTGTTATTTTTAACATTACTCTATTCAAACTGTTTGTCCTAACTACTGCCTAAATTAGTTAGGCTTTTACGGATATTCTTCCTCTTAAAACACAAATAAGGACATTTTCTAATACTTTCTTTGGACAAACACATTTAAGTAAAAATACAAACTTGAATTGCTTGTTCAATGTTCAGCGGAGTTGTTGAATTAACAAATACTTTTGTATCGCAGCTGTTGAATAAATGATTGAATTTAAATATTTTTCTTTCCGTATTGTAGTCAGTGAGTTTTTATTGATTGACTTTATCGGTAAAGTAGACATAATGTATAATTTTACAAATATATGAGTGTGCATTGAAAAGCGCTTTCGGATTTATTTAAGTAGTAAGTAAGCAAGTATGTATAAAAAAAAATTGAATTAGAGATTCAAATATTTACATAATTTAAAAAGCAAACAGTCTTAAAATAAAATAATAATAATATATACAAGTATATAAAAAGGGGAGGGGAAATAATCAAAGGGCATCAAAAAATTCGTCCGCATCGCTGTCAACAGGAAACGTGCTCAAAAGGCTAGCAGCATTGCCACGTATGTATAGTCATCATAATTATTATCTCCCTTGCCGGATGTAGCTGAATACAGTATTTTATATGGAGTGACAGCCTATCGGACCTCTACAACCCAGTTACTAGGTAACAAGATACCCCTTGCTAGACTCGTTATCAGACTTTTTTGGCTTCTGAGTAAGTAGGTACTTATAGTTTCAGTGATATAACCGCGCGGCGTCACTTTTTTGTATTTTGTCCCTTTGCTATTATCAAAATAATGCTTAGTGACTGTTCTTAATAGCAGCCTGTTTGATCGGAATGTCGTGGATTTACGTGAACTATCTATTTATTTTTAAATCAAAAGGTCTTTAAATCATTATAACTGTAGTAACACATAATGGAAAATTTAATACCTACCTATTCATATTGCATAATTAACCCGCAATAATTTAAGCCAATATGTATTTAATAACATGATAATTATAATTGTGAGCAATATTTCATACGTTGCGATAATTTTCACCACATGCCCTCTAGCGATTTATCAAAAGCGATACATTTTATCGCAACTCGCCGAATGTACTCGATAATTCGACATTTCATCAACAGTTTTGATTCGATTCCAGTGCATTCGATAAAGCCGATCTATTTATCATATGGAACGCAATAAATAAGTTCGTGCTGCCCAATTTGTCGGCCAATCCCAAGGGATTGATGTCCGTATCTGCTAAGCGTACAATTGCAGGCCACATTGGTTTTCGTAACACAAATTGGTTTCTGTTGGACACAACTGGATTTGTATAATTGTACTAAGTACTTGTAGTTATGTGCATCATTTGAGTAGATAGGTATGTATGTGCTAGGTGACGACATGTGCCGAAATATGAAAATAATATGGCCAAGTTCCAAAATGGATTGGGATAAGTTAGGGCAGGCGAATAATTATTAATATTAGTTGCTTTAAGCTCACCCCACAATATTTTTATGTATGCTTTGTGTTAATCTAATTTCTAGCATTTAAGGCACATTTTCAAAAATGTCATCTATTCACCTAGATTGAAAATTGTGACCTTCGGAGAGAAGATAAAGACCTCCCATTGTATGTTTTGTAGTTGTATTGGTCAGACTGTATCGTTGTGTGGACTGTATGGTTCTTCTTATTAAAACTCCAATTTGTTCTTCGTATTTATTTTCTTGGTTAATATTCCGTATTACTGGCGAACTACAATTCGACTGTTTTTTTTTTTTTTTTTTTTTAACTATGGCATCTCGCAGTTCATCCTTTATGAGGATGGCTACTGCTTAACCGGACTTTCCTGTGGATGCCTCGAATTAAGGCCTCCAGCCAGGGCATACAATAACTTAAAAACTAAGCGACAGCGCTAAGGGTAACCCCCTGCGGGGTTCGGACCTCGGCTCAGGGCGTCGCTGGAAGAGGACAGCAAGGGACAGGCTGGATCGGTATTATTATTGGTGTTTAGGGGCGAATTTAAAACTACAGGCTCAGCTGCGCGGGCTGGCTCGAGCAAGGGTCGGGGGGGGCACGGTGATGGTGCGGGGCGTCGCGACGGGCCTCGGCGGCGAGGACGGAAGGACGGATGTCTGAGCTTGTTTTTGTGTTGTCGACTGAGAGTACTCGTGGCCTTACTGCTCTCCTGGAGGAGGGTAGTGGCGTCGTCGGGGATGGTGAGGGTATGCCTTGGTCGGCGAATCCTACTTATGCGGGAGGGAGTGTATCGGGAGGCCGCCGCAATCAGGGGATTGGGGTGCTTTATGGCAGAGTCAAAGAAGCGCTTGGAAAGGCGTTTCATGAACTGCTGGATGGTGGGGAGTCTGAGATCTAGATGCAGATTCACATTTCGGACATAGAAGGGGGCTCCCGTGACCTTTCGGAGGAAACGGTTCTGGAGGGTTTGCATTTTATGCAGAAATCGCGGCTTGGCGTGTGCGAAGACTACGCAAGCATAGGTCATGATGGGACGGATGACCGCGGTGTAGAGGCGCAATTTGCACTTGAGTGACAATTTGCTGCGGGCAGTTATCATAGAGTGGAGCCTACCGAGAGCGAAAGAGGCGCGCGAACGCGCCGTCTTTATGTGCTCGTTGAAGGTGAGGTTGTGGTCTAGGATGACACCTAAGTATTTGGCTCGCTTTCCCCAGGGGATCGGCTTGCCATACATAGAGATCGGGCGCGGGAGGGGGGGGTACAATTCGACTGGATTCGGCGCCCCTTATTATACCCGGGCACGTGGGCGCAAGTAGTGGGTGCACATCTGTGTAAAATCTAATAAATTTGTGCGACCCACCAATCCAGTTAGTTTGGTTTGCGTCTGGTCTCCGACAGGTTTCGACTTGTCTCGACTTGTGTCGATCTGCTGGAGGCCAGACTTGCCAACCAATTACAATCATTGCAAACTTATTACTACTATTACATACAATTAATTTACATACAAATACTATTCATAATTATAGGTACTTAATTCTATGGCGAGCTCGGCGTCCGTAACAGTTCTCCCCCCGGCGTAGCTCGCGAAGCCTCTTCTCTCTTCTCAAGGACGACGAGTCTGTTCACTGGTCGTCGGAACGTTCCGGTTCTGGTCCGTATCTCGACTACACGGATGCTGCCGTCAGTGGCAGGGTGAGTACGTTCGACGATCCCCATTGGCCAGGTGTTCCGGGGCAGCGTGTTGTCGACTACCAGGACTACGTCGCCAATTTGCAGTGGTCTCGCGTTGTTCTTCGGCTCGCCGCGGGGTACCAATATGGGCAGATATTCACGTAGCCAACGTCGCCAGAAGTGGTCGGCGAGCGCTTGGCTAGCTCGCCATGTTCGTCGGTCGTCCTCTTTGCACGGCCCTGTCGTAGGTAGGCCGTTTGAAGACCCCAACAGGAAGTGGTTGGGTGTCAGGGCCTCAGGATCATTCGGGTCCACGCTGACGTGGGTTAAGGGCCGCGCGTTTATGGAGAACTCTGCTTCTGTGAGGAGCGTGCTGAGGACTTCTTCAGGGGGTGCCTTTTCTCGTAGGGTGACTTTGAGGGCCGCCTTGACGGACCGTACCATTCTCTCCCACGCACCGCCTTGATTGGGCGCGCCAGGAGGTATAAAACGCCACTCCATTCGATGATGCAGCCCTTCATCATTCAGGGCGGGTAGCCACTCGGCATACGCGTTGCGGAGTTCTTGGTCTGCCCCTCGGAAGTTGGTCGCGTTATCTGAGTACATGAGCTGCGGCCAACCTCTGCGCGCAGCCATCCTTCTTAGTGCCATTATTGCGGAGTCCGTTGACAGGGATGCGACGAGCTCGATATGCACGGCGCGGGAGGTGAGGCATGTAAATAAGGCTCCCCACCTTTTCTTACGACGGCGGCCCACCTTGACCGTCATGGGTCCAAAATAGTCCACCCCGCAATTAGTGAACGGGCGGTGGAAGGGATCTAGGCGGGCGTGTGGCAGGTCTCCTGTAGCCGGCGTTTGCGGTGTCCCCTTTTGTCTCTTGCAATAAGCACAACTTCTCTCGATCATCCGTACGGTGGGTCGTAGATGTATGATCCAATACCGTTGACGTAAGTCATTGGTCACGCGCTCACGGTTGGCGTGGCCCGCAGCGCAGTGTTCTCGTAGTACTAGAAGCTTCGATACTCGGTGGCGGCCGTCCAGTATAATCGGCCTTTTTGCCTCTAGTGGTGCTGCTGATGCTTCAATGCGGCCTCGTACCCGCAGGAGGCCGTCTTCTAACACTGGGTCGAGCTTGTATAGCCTGCTCGTTTTTGTGAGAGGACGAGCTGACTGTATCCGATTCATCTCTTCGCCGAAGCTCTCCTGTTGTGCTTGCCGCAGGAGTTCTTTCTCGGCGCGTTGGATGTGTCTGTGTTCCAGTCTCGTAGCGGTGCGTCGACACATGTCGATGAACGCCAGGGCTCTTGCCGCCGTTCTTACTAGCGTTTCATACTTTGAGAAGCGGGCAGGGTCGGGAAGCCAGCTGTCTCGTGGATCTTCGATGACGTGCAGAACTCCTTGTTCGTCGTCTTCAGTGGGTGGCGTTTTCCCGGGCCATTGCTCCTCGGGTAGTTGTAAGAAGCTAGGCCCCTGGAACCACCGATCGTTTATGTGGATCGGCGCATTGGTAAGTCGGGTGGCGTCGTCGGCTACGTTTTGGTCAGTTGGTAGCCAACGCCACTCTTCCTTTGAGGTGAGCTCGGCGATCTCTCCCAGCCGGTGCGCGACGAATGGCGTGTATCGTCGCATGTCGTGTTTTATCCAGTGCACGACGGTGGAAGAGTCTGTCCAGTATACTGTTCTGCTGACCTCAATGCGATGTTCCTTTCGGAGGGTGTCGGCGAGTCTAGCCCCTATGACCGCCGCTTGTAGTTCCAGCCTGGGAATAGTTTGCGCCTGTCGTGGTGCCACCTTAGCTTTGGCGGCGTTCAACACGATGTTCACGGTGTCATCGCAGTTCACTATTCTCCAGTAGGCGACGGCCGCGTAGGCCTGTTCACTCGCGTCGCATAGTACGTGTAGTTCTATGTCCTTGTACCTTTTCGACGTGTAGTTCCTAGGTAGTTGAAGCTGGGTGATATCGGTGAGTTGAGCGAGCCAGGTTGTGAAGAGTTCGTTCTCCTCTTCCGGTATCGGTTCGTCCCAAGTTATTTGGAGGCGCCACAAACTTTGCAGTATGATCTTTGCTCGTATTGTGAAGTGGCTCAGCAGTCCTAGAGGGTCGTAGATAGACATTACCGCGCTGAGTGCTTCTCTCTTGGTCGGTGCGCGCTTCCGTTCTCGTACCGGAGCGGGGACTCGGTTCGTTGAGGTATTGAAGCCGAGTTCGTCCCGTTCCGCGCTCCAGTACAGCCCGAGTATTTTGTTGGCGGGCTGCTCTCCCCCCAGTTGCGTGGGTGTGGTGGCATGCAACTCCCGGGGTACGTCGCGTAGCACCGTTTCTTTGTTCGCGCTCCAACCTCGTAGAGTGAACCCGGCGACCGCATGCACCTGTCGTACTTCTTGTATTGCCTTCAGGGCCTCTTCCTGGTCATCGTAACTCGCTACCAGGTCATCCATGTAGTGGCTGTTCTTGATGGCCTCTAACGCGCGTGGGTATTCTTGTCTGTGTATGTCCGCATTGTAATTTCGGACATAATGAGCCATGTATGGAGAGCTGGCTGCGCCGAATATCATGCTCGTCATCTTGTAGTGGCGCGGGGGCTCTGTTCTGTTGGTGCCTCTCCACAGAAATTGCTGTGCCGGTTGATCCTCAGTTCTTATTTTGATGCGTAAGAACATTTCTTGGATGTCTGCAGTGACTGCTATCGCCTTTTCCCGGAAGCGGAATATGATTCCCGGTAACGATAGCAGCAGGTCCGGGCCTTCCAGCAATTTGTCATTCAGGCACACGTTGTGACTTCTTGCCGCTGCGTCGAACACTAATCTCTGCTTGCCGGGTTTGTTCGGGTTTTGTACGGCGAAGTGGGGCAGGTACCAGCAGACGGCACTTGACTTTTCTGTGCCGTCGCATGGCGCTGCATACCCCTTTTCCAGCAGGTTGTTGATCTGGGCGCTATACTGTTTGGCGAAGTCGGGTGACGTATCCATTCTCTGTTCGATTTTTCTTAATCGGCGGAGCGCTGCACCATAACTGGGTGGCATGGTGACGTTGTCGTGTCGCCATGGCAGTCCGACTTCGTAGCCACCGTCGATCTTCTTTATGGTTCTTTCGACGATAGCTGTCGCTCGTTGGTCAGCATCACTTACGCGCGGTTCTCGCGCAATACCCAGCGCTTCGATTTTGAAGTGGGTTTCCACTAAGTCGTGAAGCCGCCGGTAGTTGTGGTGCTGCTCCCCGCTCTCATAGAGATGCAACACGTTATCTTTATTCATGATGATGTTTCGTGGTGCGGTCCCGTGCACTACCCAGCCGAGCTGCGTTAGGGATGCAGCTGGCTGGTTGGGGCCGCCGACTCGGAGTTCTCTTGACACGATGCATTCCCAGTGGTCCGTCCCCACTAGGAGTCCGGGGCGTGTTGGTTCATAACACACCTCGTTTGTTGGGAGGTCGCGTAGATGCTCATACTCCAGCAGAGAGTTCGGAATTGACTGCTGGTGAAGCCCCAGGTTCTTCATGGTTCTTGCCTGAAGCTTGTGTGATGCGCTATTACTGCTGATTCCTTTCACTTGCACCGTGACGATCTTGCTTTCTTGCTCTCGCGACGTCATATTCACCCCTTGGATGTGTAGTGGTTGTGACGTCCCTTCGGCCCCAATGCTGGTGGCCAGGTCTTCATCAATGAGGGTAATGGTGGCTAATTCGTCGAAGAGTGCGTGAGTCTTTACCTCCCCCCGTGGACCTGTGATGACCACGGGGCACATCTTGAGAAGGACAGTCTTCGGGCCGGTGGTTGTTAGGGTAGCCACCGACATGACTGCCTCCTCCTTTGTTGGTTCTTCAGACTTATGTTCAGTCGCTGACTTTACTTCGGGCGACTCTTTTCTTTCTTGATGCAGCGTGGCGTGGTGAGGCCGGCGGCACTGGTTCACACCGCACGGTTTTGCCTTGCACGTGATGCGCCTGTGTTTCTTCTGGGCGCACTTAAAGCATATCTTATGCTCCTTCACTAGTTCCCAGCGCTGGTCCACGGTCATTGATTTGTATTTCGGGCACTGAGTTAATATGTGGCTTTGCTTACAATTGGGACACTGATTTTCCTCGGTTTCTTCAACCGTTGCGTACACTGTGTTGGACTTCTTCTTCAGTGTTATGGCAGGCCTGGTCTCCTTCTTGTGTGGTGTGGTCGCGGCGCTCGTTGTCGGGGCGTATGTGTATCGTAACGCCCTATCTGCTTCACGCATTAAGAAGCGAGATAGTATCACTATTTCTGGCTCTGCTGTCCCTTCGTTGTCACAGGCAAAGTCGCACCACCGGGATCGGAGATGAGGACTTAATTTTTCAAGCACTTCCCGGGTTAGCAAGGGATTATAGAGGTACCCTTTGCGGTCGATTGTCTTTAACACACATATTGTATTTTGAATCTTGATCGCGAAACTGTTTAGGTCACTGGCTGAGGCACTAGGTTTTGGCATCTTCTTCAGGTCGTCCAGCGCTTTGTCTATGATCACCTCTGGTCGGCCAAAGCACTGCTCCAACGTCTTCATGACAGCGTCCGGTTCTGTGGCCGCGTGCAGAAGTGCCGCTACTGTTTCTCGTGCTTCGCCTTTGAGGCAACTTCTAAGTCGCTGGAGGTTCTCTGCCGGTGACACGTTGTACATGTTGGTCGTGTCGTAGTAGGATGCCTTGAATGGTAACTACTCACTGGCCGCACCAGAGAAAGTCGGTAGATCTGTGTGCCGAAGTCGTGGTCTCGCCATCTTCTCCAGGGTCGCAGCTAGTTGGTCAATGCTGTTTCTGGCTCTCGTTGGCGTCGGTGACCTTCCTCGTGGCACATCAAACCGTTGTTGCTTCGGATTTTCTTTGGCTTCTGCATTTGCGTCCCCCTCCCCCCGTGTGCTGATGGTGTTCCTCTTGAAGTAGATCTTCATGGATGCTTTCTTGGTCTTCCTGGATCACGGAGACCTCAGCAGCCAATCTTTTCTTCACTAGATCTGCTTCAATTTCCAGCTCCTTTCGTCGGATGGCTGCTAGCTTCTCGGCCGCCTCAAGTTCGGCCAATCGTAGCCGCGTAGTCGCGCTTGTGTTTGATTTCACTGATCGCGGCGGCGATCTTATACGCCGCTGTTCTGACGATGGTCCCGCCGTAGCGACGTCTGCGGCGGTAGTAGGTCCGGCCATTCTTTCGACTTGGGGCGAAGCCGGTGGATCAAGCGATAGTCGTCGTAGTCGCTCTCGTTCTATTCGTTCCGCTTCCTTGCGACGTACTGCTGTTCGTAGCTCTTCGTCCCTTTGTTCTAGGGCTCTCCGTTGTTCTTCCATTTCTGCTAAGTCACTTTGACTACGGGTGACTACCATCGCGTTCGGTTGACGGCGCACAGTGACACAGCAGAAATATACAGCAGAGATATGCAGGTAAGTTATTACTGGTTCAACTTACGAATAATTCGTTCTTCCAAGTCGCAGATTCTTGTTGCTTGATCCGGGTTCGGAGGACCAGACTGTATTCGTATTTATTTTCTTGGTTAATATTCCGTATTACTGGCGAACTACAATTCGACTGGTTTTTTTTTTTTTTTTTTTTTTTTTTTTTTTTTTTTTTTTTTTTTTTTTTTTTTTTTTTTTTTTTTTTTTTTTTGACGTGACCACTCGCAGTTGCAACTCGATAAGGTTGCCTTTCTGCTTAACCGGACTATCCTGTGGTGGCCAAAAATTAATAAAACCACCACAAATTAATTTAAATGAGCTGCACTAAGGGCACCCCCTGTGGGGTTCGGGCCTCGGCTTAGTGAGTCATTGATGGGAGGGCAGCAATGGTCAGGCTGGGTCTGATTATTATTATTTGGGGAGTTTAAAGCTACTTGCTCAGCCTCGCGGGCTGGCTTGTCGAGCAAGGGTCGGGCGGTGATATTACAGGGGCGTCGCGGGGGGCCTCGACGGCGGGGCCGGGTACGCGGTTTGTATCTGTTTTTGCGCAGTGTGCTAGTTTCCCTACAGCTTTCTTGGAGAAGGGTGATGGGGTCGTCGGGTATGAGGAGGGTATGCCTGGGACGGCGAATCTTGGAGATTTTGGAGGGGACGTATTGGGCGGCTGAAGAGACCAGGGGATTGGGGTGTTTATCAGCCCTATCGAAGAAGCCCTTGGTGAGGCGTTTCATTACCTGTTGGATTGTTGGGATCTTAAGGTCAACATGTAGTTGGTTATTCCTAAGGTACCACGGGGCGCCCGTGGCCTTTCGGAGAAATCGGTTTTGGAGGGTCTGCATCCTATGGAGACGGTAGGGTTTAACGTGTGCGAACACAGGGCACGCGTAGGTCAGGATTGGCCGAATGCATGCGGTGTAAATGCGCAATTTGCACTTAAGTGACAACTTGCTGCGTGCATTCAGTATGGAGTGGAGCCTGCTGAGAGCGAAAGCGGCACGCGAGCGTACCGTCTTTATGTGCTCACCGAAGGTCAGGCCCCGATCGAGGATGACCCCCAAATATTTGGCTTGCTTTTCCCAAGGGATCGGCTTGTCAAACATGGTGATCGGTTTTGGAGTAGGAGGGAGGGGTCTGTTTGGCCTGGAGAAAAGTACCGCCTGGCTCTTATCGGGATTGACTTCTATTCTCCATCTCCGGAACCAATCGCCTAAGGCTCTTGCGGAGTTTTGGAGAGTGAGGGCTATACGGGTGGGGCTTCTGCCAGAGTAGTAGATGGCCGTGTCGTCAGCAAAAAGGGCTAACTGGGCTACATCACTTTTTGGGATGTCGCTAGTGTATAGCGTGAAAGCTAATGGGGATAATACCGAGCCCTGAGGGACGCCGGCGCGAATCGGGTGGGGACAATTCGACTGGATTCGGCGCCCCTTATTATACCCGGGCACGTGGGCGCAAGTAGTGGGTGCACATCTGTGTAAAATCTAATAAATTTGTGCGACCCACCAATCCAGTTAGTTTGGTTTGCGTCTGGTCTCCGACAGGTTTCGACTTGTCTCGACTTGTGTCGATCTGCTGGAGGCCAGACTTGCCAACCAATTACAATCATTGCAAACTTATTACTACTATTACATACAATTAATTTACATACAAATACTATTCATAATTATAGGTACTTAATTCTATGGCGAGCTCGGCGTCCGTAACAGTAGTGATAATTGCATTTTTTGTTATGTTTTTTCTAGTGTAGGTACAATACAGTATATATATTATAAATAAATAAATGTCAGTTCCTATCATCCGTTCTAGTTGTCAACAGTAGCTTTTTATTACCTTACAAAGGCTTTAAATACACTCGTTAGCTTTTATTACCGTATCAACTAATGACTAAAATAGATTGAGCTCGGCAATTATTCAACTGTCTATATTTTTTTTTACGTTTATCCGTATAATCAGATTTAAATGCCTACGTGCCACCGTTGACACCATTTTTTTATGGACTGCCAAGCATGGTAATATCGAACAATTCTTTAAACGGTGTTCCTATTTCATTAATTATAATAAGGTACTTAATATGGAAGCTTTAATGAAGGTCGAAGGTATTGTAATCCTGCGATGAAGGATTGCTTCGAGTTTCTTGGCTCATTATTATTCCTAACGCGACTAATGTTGGCTGTGTAAATTAATACTACATAATTATGTATCATGCATTGCTGTTGCGTAATACTGGTTAATTTAACTATATTTAGTAGACATACATAATCAGTCTGAAATGTTCCCACTTCTCGGACGCAGGCCTCCTCTCTTCGGGAGGGTGTACCAAGCGGGCCCAGTGCGAGTTGGTAGGTGTCACATGTCTTCGGATTTTTGGTTCTAGTGGATGCCGGTTTCCTCACGATATTTTCCTTCACCGTATTTAGTAGACTGTGTACTAGCTAGAAAGGTATCTACATTATAACGATAGTCAGAGAGGAAAAAAGGGCGAATAAAACCTTTTTAGGCTCGTAATGAAATGAACATCATCATTTGTTAGATTTAAAATTAAATCGCTTAAGCCCGTATTCTACAATATAATTCAGTCATGAAATTGAACTTAAAACTAGCTTTGAGTTTAAATTAGTAATAAATCTGACATTTTTAAATAGACATCCAACGACGTTTTGGAATAGGGGCTTATTATTTAAAAAACGTTATTAAGACCTTCATTCGTTTTCCTTTTGTTTTATTTTTATACATATTTCGTTCAACGAAGAGTTTCATATTTGCTCACTGAAAGCCATAAATCTTGTTTAACGTCCCCGCTTATTATAACGTTTATATTTGCCTGTTTTCACATAAATAACAGTCTAAGACGTTACTTTAAATATTCTAGCAATACTATATTATTTAGAACAAAATTTCTTTGTTATTTTATTTTGGACCTAATAAGCGTACCTATAAAACCTTGGAGATTATAAAAATATCGATTTTACAACGGCTCGTTAACTAGTAGATGTTCGTAAGTAGCTCATTAAACTCTATTATGGAGAGTTAACAGTTATTTGGTTCGACTTTAAATGTATTAGTAAAATAGCTACCGGCTACTTATTTAGACGAGATACTTATGTTAGCACAAAATGAGGGGCTCGTGGCTATAATAACAGCCGCACGGGTCGATAGGAGGTTAAGCTACGCTAGCCGAGGTCGGTCGGTGGATGGGTGACGATCCATTATATTATATCGTTTTTCATTATATTATCTAAGCCTCGGAAAGCACGTTAAACTATTAGTCCCGGCTATCATTTGAGATCTTTGACAATCATTACGTGTAAAAGTCTGACAACCAGTCTTACCAGGCTTTGGTTTTACCCAGTGACTGGTTTGTGAAGGTGAGGTAAGCAGTCACTCCATGTAAAATAATGGTATTCAGCTGCATCCGATTATACTGGCAGCCGACCCCAATACAGATGGGAAAACGCTATTCAAATTGGTTTTGAGTTATATTATAATAAATGTTTGGGTTCTTCCAATTCCAATTTTATACTTACGGCTCCATCGTTTTATAGATGATTCTGCCAATGTCAAGGTTGAAGGAAACAAAGTTTAATCACTGAGATTGACCGGTTATATTGCCTTAAGTACGGTTTAATTACAACTGTTTGGATTCCTTAACAATTTGTTTTATTATGACGTGTATTATTTGTAAACATGTCCCATCGTTGGATAGGACCAAAAGAGAGTGCAATTTCAAGAGGCTAGAAAACTAAATAAAGGTCTCATTGATGGATTACACTAACAGGTTCGAGCTCGCTTTAGCAAGTAAATGGTCTGAATAGGGATAAAGTATTCAAACAGGTATTTCAATAATAATAAAAAAAAAAAAACTGTGTACAGTCAACAAAAGAGATAAGTATACACGGTCGTCGGATATAGTTGAAGTTTAGCAAGAAACCGATGGATGTTTCAGTTTTTTTTTTTAATAGAAAACAAACAGTTCATTTATTAAATTATATTTCAGTCGACAACATCCATCGGTTTCTTACTAAACTACAACTATATCAGACGATCCTACACACTTATCTCTTTTGTTGACTGTACCTACCATTATAATTTATTAAAGTTGAGAGGTAAACCACATTATACATGTAGTAGGTTTAAACTTAAAACTTGGGCAATTTCAGATCTCAAATACCTTCATTTAGACTTCTACCCAAACGTTTGCGTCTTGATCCATGCCTACTACACAACTTTAAACTACTTCAGGAAACTTAGCTCAGATACTAGGTACCTACAATTTACTAAGAACTCAAAATCTAAACTTAAAAGCGATTTAGTTTAGCCATCAATTTCCAACGTAGCTTTATACCGACTTTATCCTTAACAACATGAACGTAAGAAACAATTTTGACATTTTGTATAAATTACTGAAGTGCAGTGGTGGCCCAGTGGTAACGGCCGCCACTTACGAGCTCGTAGGTTCGAACCCAGACAGGCGCTTTACTTTGTGTAAATTATTTCATCACCATTGCTCTCCAAACGGTGAAGGAAAACATCGTAAGGAAACCGGCATATTCTAGAACCAAGACATGTGATATCTACCAACCTGCACTGGGCCCGCGTGGTGGATTACGGCCCAATCCCTCTCACAGAGTGGAGGCCTGTGTCCCAGCAGTGGGAACATTATAGGCTAATTATGTACTGAAGTGCAATTTTTTTTTAGCTTAAGATCTGCTTGGCCATACAACGTGGCAATGCTGCCAGTCCTTAGGGCACGTTTTGCCGTTGACAGCGATGCGGACATTTTTTTTTATTGTTTCCCCCGTTTATTTTTTTATGTACATATACATTTATAATTTTAAATGTGTTAGATTATAGCTTTTATTATGTAAATATTATCTTGTTTGAAAATAAAGTGCTGAAAATGAATAAATTCATAATTTATATTACGAAACCAAAACAGTAATGAACTTGAAATAATTATGAATACGAAACTTTGATTAAATATTCAGATTCGATTCGACGCTTCGTAATAATTATCAATTTTCACGTCAATTTGTTTTAAATAAGCAGTGAGTGAACGGGGCCAATGAGAAGCGAGTTAAAGAGCTCGTATTTTATGCTGAGTGATTTCTGCAAAGAGGTTGTTTATTTTATAAAATTGTTCGTAGCTGAATCGTATCGGTCTTGTGCTTACGTTAGTAACATATCTACTGTAGCTGTAGCTTAGAATCGTTACTGACTAAAATGTGATCTTCGTAAATATCCGACATAATTATCTTGAACAAAATCCGACATAAAATATCTTGAAAAAAAAAATACTCGGTGCCTAAGTGATATTTCCGTTTCGTTTCTTAGTCACATAAGTTCTTATACACAAATTCAAATGTAAGAGGCCCTTCTGGCTAAGTAATATCAGCCGTACGGGTCGATAATTCAGGTTAAGCTACGGTTGCCGCGGTTGGTTGTGGATGGGTGACCATCATTACATACCAAGACCCCTCCGTGCCTCGGAAAGCATATTAATCCGTTGGTCCCGGCTGTCATTCGTGGATCTTTGACAGTCGTTACGGGTCGTCAGAAGCCCGAAAATCTGACAACCAGTCTTACAAAGGTGTATCATATTACCCAGTAACTGGGTTGTGGAGGTCAGACAGGCAGTCGCTCCATGTAAAATACTGGTATTCAGCTGCATCCTGTTAGACTGGAAGCCGACCCCAAAATATGTAGTTGGGAAAAGGCTAGGCGGATGACACACCCATGTATTTTATTTACATAAATATATAATATATATTTTAATTAAACTGACACCATCATCTCCTATCCGCTACTTTAAGATTTTTCCTAGTAGAAGTACCTATTAGGTAATAATAAGAAAATGCAGTATTATTACATTCAGGTATTTATTTTCTGTTACTTCCTGTAATTTCTGTAGTTTATTCGAACGATGGTAAATATAAATAAATACACGCCAGACACTGTTAACAATACTTACCCCATAAAGTCAAACAAATAAATTGATAGCCAAGCCAGTGCTGAAAGCCACAATGGAATTTGGGCATCAATCTTGCAAAACCCTTTGACGTTTATACGGTCCTTGTCAACGATATCACGCCCCTTCCTGTCAATTTGACAGCCCTAAATTCTACGAAAGGCGCCGTACTAGCTAATTTTCGTAACTATTCAGCCAAATTTAAAGGGTAATAAATTCAGAATACAGTGAGTAGTTTCCCTTTCATTATCATTTCATGAGCCTGTCAGGATGGCAGTCATTTAGTGCAAAAGTAAAGGGCAAAGGTCTCTTTAGATTGATTGATTGCTACATTTATCTGACACTATTAAGTTTTGTAGCTACTTTTTGATATTGAAAAAAAATAAAGAAAAATATTGGTGGACAGGTGGTGGTGGTGGTGGTTGGTGTTTTTCCGTGATATATATTCTTATAGATCTGTTAATAGTCACTAAACAGTGGTCTCTTAATAAATTCACAATAAATGATGACCATTTATTGGCATGTAATATTTTTATTACCTAGCCATATTTTTCCAAGGCAGAACTCTGTCTCCTAATAGTTAAGACCGTGAGATGCTCGATTGCACGCTATGTCGCTGTTAACATTGTCCCACATGATGTATAAAAATATCGCCTCACAGGCTCACACAATAATACAATACGTCATGTTGTTGCAAGAGGAGATTAAAAAGTGCTCAACTTCACACGACCTGTATGCACTCATGCACGTGACAATAACACATGCTATGAGAGCTAGAAGTGAGCTAACTCTCCATAATAACATCATACAGACACATTCAAGGTCAGGAATAATGGACTAAGTTATGCCAAAATATACCAACCCATAACAAACTTTCTTCAATTTTCCGAAGTTTTTAATGCTTTTGGGCTGTTACAGATGATAAATTTTATATAGGACCTTGTGGCGAAATAATAGCAGCTGTACCTACAGGTCGATCGAAGGTTAAGCAATGATTGCCGAGGCCGATACGTGTATGGATGACCATCCATTACATATCGAGACCCTTCCTCACCTCAAAAAACACGTTAAAGCGTTGGTCCCGGCTGTCATTTGTAAATCTTTGTCAGTCGTTACGGTTAGTAGAAGCCGAAAAGTCTGACGACCAGTCTTACTAAGGGGTATCGTATTACCCAGTAACTGGGTTGCGGAGGTGAGATAGGCAGTCGCTCCATGTAAAATACTGGTATTCAGCGGCCAACATAGTTGTTGACATACTTGGTTTAAAAGAGTAGCAGATGATAATGATATAAATCTTTTCTTTCATAGATTTTGCAATTATTCCTGTAGCTGTCAAATAGATTTTGTCAGTTAATATTGGAAAATTGTAACTATGTGTAAAGTTATTTGTCTTCTAAATTATTGGAGATTGTGGGGTATGTTTTGCCATAACTGGGACCATTTCTAACTTTTGGGTTACAATTTTGACTTTTACGTGTATTTATAATTAGATTGTTATCAAACTTTTTCCTTGTTAATGATGTTGAAATAGGATTTGGAAGTAAGGGGCCCCAGTTTTTCTGGAAGCAATACAAATTATTGTGCGAGTTTCAAGGATCAAGTCTCGAATTCAACATCATCGCTAATGAAACTTTTTAAGACCAATTACTTTACAGGAATTTTTAAATTCTTTGTTGAAACAGTTTAGATTCTTCGAAAGTTAGCTCATTAATTAAAGTTTTAAAGGCATTCATCGCGCTACGCATTTTTTTCTATTGAAGTCCGAAATTTTTTGTATCAATTATTTTTATTTACTTATAGAAAACAAATTACTCTTACTTCTAAGTATTAAAATTTATCGAACTGGTATATTTATCTGTTGAACCATTCATAAAAATGAAAATACAACAAAATTCGATGTCACAGATTAGTCATGGTTGTTTGTCTTGCAGTATAACCAACCACCCGTCACATCTGCCAATCAATGGGTGGACACTCGTACCTACTATGCAAATTACGTTATGTTGTCAGTCCCAAAGGAAAATGAAGGAAATGCCTGAAGCTAACAATGAATAAATTAAAAGACTTACTGTACTATATTCTTGGTTGTAGCTGTTAGAACATATTGTTTTGTATGATTACTTAGTTTCCTCAACAGTCGTTTTTATTTCCATTTGAAAGCACGCTCTGCTCTCTGGCTCATCGGTCTAGTGGCCGCAAGCAATACTGCTAAGCATGAGGTCCTCGATTCGATTATAGGTTTTTTTTTTCTGTCTGGAATTTCTTAGTAGCAATCCGGAGTCTGGATTTGTGCCCGGTTGATGGCAATAGGCTCGTCCCCTATTCCATGGGACTTAAACATGACTGGTGAAATGTGGGTGTACTATAAGTAAACCTCTGCTTAACCCTTAGGGGATTACACGAGTGATGTTACGTTATGTTAAAAGCACACGTATCACTGACATATTTACTTACTAGCTGCGCCTCGCGGTTTCACCCGCATTTGTGTCGATCCCGTGGGAATATCGGGATAAAAAGTTTATGTTAATCCAGGGTGTCAGCTACCTCCATACAAAATTTTATCAAAATTGGTGTAGCCGTTTAAGCATGAAGAAGTAACAAACATATAAACACCCACACACTCACAAAGTTTCGCCTTTATAATATTAGTGTGATTCTTGACATTTACCAATACCTAGTAGAATATTATTTAACTGCACAGCTTGATTCACTTCTGGAGGGGTTTGTGGCTAAGAAATAACAGCCGCACGGGTCGATCGATCAGATTAAGCTGCGCTTGCCGCGGTTGGTCCGTAGATGGATGACCATCTTCATATGTTAAGACCCCTCCGTGCATCGGAAAGTACGTTAAGCCGTTGGTCCGTCTGTCATTCTTGGATCTTTGACAGTCGTTACGGGTCGTCAGAAGCCCGAAAGTCTGACAACCAGTCTTAACAAGGGTAGGAAAAGGCTACAGATGATGACTGCTTGATTAACTTAAGGCGTCATGGACTCACTTCAAGAAAAATATCGAGAGGAAATCTGAATGATTTGTAACTGCCATCACGCATTGAGCACACAAATAGAGATGAATAGTTTTCTTTTCTCTTTAGGAGAATAGGCTTTAAATTAAAAGATTGTTTTTTCCATGAGGATATCTTCATGGACAGGGTGTCCATGTCGTGAAGAACGGATTGTTCTGTCGGGCTCCTACCGACTAACCCCACTGTTCCTTCTAGTACCATAAGTCGAGGGCCCGGGAGGTACTTGTACATTCGCCCCACCCCCGCCCCGGCTTTTATCAGCCCGAAATGCCTAGCGGGCCCCATCACCAAGCCACCACCATCGGCCGATCCTATGACCGCACTTTCTTCCATTAAGGCGCGCATACTGCGTGCTACCTCTTTGAGCCTGACTGCTCGAGCGACGACACGACCCCAATATCGCCGCCCACAGACCCCTTCTTATGGTGGCCGGAGATCAAGTTAAATTATACCTGTAATGCATCGTGGACCGTACCCGATTTGTCACAGCAAGAGGTGCGGGTTGGACCTCATCTAAATTTCATGAGACAGAGGGCGCCCGCTCATCAATTACCTTTATTTGGCACGGAACCTTTTGTATATCTAGTTCTCTAGAGGTGTACCGTTGAAATAGTTATTCGTATTTCTAGTTTTATACAGTGGTTTGTTAAGATAATGTGTGACAAATTATATAAATATATCTGTAAATTGGTTCAAAAAGACACTATTACACGTGAAAATAAATTATATTCTGAAACTATATGAAAAACTCCTTTAGTTTTACAAGGTAGTTAATTTATGTGTGTGTGTGTGTGTGTGTGTGTGTGTGTGTGTGTGTGTGTGTGTGTGTGTGTGTGTGTGTGTGTGTGTGTGTGTGTGTGTGTGTGTTGTGTGTGTGTGAATGCGTGTGTGTTTGTGTGTGGTGTGTGTGTGTGTGTGTGTGTGTGTGTGTGTGGTGTGTGTGTGTGGCTGTGTGTGTGGTGTGTGTGTGTGTGTGTGTGTGTGGTGTGTGTGTGTGGGGCTGTGTGTATTAGTGTTTGGTGACACATTTCGATAACCTGATTTGCCTTGCTCCCGACAGCAAATAGCTTTCGGAAGAATAGCGGTTGTCTATTTTATTTAACACGTTGAATGCCAGGCAACAGACACAAAAGAAAATCCATTGTTCGCGGTCACCGGTGACCGCGTTGGCAGTCAATGCAATAAACTGCCAAAATTTTCGGGTTATGGACTTGTGAACAGCGTTTAGAGGACTCCTACGATAACATTGATTGATGTTCTATACAGTACGGAATCGTATCGAGTGGTTGTGAATAGCTATTCTGTTTGTGGCTTCCTATTCGACTACTCTGAGAAGAAAGACTGAAACCAACTCTGAGGTCAAAATGTGTGATGTTGTTGTCAACTATCTTAATTGATAGTACGTAAATATATTATAAGTACTAATAGTGGAGATACAACAAAGATGTTTAAATTTATTATCATCATCATATAAATTATATTTGACCTAGCCTAAAGGCTAGGCTACCCAACTACGGGTAAAGGTCAGCTTGTAGTCTAACTGGATGTAGCTGAATACAATAGTTTACTTTTAATACTTCGGGCTATTGTAAGCAATATTAAAGCTCAACATAGATCTTAGTATTTCGAAATTGTCCAGTATCTAAGTCGGAGGTTCGATGGCAGTCGCTGCGCGTAAAATACTGATATTCACCCGCATCTGGTTACTCTAGAAGGGAAACCCAACATATTGGGAAAAGCTTAGGCTGTATTTATGTGGTCGTACTTTTAACAGCAAACAGTATTAGTTCCAACAACGAGTAGGTACCTCAGAAAAGAGTTGACGAAAATGGCTTATTATTATATTCTGCTATAGTTCACTAAGGGCTGATTTTTCTTACGCCAGATAACTTTTTATCGGAAAAATAATTTTGAATTTTTGACAGTTCTTCCATACAAAGACTGTCAGACGTCAATTTTATTCCAAGAACAAAAATTATCAGTCGATTGAAAAATCAGCCCTAATAGTATGAGTTTAGGGAAGTATCAAAGTGATGTTTCTACTTCCATTGCAAGAAAGAGATATACCGAGGATGCATAACGCCATCTTTTTCGCACTGAAACATTTTGACATTTTCCTGTCCCAAAATATCCAAACGACCGTTCCAAAGCTCGTCTAGTTAAAATTTCTCTAAGGACATCCCTACAGAAAGGTTTTATTACTACTTGAGAAACGTTTCTCTCCAAATGAGCGCCCAAATCTCAGTTTAATTTTGTTAATTACAATCTAGTTAGGTAATTGGTTGGCAAATCCTTTGATTTCAGTGTGGCTCGGCAGTTTCTACGGTTTGTTTATCTAACATATCTGGTAAACGAAATAATTAAATAAGATAAGTACGTTACTTTGTTAAATAGGACGATGTGCTGCAACTAGTAATTTGTACTTTAAATATTTTAAAAGTAGTTAATATTATATAGAGGTATGAGGAACAGGGTGTAAAGTTCACTCATACTCTATGAAAAGGGAGGATCCTCCGACCAGACGGGAGTTGTTTCTGGCGGGCAACTGCCCGATGATTCATGTCGGGCCGTTGTATCTATGCTAGTTGCGCGGTAAATAATAAATGATAAATGATTTTTATTTTGTAAGTAGGTTTGCACAAACACTTTTACACGTCAATCATATTTTTTATAAAACTAGATGAGGTCGGCGTTTCCTATCTGACTACTCTGAGAAGAAAGGCTGAAACAAACTCAGAGGTCACAGTCTCTTTTAAAGTCCAGACATAATCTTGGTCAGGTTATATGAAGACCATGTAGATCGATGTCTGAGATGGTCTTTTGAGGAAAGAACCACACAGATTGAGAGGACCTGTCCAGTCAGTGCACGCATTTGTCAGAAATCGTGCAGCTCAACTCAAAACTTAAGGAGCTCAACGATTCGACGAACAATACCAAAGAAAGGACATTTGGGTACGCCACATAAATTACTCAAACTGCCAGACCTAGAAAAAAAACTAACAGAACAAAGAGAATAATAAAAATTAAACAAAAAAATAATAATAAAATGACCTACATTGACTTCACATGCACAATAATTAAAATAATATAACACTTTACAAAGTAAGCAAATGTCAATGTTTATATAAAATTCATTAATTAATGTCAATGTGTATATAGAGAAAAAAAAAACGGCCAAGTACGTGTCGGACCACGCACAGTGAAGGGTTCCGTAGTTGGAATGAATTTATCCCAAGAACAAACTTAACATTGTAGTTGAAAAACATGTTCTCCCATACATTCCAACTGAAAATGTAAGTTTGTACGCACAATATTGAGAGATTTACCATGTTGTTTCAAGATCATAGACTTCTTATTAATTTTCCTGTAATCTATAGGTATAAAACTATTTTCTGTATTTTTTTTCAAAATTTTAGGCTCAGTAGTTTCGGAGATAAGGGGGGGGGGGATGGTTAAATTTCCGTCTATTGTCTTAAATAACTTTAATACAATTTACTTTAAAATTATGAAAAAAATATATTTAAGATCCTCACGGTAAGCCCTTTCATTTGGTATGGTATCACATGGTACAGATTGCGAAACTTTTTTTTAAAATTATCTATTTACCCCTCAAAAATGACTCCCATTTTTAAAACTCATTTATTTACGTTACACGTCTGTGTTTGGGTCACAGAGATTCATATGTGTACCAAATTTCAACTTAATCGGTCCATAAGATTCGGAGCAAATTGGCTGTGACAGACGGACAGACAGACAGACACACGAGTGATCCTATAAGGGTTCCGTTTTTTCCTTTTGAGGTACGGAACCCTAAAAAAAACATTCAAAATTTAAAAATTGGAAGCAACTCAATCCCAAGCCTTTTTGTCCTCAATATAATCCTTAACAGTATAAAAGGCTTTCTGGCACAACTTACGTTTAATGAATGATTTGAATTTATTAAGGCTTAGATCTTGAACGTGGCTTGGTAGTTTATTATAAAAGCGTATACATTGGCATCTGAACGAGCCACCTATTTTCTTGAGAAAAAAAAAACTAATAAAAACTCTGCTTATGTAAACTGCTTGCGAGATGCAGGATTTTGCGTGACGTCAGTATGACGCGTTGTTCGCATAATATATGGCGTTGTAGATACCGCTCTACAAATAGATTTAGTCGAGTCGAAACCGACTTAGATGTACGACTTAGGTCATGGGTTCGATCTCAGGCAGGCGCTTTAAGATGTGTAACTAATTTCATCACCACTGCTCTCAAAACGGTGAAGGAAAACATCGTGAGGAAATGGGCATGTCCTAGAACCAAAAATTCAAAGACATGTGACATCTACCAACCCGCACTGGGCCCGTGTGGTGGATTACAGCCCACTCCCTCTCGAAGAGAGGAGGCCGCAGTCCCAACAGTGGGAACATTATAGGCTGATTATGCTTATCCTAATAGATTTACGCTCTCTATTACAGTTTCATGTCCAGCTTGAGGAAGATGCAGACACAAAAGATAGACTTTGAGACAATGTGGGCACAGTCAAAACATTTTTGTTTATTGTTGTCACAACAGATTGGTCTACCAACCAAAACATTTTTGTAGCAAGAGTGCGCGCCATCATTGTTTTCATAGCGCCATAGGTAGTCGCTGTTTCTGTATTGTGAATTTGAAATTAAATGATTCCTCCAAATTAACCCACAAAAATCAAAAATACGTTTTTGCTCTATTTTGCGATCATAGATAATGCTAAAGTAGATTTTGACGAGTTTCAACTTCAAATTCTCTGTTCTGATTCCCGGTATATGCGGGGAATCAATTCAGTCATCCATAAAGGGATGAACTGTGACTAAGTATCTAATTGAATCCCTTTATTATCAGCCTACAGTAGTCCACTGCTGGACTTAGAACTCTCCTATTGTATGCCATTCAACTCGATTTTCGGTAACTCTTATCCAGCTGCTACCAGCCACCCTGCGAAGATCGTCGCTCCACCTAGCCTGAGGTTGTCCTAACTTCCATTTGTCGATTCTCTTCCGTTGTCGTACACAATCTATATTCTCAAATGGAAATTACAGATATATTGATATGCTTAATTATGAGCAGACCCACGGTCAAAACTGTTCTTAAACTCAAAACAATATAACTACAATATAACTGCAATCAACAAAACATTCAGAATATAAAACAGAAAGTAATTTCACTATCAAACTACCCAGTCCTGACGTACAAACCGCAATTTTCATTTTATATGCCGCTGTTGCACCAACACAACTTCTGATGATGGGTATATAACGACACAACTATAATTGCCTAGTCGCGCTCTGGGATTAATAAAGCTGCGAGCTAAAATCAATTACACACGAAAATGCATTATATTTCTTATTTACAAACGTTGCTTAAAGTTAAGATACGTTTAAACGTCAGAAAATGAACGGTTAATTAGGTTTCTTAATATCCTTCATCTATATCCGACGACCCTGGTTACTCACTTTTGGTGACTGTACACAAAAACCTTTAACAAAAAGAAAAATCCTTTAAAGATAATTCTTTTATAAATAAAACAGCAGTATCATGAAGTACCTATCAACAATCACTTAGTACGCTCAAGGGTACCTACTCGAAAAATTTTCGTCCCTTAAATTGTCGGAGCGTGTTTTATCAGGGGCACTAAGTACTTGATTAGGACAAAAATGGCTTACAATATTCGTGAGCTATTCAAATGAAAATTGCTCCTTGAATCTGAAGGGCTTCCGTTCTATAAACTCGTGAGAGATAATGAACGGCGATTAAAATTTATTAGTCATTAAGAATTTGCTGATATTATGTAGTAATATTAAACGACGAAAATGTTATAAGGGAAAAGGAAATCTGAATTTCTAATTAAAATATCTATCTTAAGGGGAATGTCCTAAAGTAGCCCGCGAAATTCAAATTTACTTGGGCTTTTTGCATTTTGCAGTTCAGTGACAGGTTGAATATGTTGAATAAAATATGATTCGCGACCGTAACAAGTATGGCTTTACAGAATTATAATTATTATAATCAGCATTCCTAACTAGTCCCTAAAATATGATTGACATGTGAAAGTGTTTGAACAAACTTACTTACAGAAATAATAGTACATTATGATACATGTGTGCCATGTTGATCATTGCACCTGAGGCGGTATTATCCGCACGAGCCGCAGACCAGCGATATGGAAGCCGAGTGTGTAATGATCAATGCACACACGTTTCATACGACGTTTTTCACAAAACAGACAAGACTTGTATTGTTATGGAAAATGGCGCGCTGGTTTTTTTATTCCGCACGCCGCGTAAATAAAGGCACTCGCAAAACCGCAGCTAAACAGCAACAAAATGTATCCTTGTTACTTATGTTGCTTTGCCCTTACAGGGTCCATAACTGTATGCTTTAAGTCTATTTGCAACACCTTTATTCACATTGTGGTATGCAAATAAATGAAATGAAAATAATGTTTAGACTGGTCGTAGTGTTGTATGTCAAATTGTAGTTTAGTTATTATGGAATTAGAAAGTACTATTGGCATAGAGAAATAAACATTAGTTCAGTGAGAATCCGCAATAATAGTACGCCAGTCCAGTCCAGTCAGCCTGTTCAGTCTTTTCCGTTTGGTTCCGGGAGGGACCACGGACAATTTAAGGTAAATAAATTTTAGTTCATTTTGGGACCAAGGACAGTCTCTTTGATGAGATTAAAAAAGCGTACTTTGCCGACTAGTAAATAGTTATCTGTGGCGTTACCGCACTAGTGCGGTAAATGGCGAATGGTGAAATGGAGCTGATGGTGAAATACCAGAAGAACTCCTCAACCATTAACGTCCCTGCATCGGGAAAATCAATAGTTTGTTAAAGGCGATGAGCAAGTTGACATGGCTATTGTAACTTAGACAAATTATAAACAGACGCACTAAAAAGCGAGAAAAAACAACTTTTTAACAAAAAAAAAAACCGACTTCCAAAAACAAACACTACAAAGTGAAAAATAACTTTAATTTCGGAAGTCGTTAATTTTTTTTTTATATTTAATGAAAGATTTCACCTTTGAAAGTTTTATGCCCGTTTCACTAACACAAGACTAAACACAAACTAACTAAAAACGAACTTAATGAATGCCTATTGTGAGTGAAAACGGAAGTTTCACTCCGACAAAATTAACCTGACAAAGAAAACTGAAACCAAAAGAGAGCGTCAAACACCGACAAAATTAGGAGTACCGAAAACTTACCGTATCTATCCGTAAAAACAATTCAATGAAGCCGTGGCTTTGATCACAGAAGGAAACCATAAAACGTAGACCGAAGCACACCTCGCTATAACTCCATTAATAGAGGAAAATCTCTTTTCTTTTCCACCTGGCCAGGCTACACGAAACACTGAGTAAATATTAAAAATATTTATCCGAGAACACAATGCTGTGCGAACATTTCTTCATCCTTGTTATACCTGTTTCCATTGTTTGCGTCATGTATTTCGTCCTCGCACACAATTTCTACTGTCCTTCAGGTTTCAGCTCAGAACAACACGTGTTTTGCTGAAACTTACACACGTTTCAGCAAAACACGTGTTATTCTGAGCTATTTTAGTTTGCGCAGTTCCGTTTTAACAAGTTTTGCTTGTTAACATTACAATGCTCAGTGATGACAATGTTTAAATAAAGTTTTACATTTAAATGTCATATGTATTTTCAGTTTTGAGCTTTGTTGTGCAGCTGCTAATTGTTGCGCTGTGACATACCTATGGCGCACCTATGTGGCGTACCTATGTTTACGAAACGTCTTTCTGTAGATAATTATGTGCCGTTGCATTTTCCTGAAATCCTGATAGTGTCAAATTACGTGTTGATATTATTTTCTTTCTAAACGAGTCACTACTAAAATATAATTCATATAGAATCCACTAAGTAAGAATTTTAAATTACATTTTTGCACTATTGCGACGATAGAATCGATTAGCTGCGCAGGTGCATTATCGAGTTAACTTTTGAAATTAGAATAAACACGACTGAGTACGAAAACAAACAATTTGACCGCAAACAACGTCGAACAGGTCGCGATAATCAAATCAACCTGAGCATTTTCATTTGTGTTTCACTTGCCACAAATTGTGAATGCACCACAGACCCCGCATCGCCGCCATAAAGTCATTTCGCATGTTGCCATTTTTATTTTTAATCGAACACGATTGTATTCTCCTTTGTCAATTTTGTCGCCCCATTGTATCGTATCGAACACGATCGATTGTAGCCGTGCCTTTGTGAAATAATAGCAATTTAGTTCTCATATTGGTTGAAAGGCAAAGTAGTAACTTTAACAGTTATGGTAATGGGGAATCCATACTAAGCAGAGAGTCGGAAGAAATTGATTTAGTGGCGGAGGTAATTAAGCGAATTGTTGGAACATATGTCCGAATTGCCATTGCCATTTGCACGTCAGGTCGTGACCACTCGCCACACGTATTCCAGTTAAACAGTTCTCTTGTTACATTTGTGTATGAATGAGCGAGCCTCAGGGCGCGTCGTACAATGTTGTGTGTTTAGGATGTAACAGTTATAACTTATATAATTGTGGTACAGTTCGTTGACATGTTCGGTTCATGTGCATTACCGTGGCGTAGGTTTGTTTGCAATTTATGATGCCATCTGAAGATTTATAGGGTGTCAGATATTAGCCGTATTTGAGTGAACCGATTCAGTTCAATTTATTCCACTTAGCCGCTTGGAAGCTTTTGTAGGATAGGTCAGTTACATTATTAGGTATTTATTTGTTTTGTAACGACATTATCGCTTTTGCTATACTTAGCACGTTGCGCTGCCGTTGTGAGCTTAGATTTCTGTTATATTTTCGTTTGGTTATGTTAGTTAAATATCAAGATGTCTTCTAATGACTTATGTATTTATTTAATCTTTTCGCACACAAAAAGATACAAAGGCGGACTTAATGCCTTACTTTGACTTCTGTTATAATTTGCTTTGGTTACGGCAGTTTTGAAATCAGTATTCTGCTTGGATTATTATCAGCGGCTCTTACAGCCTCTTCGGTACTTCTGAGCATATCTCGGAGTCGATATAGTCGTACCTAATCAAAATGAATTGTTTCATTCTCCAACGGCATTCTAGTACAACATTGAGTAATCTGCGTAAGTTTACTCACCTCTCATTACAGGCATCTACTTATACCGTAGCTATTTAAAATAATTCGTCCGTCACGGTCCGTTCTCAACACACATTTGTAACACTAGTAGTAGTCTCTGGCTAGTTTTTGATTTTATAGTTTATAGGTACCTACATAAAGACTTAGCACGATAATTATGTCGTGTGCAAAATTACTCAATTTCATATTCGTAGGTAAAAAAAAATATGTTTGGTAATTTTTCTTTGCTGTGCTTTCCGCATTCCTGTTCTTTTTTAAGCGATTTTTTAACATTAATATTTCGTTGGACTTTATAATACAAATCTACTTTTTGTCTTTTTTACGTCGTTCTGATTTATTCCGGTTTGATCCACTTTCTCTTTCATAATATAGATTTCTGTAATTTTTCCTTCAACTTGGTGATCCCGAGAATACTCATTAATTCTGAAGGTGCTGCCAATGTTTAAATAATTAAATTGAATGACATAATTTAAAAGTTTAAATTGTAATGGGACTACATTAAGGCCCCATTGCAAATCTCAATCAACTTGAACTGTTTACAAACTCACAATGAACTTTTAGGAGTAGTATGTTAATTGTCGGCCTCTGGGGGAGTAATGAACATACATACGAACATAGGAACTACTTTTGAGTGTAGATGCATACCTATCCATTTTATTAGTGTTTATGTAATCTTCATAACCTTCGCGCTGTTCGTTTGGTACATTATTAACCGCAAAATGCAGAGAAATCTACAGTTTCTATTTGTTATTTTGGTGCTGCTTAGTATAAATCAAATATTTTCATCGCTTTAATTTATTAGTTTTATCCATGTTAGGTATATGACTGTATGCATAATTATTATACCCACACCGAAAACTTAAATTATTAGATTCACCGTACTTAGACGCCCGAAAAATTGTCAATACTGAGAAGAGTGAGGTCACTCAATAATAATGCCATGAAAATAAAGTCAAGTCACTGCGTTATTGTGTGTATCTGAGGTGTCAAAACGAAACAGAAACGCGACCATGTTTTGACTCGGTAGGTAAGCTGAATCTAAAGATTTAAATCTTTGACCTACACATTCTTGCCACCTATTGCGATGACAGCCATCATGTTTACAGTTCACCAGCGTTATTCCTTTATTGTACCTATCATCATTAAATTATTCAATAGGCATTGATCATATTCATTCAAGAGTTGTAAATGGCGCACATGTGCGATTACCTACGTCAAACAATATACTTCCATTCCACATGAAAACATCGAAGCCAACTAATTGCACAAAGGCTATTTCTGTAGCTAATGGTCTATGATTTCGTACATATAAGTAATACCGTAGGGGCCCGTGGCTAAATAATAACAGCCGCGCAGGTCGATCGATCTGGTTAAGCTACGCTTGCCGCGGTTGGTCTGTGGATGGGTGACCATCTTTACATACCGAGATCCCTCCGTGCCTCGGAAAGCACGTTAAGCCGTTGGTCCCGGCTGTCATTCGCGGATCTTTGGCAGTCGTTAAGGGTAGTCAGAAGCCCGAAAATCTGACAACCAGTCTTACCAAGGGTAATACGATACGTATTACCCAGTAACTGGGTTGTGGAGATCAGATATGCAGTCGGTCCATGTAAAATATTCAGCTGCATCCGGTTAGACTGGAAGCCGACCCCAACATAGTTGGGAAAGGGCTAGGCAGATGATGAAGTAATACCGTACATAATAATCTATAATAATAATCTTTATTAATAAGAAAAGGGTTAAAAATTGTGTGAAGTCCCTGAATCTGTGCTAGGTGGTTAACCTGTATTACAAGAGCCCGGGACGAAATACTATTCCAAACTTACGCAAATACACAGACACAAGAATAATGAAAGTATAAGTACCATTGAATATTATTTACAAATGGTAATACAGTAATTTGCACTACCTGACACGAAAGGCGTGCAGTTTAATTCACGAACAAGCGTTTTACGTTAAACGTTACTGGATGCCTGACTAACGTTTAAAATCGCTCGATTTACCTATCTAAACGTACGGACGTACGTGCTAATTTTCTTAATTGAAATATGTGAGAGGGAATCAACCGAATGAATGCACCTATAACTATGTAGGTAGGTTTAATACTGAATGTTCACAGTTTAAATCGTTCTATGCATTTGACAATATAGCCACAGATATTGCCAAGCAATTTCTCAGAATCAGCTTGCCTTCTGGGGATCCAACTTAAGAATTAAAAATTACGTAACTGTTTACAAAGAAAAAAGGCTTCCAAGATTAAGTATCCAATTTAGGCTGATTATTTTTTATGTGCTATTGTCGTAGGTTCCTAATAAATAATGAACTAATTGAATAAAATCAGTTGATGATGAACGATGATTGATTAGTGCCCGGTTGTTGATAATCGGACTTAAGGTGACTACATGACCCAAAGCGCGGCCAATGTCGGACTGAAGAAAGAGAATCGCGATGACACAACGCTGGTAATTTATTACAAAATATGAAGCAATTATCTATTTACAAAAAATCTATTGTTTGGACCAAAAAATTAAAACACTAGTGCTTTAGTATGTTGCTTGTAGAAATAATCTGACAAAAAATGAGAATGATCGTTTGTATATTAGTGTGGAGTACTCCAAGCTCCACAAATAACATAAGTATGTATTGGAAATAAAACACAAGGTTTGTATTTGGGTAGGTACATCAAACGCTTAGTGATCACAACGACCGCTCTCTCCGGTGAATGACAGCGAAGTGCCCCCACCCACTTTGTCGGGGTTGCCCTCACCGCCCGCTTTAGACACATTTATTTTTTAAATCAATATCTACTAATATAATTTTATAACAGAATACCACAATTAGTATGGTTTTTATTGTGAAAAGAAAGTTTTTAGAGGTATCTTCATGATTTTTTTTCTATCGTATCAAATTAGTTGTATTATGTTTTCAACCCACTATCTAACTAGCATATATCCTGAAGAATATCTTTTTTTTCAGATTTTTCTGATTTTGTTTATTGTAGTGGATCATATACTTTTAGGCATTATTAAAACTTGCGTTGTCTCCTCAAACATAACTGGCTTAATGTGGTGTGTGTACTATCTAATAGATCACCTCTGCCTAAACCTTCGTGGATTACATACAGGCGTGATGTTACACTATCATATTTTGAAAATAAAATAAAATAAATATAGGTAGTATTTTTTTAATATATTTTTTCAAAATATAGGAATCTATTATTCAGAAACGATTAGGTTAGGCTTTACCCAAACGTTATACACGTGCACCCTGTGGATCAATTACACTAAAATAGCCTTCAGTGCTCTGCGCGTCCAGTATAACAACGCGTTCAGGGATTTGTTGGGGCTCCCATGGCGGTGCAGTGCCTCCGGCATGTTCGCCGACCACAGCACGGACAGCTTCTAGGCGGTGCTTGCAAACGAACGGCCTCCCTGTGTTCTCGGGTAAAGGGTAGCACCAAGACGATTCTGAGCGTGTTGTCAAACAGAGTTGACAGCCAAATCCTGAGGCATTGGTCGCTCATGCATGTCCAAAATAATCATTATTTTAAATTTTACTAACATAGCTGTAGCGGTATCTACAACGCCACATACGAAAAACGCGTTATACTGAGGTTACGCAAAATCCTGCATCTCGCAAGCAGAGTTTACCGCGCAACTAGCATAGATACAACGGCTCGACATAAATCTGAATCATGGGGCAGATGCCCGCCAGACACAACACCTGTCTGGTCGGAGGATCCTACCTTTTCTATAGAGTATGAGTGAATTTTACACCCTGTTCATCATACCTCTATATGTAACTACCTTCTAACATAACATGGACTTGTGTCAATTACTGTGTGCTTGGTCTGAAATAAATATTTTCAATTTAGCATGATGAGGTGTATAAATACAAATTTAATACACTGAACAGCGACGTGCAAACTGTAACCATGAATTTAGCACATTGTTCTAGACGTAAAAAAAATCCGTAGGTTATCAAAACAAAATCTGCTGTTTCATAAGAAAGTGTGAAAAGACCTACCAAGTCAAAATGTAAGGAACAGCTAATATTTTTTATTAACCGACGAAAAATTTCAACGCGAGGTGTTCAGAATCATGTAGGTACTGAATTTATATGTGAGAGTGTTAAGATAAAACAAAAACATTCTCTGAAAGTTTACTCACATTTTCATTTCTGTGCCTCAAAGCATTAAGGTCCATATGTTCATTTACCTTACACCTTTACCTAATTCCGGTAACATTTAGCAAGTAATCACTTCGTTCAATGAGACTAATTGTAGTGACGTAACTAAACAATAGATGCAAGATCTTAATTGTAGTATACAACGTTCACTTTTGACGCAATTCACGAACGCGGAACATGACGGCAGCCGTGAAGAAATTGTGAATAGTTGAACGAAATAGTGTTAAAATTTAGTTTAGGATATTGTTACTATTTGACTTTGAATGTTTTCATTCATGTTGGTATTTGAAAAACTTCAAATGTTATTTCGTACCTACCTATATTTCTTTCACTTACTTATAATTATACGTTCGATCGATCTGGTTAAACTACGCTTGCCGCGGTTAGTTCGTAGATGGGTGACCATCTTTACATACCAATACCCCTCCGTGCCTCGGAAGGTACTTTAAGCCATTGGTCTTGGCTGTCATTCGTGGATCTGTGACAGTCGTTACGAGTCGTCAGAAGCCCGAAAGTCAGAACCAGCTAAGGCTGATTCCGACTTTCGGGCTTCTGGCGACTCGTAACGACTAACGAATCGAATAACTGGGTTGTGGAGGTCAGATAGGCAGTCGTTCCATGTAAAATACTGGTATTCAGCTGCATCTGGTTGTCCGAACTGGAAACCAACCCCAACATAATTGGGAAAAATCCAGGTAAATAATAAGATTTTTTTTTTCAAATTGGATTGACTCTCTGTTGACCACGTACTGATAGTAGTTATGAGGCAAGGGTGGATTAGATTGATTTTGCAAGCACTCTTATCGAAATTGAATCACTTGTTTGCTTCCAAGACATGGGCTGGCTTTAAATTCGTTGGTATTTATTTTTTCCAAGGAATTTTAGTGGTTTAGGTTATGCGTTGTCAGCCCTCTTTTTCATTGTTTTTCTTTATGTTTACAGGTTACCGGCATCAAAAATAGACACTTACAGTCAGAAAATAATTGTAAAGAAAATTACAACCTACGTCATTTTGCCTTTTTAGGCGACTTGTAAATATAACAGCTGTTGTAAATTTGAATATAGGTCCATTTGCTTAACAATTAATTTGCCAGACTTACATTATAAAATACATACAAAGATAAAGTATCATCTGTGGGTGGACCGGTCCAAGTTCTTAGTACTAACTTAGTCATAACAATCTTGGTAATCGTATTGGGGGAGTTGCCCTGAGGAGTTAACCTTAATGAAGGGGCGCTAACTTAAATTAGGAACGCGGAAATGAATACCACGGTTTTTTTGTTATTTTCATAATAAATTGAGAGAATAATATCAACCCTTCTGAAAATCAATTTTGGGGCAATTTGTATAATGATGTTGTAGTGGTGCTGAAAAAACTAAATATTTAACTAAAATATGTTGTTTTAATTTATCTACCTAGCTCTAGTTGAATTACGGTATTTCATATTTCAATGAGGTACTTTATATAGGTGCCTCATTAAATATTAAAACTAATATTGTGGTGGGTTCTTTAAGCTACCCAACCATGTTTCACGTTATGTTTTGTTTAAAATTGCTTTTCCATGCGTGAAGGAAACAAAATGTTGTAGCGGTAAAGTAATCCAA
This sequence comes from Gortyna flavago, assembly GCA_963669345.1. Lineage (NCBI taxonomy): Eukaryota > Metazoa > Arthropoda > Insecta > Lepidoptera > Noctuidae > Gortyna > Gortyna flavago. Next base: position 7,923,165 of record OY770144.1, read on the forward strand.
TTTAACGAAATACTCTTATAAATAAACTCACCCAGTCGCCCTATAGGTATTTGAATGTGGCAGTAACACCAATATAACAAGACACCTAGGTATGTCCTACCTTCGTTTAGGAGTTTTCAAAAGAAAATTCGTTTATAATAAACTCTTACGCATGTAATACCTTGAGCAGTGGAATAGAAAGCGTCCCCTGTCATGTTGGGTATAAAATATTGACGAGATGTTGATATAGGTATTGAGTAGATTTAAAGGTAGAAGGACGAAGTATTGAAAAGGATGAATGACTGACGTCAATTGATACCTGTGGTGGTTTTCATATTTTTTTCGGAATCTTTATAAAAAATGAATAGTTATTGCTATCGTGTTTTCTTCGAAAAATATGTTAAGCGTGAACATACGGTTTTTGGCTGTATCTCCTATAAGTTCTGTAGCTATTTAAGAGTGAAAACATGTTCCTAATTTGGCTGACATTCATGAATGAAAGTCAACTATAATGTACCTACGGCTAAAGTTTCTGAACAGTAAGAACAAACATAACATAATCAGCCTATATTGTTCCCACTGCTGGGTCTCATGCCCTTCTTACTTTTTTGAGAGAATACCACAGAATAACAACAACAGAACAGTAATAGAAAAATATAAGGGGTATACATAAAATAATATTAAAAAGTATATATATATTAAACAGTGGACTGTATAAAGAAAATATCGTAATCGGATCGTAAGCGGAAGCTATTCAGTAAGTTTTTTGTTTACTTACCAAAATTCAACGGTTGGTAATAACTAATAGCTTTTATTGCTTTCGTAACGTTCTGTGGTATGTACTTTGTAATAAAAAATTGTATCAAGTACTTATGAACTAACCTATCTACTTTATATCCGAACAACCAACTCCTGCTTCACACGGTTTTTACGACTTGACAAAACATCGACATTTCTTTATTATTTATGTAAGTTAAATATATTATTAATGTATTATACGCATACCTACACCTCCTGGAATAATTTCTCTAAATGATGGTGAAAACCGCATCAAAACCCGTAATGCAGTTTAAAAGAACAACGTGGTCACACACGGACAGACTCGAAAAGCAACTTATTTTTTTTTAATACTTCATTGCGCACCACACAAATACATAACAAAAAATAAAAAAATAATGAAAAAATAATAATAATAATAATTTGATCTGCATTACCAGATCAAATTATGTATTTTTTTTAAAGCATAAACTCCCATTATACAGGCGTACCTATCTTATAAAATCGTATGATACCCGTCACGTCTTTGACGAAAGACGATAATTTACTGGAAATTATCATGGATTACGAATAATTTACCATCCGTCCATCATCAGATCAGCTTTGTCACAATAGCATTGTGTTTTCGTCATGTGTGTACACGTGTGTGCAAAATTTCAGCTTCATCGGAATGGGTCATCTCTAATCGATCATATTATAATTCAATTCGAATGTTCGTAGCCAAGGTTATAGAGCACTTAGATGGGCGGGAAAGGGAATAAAATCAAGTAGGTAAGTATAAAAAATTAAAGACAAAGAAGGAAATACGCAAGAACATTTTTCTTTTTTTCCAAGCATAAGGCTAAAAACGAAGTCAGAATAAAAAAAAAAGCTTTAACAATATAAAACTCAACGTTTATTTAAATTTAATTCTGACTTTTTTTAAACGGCGAAGTTTGATTAGTTCCTAAGAAAATAATCAAAAGAAAAACTAAACTGCACCATTTCTCTTTCCACCCACAATAAATACTATCTAGAAGAAATAAATGAGGTAACTGGCGTTTTCCAATAGCAATAATGAGGCCTATTCCAGCACGACCCATGGAAAATATTTGCCCGCTTTTCCATTCTTATCGGGCATTTGGGAACTGAAAGACGTTGGATGAGATCCGCTGAAGCGAAGATATTTAAACTTGGTGCTATCACTTCCTTGAGAACTGTTCAGAATAGTTTCATTATAAGGACCTAAGTTTGATAGAAGTTGAGTTTGGGCAGATAAGAATTTTAGGTGGTCTGGTCTCTGGTTTGTAGTACCCTACCTAGTTACCGATTGCGTTTATAATTGAAATTATTTAAGATGATTTGATGAAATTATATTAATTTCTGTAAAAAGGTTTAATAAATACATGTACACATGTCAAAAAATCTTATGTTTTAAAACTAGATGAGTTCGGTGTTTCCTAACTGACTGACTACTCTAAGAAGATAGACCGAAAAAAACCTAGAAGTCACAGTCTCTTTTAAAGTCCAGACATAATCTTGGTCAGATCATTTAAGAGGACTATGCAGATAATGCTGACATGGTTTTCATAGTGGTTAGGTGGTTATATTATTAGATAATAGTAGGTATACTAAAATAAAAAAAAAAAAACAGGAAAAAAAATACCGCACGTAAGTTTCGTACTATGATTTCACACGAAACTCGAAAAATTGTAAGTAGAGATTTCAGACAATAATGATAACAGATTGCTAAAATTTTAGCTCCTCCATAATAACAAAAGATGTTAAGACTCCACCTAGTTATCTAACTGAATCTCGCCAATACCTACTCGTATATACATTACATCCTTGCCATTTCGAAATATGTTCTGTATTACCAACAAAACAACATTAATTACAGATACGAGAACATTACTCATAATAAATCATACATTCAGGTGAACAATACCCGATAAAGTAACAGAATACCGTACTTACATGCATAGCCTATATACATTTACATGTAGGAATGTGAATAGAATAGATAAAAATATCGCAACGATCGCTTCTCGTGGGATCAAATGCCTTCGTAACTCTTTCGATACGAATAGTAAAATTATTGTCATTGAAGAAAAGGGCTCGATCGATCTGTTTGTCGAGATCTCGATCTCGTGAAAATAGTTTTTGACCAATTGGTTGATACAGTTAACTGTGCGTCTATCGAAATAAAGGGCATTGTTTGTTACCATGGACTTGCAGGTGATGGTGCCTGTAATGTGTTTCCGTATTCCAGAATTCACGTGCCAATCAATTAATCCACTCAGCCTATCGCAGTCCACTGCTTGATATATGCCTCACAAATGCTGCGCCACGGCCTCCTTTTTAAGGCCATCGGTCCTTCGACAAACGTGGCCAGCCCACTGCCACTTCAGCTTGCTTACTCTGCATGCTATGTCGGTAACTCCGGTTCTTTTCCGGATAATTTCGTTTCCGATTTTATCCTTCAAATAAACTATGAGCATAGCCCGCTCACGCATAAAATTCACATACATATTTTTATATCAAAGTTTATCCACAGGTAAAAATAAATCCTGTTGAAAGTACAGTATTTAGTACCTACTGGAATTAATGTCTGATGAATTTTACTAGTCAACCTTTGCTATTTAATCAGTCCTTGCTTTGTTTGATGTTTAATTTTGAACAGTGAGCCGTTAACTATTCAAGCCATAACTCACGATTACCACGTCACTCATCGTGTCATCATAAATCTATCTCTAAAATAGCTGGTAACTATAAACAATCAGTATGTGATGCAGCAGTTTTTATCTTTACATCCGCAGTGTTACCCACAGGAAATATTCCTAGTGTTATTCTGACTGAAAATACACAAAAGTGCTATTTCAGGTTTATTCTATTTTGACATTTGCCTAGGTTTTTCCTAACTCACCTACAATGTCGGGGTTTGTTTCAATTTAAACAAGCTGCGGCTAACTATCAATAATTTAGGTATCACTACCATCTGACCTTACAACTGATGTACTGGGTACTAGGCTTTACTGTTTTGAATCTGATTACCAATGACTGTCATAATACATATTTGTATGACAACCGGTACCGACAGTTTAATGTGTTTTCAATGGGTAATTTACGTTAATAGTGTTATATAGAATGATTCACGTAAATTAACTTTGAAGGTTGAAGACCAAACACACATTGAGACTTCATCGAATGAGTAAGATCTAAATAGCGAATGAAATCTTGCCACGCGCACTCTATCTGTTAATATGAGCGTCCACAATCCAAACCACTCGACTGAGCACAAACCAATATGATTACTCGGGACTTCATGGGAGAGACTGTGTAACTATATCAGTAGTGTTATGTCGATATTGCCCCTGTTATTACATCGGGCTAAGATCAGCCGTGTCTCCGGCGCGGCGGCGCGGAGTCTGGTTTATTCCACTTAGTGATTTGAGGTGACGCTCTTTTTAAGAAGTTTGTGTTTTTATCATAACTTATCTCATACTGATTATATTTTTCGATTTGATTAAAGCAGAATTTTACAAATTTTTGAAAAAGCATACCTCAAAAAACATAAATAAGTAGGTCAACATTTGTCAACATTTTTTTAAATTGATTTATAGGCTTTTGTCTACGCTGTATATTTATATTTTATGTCTCTTTGCTATTTCAATTTTACTTTTTTTATTATTTGTAGTGTGCGTTTTGTTTGTGCAGAATAAACAGTTTTTCTTTCTTTCTTCTTTTCTTTAGGTATATTTCACAAAGGTTACTGCCAGAATGAATAATTATCAATTTAAATTAAATAATTTAAATGTGCTAATTCAGAAATATGAATAGTTACTTAATCAAATAGAAAATCTTATCTATAATTGTAGGTACCTGTTATGTATTTAACTACTAAAAACGATATCTCTTTTGAAATATGTATCTGAGTTCAACACACGTAATGCCTTATAAAGAATGAGGAACAATGCCAAAACCTCGGAACATAATCAAATATTTCAGTGGCATTAGCGTGTTATTGTACAACTACTTCATATTGGCTTTTCAAGACGAGACGTGCAATTAAATCGCGTTTTTTATTGTTCCGTTGCACACAATTACATTGCTTAAGACAGATGTGTGTTATGCATGTTACCTGTAACAAAAAAGAAATAAGTAGGTACCTAATATTTTACGATGTTGTGAAACAACGGAACTAATACGTATTTTTAACTGGTTTACATTTTTATGATCGGATTCTTTAAGTTTGTTTACCTGAATCATTTTTTTTTGTTATAGAATTTTTATTTTTCAGGTAACCTATGAAGTCCCAGGGTAAGGACTCCCCCCTATATGTTTTTCAATTTTCTTTATGCTATGCCTTCTCCGCCACTGTTCTCTAGTTATATAATTATTATCAAAATTTAATTGAAAAAATAAAATTGTGCGTGACAAAATAAACAGGTAAAGAACACACAATAAAAACATAAAGCCTGCTTGCACAACAACTAATTAAATACATATAGCGCTAAACATAATTAAAATGTCATTCTGTCTGTTTCAATTTCATGCAATTGGCAGCTGAAACGCAATGATGTCAAAAAATATATTTATCACTACTAACTACGCGTAATTACTAAATGGTCGAGCAATCACCCTAGTATTTCACAAAGTCATGTACACATTATTTTGATGTTTCCTGGTGTATTTAAAAATATTGTTTTCAATCTTTTCAACGATCTTTTTCTTTTGTGTTAGTTGCAAAGGTTCTTCTTTATTCCTCAATTTTCATTATCGCACCTACCATTGTTTGTCTCTGCATCACCCAAAGGTTGACTGGTAGAAAATGCCTATGGCATTAAGTCCGCCTCTGTACATTTTTGTGCTTGAAGTATTAAATAAATAAATAACTCCGAACTGACTAATAATTTGCAAAAGTCGTGTTAGTGGCAAAGGTTCTCCTTGAAAAGCTCTTTCCAGTGGTGTATATCTTATGGTAAGAATTTCTTTACTTCGGTGCCCAAGTAGTCACTTATTTAGGTCATTAAGTCCGAACCGACAAATAATTGACAAAAGACTTGCGTATAGCAAATTTCCTCCTTGAAAAGCTCTTTCCATTGATATGATATGGTTATTGGGCTTTAAGGCAGAAACCCCTAGTTTGGTGTCCATTATCTTTTAATTTTTTTCTTCTTTTTGTTTTCGGTTCAAAGCAGAACCCAATAAAATAATAGGAAGACCTACCATAAATGCCGATGGCGTAACAATCTATTATCTGACGGCTGCTATCCAATCTTTTAATAGGTCACAGTCGCATCAGGAGCTAAACGTGAGCACTAGAAATGCCACCACGTGACCGAACTGCAAATAAACTGCTAAAGCCTTCAAGCTTACATACTGTTTATCTTCAATGGAAGATAAAACGGTCGGTAGTAGCCGTTGTCACAACGGTTCACAAAATAATATCTACCTACTTCTGAAAATAAGATGGACAAAATATCGTGACAAAAAGGTAGAAGAATTTTCTAAAAGGCGTTCAAGAAATGTTTCTACTAAACTGTGTAAGTAATAATTGCATTTAATTTTCGGAAGCATTTATCGTACGAGATGAACTTGAGCGTTTTTTTAAAGAACCCGATCAGGAATTAATCAAACATAGACTTATAAAAAAAGATGGACTCCGCGCCACGCATCTCGAAAGTGAAGCACCGTACCGATCTATGTGTGCATGATTGACGATTGAAGCTGTCGTGTCACGTAATGGCGGCCGGTCGGCATACTATGATGTAAATGTGAGGGTGAGGCGTGTTTGTACGAACGGTCTGGCCGGCATACTTATTGTGCTTCACTTTCGATATGCGTGGCGCGGAGTCCATCTTTTTTTATAAGTCTATGGAATCAAACTTGAAAGTCATCCAGGTACAAAAAGCTTATCCAAACATTCAGACTTATCCTACAAAATTTATTTTACTACTGTAGCCTTAGAAGATTAGCGTAGATTGGCGGTCGTAAGTCGTCGTAAAACCCCTCCACAATGGAAGGTCAACGTAACTATTCCTGGGGTAATCCTAATATTTCCGTTAAAACTTGCGAGTCACTAAACCATTTTCCTAAAGGCTAAACTCCAACAGACTTCAGGTTCAGGTTTCTGGAACTCTTTATTGTAACGCAAAAAAGGCTAGACATCTGAGAAAGAATCATGAAATCGTTTGCGGTTTTGTCTGAGGTCATAAGACTCGTGACGGATTGACCAGGGAACCACACCGCCATGGGCATCATTATTAGAGCAATTGGTATTCATAACAATTATTATACAACAACTTTAATTGAAACTTCCATTCTAATGAACACCTTTTCTGGTGAAAAATTATTACATAATATTGTAGATAAAGGAAAAAAATTGCAACAAGATAAATTCTGAAGAGATATACCTAACTTTTTCAAAGTTTCTTGACGGTTATGTAACAAAGATTCATGAAGATAAGTTGGTTTTGAAATTTACTAGAGATACGTGTGTTTGGGGATTACATTAAATAACCAAAGTTAGAATTATTTAGGTACCTACAAGCCCACAATGTTATACAACCGATCTGTTTATTTTAGCTGATTTAACCTAGTAGATACAGTCAGCGTTGTTGACTCGAATATGTGTCATTACGTAACATCCCTGATAGGCTATCACACAACTCTCCTTTTACGACGACCAACAAACAAACGTGATGTTACAAGTTTTGGTTTATCAACAGCCTTATCAGCCGTAAAAAGCGCAAGGGTCGGCCGCGATCCGTCTTCAATGATATAAATCAGCCATGAATTCGCCACAAATCTGATACACTACAAAGGGCACCAGTCAAAGGTCATGGTTACCACGTACAGTCAGAAAAATTAACCGTTAAGCAAATTGACTACAGTTTGAAACGTTCGCGTCATAGGGCCCGAGTGCGCGTCTCCATTTTACGGAAATTTCTCGCCACTTTACGTAACCAGAGGGCTGGCTTGTTCTTTGGCTAAAGAATTAGCATTGAAATTTAACGTGGCAATGCTGCCAGTCTTCTGAGAACAGCGATGTGGACGAGTTTCAACGCCAAAGTGTCATTTTTTGTGTTGTTGTATTTAATTGTATGATTAGTGTTGTAATAATTGTATATATATGCAAACAATTTATTGTTAGTTAATAAAAAAGGTTTATTGTAAAATAATAATACTACCAACTTAAAAATTAGGTAGCTGTTTAATCAACTCACAACCATTAATTGTCATTATTTGACAGTTACGTGAAACGGCTACAACACGGGACATTGAAGTTGGGTGTCAATTTACTTAACAATTAATTTCTCTGACTGTACATGCTGACTCACTCGATGACAGTTTATCAACGTCACTATTCTATAATAGGTAAGGAATAGTCTCATTTCGAATTGTTTACGAAGGTGGAATAAATAATGAGCAGTGAACTTAGTAGGATTAACTTAGCTTTTATTGGGGTTAGCCTCGAAATTAATGAGCTTCTATCTGCTATTTCGAATGTAATACTGGTCGTGAATTGAAAGCACAAATGGGCTTGGACATTAAAATGCTATTTACGTTTGTCCATTGTCGAGTTACGAAGAACTACCCATTTTTCTTTGGCACATTACAAAGTACTTACGTCAAATTCATGATTTAATTCGCTACGGTATCTTACCAATAAATACCTAGTTGTTGAGGTAGGTACTTACATTATATTGGTTACCTTTAGATATGGCGCACACAATGCGACTGACATGCGACTGTGACTCCGGTATCACCGAGTGCCGACCTACCTCCGTCGAGTAGTCGGGGCGTATTTGACGGACAGAGCCGTCATCTACCCCGGTCGCGATGGGGAATGGAAGTAATGGAACCGGCGAGAGATGTCGTGCGGTGTTCCGCAGGGATCGGTCTTGGGGCCGCTCCTGTGGGACATCGGTTACGACTGGGTGCTGCGGGCAGACCTCCCTGATGGCGTCAGCGTAGTTTGCTACGCTGACGACACGCTGGTCCTGGCGCAGGGGAGGTCGCATCAGGCGGCGGCCGACACGATGACACGCGGGGTTGCGATAGTCGTGGAGAGGATCCGGCAGTTGGGTCTCGAGGTGGCTCTGCACAAATCCGAAGCCATGTCTTTTCATGGGCTTCGGAACGGGCCACCATCGGGATCCCAACTAACGGTGGGAGGGGTTCACATCGGCGTCGAGACGACGATGAAATACCTGGGTCTCGTCCTCGACAGCCGGTGGAACTTCGTGGAGCATTTCCGACGTTTGGCCACCAAACTGGAACGGGCTGGGGCCGCTTTCAAGCGGCTCCTGCCCAAACTGAGGGGGCCAAACGCCTCCTGCCGGAGGCTTTACGCGGGGGTCGTGCGGTCCATGGCCGTATTTGGCGCCCCGGTGTGGGCGCGTTCACTGCGGCTTCGAGCCACCCACTACCTGAACGCGCCCCAAAAGGTGGTAGCCATACGGCTAATACGGGGGTACCGCACGATCTCGCGCGAGGCGGCAAGCCTCCTTGCCGGACTGCCGCCATGAGATCTGGAGGCGATAGTCCTCGCGCGCCTCTATGAGTGGCGCGCGGAGGCACTACGCCGGGGGGAAAATTGCTGCGGCAAATTGCGCTTCCGCGGCAAATTGCTGCGGAGCGGACGGACCTCCGGCGCGATCTCATGGCGGCATGGAAACGCGCCACTTGCCTCATCTTGATTTCTTCATTTATAATTTTTCTAATCATTTAACAGACATACTGTTCCAAAATGAAAAAATGTAGACTGGATACTGGACTTCATCCCTCTTTGCTAAAATCATCTCTCGACGTTAATTTATTGTCTTACAGTTCCCGCACCGGACGTGCCGACCTATTGTACACTCACTTAATGTAACTATTGTTTCACATCCCTAATATAAAGTACATTAATATAAGAACGAGCTTACACATTATAAAACGTTATTACAAGAGTGTAAAGTCCAAATTCAATTGTGGATTGGTAGTCCTTAGGGTCGAATTACGCGATTCCGTAGTTGACATAGGTCAATTTCGCGTCCGGTCGAAATTAATTAGTGTCCAACATTTCATTATGAACAATATAGAAACATTTTGAGAGGGGCGACATATCACGAATGAAATACGTGCAGGCAAAAAAGATAGTCAGTTGGTATCCGATGTTTCGTGTAAGCGTGCAAGCGTACCAGTATTGATGTAAGTACCTACTATTTCATAAAAGGTCAGATTCCTAAAAAGGCCCTGAACTAGGATCAATAATGATATTTTAGGTTGTAGCTATAATTATTATACGGATAAGTTCGTGTAAGTGGGTATCGTCATAAGCAACGGTGAACACGTCACGTAAAGATCAAATTCGCAAAACAGGTATTCGTTTGTATCAAACAAAAAAACTGACAGGTGTCAATAACGCCGAGAGAATTCTCGGCGGTCGAACTATACGCGTTAATAATTTCCTCAAAGTAACTCCGTCCTCTGAATAAATTTTCATCATTTTGTCACCACACGAACCTTTACATCGCATTTTGTTAGTCTCACGCTATAATAACTTACGTTTTAGCAAACAACGTGATTGACATAACCGACATTGCTGTTTATTGAAGAAGTTGAAAGGTACTTTCAAAATGATTGATTGACAGATTCGAAAAATACTTTTAAATAAATTGACAGAAAAATACGTACCTACTTACCTACAGCAAACGTCTTTTTCATGATATAAGAACAGTAGGTGCAGTATGAAATCCGGGTTCTTCCACAAGCCCCAGAAAATCCAATACGTTTTTCAGTTGAGGAAGAAATGCATTCCTTTTCCAAAATAGAAAACACTGCAGCATCTCCGAAACTTTGGAACCTGTTTCGAGTAAAGAATGTTTACTACCGGACATAAAAATCGAGGAAAATGCCAGTATTTTTTATGCATTTTCAGAAACTGCGAAATAAAACCTGCGTGAGTGGAACGGTGAGTACCGTTCACACTTTTCCTTTAGTACGCAACTCAAAACGGTGGTAATATAACTGCCAGTATTCGTTCCACTATTTTTATCGTGCAATTTCGGTGCTTGCAGGAAAATATCGTGCATTGTTGTGTTTTAATATTGTTGAATAGTGCTTAAACTTCATGGACGAGTTTACTGTTTTTTTTTTTAAGAAGTATATGTTTAATTTATTTTAGCGACCTATTTGAAAAATAAAAATCTTTACATTTTCTTAACAAATTGTTTTTTACTTGCCACGGTCACAGATAATATAATACGCCACGGTAAATCGCATAATTGCACAGCACCTTTCCTAGGTCAATAAATGATTTGCTAAAGTACCTTGTACTTAACTAATTAGCTAGGAACTTGAGCTATGTTTGTTGAAGCCATAAATGTTTTACTGGACCTGTTTGTAACCCTTAGCCTTAAGGTTGCTGCAAGTATTTCAAGTACGGCGAAGCTTCGAAAACATCTTGCAGTAGTGTGTTCCCAGAACTTACTAATGTCTTGATACAAGACTTATAGGTATGTACTTTACGCTATAAAACTAAACTCAAAAGTTCATCTTTTTGAACTTGTGCGTGCTCGGCACGAGTCACGGTACATGTTTCACAACTTGTACCCGGAACATGTTTTAGGAACATTTTTTGAGATGCATGTTCCCGACACATTCTACATGGCAGCTTGCGTACTAAAGCGGACTAGGTTTTTTATGGATGCCTATCAAATAGGTAGCTCACGTTGCTAATAAAATTTTACCGCAGACAAGTTCACCTTGAACTTGTCAATCACTTTTTATTTTCGGCAAAAGTTCACAACATTTATGCTGAATCATGAAAAATATCGAATTTGCTTATTAAGATGGATACACGACACGGTTTAACACTTCGCCAAAAAAATTACTTAAAATTTGAGTACTTTAGTAGACTATTTTATGTGTAAAAACTTGCTAATTTTAATAAAGCTTTTGCAAATTCAATGTGGGTATCAGAGTGAGTCTCTTTTTTATTCAATCCCAGCTATAAAATGGCAACAGTAAAATTAAAAAAAAACATGCAAGTAGTTGAACTTTAAAAAAACATACAAGTTTTTGAAATTTTACCATAAAAACTGATATTATATAATATATAACTAACAATGATGACTAGTGACTGAGTTAAGTATTTTATTTTTAAGTTTTTATTTTCGTCTTATCATGTAACGTAGACGTAAGCAACTCATAAGTAGTACTTAAAAATTGTATCAAGGCTTAAACTGAATATAAAATAGGGTCCGAAAATCGTTGACGAAACCTAAAACTAAATTATAAATTCACCGTCTTACACTTATCTGTGAAACTTCAAAATTATCGCCTCGAGAGAGATTTATACGAGCCAACGAGATGTCACCTCAGTATTGTAGCGCAGGTCTCAGCTTAGCTAGAATCAACCTGTCGCTGCCGTCAGCAGCAAGCGCTTCCACCGGGAAATCACCGGTCCGGGGTTATTTTCATACGCAGTTCGGTAAATGTTGGTTATTTTAGCTCATGTTTGATCGAATAAAGGTTGGTTATTGATTTTGGTCAAAAAACGTATACATAGAGTTTCAAGAAAAAGTGTCGTAAGGACAGTGAGCTTCTGCCGGGGCAGCGGGATTGTCCGAAAGGGTTACCGTTGCCCCGGAATATAAAGGGCTAAGGAAGGAACACGGATGGGTTTTAGTAAGAATGAAAAGAAAAGTGAGTAAGAGCCTGACACTCCCTTCCGCTCCGCCCAGAGCGGGAGGGGTCATTTGATGATTTCCCATCCTTAAAAAACGTACTGTTCACGCTACGAATCGATTTGAATCTGAACAACAAATATTAGTCTACTTATATTGAACAGAAATGGTCGTCTGGCTCTAAACCTAATGTTGTTCATATGGCTTTTTAATAAAGTTTATTTGAAATACATTAAGATCGATTACCCCATAAAGAGAACCAAACTTAAAGTTATTATTAGTATTGGAAATCGTGTTTCCTCTATCAACTTAGTAGAACAAACGTTTGTCTTTCAAACAAAGTCGATTTCCTTTGGAACAAAATATTACCTACAGAGGGGAAGTTTAATAACTTTCTGATTGTACATAGCCTTACGTTGTGACATGAACAAGCTGAACATGCACAGGATATCTATTTCGTTGAATCTATCGTTTATTATAGTAGCATATTTGTTTATGTTTAATCTATCCATCTTAAGTGGATAATATTCCTGTTGGTACCGATGACTGATGTTCAATAAATATATCTATATGTACCTATCACTAAAGGTTTGTTTATGTGTGACATTTTGGTCGATGATCTGTTTGTTTGATGTTTATAATTATTATTGTCACCTCAATATAATACTGCGGACTGGTATCAGAGTTGTAGTTTGAAATGATTGTTTGTGGTCTCGTTATTATTTGTCAAAAACACAGACTCTACCCAACTCAAACCATTGAATTGTGGAAAGGATTTGAGCTATTTTTATTTAAACATCGAGATTTCCTTATTTTATGTAAGTTTAATATTCATGTCCGGAATAAATTATTTAAATGATGGTGCGGTATCAAAATCCGTTGCGTAGTTTAGAAGAACAATGCCTACTGTGACAAAGCGGTCACATCACAGATATAGATAGACCTAGATAACGCAAGTATCACGATCTGTATGAAAACCAAGCGTGCCATTTTAACGTGATAACGTCTTAGAAATCCATGAACGCCGGCGGCACGCACGAAAAAGCATGACTTATTGTCACGTGACGTCTGAGCCGAGCGTGCAAGCGAGAGCGCGGAACAAGCGATAGAGAGGCACGATTGGCCTAAGCGTTCGGCTTATGACACATCTATCTCTTATGACTTTATCACGTAAAATTATCTTCCGTAAATCGACTTCACAGACAACAAATTTTTTTTTACTACCACTATGACGTCACAAGCACTATTTAGTGATGGGAAAATCAAATCGATTCAAAGACGCCGCCGCCGCGTGCGGCACCCGTCTGGCGCCACCCCCGGGGCCTAGCGCTAGCGCTCATGCTCACCCAGCCAGCAGTACGCAGAACTAAGCGAGAATGTGGCGGCTTATGATTTTTGTACGTAAGCTGTTGCGATTTTGGGCACGCGAAGTAGTTGCTCGACTTGCGTTATTTAGATGTATCTATATCTGTTGGTCACATGGACAGAAATGAAAAGCTACATTAATTTATGATAATTATGTAAAGATGAATAAATCTAATCACTTGACATCAACATCTTTAACACAATAAACTAAGTATCAACAAAGACAATAGCATACGAAAACTATAGTAAGTAAATTAGTTAGTATGTATTGTTAGAATGTGTTCCTCATCATCTGCCTAGCCTTTTTCCAACTATGTTGGGGTCGCTTCCAGTGTAATTAAATCGGATGCAGCTGAATACCAGTATTTTACATGGAGCGACTGCCTATCTGACCTTCACAACCCAGTTACTGGGTAATACGATACCCTTTGGTAAGACTGGTTTTCAGATTTTCGGGCTTCTGATGACCAGTAACTACTGTCAAATATCCTAGAATGACAGCCGGGACCAACGGCTTAACGTGCTTTCCGAGGCACGGAGGGGTCTCGGTATGTAAATATGATCACCCATCCACGGACCGTCCGCGGCAAGCGTAGCTTAATCTGATCGATAAATACGTGCGGCTATTGTTACTTAGCCATGAGCCCCTCCGGTTAGTATGTGTTCCTATTCGAAGCAAAAGAAATTCTAATTAAATAGAGGAAGAAAAACAATATTGGAAGTCCCGCAACCAATTTCAGTTTATGACATTTTAATAACGCAAGGATAAAAAACAAATGAACACAAACCAATTGAGAAATACAATTTGTATACAATTCCAACACAAAGGACCGAAAGCTTTAGTGATAAAAAAATAATTTACATTACGGGAATCACTTGGCCCATTTTACGTGAAAAGACTAACTAATATTCGAGTACAAAGATGGAACAAGCATATAAAACTAATACAATTAGAATAATGCAAATACAGTTGTGAATTTTAAATAGATCAATCTTGCTTTGGTGCTCAAGATTCCATTGGACCCATCCCTTTGGGTAACAACTAAAATTTTCCTCTACAATATCCACCCAATTTTAAACTGCTAAAACGATTTTTCTTCCCTTCCAGTTTCTGAAAGTATGGGAAAGAGATCGCAAACAATATGACTTGTAGATTTAATGATTAATGCAAGAAGCTCTCAACTTTTTTATTATTAACTTTTATCTTTGAGTATGCACAAAATATCTTATGAAATTTCCTGGAAGCCAGTGTATAATTAAAACCATGAGGCGATGACGTACAACGACTGACAGAGACGGATGGACAAACAGGTTGGAAGTAATTATAAAAATATTACTTTGAAACTGAGACCGAAGACTGAAACCTGAAACAAACAAGATGATGAAATTCATGACTGAAATCAATAAGAGGTACCTAGGTTTGAGGTTGAGGGGAATTGAGATGCATTATAATCTGATCAACGTATTTAATTTGTGTTCTAAGTAAATCAATAACGAAAACGTATTTAAAGAATATAAAAAACTACATTAGTATCCAAAATGTCATTCTATAAAAGACTTCTGACCATAATCAGGAAAGATTTTCCCTAGAGCGCTCCAATTCTGAACAACAAAAATCGTTACATAAACACATATGACAGTTGTTTCGTTCGATTCACACTTCACTCAAATCTGATAACAGACTTAAGGCACAGCGGACATGTAAAAGAAAGTCGTTGACCCCTCTTGAGTCAGATGTCAGCTCGTCGCCTGCTGAAGCACTGCACCCTTTCGACACTGCGGCACCGACGAGTGATGTCGCTAGGCACGTTTTATCGATGAATAATGTCGTTAGGTATCGATAAAACGGATTTATTTTGTTGTAAGCACGTCGCCAGTCATATTAAGACTTAACGTGGTTAGCGGCGCGTGGATGTGTAAATGTGGAAAAATGTAACGACATAAATTATTCCGTCTTTTTTAAGCATGTAAACTGTTTAAATGTTCAATGTGGAACTTCTTCTAAGCCGTGGTTTATAACTTTGTGTTTAAGAACTTCGACTAAAAATTAACGTAGGTACACACGGCTACACATCAAGCTATACATAACCAGCATAAGCTGACTTCTGATTGTAAGAAAAACCTATACAATGCGAGGTCAGCTAAAACTGGAAATGTATAGCTTGATGTGTAGCCGTGTGTACAGCTTGATAAGCCATAAGTAAGCAAACGATATGAATACATAAACAGTTATTTGTTTGGGAGTGGTAAGATTACAATTGGGAAATCTGTACAAGCTTGGCTACTGATATGTTACGTATTTACAAGGTGCATCATCATCATTTCACGTCGACTGCTGGACATATGCCTCCCCCAAACATCTCCACTTCGACCGGTTCTGTGCTTCTCGCATCCAACGGGTTCCTCCGGCCTTCACAAGGTTGTCTTTACAAGGTTATTTTCATTAAAATTCATAACAACGTTATTTATAATTTGGTATTTTATGAAACATTACTTCTAATTTATCTAATGTATAAATAATCTTAAGCTCCATTCATAAAACTTCGATAGCTTTTACCCATTCTGATATGCAATTAAAGTCCTCGATCAACGCAAATAATTCACATAATTCTCATATCGGCTTAATTATTTCTAGTCTCATTTATCGATTGATCGAGTGCATGCCCCTCACTACAGGCGCCTTGTTTCATCTCTGGCTATAAATGACCAGATAGTAGCTGAATGGCTTCTTTGTAAGGGATATTGCCTACTTTATGTATTATACAGATGCAGTAAAACCACTTTACGATGACGCACAATGTTAATAAACATTCCTTGATGCAATCTAAAACAATATTACTGCATTATTTGAACGGGCTTAGTCAGTCAAAAGGACGTTTTGTAGTATGAAAGTGGCCTTTAATAGGAATAAGATATCTAGCAATGTTAGGACTAATTTCATATTTGTTGGCAAGGTGGCGACAGCTTTTTATGATGATGAGTTACCGTATTTATAGGATTTCGTACCCAACGGAACCCTATTACTAAGACTAAACTGTTCATCCGTCCGTCTGTCACAGGGCTATATCTTTGAACCGTAATAGGTAGAAACTTAAAAAAAAATCAAATAGCGCGTACTACTATGGCCGCTATTACAAACAAAATGTAGAAATGTTAAATATATTGTACACTCTTTTTTCACTTCGCTTCAATTAATGCCGACATTAATTGTACAGAAAATTATGAGAATTAAGTATGTGAAGTGCTACATTGTATTCTCAATCTAGAGTTCTTGAACCGTAAATGTGTTATTTGTAATCAAACAGACTTTTTTTCGAAGTTATCAAGGTTTTATGACCAAAACTAATAATACAACTTCATCGTTCAGGCAATTAGGTAGCTATGAGGTTCAATGGTGCTACAAAAGCAGGCCTTTGCATTAATTGCCGCAGCAATTACCTTAGAAATCAATATTTTCCTTACTATGTGTACTAGAATGTTTTTTCTTATAGTGCATACACACGAGCGATTGACGTCAAAGGCAGAGGCAACTGCAGCCGTCACCCGTCGACAAAGTGCCACTCATGTATTTGCGTACGGTGCTAAATACAAACAACCTTGCAGTATTGGATTACTAACTTCGTAAACAACAACTTTTGTTCTATGACTTTTTACAAAGCATACTACATTTACCAAAAACAAACCTTTAAGATTTTGTTTTTCTATCTAACCCCCGCTCCCCTCCGCTGAATTTTATGAATTTAAACGTGATGATTAATAAAAGTCATAGAACAAAAGGTACCTATTGTTTATGGTATTAGTACATAGATATCCAGAGATATGCCTTCATTGCGGAATAGTAAGGAATCCTAGCTAGTGCGACCGCTTATCTCCCACCCAAATAATTACAAAATTAACAAATAGTGTACTTACGACACACACTTAAAATTTGAACACGCACACTAAGAAGAACGCAGCTACACTAAATCAATTTCTAATAGCACACATACATAGAATGGGCGGGGCATTCACTTGTAAGCACTTGCTATTTGCGAACATTCAATGCACACGCATGCAATTAGTGAGTCGAAAACGATGATCGATAATTTTTATCGATATTTAATTTTAGCACATTCTTGTTTTATGATAACTTCGTACAATATTCTTAAAATATTTTTTTTGTAATATACCTACCTATCCGAAAATGTTGTTTTTTTTACTAAAATCATCATCATCATCTGCCTAGCCTTTTCCCAACTATGTTGGGGTCGGCTTCCAGTCTAACCGGATGTAGCTATTAGCATACCAGTATTTTACATGGAGCGACTGCCTATCTGACCACAACCCAGTAACTGGGTAATACGATACCCCTTGGTAAGACTGGTTGTCAGACTTTCGGGCTTCTGACTACCCGTAACGACTGTCAAAGATCCACGAATGACAGCCGGGACCAACAGCTTAACGTGCTTTCCGAGGCACGAAGAGGTTTCGGTATTAGTCGGTACTAAAGATGGTCACCCATCCACAGACCAACCGTGGCAAGCACTATTTATTTATCATATTACTTATCATATTGTACTATGTCAAAATCTTTAGGCATAATATTAATTTCAGTTTTTTCACTTCACGAGTAACTGTATTGAAATAAAAATGTCTTAATTTTATTTAAACAACATTAAATTAATAACTAATTTAACTCTTTTAATAGACCTAAGATACGAGAAAAATATTCAACTGCATTAATACGCATATCGATAAAATCAGATCGAACAAAACGTTCGTTGCGTTCGGGAAGACTCGGGATAGTTCGGGCTAGTTCGTGTCGCTCCGGACGTAAGTTAATAAATCATTTAAACATGGATTTAAAATATTAAACAGTGACTTATTTGTTTACTTACCGGTGGTAGGACACGCCATTTGGGGTCAGGTTGATGGTTTTTGACCTATTTTTACATATAATTACTGCACAATTCGACATTCTGGTTTTTTACGCATCCATAGTACACTGTACGCAATCGCAAAGCGACTGAATGAAGCGTACAGCCGCCGTTCGAACATACGACCAATTTCATAATATCGAGGCGGCACGTACCACGCCCCCAAGGCATATCCCTCGATATCCGTGTGTTAGTAATATAGTCCTGAAAAGTTGTTAATGTTTTACCAATAACCCTGTACCTATAAGAAAAAATAAATACACGAATATACAAATAAGACAAACAATGGGAAAACATTACCACTGTGATTTCTTAAATAATGGTTTATTTCCTTAATGCCACTTAAGCGTAGGACGGGGGATGACTATACTCGTAGTACAAAATAGTCGATTTCAAATATTGACATTTACTTAAAAATCCCGAGTAATCATTTATTTAGGGTTCTTCGTAAATTGGTTAAAGAAACACTTTTACACGTAATTTTGTTAACTAAGTGGGGTCTGTAATTTGATGGTGGTTTCTCAAAGCAACCTTCCGTCACCAGCAATTCGTTACTATATTATTTTACTTTTTATTTTTTGCAAATGTAGGTAGGATAGAGCCCTTTCATTTTCATATCGTAATCTCCAATAAATATAACGCTTGAAATTCAGTTGGCAATAAAAAGATTGGTACAACTAAAAAAAAAGATACAACCTTCAAATGATGTAAGTATCATTTATCATAACATTTATTAGACACGTGTAGTAGGTATTTGATATCAAAAGAAATGGTAAAATTTTCAACTCTTGATCCGGTGACCTCGTCGTCGTCAAGATTTACATAATCCTATCTTCGCGAGATAACTTTTTCTAAATAATTTATTTACTGCCACGGCGTTACCGCCTCAGCTCGGTTTAAAAGAGGAAATTAAATTTTGACCGAGATGGAAAAAGTTTATATTGTTTAAATCCTTTTTGAATCCTTTCCGCCTCGGATGTTTTTGCGATATCGCTATTATGTGAGTGCAGTTATTTTTGTTTGTAAATCATTGAAATAAAGAGTTTCGTTTTACAGTAAAGCAGACTAACAAACTTTAATTATAGAAGACGGTTCTTTTCATAATATCTTCAATGATCTTGAGTGGTAGTCTTTAATTTGATTACTATTCGATTACTCATGAGTTGAATGATGAACTAAAAAGATTCGGTCTGCAGCGGAACCACCAAGTTTTAAAAATTCCTCGCCATTATGAAAATAATTTTCCGACACACATACTCGTATTGCTCTAACAACAGAAGGAGTATTCATATTAAAACCAACGAGTCTCTGTTAATATTTAAATAATACGCAAGATTTGCTAATATGGAGTGTGCGGGTTTGTTGCCAAGAATTTCGTCGGTTATAAAGTCTGGAGAATAGATTAATAAGTTTACTACGCCGCAACACCATAGTAGGAGAGAATTTTTGAATATGAACATGACTGGTTACAAATTAATCTGCAAACTTAGTCAGTGGTTTGGAAGAATTAAACAGGCAGTTTTATGTATTATAAATATCTAAATGGGGATATTTGTTCATTAATTTGTATAAAAGTTTACCAACTAAACACATACCATGACTAACTACAGCCATAATCAGCCTATAATGTTCCCATTGCTGGTAGACAGGCTTCCTCTCTGTGAGAGCGAGTGGGTTGTCTACCACGCGGGCTCAATGCGGGTGGTTTATAGATGTCACATGTCTTCCAATCTTTGGTTCTAGGACATGCCAATTTCCTCACGATGTTTTCCTTCGCCGCTTTGTTTTTTAAACACATACAAAGTATTACCTAACTCAAAATCTTTGTCATTATAGATCTCGCATGTATCTAAATGATAGGAAATCACGGCAGGATCAATTAGCGTACAAGAATATAACATAAAAAAAAGATGATTGAAGTTGATCAAGAGCCTATGACCGGGACCTTTAACCCTACCTTGTTTGATGCTAATACTCGTACTGTTGTCAGAGAATGTAAGTACTCAAATTATTTTGTTGTTTTTATCAATTATTCTTCAAATTTCACCCAACAGGTATTCCCCAAAGTAATCTCACGTAATATCTCAGTCTAATCCCTGCTTCTTAATATAAACAACTTGCAAGAATCACCCAAAAACATCCTCGAAAATATTTCAGCGTGGATTAAAAACATACATCTAAAATATTAAGACAGCCAGGTGAAGATTAACTGGTCACGCTCAATGCCGAGGGAGGTACATTATAAAGCCCTTGAGATTTATGTAGTCCCTTTTCAATCAACCGCTGTACCGTTTAACATTAAGTATTGACGTGACAAGAGTTATACTAACTGATAAACTTCAATTCATAATCTCAGATAATTTACATTCCATCACTCTACTGTCTACTTTGGCTTAGGCGTTAGTGTTATGTATTCTTAGTTGATTTTTGAGTGACCATTTGTAATAAATAATACCAGCATTTATTGTCCCACTGCAGTGCAAAAGCCTGTTCTCATACAGAGAAGGCACGAGCATCAATCACCACACCTGCTCAAGTCTGGTTGGGAATTTCAGACGTCCAGGTTTCCTCACGAAATTTTTTATTAAAAATGTTAGGCAATTTTGGTCGCAGTGGAATTTGAACGTAAACGACATCGAGTTTGTTGTTTCAAAACATGCAAGATTTCATGCCTTGTACATCAATGTCTCAGTATCATCTTCATATGTCATGGTCGATGGCTGTCTGGGGAGTATTTTGGAAAGGAATTACTGTATTGGATGGTATTGTGTCCTATTGGGAGAACTCTTACACGTAATTGCAAAATGTTAGCGGTATTTATGTTCTTTCTCCTAAAGCTTACAACATTTTATATAGCAAAATACCGTCGATAAGCTTGTGTGAAAAATGGTGGACAAAATTCCACGGGAGCTGCCTATAATCCAATGAATCTTTCCAAATATTTGTTTGAACGTACGAATAAATATTTTGTTTCGTTAAGTAGTCTTAATGTTACCGATTGTATTGAAAACGTGCCCCAAAACATGTTTATTTGTGTTTCTTTTTTTCCATACTAATGATTTGTTTTCTTTTTCAGGTAAATGAAATGTACTTATCTATGAAGAAATCCTAAGTATATTTTCAATAAACAGTGACTTTATATAGGTACCTAATATAATATTCGAAATATTTCAGATTACAAGCACATTAGTCGAAATGTTTATACAGGTATTGATGAATTGTTGCTAGTTACAAGTAACCCTTATTTGCGATTAACAACGTTGCCTTGTCGAATTAATGATGTTTACTGCTTTGCCAAATCCCGAATTGATTGCGTCCCGATGTTTGCCGAGACGAGTTGGACCCATTCAGATAGTGAGGACCCTTCAGAATGCGTTTTGATTGGTTGTTAGTTTGTCGTTGGGTGACCCCTGGAGTCGTGATCACAGGCACTTTAGTGAACGGGCATGCTGCCAAGTTCAGCGAGCTCAGTAGACGAGTAAGATTCGTAGTGAGTATTCAATGAGTGGCTTTCTCTTGAAGCGCGAACAAAGCTTGTTAGATTTACAGTTCAGTGATCATCAGATGCCTGCTAGTTCCCTTTGACCTTCACATTTAATATTAGCGTTTGGTCTCCCGAAATAGATATTTCAATTATCTGAACAATGATGACTTATTCCGGAATTAGGATGCAAATTAAATGTCTTGAAGTGGGATTTGATATAATACTACTAGCTTGATATTTAGAATCTTTGTTATGTACATATATACATACCTATTTACTTGGAGAATATTAAAAAGCGATGGGTGCCCTACGGCTTAATGGCTCCTTTATGTGATCTGAATAAAAGGTTCCAATTTTAATCTGAATGAAAACAAACTCAATTTAATTCAATTTCAGATAAAGATCAAAGTTGACATTATCTTGAACTATCGATAGCTTTTAAATTACAAAACTTAACTAATACAGAAGACTTTGCTTTTAAAACCTTATTTCTTTGTTACTTAAACTTTGCTCATTCATATGCACATATTTCATTAAACCCACCATTCATCCACCCATTGACCCATTTCAGTAGACCTAGGTTGATTGAAAGATGTGTACTTTACTTGCCTAAATCAATATTACCCTGTTCGGTGTTGTCTAAAGTTAGAAACAAGTTACGTGAAGTATATTTACAAGAATATCCTTTGATCAAAACAGACGGATATTTTTGGACGGATAAATTCAATACCGTTTTACATGAAAAGTGGGGCAAGTACGAAAGTGCGAAGTAAACTTATTTATTTATGTAAATGTACTATATTGCACACCACAAAAATTCATAACAAAAAATAGATCGAACACTCAAAAATATAATGGGCGGCCTTATAGCTTTCTGCGATCTCTTCCAGGCAGGCTTGGAATGGATAGTGACTTAACCTCCTCACTGAACTTTTACTACCCACAAAACATAAAAAATAAAAATCTTGCATCTGTCCTAGTAGCAGGACATAAGGACATAAGGAAAAACACTTTGTTACGGGAATATATTTTTTTTTTCAGTATTTTTCATTTAAAAGTAACCCCTAAACAGCCCGAATCCTGAAAATGAATTGAATCTGACATAAAAAGTAGTTCCTGTAGTGATTTGAAACGAAAATACAACCATCCTTTAGCATTTTGGTATGAATGTATGCGGCCAACTCAATTAGTATTATACAGGGTGGCAGGGACTAATAACCGACGAAAACTTTCAACGCAGGGAGGTCTAGAATCATGTGCTGAATTTATGGTTTCAGTTTGCGCGTCGATGTCCTCACTACCCTGTATTACCCTGTATTATTATTATTATATGAATAGGTTATAGTTTTCAAAACTTTTTATAACCTAAGTCTTAATTTATGTATCTCTAAATATTTGCATAATATAAGCTAACATTTCAAATAATAATAACTAAACTAAAACATTATATTTATTTAGTTTTTAAACCTAAAGTTTTAAAACTAAATAAATATAATATTATATATTGTATTTTTAATTTTTAATTAGAAAATCTGTGCTAAGGCCTTAACTACTTCCGAACTGCTGTCAACGGAACAAGTTTCTATAATGTGGTTTGCCGAACCACACCCCTCATTCGTTAATGTATTTACTACCGTAATTAGGCAATCACTTTCCCTTATAAGTGCTTTAAGTCCAGCACTCGACATCATACATACCTACATAACAGTCCTACACACATAAACTCGGCGTGAATTTTTTCCCATGGAAATAAGCAGAAATTATAGAACACCACGTTCCATACATACAATAAGGAAATCAGTCGTTCTATAGAGACGAGAACTAAATATTTGTGAGGTGTCATAATCTTGTTTTTTTAATGCAGGCCATGATCATTCCTGCAAGTTTTCTGTGATCAAAAATTAAATTAAGTTCAAACTTCAAATCGTTCAGTATGATCTTGAAACTTAAACATTAGTAGCCAAGGCCAAGATAGGGCAACGTTTAGGCCAGTTGGTAGCCCAATTTATGGAGGTAGACTTACTAGATAGGTAGCTACAGGTAGGCAATTAAGAAGATTGGGGTCATCTGTTTCGTTAGTGCCGTGCAGTATGTTTTAGGCTCGATTTATAGTCACGGGTCGGTCAAGGGTCATTCTCTAGTTAAAGTACTTAATATATTATATTTTTTCTAAGTACTTACTTAGAAAATCATCATCTGCCTAGCCTTTTCCCAACTATGTTGGGGTCGGCTTCCAGTCTAATCGGATGCAGCTGAATACCAGTATTTTACATGGAGCGACTGCCTATCTGACCTCCACAACCCAGTTACTCGGTAATACGATACCCCTTGGTAAGACTGGTTGTCAGGCTTTCGGGCTTCTGACTACCCGTAACGACTGTCAAAGATCCACGAATGACAGCCGGGACCAACGGCTTAACGTGCTTTCCGAGGCACGGAGGGGTCTCGATATGTAAAGATGGTCACCCATCCACAGACCAACCGCGGCAAGCGTAGCTTAACCTGATCGATCGACCTGTGCGGCTGTTATTATTTAGCCACGGGCCCCTCTACTTACTTAGAAAATAAAAATGAAAAACAAATTACGATATTTTAAGACAATCCCACGACGAGGCCCATAATCTCCGCAGTGGATAAAAAAAAGAGAAAACTAATTATAAAAAAGTTTGCACTTAACCACAAAAAAACAGAAATGTCCTACTCCATTGGTACTGAAAGCCTTTTTATTAAGTAATATTATTAAATAAACACTTGAAAAGATTAGCTACTCATATGAACCCATTAGTTTTAATTTCACTACCAATAACAAAAATATTTTAAAGCAAAGAGACTGTTAATCAATTTGGTTAATTAATGAGAGGTTTTAGTTAGCTTTAGAACATTAATAACGTTTCACATCATAGATAAAATGTGTAATATTATAACATTTCCGTGGGCATATTTCCGTCGGCTCAGTATTCTCGAATATTCATTGAATAGGTATTATGTTGATGGATCCTCTTGATATGACGCAATACCCAAAGAGTCTGTAGTCGAAGAGTAACGTAGATATTATATTTATTATATACCCTATGTTAATTAAAGCTGAACCGTTACTAAGAAATTAATTAAATTATGAACAGAACACTGATTATTTTTAACAGACTTCAAGAAAAGGAGGAGGTTCTCAATTCGTCGGTTTTTTTTTTTTATGTATGTTCCCCGATTTCTCGAAGACGCCTGGACCGATTTGGAAATTTTTTCTTTTGTTTGAAAGGGAATACTTCCCATGTGGTCCCATGATTATCAGGTCAGGATCTGATGATAGGATCCCATTGAAATCGAGGGAAGCCCTCAAATTTTATTGGCAAACCTATAGCGATTTGGATATTTGTTAGAGTAACTTGAGCACTTGCTCTCGGAAATCATCATTTGGTAAAGTGGAGCTGATGATGAAGACCACAGACGGCCATCGGAACTACTCAATGATAAATATTTTACGGATTGCGATTGGATTACTTTAATATGGTTGCTAAGCAATTTACTCTCACTAAAAAGTGAAAAATAAAAACTTTTTTACCAAAAATACAATCGACTTCCAAAAAACTACAAAGTGATAAATAACTTTAATTTCGGAAGTCGGTATCAATAAACGAAAATGCAGAACCAACGACACCGACTTCCGAAATTAAAGTTATTTATCACTTTGTAGTTTTTTTTGGAAGTCAGTTGTTTTTTTTTGTAAAAAAGTTTTTTTCCTACATTAAAACGTGAAGTTTTAATCACAGCTAATAGGCACTTAATAAATTACGCGAAAATGTAATAATTTTATGTTCGATTGACAATTTCCCGAACATTATCCGTTTATATTAGTAGCAATTATAATAACAACGAGGACATTATAAACCAGATCAGTAATTTTATTTTTATCACTTGTACCTAATACTTAGGCTGATATCATATTGCGAAGACCGCGTGCGTCGAGCTCTACCAGCGCGGAGGAGACCGCGCACGCGGCGCGCGTGCGGCTTGTGCACAGCGCGCATACAATGTGATGGGTAATGGGGAATACGGGCTGGTGTCCGCAACTCCATGCGCATATTTTTCGTATCATAATCAGCCTATAATGTTCCTACTGCTGGGACACTGGCCTCCACTCTTCGAGTGGGAACGGGCTATAATCTACCACGCGGGCCCAGTGCGAGTTGGTACCTAGATGTCACCATGTCATCGAATTTGCGTAAGAGTGGCAAAATCGATTGTTCAATCCACCCCAGCTCCTCAAAGAATACCAGAAAGGCCTTGATGTTACTGACCGTCTCACGGAGTTTACTCACTGGTAATAATACCTAATTATGAAACCTATGGGTAATCAAATAAAATGTCGGGAAGTATTATTTATTACTAAAACATTATAATTACCTTTTATAACATTCATTGGAATACTCGTATTGATCCATATTCCCTATTAAATCATATTCATCATTATCTGCCTAGCCTTTTCCCAACTATGTTGGGGTCGGCTTCCAGTCTAACCGGAGTAGTAGTAGTAGTCTTTCTTTTCTCTTAATCAAATAAACTATTTAATCAAAATATTAATTAAGCAGTTATCAAATTAAATAGCGTGCCTAATTTTCACGACATGAAAGTAAATTAACAGAAATATAATTACCTACGCTTCCGTTTTATGCGGAATACATTCGTGGAAGTGGATACAATCTGAACTGTATGTTGTGTTGTACCTATTACATTGTGTGCGTTACGGGCTCATAAGCGCTAATGTGACGATTTGTATTTGTATTTGTACGATTTCTTTTGTTTTGTATTTGTTTTTTTGTTTTTTATTTTTTACAGAATATCTAGGTTCCCAAATATATATTTTGAAAGTACTCTGATATAAAGACGAGATATGAGGAATTTAAAATTTCCATAGAAAACTTATTTTTCTCATAACTCGTCTGTCATCCAATCGGAATAAATTGACACTACCTTATGAATATGTTTGATTTACAAAATATTTTAGTATTACGTTTGTATGAACTACGCGTAGTTCGCCGGCCCCTTAACTTTTTAATTCATTCTAGGGATAGACATTGCGATCAGAACGCTTGTATTGTCTCACATGTAATCTACCTACTCTCTGAAATATTGATTTATTTGACATTAGCTAACCCGACAGACGATCGGACGTCCTGGTAATTTTTTTATAATTCGTACAAAAATCCCATAGAAAAAAATACTTTCAGTTTTTTCCGAATTTACAATTTGCTAGGCAACTTATAAAATTTTAGTTCTCTAAAACCTTATTAGGTCAAAAAATTAACCAAATCGGTCCAGCCATTCTCAAGTGATAACAATGCTTACCAAACGATCAGAATGTCACATTTATTAAAATAATTATACATTAGGAAGATCTTTTTTTTCACTACCCATTAATTTCTCACAGCTGGGCAACTGGCCACCCTACTCTTTTTCTATCTCTCTCTGTTCAGAGCTGCCTAGGAACAATTGAAGATGAAACTTGAAACTTTATTGAAGATTTATTCCAGTCTGATCCCCTGAGCCCCCCCTCCACTCGCCCCCTCCTCGATCCCCTGCATGTTCTTCTTCTGTTTTGAAATCTTTCTTATCCAATTATCGGAATAACTACTAAATAATTAATATTATCTAGTATTTTAATGTTAGGTGCACGTGTGTGGACTACTACAGAGTGAGTAGATTCATGTTCATAGATAGGAAAAGCAGGTCTGACCTAAACTACTTGGTACCAAGAACGTGAGCTGAGATGACGTTACGTGCGTTACATGACATACGGTAAGTCTATATAAGGCTAAAAATCTTAGAATCCCTCATAGAATTTAATTTCAAATTCATAAACTAGAGGTGTTAAAAAAGAAAGCTTTGTTTTTACTTTCAGGCTTTTGAAATACTTTTAGTAGATGATTAATAAATGGGAACCTTTACGCTGCTCGTGCGCTGCTCTATGAATTTTTAATAAAAATATGGAAAGGTCACTACTATGTTTTAATAAATAGTGTTGAAAACTTTTTAATTTTACACGACTCTCTTTTTTATATTTTATGTTAGATATTATCTAATCTGTGAATAGGTCTTGTAAATAAGGGGATTTTTTTTAATTGAATATTATCCTTGCTGGATTGTCATTTTATATAATGAACGTAGGTATTATGTCAAATTAATAGTTACATACCGATTTCTCTCTTTCACTGTCAGTAATTTGACTTTCGAAAGAAGAAGACAAAGCGTTGTGTAACTATAGGTACAGATGCTATAGAACTTTTATTAGTAAGGGGGATATATAGGCGCAATAGCGCTTCTGGCTAAAGTACCGTACTATAGACAGAAGCTCTAGCGCCTATACGTTTAACATAAATTGTTTAGTTACTTTCAGTAAAGTATATTTATTGACTACATAATTACTTATAGTAGTAATTTTAATAATAGTAAGTAGTTGGTGCTAACAACATTTTTGAAATGACTAACCGATTACAATTAGTTCATCGTAATTATTGAACGTGGCTATTAAAGTTAATCCTCCTTAAGAGTACATTTTTGATTACTCAATACATTTTTTCGTAATTGCGCGTTATATCAATTACACACGTTGTTTAGTTTTCAATAAACACTCCTAAAAAAACTGCGGCTAAAAAACACAATTAAACAAATAATGTGATCGTGATGCCATAATATTCTACTGCGAAAACTAAGTTTATTGGCGACATCATTAACTAAGCAAGGAATCAAACCGAAGATACCCTCTATACGAGTAATTTCCAACACCCGCCATCTTAGAGCAACGCGGCCTACCATACGGAGTACCGGTAGGCCGCGTTGCTCTAAGCCCGCCATGCTTGGTGTTACTGGCAATTCGCTCGTAAGCCCACTCATATTTTTACAAAGCCGACTTCGGATTGGACCCGAGTGCAATAAGAAATTCATCCAGTGGCTTATAAAAATATTTCCTACCTCAGGTGAATCTTTTTCTTTAACATACCTTTCCAGGGCTGTTTTCATGGCTTTGCTAAAATGACCAATCACTCGACATCCTAACTAATATTATAAATGCGAAAGTAAGTTTGTTTGTTTGTTTCTTACCTTTTCACGCCTAAACTACTAAACCGATCATCCTGAAATTTTGCAAAGTATACGTTGTCAGGTGTACAGAAACACATAGGGATTATTATGATAATAGATGGCGCCACGTATCTTTTGTCTTGATCGCAGACGAAGTCGCGGGCAACAGCTAGTGTTCTATATTTTCAGGTCAGGTTCTGAAAAAAAAGAAACGGGCTCCCTGAAATTACACATTATGGTATGATTTGTACAGTGTAATTTTTCGTGTAATTAACTGATGGTGGACAATTACTATCTAAATTCGCAACATGGACGTGGACATTTATTAAAAAAATCGTATCAGTCTTGTGCTGCAGCGCCAAAAACAATTCACCTTAAACCAAAGAATACCTAAATCTTGACAAAACTTTAAAACTAGACTATCTGTAAGCAGAGATAGCGTGCAACACCAGTAATTATTTCCCTGACATCTGGAAAATGTCCATTACTGTAACAGGCTGCCCTATAAACAGTCATAACGAACCAACTTGGATGGAAATGCCATGTTCACCGCACACGACACGGAGATTGTAAGGCGCCATGCAATTTTAACGCTATAAAGGCACACAGTATAGGCCCTACCTCTTCTTACGTGGATATATTTGTGTACCTACTCATTTTTCGTTTTTGAAAAGTCAAGGAGTATATAGTTTTTTAGAGAAAATGGGTAGGTACTGAACCCAACTTATAGTCAACTGCATTAAATAAGGTCACAATTCTTTCCATGTAGTCAAGCACCACAATTGCGAAACACACTTTCTACCATAATCCTGAGGACTCTGAAGGAAATTTATAATCCATTGCTTCATATATTTGAAACGTTCGTCTGCTCGACAACGTAAATAATGCAATGAATATTGTTATATTGTCAGAATGACTGATGATGATAGCTTTGCATGTGCGTTACGCAATTATATGAAGAGGCTTGTTTGATTACTACACTGCTGTAATACACTACTGTAATAAACTTAAATGGAGTAACCCGAATAATGAGTTTTTACCAGCGTCTGTTAAGTAATTACTGCCTAGGGACTTAACATGCAGACGCTGGTCAAAACTCATTATTCGGGTTATTACATTTAAGTTAATGTAGACCAATCTTTTCATATATAAAAATGAATCCCTAAATGTGTTGCAAAGCGCAAATCTCGAGAACGGCTGGACCGATTTCCCTAATTCTTTTTTTATAATATTCCTTGAAGTACGAGGATGGTTCTTAAGGAGAGAAAAAATAATGTTAAAAAAATTGCACCCTTGCGAAGCTGGGGCGGGCCGCTAGTATAAAATAAAATAAATAAAACATACTTTGTATTGCAAATTAAATAAGGTCTTCCTCCATCAAAAAGGGAAGATATTCTAGTTGCCTACTAAATAATTGTGAGGCGAATCACATCAGCCCCTAGTCAAGAAACCATATGAGGACCACGACCGCTCTGACAAGAGTGCTATGAAGATGAAGAGACTAAATAGTAAATAGGTTTAAGCCATCCTGAACTCACCCTAACTCGATATTAAATCTATGCGACTCTCGACCTACTAAGCCTTCTCCGAAATGAAAATAATCTACAGCCAGTTCACTATGCAACTGCAGTAATCCAACACGAAATAATAAAATATACTACCCACTACGGTCTTACTCGGTTTTCATAGTTAGGTCTTCCACAGTTCAGTAACTTTGCATCAAAATAGGTACTTAAGACGAATACGATGAAGATGTTGCTATTCTAATTTAGGTTTTAAAACATAGGTACCTACCTGCGTGTTTAATTATAAAACCTATTGGTATCAAAGTGAAAACGATAGTTGTTAACGCTCAAAGTGTTAAGGGTCAAAATCTGCGAGTAGCGATTACTAATTGAAGCAATTTTTTAAAGACTCCCGGACACAGGCGGGATGAGACAGCGCGACGCTACTCTAGTCGATTTTTTTAAATGAAAACTTCATGGAAATTGTTCTACCAGAATCGCGTCGCACGTCGCGTCGCGCCTGTCTGCGGGAGCATTAATGCTAATCGGTGACATCGTTTCGTGTGTGCACTGTGCAGGTATCTTTTCAGCCAGATCCAACTGTGATCATTTCTCAGTTTAAATTCATGTCTCCCTAATATACCTTTAGGTTAAGCATCATTCTCCTTAGTTGAATTCTTACCCTTACCCTTTGCTGGGTAACCTTTCTCTTCAACCTTATGTAAATCATCCCTGATCTGGGTGCTTTTTTTAAAAAAAATATAATATACTCTCGAATATAATTCCGATAGATCGACATTGGAATTGTCAGTCAAACGTCAGGGATTGGCTGGACTCACTGAGTCTAGAACAGACCTTTGATCAATGTCGATCTATCGGAATTATATTCGAGAGTTAGCACCCTGTACGGTTCATCATCATCACCATTAATAATAATAATCCATTGGCAGCCTTGTTTCACCAACGGCTGAGTATAATAGGCCTCCTCCCTCTTATTTATTTATGCATTTATTTCAGGCATCAAGGCCCATATAAACACATACAATACAATATTAATGTAACTTAAAATACTATAAATACATACAACATAACAAATAACAACAAAAAACAACAACATAACATTATTTTGTGCCATTCTCACCCGTAATGCTATTCTAGAAAAATCTCACCGTGATAACTTAGGTGAAGTGAGCTGTCAATGCTTTCTATTCCAATCATCAGGTGGAATGACAGCACACTTCACTTGAGTTTTCTTGGTGAGATTTTGCACAATAAACCGGCTGGTCTGTGCGAAACCTGGGGGAATAAAAAGGCCGCTTTGGCAGAACTAGCCTGACCCTTCAGGGATATATAGGTGTGAAACTGTCAAACAGATGAATTGTCAGGCATATTATAAGATAGGGGATTACATCGTTGATAAAGATGCCTGGATCAATGCTGGTCCTGCTCCACAACCACAACTAATTGATTAACACTTGAACATACTGTTGGAGCTGCTGAAGATTATATTTGCATTGTATAAACTCAATTTCCTTTGTATTGTATAATTTCATAGCACAGATGTGAGTTCTATGTGAGCTACCATTTACCGGGTATTAAGATGTCTTTCATTGACTTGAATGTGCCCTGGCGGCTGATAGTATGTCATGCTCACTAAAATGTCTCGCTGACGGTGGCGTGTGTGTTGGATCATTTAGCTCCCTTCAAAATGGTTGAGCTGAATGGTGCTGATCTATGCGTCATGTTCGTGAACGGGCGCCGTCAGTTGGGGCTGGTCATCAATTGGCTGCCTCGGCTTATTAAATTTTTTTTTTTTTTGGATTGTTGTTTTGTTAAGTACTATTTGCTGTACTCTGGACGCTCTTGACACGTACGTCTTTTTTATTTTATTACATCGTTATCACATATAATTATAAATTCAACATTAATGATGTAACTAATATTTTTGTAAAAATATAATTTAAAAGAGTGTCCATGGAGTTTCTTGCCCGTTCTTCTCCATAGGTACCTACGCTTTGGAATGGGCAACTAGCTTCATATTTTCTGACTGACCGACTTCTTGACAATTCAAAAATGCCTGTAAATGGTTTAATTGAAATAAATGCTTTGAGTTTGAGTTTTTTGAGTTTGAATTGCGTGATATGATTTTTTTTTATGATTCTGCCAAAGTGGCCTTTTTAAGCCTCCTGTACGGTTACCACAGAGTTGATACATCGCAGCGGCGATAATTACACCCACCAAAAATGTTAAATGAAAATAAATAAAATTAATTTATTGAAACATCCAACATGTAGATTGTAAATGTGGTACAACATCGCTTCCGAAATGAATCATGAATAAACAAAAAACTGTTGTACTCGGGGAATATAAATTGGACGTTGTTCTCGGAAGGACATACTTAGATATGTAAATATCCGTACCTGCGTGTTTTTCTTTCTTTCTGCTTCATTTTCTTTGCGTTTGTGCTGTTTATTGTACTGGGACATCCACACTTTATAAATCTATACATCCTAATATAATAAAGCTGAAGAGTTTGTTTGTTTGAACGTGGTAATCTCCGGAATAAAGTCGGATTTGAAAAATCCTTTTGCATTTGATTCTTAAAGATGTTTGTAAGATCTACGACCCTTAGGAACCGTGCAAAACGAAAAAAAGTCAGAAAGACTGCAAAGCGAGAACGAAGTTACAGCGCAGGCGGGCGATGCGACGCGACGCGATGGGTCGGGGAACAAAAAATTACACACGGACGAAGTCGCGGCGAATCTAGTTATTTTATAAATGCGATGGTGGGGGCCTAAAAAGGCCACTTTGGCAGAATCATAAAACAATTCATACCACGCAATTTCATCTGTATGACAGTTTTGTGTAGAGATTCGTAAAATGCTATAGGTACACCTCTGCCTAACCCTTCAGGGATATATAGGTGTGAAACTGTCAAACAGATGAATTGCGTGATATGAATTATTTTATGATTCTGCCAAAGTGGCCTTTTTTAGGCCCAGGTCTCTATATAATATTGGCTAAGTACTGAAGTTTTACATCAACACTCGCCGTTCGACGCTCGCCGTGGACGGTCGTGCTGCCCGCTCTCGCTCGCTGCACGCCCCCACCGCCTCGCCGCCCCGCCGCCGCCCGTTCTCGCTACGCTAGCCGTAACGAGCTCAGTAGTCTCCGGACTACGCCCGCACCCTGTCAATAGCCGCCTTTTTCAAGGCGTGGTTGATAGAAGTTGTTTCTTTAAGATAGATTCGTCATCACACGTGTCGTCGAGGTTTTTTTGGCCCCTTCCGGGTAAAAACCACAGTTTCGTGGTCCTTGGTGGATACCTCACGGTGCCAACGAAGCCAAGGGGGTGGTGCCCCAATCTCACCCGCCGAGCCCCATCAGGGCGAGGCTGTCAATTGGAATCGGGAGCTAGAAGCTTGGCCTTGGGGGTGGCTCCTAGTCAGCTCTAGCTTCGTAACTAATCCCTTGTCCACAGCTCGCGTCTAGTACGGTTGGGTGTGTCAACCCCTTCGTACTAGAAGCCGGTCTAGGGTGTCTCTACACCCATCGCACAGACTGGTTAGGGCCCCGTTCGCACAATAAGATCGGCGACGGGTCACAAGCTTAGGGCTCACTTCAGGTACTCACCTCCCTGTCTCACACCCGACAGGGAGGGTAGGATCTCACACCCCCGGGCCCATCCACCCGGGGTGCTAGGTTGTTAGGGATTCACGCCCCCTATGGTTCTTCCCTCTCTCCGCCCCCATCCCGATCATGGCAGACGCGGTCATATTGGCGTTCGTTAAAGAGGTCCTCTTCAAGGACCCCTCTTTCGTTAACCAGTATGCCCAACGTCTTATAAATTTTAGACGCCCTCCCGGTTCGGTCATCGACATTGACTTTAGCGACGCGCTAGTCAGCCCCCTCTTTCCGCCAAACTCAGGCGAAATCCCCGAGGCCGCCGCCGCCTCCCCTCCCGCACCCTCCGTGCCAGCCCCCTCGCCTGCACCTTCTGTGCCAGCCGCCGCCCCCAAACCAGCACCTTCCGTGCCAGCCCCCAAACCCGCACCCTCCGTGCCAGCCCCCAAACCCGCACCCCCCGCGTCAGCCCCAAAACCCGCACCCTCCGTGCCAGCCCCAAAACCCGCACCATCCGTGCCAGCCCCTAAACCCGCACCCTCTGTGCCCGCCCCAAAACCCGCACCCTCTGTGCCAGCCCCATCACCCGCTCCCTCCGTGTCCGCCCCGAAACCCGCACCGTCCGTGCCAGTCCCCGATCCCGCACCTTCCGTGCCAGCCGCTACCGCAGCAGATACTCCAGAGAGTATGGACACGTCCGTACCCCAATCTCAATCCGACTCAGAGGAAGCCCTCTCTGACTCTTCGTCCTCCTCGGAAGACGACTATATAGTCGTCGGAAAGGGTGGCAAGAGAAAGAAGAACGCCTCCTCTCACGCCAACAAGGCCAAAAAGTCGGTCGCGGTAATCCCCTCTAACCCCCGCCCCCCCACCCCAACCCCCGCCGCACCGCAGGCCAATCCCGCGTCTAGCCTCTCGGCTACCCCTCCCGCTTCGAACGCAAAGAAGCCACGACCCCCGCCCCCCATCTATGTCCAGGATAAGTCCAAATGGACAGAAATTTCCAAAGCGTGTGTTGATCAAAAGATCAACTACACGAACGCCCGCTCAACCCAACAGGGTATTAAGGTAACGGTCGCCTCGTCCTCGGACTACAGGGACCTTACCCGTCTCCTCCAGACAAGGGCTTACTCCTTCCATACGTACTCCCTTCCGGAGGAAGTCCCCACCCGCGTAATCATCAGGCGCGTCCCCAAAGAAATCCCCACCGAGGAGATCAAAGAAGACCTTGCTTCACAAGGCATCCCCGTCTCAGCAGTCCATCGCTTGCACAAAGCATGGAAGGGCCTAGTCTACGACATGGTCCTGGTCATCTGCGACCCTACTGAAGGACATCACCCCATCTTCAAGGTGAAGTCAGTCTGCTCCCTCTCGGGTATCTCTATCGAGAAACCCAGGAAGTCCAACCTCATCGGACAATGCCACAGGTGTCAACTGTATGGCCATTCCCAATCCCACTGCTACGCGACACCTAGATGCGTCAAGTGTCTAGGTGCCCACGGCACGTCAGACTGTCCCCGCCCCAAAGACCGCTCTCAGTGCACAGAGCCACCGAGCTGCGTTCTTTGCGGCCAATCCGGGCACCCGGCTAACTACCGTGGCTGCCCCAAGGCTCCCAAGTCTTCTTCTCCCAAACTGACGAAGCGCGCGAGCGACCGTCAGCAAAGGGAAAGCCCCTCTGTGAGGATCCCGATCCCTTCCTCCCAGATGCCCGATAGGCTCAGTCCCCAAAGGCCCTCCCCATGGGCGAACCTCAACCACCTCAAAGCTCCCGCAGCTTCGGTGCCCCCCCCACCCCCGACTATCCCAGCGCTGATGGCAACTGTCATCCCCGCGCCATCAGTAGGCCCCTCGGTCCCAGTAGCCCCACCGGTAGCCCTTCCCGCCGCCGCGCCCAGGGCTCCCGCTGGTCCCAGTAGGTCCCCCCCGACCCCCGCCTCCCGCCCCCAGCCTAGCAGCATGGAGGTAATAATCGGTGCATACGCAGCTTTTATTGCCCCCGCAAATGCCATGGCAGCGGAAATCCAAGCCTGTAATGGCAATCCTCGGCGCATCGCCGAGATTTTCAATGCGTATCCTCAGATTACGCAAGTCATGCAAACCCTCAACTTCTAAAAGCTCCAATGGCTTTACAAAGAATGAGCGTTACCAAACCCCGATCCCTTAGACTAGGGTTTTTCAATGCAAACGGCATTAAAAAACAACGCGAAGAGATCGCCGCGTTCCTCCGCGATCACCAGCTCGATGTCCTCTTAGTCCAGGAAACCTTCCTGAAGCCCCATCTGCGGAACCCGAGCATTGCCAACTACAAGATAGTTCGCAATGACAGGTCTCGCTGCCACAAGGGCGGTACCCTCATCTACTATAGGAAGTCCCTCCATTGCATCCCGATAGACCCGCCCGCCCTCCTCTCTCAGCTAGAGATCTCTATCTGTCGGCTCGGCATGACCGGTCACCCCTCAATCACCATCATCTCCGCTTACATCCCGCCCACCAATGGTGCGGAGGATCCCATCTCTCTCTCTACCGATTTCACTACCCTCTTCGGTAAGAGTGACTCCGTCATCATGGCGGGAGATCTCAATGCCAAACATCCCGCTTGGAATAGCAACACGACCACTACCAGAGGTAGGATCGTGTTCAAGCTAGGCGACTCCCTCAATTTCGATATCATCGCTCCGATGTATCCCACTCATTTCCCGGGCGACCCCGCCCAACGTCCTGACGTTCTCGATGTAGCGCTTCTCAAGAATGTAAACCTCCGTTTGCAGTCTATCGAGACGGTACAAGAGCTCGATTCTGACCACCGCCCGGTCATCTTGCACCTGGCCCCCTATTCGGGCCTCCCGCACGACCCCAACCAGCCCCCCCAGACCAAAATAGTCACCGACTGGAGGAAAGTAAGCGAAAGACTGAAATCCACCACGTCTCCCCACCTAGACTCCATCCCCGAGCAAATTATCTCAGTCGCAGACACGACTGGGGCGATCGACTCGTTCACAGAGCACGTTCAATCCGTACTGACGGATTGCTCACGGGAAATTCCAGTGATGGAAGACCATCGCTGGAAACTGCCCGATGACGTACGTGAACTGGTGACCGAGAAGAACGCTGCCATTCGTGCCTACGACTCTTTTCCCTGCGACGCGAACAAATCCCACATGCGCCATTTACAGCGTGCTGTAAAGAAACGCATAGGGGAATGGCGCTCCGAGGGATGGGATAAGATGATCGGTGAACTCGAGCCCACCCACCACGCCTTCTGGCAACTCCAGAGGAAGCTCCGCTCCTCTGAAGAGGCCACAGTTCCTCCCCTCACACGCCCCGACAAAACGGTCGCTTTCGAAAACCTCGAAAAGGCCGAATGCCTAGCCGACAGCCTAGAGGCTCAATGCACTCCCAGCTCTCAACCAGTAGACAGAGCGCACCTCGACGAGGTGAACGCTGAAGTCGAACGGAGAGCCTCCCTCCCGCCAGTCGAAGACCCTGATGATCCTCTGCCTCCCGTCACTCCCGACGAAGTGCAAGACATCATAAAAGGGCTCGCAACCCGCAAAGCCCCCGGTTCGGACGGTATCACCAATAGGGTGTACAAACTCCTCCCCGCCCCCCTCATACTGCTCATGACCGCCATCTTCAATGGCGCCCTGAGCAACAACATCTTCCCCCAAATGTGGAAAGAAGCCACAGTCATAGGCATCCCTAAGCCAGGCAAGCCCAAGTCTGAGCCCTCCAGCTACCGCCCCATCAGTCTGCTCAATGTTTTCGGCAAAGTCTACGAGAGGCTTATTTATAAGCGCCTCAAAGACTATGCCGAAGCAAAGAGCCTCATCCCCCCCGAACAGTTCGGTTTTCGCACGAAGCATTCGTGCATCCACCAGCTCCACCGCATAGTCGAGCACATTAGCGCTGCTTTTCAGCGAGGTGCTTCGACAGGCGTCCTGTTCTTCGATATAGCGAAGGCGTTCGACAAGGTCTGGCACAATGGCTTATTATATAAGCTGTACCTGCTAGGTGTGCCAGACCGTCTCGTGCTCATCTTACGAGATTTTCTGTCGGACCGCACTTTCCGCTACCGTATCGAGGGCGCTCTCTCTCCCCCTCACCCCATCCGCGCCGGAGTCCCCCAGGGTTCCGTTCTGTCTCCCCTCATTTTCACCCTGTTCACTAGTGACATCCCGAACAGTAAAAAGGCACAGTTGGCGCTCTTCGCCGACGACACTGCCATATACTGTTCGGGTGTCAACCAGTCATCCATAGCTCGAAACCTCCAAACCTCCGCAAGCGCCTTGAGCGATTGGTTCCGGAAATGGAGAATCGAGGTCAACCCCGATAAGAGTCAGGCGGTCATCTTCTCGAAACCGCGCAAACTACCCCCCCCCCTCCCGCGCCCGATCTCTATGTATGGCAAGCCGATCCCCTGGGGAAAGCGAGCCAAATACTTAGGTGTCATCCTAGACCACAACCTCACCTTCAACGAGCACATAAAGACGGCGCGTTCGCGCGCCTCTTTCGCTCTCGGTAGGCTCCACTCCATGATA
This sequence comes from Gortyna flavago, assembly GCA_963669345.1. NCBI lineage: Eukaryota > Metazoa > Arthropoda > Insecta > Lepidoptera > Noctuidae > Gortyna > Gortyna flavago. The sequence continues at coordinate 7,962,087 of OY770144.1, forward strand.
ACTGCCCGCAGCAAATTGTCACTCAAGTGCAAATTGCGCCTCTACACCGCGGTCATCCGTCCCATCATGACCTATGCTTGCGTAGTCTTCGCACACGCCAAGCCGCGATTTCTGCATAAAATGCAAACCCTCCAGAACCGTTTCCTCCGAAAGGTCACGGGAGCCCCCTTCTATGTCCGAAATGTGAATCTGCATCTAGATCTCAGACTCCCCACCATCCAGCAGTTCATGAAACGCCTCTCCAAGCGCTTCTTTGACTCTGCCATAAAGCACCCCAATCCCCTGATTGCGGCGGCCTCCCGATACACTCCCTCCCGCATAAGTAGGATTCGCCGACCAAGGCATACCCTCACTATCCCCGACGATGCCACTACCCTCCTCCAGGAGAGCAGTAAGGCCACGAGTACTCTCAGTCGACAACACAAACACAAGCTCAGACATCCGTCCTTCCGTCCTCGCCGCCGAGGCCCGTCGCGACGTCCCGCACCATCACCGTGCCCGCCCCGACCCTTGCTCGAGCCAGCCCGCGCAGCTGAGCCTGTAGTTTTAAATTCGCCCCTAAACACTAATAATAATACCGATCCAGCCTGTCCCTTGCTGTCCTCTTCCAGCGACGCCCTGAGCCGAGGTCCGAACCCCGCAGGGGGTTACCCTTAGCGCTGTCGCTTAGTTTTTAAGTTATTGTATGCCCTGGCTGGAGGCCTTAATTCGAGGCATCCACAGGAAAGTCCGGTTAAGCAGTAGCCATCCTCATAAAGGATGAACTGCGAGATGCCATTGTTAAAAAAAAAAAAAAAAATGAAGTTTTACAGGTTAAATTGTTTTAATTGAACCCACTTACAGCCTCAGACAGGTAATCAATTATGTATCGAAAAGAAATCATTAAAGATTGACTAAATTACAAGTGCCTTGTTGACAATGGATGGTGACTTCAATATCGAAATGATGTTATATTGTACCTACGTATGGGTTCATTCATTTGCGTCAATTAAATCAGGAGTAGTAAATTATTCGCCAACGTAGTTATAAAATAATAACAATCTTAATTTATTGCTCAAAATATTGTAAATTTTAAGCAAAATTATGTGAGAACATTGATCTTATTTAAAAATGGAGAAAATTAATTCAGAATACATTTGTCGAGTTCATTACGTTGATGACAATATTTTAATGAACTACCTCCATTAATCATATCGCCAGGGAATGAAAAGAAAATCGAGTTTTTTTTTATTAATGTAATTTATTACTCGATCAATATTATTTAAAGATGGAATCGAGCATTATTTGAATTCCAGTAAGTTTTTCTTCTACAAATAAAATTCTTGGAACTACTTGGTGTTTGAATTTTGAAGTTAAACTCGGTACTTCAAAGAGGTTTCATTATCCCCAAATAAGCCTACTTTTTATTTGTATTTAGGGTCTTCAATGTGTTTGTCCCAATTGATTTAGTTTGGTCTTTGTGAAGAAGCTGTTTTCGTCCAAATAAGCTCTTTCTTTTTTCTGCAGTCTGAGTGTCCAACAAGATTCTATCTAGTTCCATTATAGCATATATAAGTACTTTTTGTTTGTTTTCCTTCACAAAATATTTGAGTCTCTTGTGTCAATACTCCAGAATGTCTATATTTATTTTCATGACAGATCTATGCAGATCAGTGTAGGGATTATTGTCTACTACAAAGTTCTTTAATTTCCTCTTACGATAGAGAGTTTCCTGTTCTAGTTTTCGCTTGACACTTTCTTGGGCCAGAGTTTTCTGTAGAGCTATTAGAAAGATAATCACCAGACGTTTTTACCTTTCAACATCCCTTGATATTCTTATTGTAACATATTACAATAAATAACGTAAATATTATATGTATATTTTATCTCTATTTGGCAGGAAATGTACAAAACTGAAAAAAAATCGCATCAAAAAAAATATGTTCAAAGGAAAGGTAGGCTGTTTGTAGAGAGATTTCAATGAGTTACCATCATTCTGGACACGAGGCTATAAAGGAAGTAGGGCGAGGAATATTTCAATGCGAACGAATGGCACGTCGAGAGGGGCAAATCTGTGTATTTGCACATGGAAAAGGTGGATTTTTTAATGACGGTATTTTTTGGAAATTATCTATTGATTTTCGTCATCGGTTGCTGTTGTAGCTGTGGTTGTACCTAGTAGAATTGTAAAGAACTGCTCGAACCTATAATGTGCTTTCTAGTTTGGGATCATCCTTCCCTACATTGAGTAAGTAACCTGTTTTATTTATAATTGCAGTATATTCCGTATTTTTTCCTTTATTAGCCTAAAATTCCACTACGTAATCTACGTTACCAATTCTGACGTAACGACAACCATATAATTCAACCCCAAAATTGTAATGACGTAACAAGCCAAACGCAGCATTTCTTAAATTAATCATTGAACAAAATAAACGTAACACATTCTATATACGTCAGCGAATGTTGTGTAACTAACATAGGTATTCCGTTATTTTAACAGGTCGCAGGCAAGCCCTGCTCCTGACATATTAATTTTGATTCAATAATAGAGTATGCTCGGAGTGTTAGAGCTCTGGAGTACTTTACGTTGTGCTTTATTATCAAAACATTAGTAGGATTTAAATATAATATGCTTTCAGTATCAATAATGACGACGATGATTATAATGAAACAATACCCACATTAAGAGAAAATTGTTTTCACGTGAATAGAACAAAAAAAGTGTCCTTAGGAATGTAAATTATACGGACATTTACAGCGTGATGTCATGGAAATTCTCATCGATGAAAACAATAGGCAAATGAACAGAGATTACACCATCAATTTAACGATTTCTCTCTTTGATGTTAAATATGTTTTTTTATGTTCAAAAACCTTTCCGACACATTAGTTTTGTTTGAATAAACATACGCGTATTTGGGATGAAATAAATTTAATGATCTAGTAGGTACCTGAGGATCATGAATAAGTTAAAAATAATGGATCAAGATAAGAAAGGTGAAAAGATTATAAGGATCAAAATGATAAATAATGAAGAGAGAGAAACTGGGAATGAGAAATAAAATCAATGATGAGAGGATTTATTTACTTACAAGAATAGTTTCTAGAGGTAGTTACTACTGGCTCACATTGTTCTCATCATCTGTTCCTTTAATTCAAATAAGTTATTACTCGTAAGTATTTTATTTTGCAACGCTTAGAAAGCCCGTAGCTCTTATCCAGTTAGGTACGTACTCAGTTCAGTGTCACATTTGATTTACGTTACATATCTACTTAGCCAAGGTTGATACTGCTCCCAACATCTAAGTCTTCTTTTTTATCATGTGGATGGTATCGAATCCACGATAAGGAAGAATGAGAAACGATGTATTGGACTCTGTAAAAGATGATATGGTTAGAAAGGGGGTGACTACCGAGATGACTACGCATAGAGAACTATGAAAGAAAAGACATGTTGCGCCAACCCCAAATAAATTGGTGATGATGGTGGATGGTATCGAATCCTTTGCCACTTCTACTGTCGTCAGTGGCAGAACAGAAGTCGCTTTGATTGCAGGTTTGGGACACGAAAGGCAAAATAGAACATGTTCACATCGCATCCTGTAGCCATTTTGTCGAAATAGCTCCACTTTACCAAAATCTCATACATACTAATATTATAAATTCGAAAGCATGTCTGTCTGTCTGTTACCTCTTCACACTTAAACCGCTGAACCGATTTAGATGAAGAGATAGTTTGAGTCCCGGGAAAGGACTTAGGATATTTTTTATTCCGATATTCCCACGAAAAACTTATGCGGGTGAAACCACGGGGCGCTGTTAGTAATTAATAAGGTTAATTCACAAGTATCTACAGGTATATCAATTAATATCACCGCCACGTCACAACATATCAGAGACATTGGAACTCCAACAATGGCTCATATCTAGTGGAACGTGAGAACGATTATTTCAATCAACTTTTAAACAAAACAATGGGAAGAATTGTGAAAAAACAACTAACTACTGGTGTTTTGTTAACAAAACGTTAATGTTACTGTTACTGTATCGCTTGTGTAACTGTCGGATGACTCCAAACAAATTGTCTTGAGCAAGATATAGGCCGTGCAGATTTTTTTATTTCGTAATGTTTTGGTTAAATTATCCGGCGTCACGGCACCTTCTGCAAGGGCCTGTTATGTCTGATCGTCGTCAGGTTTATTATGAACATGCAAATGTGATCACAGACACTTACATTTAAAAAACCTCTCTTCCATTCCTTTCTATCGCAGGATAGAGAGCATCGAAGGAAAGCATTAGAACATTTTAGCAGGTCTCCTTCGGCCAGAATAAAACTACTCTCGAATGTTAATACCTTGTCGTTAATCTATGTAGATGTTCTTGACAGTACAGAAACTGATAGTGCTTTTAACTAGTTTCTAGAGCCAAGCAAAGACCGACAATATTTCGGGGAAACCGCTTCGAACGTCGAAGACGATTGAAACTGCCTTATATATTTGAAAATTATCCTTCAAAACCAGACAATAACAATCTATTAGGCATATTAAAGATTGTCTTTATTGCAAGCCCGTCCTCTGTGCTGGAGTTCAGCCAAACGGCGTTTGATGGAACAAAGAGCAGCTTATTATTCTCGTAACTCAGATTCGATGAAACTGTAGTAGAATACATTATTATAAGGGCCAAACCTATTGTTATAAAAAGGTCTGTCTGTTACTATATGTCATTGTAATCTACAAGTATTTTTTAATGTGTCACGGAATGAACCTTTAATCACAGTAAAAAAAATCTCATTAAATAAAAACACCTGACCTGACACAAAAATACCGATCAGAATCTTCCCAGTAATAGCGAGACTTGCGTACGCGGTCCGAATCATCAATGTGTCATTTTACTACCAAATTATAGTTCTCACCTCAAAAACATATGAACCTACAATGGTGAAGGCCACTATCCCTGACATCGTAAATGAAACACAGAATACCCTGGCGACTTTCTAACGAAATATTTTAACTTTTAACACGTCATGCGCACGCGGTTAGAATATTCATCGGTGTCAACAATGGCGGTGATCGGCTATAATTTTAGGAGCAGTGCGTTGTTGTGTTGACAATCATTGCCATTATGTAGTGTATCACGTTGATGGAATATAGATTGTTTATTGTCGCGACACAGAATTCTTTTTGGGATCCTGTAGGTACCAACAAGATTCTGCAGAAATTCCGGGTTCTGTACACACTGACAAACTTTTTTATGTCTACGAAAACCATAAACAAATTGCGTGATTAATGAATGACCCACTGGTTAATGACAGAACCTAAATACACATTTTCTATAGCTATCAGCAGCAATTTTACCTTTATAACATTATACAAAATTTTAAAATGATAAAACCCTATGCGCCGATCAGGATTCCGAACATTTCAAAAGGGGACTTGGCCTGAGGAATTTCGTAATAATGGAAAATGGACGAGAAAGGTCGAAGAAAAATACCTATACTAGGAACTTTTTATTAGTATCTTCTTCGGCAATGTCCCTTGAAGGCACGATAAAGGAGACAATAAGACTTTATGCTCAATGCCGATATCAATCTTTTCCAATAATGTTTTACGCTTCAGTGATTAAGTTCAATAAATCTGTAAACAATGTCTGTTCGGTTGAATCTGAGATAGAATTTTCTAAATATTTCCAATCATTTAAATATTTATTATATTTAGAACTTAATCATAGCTGTTAATTGTAGATTCTTAATCTTAAAGGCAAATAAGCCAACAGGGTTAAATTAATCGCTCCGGCCCAGCGCGTACCACTGGTGGCACATTACAATAGAAAATTTATTGTATCTCATTACCCGGCCATAACTAGTTAAATTGGCTAGCTAAACTCCGCAGACGCGATGGGTACAATCGATAGCTGAACATGTTAAATAAAAAAATAAATTAATTTGATGTTTTTTTGTTGGGTCACCAACCACAATTATTGTAGTAAATATACTGTGAAATATACTTTAAAAAATCTGTTTTTTTTCTGTGTTAACTTCAAAGACGTGATGGATATCGATATCAAATACGATATAAGATAAGTTAAAGATAAGTTTTTCTCAACTCATATTTTTAGTTACAACATTAATGTTGTTATTTGAATTACTAGTAATAGTAGTAGTTAGTTCACCCAGAAAAAGAAAACAACAAATCTTTTTATTTTTTTATTTTATCGGGCTTAGATATCGATAACCATCTCGTCTGTGAAGTTTAGTTTGCCAGTTTAATTTAACCCTACTTCAAAACTCGGAAATACTGTCATGGTTTCCGACTTCAAAGAGTCAAGGTGTAAAAACAAAAGCTGCTTTTACACATATACTCTATTTGTATGACACCAAACAGTCATTTGTTTTTCGCAGACACGTACTTAGCTGTAAAAACTCAGTACTATGAACTACGTTCCGAAGTTGAGTGAAAGGTGAAATTCCGTTCGAAAGTTAAATCAAAATTGATTGTCTGTATTGATGCCCTTTACGATGACCATAAAACAGCACAATAGCAGCGAGGAGTTCAAATTAGATTGTAATCGCGAAATAAAAGAAATTCGCCAATAAAGATGGCCTGTAGTAGCTGGTGCCAATAAAAGGGCATATAAGACATTTTATTGTTTTCTAATTTGAACGTGTAAGTGTAGATTTTATGTTCAGTGCACACAATGGGTCGATAATTTTGCACCTGTTCTTACTATAAAAGAGAACGACCTTCAATAAAGATTTCATTTGAATTAATAAAAAAGTTACCATCAAAAATGGCCATAACTAATGGTCAATTCAAAGTTTAGTCTGTTATTTTCTGCCAAAGAAATTCAATACAATACTTTGAAGTACCGTAACTATTTGTAGACAAAATATAAGAACATTTAAAGAATTTTTAAAAATAAATTCTCAGAAAGGACCGGTAAAAAATTCATCCCTCATAGCAGAGCCAATCTATTGCCGGCCATGGACGGCGACGCCTTGAGGACGCTAGAGAAATTGCAAAATCTCCTCTCACAGTACCCTCAATAGACACTTAGACCCGGGACACAAAATAGATAGATCCAGAAAGCCGACTCCATACAACGATCTAAAACGCAAGCACACAAAGACACTCCTTCACGTACCTACAGTGAACGAGTGCAAACACATCCGCAGCTAGCATTCGTTTAAGACAGTGTAAGGTCTCCATAAGAGGTTCTGCACACCTAAATGCGATTCATTCAATTTAATACGATGCACTTTTGAGTTACAGTTCATCGTATATTGCTCTACAGATCGGATCAGATGATCGCTCTAAGCACGTGTCTGTGTGCGTTTGCCCGTTTTCGTTTATTATATGGAGCCTCCCTTCTGAGCTCATCTATTTTGCGCCCGATACATTCACAGGTACGGCTAGTGTTTATGTATAAGAAGCCTTTACAAACGTATCGATAGTAAATTTCTAGGTCAACGAATAAACAAGCGCTCCTTTGAAACTTATAATTGAAAAATGTCACGGTGAGTTAGTGGTTGTAGGTGGTAATGAGGTATTGTGTAAATGTGCAGGTTAATTTATTATCTACCAGCTGATATAAACAGCTGCCAGTTGTGTATACGTGGTATGTACACGAGAAAAAATAAAATTTATCATCATATTATATGTAAGTAACAACTTACGCTTATATGTAATCTTATATTTATTTTTCAGCTGTTTAAAAAATATGTTATTTTTTCACGTTAAGACCTTTATGGATAATTTTATCACTAGTTCTACTCACAAACCATTTGTCCCAGTATGAAGAACTAAATGTTATCATCATTCGATGAATCCTACGCCAAAACAAACGAAAAAAGCAGCAGGGTTTCATCTGCCATAAAAGGCATATCCGGGTACATAATACCCAATCCGCGTTACCTAATGGTACAGGAAAATGTTCAGTGACAAATATCTGCTCAAAAGTTATTGTCTATTCCTGAAAACGATCATCTTTCGCTTAAAGTGTTTTTACCGCATCCTAAAACCTTTTTTATTAGGTATATTTTTACGAAATCGCTTTCTGGCGACGGTTTTCTTGCTTCATTTGTTTCATGTGAACTCCATATTCTTTTATGATACCGTTATTGTTTGCTCGACCGATTTTGCTAAGCTTTTTAATAGGTACTAACTACTAGTCCTTATTTAAGGTAAAATAGATGGGCAGCGGGATTGTCCGAAAGGGTTACCGCTGCCCCGGAACATAAAGGGCTAAGGAAGGAACACGTATGGGTTTTAGTCAGTAAGAGTCTGACACTCCCTTCCGCTCCACCCAGAGCGGGAGGGGTCATTTGATGATTTCCCATCCTTAAAAAAAAAAAAAAATATCGCGAAATTCAAATTTCTTACGTTTTTTCAATTTGCAAGTTTACAGTTTCACACCTATATTTCCCTGAAGGTTTAGGCAGAGGTCTACCTATACCATTTTACGAATCTCCATACGAAACTATCATACACATGAATTGCGTGATATGAATTGTTTTATGTTTCTGCTAAAGTGGCCTTTTTAGGCCCTCAGGTTGTATCTTGATCAAAATATGATTCGCGACTATAACAGATTTATGTATTTACTACTATTTACAGAATTATAGTCATAAAAAACCGGCCAAGTACGTGTCGGACCACGCACAATGAAGGGTTCCGTAGTTGGAATGAATTTATCCCAAGAACAAACTTAAAATTGTAGTTGAAAAACATGTTCTCCCATACATTCCAACTGAAAATGTAAGTTTGTACACACAATATTGAGAGATTTACCATGTTGTTTCAAGATCATAGACTTCTTATTAATTTTCCTGTAATCTATAGGTATAGAATTATTTTCTGTATTTTTTTCAAAATTTTAGGCTCAGTAGTTTCGGAGATAAGGGTGGGAATGGTAAATTTCCGTCTATTGTCTTAAATAACTTTAATACAATTTACTTTAAAATTATGAAAAATTTTTGGATTTAGAGTATATTTGAGATCCTCACGGTAAGCCCTTTCATTTGATATGTCACACGGTACAGATTGCGTTTTTTTTTTTATTGTCTATTTACCAATGGCTGTGACAGACGGACAGACAGACAGACAGACACATGAGTGATCCTATAAGGGTTCCGTTTTTTCCTTTTGAGGTAGGTACGGAACCCTAAAAATCATTAAAATATCTCGTTAACTTAGATTCACCATAAGCACTTTTCCAGAAGAGATTATGTTCGTAGTACCTACAAATCTAACTTAGAAAGATGTATTAATGATTCTAATGATTATAATTCTGCAAATACGTACATCATGTTATAGTCGCGAATCATATTTTGATCAAGATACAACCTGTCACAGACCAGAAAAAAAAATGAGAAAAATTGAATTTCGCCGGCTGATACTGTGCATTTACCTTAAAAGAATTTTTTTTGTTATAATTTGATTGCAATACCCATGCCGTCAGTGAAGATTCACAAGCAAATTTTTGTACTTATCTGTATAATGGTAGGTACTGAATCTGATAGAATAACACACTAAGTCCCGTCAAACTACTCTTACTGCCTGCAAAAACTAATAACAATGATTTATGGAGTTGCCAATAAAAGTGCCCGAGTCACCATTAAATATAAAATTTTGGAACCAATAAATGGCCCAAGTATTCCGCATGTTTTTCACTATTTCCTTCCGACCACCCGTAATGAAACAATAAAATAAATATCGCCACTCGTAACTCTAAATTAATACAGTCAATGAATAACCTTAACCTTTATGATTTAACCTTGGATACAATTGAATAATGGCCGTCCTACAATGGGGACATCCTATAAAATCCCTCTCGAATTATTATCATTGGCAATGAAATAATGGAAATAATAAAGCAATCCAAATTAATGGCACGTGACTTGTGTAATAGGTTCACAGAGGAGCTCTCGAAGACAAGAGAAACTCAGCGTGAAGTGTCGAATAAGTTTATATTTCAGTAGTCTCAATAGTAAAGCCTAATGTCTAATGCATTACAATGTATTTATACTATTAGCTAATGACCCAATTTCATACGTCATTATATTTCTGCGAATTAGTAAATGTAGCAATGCAACTTTGAATTATGACAACATGCTTTTTTTTTTTTTTTAAGGATGGGAAATCATCAAATGACCCCTCCCGCTCTGGGTGGAGCGGAAGGGAGTGTCAGACTCTTACTGACTAAAACCCATCCGTGTTCCTTCCTTAGCCCTTTATATTCCGGGCCAGCGGTAACCCTTTCGGACAATCCCGCTGCCCCAGCAGGCTTCGGCCCTGACGGGCCCCTCCTTATCTGCTGACATCTCTATGAGGCGCGCGTGGAACACATACGCGCCGTCCGGCACGGGCCTGGTCCTGATCGGACGGCGAGCTACCCATTACTCGCCGGTGGCCGGGAGTCGTCACGCGGCTCCCGACGCCCGGGGCGTCTACCGCGGCGGCTGGGACGGGCGGCTCTCTCCGCTCTCTCCCTCGCCCATCCCGCAACCTCCTTCGCTAGCATGACTGCTTCGCAGAAGGAGGTGACTGCCTCCCACTCCCTCTCGCCCCGGACCATGGCTTGGACCAGGGCCGGGCGCGAGAGGTCGCCGCCGCTGCCGATCGCCTCTACGAGGACACGGCGGTGCTCTGCCCAAGCGGGACAGACCTCCACCGTGTGCTCCACCGTGTTCTCTGGGCGATCCTCGCAGTGGTGACACCCGGGCGTTTCCTCCCGCCTGATTATGTGCAGGAACCTCCCGAAACATCCGTGTCCGGTGAGGACCTGCGTCAGGCGGTAGGTGAGGGCGCCGTGACGCCTCTTTAGCCACTCCTCAAAGAGGGGCCTTACCGCATGACAACATGCTTCACTTGTCAATTTAGACAATAGGGTATATGTAATTTTTTTTTGTTGACTGTACCTAAAAGTACTTGTAATTTGGGAACTTTAATAGTGATATGGGACAATCTAAGATTTTTTTGGAATGTGGGACAAAACTTTAGGACAAACGAAGAATAAATCAATATTTTATGTAGTTATAAAATACAGAAAACACATCCTAAACTTAATTATTCGAAAAATTGCCCGTTTTCAGTAACACTAGGTGATATCTAAATTAATGCTTAAGTGTCAGTGCACTGTTGGATTTTCAACATTTGACTCAGTGCAGAGGGTTAAAACTGTGTGATAAATTTTAGAAATAAAACTTGGAAATAAGATCTCATTTTTATGCCAAACAGAATTGAAATCAATATTATTATTTACTTTCAAAATTAGGGAAGACCTACACGATTCATAATCATCACGTTACAGTATACCTAAGGGCCCGATCACACGTAGGTACCACAACCACACCACAACGACAACACGTAGACCTACGAGTACTTATTGGTATGAAAATGAATAGTTCATTTACAAGAATCACATTTGACCTATAAAAAATCAACCATGTGGGTGGTACCGACTACATCAAGGCCACGTAGTAGCCACCAGGCAACCACTAGCGAGACCGCGCACTAGCAGGCGGCCACGTCGCAAACAGAACGTTGTGTGAACGCGACGACTCTGTGGGAGTAACACGAAACCACTACTAACCCATTGACATTTTGTCCCTGCCATGTTGTGTGGTTGTGGTACGTGTGATCGAGCCCTTAAGTACCTACTTAATGATCAAAATTAAATACTTTAAAACTCATTCATAAACAAACAACAATAATTTCTTTTAACTTAATGAGACACAATTGATTTTCTATTGTATGGTAACACATAGGTTACGCGCGGAGCTTCATAAAAAAGAAAATCAATATTAGGTAATGAATTTATTTTAGAAGTGCCTATAGGAAAAGAGAAAATATTCAAACGATGTTCCATTAATTCGATTTAGTCCAAATGCATAATGAATCATCAATTTGTACCTCATCAATCATTCTGAATATGTCTGACCAATTTTCCAGTTGTTTTCCTTATCCGGACAATCTGTTTCCATAACGGTAAATAATGAAGTAAATAGAAACTTGCCCAAGAAGATTTATTATGTTTAAAACAACTTTGTATTATACATAATAATATATTGAAATCACACATTGGGTAATATTGCTGTCTTTGACTCATAACATGATAACATAATGCATATTACACAGGCCACACATCTCATATACCTAAGCTTGTTCTTATAATTGGCAAAGCATTGGCTAACTAAACCCTTAGACTTGTCAGTACTTTTTATCTGAGAGTCTAAACAAGTGGCAATCGCTTTCAAAGCGTTTCGTATTTCTACAACGACTTTCAACAGGATCTCAGATATTTTTCGGATGTCTTCAGGATCTGTGTGTCAATCCAATACATTTTTGATTCATCCATCATCGTTACTAACTAAAGGTGGTTACATGCTAAAGATCACCTCACTGCGATACCTCGCGGTCGCGGTTACCTGTCATGTCACCTCCTTTTAAAACAAATTCATGCTAATAGACACGCATACACATGCCAGGCATCCAAGCAGCCCGCGATCTATCGCAGTGAGGTATCCTTTGGCATGTGCGTACGTGTCTAACACACTTGTTCAGGTCGGCACAATGCATTTGGAAGTACTTGTTGAACAAAAATCTGCAATCGAAGCAATTACTAAACATTCGACTTTCATTCGGCTAGTGCCGATCGGCAAACTTCATTCGGCATCTATCCTCTCTGAATCATGTTCAGGTGAACTAAGCCATGCAGTTATTTCCCGAGCAATATCTACCAAAACATGCCAATCCGAGTACCCCTTATGAAAACAATAACACGCACGCACACGCAAGAACACTCACAACAATCTCATGACCAAAGTTGTTAGAATGTCTAAAAAACTTGAAAAGTCACAAGGTACCTTTCGGTCTACATAACATAACATAATCAGCCTATAATGTTCCCACTGCTGGGACACAGGCCTCCTCTCTGTGAGAGGGAGTGGGCCGTAATCGACCACCGGGCCCAGTGCGGGTTGGTAGATGTCACATGTCTTCGAATTTTTGGTTCTAGGGCATACCGGTTTCCTTCACCGTTTGGAAAGCAGTGGTGATGAAATAATTTACACAAAGTAAGCGCCTGTCTGGGTTCGAACGTACGACCTACAAGTCGTAAGTCGCGGCCGTTACCACTGGGCCACCACTGCTCTATGAAGCAATGGATTAGCAATATCCTTCAAAATTATTCAGATTGAGATTAATAGTGTGTTACACAATTAGGATGCTGATTTTAAATTACTATATTGATAATGTGAATTATGAATCAACAAATAAACAAATTTTTAAGCTCTCACTGTGTAAGCTTTTGAAGGTTAATACCTACACTTTAACATTAACATTAAGTCAAGATATTTAATGTTAAGTCTAAAGTCGTATGTACTTAAATACCGTGAAGTAACTTAGGCAGTAACATACCTACATAGTTCTCTAGTTATATTATTAGGTATGGCACGAGTTTGTTTTAGCTATTTAAATAGTCGGAACTTTCTGTTCAGTATTTTTTTGTCTATACTGGGACAACATGATGACGTTATCATGGTTGTGCTGCCAACAAAGGGTATACAGCTTTGTGGTGGGTATGGATGGATAGAACAAAAAAATTGTAGGTTTATAAGAGGAAGTCTGAAAGTGGCACAGGCGATTGAAAATTGCATGGAAATCGGTTGTAACGGTATGGGCATGTGATGCGGAGGAATGAGGAAAATATCGTGAGTAAAGCTTTGAGTATGAATATAGACGAAAATAAAATGTTGAGTAGGGGAACACCAAAGAAACGCTGGATGAACTGTGTGTAAGATGATATAGCTAGAAAGGGGGGACTACCGCTATGACGACTAATAGAGGAGAATGGTAGAAAACACATGTTGCGCCGACCAGAAATAAATTGGGATAAGGGCAGGAGAATGATGATGATTGGGTGAGTATCACACCCGCCTGATTAGTTGCTGGGGAGTTGGTAGCGCTTGCGCCACTTCTACTTCCCAGCTAAAACACTAGGAAGTTGTAAAGGGCGGTCATTCTGTTTTCATTATGATATGTAATTGTGACGTTCAAAAAGTGTTGATGCGCAGCCTAATTTGAATGCATGACATATGATTTAGATTTTTCTCAGCCCCTCATAAATTTTTGTAGCAGCGGTAGGTACCATAATTAACAGCTACGTAACCGCAGTTTGATATCGATACCTACGTCTGGAAAGTTTTTGTCATTAATTTCATTTGCCTCTGTACTGAACATATCCTAGCTTCGAAAGTAACATGAACATATAACTTTCCGGTAGATGTGTGTATCTACTCTATATAAAGAAAGCTGGGGGTTTTCGCCTATTTAAATACTCATAAAGTCTGCCTTTTTCTTCCAAATATCACTATTCATTATCGACAAATAATTCCTTTGATTCGTATCTACTCGAACGAATACACATAAAAGTTTCAAACATACCTACATGATACCCAAATATATGCGTATATTTATTCGCTCTTCGCTCATACCCCCGGGCCTCAAGCAAGGTTCCACTTAAGACCCGACCAAGAAACATTTGGGGGTTTTGTGCAAATGACCCAGAGGCACTTAAAGTTATTTGGGGCATTTTAGGGTGCATGATTTATGCGCAACTTTGATGATATCTATGGTATCTGGAGAATCCTTTTTCGAGATATTTTGAAATGAGAGGTCAAGTGGTCATAAGCGCTACTGCTGATCATGAGGTTTTGAGTGCGATTCCCGGGTTTTCTATCTGGAATTTCTCGCCTGTGCCCGGTTCATGATAATAGGCTTAAACATAACTGATGGCCAATTCCCGTAATTAAATTCGTTCAAAATCTTGTCGCAATCTCATCTCAGCGACAACAATGTCAAAACTTGTAGGAAATTAGAGGTATTTTTGACAGATTGAGACTGAGATCAGACTGTGAACGTTCTTAAAATTACGAGAATTGCCCCCCTGGTTATAAAATATGTGGACCGTGTTCTTAAGGTCCACCTCTGCCCAACTCTTCGGAGATACAAGGCGTGATGTTCTGTTGATTATGATGTTTTGGCGTAACTCGGTACGGTAAACTTTATCGGCGGTCTTGGATATATGCCTTATTCGTGACGTAACTTTGAACCTAATCATATCAAAACTTTTCGGGCGATTACGCAAAAATAAGTTCAGCTACATAAAACGGTCCTTTTAAGAAATTCGAAATAAAATCTTGTCGTATTACCTACAGTTTGTCGAAATTCAGTTGTTAAGTCGTAGCTACCTATTTACCCACTAAAAGAATTTCTGAAAGAGAATAAAATATCTTAGATAAAAGAAACACCCAAAAACTACATAACAGTACAGGGATCTTAAGTAAACCATCTCTGCAGGTACACAGAACTAAGTGGAATTAATTGTACAACGAAAATTAGTTCCCTCAGTAAATGTAAACGGTAGGTACCTACTTTGACGGAGAACAAAAGCACCTTTTGGGAAATCACGGCTAATATCTTAGAACATCCCCAACGTAAACTTAAGAGACTATGTAAGATGAATTCCGTAAGGCCAACCTGCTAATAGCTAAAGGTCTCGATACTTATTTCTAACTTAGCTAAGTAAAGTCATGATCTGGTTTTCTTTGAACTTTTAAAATTAGATGAGTACTGTTTAACGCGCTATTTACTTTGTACCTTTTTACAAGCATGGAGTAAAAAGATTTTTCAATTAGGCAAAATGCGCTTTACAGAATTTGAATAAGAAGAAGCGATATCTATTTTGGTTCAGACTTTTTTGTTTCCATTCTCTTTAACAAAGATTTTTTTGTTTAATAACCATAAAAAAATAAACAAGAACCGAGGAGTGCTCAGAAGTACGAGTAAAAGCATTTTATTTATCTACAATAAAGCTTTATTTTCTAAATAAATACTAAAAATAATTGTGATACCCCCAAGCAGGCCGCGATCTATCGCAGTGAGGTATTCTTCGGCATGTGCGTGTGACCCACCCTAAGATCTTACAAATATAAAGAAATACAAAAGAATAATCATTTTCCCATGCGGGGCATAAATTAACCCACATAAAATTAGGTGGGTTATTACGGTTTATCCCCTTTAAAACCACGCATGTGACACCTTACGACTGACGATCAAAGAGATAACTCGCCTAGCACCCCAGAGAGCCATCCAGCCGGAATTACGTTCAACCTTCAAGAATAATTAATTCACGTGTTCGAAGTTTGAAATAGGCTATACGTTTATTAATACAATGTTTTCAATGGCTACCCATTTCTGGATTAAGGCTGTGAGCAAAGGAAAATGTACAAATAAATAATTTTATTTACCTTTTCGAAAAAAAAATACAGAAAGAGGGTGAGCGTAAACCAACCTCAGAGCAAATAAAAAAGCAAGACAGAGCACTGAGAACCATACAGTGAAGCATGCCAAAACTACACCTTCGCTCTGTGCATTCACGCTCACAAGCACACATGTACAACCATTTACAATCAAACTACACCTCTCTAAGTGCACACAATGTTTACGAAACCGGCTTCACTTTACTTTTGACAGCCCTCTGTCTTGGTTTTTTATTTGGTCTGAGAAAACAACCTTTAGAATCCATTGAACTAGGTACCAGATTTTTTGTACTTAAATAAATACCAAAAAAAAATACCAATGAATAATACCAAAAAAAAAATGAAGCCATATTTTTTTTTTATGTGATCATATAAACACATTTTCTTTTCTACTGTACTAAATCCTTTACTTATAAGATCTGTAAATGTCTTCTAAAGTAAAACATGCAGAATCTTGCGAGGTTTTAAGATGATACCTACTAACAAACACACCAAACCTACTTAGTTACTTCTTCCCGCGAAAACTAACCCGTGTTCTGTTTTTTCGCTACACAGTTTTTGTACACTACCAGAAGCGGTCCTGAAATGTCTGGGCGCCTGTTTGTATAAGTAGATACTTTACAGAAAAAAGAAAGTAGGTAAGTACTTATTGGCGTCAATGAGGCACCTTAAATTCAACGTTCAACATAAGATATTTCCCTGTATAAAATAAAACTTTCAACGTTTGTTATTTATTTTTTTACATCAACAAGGGCTACCTTGTCGAACACTTAAATAGCGAAAGCTTTGAATAAACAAGAGACTATTTGGAAATTCATTGCCTATTTCATAGCAATCACGAAACTCGTGGCTTAATAAAAAATGTAAGCTTTGACAGGACAGCGAACAAGTAGGTATTCATTTTTCTAGCTTTTTTACTTTAGCGTAATTTTTTTTTGACACTTTTTCTATTAACCTTTGTTTTTTATTAAATAGGCTGTATAGTGTGTTCACACCAAAGCGTACAGTCGGCCGCCGACTGTGAGTATAAGCTTAATCAGCTTATAATGATCCCACTGCTGGGACACAGGCATCGTCTAAAGTGAGATGAATTGGGCCGTAATCCAGGTTAGTCACCAACTAGACCAGTGGACTGTCCAGTTGGTGTAACTCAAATGCGGGTTGATGGATGTTACATGCCTTCGAATTTTTGGTTCTAGGGCATACCGATACCTTAGAACGTTTTGCTTCACTCCAGAATTTGTGAATCGATTTCGAAAATTTTATATAAATCTTATTTATTTTATAAAGTTTGCTTGAGTAGTTTTTGAGTTAGCTTCAAAAATACGTTAACGTCCACATTCACGTCCATATATGGAAATACGTCACATAGTTGTATGTGACGTATTTCCATATATGGACTTACAACGTTATCGTGGACGGAAATTTAAAAGCGTCTTTTGTTATCATGATGTCTTGACGTGGAAGTCCACGATAATACCGTCACGTAGAAATTATAAAATCGCACAATGGCGGCTAAAATCCAATCATTTTTTAAGAACCACATGATGAAAAAGTATGAGTTTTACATTCTTAGCCCTCCTTGAGATGAGATCCATTAAAACGGAAATGCATTCATAGGGCTTAAAACATGACTCTCCTTTTGGACTTCGCCACAGTCGGGTAAACATTATGAGTGAAACATTTTCACGGTGACCTGGAAGAAAATTTCGAGGACAACTTTCACTTCGAGGAAGCTACAAAAGTATGGAACGACTGCGTGGGTCCGCATACATATTAAAAAGGTTTCGTTTCCTTCCAAGATGGTCATGTTTTGGTATTTTTTTATGATAATCATCGTTTTCATAGAAAGCTAACCTACCTACTAGATACTGTTATTCCTGAGATAAAGTACATTACAACCGAACGCTTAGTAACGAGTACAATGAGCAAAACAATGCAAACAACCAGCAGACTGTTTAAATAAACCTAAATAAGGAAGCCATTAATAACGTTTTGGTATCATTAGGATACTAAGCAAAGTTAATGAAAATTATCCTAAAAGTTTTCCAAGAAAAATATGAACAAAAAGTTGTTTTCCAAAATGGATTTATCATAAAACATTGAATCAGAAACTCCTGCAGAAGTTCGAACCATGAATTCTTTATGATCATCCCGTAACAATTTTACAACTTTTGTAACACCGTAATAAATTATTCCTTCAGTGTAATGCTCCAAGTTCATGGTCTCACCGTCTACATAAAACAACCATTATTTTTTTATGGATGATAAAATTCAAATTAATTTTACCTTTGTTAAGTTTTGAGCTTCAACCATGCGGTATTTAAAGTTAATAATTAAATTAGTAGGCTCATATAAGTTCATAATTAATGTAGAATTTGCGGCTCAACTTTCATAAAATACCAATTTGAGCTTCGAGTAATTTGAACATGGACCAATCACGTGGTTATTTATTGAATTCAGACGTACGGTAGCACGTAAATGATGGACGTATGTTAATACCGGCCTATTATTGTCCCACTGCAGCCACAGCAGAGCAAAGGCCCCTTCTCACACAGAGAAGACACGAGCGTTGATCATCGCGCTTGCTCAATACAAGTTGGCGATTTCATACTTATGTATCCTATTAACCTATTAACTATCAGTCCAGATTCCTTTCATAATGTCCAACATAAATTCTGTTGCATTTTATTGTATCTGTTTTATTCTGGTGTATTCTGTTGACCAAAGATCTTAAAAAGGTGGCTGGGACCGACTCAACTCAAACTCAAAGCATTTATTTCAAATAAACCAATTACAGCGACTTTTGAATTGTCAAGGAGTCAGTCAATCAGAAATATGAAGCTAGTTGCCCATTCCAAAGCGAATCCTATGGAGTAGAACGGGCAAGAAACTCCACGGAGACTCTTTTCAATCATAAAATTGTTACAAAATATTGGTTACATCATTCATGTTAAAATTATAGGTACATGTGAGAACGATGTAGAAAGACGTGCACGTTAAAAGCGTCCGTTATAAAAAAGATTTTAAAAAATCTGAAATTAAAATAAGCCGTGGCAGCTAAGAGATGACCATTCCTTACTGACGGCGGCGCCCGTTCACGAACATGACGTATGGATCAAAACCATTCAGCTCAACCATTTTGAAGGTAACTTAATACACATGCCACCACCAGCGAGACATTTGAGTGAGCATGACATACCTACTCTCAGCCGCCAGGGCACATTCAAGTCAATGAAAGACGTAGGTAAGGAACCCTTCGTGTGTGAGTCGAACTCGCACTTGCTCGGTTTTTCAAGGTTTTTGAATGCTAATGCGCCCTTGTGGAGCAGGACCAGCGTTGAGCCAAGCATTTTCGTCAGCGATGTAAACCTCCAACTTATTTTTTTTTTTTTATATTTATAGTGTGCGTTTAATACAAGATTTAAATTTCTTTTAATCCAGTTGTTGTAGGTATGTAGGGAGGAATTTTATTGTAACATTTTAAGCTGAACTGGAACGACTAGAAACGGAAGGCGGGGCTGGGTCTTGTAGCGCAGCCTGGGAGAGGCCTATCTCCAGCAGTGGACTGCAACAGGCTGCGTTGATTTTGATTGAACAAGCTCAAAGGATGCTTTGTTCCCTTTGTAACCTAAAGTAAGAATCTGTAAAAAAGTGAAAATAATAAAGAGTTTGATAAGACCAACACTTATTTGCTTAATTGTAGTCCTTTATTATACAGCAGCACTACATTTTTTATTTGAGCAGTGGCAGAAGAAACGCATTCAATAATATACTAATATGAAGTTTCTGAACTACTGAGACAAGTGATCGAAAATTGTGTTTAATTACATCGTTAACTTGAAGATTTACCTATAAAGCAGTTTTTGATGTACTTAATGCATATGTTTTAACCAACGATCGAGACGTTCACACCTAACTTAAATCGGTGCACAAATATGTGATTTCTCACCGCGTTTATTTACCAACACTAAGAGAAAAGATAAATAATGATGTATGTAGTGTCACCTTAACACCATATTAATCAATAAATAAACACGTAAGCCGTCAACGCCTGATCGATATTAGAAAAATAATAACAGCATCTTAATTGAATTTGAAACAACAAAGCGAAGGCTATGATTAAAACTAGCCCATAGACTTGCGAAGCACTTAGTTATCTACGTGCCGCGGCTACTAACAGATGGTCCGTGTTTTTTTCTTTCAAACTAGGCTAACTTAGTTTGTCGAGTTAAATATTGTATTTCTTCTTTATCTTTGAGCTACTTTACGCTTATGGAAGAAACAGAACTCGTTTCGTGTCATTTCCATTACCGGTAAACCGGGGTTACTTTGAACAGCCGGGTGACTTTGATTGAAACTTTTATTTCATATAAAATCGCGAAGTACGTAAAACGAAACGCAATTTGTTTTTTATTTTTCTTGTCTAACATCATTGATGAACTGTTGAATCCTTTCTAGAGGACACGCTGGGAATTCACCAACTATTTTAAGCACCGCAAGCTTAAGCGTTCTTGTTAGGTTTCATTTGTCTTTTACTAGATCAAAGTTACCCCATACGCAACGTGCCCTATTTTCTTGCGTAATTCCAAAGCTATCAAAGTAACCCCATTCTCATTATAACTTTGATTAAACAGTTTTTATTTTTTTTCTCAGAATCAAGCCATATTTTTTCACATATTATTACAGAAATCGCGAGTTTAAAAAGAATCGATAACTAGACCGATTATATATTTTTTTTACAACCAG
Source organism: Gortyna flavago (assembly GCA_963669345.1). Lineage (NCBI taxonomy): Eukaryota > Metazoa > Arthropoda > Insecta > Lepidoptera > Noctuidae > Gortyna > Gortyna flavago. The sequence goes on from OY770144.1 coordinate 7,983,136, forward strand.
AGATTCAAAAGATATAGACCTTGAAAGTTCAATATTGATCAAAGTAACCCCGGTTTACGGTATTAGCTTTTATAGCCGTCCACGTCCGGCGTTCGAGGGAAATAATTTTCATTCCTTGGTTGACATAATAGAATAAGAATGTTTTACTTCGTTTTGATTCTCAAGTATCTGTACTTGATGTGCTGGCGTCTGTACCTACAAATGTACATAATTATATCAACCACTCTGTCCATAGGGGAATATACCTACTCATGATAGATAGTTAATGGTTTCCCTATAGACACAAATGATACACGCGCATGCACGCCAGAATATATTATAATATGTAATTGATATGATAATAATGTCAATAATAATATACCCATTGTTATTGATAATTATGACAATGGGTATAATTTATGATATAGGATAATAAGTGACAGACAATCAGTCAAAACGACACTGGTTAGTGATGAAGTAACGTATGATGTAACGTAGGTACACTGGCATGTTTGTGGTAATAAAGTAATACATCTCTTTTACATATTAAAAGAGATGTATTGCTTTCTTTAATGATTTTCCTTTACATATCAAAGGAAAATCATTACTCTCTTTGATATAGGTAGATACTGAAATCAGGTGAACATTATTCATAATAATCTTGCCTGTACGGTTTGCTACTTATTTCCATCAAACTTGATCAAGACAGATGCGTGGATCTTACGAAACGTTATTTATTGAGTGACGAAGTTAAGCCTCGTCTTTTTGAACAATAAAAATACGAAGACATATGGACCAGTACCTACCTACCCCTAGTTCAAACTTTTATATAAGGCAAGTTTGCCATGCATGTCTGCCGCATACCCAATGAGCCGTGGGCCAAACCAACAACAATGTGGAACCCTGACACAGCCAGGTGTCGCAGCAGACCACATAGCAGGTCGTAGGACGAGTTACACTAAACAATAATAGAATATAAAAAAAAAATAGTTCCCGCTAGTCCTGGACTAAAATAGCTTGAATTTATAAGGGAAAGCCTTTGCCCAGTATTGGGATGATGCAGGATGACAGCAACCAGTTGAAAGTTTGCCATCATAAATTAGTAGATCCATTAGTAAGTAAAACAATTAGTTTTGGTTTAAATGTACAATGTATTAATGTATGTGTTTTAATGTAATGTGCTTTTTGTGCCTAAGACAGAACAGTAGTATACTTACGTTTTCTCAAACATGCTTGGAAATTCAAGCATTATTTTGACAGCCTTCTTCATGAAAAATCGAAAATGTTGAACTCGTGTATGCGAGCAGCGGTTGCCAATGTTTATGAAAATCCAAAACTGTCGTGTTTAGCGGCAAAATAAATTATTGAAAAGTGACTGTTTAACGTGTAATTTTAAAATTGAACAGACTTTTTACTTCGCAACCAAGGAGGTAACTTATCAAAGATTGTTGGTACATATTTATATTTGGAACTGGTTTGCAAACAAATGAACATTATGTTCAAAATGTTCAAAATCTAGTCGCAGTCTCATCTCAGCGACATACAAATGACACAAACTTTGACAAAATGTAGAGAAATTAGAGGTATTTTTGACAGATTGAGACTAAGATCAGACTGTGAACGTTCTTAAAATTACGAGAATTGCCCCTCTGGAATTAATGATTAATTTACTTAAACTCAAGCTCAAAGTAATTATTTCAATTAAACCATTTACAGGCACTTTTGAATTGTCAAGAAGTCGGTCAGTCAGAAAATATAAAGCTAGTTAGCCTATTCCAAAGCGTAGGTAAGTATACCTTAGTTTCAATTTCCGCGCATTATTTGAGAAAAGTACTATACAAGCCTTGGTCGCAACTAGATATTGATGGACTTTCACTTTCGTCCACAAATACCTCTCTTGTAGGCCGCTGCAGTAATGTTCCTACTGTTTGTCCTGAAATCGATTTGGTATTAAATCTGTTTAAAACCCAAACAACGACATAATAATGTCGCAGCCAACTGGTTAAATTAGCCGTTCAGTTAACTGCCTAGCCTTTCAACTGAACGGCGGCCGTTCAACTAACGGCCTGAATGATATTCAATTACAGTTTACGTTGGAAGTCTGTAACCAATCACGCGCGAGCCGAATTGGTTGCAGTAATTAAGGCATTGCACCCTGACCAAGTGGGTTAGGTTAGGTTAGAACTGTGATCAACCGCGTGCGTGAGGAAGCGAGGCGAACACTACTTCTAAAGGCCAGGCAGTTAACTGAACGGCTAATTTAACCAGTTGGCTGCGACAATAATACTTTTAACGAAAACTGATAAAAGATTTTCGAGCTTGCAACTTGATAATAAAAGCAAAGTTTCACCTTGTTTTCCGAGGGACTTTACAAAGACCTTGAAAGATAAGTTTTATGCTTATGAACAAATTAGTGAAGTACGTTACAGTCATGTGTCGTATCGTATGGTTTCAGTTACAAAATATTTTAAGATTTTCAAGTGTCACTTATTCATTTTGAGTAATTTTTGTCTGTGATAGATACGTCTGTCGCATCATAGCTCCCAAGAGAAAAGGACGATTTTCGTTCGTTTTTCACAAGAATCTTGTTGTAAGTTAGATACTTAAGTAACTTTGATGATAACTTTTCCAGGCTGTTTGAAGATTATTAAACATTATTTTTGCCAAAAAAAAAAAGATTTTATTTTGTGACAAAGTAGCCAGGTATCGACATAGCGCCCAAACAACATACCTACATACATATTATTTTTTTACTTTGACGATACTAACGATGAATATGAAAGTGAAATATGACGTCAATTCGGTTTTATGTCCAAAAATATGACGTCAATTCGGTTTTATGTCTAAAAAATCTGAATTGCTAGGCAGATTACGGCAGGTATAGGTACCTATAGTAGGTATATTAAATCAAAGATAGGAATGAAAGAAACACAAATCAGCTTATATGTTATACGTATTTTTTTATGTATGTTCGGGCATAACTCCGTCATTTAATAGACGGATTTGCAAAATTATTTTTTTGTTGAAGTGTTAACTTCTTTAGGCGCGATGGGCATTTTTTGAGATGGGAAAAAACCATTGAACTCGCGACACTGTTACTAGCGACACCGCTTCGGATGTGTTTGGCTGTCCTCGGGATGTACTCGGTTTTAATGTATATCCGATATGTCAGTGAGTGATGGCAAAGTATTATGTTTGTGTTTTGTTTATAAGACGATTAAAAAAATAGACACGTAATTGTTTTCTTCTGTCGGCACTTCTGTCGGCACTCCCGGAGTGCCACTGTTTTTTTCGAAAGAGGTTTATTCCGAAATGATCCCATTTAAGTTTAGTAAAGATCTGCTGATGAGTTTCGGAGACAGACAACGGAACTCTTCAATAAATGCCAGCAAATCGACCGCGATTGCTGCTATCGCATACGTAAGCATTTTTTACGCAATCACACAACATAACATAACATCACGCCCGTACGCTCTAAAGGGGTACGCAGATGCCAGGTATTGCCACATTTCTGTCAAAGTTGTTATTGGGGTACCTACCTCTAATCTTGCTGCAAGTAAATTCGGACCACAGACTAATAAAAAAAGATGGACTCCGCGCCACGCATATCGAAAGTGAAGCACCTTACCGATCTATGTGTGCGTGATTGACGATTGACGCTGTCGTGTCTCGTAATGGCGGCCGGCATACTATGATGAAAATGTGAGCGTGAGGCGTATTTGTACAAGCGGTCCATGTTTTTTTAAAAGTCTATAATTTGGGTATAACTTTTTTGTTTCTGAATTGATTTAATTAACCGACTTCTAAAAAAGGAGGTGGTTCTCAATGTGGTTAATTTTTTTATATTTGTTCGGGCATAACTCCATCATAAATTATGACCGTAAAGTATGTCCGTGGGTGGGTGACCATCTTTACATACCGAGATCACTCCGTGCCTCGGAAAGCAGGTTAAGCCGTTGGTCCCGGCTGTTCTTGGATCTTTGACATTCGTCACGAGTCGTCAGAAGCCCGAAAGTCTGACAACCAGTCTTACCAAGCGGTATCGTGTTACCCAGTAATTGGGTTGTGGAGGTCAGATAGACAGTTGCTCCAGGTAAAATACTGGTATTCAGCTGCATCCGGTTAGACTGGAAGCCGACCCCAACATAGTTGGGAAAAGGCTAGGCAGACTGTGTAGAATAATTATTAAAACATGGGAAAAATTCTCGAAAAAAATTGTAATGAAGATACCTAATTAATAGTAACAATAATATTATTTTTACTTGCGCCCACTTGTTCCTTTGGTGAAACTGAACCAAATACTCACGCGACCACCTACGCCAAAAGTCTTGCACCATGCGTTGAGTCAATATTAATTATTACACATTGAGGCATTTTCATATATTATATGAAAGTGCCTCTTTTTGTGAGCCTCAAATGATTCCAATTTAAGTTTCTTAATTTGAGAATTTTATCGAGGTTCAATTAATTAAATATTTCAAAACGTAGGTGAAGTGAGCTGTCAATAGTTGTCTAAGCATTACGAATCGGCGACTCTGTGTCATAACTTTAGTGATTGCCTTAAGTAATTGCCAAATGTGTATGCATTTTGTTTAGATGTTGCCATTATTAAAGTAGTAAAAAACTTACATAAACTACTAGGTACTTCACTACTACTACTTTTTCATGATTACATATCGATACCCATCACATATGCGGAGTTTCGCTAGCTAATTTAATTTATCCTATAATGTCATATGGTCGTCTCCACCTTTTATAACACGACCAATCACATAATTCATGATATTACAGCCTCGATTTTCTAGAACCTAACTAAGAACCGAAACATATACAAATAGCATACCATTACATACACACACTACTTAGACATTATTATCAAACCGAACCGTGTACCTATCATTAAGTTGTGATTTATGAATGATCTACGAGTATGAAGTAACCTCGCATGGAGCCGTCGCATCATCGGCGCCGCTCGCCGCGCCGCCGCCGCTGCCGGCGCCGTTCCGATCGCTATACTTACACACCGCATACAATAAACCACCAGTGCATCGAGTTTTAATTTTTAATCACTGACAGCAGCCTAGCGTGAACTTAGCTCAGTTATAAAACAACATAAACAGACGCATATCAAGCTACCCGAAGCTGTCAAATTTTCCCAATCAACTTTGAACCTTACGCTTTAGCATTAAAGTTGAAAATTTATTAAAGAAATTTTACAGATTGTAGTAGCTTGATGTGCTGGCGTCTGTCCAGTGGGGCAGCGGCAAGTCAGAGGTAACAAAAGTGGCATCTAAAACCAGAATAAGCTGGCCTCTTGTTCTATTGAAACTCCAGACCACCCTGGGCCAGCTCAAAGCCAAAGTTTTACCACGGACGACGTGCGGCCGACTGTATTTAATTACGTAACACACTCACAATTCCAATGCCATTAATTTTGACAATCTAACAATATTCATAGCCTTATTTTTGAGCAGTGGTGGCCCAGTGGTACCGGCCTCGACTTACGAGTTGTAGGTCGTAGGTTCGAACCCGCAGACAGACGCTTTACTTTGTGCTTTACTTTGCGCTTTATTTAAAAGAGTGTCCATGGAGTTTATTGCCCGTTCTTCTCCATAGGTACCTACGCTTTAGAATGGGCAACTAGCTTCATATTTTCTGACTGACCTATTGACAATTCAAAAGTGCCTGTAAATGGTTTAATTGAAATAAATGCTTTGAGTTTGAGTTTGTGTAAATCATTTAATCACAAATGCTCTCAAAACGGTGAAGGAAAACATTGCGAGGAAACCAGCATGTCCTAGAACAAAAAAAAAACGAAGGCTTATGACATCTACCAACCCGCACTGGGCCCGCGTGGTGGATAACGGTCCACTCCCTCTCACTAAGAAGAGGTCTGTTCCAGCAGTGGGAACATTTTAGGCTGATTACGCATTGCCTTTTTTATGTTTTCGAGCAGACGAAGCAATTAATTATAAATTGTCTACAAAATCCTTCTGGTTTCCAATATTTCTAATGCTACGTTCACATTATCGGATAGGTCGACGGGTTATACGTGAACAAATATGACGCGTTTACATAATACCTAATACAAATTGGTAATAAGTATTCAGACCGCAATGATAATTAAAAATCCCACGGTCGATTGAAACTAATCCTCAACTTGTGTGGTCCTGGCCGCAACATAGTTGTGCAATATAAAAGAAACTTTATTAAAACAGCTATAAAACATACTAAATGGACTTTACTTGTACTAAACAGCTCCCGTGGTTACAACTTGACAAACTGCCCATTATCTGCTTAAAGTACGTGATTGGCGCTGTAAAATTGTGCACGGTGGTTTATTGAGTTTCTGTGTACCTACAAGTATACATATATACCTAATGTACACTCGGCTATTGTTGTTAAAACATTTATTTTTATCTTGTTTTCCTACTTTTTTAGGAGTCCAATTTTTTTAATCAATGAAGCGATTGATGTCAAATTGAAAGGCATTGCGAACGATTGCCATGTTAATTAGGTAATTATCCTGCGAGTAAAGTAGAAATAGTCCTTTTTGCCCCCATCTCAGACCAAATAAAAAACCAAGACACAGCGCTGAGAAAATGTCTTTGGCTGAGAACGATACAGTGAAGCATACCAAAACTACACCTTCGCTCTGTGCATACACGCTCATACGCACACATTTACAACCATTTACAATCAAACTACACCTCATTAAGTGCACACATGTTTACGAAACCGGCTTCACTTTACTGTTGACAGCCCTCTGTCTTTATTTTTATTTTGTCTGAGGCCCCCATTTTCTTGATCATTATAGCTACATTATTTACAATCCAATAGTTCTAGTTCCAAACATAACATCACATAACACTACTAAAAGATTCTTTCCATTTTATACCTTAAAAAAACCGTATGAAAAAAATATCCTAAAATATACGTCAAAGGCGCTCTCAATGTAAATAAATTTGCTTATTTCAATTATGAAAGTAAACTGAAAAACCCTAGTTAAGAGCTTGGTGCTGAAGAAACTGTGTACACAGATGGTGAAGCAATTAGATTGATTGTTTGTTGATTGATTTATTACGGCGACATAGCCGAACTAGTTACTTAAAGTTACGTAAAGGCCTATTCAAACCTAAGCGGTAGCTTCTGCGGTAGAGAAAACCGAATGGGCCTGCGGTAATATTACTGTTCACACCAAAGCGGATTTCGCTATCCTTGTGGGTAGAATACCGAGTTCGAGTTTTGCTCAGGAGGGTGCACTTCTACCCAAAGCGGCAGCGAATACCGATCCTGCCAGTCGATTCTGTTAGAGTCTCACCGTGAGAAGTTAGGTGAAATGAGCTGTCATTCCATCTGATGATAAAGATTGACACTAATGAAAGCTTACTTTAAGCTCACTTCACCAAAATTATCACGGTGAGATTTTTACAGAATAGCACTGCTGGTCGCTCTAGCCACGGAACTTGATACTAAATACCTGAGCGATACCCGCGCGGTATGTAGGTACCTCTACCCACAGCGGCAGCGAATACCGCATAGGTTTGAATAGGCCTTAATGATGATATTATATACAGTAGGCATAATAAGCCTATAATGTTCCCACTGCTGGGGCACAGGCCTCCTCTCTGTGAGAGGGAGTGGGTTGTCAACTACCACGTGGGCCCCGTGCGGATTGGTAGAAGCCACATGTCTGAATTTTCGGTTCTAGGACATGCGATGTTTTCCTTCACCGTTTTGAGAGCAGTGGTAATAAAATTATTTACACAAAGTAAAGCGTCTGCCTGGGTTCGAACCCACGACTTACAACTCGTAAGTCAGGGTCGTTTACCACTGGGACACCACTGCTCACAAATTATGCTCGAGACTCGAGACAATATTGCACCTTACAGGCAAACAAAATTCAAAAACGGTTTTTCTTGTAAAATAAAAAAACTACCACTGTGAGAAAAGACTTATTTCTTACTAGTATGGCGTCCTTATACCATAAAATATTTATGAATACATAAGACTAAAATTATGTTCATGACTGTACCATACAGGGTGGAAAAAATCAATGGGCCCTGGAGGGAAACCACTTTAACGGATTTGAGAAAAGGGGAAGCCTATATGCTATTTAACATCACGCTATAACACTAAGGAGCCGTGCAAAAGGCAGAAAGAACGCTAAGCGAAAGCTAAGATGCGACGGTGTGGGTCGGGGGAACAAGAAATTCCAAGCGGACGAAGTCGCGGGCAGAAGCTAGTTAACAAATAAACGACTAAGTCTGTAGATTGAATTGCACATTATTTTGCTTCAGACCCCAGTTATTTAAACTTGTAAAGAGAACTTACGTAGGTAACCGCCGTTAACCGCTCGACCCTAGTCAGGGACTAAGGATTTAATCTAAAAATAACACCGAACTGTCTTTTGTGAATACTGTCTTGTGCAAAAGTGTAATTTACCTTGAATTAATTGCCGTATTCCGTGACGTAAATGGCGTCCTTCTGTGCTGGAGAACCTTTGTTACCTTCCTTAGACATTGAGTATAATCACCTTCATAATAGATTTCAGCAAATACTTTGTAGTACTTACAAATTAATAGATACGACATTTTGTGTTTGGTGTAACTAGTAGATTTGTATTGTATTATGCACCCAAAAGACGGCCTCCATGTCTTGACTTTTTGCTTCTTGGACCTCAGACCAATTAAAAAACAAGGCAGAGGGCTGTCAGCAGTTAAGTGAAGCCGGTTTCGTAAACAAGTGTGCACTTAGTGAGGTGTAAGTAGTTTGATTGTAAATGGTTGTAAATGTGTGCGTGTGGGCGTGTATGCACAGAGTGGAGGTGTAGTTTTGGAATGCTTCACTGTATCGTTCTCAGTGCTCTGTCTTGGTTTTTTATTTGATCTGAGTCTAGGACATGGCGGTTTCCTCACGATGTTTTCCGGCATTTTACGGTCCGTGCGCGGACAGTTCGATTTTCATACAAATGTCACGTGATCAACCGGTAAATGTATGAAGATTACACATCCGAACCAAACAACGTATTGCAAAAGCGGCCTAAGGGAAATCATGCTCAATTTGTTCTGGGTATTATTAAAGGCGCACTAACATAATTAATAGCATTATATCTGATTGCTGATTGATTAAGTACGTACGGTACCTAATTAACTGCACAGAGTAAATAACACTACCAAGGTACTTGGTACTCACATCGAAGGCACTCGTGACGGAATATTGCCGTAAACTTGGTGATGCTCGTTGCTTTTACTATCTCTTCTTCTTCGTGTGCCGCTATCCTAGTTAGCAACCAGCAGGGTAATTGCATCACACACTAACAGTAGCAATGGCTTTAATTTTGACAGTTCAACAACATTCATTGCGTTCTTTACGTTGTTGAGCAGACACATTTTTTGAACATACGAAGCAATGGATTTGCAATATCTTTTAAAATGGTTCAGATTGTAATTGAAAGTGTGCTACGCAATTAGGGTGCAGTTCACAAAACTTTATCTGAAAACCAATTTAATGCAGATACAAATACAATATACTACAAATGAACTTTCTATTTCTGTGCCATTGTGCTTTTAGTGGTCTCTGCGGAGCCCAAAGAACTCAGCTGTTGACATTTTCGAGGCTCGTATGCATTTTTACCTATATAAATAATGGGGTCGTTAAAATTTTTTGTGCATCATTACCGTAGAAATTTAGCCCCTATTGCCCATAACCCGCGGTAATTGTGCCTTGGTAGGCTTGGTTGATTCACTAAAACATATGACGTCAGAATCATCATTTCAGCCGAAAGACGTCCACTGCTCGACATAGGCTTCCCCCAAGCAGCTCCACTTCGACTGGTTCTGTGCTTCTCGCATCCAACGGGTTTCTGCGGCCTTCTTAAGGTTGTCGGGCCACCATGTGGGAAGCCTTCCAACGCTACATCTTCCGGTACGCGGTCGCCACTCCAGAAACTTTCGGCCCCATCGGCTATCTGTTCTGCGAGCAATGTGCCCTGCCCACTGCCACTTAAGTTTGGCAATTCTTCGGGCTATGTCGGTTACCCAAGACAAAAACATAAGTAAGTAGTAAGTATACTACTGATGTACCTACATATGTTTTAGATGTCAGCTTATTATTGTCCCATTGCAGGGCAAAGGCCTCTTCTCATACAAAGAAGGCACCACGATTGCTCGTCTTGAGCGAGCGTGGTGCTCATTACGTTAATTAATTAAAACCTTCATGCTGCTTCTTGTCGTTTTGATAGTACATCTATGTTATACTATTATGTTATGCTATACTATTTTGGCCCAGTAAATGATGGCACACTTATTCCGCCTTCGTGCTAGAACTAAGCACAAAGAAAAGTCAAATGCTACATGCTACCACGAATTTGGATAACTCAGGTAAACAAAGCCATTTCAATCAACTTCACAAAACAGTGAAGCGAAATTAAAATTTTAATTTATTTTCAAGTGAAAGCAAAACAATTGCTTCCTAACCCGTCAACTTCGTCGGCGCAGTACAAATACATTGTATTCTGAACTCAATTTTGTAGCAATTTTTCCTTCCATCGCGATTGATGAGAAATTAAATATGAAAACCGAAAGCTAGTAAACTTCGGCCTTGCCACCTCTGCTAAAAAAAATTACCTTCGGATCGTATTTTGGCCATGGCAGCCAATTTTAATGGAGACTAGGCTTGGGCTTGGGAGACGTATTTTTTTTTTAACCGACTTCCAAAAAGGAGGAGGTTATATGTTCGACTTTATGTATGTTATATTTTTTTTTTTGTATGTTCACCGATTTCTCCGTCATTTGTGGAACGATTTCGAAAATTATTTTTTTGTTTGAAAGGGTATACTCCCAAGGTGGTCCCATTGTCAGCAAGTTGGAATCTGATGAGAGGATCCCATGGAAATCGAGGGAAACCCTCAACTTTTTTTGGCAAACCTATAGCGATTTGGATATTTTTTAGAGTAACTTGAAGGGTATACTCCCAAGGTGGTCCCATTGTCAGCAAATTGGAATCTGATGAGAGGATCCCATGGAAATCGAGGGAAACCCTCAAATTTTATTGGCAAACCTATAGCGATTTCGATATTTTTTAGAGTAACTTGAGCATTTGCTCTCGGAAATCATCATTTGGTAAAGTGGAGCTGATGATGAAGACTACAGACGGCCATCGGAACTAATCAATGATAAATATTTCACGGGTTGCGATTCGATTACTTTAATATGGTTGCTAAGCAATTTATGCTCGTCACAATGCATGTGGTGGTGGAGTGGAGTTCTTCAGGTTCTTACCAGGAGAACTCCTCAAAAATTAACGTCCCAGCATCGGGAAAAGCAATATTTTGTAAAAGGTGATGAGCAGTTGACGTTTTGCTATTGTAACTTAGATAAATTACAAACTCTTTCACTAAAAAGTGAAAAATAAAAACTTTTTTTAAAAAAAAAAACAACCGACTTCCAAAAAAAACTACAAAGTGATAAATAACTTTTATTTCGGAAGTCGGTGTCAATAAACGAAAATGCAGAACCAACGACACCGACTTCCGAAATAAAAGTTATTTATCACTTTGTAGTTTTTTTTGGAAGTCGGTTGTTTTTTTTTATTCTAGTTTTTATTAGAGGTTTTTATCCACAGTGGCATGTCAGTCTCATCATATTTTATTTATTATTCGAGTTAACAGATCTTTTCGTGTGCACGTGTTTCTGTGACAAATAAACCTATTTTTTGTTTCTTTCTTTTATCTCAACATAAACTTTCGCCTTCTGACTGTAACGTATTATATTATCTGTGACCAATGCAAAGCTAAGGCGTTTCACATAAAAAAAGGAAATGTGTGTTGGTAATTCTAAATAGTAGTATTAATCAGACGTTTTATTGTTTATTATAGTATAAGCAACTGGCGTTCATCTTAGGAAAAAGCCATAGATAAAGCTGTTATTAATTTCACATACTTTAATGAAAAACTTTCGTAATGTTGGATGTATTTATGTTGCTGATATTAGCTTCCACACACGACTTTGCTCATGTGGAACCGAGAACCCTACGAAGTTACAAAGAAAGTACCTATAGCTATGACCTATTAGGATCTCTAAATAGGCTCAACAGTTACATAGGAAGCTATGTTTATCACGAAGAATTCTCTGGTGATTAAAAGGTCAGTTCTGTCTAACTTTTCAAAAGATATTAAAACTCTTCTGGTTTTGATGTTGCATTTATTCATTCATTTATTTCAATGTCCACTATAAAGGGACGCAGAATGTGACTGCGCGTCGATTGTTTTAATGAATCGTGACGATTCGCGCCAATTTTGAACACCGCCATAAAAGCTAATTTCATCCCGTATCTCGTTGGAGGACTCTCTGAAATATGGCCATGACCGAACACCGATATTTCGGAGAAGTAAGATCAAGATCGCTGCTAGTGAAATTTACAAAAAACCGGAAACGGATAGTAGCGAAACTTCCAAGGACGACTTTGAAAACAGCAACATCCGAAGATGACATTGAAAACAGCAACATCTAACACAACACAGCAGAGCAAGGGCATACAAAGGAAGAGAGAAAGCAGTAGAGCCCTGCCAAAAGACTCACCGATGAAGCTCGACCTGAACCAAGTTGGCGGCAAGGTCGTTAAAAGATGCCCATCCATAGATAATAATTACCCATCTCTCCACTAGTCCAAGGCTTGCTCTAGGATGCATATCCGGTAGGCTCTTATATCCTTACCTATCCTACGGGCACGTCTTCCCTACCATTACCGCGCCCCCCGGTCTATTCCTTGATATGCAATGGTCGCTGTAGCACCATGAACATGAGGCTACAGGAGCTAGTGCGAATCTTGGGGTTCATTCGATTAATCGAGTCTGGTTTAACCACGCTGGGATCGGTGCAATTCATTCATTCACATAGCAGCCAATCTCAACGGAGACTAAACCTTCCGAGAGATTTTATAGTGCAAAAGCGTGTGCGCAGACACAGGTGCTCTCTCTCTTCCCTCACTCTCATAATTCGATGGGACGACAAGCAATCTGACACCACCGGAGACAGATCAGGCGAAGGACGAACGGCTTATTAGTTTTTTCTATTGGATTAGATCACTATCTTACGTTTATACGTCCCTATTTTAAAGCAAAATAATGTGACAGAAAGACGTAACTGTCACATGCCCATAGCTCCGAAAGACGATAAAGGGCACAAAATTATTCATCTCGATCATATTTTGTTAAAGAAACCCAGAACATTATAATGAAGTGCAGGTTTGTGAATAGTCAAAGACACAAGATTGAGATAATACAGACTCAAAACAAACATTTTCTTCAGCAGACTAAAGCAATTCAATCCTAATTAGTTCTGATGATGTCATGTGTAATTCTATTCATCCCGCAACAGATCTGCTTGTGGGTGTGAATATATTTGCCATGACCAATAACTGTGATTATGACACGTAATGTTTGTTATTGTAGTTGGTTTTAAAAGGCTGCCTTGTATTTTGAGAGTGATAATTGTGTTTTCGGCAAGCAAAACTATTTTATTAACGTCAAAGAAAGGTATGAATTTATGACAAATTTACAACTAATCCAGTTTTTCCAACGAACGTGTCAGCTATAACATCAGACATAATTTCATGCGAGTAAAGTTCACGTTCACAAGACACTGACAAAATTACGAAGCAGTCAACGTTCAAACTGCTCTTTTCATTTCATTTTTCGATCATTCGGTAAGCGAGTGCATTGTTGGATCAGTTCATTAATGAATGAACTTCTTTTTCACTTTCGATTAATTTTACTCGGTACTAAACGCAAGATGTTTTCTTAACATTTGGCTCTGCTATTACATAAAGCTGTTTTGCTCAGGCAAATAACACCGTACTGTACAAGATAGTTTATAGGTGCAGTTGTATCTGGGTTCGAGTATATTTCTACTTTGTAAACACATAATTCCAAAGAAATGTAAAACTAAACGAAATTTATACATTTCATGTAAGCGTTAGCGGCCTAGTCTACTAAGCGCTGAGCAGACGATGGACAAATTGTCCGCGGACAATTTGGAATCGTATGGAAATCCAAGGAGTCTTTTTGTCATAGGTACGTGAGCGTTATTGCGTACATTTACATATGTTCTATAATGTCCATCGTCTGCTCAGCGCCTTATAGAATCATGATTATCGCCTCATTAAAAAGATTTAATAATTTTTAACCTCTTATCCTATTTATTACTGGCTCTGGCCATAAAGGCCTTTATTTCTCAACTCCCGTTCTTGCGGGTAAAATAATGCTGACGTCGGCAATAACCCCGGCCGGTTATGATGGTTATAAAATTTTCAACGCGAGCATTCTTACTTTGTGTAGAAACTAAATTTTATTGCAACTGTAACAAGCGTTTAATATTTTGTAATTTAAAGTTCTGTTTACTATGACAGTACCTCTACACAAGAGCCAGTGACGAATCAAACGTTTGATTTCATGTTTAATTTTCGATTTTAATTGAAACTAACTGCCTTTGTTTCAGTTAAAATCAAATCAGATTTTAATTGAAACTAAATACACAGAATCATCAGTTGAAAGTGTTGATTACTTTCGTGGTTCCGTTTTAAAAGTTTCTGACGTCACAACGACAATGCAATTGATGGAACCATCAATACCGTTAGGGAAAGATACCGATATGAGCACAATAGTGAACCCAAAAACTATTCTATTGTCCCAAAAACTAGCAGGTAATAGAACTGCATCGCACAAGTAACATTTTCTAACGTTTTTGGATAGATACAAATTTTAAAGCCCTTTCTATGGGCGTCCGTTTCTCCGTATTGAATCAGTTGCCAGGAGCTGAACTAAGTCCTGTTAATAAACCTACCTGCTTGATTCCCAGTGAACTACCTCTTAGATGTCAGTCTAGTACTTGGCACTAAGTGCGTACGAGACGATCTTAAAACCAATAACGAAGAATTTTTGACGCCTTTTTTGTGCTAGAAATCGCGTTCAGATCATTTTTTTTGTGTTTTCACTAAGGCATAGAATCTACGCGTTCGAAGCTCAAGTTACAATCAAATTTTCCAACTCAAGTTTGGTGCAATAACGTACTTATGTTATTTATTCAACACGGGAACTATGCCTTTTTGGTCGTAAAAGGGCTCATCGATTAACAGTAAACATTAAATAATATATATTCGGCCTACGAAGTGAGTGTTATAAAACAGCAAGCTTTTGCTTTACACTTCAGAGGTAGGTTAGGTTTAATTTTCAGGACAGCAAAGCTTTGTCAAGTCCTATGCTGTAGCTAGTTTCCTGACTTGTCAGTGCAATAGGAGTGATAAAACAAACGCTCATCAAAGAGTGATAAAAGAAACGCTCGTCAAAGAACTAACTACAGTCCTGACAAACATGTGACGTGTTGCGTTGACACCAGCTCAGTGTACTACCCAGCGATTGTTGTTGCACAAAAAAAATATTTCTATTATCGTCATGTATAATTTCCTTTAAATAAATAGTTAGGTATTTACTTTACTACAATAACAATTAAGGCGACTACGTGACCTAAAACGCGGTCACTATCGGATTGCATAGAAAAGAAAGAGAAGCGCGATGACACAACGCTGGTAATTTATTGCAAAATATGAAACAATCATCTATTGTTGATTTATCAAACACCAAACAAATAAAAACCGTATACTAAAATTCGGGGAGTTAAATTGTCTTTTATATGGTGAAAGTTTTATGAAAATACACCCGATAGTGTTTGCGTGATTATCGTTTTTATGTCCGCGGTAGACATAAAATTACAAATTAATTACATTATGTTAAAAAAATATAATTGCAAATATTCACATATGAAATTACGAAGCAAATGGTCTAGTATAACATTTATTTTTTTCAAAGAAATCAGTCCGGTCGATTAGACGTGATGTTAAATATAAAATCATTAGAAGTCGTGTATCTGGTGTGAGCGGTTTATCTAAGTTACTTCATGTTTGCGGTTTGCGAACTCATGCTACGGGACGCCGGACGGGGCAACTTCGATTCTACATGTGCGACAGGGATCGATTCTCAGGACCAGCAAAACTTTTAGCATTTTTTTTTCGTACTGTTTGTTCAGTTACCTATTGGTACTTAAGTAATAAGTACCAATAGGTAACTAAACAAGCAGTATTCTGATTTAAAAAAAATCAATACACATTCATAACAGTGTGTCATGCAGGTTAAACGAGGGACATACTGTAAGGGAGTGTTGTATTTACGAAAATGAACAACTTTTAATATCGGGTGAACTCAAAAATATGAAAAAAAACACACAGTATGCGAACATAAATGTTTAGAGCTTTTAATTTCTAGATTTCAGTTGCCATGTTGGTCTCTTTGAAAAAGTTGTTCATTTTCGTGGGTAACTACAATCCCTTAAAGTATGTCCCTCGTTTAACCTGACACTGTATACTCAAAAAATCATACACTAATTTTTACACCCTGCGTAAAAGCTCTAGGTAATTTATGTTATAGGTACGGAGAGCTTTTGCAAGGGGTCGCCGGTTCGATTCCGATGACGCGGAAATCTTTTTGCATTTATCACAACTTATCTATAAACTATCTACAATTGAGTCTTTGCACAATAACAACCAGAGTTAATAAGCTTTTAGTATTGTTGCATAACTATTATTGATTAATTAAAATAAGTCAGGTTTTTTAACATAAAAAATTTTCGTCGACAAAAAGAACAATTTTACTTAAATATTTGTTAAAACTATCGTTTACAACAAAACAATGAACAAAACAAATCTAGAATTTAAAATCTAAATATAAATAACGTTTAGTATTATTGGTCCTTCCGAATAGAAACTAATAAGAGCAAGACGCTTTTTTATCGCAACCGTCAGATCCCACAAAAGAGTCCTGCATCGCGCAATTAAAGTTTTCGCGCACAGTTGTCTAGATACAGGGACCTTTGTCACCACATCGGAGGTCCGTGTTTACCTGGGGAGCCGCACCGATTCGAGTCGGTCGGAACTCACCTTCACTCGAAACCATTCATTCATTCACAAAAGTGCGCGGTTTGAGAAAATAATAGTGGGGACCAAGTTTACTACAGTAATCTACCCGCCTACATTGCACGGCCTGCTGGCATATACGAATTGGACCTATGTACAAAAAATCCCTGACCATTGTTCACCATGGTAGACAATATGCCCTCCTTTTTAGGACTTATCACTTGAAAAAAAATGTTTCATGCAAGTAGGTATACCCTTGAAATTCAAATAATACTAAACAACAAAATTCTATTTAGAATATTTAGCAGTTAATTAATATTAATTTAATTAAGTGTAAGCAGGAAGAATATTGACAGCCATTTATAAAGAAATAATTTGCATCGTAAAGGATGTCTAATATAATAAGTGGTTTCGTCTTATCGATAGGTCCTACTTTTGCTGCAAGAGCAAAAGCACAACATATCAGGATAAAGTCTTTTTCCTATAGTTTAGTAAGATCAGCGTAGATCATACGTTGATTTAACTAAACTAAGACCCGCTTACAAAGTATGATTTCAAGCTGCTTGGCAGACGGTTTATCGATCACGATAATGTTGTTATTAGCAGACAGGGAGACGCCTCTGCCCCTACCTCTTAATACAAAGGCGGGCGCTCACTAAGCGGCACGATGCGGCACGGTACGGCATACCATAAACATTTGAATGGCCCGCCGGCCGTTGCCGAAACCTGCCTCGGTATGCTCAAGGCCCTCGGCCTCGTGACGATATCAATGCAATGTAAGTGCTAAGAGTATAAAAATAAGATTCAAAATCATTTCGATTTACGAAAATCCTTTGCCATGCCATGCCGCGTCCGCGCCGTGCCACCAGCGGCGGAGTAATTATGCGTAACACACTAAAAGTAGGAATAGCTTTCATTTTGACAGTTTAACATTCATTGTGTTATTTACGTTGGAACATTTATGAAGCAATAGACCTTCAAAATGATTCAGATTGTGATTGATAGTGTGTTACGGAATTAGGGTGCTGGTGAGCGCTTAATCTCGTCACCCAGCGGTAGATAGGGGGGTCCCTATTCTTTGTTAGGAGTAACCAGTATATGCTGACTTCTGATTGATGAAAAACCTATACAGTGCGAGGTCAGCTGAAACTGGAAATGTATAGCTTGATGTGTAGCCGTGTGTACCTACATAAATGGTAAAATAAATGAAATCCTATTTGTGTCCTCCCAACGGCAATGATATAAAAAACTGTTTTTTTTTAAATTAATAAGGTTAATTATTTGAAACGATTTCTAAAATATATTTTTATGCTGCCGTTTTAGTGTAAGAGCGTAACAATGAGTTACGCTTTTACACTAAAACGGCAGAACGGATTTAGATGTTTGGCACATGGGTAGACCATGTCCTGGGTCCTGACCCTAAAATAAAGTATCCTATGTCCTGACATAGGATACTTTTTATCCCGGTAGGTACGGAAACGTATAGGTAACGTTTCCTTGGGACAATTTCTGATCTCCACGCAGGCGAATCCGCGGGAAAAAGTTAGCTACTAATATTTATTCGGACTAGCTTGGTTATGATGATTTGCCTGTCAACGTGCTTAGGGTTCCGCCGCGCGCCGCCCGCCGCCGGGGCTAAACTAAGTTTCGGGGCTTGTTGTATTTGCATAATGTTTTACAAACATTATTAATTTGGGTAATTATCAGTAAAAGGGTTACTTACCTAATAAATTTTATACATTTACCCAGTTACTAATAAACGTTGTATAGCGTCTGTATAATTACACAACGCTTTGTCTTCTTCTTTCGAAAGTCAAATTACTGACGACTGAAAGAGAGAAATCGGTGTGTAACTATTCATCTGATATAATACGTGTATAACAATATTCCAAATAACATTTCAGTTGACATTTACACATTAAATAAGACAATAGTATAATTCAATTTGCATCAGTGATAAATTATATCAGCCACCAAACATCACCGTTTTCTACGAAGGATAAAACTAAAAGACTTACACAATTGAGTTGATTCTCGTTACATTTAGCTTCTGTACTAGTGTGACTACATATATTTTTCATTAAACACCAATAACATTACCAAAGAAGAGAAGCTATTAAAGAATTAAAAACTTACTTCACTGAGAAGGATATCACTTTGTAACACAATATTAGATACCTACTTCCAACCAATTTTCATAAGTATTTTTCCGTTGTAAGTACATAATTTCTTAGCTGTCCACTGTGGCGAAAATATTTCAACATTTAACTTTATTAGTTTCATATTGTATCGTGTTCTATGGACAACGTATACAAGATAAGAACAAGATGTCAAACACTCAATAAAAATGCAAAAACTACCCGCAAATAGATTTAATATAAAATTGATTTCAAACGTTTTATAATAGATGTCGCCAGGACTCGTTTATGTTCTATTTTTTGATTAATGTTAGCATTATCGCACATAACGGTCCTTTGGAAATCATATTTATCGATGTAAATTAGAAACAAAACTTTTATTGAAAATAAAATCAACCGTAAATTTGATCCAACCATTCATAAAAATTGTATACTTTTGTTTAGTTTTAAATCGCGATATCAATATTTTTGATGCTTTGTAACTTAAATAAATAAGAATAATAAAGTATGTTGGGTGTCCAGCTCTTCTCGGGAAGTTGCATTTAATGTAGCTTGAGACAATAATGTGTAAAAATTCCCGAGCCCTGTGCCTACGCACAGTGTTCCTTCCTTTGAGTGGTTTCCTGCCTCGGCAGATTTAAGGGGGCCGTGGGAGAGGTCATGCGCCGGACTTTCTCCTATGATCCCAGTGGTCGGAGTTCAGTGTTCTGTTCTCTACTCCACCGCAGAAGAGTGACATTGACACCTTTTTGATAAAGCTACATTATTTCGTAGGTACAGACGCCAGCACATCAAGCTACTACAATCTTTAATAGATTTTAAACTTTATCGCTATAGCATAAGGTTCAAAGTTGATTAGGAAAAATTTACAGTTTCGGGTAGCTTGATGTGCAGACTGGCGTCTGTACAAAAAAACACACGCTGTTAAGATCCCTAAAAAGTCAGCAAGTTCAAGATTATGACAGCTTGTATAATATTGGTATATGACAAATCATCACGCCTGTGTACGCGAAGGGTTAGGGTGTGGTGTACCTATATTACACCCACATTTCGCCAGTGTAATAGAGGGCTACCCTATTGCCGATAACATCAAATCCAGATTCCGGGCTGCTGATGAGACACTGTAGATGAAAAAAACCCAAAAACACTTTGCCCGAACCGAGAATCGAACCCAGGACCTCAGGTTCACTCATGCCTGTAGTAGCGCTTGTGACCACTAGATCAACGAATCATTTAGCATATACAGTACATCTATACATATACCTAAAGTCTCTGCTTTGTTTTGTAGTCTGGACCGTAACAAAGATATTTCTTGTAAAACATTCCTTATCTTGTTCGTACTTTTGGCAGATAAGAGTGGTTGTATTATTCAAGTGTTATTAAAGTGCGCACCTGCGACAAACAAACGTCTAAAGTTTATCTTTTACTTTTTCTTTAAGTACGCTTCAAGTTAGCTACATCAATGTATACCTACAGGGTGGAAATAGAGTTCAACAGAGTTTTTTTTTATCCTAGAAATTAAAAACAGGATCGATACGAACAAGTTTATTTTTTTGTAAAAATAGCCCATCTTCTTGCTGACTGTACTTTTTTTTTTCAAAATCTAAGAATGGAAATCATTTCTCAAAAACTATTGACAGTCTCCTAAGATCGTTTTTCTGTAAGTACAACGACCCACCCTTACTTACCTACCCTTGCTGCCACGTCTCAAAAATTTATCTGTAGATATTTATTACTGAGATAAAAGTTACTTGACTTTTGAAAAATCAGCCCATAAAGACAAATAATTTTATTACAGCATTTTGTTTTTATGAAATTGATGACGTAGTTTTTTTTTATGTATTAGGCATGCATTTAATGTTATGATTTATTCAGATTTTAGCTCAATCAAATAGAAGCAAGCATCAACTTTTATCAAATAGTATTACAAAAAAACAATTAAATTACATTAGAATTTACATCGCAAGTAGCAGTACATGTATTAGTACATGTTTTATTATCACAGCATTCAATATTTCCGTTGGAATGTAGGTAAGTACGTATGAATTTTTCTAAACTCGACTATTTCGAGTCTTCTTATTCACTCCAAAAGGTGGTACCTATAGTAAAAAAATAAACTATTTTATCACAAGATACCGGCTTATTTTTACCCCACCACGGCAATCCAAAGGAACTTATGATTTTGACAGGCTATGTATTTAACTTTATTGGAATTTAGTTACTTGAAATCAGCTGAGTTTTTATCATCGAAAACAGATACTTGAAATTTTTTTTTTCATGAATAACTCTGTAGGTACTTGACTATGTAATTTTCTTCCATGAATGTTCGAAGGAATGAACAATTTAATTTTTTTATGTAGCTTTACTCGATATCAAGTTAAAGCAGCCGAACTATCCCTAATCTACCTAAAAGAGAAGTCAAATTGTCTACATCGGTGGTGTTGAGTGCTACGCACATCCCTTTCTACATCCAATGCTCCCCGGCTACAGCTGTAGCGCCACGGCCTTTTTGCCGCTGGCTTAAAGCCACGGACTCAAAGCCTCATGGAGGCTTTGAATCACAAGCTTCGAGGCACGGACTCAAAGCCTCATGGAGGCTATGAATCACAAGCTTCGAGACACGGACTCAAAACCTCATGGAGGCTTTGAATCACAAGCTTCGAGCCCTTGACTATCAGCCAAAGCCTATCAGTCACAGCCGTTTAGCCTTAGATGATACCGCTCCATACTCTAGTATTTCACGTCATTCCAATGGGCCGTGTGCCTTTTCCAAGGACACACTTACCGCGTAGAAACGGACTCCTCTGCATGTTACAGCCAAAATTTCTATCTATCCACAAATCCCCAAAAACTTTGATTGCGAGTTGTAGGATTTCATAGAAAAAAAATCTATTTCAAAGAATTTCTAATGTTCAGAGAATATTGTGTACAAACTACAAAGGGCGGCGCGGGAGCAGGTACTTTTGGGACCAAAAAAATGGACGCAACCACGTTCACCAAACGGGATGACGCTGACGTCATTTTTCTCACGCTACCTGATGTTTTTTTTTTATTAATTGTTAAAAGTAATTTCGTTACTGATTGATAGTTTGACTGGCAGACAAGACATCACAAAAACCAATCCAATACAAAGATAAACCAAACATTAGAAGAAACCCCTGACACTGTATGCCAATGAAGTGGCAACAAAAATAATATTATAGCTGTTAATGATAAAACTTCTTAAATTTTACAATTGTTTTGTATTCAACACAACAATCGTAAAATTAACAAATTGTTGCATTAGGTACTACCAAACTACTTCATCATCATCTGCCTGTGATTAAATTTAATCAAACTACTTATTGCTAAAAATAAAGCGTAAATTCGGGCTCTAATTAAAAGTTATAAAAACTTTTCTAAAGCTCTTCTGACGAAAAGAAATAAAGTTTTAAAGTAATTAGTTATGAAATTCCACTATCATTATTCAAAGCTAAAGTTTAATGAAGATATTTTTGAAAATAAATTCGAAAAAAAAGTCCTACATTAAACTAACAATAACTAATTTTTATTTTTCTTCTCACTACTAGCACTTTACCAGCGACTTCGTTTAAAAAAATGATTATTCTTCGTCTACATCGTAAAGGGAATTTCTGCGCAAAATTTCAGCTTTCCAAGTCTGGGGCTTGCGCACACAGGCGGTCCGACACGGCATCCCATCCTTCGACATCACTACATACAAACGCAGTCTGACCTGACGGAACGATGCCGCGACCCACGTCCTTAGGCATCATCATTAAAATTTCAATTTTATTGTCATAATTTTAAGATATATATTTCTATTCGTCGCTTGAAAATCCCTTTCCATACCTACCGTGCCGCCAGTAGGCCTTTTTAAGGGTTAGGCTGATGAGCCAATCAATGAGTGAGTGAGGACTTTTCTCTTTATATGCATTGATGTTCTTATTAACAAGTTAACCCGCCCCGACCCTTGCTCGAGCCAGCCCGCGCAGCTGAGCCTGTAGTTTTAAATTCGCCCCTAAACACTAATAATAATACCGATCCAGCCTGTCCCTTGCTGTACTCTTCCAGCGACGCCCTGAGCCGAGGTCCGAACCCCGCAGGGGGTTACCCTTAGCGCTGTCGCTTAGTTTTTAAGTTATTGTTTGCCCTGGCTGGAGGCCTTAATTCGAGGCATCCACAGGAAAGTCCGGTTAAGCAGTAGCCATCCTCATAAAGGATGAACTGCGAGATGCCATTTAAAAAAAAAAAAAAAATAACAAGTTAAAAGATTAGGCCATCACTATAACAGTAATGATCTGCTAATGTTTAGAATGGAAAAAAAGAAAAATATTCGCATGGATTATTTTCTTTTAAACCGGCGCGTAGGCCCGGGTTTTTTCGAGAAGACCGGGGAGTATGAGATTTTTGACTTTAACATAACCACTCTGGTGATCATCATCTGCACATGGAAGGGGGCACCGTTACTTCTCAAAAAACTGATTCGATACCCCTTCTGTGCAACGCCTGTTAATGCACATCCCTACTGTAAATGGCTAAACATAAATTTGCTATATTCTAAGTTACTGACAAAAATTAAATCTTCTCATGAAACTATCAATCAATCAATCATTAGTCTTTATTTGTAAACATAGGTTCCTAGCTAGTTGGTATTATTTCATTAAGAAAACGAGAACATAACAGTTTCAGTGTTTTTAAAGAATCAATATAAACATATTTTAAACAGAAAAATACCACGTTTTAAATGATGAAATTATGCCTACTTACATTTTACGCAATGGAAAACTTATCCCTTTAGAAGAATTTTCTAGTGGCAAAAAATGCTACGTATTGAATTTAGGATACACCAATATAAAGGCTTAGGTAATATACAGGTAGAACTGGATCCTGATTGAAGTACTAATTGCCTTTGCAACGTGTTAGTTTGATTGGCATACACACTAAATACAATGTACACGTCTCAAGTAATCAAGCTGTGACGTAGATAGATGTTCATTTGTTTCTTTTTATCATTTGTTTTATTGTTAAGCGTATTTGGGGTTCCGTACCTCAAAAGGAAAAAAACGGAACCCTTATAGGATCACTCGTGTGTCTGTCTGTCTGTCTGTCTGTCCGTCTGTCACAGCCAATTTGCTCCGAATCTTATGGACCGATTAAGTTGAAATTTGGTACACATATAAATCTCTATGACCCAAACATAGACGTGTAACGTAAATAAATGAGTTTTGAAAATGGGAGTCTTTTTTGAGGGGTAAATAGACCATAGAAAAAAGTTTCGCAATCTGTACCGTGTGACATATCAAATGAAAGGGCTTACCGTGAGGATCTCAAATATCCTTTTTTTCTTAATTTTAAAATTAATTGTAATACTTAAAGTTATTTAAGACAATAGACGGAATTTTAATCCCCCCCCCCCCCTAATCTCCGAAACTACCTACTGAGCCTAACATTTTGAAAAAAATACAGAAAACAGTTCTATACCTATAGATTACAGGAAAATTAATAAGAAGTCTATGATCTTGAAACAACATGGTAAATCTCTCAATATTGTGCGTACAAACTTACATTTTCAGTTGGAATGTCGGTGTCACGTTCTTTAAAAAAACATGGTAGATAAAATATTCATCGTACGGAACCCTCTCCACGCGAGTTCAACTCGGACTTGACCGGTTTTTTTTAGTCTAGGATAATTTCCTGAATTTATTCATAGTCACTGTTCGCGGGTCGATGTCCCGTCAACCTGTATACTGAAATCTGACTCCAAGATTCTCTAGAAAAGGCGTTGCTAACACTACTTGAAACACTGTCACTAAGACCAGTTTAAAACTTATTTAATTAATTGCAATGATCAAAGGATATTTAAGTCGAAGAGAGCCAAGAGCTTGAAGTTTCAAAAGGTAACTGTTGTAAGAACTCTTTACAATTCTGTATTGTACTCGTATAGGATGGTTTTAATTTTCTCACTTGAGCCGTTAGTGGTGTAGTTTCCTGCTGGCAGTACAAGTTGGAACTTGGAACGGATTCTTGCATAACTGAATGGCTTTAAGAATGTGAGAATAATACGAGTGATATCTTGTGAAGGTAGTATAATGCATTTATGAAGAGAATTTGAGTTGGAATTGTACAATATCATCTACTTTTGTTTAATCTATGACAGTAGTTAGAATGTCATCATGCTGATGAGAGCAGTGGTGAGTGGTGAGCGGTGACCCAGTGGCCACGACTTATGACTTGTAGGTTATAGATTCGAACCCAGACAGGCGCTTTACTTTAAGTAAATTATTTCATTAACACTGCTCTCGAAACAGTGAAGGAAAGCATCGTAAGGAAACTGGTATGTCATAGAAACAAGAAAACATGTGTCATCTACCAACCCGTACTGGGCCCGCGCGGTAGATTATGCCCGACTCCCTCTCACATAAAGGAGGCCTGTGTCCCAGCAGTGGGAACATTATAGGCTGGTTATGCTATGATTATGCATCATGCTCCTATACCTTTACTTCAACGTGTTTGAGGTCGGCACAGCATAATTATCTTGTTCTTCCATACCTCTTAAGCTGCTGTTTCTTTTTAGTTTTTGTTGTGCCAGTAAGGGCTTATTTTACCAAAGTCAGATAACTTTTATTATTGGAATAAAATTTACGACTGACAGTTCTAGTATGGAAAAACTGTCAAAAATTCAAAAAATATTCTCAGGAAAAGACTTATTCTAGGTATAAAATTTTGGTGGAATGCGCCGTAAGTCGTATAACCACAATAACTCTTCGATTACCTTTACAATCATAGCGATTATCTCAGCACCATTAATTGCACAATTAACAAATATTTTTAATTTGTTTCAGGTCATCAACAAACAACCCCAGAAGAGATCCAATCAGTGTTAAATGTCATTCAAGTAAATCAGTGATTGTTACAAAGTGTTATTAAGTGTTTTAAGTGCCAAAGAGTGAGTTCACTGTCATGTGACGCACTAAAATGTTGAAGATACAAATGTTAGAGTCCATCGTCAGTAATGATGCTGATGAGAGTCAGGAGTCGCAGCAGAATGGGTGAGTTTTATTAGTACCTATTATTCTATTTGACTAGCATTAAAAAACCTACAGCGTGTTTTTCTCCAAGACGATGTAGTGCAGGTCACGGGATTCCGCAGAATTCGTTATCACATGACATGGACCGGTCGGTTTCAGTAACTGTCATCTGAACTCCACGTTTACTGGACAAGACTAAAAGACTTTCAGGCTTTCGTCAAGTCCCTGTAAACGTTGTCACAGATATACTTACAGCTATCTGGGCAAAACATTTGACGTCTGTCTCGGGTCTCGATTTGTGATGCTGCTTATTTTCGCAAAACAGTGGATTCCATGCCTGTGTAAGTGTGTATACTGTCTACCTGTGTACTGTGACTCTCTGATTTATCAATATACTGTCAGGTGTAATTCAATAACCCATACATATAAGCGAGATTAAATTTCACCCGAAATAAATTATGCTTCTGAAAATGGGATGAACCTACCTGGCGTTTAATTATATCTACATACAATTTCGAACGTGTACGTAATCACAACTGTTACACAGATACAGAGAGTAGGTTCTACAAAAACGAACAAACCAGTCTACACAGGGACGAAGTTGCGATAAGAACATTATCGAATTTGAAACAATAGCTTAACATCACAATATAATCTGTAGATTATAATATTAATATTCAATTATGGTACTGAGTTAACATTGGCACCAGCTCAAAATTTAAGATTAGGTATTAATCCAAAATCTACAGAACAGTAAAGTTGATATCAAGGTGAACAATACAAGAGGGGTTTTGATACTTGATGGTAATATGCCTGAATTTCATACTGACTTCTGGGTATAGTCTTTCAAATCAGCCTATAATGTTCTCACTGCTGGGACACAGGCCTCCTCTCAGTGAGAGAGAGTGGGCCATAATCCATCACGCGGGCCCAGCGCGGAATTTTTGGTTCTAAATTCAAAATTTTAAAACATGCCGGTTTCCTCACGAGGTTTTCAAATTATTTACACAAAATAAAGCCCCTGTCTGTACAATTCACCTACATTCTATTTCTACGGTATCAAGATATCGATTTCCAGCTAAATAAGCGCCCCGGTGGCGCCGGTATAATTTCGCAAATAACTTTTTATTAGGACATCACAGATCGTTGTTTTCTACCGGGTCATCCGACAGGTTGTGACGACAATTTGTCGCGGACACGACAAACAAATTAATAAAACTGTACCTACTTACTATGATGAATACAAAGACATTTTTAATAGAGGCGTTTTCGTAGTAACAGTAAAATATAGTTGGTGATTCCTTATTACATATGCAGTGATTTGCTTATGGGAGTTCGTTGGTTTGTCCGCAAGGCTAGCTCCTAATTTATCGTCTTTGGGTTCAATCAACTTCAAGTATAAGGCTGATGTTCTTTTGATCTATAAAAATCTCTAGCATGCTTCTTATTCTATTCAGCCTACATTAAATAACTTCTAAACACTGCCAACTTTAAGTGGTTGTTTGCCAGTCCATCCATGACTGTCATGTAACCATAGCGTCTTCTTAGCAAGATTTTCAGCGTTTTTCTCCTGGTCACCACACCGATGCAGGCTAAATCCGCCTTTGCTATTGCTAGCTACTTATGTAGTATCTACTACACTTTTATTTTTAACTAGCAGCTCAACTCGATTTCACACGCATAAATTTCCCGTGGGAATATCGTGATAAAAACTATCCTATGTCCTTTCCCGGGACACAAACTATCTCTGTACCAAATTTCATCAGCCAAGGTTCAGCGGTTTAAGCTTGAAGAGGTGACAGAAAGACATACTATTATTTATAATATTAGTATGGATTATAATTATAGTATGGATTAATGTTTATGTTCTTACATCAAAATATATACTTAGACTTTTTTTTTATTGCACTTCGCTGTCACGAACGAAAGGACATGTCTGAAAAGCGATACACAGCCCATTTTCAGGTGCCACAAAATATGAAACCGAACCTTCCACTCCATGCATTTTCAATTCAACCACGCCCTCACAGCAAGAAGCGAGCGGAAACATTGTTTGCGCTCGTAAAAACTAAATGAAAACATAGCGGCGGGCGACAGGACGACGCGACGTCGCGGTGTCACCCGCGTCGGTCGGACAAAACAAATTCAATATCATGTTTTATGGCCCCACCATGAGGAAAAGGCCTCGGGATTATAAGTTATAACGCACTCGACTAAACACTGGTACCGTGTTTTCCTAAAAAAAAGGAAAGCCATAGGCATGCCGAGAGGCCGAAATACTTTCAGGAGACGAATATTAATATTTGGGGAAGAACTATACCTGTAGCAGTTTGTTGTGGCAAAAGGTTTTCATCCATCTTCTTTTATATGTAAAAATCAATTGCCGTTCGTTAGTCTCGCAAAAATTAATGGCAAGACCGATTGTGATGAAACTTTGGTAAATTGTTGTGTGGGAGAAGGATCCCGACAAAAAAAAATAAGCAACGCATTAGCTAGTTGTCAGATAAAAGTAAGCAGGTAGGGACCTATTAGGTATGATTTAATGGGTTTATATTTTAATGTATCATCAATGCAGGCTGGGATTCGAACCACGGCTGCTTTTATACTACAAATTAGATCTTGATGCAAGTGCAAAATTAGGTAGGTAGGTACTTGTGCGAATGCGTAAACAAGCAGTCTTGGATTCGGATCTCGGGATGTGTTTTTTTTTTGGTTTATTTTTTCATTGTACATAGTTTTTATTTTGTTTCCTTAAATAAAACTTTTTTATTGTATTTATTCGGATGAACTAACATTTACAAATTATATATCTATATATATATATGTATAACTTTAAAAAAATAACATAAGGGGTTAAAAGTTGTTTTAGTTTATTTACATCAATAATAATACAGAATTAAATTCAAAAATGTCAAATCATATACTCAGTAAGGCGTCCAGCTATCGCATAGCACAATATATATAGGTATAAATATTGCCAGACTGTACTATATAAACGGGATGTAATTTAGATTACCATTTACTATAATAAGTAATGCCTTTCTAAAGAAGCCCATTGACATAGTACAGGAGAAACACTAACCAGCTCTCCTTACTGGCTTCCTGAGTATACACGGACACTTGGTGAAATTAATAAAAAAGTTGCTCATGTATTCAAATCGGAAGAAAACTTTGATTGCGAGATTTAGAACTCATTATATAAAAATAAATACAAAATATTAGTTGCGGGTAGATGGAAATTTCATTTGATATGATTCACTTTTCTGGTGTTATCGAATCATTTTACAGTTCAGTAATTTTATTGTTGATTATTGTGGACGATAACTATGTTCAAATGAATTTATGCAAGTGTTAGAAAATTCCATTAATTCGCTATCTGACTGTTTCGTGTTGAGTGCGTCATAAACAAATGTGCAAGTTGCGGACCAAAAAGAGTATGTATGGCACTTCAAATTTAAAGGTTAGTGTAAAAACATTAAATTCACATTATCTTTATAGGATGTGATAATAATAATAAGTGCCTAGAATTCTATTTTGAAAAGTTGTGTGAAAATCTGAGGGCCAATTCCCGTAATTAAAAACGTTCAGAATCTAGTCGCAATCTCATTTCAGCGACAATCAATGTAAAAACTTATCAAAAATGTAGGGAAATTAGAGGTATTTTTGACAGATTGAGTGAGACATACTGTGAACGTTCTTATAAATTATAATAACGAGAATTGCCCCTGAATGTGATGCGGGGGAATGAGGAAAACGTCGTCAGGAAAGTTTTGAGTATGAATGTGGATACGAGTAGGAAAACACCAAAGAAACTGTAGATGGACTGTGTGAAATTTGATATGGCTAGAAAGGGAGTGACTACCGAGATGATGGGTAATAGAGAAGTATGGATGAAAAAGACATGTTGCGCCGGCCCCAAATATATTGGATTATGGGCAGGAGAATGATTATGATGAATTAATTGGCATTATTTGAAGTCTGTTCAAAATTTAAAGAACCGCTAAATTTTGATTGCTATGTCTTGTTTCGGTCAGTGGATCGTCTTAGGGCCTTCGTCAATACTCTTGCTTAATTTAGTTTTGGTAGGCGTGTGTTGTGTGCTTTGGTTGTGAGTGTATTCCATACTAGTTTCTAAAAGAATAAAATTAAGTAAAATTTCGGCCACCGTTTTCGCTATTACTTCGATTTTGCTCAGCGTTCTTTCTGACTTTTTTTTTGTTTTTTCTCGGCTCCAGGGTCTTAGCGTGATGTAAAGTAGCCTGTAGCCTTTTTTTTTTTTTTTTTTTTTAAGGATGGGAAATCATCCAATGACCCCTCCCGCTCTGGGTGGAGCGGAAGGGAGTGTCAGACTCTTACTGACTAAAACCCATCCGTGTTCCTTCCTTAGCCCTTTATGTTCCGGGGCAGCGGTAACCCTTTCGGACAATCCCGCTGCCCCGGCAGGCTTCGGCCCTAACGGGCCCCTCCGTGTCTGCTGACAGCTCTTTGAGGCGCGCGTGGAACACATACGCGCCGTCCGGCACGGGCCTGGTCCTGATCGGACGGCGAGCTACCCATTACTCGCCGTCCGCAGGCCCGCGCCTACGGTGGCCGGGAGTCGTCACGCGGCTCCCGACGCCCGGGGCGTCTACCGCGGCGGCTGGGACGGGCGGCCCTCTCGGCTCTCTCCCTCGCCCATCCCGCCACCTCCTTCGCTAGCATGACTGCTTCGCAGAAGGAGGTGACTGCCTCCCACTCCCTCTCGCTCCGGACCATGGTTTGAACCAGGGCCGGGCGCGAGAGGTCGCCGCTGCTGCCGATCGCCTCTACGAGGACACGGCGGTGCTCTGCCCAAGCGGGGCAGACCTCCACCGTATGCTCCACCGTGTCCTCTGGGCGATCCTCGCAGTGGTGACACCCGGGCGTTTCCTCCCGCCTGATGATGTGCAGGAACCTCCCGAAACATCCGTGTCCGGTGAGGACCTGCGTCAGGCGGTAGGTGAGGACGCCGTGACGCCTCTCTAGCCACTCCTCAAAGAGGGGCCTTACCGCCGCTATCGTGGCGTGCCCTGCGCTGGGTTGCGACAGTCGCTCTTTCCATGTCGCCATGAGATCGCGCCGGAGGTCCGTCCGCTCCGCAGCGATTTGCCGCGGAAGCGGGATTTCCCCCCGGCGTAGTGCCTCCGCGCGCCACTCATACAGGCGCGCGAGGACTATCGCCTCCAGATCCCATGGCGGCAGTCCGGCAAGGAGGCTTGCCGCCTCGCCCGAGATCGTGCGGTACCCCCGGATAAGCCTTACAGCTACCACCTTTTGGGGCGCGTTCAGATAGTGTGCGGCTCGTCGCCGCAGTGAACGCGCCCATACCGGGGCCCCATATAGGGCCATGGACCGCACGACCCCCGCGTAAAGCCTCCGGCAGGAGGCGTTTGGCCCCCTCAGGTTGGGCAAGAGCCGCTTGAAGGCGGCCCCGGCCCGTTCCAGTTTGGGGGCCAAACGTCGGAAGTGCTCGACGAAGTTCCACCGGCTGTCGAGGACGAGACCCAGGTATTTCATCGTTGTCTCGACGCCGATGTGAACCCCTCCTACCGTTAATTGGGATCCCGGAGGTGGCCCGTTCCGAAGCCCATGAAAGGACATGGCCTCGGACTTGTGCAATGCCACCTCGAGACCCAGTTGCCGGATCCTCTCCACGACTGTCGCAACCCCGCGTGTCATCGCGTCGGCCGCCGCCTGATGCGACCTCCCCTGCGCCAGGACCAGCGTGTCGTCAGCGTAGCAAACCACGCTGACGCCATCAGGGAGGTCGGCCCGCAGCACCCAGTCGTACCCGATGTCCCACAGGAGCGGCCCCAGAACCGATCCCTGTGGGACACCGCACGACATCTCTCGCCGGTTCCATTCCCCGTCGCGACCGGGGTAGATGACGGCTCTGTCCGTCAGATACGCCCCGACTACTCGACGGAGGTAGGTCGGCACTCGGTGATACCGGAGTGCCTCCCCAATGCAGCTCCAGGGCAGGGTGTTAAACGCATTAGCGATGTCGAGTGACACCGCCGCGACGACCCCACCCCGGGACACCGCGTCCCCCGTCGTGAGGGCTCTTACGCGCATGATGGCGTCAACCGTCGAGCGCCCCTTGCGAAAGCCAAACTGACTATCCGCAAGATCCGGCCCCGTCCTTGCCAAGTGCCCGACGAGGCGGCCTGCAATCACTCTCTCAAAGAGCTTGCCGACCTCGTCGAGCAGCACGATGGGCCGGTATGCGGACGGAGAGTCCGCAGGGCGCCCTGGTTTCTGGATGAGGACCAGCTTCCCCGTCTTCCAACGGAGTGGGAACTGGCCCCTCTCCATACATGCGCTTAAGAGCGCCTCCAGTCGAGGCCCGAGAGCCCTTGAGGCCAGGACCCAGGCTTTACCTGGCAAGCCGTCGGGTCCTGGGGCGGTATTTTTGGCCTTTAGCCTACCTACCGCCACTCTCAGATCTACCCCGGTCACTTCGGGATTGTCGTCGTCGTCCGCGTGGTCCGCTTCGGGCACCGCAATTGGCGGAGCCATGGGCGGGGGAGTATGCTCCCCCCGTGAAGGGAACAGAGCGCTCACCACCTCCTCCACCAGCTGTGGCCGGAGACTCTGCGTCAGCGGGGGGGCCCAGGTGCGGAGTTTATTCCGCACCATTTTGTAAGGGCGCCCCCATGGATCTCTGTTCAGAGTCTCCAGCATCTCCTCGCGGGCCATATCTTTGGCCCGCTGTACAGCTTCTTGGAGGGCGGTCTTCGCCGCTCTGTACCCCTCGTACAGCTCCGCCTCCGTGGCTTCCGCATCCGGAGGGCGAATGCGGAGCCTGCGGTGCCTGGTGTACAGGTGTCGCGCGTCGACGCACGCCTTTCGTAGCGACTCCACCTCCTGCGACCACCAGTACACCTGACGTCGGGCGCATCCTGGCCGGACTCGGGGCATTGCCACGTCGCATATCTCGGACATGGCCTCCCGGAACCACTCCGCCTCATCATCAATATCGTCAGGCCTGTCCGGTGATGACACCCAGGCCTGCACGATAGAGGCTTCCAGGAGGAGCTCCCGGTCCAGCTGCTTCAGCGCCCACCGCGGACCACTCGGGGCCTGTTGGACCGGCGCGCTAGAGGACTGGGCGGAGACGTCGAACCGAATGTACCGATGGTCCGAGTATGTCTCCACCTCCTCCAAGACGCGCCAGTCAATGACACGTTGTGACAGAGCGGGGCTGGCGAACGAAATGTCCACCACGGACTCCCCCCGCATCCGCACACACGTGGGAGCCTGTAGCCTTCCTCAAGAATTAGGCTATCCAATGCAAAAATAAATTTTCAAAATCGACTGGTAGTTCTAGAGATTAGCGCGATCAAACAAACATACTCTTCAGCTTTATTGTTAGAGAATAGTTTCCATATTGAGCTTAGAGTGCCAATTTTACCAATATTTAAACTGAATAACGCGCAAAACATAATTCCAACCTTCAAGATTCTTCCTCCCTCCGACCTTGCAAAGTCTCATTATATCGTAAATAATGCGAAACACTCAACCACAATATCAGTTACGTCGAACTCAGGCCGAAGGCTATTGATTTTAATTTTCTATCGACGAGTGATTCATTAAACCAGGCATACCACTCACAAAATTAAGTCTATTGTACACCAGCGTGCAATTAACTTGCAGTTACCGCTGTTACACAACGGTGTGCCACCGATATTCCGTTCCGTGTAACGAGCCGTGAAATATGACGCTAGAAAAAGCGATCATGTGTACTCAGCCTTACGACTTACGGCGAACACGCATTTAAAATAAAAAGAATACAATGTCTGGTACTTAATTAAAGTTTGTCTTTACTACTGTTGTTCATTTTAATAGGATTTTCAATACTTTGTTGCGACCATTAAATGATAGATAATCGTGTTAAGAATAAGTCAAGCACACAACAATGTTGTTCTTTACAATACTTACTTCATTGCCATTGCACGTCAGCGAACAATAGCTTACTCGTGTCATGTCGGTGAAATAAAAAAAATAGGTGATGTTCTGTAAACAAAACGTTCAGTAAGCATTGAGATCAATGATTGTATCAATATGAGATCACAAAATATATTTGCTTTACTGTAGTAGGCGTTGTTATATTGTTATTTCATCGCTTGATATCTATTGAGACACCGGTTACTGGACACTGGCCATCTTCTGCCTAGCCTTTCCCAAGTATTTTGGGGTTGGCTTCCAGTCTAACCGGTATGTAGTAATACCAGTATTATACTTGGAGACTGATACTGATATTGTTACTGATCCAATGGTTAAACTGGCCGCAAAAAAGACACAATAGCCATGGCAGATATGTATATAAAAGGGTAAACATATTGCTGTTCCTATACAAATATCTTCCAAAAGATACAACCAAGTAACTAACACTAAACACATAGGTACTAGACAAAGTTCAAACATAACTGAACTCAATTTACTCATCCCGAGCGCTTATGAACGCCGAAATCTACCACACTAATCCTAAACATGGACCCGTGGAAACAGTAACCCCCGGTACAGCTGTACCCCGAAATATACTGCTAGGGACCTTAAATAATAACGGTGAGAAACACAAGCTTCATAATGATTTTCACAAAGTAAATATAGAAGGAAATCTGTTTTCTAATGGTGAGAAACTGAGAAAGGAAAAGCCGTGGTCTTGATGGCTCTGGCTTTATTTCATTTTCTCTCACACGGTGTAATATTATAACTGTTATTGTAAAATAATAAACTGTTAGATAGTGGGCACTGTCATACATAAGTGTTTTTGTTGCGATCAGAATTTTCTTTAAGACAGGTGAATTGATAAATTGGTGTAGGAAAGTTGATGGGAAACATGCGAGAATGTCACGCATATAAACTGTGTGAATTACAATTTTGGAACGTTGATTGATTACAGCAGTATTCTGACTACTTGAGTGTTGCCAGCTCAAATTATATGTGATCTGAGGTTTATGATCGTGGCCTGGAGTTCACTTAATCCACCTGGGTCAATGTAGGGTAAAAGTCGCAATGCAAGGATGACTTAAACAAATCAAATACTTGATCAAGTAATTATAGTATTTAATTATTATAAAAATGATAATGACTTGGTACATTTATAGTGACGCTAGGCAATTCAACCTCTACACTATATCAACGCACGATTTGATAGTAACACAGAGTCAAAATACTGATTCAACATAGGATGCACAATACACATGTTTGCAATGGCGTGCAAATAATGACCGTGTGCAAACCTGTCCTCTGCAAACACTGGGATGGGATGGACCATGTTTCTCTCCACTGACTTGTACAACATGGAACGAGGCATACCTAAAGGGTGATAGATGATACAGCAAGCTGAAGCTGATCCGAGCCTAAACCAAGATTGGAACGAAGTACAGTTTCAGAAATGCAAATAACCCATAGCAAACAATATGTTGATCCGAGTTCATGCGATACCTTCCAATCCTTCACTTAAAGATAAAAGATTTCAGAACTATTCAAATATTGTGACTAAAGTAGATTGGAGGTCGGAGTTGGTTTTGATATTTCGTTACGTTCGAAGCATTATAGTAAAAAGTAGATAGGTAAATGAGCACACATTGAAAAGTCGGTTGACTCGCGTATTTCTAAATCAGGATTGCTTGCAGATGTAGGTCATACAGCCGTATCGTAACTCCCCATATTGCATTTCAAATTCTAGCAGAGATTGTCAATTCAGTGCCAATCATCTCGTAGAATCTCGAATGTACACTAAGCTTGAACATGCGAGTGATAGTTAATACCTAACTTGACGATGGCGTTGTCTGTCGTGGGGGCTTGATATGACTGAATAGATATACGGATATTATTAAGGTTGATTGACTGCTGGAGTCAATTAGTGCACACAGAGCATGTAACCTGTTAGTGCATTTATCGTAGGGAATGTAGCTTGCTCATAGACTAGAAAAGTCGCAGTCAAAAATGTGTACCTACTTAGTTAACAACGGTATGGATTAGATTTTGTTTTGTTTAGGTAGACCATTACCCCAGGCATTAGGTACTTTTGTAAATTATTTCATTACCACTGCCCTCAAAACGGTGAAGAAAAACATCTTGATTAAACCGGCATGTCCTAGAACCAAAAATTCGAAGACATGTGACATCTACCAACCCGCACTGGGCCCGCCTGGTTCAGCCACTTTATCGGCCCTCTCCCTCTCACAGTGAGGAGGCTTGTGTCCCAGCAGTGGGAACATTATAGGCTGATTATGTTATGTAGTTAGACCATTGTATGTTTTGAAAACAGGCAGCATCTATCTTATATGAATATAGCCTGTTTCACTACTTATGATTAGTTCTGTTTAACTTATCTGTCTCATGCAAATTCGGTTAGGTAGGTAGGTATATTCTTTAATTTGTCTCGTAGACCGTGCTTTTGGACAGATAGAAAACAGCCACTTTGTATTATTTCACGACTGTGCACTTATAAGATGGCATTTATGTAGCATTGTTGGCTACAATACCTGCCTTGATTTGTATTCAATTTTTATTTCTAAGCTAGTTTTCCGAATCTCGTCGATTCAATACAGAGTTAACGAGTTAAACGGACGAGCGTACCTTCCTCGGCCCTTGACCCAGTTGTATCCCTATTGCTCTGCAGAGCTCCCAAGTGCTCTCCTTCCGCTGAGTAAGACCATCTGCGACCAACGGAAAAATCTTTCGCTGGTCACTAGTTAGTTGGTTGATATTACATGAATATTAATCTGTATTTTTATCTATTTGACTACTTTTGTAACTAATTTAATACAGTTCTATTCGTTCTATTCGCCATATAGTTTCTAATTAGTTATTGAGAAAAATCCCTCTGGTCTCCAAAATACCTTTTTCAAATAGTATTGAATATCACCATTTTTGTTCATTACCAAGTTAACGAATGTGTCTGGAAAAATTCATGATACTATTCACAAGAGCTGGTTTCCCGGAAAACAATTCCATAAAACCACGATAGAAAATACTCAACCATAACTTTTGTTTTCCCATGTAAAAACTAAAAGCAAAGGCTTAATAAAAAACCACTGCGAAC
Source organism: Gortyna flavago (assembly GCA_963669345.1). Taxonomy (NCBI): domain Eukaryota; kingdom Metazoa; phylum Arthropoda; class Insecta; order Lepidoptera; family Noctuidae; genus Gortyna; species Gortyna flavago. Next base: position 8,020,320 of record OY770144.1, read on the forward strand.
CTTTATTCGAGTGGATAGATCATACAGGTACATAACATACAAAACAAACAGGGGTAGGGCACAGGTGGCCCTCCTGTATTTTCATTTTAAGTTGGGTACTCCCTAAGGTACACCTTAGAGAGATATCAGGCCTTAATCCTTTCGAAATGATGCAAGTGTGTGTCGACAATGACGAAAGTAAGCCTTAGTTTAGGTAAAGTTTTAATAACTATGACGAGGGGTCAAGGTAGAAGTACTTCGCTATACCTAATCCTTTGTTGATGGTGTTTAGTGTCTAGATCTTTCTCGCAAATCATAATTTATTATGTGTAAAAAAGTGTAGGAAGTTTAGGAAGGCAAGCTGTGTATGTGTATATAGGTATCACTCAGTTCATAGCTTTGGGAATCCCTTAGGAGCTGACAATATTTAGTCAATAGAGCACATACTCGTACATTCACAATCATAGGCATAAAAATGCCACTGCGTTTGGTAGAAATGATCAACCAACGGAATATACCCACTATCGTAATTGTCTCAGTAAACATTACTGCAGCAACAAACTCAAAGAAAAGTGGGTCCATAGGTAATGATTAATCAGGGCTAGATTATGGGCGGGGCAAATAAAATTGGATTGACTTGTAAGCAACCAAAATTAAGTCTAGAATAGTATCAACAAAATTATGATCTCAAAAGCAAAGTAACCGATCATTCTATTTACATCTTACTATGCAGTGGCATAACGCCATATTTTACATCCCGCTTGTAATTTTCTTTGTCACCTGTGACAAAGGTATAACCTGTCAAAGCTAACATCTCGTTACAGCATCTCTTTATCCCCCTACGGAGGTCAAAAATATCGCTTACAAGAAAAGTAGTATATCCTAAATCGACCACTTTTACTAGACCTCTGAACTGAATAGGACTTGGATTTCTAGCAGTTTATGAATCCTCCAGGGACAGCATGGCTCAAATTATACTGGTCCTATTACACCAAAGCAAGTTTATCAATCTATTGGATATCATGAGATAACTTAGAGGGCTTGTTCTTAAAACAGGTGTGCTGTGAAATTAAATATATGTATGTGCGGGGAACCGTGCCTAAAAAGTACCTAAGGGCTTAATAAGCCCCCGTGCCGGACGGCGCGTATGTGTTCCACGCGCGCCTCAAAGAGATGTCAGCAGACATGGAGGGGCCCGTTAGGGCCGAAGCCTGCCGGGGCAGCGGGATTGTCCGAAAGGGTTACCGCTGCCCCGGAACATAAAGGGCTAAGGAAGGAACACGGATGGGTTTTAGTCAGTAAGAGTCTGACACTCCCTTCCGCTCCACCCAGAGCGGGAGGGGTCATTTGATGATTTCCCATCCTAAAAAAAAAAAAAAAAGGGGCTTAATAAGCCTGTGAGTTATGATTCAGATTTGTTGAAATACCTACCATAGGTATCGCTAATAGTGCTGTTCACCGTTTCTGGGCCGCCTATGCTAATTATGTTCGTCCTCTTATTTATGAAAATGAACTTGAAAATGAACCTATCAAAAGAACAATCACTTTATATAAAAAACGTTAAAACGGACCCATATACCCTATAAAGTGAACATTTTATATCCGGGAGTATAAATTGTTAACTTTACAAAATTTATTGTTGAAAAATTATCGGCTACTTCTCGTTGGTGAATAATAGCAACGTTGACCGCAAGTTCGTTAAGTCTTGGAGTTTTAATTAAAAGTTCTTACAAAAGACAGCCCCTAACCTATATCGAATACTTTTCAAGGACCTAAAGTATCGAATTGGATCTTTTTTTTTTTTTTGCAAAATCAATATACAAAGATTACAATAAGTCAGTTATACATTGACGCGCAACCTGTTACCATAGATTTAGTAGGTAGGTACATGATTCTGGAACCCCGGCGCCGGGCCGGCGTTAACACATTCAGGGCTGATTTTACCAGTCAGATAACTTTTATCCGTTCTAGTATGAAAAAACTGTCAAAATTCAAAATTTATTCTCAGTTTAAGACTTATTCTATGTATAAAAGTTTGGTGGAATGCGATCTGTCGGTGAAAAAAAAAATTGTTGTCCGTATGGAACAGCAATTTTGACCGCGTAGGTACTGCGTTTTTGTATGAAACAGCAGACTTTTTGTAGGTTTAGAATCATGTGCTGAAGTCATGGTCGATGTCCCTGCCACCCTGTACCTCGTGATAGCCTAGGGGTTATTAAGACCTCGCCTCATGCTCCAGGTTTTTTTTTCAATTATTGGCTAGTACTAATGTCCAATGCCCTGCAGGAACCATAAAAGGCTGATATTATTAATAATAATATCCTTGGACATTTCACACAACGCCATTTAGTCCCAAGCTAAGCAACCTAATGCTTGTGTTATGGTAACGAGATGGCTGATAAACTACTTATATACTTTTTTTTTGTAAATACATACATATTATAGATAAAACACCCAAACCCGGAACAAATACTTGTAGGTCGTACAAATATGTGTTCCGTGCGGGAATCGAACCCGCGACATGCTGCGCAGCAGTCAATCGCTCAACCCTGCGCCAACTGTGTCGTCTATTATAAATACATTTATGTATACTTATGTAATAGGTAATACGGGCTGGTGTCCGCAACTCCACGTCAATGTGCGTATTTTGCGTACTTGTGTATATATATTCTATTATATATTCTATCTATCTATCTTATGTACAGACGCCAGCACATCAAGCTACCCGAAACTGTAAAATTTTCCCAATCAACCTTGAACCTTATGCTGCAGCGATAAAGCTGAAAATCTATAAAAGAAATTTTACAGATTTTAGTAGCTTGATGTGCTGGCGTCTGTACCTCAGATTTTTCAAAGAATTGAAAGGTATTCCTGTCTCTTGGAAAGTTCTTGATCACAAAATTGTGAAGAAACACACGATTATTTTTACAGTGCTATTAAATGTAATAGCGGTTACAAAACATTGCACACCTAGTGTTTTCGTTAAGTTTCGTAATAATGGGCTTAATTATATTTTGTTATGTTCACTGATGAAACACAAAAGTGCGATTGGTGCAACCCTAGTACCTAATAGCTTCGTGTCATTACGATTTGTATGAAACTGCCGATTGTAGTAGCCGCTATTAAATACTTTTGAAATATATCTTTAAAACTTTTTTAGGTACCAGACCGCATTTTGGTCATGGCGGCCAATCTCAACCGAGACTAGCCTTCGGCGCGGGAGAATTGTAGTGCAAAAGTGTGGGCGCAGACACATGTGCACTCCCTCTTCCCTCACTTTCATAGTCCGATGGGATGGTACGCAATCCGACACGACCGGAGGGAGACCAGGCGCAGAAACATTCCGAGGCACGAGGATATCACACCGCCAACTTCCAAACTCCGGGCTGTTACTAAGACATTCGATCCTAATGGAAACCCGGGAATCCCGGGACCCGGGAATCGGATCCAGAACCTCAGCTGTCGCGCTTGCGTCCACGAGATCAACGGGACAGTCAGTTTAGATAGGTACTATAGAGATAAGAAATAAGAATACTTTCAATATAAACTAAATGGTTTCATTAAGTAAGGTCCTAACTGCTATTTAGATTACTAAGGCTCTTTTATACCAGAGTTGTTTCATCATTAGCCTACAGCAGTCTACTGCTGGACCTAGGCCTCTCCAATTGTACGCCATTCAGTTCGATACTCGCCAACTTTCATCCAGCTGCTACACTACGAAGCCCCTACTTCTATGGCTAATAATTAGAGCCCATTGCCACTTCAGCTTACTTATTCTGTGAGCTACGTCGACAACTTTTAATTCTCTGCCGGATCACCTCGTTCCGCATACGATCCCTCAGATGCAGAATTATTTTTATTTTAGTTTAATATAAAAAAAAACCATGCTTACCCAGAAACCATCTTGATATCTTCGTCCCCCACTGCGTAGATTCGTGAATGGGCCCGACATTATCCTGTCAATACCATTTTGTATGATTAATAAAACCAGGAAAAGGATATCCATGTCATGGATATTACAAACACTGTCAAAACATATTATTGCTCCATTATCAGAAAATGAAGGCAAAAGCTTCGAGCTTCATAATATCACAAAATCCTACCCGTACTTATGTGCAGGTACCTACATACCTAAACCTACTTATATAGGTGTCGTCGCCCTGGACATTGGCTTATCACCCTAAGGTTGAAAATCACTTGCACGTGACAAAACAACATTTTTTCAATGCGACAGTTACGTAGATAATGTGAAGTTCCAATTTGCTGGGAATTGTTGTCAAAAATGGAAAAGCAATTACGAGGCAGTGAACGAAAATAAACATTACGAGGTCGACTTTATATTAGAAGACACGACCCACATAATTTCATTTGGATCACTCGTAACCTCAGATCAGAGGTAAAGGTCAACGATCACAAATCTATGGAGGATACAAACAAATGTAGGCACTGGGAACAATTTAGTCGACTACAAATACTCTGGTTTTAAGGACGCGTTTACGAATTGACGTGACGCGCTTCAATTTTAGGTATTAGCTTAGACAAAAACCAGCCAGGTGCGAGTTGGACTCGCACACGAAGGGTTCCGACTTCCGTACCACCATACAATATTTAAGACTACATGCAAAATAACGGCAGAAAAATCACGTTTGTTGTATTGGAGCCCCCTTAAATATTTATTTTATTCTGTTATTAGTATGTGTTGTTATAGCGGCAACAGAAATACACATTCTGTGAAAATTCAACTGTCTAGCTATCACGGTTCATGAGATACAGCCTGGTGATAGACAGACAGACACACAATAATTCATTTTCGCCAATATGTCCCTTACGTTAATTGATACTTCTGGTATCGATATATCTCAAAGTCATCGATCCTTTTACATAGAAAACACTTAGTACTTTTACTCGATTAATGCGTTGTCCAAAGTATGAAACAAAGGAGAATTAGTCCAAAAGTAGACGGAGCTAATTTTAGACACAGCTACTTAAATCTAAATGGATTTTATTTCCTCAAAAATTAAATACAAATGAAATTAGCATGTTACAAGCTCAGCTTGGCGGGCGCCGAATTAGGTACAGCTAACTATTAGATAACAGTGCCTGGCCTAGTTATTGCAAAACCTCCCGGGCTCCCGGGTGAATTACATGATATCCCCGAAGATTAGCCGGCCGGTTGGAGTTTCTAGCTAAAATTAGTACCTGTCAAATCCCAATTCGAATAAGCCACCAGAATAAATTCGTGTCAATAAGTAGTAGAACTATAATAATAAATAGACCTATTCGGAATCATATTTTGCACACCTTTTTTTAGTTTTCGTTTAGATCACCAGCAATATTCAGTCAATGCCATCTGCCGGTAATTAAAGTACACTAAAGTAGTGTAACATCGAGTAGCGTGTGATAGTAGAAGTTACAAAAGAATCGATGTTGGAGCATACAGTTTGAATAGGTTTCGGTAGATGGCGCTATTATAAAATTAACGTTAGGTTATTGGAGTTATTTCTTAGTTGGTGCCAGATGTATTTATTATTCTAATGAAAGATAGTTAATTTATTCACTTCCGTAGTAATTGCTCGTGTAAATATGGCTACCTCTACCTCCGTCAAACTGAACTTAAACCCAGTTTAAACGACCCATAAAATGTAGTATAGTGCGTTTTAACCACGTATTACATTGGATTAATAATTACCAAAACGGGACTTGGCTTTAATGCTCAAAAGTTTGTTTCTGTCTCGGAGTTTTGTGGATTTGCGTGAAACAATACGCTCGCAGTTACTTGGGGTTATTTATGCGACATTAGGTACTTGGTTGCTTTGAAATTTACTTACAATCCAGCGGCTTAGTAATTTACCTTGCGAGATACTTAAATAAAATCGGCTAGCACTATAACAGGGTTTATCTTTCAAAATCAAGTATGTACTTACTTAGATAGGCTAACCGTGAACCTAATAACATCAGAAGTTGTAGGGAACCTTTCCGAAGTCGGCTAAAACGGCAACTTTTATGCTTTCAATTTTACTAATGTAGATAGCCGTACGAAGTACTTAACGAAGGTACCTACTCGTTTGTTTCTACAAAAAAAGTAAATACATGTTATATTAACATACTTAGACACAAGAAATCTTCAAAGCTACGACTCTGTATTATCTCCCAAGCGTAACAGTCAACTGAGGGAAACGTTTTAATTAATTAACGTGACTTCCCTCTGTTCTACTAAGTACATCCCTGACTTGAACCTTATTCGTTTCCTCGTACATTTTATGAAGCTAGATTCTGAGGGGATGGAAAAAGGCTCTGGAGCAGACCAAGAACGTATGTTAATTTACTCCTTACCTACGCTTTGGCATACCCATGAAACCCAGAATTTTGCTAAAGGGTTCTTTTTATTATCTTTGATTCCAGAACTGTTGAACATCTATGAGCCACATAATGTTTTTATTATTTAAGTAACTATAGTATTCATGGTGAATTGGTGATTGTTCACTAATTCACAATCGACAGCTTTATCCAACTATACCTACTTACAAGTAAAAATCACACTATCACACTATTATAAAGGCGAATGATTGTGAGTGTGTGTGTGTGTGTGTTTACATGTTTGTTACTTCTTCACGCTCAAAGGGCTGGACCAATTTTGATAAAATTTTGTATGGAGGTAGCTGACAAACTGGATTAACATATAGGCTACTTTTTACCCCGATATTCCCACGGAATCGACACGTATGCGAGTGAAACCGCGGGGCGCAGCTAGTACTTATAATATATATAAATGCAAAGTGAGTTTGTTGCAGCGTAATGCGTATTTTTGGTGCAGCAAATGCGATAGCTTGGTCCTCCGTTTCTATGACTGCCTATGTTTTTAAGAATTTATGCAAGATTATCATTTTATTGGAAGTGTAGTTTTGTTTTCAAATAAGTACAGAGGCCAGCACATCAAGCTACCCCAATCTGTCAAATTTCTTTGATAGATTTTCAACTTTATAACAAAGGCATAAGGTTCATATTCAATTGGGAAAATTTGACAGATTGGGGTAGCTTGATGTGCTGGCCTCTGTACCTGTACCAATATTACGAGTGAATTGAACGTTTATTTCCTGAATGGATTTTTGTTTTCCTTCGAAATTGAAATTGTCATTGCATGTATAAATTAATTTCATCTTTTTTTCACCTAATAACCGAAACAAACACTGTTATTAAGATATCATGAAGTAATATGAGAAGTGCCGAGGTCAATGTCATAGTATAACTGACTGAAATAATAACAAACAAATGTAAACTATGATGCAATACACTTGTCTCGCTCTAACTCACTCCATATTCGGCACAGATTTATTCCTAGTCCTAGACGCAATGTTGCGGTATCGCGCGTACCTATAGAAAAGTGTTGAGAGCAAACATTATTGTTCTTTTATCTGATGCAAACATAATTATGAGGGCCAACTGTCTGTGGTAAAAACCAATCAACTAAGGTGCTGGCTCGAAACAGATTTGTATGATTGTTTTCAAAATTGTGCAGGACAATATCTGTGTAGGTACTATTCAGCACCATCCAGTGTTGACTCATATACAATACAGGGATTGGCTTTACGCGACCGGGTGTAATATTCTCACGGAACGAAGAAATTCACACGTTATGGCTCATTTAGAATTACGATAATGGATACGGTTTCGGGTTGTTAAGGAAAGTTGACATCTGCCCGACTGTTTCTTATAATTTATTATAATAATATTATGGATGGCACGATGGCACCCTTCAATTTGACTTATATGAAATAGTAGGTACAAAAAGGGTTGAATGAACAAACGCCATTTTCCCCTATTATCTTTGTTTCACTTACTTAATTCCGTATGTACGTACTACTTACCTACAAGGGCAAGAGTTGTACTCTTGCGGGAACCCATTCAAAATTGAAACAGGCATCGTAAATATTACTATATCTTTCAACTTAAATAATATTTGTTTCGTGAAATTAGATTTACGAAATAATAAGTAAGTACAACTAGTGAAAGTTGTTTCCTTGTTGTTTTTGTTTCATGAGTAATGATAATTACGATTTATGTTCTGTAATTAAAATTATTGTTGCTCCAATCAACAACCCAAGCATTTGGAAACAAATCATTCCTTACATTATGAAATTAGCTAGATAAGTGGCAATTTGAACCAATCCAGAAATTGTATCAATACTACATTACTGGCCAGTTACCTACATTATAAATCGGGCCCTAATAAACAACCGTTTAAAAAAAGAACCTTCATTATCTAATTAATTTTTTAAATGAATTATTACGCCTTTATTTTTGGGCCAGTATTTACTCATTCTCAAGACCCTTAAAAGAAATTGACTTAAAAAGTAATTTCCTTTATCAATAAATGGGCGAAGAAAAAAATCACACCCACTGACCCACCCACTGACTCAACCTGGTTAGGCGCGTGGCGGGCCCTTTCCGGTAGCTTCCCCTAGTTATAAATCGACCAATTTTAAAATACTTCAATAAAACAAGATACTACAGATAAAGACGGGCTCTTCAAAATGGTAGGGTTGTCAACTTTACCGGTTTATTTTCTTTATAATTTAATAAGGAGGCGCGTGTCGGATGTCCGATTGTGTGTGTTCAGGTACTGTGACGTAGTTTCAACAAGTTTTTGTTGTTTTAAATAATTTTGTACGCCGGTGAATTATGTTTAAGTTAGAAGGAACTAGTTGCCAGATGTTAAAAGTTTCATATGTAACGAGTTTTAATAATTGCATCCAATTTCGTATGAGTTTTATTAGAACGGAAATGCGAACCAGTTTTGACAATTATTTTGCCAAAAAATAAGAACCGTTTTAGTAATGTTATTGTAAAAAATGTAATAGCCAATATCTAAGCAATATAAAGATTTGAAGCGGAAAAAAAATTGGAGCCCAGATTCTACTTTTCTGTACCTACAGAAATTAATAGAAAAGAAACAGTGTTGAAAAAAAGTTATTACCATTTCCAATCATACAAAAGTTGAATTAGAAGCAGTTGTTTGATATATAGTTAAAAAATTTAAAACCGTGTTTCAAAAGCAGAATTTCTCAGAAAAATAGAAAACCATAAAAAAGTTCCGAGCAGCCATAGAAATTGCACCATAAACTGGAAAATTATATGGAGCATGCGCAACGCGTTTAGTTAACTTTTATATTTATTTTTTTATTAAACTTTATCGCAAATTTAACGATGAAACTTTTTATCGTTTTAACATCGGAAGAGCCGCAGAATCACGTCAGATTGGAAGCAAGATTTATTGCATTTAATTCAGAGCGCAAAAGGGTTTAAAAACACGATGTTATTGTTATATGAAGAGCTCCTTTGTTGTCAATTCCGTTTCTTTATTTACGATAATGCACAATTTTCACGCACCATTTATATTTTATCGGTTTATCGCGTTAGCGTGACTGCTCCTGCTCATTGTGTTCGAAAATTAAATTTTGGATGATTAAAAATTTTTTTAGCTTTTGGATTTTGTCAGTACCTACTTACAAATAATGATCAAAAAATCTGTCCGAGTTCCGAGTCCGGTACCTTCACCTAACTTAATACATAGGTACATTACCGTACTTTCCGATAGTAAGCAGGTACTTACATAATTCATCATCGTAATGTTCATCGTCATCATTTCAACCGAAAGTACCTACGTCTACTGTTGGACATGGCCACCAAGCACAGCCATTTAGATTGGTTCAGCGATTCTCGTTTCCAGCACATACACATACAAAATTGGTGCTTTGTTTGTGGATTTCAATAATCTAAGGTACTGCACTATTCTATTAAACAGTCAATTTAAGCGGAACTAATGTGTTTATAATTAGCATGTTGTTGGTATTTATTGAACATCAATTGCACAGTAAGGTCAACCGTAATAATTTCATTAGATAAGCAGATTTTCCAGCACCCTAATTGCGTGACCCACAATCTGAATAATTTTGAAGGATAATTATTGCTAAATCATTGCTTTATATGTTCCAAAAATTTTTTTGCTCAATAACGTAAATAACGCAATTAATGTTGTTGAACTGTCAAAATAAAAGACATTCCTACTTTTAGGAAACAATGATTATTATATGCGATGTGAGTTGGCTCCTAGTTAAACTGGTTAGATTGTCATTATTAACTACCGAATAAAAGGTGCTGGTTCTAGGTAGTAAAACAAAGTATAATATGTCACTCAAAGTAAAAACCATTAAAAAAAAAGCATAAACAAAAGGCATAAAAAGGTAAAATATCAAAAGGAAGAAAATACCTTGCACGGTCATAGTCAAAATAATCTGACCACCAAAACCTGAGGAACGTTTTTTAATGGGGTACCAGACCAGTGTATGTCAATGTGATGCATATAAATATTAATGTGATATCAGATTTTAGCTTTAATTTCACTCGTGCTCGTTTTATAGGTAAGTACAGTACCTACGCAAAAAACACAAAGGTGTAACAGAAAGGTGTGTGGTTTATTACAAATATTACACAAGCAATTTTTATTAAAAAAAATCGTAACAAACATTGTAACAATGTATGCAAATTGGATGAGCCCAATTTATTCATTAGATGCATGGGTGCGGTCCAAACAAGAAACAGCAAACGTTATTTTGGACTCTAAATAACAGGGAGATGTTTTGCATAGAGTTTTTAATTAGTGGACCCATACATGAACAAAGGGGACCGAGATTAACAAAGGACTAGGTTTATGGTATTAAGTTACTTAGCGTAACTCTGGGTAGGTTAGTTTTTCTTTCTTTATCCTTGTTTATATTTGAGGAATAGACTTATAAAAACAGATGGACTCCGCGCCACGCATATCGAAAGTGAAGCACAGTAAGTACTTAAGTAAGTCTATGGTTTGTGAATGTGAAGCTGTATTTATGGCAACAAAATAGGTTTTATGATTTTTTAGTTTGAACGATGTGTAAAATATGTTTATATTTCATGTAAAAAGTACAAAATGAATTTCTAGCGTAGCCTTTCATAGAGCAATTTCAGACTTTCAGAGACACATGCACATGTTACGTATTCTGAAAATTTGAAACGGGTGAATTCGGATACGGTCCTCAATTAGGTATCTAATTGAGCACCGTATCCAAATACACGGGCGAATAAGTAAGTAGGTACAGGAGCGGCTACGCCCGCCGTCGACGGTAGCCGTAGACGTTTCGACCGCGGCCGTCGACGGTCGGTAATCAATCGTTAAGTTTCAGTCTCTACTTTCTAGTTCTACAGTAAACAATTGTACATAGCTATACTTAAACACAATAAATAAGTTGTGGTAGGAATAAGTAATGTTCTAAATTTTGCGTTGCCATCTTGCCATGTTTTTCATTTCAATAAACTGCTCTCCGATCCGAACCGTTTGCGGAATACTTGGACCGAAACAATACAATACAAATACAAATAAATGTTAAACCGAGCTCTGTTTGATTTGCCGGCTCACGTACTCTATCCATAAAAGGGGCTAGTTTTCGAACGCGTTGATAAAAAAAAAAGAAATTTACAAGTTTTTTGCCAACATCAATAGATTTAGCGACCACAGACAATAGAATTGTGTTCTGTTGGTTTTACCTGGGGCTAAAGTGTCCCGTAACTCCCGTACGGTTTTACTAGTTTTTATTTATCTGCAAAGGTTTGTTATTTAAGTTTCTAATCTGTACAATACCCATATTTCCAGTAACAGAAGCTCTAGGATGAGTTTTGGATTAAAAAAAAAACTTTCTTAGCTTTGTGGTATTGTCCGATTCATAAGAATATTGTTCATGAACGAAATCCGAGCAATAGCAGCGGGGTAGTTGCGTAATGCACTAACAGTAGGAATGGCTTTCAATTTGACAATTCAACAACATACATTGCTTTACTTAGATACGTTGCTGAGCAGACAAGTTTTTCAAACATTATGAAGCAATGGATGGATTACCAATATCCTTCAAATTGATCCAGATTGTGATTGAAGATGTGTTACGCAATTAGCAGATGCTTCGTAGGTGGTTGGTAGAATGCAATAAAATAATGATTAAGTATTGAGAAAGTAGCACAAACAAAATCGCATAGCAGAGGGCAGAAAAAAAAATTAGATTCTGTACCACTAAGCTGGCATTAAATTTACTCACTGTTTTATTGTTGACACAGTGTAACAAAATGCAAACTATAAAAGCTTGCTAAATACCAGTTTCTGTCACCGCATTGTTTGCTCAAAAAACCGAGCATGATGCTTCAAAACACACAGCTTATAATAATTACAAAACATGTGCCTAACACTTTTCTTTCTATTACAGTGTTAAAAAAACCTTCACCTCAGATGCAAATGAGGACAAATTAATAAAGACCTTTAATTTGGGGGTATTTTTTTCTCACAATCTAAACAAAAGTTAGTAAATAAGTCGATTGTAAGCGTTCTTGCTTTTTGTTTAACACTTATTTTACGTGGAACGAATAAAGGCTGAATAATAATGGGCGAATTGTAAGATTGAATTGGAGAGCAGTGGTGGCCCCGTGGTAATGGCCACGACTTACGCGTTGTAGATCGTAGGTTCGCACCCAGACAAGCATTTGCACTCCAAACGGTGAAGGAAAACATCATGAGGAAACCGGCATGTCCTAGAACCAAATTTAAAGACGTGACATCTACCAACCCGCACTGGACACGCGTGGTGGATTAAGTACGGCCCACTCCCTCTCACAGAGAGGAGGCCTGTGTCCCAGCAGTGGGAACATTATAGGCTGATTGTGCTGTTTTTTATTAAGACTGTATGTACAGTAGGTACAGTCTTTGCCTTGTGCTAGTGTTGATTCTTGCTTGTATTATTGAATAAAGAAATTTCAGTTTGTCTTAATCGTTACTCTATTAATGAAAGAGTTGACTTTTAAAGTAACAAATCACATGACAACGTTAATGTGTACTTATAAATCTGTAATAATAATATTATAATCTGGATTCGATTTTTCTGCACCCTAGTTGTCAAAAGTGTAGTGTAAAATATTAATACTTAAAATAAAATAATACCAAACCCAATCAATATTCAACCCTTCATTGAATCTTTTATAATGTAAATGATTAAATACAAAAATAATGCTTTTGACTTTGACACTAGCTGTCAGTCACTGACAACAACAAATGTCATAATGCAAATCAGGTTTTTTATTAGAAAAAGATGCGCCGACTCGGCATTGTTATGCCAATTGCGTTCCCGTGCGGCACCAAATGACAATGATAATGATCGTCAAGCCCACAAAATGTTTGTGTTATTCCTACGTTATGGCACTATTACTCATGTACTACCAAAACAATTGCGTTTAGGTGAATATTTCTGTAGAAAAACTTCTCTTAATGTGTGTGACGTACCTCATTTTGATTCTACAAGTTTACGGCTAAATAATTGGTCCAGACGCTATGAATAGGTATTACGGAGAGGTACAAACAATAAAACAATATCTTTCAGTTAAAATAATTACAACAGAATCATGTTTTTTACATCTTTTTCCTTCTCACTTGGCTTGTCAGCCGAATCTGACGGCTACTGTTTTCTGCCTTCTCAATTCGTATTGGCGTTTATCTCATAATGTACCTATTAATTACCAAAAAGGTTGCATTCCACAAACCATGCAGTCCATGCAGATCATAATCTCTATAGTAAGGACTTAAATATAAGTAACATTTTTTTTTTTAAATATGGTAAGTATAAATGGTATACATATTATAATTGTCGCAGCCAACTGGTTAAATTAGCCGTTCAGTTAACTGCCTGGCCTTTAGAAGTAGTGCTCGCCTCGCTTCGCTCTCTCGGCTCGCACGCAGTTGATCACAGTTCTAACCTAACCTAACCCATTTGGTCGGGGTGCCCTGGCTTAGTTACTGCGACTAATGCGGCTGGCGCGTGATTGGTTACAGACTTCCAACCTAAACTGTAATTGAATATCATTCAGGCCGTTAGTTGAATGGCCGCCGTTTAGTTAAAAGGCTAGCTAGGCGGTTAACAGAACGGCTAATTTAACCAGTTGGCTGCGACATGTAATCACTGGCATAATTAAGGTAATATCAAGTAAATCCACAAAAATATCAAACTCAGGTGTCAGTTACAAATTATTTTATCATTATTTCGCAAATAATAATACTTGCGTGACAACCCTGAAGTTTTCGCCGAACTGTTCCGAAATACGTCGAAAGGTCGACAGAGGGCGCGCGCGCATTGTCACCGTGGATGATAGATTGCTGTCATATTCAAAGTATCACCTATAGATATGTAAATTATCTTCCGGACGGTCTCGTATCGTATTGTCACAAATATATTTCGAACCCGACAAAAAAATAAAGGTTTTTATTTAGACACAATTTGTCATATAATATTGGAGTTCTACCGATATTTTTTGCAGAATGTGAGTTTATCAATTCCGGTATCATTTCATAGTGTAGTTTTAACAATAAATAGATCACAAAGACTCGGTTGATTGACATGTTACATCTCCCTTCACTCAGTGATTGATGACTGATCGATATCAAAAAGGGGTAGAAGGTTAAGCTAATAAATAATGAGCAAATATCACTTAATCCGCCATTGCATTAAGCTTCGTCAATGGACGGACGTCCGACATTCCGTCAAGGCGTTAGCTGTGCTTTCATCAGTTATGGATATAAAATAATACTTTATTGATGATGATTGATGGAAATGGTCAATCTCTTGAGTTTTAGACTGAATCCACATATCTTAATAATCGTAACGATGTGAAGTTACAAAAACACACACAAAATCCACTTAGCTCAACGACGGCGACTGACGACGCCAGCATACAGGAAGACAAATAATTATAATTCATTATTTCTAGATATGAACAAAATATCTATTACTACACGTTTAATTACTTAGCAACATCAATAGTAGTAAATAAAGCTCTAATCTTTAAGTTCACATTTCCCGTAATTACTTATCAAAATTATGTAAATAGACGACTGGCATTCCAGATCACACGCATCGCATAGCACGTTGTCCCAAAATAAATCTTCGCTTATCATATCTCCAACGCATTCAAAATATTGTCCCAGTATATCTCCGCCCAGGCGCGGCGCTAGCGAGCCCCACACAAGAGTCACAACTTTTTATAAACCCAGCAATAGAAGGGTTAACACACAATGGTCGAATCATGTTACATTTTTTTCGATAGTTGGTCTTTTTCAAACCAGTGGGCCGGTGTTGGACTGACACCATTCAACCAGTGATTGATGGAACTAATTAATTTTGTAGTACGCGTGTTTGTCAATGAACTTAGATACTTGAATTCGAAATTTTTACCTCCATTGTAATGATTACAAAGGGTCTGAGTTTTCATTTTAATTTCGAACCTTTTTTACGGGACGCGTGTTCAGATCTGCAATACAATAAATTGTATTATGTATCTTTGAAATGTCGGGTTGTGACTGATTTCAAATTAACATCACATCGTGAATAACGGGTATTTTATCGGATGCCCATTTTGTATGGATGCTGCATTCGTTAGTGTCCTGATTTTTTAATGATTTTCGGCACACGTAGGTACACGTATGCAGGTCGTTCTCTAAAGTACCGAAACTGATAGCAATAGCATTCACTTCACACCGTCAAAGGCGTCAATTTTCATCGTTTACAGTTTATCGTACACTCTGTAAAAAATACATCCATATTTTTCACAAAGCGAACGGGACGCTACAGCGTAAATTGCGACATGTCGACCGCAGTGTCGCGTAGCTTTGTTAGTGGCCGTTTTGAAGTGCACACACGTTCGGTTCAGTTGTCGCACTGTGCAACATCAGAGCTAGAATCAGGTTCAAAATATATTGCAGTGTTTGTTGCTGGAAAACATGTATTAGGGGAATGCTCTAGTGATGTCAATTTACAACCGTCCGTTGGTGCAATGGATGAAGTTTTACAATTTTATTTCCATAACCATGCAGAATGTAATAGGCAACCATTTTGTTTTGTTGCTTGTTTTAATTAAAATATCGATAATTTAGCTTCTTATTGACTGTAGTGCCTCGGGCATGTTTGACGAAGCTAGTATCGACTGCTTCTATGCAACGATGTCCATGTGCCGCTCCATTGACTTGCACGTCACTTATTAAATTTGTAATGGTTGAAGGTACGGTATTTTTTGGTTTGTATTGTTAATGTATTATTTGAAATATTGAATTTTGTATATATTGTCTATGAATGAGTCTTTGTAACTCGAATGAATAAATGAATAATAATAATAATTGAGGATTTCCACGGTACAGTAGGTAGTTGTAGTAGTAATCTTGTTGCGATACATTAACAAATCATCATGCTGTAAGAAATCCTATCATCCTCATCCTAATGAAACAAGTATCTACAATTTATTTAGAACTAGATTCCGCGATTCCTTACCCAGGGTTCAAAGTACCTATCCTCATACCAAATTTCATCAAAATCGGTCTAGCCGTTTCGGAGATTAGCCGGAACAAATCAGACAGACAGACAAATATTTTACAAATTGTTTTTTGTCATAAATACCTTAGAGCTACTGTCATAAATGTCAATGTCAATATGCATTTAGTAAAAAGCTGTTATTTTGAAATTACAAACAGACACAAATTTTATTTATTTGTATGTATGTATAGTTGTGTAGATTTATCTATAGATTTAAAATATTTGCCTTCTCGTAGCCAATTCTATAGAAAACGCTATTTCTGAATGGCTTATTGAAACCGACACTGAAAGCTCTGAACTCTGTTCACGGGCTCGGCGACCTCGTTACCTTGACTTTGATCTTTAGAGGGAAGCAAATGAAAGTGCTTATTTTTAAAGTAGGTTTATGGTTATCCGTGCGTGAGCAAAGTGTCTTAATTTTTCGTCAAGAAGATATTGACTGAGTGACGGTGAGAAAAGCAGGGGATGTCATTTTCGACGATTTTATTAAACTTTGCTTGGCAAAATATAGGGGATTAATTTGAACGTGATACCTCCACGACGAAAAAAAGGGTCTTCATAGACAGACGGACAACGAAGTGATCCATTTTTTTTTTTTTTTTTTTAAATAAGGGTTCCATTTTTCCTATTGAGGTACGGAACTGTAAAAAGCGAAAAGTAAACCCCTCCTCTGGCTGATTATATAAAACTTAGATATCTACATTGTTAGTATAAAAGCACAGGTGACGAGAGTAAATAAAAATATAGAGGAGTAAGTAACCTACTTGAAAAACCTTTACCATGTTATCCAATCCCATCTAGGTATTTATATTCCCGCCCACAGAAAATTTTATACTATCTTATGAATATTCTATTCTTCCACCGTCATTCATTCATTAGACTTGTTGTCCCGCCTCTATTTTACATTTCATTTCCATTTTTCTATCGATTAGCAGGGGTGACTTAATCATCTGTATGGCACCTTGAATTAGATACTCGTATAATTATGTAGAAGGTCAGTTACTGCGTCTAAGATAATTTTAGCTGTACCTTTATAAAATAGGTCAACAATCTAGAGTTGTTGTGCTTTTTTTAGCACTGATACTAGCAAAATTACCACACAAACAATTACCAAAAAGACCTTTTGATTTATTTACATGTGTTTTAGTTTTTTCTACAATTAGCCACTTGCATTTTGCTCTTTTATATGCCAACTTTAGTCGGCAGCTGTCGGTTATGATCGAATTTTAAATTAAAAAACAACGGCAAAAAAATCACATTTGTTGTATGGGAGCCCCCCCTTAAATATTTATTTTATGCTGTCTTTAGTACTTATTTGTTGTTATAGCGGCAACAGAAATACGCATTCTGTGAAAATTTCTACTGTCTAGCTATCACGGTTCATGAGATACAGCCTGGTGACAAACAGACGGACAGTGGAGTCTTAATAATAGGGTTCCGTTTTTACCCTTTGGGTGCGGAACCCTAAAACAATATGTCATCCAACATTTGGATGCGCATAATATGTATGTGTGTATTCCAAAAACACCCTTCAAGTTATATCACATACTTATTACTTAACTCATTCGTTTTGAATGATGTAGTTCAACCAAAAATGGGTCACAAAACTGATTAGTTTATACTCATAGTCATAAGTTCATAACGCTCCAAAGTAAGGTTCGTTTGAGCGCCGCGCGTGACTTTCCGCTTCGTTACATCTGACTCTTGTTCTGATTTAATTAAACAGTAACGAATTTTTCAACATTTCTTAATTGTTTCCGTCCGAAAAAGCTCTTATTTTTTCTTTTATCATTTTATCATTCTCCTTTTTATTATCATTTTGCCTTGTTCGGACGTTGGAGTGCCTGTTAGGTAGGTAGGTAATTTTTTTTAAAATTGTGTCATATTTTTTTTCTAATGTTTTAAGTCGTAAATTGTATTAAGTTCCTTGATAAATACGCTAGAAATCCAAGATTAATTTTGTTCGCCACATTCATTATTCTAATTATAATTTACAACGAGGAATAATTATAAATATGGTTTATGAAAAAGTTTTATTGCCTTCTCTGTACCACTTTTAAGGTAGGTAAGTGTTACTATATGAGAAACGGCCCATTTATCTTAAGAAAATAAGAGCGAACCTCAAGTTTATAACCCAGACTAAAGTGTTATTTATGAGGCTAAAAAAGCATTTGAGTAAATTCACTTTTTCGTTACCAATGTAATTGAGAAAAATGTTCAGTTTTTATGGCTATGCCAAATCCAAGAAAGAATCGTAACAATTTTATAGTCTATTTTTTAAGGTTCCGTAGTCAACCAAGAACGGCCCGTCTATCCGTCCGTTATTTGTTTTCTCGTCTTTCCCATGGTATGGGGTATCGTTGGATAGGTCTTTCAAAAATATTACGAGTTTATGAAAACAACTTTTCGTTTCAGGGATCAGTTTGTGAAATATTAAGCTTTAAAGTGCTAATGTCTGTTAGAGTCAAGTGTGTCGCCCCCCCCCCCCCTCCCACCAGATATAAGGTTGTTTTTGGATATGTAAAAAAATTCAGTGTAGTAGTATATATCACGAAGTTAAAAGGAAAAGTATTACAGCTAAGTATTAGGCTTTACAAGTTTACGAAACCCTTCATTGTGTGTGGTCCGACACGCACTTGGCCGGTTTTATAGTGGAGTTGGTTCAACTAGTTTTGGTGTATCTCCAGTAGAGAAATTAAAGGAATATTGACTGCTAGGGAGGGGCCCGAGGCTAAATAATAACAGCCGCACAGGTCGATCGATCAGGTTAAGCTACGCTTGCCGCGGTTAGTCTGTGGATGGGTGACCATCTTTACATACCTCTCCCCTCCGTGCCTCGGAAAGCACGTTAAGCCGTTGGTCCCGGCTGTCATTCGTGGTTCTTTGACAGTCGTTACGGGTAGTCAGCAGCCCGAAAGTCTGACAACCACTCTTACCAAGGTAATCATATTACCCAGTAACTGGGTTGTGGAGGTCAGATAGGCAGTCGCTCCATGTAAAATACTGGTATTCAGCTGCACCCGGTTAGACTGGAAGCCGACCACAACATAGTTGGGAAAAGGCTAGGCAGATCATGATTGACTGCTAGGGAGAAATTCTATTTACGGCTATCGATAAGCTCTCCAGTGGCGACCCACTGCTTAAAATTTTATATTATTTATTAGTACTGAATACCTACTGGCAGTTTCAGGACAATTTTGCTTGAAGTTTATTTACAGAGTAATTTCAGTGGACTATTATTTTGTTTTTGGTTGCAATTTTAGGGTATTATAATTATGGTAATTTTTTATGATTATAAAATATGGTGCATATTATGATACGATGGTGTGATATGGTGGTGGTGGTGGTGTTGTTTTTTTATTATGTTTGTATTCAGTTTAGTTTGTGATCTTCCTGTGCGAGTCACAGTACATCATTTTCATTGTTTTCTTTCTTTCTTTCATATATTTAAAGTTACTGGTATTAGCAAAAGACTAATATTATACCAACCTACCCTTTTCTATTGATTTAACGACATTCAGGGATACAGCTCATACAATTCATGTATTTCTATTACAACCAGATCTCTAAAATAAGAAAAAAAATAAGCCGCTGGCTTAATGGAAGAAATATGTTCCCAAATAAAAATTTTGTAAACTGTCCCTAGATAAGAAACAGATGGGGTTTAGGGTATTACTGATGTTAAATAAATTGGTCATTAATGAATGAATCAATTAGCGCTTTAGTACATCGATGATATAATCGTCGAGTCGATAAGATAAACCACTTATGGTAAAACTACCATCTGTTCCCAATGATCCCAAAGCGTGTGTTAATGCGACTGTATTTTTTGTTTCAAAGGATATTGAATTACTAACGATGTCAAAGATCATCTGCAACATTAAATTTTTAACTCTATTGTGTAAAGCATAAGGTAGACAATTTAATAACTCAATAAAGGTGGTGCTGCAACAGAAGTGTTACAGACAAGTTTGCTAACGATAGACAAACAAAAAGTTTGTTTTTCTAACATCGCAAAAAAAGTCGCAGATAATAAAAGCCATGATGACAATAAAATAATGAATCGCAATTTGAAGTGGGACACTCATGTTACTATAACGTACCCCTTGAATAAAATTATAAATTTTGTGTAGGCATACAAAATAAACATGAAGAATTGTACAAACAGTTTCTGTGCAAAACTGGTATTCCTGGACATTGACAACCATAAAATAATAACACAAATAAAGCTATAACACAAATAAACGCGAATATTTTATTGACATTATGTACAAATGAATGGTTTGCTTTTTTAATGAAATTAGCGAGATGAGGAGCATTTATTGTGTTTGTATGAGCTTTTTTCATTTCATAGCGAGCCTGACATTTTTTGTTACCGGTTCTCGTTATTTGAATATCATCTGAGAATAAATAGTGTTCTTTGGATATTTTACCGGTAAATCCATTTCAGTTGTTTGTTTTATCTTCTTTACTTTCATTTCTCTTGACACCTTTCATAACTTTTCCTTTCGTGACAGGTTTTATATCCATTTCTCTGTTTTTATTTTTAGAACGTTTATTTCCATCTTGCGTTTATTCCAAACCACTTGGTGTGGCTGGTTCTTGTTCCAGAAAAGTTTACTTTATGCCGATATCTTTTGCCTACGATGTCAAACTATTAAATAACTGGCAAAACTTCACACACATTAAGTAGGACATCTTTTTTTTGTTTAGTCGCTTCGTCATATTAGATAGCCATACCGTCCCGAGTATGAAGTTTCACCAATTAAAAAGGTATATAAGTACTTATTTCTGCACTAACTCATGCGAGTACTGACTGACAATAATATGTTATGAATGGCATGGCCCTCGAATCCCTATGATGTAAGTACTTCGACCATATTATAACGTTCTATAAAAATGTCGCCCTCTTTCAATTTAGACTTGGTTGTTTTATTGTATGTACGGGAAAATTATTGTCATTTTTATTGCTAGAGCACGCACAATTCGGACGCCATTTTACGATGAGGAAGAAGTGTGTTTTTTGCAATGTCAGTGTACTCAAAGGGGGTAATTTTTCATGGTTGCGGACGATGCTTATGTTAAAAAAAAAATTATGACCCATAAAATAATACGGCTATACAAACTAAGTGTAGCAATGATCGTAGTACCTGTTGTAAAAATTCTACGTCGTGGCTAAAGATAACCAAATTAAACTCACTCTCTCTCTCTCTGTTATCTGTGTTTCCTCCCACATTTAACCTGCCTGCGTTCAAATCAAGAGTGAACAGGCATCTTTTGGACAGGCTCGTTCCATCATAGACCTCATCTATCGATTTCCATCAGGCGTGATCGGGGTCAAGAGCGGGCCCATTTAGCAAAACAAAAATTAAATTTAGCTCAGGATGTTTCACGCTCGATTATTTTTTATTTTTGATCATTTGAAATCACAGGGCCACTTAAATATAATGAAATAAAGTTTACTAACTCAATTTTAAGAAAATCATTATTAACATCCGGTACCTTAGCTCCCTAACAGCCTAACGAGGCCTACGTGAAGGTAGGGGAACTGTATGAACTTTAAAAAAATTGATCAAACCTTCTGATAAAGCAACTGACACAAATTAACACCTTAAAACGTTATCTCGACACTTCAATCGGGTCATTGAACTAACCCTTTAAATTCTGCATATTGAGGTACAATACCCGAAAATACCAACATATCACGGGACATAGTACACAGAAAACTGAACTTTACAGCTTTATGATAAGTTGGAAAATTGTTTTCTACTTTCGTTTTCGTCTAAACACCCTGATTGTTGATTGCCGGCCACCCTTGGGCCGTTCACAATGTCTTTACGGCTGGTTGCTTCGATTATGGTAATTTTTGTAATAACATCTCGAATTAACAAATGTTTCTAATTCGAACAATGGTATATTGCAAAATTTGCCGTTGACGGTTTGCAATTGACTTTTGAAGCATTAGAAGGCACTAAAGGGTTAGGCGTATTGTTTTGTCAGCTGCCATAGTGAACACTTAATGTTGTTGTAAACGCAGAAAACAACTACTAAATACCTTTTGAAAACGTATAGTGCCTTACTAATATGTTGGTGAAACGGTACCTGCAGAAGAAATTTTATAAAAGCGATTTTTTTTTCATTTATCTTAGATGCCCAAATCTATCACGCCTGTAACAAAAAATAATCAGCCTTTAATGTTCCCACTGCTGGGGCACAGGCCTCCTCTCGGTGAGAGGGAGTGGGCCGTAATCCACCACGCGGGCCCAGTGCGGGTTGGTGTAGCAAACAATATTTAGCAATATTCAACTAAAACTTTTTATCACATCATAGACATTTTATTACTCCTAAAGAAAGCTAGCCTGTCAAAAATGCTTTCGAGATGCCACCAAATTCAAATGTGTTTTCAACAGAGATGCGCATAATAAATTCTCGGTTGTAAACCCTACTAACAACATGCTAATTGCATTAGGAAATCAACGTTATCTCCCCTTTGAATCAGCATTTTAATTACTTCGCGTGATTTATTGCATATTAAGCTTTCATAGTGTTTGCTTGGATCTACCGTTTTTGCTTCATTCGCTAGTCAATCATTAGAATCAAAATTGGATTTTATGAGACTTAACCGCACTGGACTCTTCTTGACGCCAATCCCGGCTTTTGAAGTCTTTGCTGAAGAATATCTAAATTCTTATTGATTATCTATTTGTTACTTTTTTCTTTTCTTTTCATCGAGATTCCTATCCTTACTTATCACACCCTGCTCCCCAGCACAAAAAAATGTAAAGCGAGGATCGAAATAACGCAATAGAATAACTTTAAAGCCTCATTACAATTGCAAATACTATTTCTGCATGTTGCATAATTTCACCAGAGGTTTTTATAAGTTTACACTTAAACCCGTGTAATCCGGGCTATGAATCCGGGTTTTAACTTATAATATGCGACGTGGTACATTGTTTGGAACCGAAGGACGGTATAGGGCGCAACCCTAATTCTAATGCTTATTGTGATTGAAGAGCCCTCGAACAGTAGGTAGATACTGGCGATGGTCAGTGTAATATAATACTTTAGCAAGAATATACCGTATAAAAACGTATGATTTGTACATCTCTGATGGTAATAGCGGTTGGAATCAGTGATTTAATAACCCTTTAGAACGTTTTTCTGCAAATTCAGCCTCCCTTAGAAGTATAGATACGAGGTACGAGCTGTTTCAATTTTGCTGTACAATATG
The DNA here is from genome assembly GCA_963669345.1 of Gortyna flavago. NCBI lineage: Eukaryota > Metazoa > Arthropoda > Insecta > Lepidoptera > Noctuidae > Gortyna > Gortyna flavago. The sequence goes on from OY770144.1 coordinate 8,043,957, forward strand.
TATAGTATTTTACCTGTAAATCTATCTATCTACGGGCAGTTTAGTAAAAAACTGACAGTACTTAAATTATTTTTGGTAGCTTTTCCTCCGTATTTGTCAGACATACCGATTCATATTAAGTATTGCTTCTTCGAATTTAATGAGAAAATAAAATGAATAAATATAGTAATTTAAAACAGGAAAAATGTTACTGTATTGTTTACATAAAACCGTCCGATTGTAGTGTTAACAGCTCCAATTAAAAGTTACTCCTAAACTTGAATGTAGAACGTTGCACCAAATTCGTTTCAAGAAATTCGGTTGGCTTGGCAGCGCAATTTGGCCTGCCCTGCATTTGGTAATCGAATCAAACCGGTGCACATTCCCTCGAGGGAAAAGATTCAATCACCTTTCCGTTAGTTGAATATACTAACTTTGTCTACAGAAAAATATTTCAATAAGTGAAATACTTTACTTAAAAATAAAATCTTGCAATAGTTATCACCCAGTTTTATAACGGTCTCACAGGCGTAACGGTAGTAAATAAGCAGCATCTTTTAACCACTAAAGCTAAGCTTTTTTGGTTCGATAAAGTACTGAGTGTAGATTGTCAATGCATTTTCGGGTGAGACTAACCCAGAATAACCTGACCTGAGGATCAGAATTGAAACAGAATTTGATTATAGGCCTCAAACTCGCGTAACATTATCGAGATTGGTTCGAATTGCGAACAACAGAGGTTTGAAAGGAGGGGTTGATGTGCGTTTGAAACGTTTGACAACATTTTCGGCTTGATGATCAGCCCAAAAATAATTTTGTTTCTGTATTTTTCCACTGAAAATGTTTTTTCTTCCTGAATACCAAGATGATATCATTCCACGAATATTTAAGTGGCATCAACAAACTCCTCTTCAAATCGCTTAGAACTTTGTTTGCTTACTTTGAGAAGGAAACAAGAAAATTTTTGTATTTACTTCGAAGCTTTAAGGTTTATTTTTAATACAGAAAATACTCGTCTCGTTTTCATTTCGATCATTAATCCGAGAACTCATCCAAGTCTCAGACAGGTGTCCTTCGTTACGTCAATTTCAGATTTATTCTAATTCATTCGCAGACGAGAGTTAATCCATAGGATTTCTTAACAAGATGGCCATAAATCATTGAAAAACGAATAAATATCGTGGCCTAAGAGATCCGTATTCACCTCAGCGCAGTCAGATCAGACAAAGGCTTTAAAAGATCTATTGTCGGAGCGTGTCTGGTCTGGTTTAATACCTTCCATTTTCACCTCTCTTTGTTATCGAGGAATGTCTTTCAAGAGTCGCTTTGGACCAGATAAATGAAGCTATAGGTAATTGGTTTAGTTATGATGGCTCTTGTATCTTTGTGTGAACTTGTAAACTTTTTTGATCGGCTATTGTGACTAAGTAGGTGATTTAGACGACATTGAAAACCAGTTATTACTAACTGCACATTTCTTTAAAATACGAATATTGCCGACGAAATGTAAGTAAAAATTGATTAGGTCTGAAAAAGTAAAGCATTCGTAGAAGAAACTGCTTATTTACAGCGAACAACATTTTCTAAAAGTCCAGACTCCTGTTGTATGCCAGAAACAGGAAAGACCACGCATAAAAAATATAAGTATTCTTTGTAAATTGCTCACTTTTACGTAGGCGATTTTTATGTGTAGAATATAATGTTTTGATAACCCAATTGACGCAGCTCCAAGTGTCCGCCTTGTGTGCTTGGTGCTTGCGTTGCCGATTCGATACACATCAGGATAAACATTTGTATAGCTTACAGATGTTAGTAGGGCCGTGACTTCGGCCAAAACTTGTGCATAAGACCTATTTATCGGCAACCACGACAAAGAATGAAGCAACCAATATGATTGCTAACGAAGGAGTTGAGAAACAAGATTCTTTGAGTAAAAATAAGTATTTCCTTTGGCAACAGAATGTCGGATATGCCCTTCTGATTCCATAAGGCAAAGCGATAGAAGAATGCACTAGGCATAATATTATTTAAAGTCTAATAAAAAATATTCCTAGACAGAGGCACTAAAAAAACAAACTCGTTAGAATAACTACCGATTTTTTTCTCACAACTGTTCGAAGACGTTTTTATAATCGACGTAGAAAATGTCAACGACACAGAGAAACATAGTCATCATAAAAAGCAATAAGTAACTATCAAATATTCCTTCTTACCATAAAATAAAAAAACGATGATAAAATATTCTAATACTATCTTAAACCAAATTATACCCAAGATTGATGACCCAACATCAATATTCAAACCACAGCGGTATTGTTCTGAAAAGAATCTGAAGCGAGCAACAGGGTGAATAAGAGCGGGGTCACTGACCTACCTGAGACTTAAGGGTGGTTTCCACACGTCGTTGTTTAGCTCTTTGTCCCTTTATAAGCTTTGTTACACACTTGTAAGTCGTTGTTCCACCTTGCTTTGTGAACTAGATTTTATTAAATACAGGGTGATCTAGAAGTAACCAGTGTGCACTGTGCAGTGTTGCTTTTGCCTTGCGTGTGAGTCGAAACAATTGCAGCAATTCCACAGCGTTAGAAATTGTTTCTCAGTTGCATATTTAGTAGAATATCTGTGTAGGTACCTACCTTACATATTTGATGAACTATGCTCGTGGTCTAATAGAAGGTTGGTACCTTTCATATATCTATGGTTGGTACATTGACTAAGTATACTGAATTATTGATCGACGATACCACTGCAACTTCCCCGAAGAATACATATCCTATATAACGTGACGGTTATGTCATGTCACGGTGTAATGCATTCATAGACTTGAGATGTGGCCCTATTCCCATATTCTCGCAAACTTGAAAATAACGTACCTAATGCAATATGTATTTCAAATGCGGAAAAATCCGCGCAATGTCAAGGTCTGTTTTCTCTTATTGGATAAACCAACTCATTCCCCGAGTGCTGTCGCAATCAAATCGGCTCAATATTAGCTTACCTTGACCTACTGCATTTTTATCATCGCTGTTTATTTTGATTGAGCTAGAGACTTTGTCAACCATTGAACTCAATACACAATCAAAAACAGAACAACAGAATCTAAATGATTTTAGAAAAACATCACACTGTACCCAAATTTTAAAGCATAGTGGTCCTCACATTAACCAGTAAAATAGTCTAATCTCTAATATAAAGAATTAACTGTGTGAATAACAGCATCCTTTTGTACTCCATTGTCGTTTTGTGAGAATATATTCTTGATGCCACTGGGTCACCTTATGAAAGTAAAAGATCTATTGTTGGCCATATTGTCCAAAACGTATTAAGCAGTCAAATAAGCACCCCTTTTTTATTAGACAAATATGAATTGCATCGTAAAAGGTAAACGGTCAGTTTCTCTCTGAATATTTATTCTTTTGTCCCTAATCGTATGCGTAAAGTCGTAAACTTTCTCAATCCGTATGCAACTCTTCGAACAATTCTGTTTTTATTATTCCGCTAGACTTCTTCTTTCTCTTTTTCTTAGAGAAATAAACTTGAACAGAAAAGTTTAATGTCATGCAGTCATGCTTCACATGAAACCATGATGTATTCAAATATTTTTTTCCATTTTCTTTATATCATATATCATTTGCCATCCGGCAGACCATTTTTTCCAACAAATTACTCAACCAAAATACGTGTTCTCGATCTACTAAAGATTCTCTGCAGTCAAATAATCAGTATAATCACCAACCGAACTAAAAGCTTCAGCTAAATGAGATTAGTTTTAATCAACGTCAGTAGATAACACTAAGAGCCGCCACAAAGCCCTGAGGTAACCCAGAAGCCGTTAAAAGGAACGTTAGTCCCATATCCCGGTATAAATGTAGGCCGAGACTCTGTGGAAATCGCTGAAACTGTTGTAATACCTGAAATGTAGGTGCAAAGTTTCGGGTTATTGATTTAAATGGAAATTGACTTTATAATAGCTAATGAGAGTGGCACGAAATCTGAAATTCTGGTTACAAAATCCTTATGCCTATACGTACGTTTAATGTTGTTATAATGGGTAAGCTATAAACTGTTGAATAAACAATTTGTTGAAATCCAAATTATTCGCAACATGACACAATGATAACGTTTTGTCTGTCTGCTCCTGTACCTGCATCATTTATTACCACTTGTATCATCCACTGTACCGTCCTAATTATACCGGGAAGTCGGAAAATAGACACAAATCAATAGTTCGTCGAGTTCGTTTACCATCAGTAAGCTATTGTTAACGAACCATGTTTGCCCTACTTTACCCCTAGAATGGGACCGAAAATCAAAAGCATCAATCATACAATCTGTTACTTCACTTCCTAGTTCTTTGTTACCAATCTTACTGGCGGCCAGTATGATCTACCATTTACTTTCTCCTGTATCGTCCATTGCGCATTTCTTAAATGTATAATTATTGCGTTTATTGGCTTATTCCATTCCATGAGAAGCGTATACAAAATTGCTGTTTAGCTTCAGGGCAGCTTAGGGCTTATACCAAATTATTGCCCACTTACGTGACTTCGTAAATTGGTTTTAGAAAGTTCGATGCAATAGTTTATCATGTGATTTATTGTTAATAGCTTCAATGGTTATTTGTGCGGTATGCGGTATGTTGAACTGTAAACTTGTGTTTTTGAATCATGCCAACCACTTATTTGAAATAAACACATTATCAAAATAACTACTGTAACAACAAGCACGAGAAGTAGCTTTCGGCTGTTGCTTGAAGAGTTCCAATTTGTACATGTAGAATGTTATTTGTACCATCATAAGTAAATATTGTAATGTCAACCAAAGTAATTCTCACAGTCGTTAAATTTATTCCATTTCTCAGACCTGCTCCAAAATTTTTAATTCACTTTCCGAACGCCAAATGGCAATCAGATGCAAATTAAAATTGTTCAGGTCAAACTCGATCACGCTCTCATCGGAATCGTGAACCGAAACGAGATTTTGGAACTAGTTGCAAAGATAACAATTGAAGATCACAGGTGTTAGAGGGATGACCTCTTGCAAAAACCTGCTGTGCAACTTGATGCATACCTACCTTGATACTGTATGAATAATTTCTTATGATTATTGTTAAGCTGGCGGCTGCATTAGAAACTCAAAGGACTGAGAACTTTGTCATGCCTTTGCATATGGCTTGACTGTACGAGATAGTAATTTTTGAGATAATTTTATTACTTGTTGATGCTTGTATTTACTAGTTTACTACCTCATAAAACGAAGATTTATGGAGATTCAGGTTCACATACCTGGGACGGTCGTAAAATGTTTAGAAGATTCTAATAATTTGCAGATAGTACAAAATTTTAAAAGATTTTATACGAACTTATGTATTTTACTTGAATACATAACTAATACTAGCTTCATTTTGAAATGAGTCGGTCATTATTTTATGGCAACAGTAGTTTGTTACACACAATTCTATGGATTTGATTTACATTTTTGTAGGTTTGTTTTGTCACAAATAGTAAAATACGAGTTGCACATTCCATTTTACAAGCCCCATCTTACTTAAGATCACCACGCCGAATGAATGAATTAGGAACAGTCACGCTCAAATAAGCATTTCATCTAGATTGCCAAATCTAGTTTCTCTTCATTCCAAGACTTGTTCTAATTGCCATTTCTCGTTTCAGGTAAGTTGTTATTGAGATCTCCTTACTTCGTGTCAGTAAGTACGTAATAATTAACTTGAAATTGGCCCTTTACGTTATGGGCATAACCTTACAAATATCAGAATGTCAAGAGGACCCGTAACGGTACTTTTAAACGGTTGCCGACATTCGAATGGGTATTTGAAAACGATTGAAGTTCCATGGTGAGTTAATTATGGGTTGGACAGGACCATGACCCTTTGAAATGGACCTTTTGTAAAGGGACTGTAAATGGTTATTTAAGAAACATAGTGAGGTCGTTGGCTCCTGCTAATGACAAGCAAAGAATATGAAACTTTTTCACAGGAGGATTTTGTGTCGCGAGAATTAAGTACCGTGATACCGTAATATTTTATGGTCTTTGAGTGCATGCTTTTATTATTTGCATTTTAGGTCTATGAACTTGAAGTCATTCATGGTAGTTAACTTTTAAAGTTTTATCACTTATCTTCATTACACTTGATCGGATCACTTTAGTTTGTTTGTGCATTATAGTAAATATAATAAATGCAATAAAACTTTTAACCTTTATGACACTTGCAATTGACCTAGGAAATACATAATATACATATATACAACAACCAACGTCAAAGTGAAGTTTGCAACACTATTTTTTCGAAGCTTCTTCTATGGACACTTGCGTAACGAACACTTGCTTATAAAACAATACAAAGTATTTATCGGCAGTCGTTATTGTTTTGATCTGATATACAAGTCCGTCACGTTCGATATGATCTTCGGATATATATGGATCATCATGTTTATCATAGTTGGTGATCTTCCGGAGCTAGCCCATAGGGCTTGTTCCACGGACACGCGCGCTAATGCATGCCTGATGACGTCTGAGTCAGCCTTGCGTAGGTGCATGGTATCGTATCATGTCAGTCTGTTACAACTTTACGTTTTATGAATTTTATAGGTGCATCGATGACGAATACTATTTAAAGAAATACAGATGGTGGTAGACATTTATTTTCTATTTTAAAATACATTAAAATCTTGTTTGATTTTGCGCTGCTTACATCAACTATATTATGACATCTGCATTTAACCATGTCAAGACTAATTTCGACACCGGTTGCAATGACAGTTCTAATATGTTCTATGTTATGGGTTTCGTTTCCGCACTTAGTCCTTCAGTGGACCATTGTGCGTGGGCCATGGCGGCCGATGGTGGTTATTCCAACCAGCCCACCTCCCTTCAGAAGCTGATTAGGTCTCCTGGTCTGGTGTTCTAAGTTCTAATATTAATTAGAATTTGTTCGTTTATCGTGTCTACGTAAGCTACTGATTAATAAGCCAGTCAGTGAGTTGGAAGCGGGACTGACTGTCCAGGGCGCGCTAGACAATCATATGCTTCACTCGTGGTCTCGTGGAAGCTCTCTTATGCATCCGCACATTTTGCGTAATCAATGAAGGTTTAAAGTACTTATGGCTTAATTATCTCGTGGAGCAATACTTGTTCCCGAACCACTCCCTAGTTTATTACAGGTGGTTGCATACTAGCACAGTGACCCCGTTTCTCCCACTGCGGGGTCCCTCCCGTTCATTGTCTATAATCTCTCCATCTCTCTCCTAAATTAGGAAGCTGAGATCGCGATAAAGGCGTGAACAAAACTTGCTGCAGTAAATGTTGCGTGAGCTTTTGTCAAGCATAGCGAGAATTGCTTAGAACAAAAGAATGAAAGGGATAAGATTGTTCTACTGGCTTTTTAAATATTTTATTGTGAACAGAGTGTAAAATCGGTTGTTATTTTTTTTTTTTTTTTGGTAATGGCATCTCCCAGTTCAACCTAGAAGGTTTTCGTCTGCTTAACTGGACTTGCTTGTGGGTGCCTCGAAAAATTAAGGCGGAAGGCCTTAATTCTAACCAGTGATTGTGATAAATATCGATGCCTACGGGAATAGTCCGTCATCATCTAGAGGATCATCTGTCATAGGACAGATGATCCTCCAGATTTATTAGATCTTTTCAGAAGGTAATCTAATCTCTCGTTTAGATGAAATAGGAAAAGATAAAGACCGGTATTGGAAAGTCGTTGCTGATTTATTTAAACCATCTAGTCACAATGACGAATAATGATAAAGCCACGAATGTAACAGCAGTTTAGGCAACATTAATAGTTAGATACTCCAACCACGTTTCCACTTTGGCAATAATTACAAACGTTTTGTCATAAGCCCTTGCATTACCTAAACATATTGCCTGCAATTTGTATTGCTGTATGTCTAAATGCACTGTGATGTATACGTCTCGTAGGTATGATATGTTCCAAAAGTATCTGATAAAAGTGTAAGCAAACCCTGTTCAGGTTAAATTCCACTCGACTAAAGGGAATTACTAACTCATTCATCTGTTTCATGAAGGTTTCAACTTAACATCTCAAAACTTAACATCTCAGTAAAAAAAAAAACAAAGATTTCGTGCCTCACACGACTATCGAGCACATTCGAAATTAATTTACGGAATTCGAAAAAATATTGTCGCCGGGCGACGAGAAAGTCGGGATCAAAATAAAATCAAAATAATGTCGTTCAACTTTTGGACTTTTTTCAAAAAGGTTTAGGCTACAGGGCAAACCCATACCCTGATCGTCTTTGTTTTAGGCTCAAATTGTAGCTGACTAAATTGTCCAGAGCAGTTTTCCCAAATTTTTTATATCGTTCTTCGTTTCCAAAATATAGAGCGCTAAAATAAAAATACTTTGACCATAACTTTTTTCGTTTTCGACTTTCTCGAATAATTCTTTTTACACCTTACAGCTCTTTTGAGCCTTTTTTGAATATCATATCTTCACAACTATCCGAGATATAAGGGGATCGCACTTTTTCGTGAAATCGGAGCCTACAAGAAAGACATTTCCAATGTCAAAAACCCGACGAAAATTGAGGTTGTAAAATTAAACTCGATTGCCACACATGAAAAACATTAAAATGTGTTTTAAAATTAGAATTTCGGGTTTAAGTGCACTTATAACAAATTGGCATCCACAGGTACGTTTTCTGATCCCTTTGTTTACATTTTCAACAGATAGTTTTAGAACAGACTATGATGATAAGCTACATTTGTATGCGTCGCAGTCCGTGAGTGAAGAGGCTTGTAGCATAAGACATAAGACACAGGTGACTAACACACTGAAAAATTATGCCCTTGTGAACAGTTGGAAATGTTGGAATACATTATTTAGTATGGCTGGGTAAAAGCTTTTCGTGTTTGTCGCATTTGTATGAATACTGAGGGTGTAATCTACTGCTGCGATATTTGCAAAGAAAAGCTAAAAGTGTTTTCTTAAAATTGGTTGTGTTCCGTCTGTTAGTATAAGGTATAAATATGGTTTTAAAACTACGTAATCAGACCTCAATTTACTCATTTGCCAGTATTGTACCTACTTATCGAACTTCCTAACAACTTCAGAAAATAAATTTTATCAACCAATTAATGATCTTTGTCTATCCCAAAAAAATTACATCAAAATAAAAAAAAGAAGTAGGTAGTACATACTTAACTAAAAAATCACATCCATCGAGATTTTGATATAATATTTTGTTGGTCGTTCGGCGGTTCGGTCGTTCGTGTTCATTTTCATTTTGTTTCGGTGCATGCATGCGCACGCGCTGCGCTGCATCTCCGACGAGCCGAACCGAACACAGCCGAGTGCTTGATGCGACCCGGCCGCCGACCAATCGGATCAGCGCCTCAGTTGCTATTCGTCACCCGTCGTGTGTGGTAGTGTCGGTGCTCGTGATGTGATCGTTCGAACATCGAACTCAATTTTAAAATTATAAATTCCGAATGTTGACTCGAAAATAATTTGTGCATTTTAGTGAAAATGTGCTCGATTTCTATTGCGACTGTCTTGTGTTAATGGATTTAAACGATAATACTGTTAACAGTATTTGCGGTTGTTGAAAATATAAGTTGGCTGGATTGTTTACTATGGTGATCGTCAGTGTTTTTAACAGGTTAGTTCAAGTTTTGATTTCATTAAATTATGTGTGGCATGGTTTTGTTTTTTTAACTCAATTATATATTACCTACATATATTTATTTGTGTGTTTTTAATATCGAGTCGAGAGGCAAGTTCGTACCTGTCTGCTTGATAAGAAATCTTAGCGCTGTGGTTGCGTTGTCTTGATTCTAGTCAAGTGCAACAAATTACGCTAATAAGTTAGGTAGTTACATATGTTTTAAAATGGGCAATGTGTACCGGAAGACTATGCATTTTTCGTCACGCTCAATCAGCTCTGTAATCTTATTATGTATTGATTGGTATGTACTCGGCAATAGCTAACAATTTGATAGAAACATTAAGTCACGACTACCCACTTTGTTGTGTGGAATGAATTCGATTTTCCACTCCCACGCATACAGGTAGATACCTACCTAGAATTAGTGTAGCTAAGTACAATACATGATAAGTTAAGTACAATACATATTATGGTTATTGTAAGTACTTACCTACTATCGATAGATTTGTGTTAACGAATAGGTTTTATTTTACGATGCACAATAATATTCTGCTGCTGTAAATCGATGAATATTTTGAGCACAATCACAATAATACTTAATTAAGTAAGTGAACCGATGCGTTGACCTTGTTCCTTTCTTACTTTTTTTTATGCGTAACTTGTTTTTTGGAATTCCAAATATTGGTAATCACGACCATGACCTCACACACTTCACACACGAACCCGGTACCTAGTAAATTATAATGATTCATTTGATATTTCCCAATTCTGTAAGAGTCTAATTTGAAGTTGTCTTCGAAGAAAACAATCTTGTCGCAAGTAGATATCGTAAGTAAGTAAATAGGTATATCAAGACGAACTTACTCCGTTATTCCCAGGGGTCATCAACGTTCCCCGATTCGACACGGTAGCTCAGTAACCAACATTTACGTAAGCGCACTTGACAGTATTGTGCCGTGTGACATGCATCCATCACGCTCTTCCGCAAAGCGAACCCGTATCATCGTCATACTCTGACGCCTGCAATACTGTGCTATGTTCAATTTGCGCCTTTTTTCTCCCCTCACTGCAGCCTACCTCTTCCTCAACAGAGTAATTTAGAAATGAATAAACCATTATCAATGTTTTGTTGTTAAACAATTTGAAAAGTTCAGCGTTCGAATTTAAAGCTTCAATTTGATTGGCAGACGAGAAACAAACGTTCCGATGCGTTTCCGATTACGCACACAAAATGGAAACTGACTGATCTTTGAATATGCATGTGCATGGTCCGGCCAGCTGTGCACTTCCACGCATAATCGCGGTTCCCTCTCGTCACCGAGTGTTTGCCTATCGGGCGATGTATCGACGACATAGATATCAGCCATTAGTGTGCCAATATAAACATTATTAAGTGGATGATTGATTAGGCACTCGTGGCTCGTAGCCGGCCTGAACCGGTGTGGGATTTCGTCTAATGTCTTTGCTCATTTAGAAGCCACGACTTTGGCAATAACTTTGAAGATAAGAAATTAAATTAATTTAAGTTGTAATTTAGATAATCCTATGGCGTTAAGTAGGTAATGATTTTGACAAAACCTAGTCGATTCTATCCATGTTTATATAAGTACTTAAATTCTCAGCAATAGATAACTGAACCAATCGTAAACAGCCTCTTGTTAAAGTACATTGGTTTCAATCAAACCAACCAATTAACTCACTGCGAAAGTCTGGAACAATAAAGCTATTATCAAATAAATAAAATATGCGAAATGCAGAAGTTAATAAAAGTAGGTATAACAAGAGTAGAGAACGGAAAAAAAACAAAACAGTACAACCCAATAAGGCGAAATGCGAACACATAAAATAAATGCCCATTAAAACATTCTCATGTTTGAAACATTAACCTGAAAACAGTAAAATTACTCATCAAAAACATCGCATTTAATTTTTTAAACTTATGTTTATGATTGTCTTGTCTTACTTTTTCTAGAAACGAACCCCACTAACGCATAATGACTGCTTGCATTGAAATAACGCCGTGAGTATCCTTAACTTCTGAAACTTAAGCAAATGGAGTGTAATTTGTCAAAATTCCCATAACATTATTTTTTTCCTGGACTGTAATCAAGCCAAAATCTTATTCTCAAGCGACGAAAGTGATCAAAGAAAAATTACCACTTTAAGAAAATAATAAATCATTGCGCTTTTTGTCCCTACTGAAATTCGAGAGTGGGACGTCAGTGTGCGATGAATCACGTAGCATGTCCTCGCCCACGGGCATATTTACCTCTCAAAGTGCTCCTAACTCATTTACCGATAAATGACTTCTGGCCTTATAGACCTTATCATCACGAACATAAGAATCATTTCGTCTTTGCTGAATGTCTTCAACCCCGAGGTCATTCACTGTAACTACTGGACTTGAGATGAATTTTGACTTGAATAAATTGAGAAACAAATTCATACTCCCGTATGTTTTGCCACGTAGAATCCACGAAATTTGTCGATATCATCCAATGATTTCAACGCTAGTAATATATATATCAATGATATCATCTCTATGAATAAGAACGATTTAGTAGCCTAATCATCTTCAAGATCTAGACATTAAAAATTTAGTATCGTTTGGCAGGAGGAAGGGGGCGGGAGGGGGGAGGTGAGTGAGTGTGTGACCCTCTCTCCCCTGGCACCACTTCATGAAAAGGTAACACACCGTTCTTGAGAAAAACAAATTATTGTAACCTAACCTCAAACACTTTAAAGTTAAAGGTACGCCTTTAACTTTAAAGTAGTCAATGGTTTAAAAAGAAATAACCACGAATGGGATGTCAGGGTCTGAGTTGGCCCTTCGAACCTAACCTGTCCTAGTCGGGGTGCCCCTGCCCCAAGTTCCGAGCTCGCTTCCTCGTTCTCGCATCCTCGTAAGTTCTCCTAGTAACAGTAGTAACATTGCCTTTTGTGATCTTCTGAGCAGAATTTCTAGGTTGTAAAAACAAATAAAACAACAAAACATTTTTTTTTTTTCGTTAATTTTTAACGATTTTGCATGACATTTTACAACACGGACAATATATACTAGGACAGATTGGTTGTCAATCGCCCATTTTATTCATTTCTCGAAAATTATGCATTACCTTGTAATAAGAGTGGTAGCGTTATAATCGGGGACCCAACCCCTACCAGCTTTAACGCCTTTTACCCCCAACTCCTGCCAAACGATACTAGATTCAACCCGACATTAATCTTCTACCGTCCTCGTATTTGCATAGGTATTTGGGATGAAATCTTGTTAGTTTGTAATTTTTATTCATACTGACAACATCACTCCACAAATCAAGTTGACAAATTATGTGACAATTCTAACAACTCCTATCTCCTTAACAGTTAAAATGTACAGACATCCATGTCATCAAGATGGTATAAAAAAGGAAGAGGTACCGCTTCGTGCAACAGGTTTCCAACTAGCACGGATACCGGTTCCTCTATCCTGTTTTGCATTAGAAAATTGTCGAGAATTGGGTCACACACGCGTAATGAGTTTCTCACTCAACATCCTTAGGGATTTGCACCAGTGAAAGTTGTCAGTCCTGCTTTGAGAATTGTCGCCAGTTAGCATAGGTATGTAATTTACATTTCGTAACCCGTCATCACCTTGCACTATCCTAGGTCCCTTGTGTAACATTTCTGTTTCTATTCGGTCCTTTTTATGCAAAGTGCTGAAAAGGTGTCTGTTAACGATTATAGAGAGGTTTTAGAACATTAGGTTTTCTCTCTTGCAGGCTGTAATGACTATTCCAATTAAAAACGGTTTGTCTAAAATCCAAGAATTCGCACATGAGCGAAATTACATTCTCGCACTAGTGGATTCTGGTGAAAGTACCGGTTTCACTTTCATAGTGAATCGACGTTGTTTCGACAATTTAACACGGTCTACCGCAAGATACTTAGAAACTCGCTTTACCGTCACTCATACTTATTTACCATAGTGATTGTCATCGCCTTAATTTGTGTCGAAATGTATTTCCGCCATTCATCAATAATTTTTGACGAGATCATTTATTATTTTCTTCATTAATCTTGTTCTTGGTTTATGTGGTATCTATGCCAGTAAAACAAGGCATTTAAATTCATACAAATAGGCTGCTATCCTAGTCGCTGTCCTAGAACCAAAAATTCGACATCCGCCAACCCACACTGAGCCCGCGCGCTTGGTGGATTATGGCCCACTCACACTCTCAGAGAGGAGGCCTGTGTGAACATTGGCCATTGGCCTGTGTGGCAGTGGGAACATTATAGGCTCATTATGTTATGCTATTTATATATCATGATTGTATATACCTATTTTCAGCAGCACTCTTGGTCAAATTGTTTAGTTAACACCTTATCTCCCTGGGATAGAACTTTTTTATATGCGGCTGCAGCAATTCAGCAAATAGCTTCATTTAATTTTATTGTTGACATTAATATCGTAACGTTAATTCTGTAATTTCAATTGGCCTCTACTCTGCAGTGGGAAAATTCAGGCTTATTGTTAACTACAGTAATTTTATTGATCAAAATATGCAATGTAGCATACATAAGTTCATAAAAAAGCCCTATTGAAAGCCTAAAATCAATCATACCTGAATAAGCATTAAAAATACATATTTGTAAAATGTCCCGCATGCAATAACCATTCAACCAACATAAAGTTAAAGGGAAAGTAATGCATCGTCATCACGCTAACTGTATGGAAATTAGTGTTATGCTATTTGATCTGTGAACGAAGAATGATCGTGACTAAATGGTCGTAACGATTTTTTAATCCAAGAGCTAATGACATCACCTTTTCATGCAAGACATGGCATGAGAAGTGAATTTGCTTACAGTAAGCCTGAAAAATTGATGATATTTAAACAGCAGCTTCAGGCGTTGTAATTGTTTTAATTTTTGTTATCAATGTATCGTTATTTTATTTATCACAAGGACAAATGTTCTGGTTAAATTGTATCAGTGTTGCATGGTCGTTTCCATTACGTGTCAATTTAGTACCAATTGCTCTTCAAACATTAAATACTAAAGCAAGATAATTATATCGATGAACACTCCGATAATTTTTACAGGGTTCATTGTTATTACAATCAGAACTGTTAATTACGTCTGTTGTCAGGCGAAACCGATACCGTACGATAATTGTTCGCTATCCCTGTAATTATTAACGAAAATTTCTTTATTACTTCTTTTCACTCATTGTTTTTCATTACATTGCTGCATTGTTATAAGTAGAAAAATTAATCAACAATTTATCTCTACAACCCATCATTTAGACTAGACCATCACGCAACACTGCTGCCGTGGAGTCGGCATTTTCTTCATTCTCATTGATTTCACCTTAAGAATAGATAGTTATGCTTTCTACGCCGTCTCTGTTATACTTTGTGCGGCGGTAAAGTGAGACGTGGCAATTATATGTAATTTGCTATTTGATACATTCATTAGTTATAGTCTTGTTCCGAATGCACGTGATAAATTATAACGATTGTTAGCTTTTGCATCCTCGTTTGTTTGGTCTTTATTTGTATCCATCTGAGTGTCTATTTGTTTAGCGATCCCTTTAGCAACTACTACATCTTTATTAGGATTTTCATCAATACCCTTATTAATCATGTCATAATCAACACTATTCAACGTAAATCCGGAACTGTCATCGTTGTGTGATGAAATATTATGAATTTCCGCAAACGCCACATGAATACGCAAAAATGCCCCCAATACGAGGATCAATCGAAATTGGCCCAACAATAAGGCATTCTACAGGCCCTATTGTGTTACCATCTGTCATTGAGGGATTCAATCATTACACTCAATAATCGTAGGTTAGCCTCGTTGGTATTCTCGTACAAAATTGCACAAACTTCTCCTATTATTATTGGAAATATGAACCGATAAATAGTATTTTTGCGCACGCGCGATATTAATATAGTTATTATTGAAAGCGTTTTTTTGTTGGACATTTCTCCCCACAATCCTATAAGTTTATTTATTAGTCGAGCACTAAAATCGGTATAAGGGGTTCGGTTTACGACGTAAGTTTATTTTGTCATGAGAGGGGATCTGTCCCCGGGTTGTCAGTCAATGTATCCTTTGTTAGTTGCTCGTTAATCTTAGGGTTGCCGAAGTTTTAATACGTCGATGGAGCTATACAAAGAAAGCAATTTCGTTGCGTTAATTAAATGCATTATGAACATTTTGACACTTTCAATTGCATTCCCTAGTATTTTTGTTATCATACATTCTGAATAATATTAGAAGAATGGCTATTATATATACCGTACATGAATAACTAGTGGTTTTGATACTATTTCTGAAAGAAATGATAATTGAAAAGTTAAGGTTTTAACGGAAATCTTTGAAATTGTTTCGTAACAACCATTTTCAATATGGTGCAAGTGCTGTCAAATATGACGACAAAGTCGCCAAACACGTTCACTGGCCATATATCACATCACACATGTGATTCATTGCTACGTCCGGATGCGGCGAGCATGCATCATTTTCGATGCTTCAATACTTCACCAGAACATCCCAAGATCGTGAAGTAGGTGCAATAAAAGTTACTTTAAACTATAATTATTTAAGTTTAATGGAAGTTTAAGAAATAATAAATAAATACATAGAGATAGATAGGGATAGATTATAATTCAAATTATTTTACAATCTTTGCTGACAGAAGTTAGCTAATGAAATAAGGATTTGCCATAAAAAGACAATATACGTACAAAACCCCAATTCTCTATTATTCCCCGCGAAATCTTACAACGTGCAAACCACACCAATATCGTGTCTTGGATAAAATTGTTATAGAGAATACGTGATTAACTAAGAAATTCACGTAGTATCGAAGTAAGGAATCTTTAAGTAAGTAAGTGGTCATAGTGAATTAGGGCCCTGGTCTGATTCACTATGATTTCAAGATTGCTACCGTATACAAAAACAGGAAACAAAATAACGCGTTTATAGACGAAATAATTTGTTTTTAGCGTGCAAATGTCACTTGTCATTTCTGGGCCATATTTGTCAAAGTCACTACCATCAACCCACATCTATCTTTTGTTAAACTTGATTCAGTAACGTGCCATATCTCCTCATGTCCTTTTATAGTTACCATTAATCAAAAATATTGAATAACATAACAATGGCCACGTATTTCGTTTTTATTACAAGTATCAGGCGATTTGTATTTTGGTTCCGTTTTTGCTATAAAGATGACTAGCACGAGATAAAATTTAATAGCAGCTAGTTTTTGCTTGGCTTCAAAAAAAGCTACACTTTGTTAGCTTCAAAATATTGATTGCTCTATATTTTATATGTTTTGTGAGATTGGTTATGGTCTCGATTCCTCGTTATTTCATAGACGGTTAACCAGGCTTGTTGCAATAATCTTTTATACTTCGCTTTTAATTTGTGTTTTTTGATTCAATATAATGATTGATTGTTGCTAGATTATCATTGGAAGATCAACTTTAAATCATTGCTAATAGTTTGAGATATTACAGAAACGTTGTTTTAACGGCTTGCAGCTTTTCAGGCGCAGTTTTTACTCATTTGTAAAAATAATACACACAAACTTTGCTGGTGTTCTGTTCAGTGTTGGGACATTCCTGTACAGCACAAGGCTTTGAACGATTAAATCTACATTTAAAATTTCAACCATTCTCGTGGGACCTTTATGGATATTTTTATAGTCTACAAGAAACTTCATGCAAGAAAGGTTTAAAAACGCTATTCATTTTTTTTAAGTACATTTTACCCTTCTTTTGTTTTATAACTACACCCAGTCGACCTTAAAGTTTTACCGTTTAAAGTTAGCTTCTAATTTAAAGCAATATTCTATAGGAATTAGATTCAATTACTTCGCTGGTCCAGATTAGCATACAGACAGACAGACAGACGGAAACTTCCTTTTAATTAATGATGATGATACATATAGGAATAGCATTTGCAATTAATTACTAGCTACTTCCTTAAATGACTGTGTTTAACCTGTATAAATGTGAACAAGTATTGCTATTAGTGCAACGAACCTGATGTAAAACTATAAAATCTCGGTGCTCGTTTAATAGTTAGTAATACTGAATTTAAATGTGCAATTTATGTAGTGTCTACCTGTATAATTGTAAAAAACAACTAGATGATTCCGATCGAAAATATCAGTACCCATATTAAAACCAGGTTCTAATCTGTAATAATTATTTAAATTGTTATTGGAGATGTATTTTTAATTTTGTCATAAAGATATGAGCCTGTATTCCACTTGCATTACAGACATAGTAAGGTGCTCATCTTATAAAGAGATATAACGAGCAGAGAACACCATGCATGTTCACTTGCTTAACTTAGGTACTTGGCGATATTTATGATAGAAAAAGATGCACGGAATTTTCAAAAAAGCTATTTGAAAATAACAATTGAACTTTTATATTTTGTAAGAATGGTATGCAACTAATTTTAGATAGGTATAACGCATAATAGAGTTTCCTTGTTGACGAACTTATTTTTTTTTTACAAATTCTTCAGCACGAAAATAGAACCGTTATGTAGTAAAGTACTTCCCGCTTCATTTAATCTGAAAGAAATAAATTCTAATAAT
Organism: Gortyna flavago; assembly: GCA_963669345.1. NCBI lineage: Eukaryota > Metazoa > Arthropoda > Insecta > Lepidoptera > Noctuidae > Gortyna > Gortyna flavago. Next base: position 8,062,206 of record OY770144.1, read on the forward strand.
TTAAATAAGTAAGTTTAAACTGACGTCCATCTTTTTGAATTTATTTTCCGCTGTTTGTCAAACAACTTACTATTATCACTTTTGGACCATTGAAATTTACTTTTTTTTATTACTTTTTAAATGTAAACAATAATATTAAGGAACATCTATATTAAATAAGACATTTATTTTCAAAAGCTCAACAAAAATGCACATTTTATGCTCATTCAAACTGTCCAATCGATAGCACAATAAGTTATGCATAAAATTATTATTAAACATAAGGACCCGTGCATAATAGAACACATATTTTTTAAGGGTGTGTTGCTATGAACAAAACCAATCATATTATTGTTGTTCATTAGGTAAGGGGACTCGTATTACTTCATTGTGGGAAAATTATGAATATTTTTACGAAATCCGCTATTTTGTGAATGCGGTCATGATGCGGTCATTGTTCGTGATAACGTGAGGTACCGTGGTCACCCGTAGTTACCGGATCATTCCGGTCATCTGGACTCGATAGACCGAGCCAACCTCTTCTTTGTGTCGCATCGGAAGCTATAGGGACATTATTATAATATTATCGGGTGTGTCGTGTCTTTTTACGACGCTTTGTATTTTTTTTTTGTACTAAATAAAAGTAACATTCGTTTTTATTATGAACGTTTTAGTATTTTTTTGGTATTAGGGTGGATTTGGATCCCTTTTTATTAATAATACACGTGCAAAGATAAAACCATACGACGGAAAATGTTTTTGCAAAAAATATATTAAAAGCTCCAACAAAATTGATTTGTCGCTAAGTAAACATGTATTCAAAATCAAAATCAAAAGTCATTTATTCAAACTAGGCTGAGAATCAGCACTTTTCGAACGTCAAAATTACATAAGACAGTCCCAAAAAGGGCCCGCCCTTCACCACTTCCTAGTGCTTTCGCTGGGGAGAAGAAGTGGCGCAACAAACTCCCCAGCAGCACAGCTGTCTGTTCAGTTATAAAATACTCGATTGTATACAAAACTAGATCTGCAAAGTATCTAATTAACATTACAGGACACAGAACATTCGATAAAATTATTTGCCATATGTTAGCTAGCCACGCCAATATACCAACAAATACCATAAAAATCTATACGTACTCAAGCTAAAATAAAAATACTAAATCAAAAGTAATAACTACCTAAATAAAAGCCTCCAGGTATAAAGGGCGTGACAACTTACATATTTATGCAATGCTGGGTTCTGTTCACGAAGCTGTCACTTGAAGTCACAAATGATAAACTAGGACCATCAAAGTAAAAATTAATAAACAAGTTAGGTATTACTCTATTAAAAACTATCTAAATATTCTGTTCCAATCACAATCAATTGTTTAAAACCCGACCGTACCCGAATGACTCGGCGAATTAATTATTTTAAACAAAAAAACATCGATGAGAGATATTACATAAACTAACGAAGTGGTTTCTGATCTTAGCGTGCTACTATCAATGTTTTTTTTTAAACGTTAATTAGCGCGTGCTGCATGACTGAATAACAAAAATCATACTGATTGTATGTCGCAAGTTTTTAGGCCGTTATTGAGAGAAGCGATGTGGAATGACAGCCAGCCCTATTGCTGTGATTAGATCGATGGATGCGTTGTTGTAATAGTTCTGTAGGGTTGTCGCTTGTTTGTTTTTTCTTCGGTATATTTTTTGTTGACTTAGTTACTGTTAAGGGTGCCTACCTACTGTTGAACCAATTATCCACCTACTAAAGTAGGTATAATAATAGTATACAGCAACATCATCTGCATAGCCTTTTCGGCCTTGTCGGCTTTCATAAATATTCTAGCTATTTATGCTGCATAATAATAATACTCAGCACAATATATCAGTAATATTCCTAATATAAAAATATTTAAGTAATTTATGTTTTTTTTATGCGAGTTATCTACTTGGAATTCACCGTAGACTTTGCAAATTATCAAGAAAGTAAGCATATCGGAATTTTGCTAGCAAAGAAATAATTTGTCCATGATGCACTTTATAGCAATTGCGCAATTGTTTACAGTAACAACCCTAATCATAACTAATACTAAAAATGCGAAAGTAAGTTTGTTTGTTTGTTGCCCTTTCACGCCTTAACCACTGAACTCATCATCCTGAAATTTTGCATATACGTTGTCAGGTGTATAAAAATGGACATAGGGTGCCTTTCATCCCGAAAAAAAGTGCTGTTCCCTAAGAAAAAACAACGTTATTATGATAATAGATGGCGCCACGTGTATTGTTGTTTTCCTCGGGAACAGTACTTTTTTTCGGGATGAAAGGTACCCTATGTCCGTTTCTGTACACCTGAAAACGTATAATATGCAAAATTTCAGGCAAATCCATTCAACCAATTTAGCGTGAAAGCGAAAAAACAAACTTACTTTCGCACTTTAAAGGCACATGGGTAGACGATGACCTAGAGAAGGACATAGGCTACTTTTCATCCTGGTTCGCAGACGAAGTCGCGGGCAACAGCTAGTATAATATATTTTCGATAAATCGGAATTCTTCGGGCTTACGGTATCTTTTTAACGGTAGATGATCGGATTGTTATAAATCGATTTAAAAAAAAACATTGTCGGTCTCATTCGATTCGAATCAAGTTAATCGGAAGTACTTAATCGTGTTTCGCGTGGAGTTTGTTTGTTGTCGGCACGGTGGGCCACGAGCGGTTTACGCATCACTAAATACTAATTCAACCTTATTGTAATGTATACGGACGCAGCTATTTGTACTCTAATGATATTTAATTGATTCGTAAGCAACCCTGCCTGGTGCTAAATGAGTCACGTACCTAATTCCCTAAAAAATCTTATTTACTTTCGGATTAACAATCCTTTGTGTGACGAACTAGATTTTATTTGGAAATCACAATAGCTCACTCGCTTGATTGCATTAAGGTTTTTATTATTTTTATAAGGCAAATGTGGAACAAGGTCAAAGGTTGATGTAATACAGGGATCATTCAAATTATCACAGAGACTCGTTGAAACTTGCATCACAAATGTAGAACAATAACACAAAACTATCATGTTATCAATTATTTTCTTTCACTTTGCCTAACCTATTTTATTTATAAGTAACAATAATTGTGTAACACCACTATCTTATCGAAACGGAAAGGTCAGCGCGAATCGGGTGTCAAGCTTCCGAACAATAAATAATGATTTGAAGTTACTCTATCTAAACAACGACTTTCATGTGTCCTTTAATTATGTTTTAAATGCTTCAATTGCCTTTAAGATAATACAAGAAATTCCTTTGAAGGTTCCGTCAAGCTTTATTGAGACCAGTTTATGTCTGCGGAGAAATTCCTGGTCGTGTCAGTCAGTTAGAATGTCTGGCACTCAGTATCTAGCCCAACGGTAAATCGTTAAATGTATGTATGATAAACAACCAGTAATCTTAAGTAAGGCTTTAAAGATATGCAGGGAGGAATTCCAATGATACTCCTGTCAATTCGGAAATGAATCAGTCTGACTAGGCGCTTGGTGAGCATGAAGTTGAGTACCTTTAGAATGGTTTCTGGCTTCAATCTTATAATGATCAAGCTCCTTCGGACGACTCGTGCTCTAAACGTTAGCGAAGCTCAGGAGCTAAATGGGACAATACGAAATGACTCGAGGATGTATGTTATTTACCTTTTGATCAAACCTTCACATTCACCTTCTTAAAATATAAAAATCTGTAATTCGATAACTTTTCTTTCACAGTATCCTAGATACCTATTACGAAATCAGCTTCACAAATTCCACAATCTGTAATGCGTAGTTACGGTCCCATCCATCAGGCATCGGTGACCCCCTGACCACGACCCGGGAAGTTGGGCCCTACCCACCGAGCTTTTGTATGGGAACCGCCTGCCTAACCGTGTGTAAAATTTTACAGAAGCACAACACCTAACCTCTTTATTTTGTCCCTGCAATTTTATTGTAAATTTTGCATAGGTACGACCCGGAAAGTTGTGCCCTATCCACCTTGCTTTTGCATCAGAATAGTGTGGGTTAGCCTGTACAGCAATGTGACATTTAGAGAAGTACCTACAACAGCTTTGTATTATAGACCCTTTGCGTATGGTCCCATCCATTAGACATCTGAACGACCTGTGAAGTTCGGTCCTATCTACCGTCCTTTTGTATGGTTACAGCGTGGGCTTACCATATACAAAAGAAAACAACGAAGGTTCACTCTCTAGATTGAAAGATGTCGCAAAGGCTTAAACGGGAAGTTAGAAGACCTTTTAAAATGATTAAAGACGTCGCAAGCCCAGTTTCGGAAAATGACAGAGGACACTGACATTATTGAGCTTTTCTTAGACCAAGTGTATAATTCAGCAAACGTATTTTCGCCGAGAACTACCAAGCACGCAAGTTTGTTTTTAAGTGGTAATCTTCAAGTGCATTGGTGGTAGTCAAATTTCTGTTCTTAACTTTATTGTGTCCCTCGTAAAATATTCTGATTTATATAATAATATTTTCAAGCACAACAGTGCAATGGAAATTTTAGTCTAGATTGTTGTAGTAGGTAGGACTGCGGTAGGCCAGTAAAATACAAATGGATGACTATGAAGGCGGAATGTGGCTCACCTGTAGTACAATATTCTTGCTAGGTATCATTGGATATGTTTATTTATAAAGAAAGAGAGTCAAAACCTAGACAGTCTCCCTCTCCGTAAAATTAAAGCAAGAAAAATTTTCTTTACTTTCAATATTAATACGTCTTTCCATTATCATTCTGACAAAAGCATTGACAGATTCGTTTCGAAAACAAAAGACACAAGAAAGAAAAGAACAAAAGAATAGCGTATAAAAACTGAAGTTGAAACAATTGCCTAACCATTGAAGTTAATCACAACATGCTTGAGGCACTAGTCAAGTAGGTATCTGTATTCATTTTATCGTAAATCGAAAACGATATCATGTAAGTATAAGATGGAAAGCTTGCAATAGCTGGCATGCGCAACTAATAAATGGCCACTCATTTAACGACATTAATCTATATCTATTCTATTCTATACATATAATAAATCTGTAGACGAGACGTTTCTGTACATTGAAAATATTTCAAAAAAAATTGTTAGGGTGTTAAAGGATAACCAACAAATGCCATTTCATCAATTTTTGGAATTTTTGTCTGTTTGTCGGTTTGTCTGTTTGTCTGTTTGGATGTGACAGATTATTGATTTGAACAGGGTCAACGTAAAAAGTACCAAACCAATACGGTTACTTTTTATACTCAAATATGGTGTAGAACTCGGAGCAGTGATTAGTTTTTATTTCATCGCAATCGGTTCACTCTATCAAAAGATATAATCAATTTAAAGTATTCTAGAACAACTTTTTACGTTTTTTAGTAACACGTAACGACATCTATTGGCGCGATATAGTACCTACTAACGAAAACATATTGTTGTTGTGATGTGAATAATCACGTCCTATTAGTTTATGCTTACTAAATGACGAAATAACACAGATACCTACTTATGTCTATGTTATTTTAAAAAGTAATGATAATGATTATAATATTAAACAAAATCGCTTTCCATTGATGGTTTATTTAGTGGCGCCAGTGGCGCTAAAATAATTTTAAACAAAAAGTGAGCATAATTTAAGATAATAATAATTAATGTGGTGTTCTGAGCGATAAAGAAGTTAGATAATTATTGATATAGAAAGTTGAGTAACGCAGAGCGTTTTTTAACGAAGTTCTTATATGGAGCTTGCGGTAGGAGTTTTAAGGGAGAAATCGTCAAATAACGAAAAAGCGTTATGCCTCATTTTTCAAAGTAATAGGTAGATATAGACACACACACACAGAGATAGAGAGATAGCTATTTTTCATGGTTTCCGAGGATCCTGATCCCGGTAAGTGAGGTCAAAAAGAAAATCAAAGATGGCGGTTGCTTAAATTTTTTACTTTTTCGTCATGGGTGTCGTTTTCATGGTTTTTGAGGGTGCTGAAGTCGATAGTCAGGTCAAAATGAAAACCCAAGATGGCGGCTCCATTTTTTTTAAATGTTTTGTCAAACCGTTGGTGAACATTATCTTTAAACCATTAACTTTTTTCCAAAGGACTTTTCACCCACGAACGTTTTGCCAACATAACTCTACGTCAGTGAATGTTTTACCCACAGAATGTTTTGACCAATAACTTTTCACCCAAAGAACAAGGCCAACAGACGCCGGGAAAGGTGAAAGTAAAATAATAATAAGACGTGGTCCTTTATTTCTGTGAAAAGGGTATAAAGTAACCTAACCAAGCCTAACCTCGGGGTGCCCTTCGCTCGCTTTGCTCGCTCACTTGAGCCGCCATCATCCCTTCGAACCCTACCTGTCCAAGTCGGGGTGCCCCAAGTCCCGAGCTCGCTTCGCTCGCCCTTGCATCCTTAGTTCTATTTGACATGGGTCAAATGTTCTTTGGGTGAAAAGTTATTGGTCAAAAAATTCTGTTGGTTAAGCATTCACTGACGTAGAGTTCTGTTGGGGAAACGTTCATGGGTCACAAGTCCTTTGGATGAAAAGTTAATGGTGTTGACCAACGGTTCATGGACCAATCGACTGTTGGTAAACCGTTTCAGTACTGATTAAAATGAAAGTCCAAGATGGCGGCTGCAAATCGAAAAATTCGTAGTGTGTGTCGTTTTCATGGTTTTCGAGAGTGCTGAAGCCGATTGTGACGTCAAAATGAAAATCGAAGATGGCGGCTGCAATTTTCTTTTTCTTTTTTTATCATGTGTGTCGTTTTCATGGTTTTCAATATAAACTTACACGACTTTGTGTGAAATAAAATAAAATACAACCGACTTAAAAACACACTTCAAAGTGCAATAGACCTTTGGTTTCAGAAGTCTGTAATTTCTTGCCAACGCGCAACGTCTTCCCACACTAAGGTTATTTTGCACTTTGTAGGGTTTTTTATGGAAGTCGGTTATATTTTTTTGTAATTATCTTTACAATTTTTTTTCTGGTTTTCGTCAGTATAAGGTCTAAATCAAAATCATGTCTAAAGTTTTCATGGGTTTCATCTTCGTAGTTTAAATGGCGGCCGGTGTCAAATATAACCAAAGTTTAATGGGTTGCTTTTTACACGGGCAACTTTATGTAGAAGCTCTTACCATTAATGTATTCTTCCTTTTATCATCTAGATATCTCGATGCTTTATAAGGCATAACATTGGTAGGTATACCTATATGATTTCTTCAATATCAAGTTAAGAAATTCTAAATTTACCGCAGAGAAGGAACCAAGACTTAGAAAAACTCACTTCAAACTTCACCTACTAATCTGAGATATACTTTAGATAAAATGGTGATATGATTTTACAAGTTGGTATTCTAAGACAGACGCAAAATAAAATGGACATAATTATGGCTGTTTGGTTAGATAATCAGCCTCGAGCAGGCGCTTTTATTTTAATTTATTCTCAAAAATCAAAGTAACACTTCGTCGCATTGTCATTATGAACCATGAAGACGCAGTGATTGCAGTCGAAAGGGCCGTGGTAGCGAACCCTAGGTAAGGAAAGCGTTACCAGGCAAGATCTGATGATTCTTCCTTTTCAATGAAGGAGTGGCAATTACACCTTTCCTAAGCGACACATTACCTATTGTTTTCCGACATCCACGCGAACGAAGTCGCGGGCACAGCTAGTATATCTAATAAAACAAGATGACCATCTGCACTCCTATAACTCTGCTGTATTACCGTTTTACGGCCCCAATGACATATCGGTAACTAACACTGCGCCCCACGGCGTTTCCCGTGGTTTTATATCGCTAATCAGCCACTATTATTACCCCATGATTTATGTTCTTCCTTTCAAAACAAACTTGAAACAGGAATTTCTGATTCGTTGTTTTTTAGAAATCTGGTAAAAAAAGGAGACGTTTGAAAAAGGGGTGCGGTGCAGTCACATAAAGATTTGATTTATATTTTAGCCGCAATACTAGACGAGTAGACGAACTTCAGAAAGTAAAAAAAGTTTAGAAAAACAACGTTCATATTCATACCGTTGTTTCGAGTAAAAAGTTTGCTTCAGCAGGTCGAAAAAATAACCAGCATCGGAATTGGATTTGAAATAGAAAAGTTTTTCAATGTCGACAAAAAGGCCGGATTTAGGTACTACAGTAAGTTACTTGGATGAATGACCGACCGACCACGTTTGTGTCGGTTGGTCATACCTTCTGTTTACAAACGAAACAATATGGCGGCCTTAGTTTTAGTGAATACGTACACGTGGGCGAGTACAAGTCGATGTTAGCCCATTGATTTATAAAATAAGGTGTTAGCCCATATACCTATTTTCATAGAAAATTATCGTTATTAATACGAAAGCCTGTTGCATTCTGTCCTGTTTGTCTATTAAGTTTGTATCGAAATAGACAATTTGTAGATAAAACTTTAATTTAACAGTCTTGTTTTGTTTCCATACATTTCCTTATTTTCGATAGATTGTAATATGCATAAAAGCTGATATCAAAATAAGGACATTGGAATATTTGTTCTCGTATCTTTATTTGGATAGTCGAATACCTGTTGATACACTCTCTCTCTTATACCTAGTATACCTACTCAGACAGTATCAACTAGGTAGACAATGATTATGTTCCATAAAAAAGCAAAATTCCATTACAATAAAAAAAATTCAGAATTCTTTGAAGTTCTCATTTTAGTTCTCGGCTATGCCTATTAGAGGCGTAAGAAAAGCATGAAATATCTAAATACCATCTTCGATCGTAAAGAATTTTACCGAACATCAACCATTATATCTGAAGCCAGCAGTTGGCACTTCAAATATTCCTGCCCAGCTCCCCTTAAGGACTACAATAGAAGTTTCATTGTTTTCAAAACCGCGAATTTGAATGGATTTCAGATAAAATCTTTGTTGACAGCAACTTGCCTAGAACACTGTCACGTAATTTATTGTTATGCGGACCTTAAATATCATACGGCTAAAGTACCGTCTTATTTAACGCAGACAAATATGCTCATTCAATATTCATTGGTTCTACCTTGTATCACAGTGGTCGCAGGAGCTCAAAGACCACCTATTTGTCTTCCCTTATTTGTCTGCAATAAATATTGTAACCAGCATTATATAATAGACGAAACCCGATTGGTCACAAGAAATCTACTTAGGAAATGTGTTCCTTAATACTTCTTCTTTGTCAAACTGTACTTTCTGATGCAAAAAGTTCGGACACAAGATTAATTAGAACGTTTAAAAGTATTCTTAATGAGGTCATTAAGTGTAGAGACATTCGTATTTAGCATTTAGTAACGACTTTTTATACGGATTCCATGTTGTATTTCATTGAAATAAATAAGTAATACCTTCACGGTTCATTACGCAGCCCACAAATCCGTCATTATAGTACAGAACAAGTGATTAGTTCCGGGGTTTAACAAAAGCAGTTTTGCAATTTCACAGCATGGCCCACGCGATTAATTGATATTTTGTTATGAGTCATCGATGTGTTTTTTAATCAATTCATCGATTTGAATTTATGACTTTACATATACTGTTTACAGTGTGGATCGTTTACATTTGGATAATCGAATATAGGATTTCACGGACCACCACCGAACTGTGAACGCGGTTCTTAAAGTTAATAAATTCTAAATATTAAATGTAAATATTGAATGTATTTGATTCGTATCGCCATTTTTGTAAAGTTATGGGGATATCAACAAGTTATGGTTGTTAGCGAGTAATAATTTAGCTTAATTCAAACAGAAACAAGGCTTGTTGTCACCAAAACTTCCTTGAGCACTCCTTTTTAAATCAACTCTCTCTTTACTTCTTTTAGATCTCACTTTTGTGTTTATACCACATCGCGGGTTAGAGTCATGAACAATAAAACAGCATTCATAATTTCATCTAAGATATTGACAGTAGCTGTAGCGTGCACCAGCAAGGCAAATACATGTAATTGTACGAAAGTGAACTGCGGAACGCATACATATTCATACGATTCGCTCCTTTCGTTCTCAATTCTCGAAAAAAAAACTATTCCTCATTACATGATACGTCATTCATTACCTAAGTGACCACGGTTAAAATGTTGTTATGATCTACTCTAAGTAAATGGCAGTTCAATTCTAGACCTTAATTTCTTTCAAGTTTCGCCACACCGTCATCTTTGACCATAGCAACAGATTCATTGTCTTCCGTATCAACTATACTTTAAACATCTTTGAATGTCAAATCAATAAGCTTATAACACAAATCATTCGTGTCAATCGTTTTATTAACTCTCAAAAGTATCACTACCATTCATTTTAATATGTGTTACCTACTTGTTAGTAGTCAAATGTATCAGTATTTTTTGCAAGATCTATTAAATATATATTATATCGGTTACGTCAAGCAATCAAATTGGTTGATAAAATCAGATCAGGAAGTCTCAATCAAGTTAATTGTGATCATTCATCTTTAGTCAAAACAATTAGGTACTTGTGATTACTAATGGTTGATGTCCATGTATGGTGCATGTATATGACATATGTATGGTCTGATTTGAACTGGACCGGTTTATCAGAGGCGCCTAAGTTCCGCATCATGATCTAAATAAAATTTACATATAATCGTTTGTCATACAATTAATTTGTGTCCTACGCGTTTAAACGGGGTTTATTAGTTGTAAACCTTACTTAAATGGAAATAATTTCCATTTAAGTTTTAAATTGGTTTTGCTTTAACGCAAACGCCATGTGTAACGCAAATAAATTAGGATTTATCATCACTCCTTTAATGCGTTCTTTTCTCTTTTAAGCTATGATGAGAAAAATCTAGTTTTATGTTCAGTTTCACTTCTAAGTGTATTTTTAGCATATATATAAGAAAGAAGTTTTTTACATTTCTATTTCACCCATTTCATTATCAAATCATGGAATCAAATTGATGATTTCCTTGTTGTTTCAAAAGTTCAAAACCATACCTAATATCAAAGTTGATACAATTTCGCCCACGATTATGTTTTAGTAATTTGTATCCAATTCCGAAAACCGTCCCTGGCAACTGTTCAAACTAATTGCCGTTAAAACTACAAACAGTTGTGTAATAGTAATTAAATGTAGCTTAACCAAGAAGTAATTGCCTGGTCCTACATAAACACGAGCAATATGTTTTATTCTACCGGTGCACGGTGGGCTATAGATTAGATGTCGGTGCTTAGTGAGATTTATAGGTGGAGAAAATAGTTGTGAACGGACAAGGAAAGTTGTTTTCAAGATAAATTTTATTTTAGATAGACTTGAAACTTACTAGTACCTATTGTTTTAAAAAAATATAAAGAATAAAGGATTTCGGTTGACAACGACAGGCCTTTGAGGGACACCGCTGTTTAATGTCTCAACTCTCAATACAACAATTTGCTAATGGCTACTTTCATTTACTACGTTGAATAATTCTAGAAATAATGTTCCGTTGTTGCCAATGAATTCTTAACCATGCAATAAGAAAAGTGTAGCCAAATGGCCTTAAAATTTGCAGTCTTTAGTTGCATGTTCTGGGCGGTTCTTCGAAAATATTAAATAGCCAACATAAAAGCCGTAATGGTGGCAGGTAACAGTCGGTCCGAGTATGCGGCGAAACTATTTACAAGTGTTATTATTTACAGTGAAACTATTCAAGTTAGAAATGCTTCACTTGACTCGCCTCCCATTGAGAACTTGGACTTACAAGTTGGGAACTGTGTAAGTGCAGCATCTTAGAGGTACGGGAGTCTGAAATACTTTAGGTGTATGTGTAGTTTTGATGAGCAATTCCAAGGCTGCGTTTAATAATAATAACATATAAAAAAAGACATCAATTGAATATTTTGAAATAGTATTGGAGAATTTATTTCCCACAGACTTAATTTTCAAGTTCCATGAAATGAGCTCCTTTTTTCCTCATTTTAGTTACTAAAACTACCCACATTCTATTACAATCTGTAAAATTGCTGAGTTCACTAATTATTTAATTGTATTATTATGACCCGTCATAATTGTTTCAGTGACGCAACTCATTTATAAAACCTCATTCCACAAGCAATAAAGTTTATTGGAAATGAATAATTTATTACTAACGTGATATTATTTCCGTAGAAATCGCAAGCTCTCTAAATTGCAATTATGTTTTAATTACTGTGAAAGCAAAGCATTATTCATTGTTTTTGAGCTTTAATAAGTCCACATGTATGAACTTCTGCTGTGGGTTTCATTACTTAGTCTGTACGGTTGCCATGTTCTGTCTGTCTTCACTTACATTAACATCGCCGTTCACGGCATTTCCATCAGGGGTTATCTGACCTTTGACTTTGTTGTTAATTCGGTCCTGATCATAAATTTAAATATTCACGAGGAATCTGAAACAGAATAACAATTTAGAAGCGCGTCGTGTGTGCCACAGAAAACACATTAAATTCGCACCTGATAAGCATATATTATATCTGATTGACGCTAATTGGTAACATGAACAACTAGTTTCGTTGAACAGGTTTTAGTGTGATCTGATTGCCCTAAGAAACGGATAAAAACGTCACTATATCATCCATTTGTGTTTAATTAAAACGTTAATGGCTCTGGTATACCCAGCAAATGCGTTTCAATGACATTCTACAGCCGGAAAGGAAACACCTATCACGATACTATCAGATTGCTGGCTCCAGGCTATAATCTGCCCTGGAATCACTGTAAATAAATAATGTCTTCAAATAGTCCTAAGTTCTTGCAAATAAGGATACGACTGATTATAAAATTACTTCCTCTCCTTCCTCAGACTATGTTGTAACTCATGAGTGATGTTGAAGCGACATCACTAAATAGAGCAAATTTCGCTACGCTAATAATGGGATTTCTATATACCTGTTTGTGATTGTGACTAAACTACATAGCTCTGAACGATGCCAAACGTGACACTGATTTGGTTACGTTGTCTTGTCCAACTACGTGTGATTTTGATTTGCGCCATTTGCTTCAGATGCATTGGCCCGGAAGATTGGGCAATGGCCAGAAGTTGAAGACGATTAAGGTGGCTCCGAAGAACCATGACAGCAATAAGGTGGCTTCGAAGAACCATGACAGCAAACATGATATCAATGATAACCTATTAGATTTCGTGGTACGATGATCGTAATTATAGTGTTATCAAAACACGATCTATCTATTCAAAGCACATAGCTTGAAAAAATAAAAGAAGTGGTGTCGTTAAACATTAAACCTAATCTTGTTGATGTGTTTCTTGTGTCTTCCAAGATTGGCATATATTCCAAAGTACTTATGTCGGTAACTTTCAGCTATCAGCTATTTTAAAATCGAAAAGCTTGGTGCTACATATTAAGCTTTGTAATAAGTGGCACGAAGCTTTTTGATTTTAGATAGTAATTGTTCCTTCAGAATTGACATCATAATTCTTTAAGTTCCAAGTTTACCTTTTTTATGTCCTAGGTCAAAGTCATACGATCCTTTTTATAGCTGTACTGTTTCATAATTTTCGATTAGTGTCTTGGCCGCTGCACCCACGGGTCGTTTTTAGCACTTAATACGGTTATCTAAGTTCGGTCGTTGAATACTGTCTAGACAAGTCCTAGATTTACGATGGTCGCTTCGCGTAGGAGCCGTTAGCCTTGTGCCTGTATATATTCCACTTGGATAATAAATTTGTCAATAAAACCATGAACCGACACGTTTGACAAACAATTTATAACAATATCATTGTAGTTATCCTACGTACTTTGTGAAATATCTGCGGATTCGGAATTACCTTGTAGCTGTTTGAAGGATGACTGTTCTTGTAGCTTTAGGTGTTCGATTATGTACATATTATGATTAGTGCATTTAATTTATTTATTCTTTATAAATTGGTCTTCTGAATTATCAACGCAATCGCTACACGCTTTTTTCCATTCAACGATACCCGTTTCATGCATGTTTCTCAGGTCTTCGAATACCAAGTCGAATCGTGTTGATATTAACAAATCTATAAATATTTATACTGTCTACCTATATTATTCAATATACACACCAAATTGTATTTTATGAGGTAAGTGTCAAACAGCTCATAACGCATTAAGTTATTCAATTTATGCTGTCAATAAATTTCAACAAGGTGTAAGCTTACCTCTTTTATCGTAATCAATACCGAATGGTATATTGAAAATTATAATGGATAGCATTTTGAATATAAATATTCTATAGGCCAAACCCTTGGGCGTTACTTTGAAGGGGATAGATTTATTCCTCCAGTTAAATATTGTAGACTGTAAAGTGTAATGAAGTTCTAAGTTTGTTTATGGATGCCGTTAAATATTTGGCATCATTTTGTGATGGCGCCAATTTAATGTAGTTTTTTTAGATTATTGGTTTATATGCAAACGGTCACTGCAAAAGTTTTTTTTTCCCAATTTATAACCGACGCAGTTAAAATTACTGCTTAGGCATTAATTATAATAATTAATAAATATTTTAATTATTCTGTAGATATCTCATCTCGGGTTTGTGCATGCTAATTTTATATGCATATTCCTGAATTATATAATGAGACATGTGTTTTCATACGCCCGAGTTAGATTGTGATATTATGAATGTCGAGTTGGGCAATAAACATACTATTATTTTGATGGGTTAATTACTTCAAAATTGCTACAATTATAATAAAGTTAATTTTTGTAGAGCAGTTATTAAGAAAGTACGAAAAGAAAGTAACAAATAAAATGCAAAGTAGACGTTCTTGGCTCTAAATTGTAACTTTCGCCGAAGCGATGACTGTGTGAATTATGATGCACTTAACAGCACTATTTGCAATCGGCTGTGTTGGTACGACGTAATTCTTCATGTCGATTACCATAATAATGTTCTTTCATGAAACTATTCCCTAGAAGACAAATCTTTAATACCGAGCAAGTTTTATTTCCGACAAAAAGGAATTTTGGAATAGGGAATGTGTTATCTCAGAAAATATAATCTATTTACTCCACCGAATGGAGCAATATATTTCAGAAATGCGAATCCACGGACTTACGAAACGAGAATTATTTCCCATTGCGAATATTGTTCAGAACTATTTATGTTGGCGAGATGCCGTAGATTGTGCTTGGCCAATTATTGCTGATTACGTTGTAAAACTCATAAACAGCATTTCCATTTTACACTACCCTTGGCGTGGGCTTTCTAATGACCTAATCCTGGGGGCGTCAAGAAGTGTGTCAGACTAGAACAACTAGCTAAGTTATGGTTACAGGGCCGATTACCACGGAGAGCTGTGCAGGCGTCATTTGTTGAATAATTGACGTAGGGAAACGCAATAAATAAATATAATGCGCCTATCCATATTGTTAATTTGCAGCAGGTAGTTAGTGGCCTACGGTGGTCATTTAACAACTTCTAGTTCCGTAATTATTCTATTAGAAAATCTGGGCATGTTTTTCCGAATTGATCTTTCAAAGTCAAAGCAGATACTGAAACTATTTCAAAGCTTTTTTAAAACAATAGGAGCGTGTAATTCGACACGTAACATATTTCAGAAATTAGGAGAAAATACTTAAGAGGTAAAAGTAAACAGTATCTAAAAGTAGTCCCTAGTCGTTGCACTTAGCTAACGTTTGAGCAGAATTTGCATCAGCGGTGTTTGTTGTGTTTAAAGTTTCTGTGAGCACTGAACGCCAGCACGAAATGTGCTTATGAAATATGCAACGTATTCCGATGAGACTGGCAGCTTTTAATTACTTGAAAGTAAAAAAAATACTTAACTTTAACCTTTAAAATGTACAAGGAGAGGACTCTTTAATGTCATATCTTTCATTTGAATTTGTAAATTTTTATCGACTTTAATGTCTAAAAATTAAAGACTTCAATTTTATGCCCATGTCATAGGAATACAATTTGTCTACTAAAAAGTTCCCAGATTTAGTTATTTTTAGTTTGTTCCCACCTCTACTATAAATCGTATTCAATTCGGCATAGAAACAAGGTCATGCAAAGGAAATACATATTATAAGGAACAAGACCAATGTCCACCGGACCAATCGCGACCCAGTCCTCTTAGTGACACAATATTTGGTGGCAAATGTACGCCACAATTTCACCACCCTAACATCGTGGAGTATGTGTACGAGTATTTAAACAACAAGTGTAGATGTCGACACAGAAATCTGCACAAGAATGTAAAGCTATCATGTGTATGACAACATTCGTTGACTCAATCTGCTAGATTTTATCGTTACAAAAGGCTAACAAGAGAGTTTCGTAACAGATCAGCAAGCATGTCCTTTTATAGTTTTGTTGTAAAGTCAAATTAATCTTACCTTTACGAATGGTCTACCCACGTTTTATTGTTACAGTTTCACTGAACTTGTCTAATTCGGTAGTCTAATCATTTTATAATGCTATATTAAAGACAATAATTAGATTAGATTCGACCGTTGCTTTGTTTGCTTTCGTCACAAACAGGACGATTTCGAATAAAAATCTGTGTTTTATTCAGTTTTTGTTAGGTACCAATAATTACATCATTTGTAATGTTATCGAATCAAATATTGCAGTTGATTTTAATCTCGGTTTTAGCTCCATTGTTAACAACAGTGTAGTCGATGACCTCATATTAAATTGTATAACCCACATCTCAATTCAAAATGTCTATCAAATAGTCAACATTTGATCTGCCATTAATCACTTAGCTTTTTTATGTTCTGTATTTATTTGTGTGTAGGTGTTAACGAAAGCTTAACAATAGCTACCATTTTCGATAAAGTCGGTAAGATAACACATTGCATCGGTAGCCTGAAGCAAAATGGCATTAGCACTTGCAACATTTTTGGTATCTATTCATAATGTGATTAGAAATACGGCTTGGACTGTTGCATTATCTCTATAGAGGACTGCTTTATTATTAAAATGATAATTACAACCCCTGTCAATCACCGTTTGCTTAATTATAGTCACATTCTTTGTATCCTTGTAGTGTTGTTAAGTTTTTGCATTCACAATTTTGATATTTTAGTAACGAATATACTTCGTAATTACTGTTTCTATTGTTAACTCTGCTTGGCACTGATTACTAGCATTACCATGTAGAGATTGATGTTAGTGTGACATAGGTGTCATTCAGTTGATGATTATGAACATTGAAATATGAAATTATTCTAAAAACCTACCTCATCAAAATTATTATCAATCTAGTAAACAAGTACATCAACTTGCTTCTCTCACGGCTTTAATATACTTTTTATAATGTTTTCTTTTTGTGTATGTACTAACGGTTATATTTTACGACCACGCCTTATTCTCATACAAATTAACTCTACGTCTTTGTTTTGATCCCATTCATTCAAATGTATGGTAAGATTATTCATGTTTTCTCTTCATATTACACTTCTGCACTCGTTTTCTTTTCTAACTATATCAACTCGATTTTTTACGACCGTTAAAATGAAAACAATGAGTTTATTGTCATTTTGGGAACATATTAAATTAAATTATTCTTTGACATTAGAGACAACTGAATTAAATGCAATGTATATGTGTAAAAGTTTTAAGTTTTGATACAGTCAAGTCAAACTTTATGATTTAACTGTAATTGTTATCTTTCACGGAGCGGAGGGGCCCGTGGCTAAATAAAAACAGCCGCACAGGTCGATCGATCAGGTTAAGCTACGCTTGCCGCGGTTGGTCTGTGGATGGGTGACCATCTTTACATATCGAGACCCCTCCGTGCCTCGGAAAGCACGTTAAGCCGTTGGTCCCGGCTGCCATTCGTGGATCTTTGACAGTCGTTACGGGTAGTCAGAAGCCCGAAAGCCTGACAACCAGTCTTACCAAGGGGTATCGTATTACCCAGTAACTGGGTTGTGGAGGTCAGATAGGCAGTCGCTCCATGTAAAATGGTATTCAGCTGCTTTCGGTCAGACTGGAAGCCGACCCCAACATAGTTGGGAAAAGGCTAGGCAGATGATGATGTTATCTTTCACGGACATTAAAATATTTAAGTATCTTCGGATAATGAAAGCCCCTAAGGCTTCCGTTGTTTGACCGAGATTATCTTTTCATATCTTGTTTTATAACAGTAGATAATAAATCTGAACTTTATTGTATTAGCTCCACGATTTAAACTTCCGACAAAAACTTCCACAATTATTCATTTGTTCGAAATAAAAAATCCAGACGTTTGATAAGGTTCAATCAACGGTTGTAAAGAATAACCAGCAATAAAATCTTGATTAACACGAAGTAACGAAAGCTACAAAAACAATCACTTCGCAAGAGAGATCAAATCAGAAATCTTTATATGAAACCAAAACTACGAAGATTAATAAGATTATCAAAGTCATACCGTTACGAGTAGGAGAATTTTGCTTTGTAACGATAGTTAATTATAGCATCGGTTTACCGTTCATTAATACTTTATAAGTACCAATACTTCTTCTGAAGGAAGTTACCGTCTGTATTATATCCGCTACTAGCACGGTTTGCTACGATGAAGGAAAGCGAAATGTGTTATCTGCACATTTGTTTGCAATTATTTCTCGTTATTCCTTGCTTGGTCATTAGATTCTATATTATGTTCAGGATTGGCTCAAATTCGCTGTAGTTTTCAATTGATATCGTGAATGCCGATATAATGCTATAAACTGTTCGTAGTAAAGGAAGTGAGAAGGAAGCATGTATGACATTAAACTAGGAAAAATATTATAATGTAATATTATCATGCTTAGTTATATATTCTAGTTTATCAACGTTCATTACTATTTCTTTTGCATTATATTATAATATTATCATAACAATGTTGTTTGTTCTGTGGCTTCATAATGCTTATTTGGGTCTATCGACAAGCTTATTTTTCCTTACTTTAGCACGTGAATTATTAATTGCATGATTCATTCGTTAACCAGTTCAACTATGTTTTGTTGGTTGGCTTCCCTGTTAGTTGCTTGCTGTAGTTCGGAGTAGTCGCTTTCCTGTACTGTACATAATATTCCTTCAAACATCTTTCTCTATTTTAGGAGCAGTTTGGTTTGGCGAAGACGAGAAAAACACGTGAAAAGAAAATTGTGAACATATGGACGATTAGATTTTTACGATAATTTAGAACTGTGAGTGGGAATTTGTCGAATGAAGTCGAAGGTTGGAAAGTATTGGCCCACGGGCGGGCAGAAAGAAACTTACACGTTGCTCTCAGCAAGAAGAAGATACATGAAGAAGCTAATGTATGTATGACGACTGCTTTTATATTTTACTTTTAATTAAAAGACGTAATAGTTTGAACAAAAGTGTACTGTGATAAGTTTTAATAACTATAACAACAGCAAATAACACTGCGTGTGTACATCGAGCATGCAAATCATTTCGTATTAACATAATTTAAAGCATACATATTCATAACTTCGGTCGTTTAATTTTCAAATAAAATTAATATTGTTGTAACTATATTTATCTGTCTCGTAAACAATGTTATTTGAAGTACTTACAGTAACAAACATGTGCGTTCCCCTCACCTCGTTCCTCGTTCGTACTTTATTAATTCCTTATTTAGAGCTGTTTGATTTATGTTCACCTAAAAGCCGTTGATTATTTTTTTCCTTTTGTCTGTTACAATTTTAACCATTTCCTCGTCAAATTGGAAGTCCTCATCAAACGGAACACATTTTACCCGTCTATGAGATATGATGTTCAATAAATTCCTGATCATTATGAAGCACGCTTTCACAATGACAGTAATGTGGTTCAACAAGTACTGCTAGGCTCCCGTTATGTTTCGATACTCCATCATGATAGATGAAGTCTTTATATCCGTGGTACATCACCGTACCATAAGCACGTATTATTTGCCTGTAGCTTGCAAGTAGCTTGCATGGCATTGTGAATTTGTGATTATTTACTAATCAGAAGTTGTTACAGCACCTGACATGAAAGTTACATAGTATTATAACATCACCGATATCACGCCTGTAATCCCCGAAGGGTTAGGCAGAGGTGTACATAGGAGTACAGAGGTGTACATATAGTACCTACACCCACATTTCGCTTGTTATGTTTAATTCCCATGTAATAGAAGACGAGTCTATTGCCTCAACCGGGCACAAATCAAGTCTCCGGACTGCTTCTGAGAAATTCTTGATAGGAAAACCCAATAACACTTTACTCGACCTGGTAATCGAACCCAGGATCTCCTGCTCAACGGTAGTGCTTGCGACCACTAGACCTGCGAGGTAGTCAACACGCTAGTTACTTGCATATTTTGTGCAAGTTACAGGCTGGTGTATCTGTGGCTTTTATGCCCTCATCATCTTCAAAATGAACTTGTTTACGATGACGCACGTCGCACTTAAAATCACGTTATATGCGTACAATGGCGGCGCAACCAGGAAAAATTAGTGCCATAATGTTATTGTTCTAAATAACATTATTATTTATTACTAATGAAATAAACATGTAGCCATCGGATAGCCTAATTAAAATAATGAATTGCGTGCTACTCTTAAAGGCGCAAAGCATTCAGGTGTGGTTAGTAATGGTGGAGAAATAGCTTTGTTGGTAAACACAGACTTCACACATTTCCAAGGTCCGACACCTCATAAGGTATATTATGGTCTATGTAAAGGGGACAAAGTAGTTAACATTTGAGTCCGCTGTGTGACCAATTCCAATAAATAAATCACACATTTTATCAAGATTTAAACAACCTTTTTTAAATATCGTTGGTGTGACAAAGATGATTAATTTCATAAATTCTGCTAATTACGACCTTGTTAGCAAAACTATCATTGCAGCATCCAAAATAGATACATCTCAATTTTATGAATAATAAATCAATCAATTTCAACAAAGATCTTTTTGTTTGGTATTCGGTGTCGTGATCTGAAAGGTTTTTTAATTATTGCGTCCTTTGTTTTGCACTATGTTATTAAAAATGGCATTATCCTGACCTTACTAGAACTTAGAAACAGCTATCATTGTAAAATAGTTGATTGTTTGCCGAGGGAGCAAACAACTATTTTGAAGGCGAGAGTGTTTCTTTGAATCCAGAGCGGAGCTAAGGATGCTAGAGTAGAATCCCTAGCGCAGCGAGGGATTCGAAGTAATAATAATAAAAAAAATGTTTATTTCACCACAAGCCAAAAAAATACAAATACCTAATATTTTACACACAATGAATAGCTAGCGATTTTTGGTTGTGGATCGCTGGTGCCAGTGGTAGGTAGTAACACCTGTAATACAGGTCACCAGGACCCCACCTGTTAATGGTTACATATTTACTAGCTTACATCTGGTATTACAGCAAGTAACATGAAACAATTAGTGAGCTTATTATTAGAGTAAAAGTAAATAAAAGGATTAAAAAGAAAAAGTATGTTGAGAGGTTTTTATGAGTGTAAGTTTGTGCGTGTGAGTGTGTGTGTGCGCGTGCGTGCGCGTGCGCGTGCGTATGCGTGCGCGTGCGTATGCGTGTGCGTGTGCGCGTGCGTGTGCGTGTGCGTGTGTGTGTGTGTGTGTGTGTGCGTGTGCGTGTGCGTGTGCGTGTGTTTGTTTTTGTTTGTGTGTGTGTGTGTGTGTGTGTGTGTGTGTGTGTGTGTGTGTGGGTTTGGGTGTTGGAGAGTTAAGGCATTGACTGCCAACGCGGTCACCGGTGACCGCGAACAATAGATTTTCTATTGTGTCTGTTGCCTGGCAGCCAACGTGTTAAAGTACATCCACTCGAGCTTAAAATAGTGTTGCTCCCGAGGTGGACACTCTACTTTTTATCACCCTCTATGGTTAAACTATTTTTAATTTGTGTTGCGCGTTTTAATTTATCATACAGCCAGTTAAGTATTTGTTCATACAATATCTACATTCCAAATTCAAATTACTTTTAGTCCCTAGGGATTAAAGAGCTTTTTAGTCCCTTTTTACGAAGAATACACTAGCTCTTTTTGAATAGATGTGATAAAAATAATTTGATATTATCTATCAAAAAGAGTTTACATAATTTAAATGCTAACAGTCTTAAAATAATAATATGTACAAGTATATAAAAAGGGGAGGGGAAATAATCAAAGGGCATCAAAAAATTCGTCCGCATCGCTGTCAACAGGAAACGTGTCTAAAAGGCTGGCGGCATTGCCACGTTGTATGGCAATGCTGATTCTTTGGCCAAAAAAATGTTTATTGTAAAATAAATAAAATAAATCTAAAAGTGTTTATTGCATTCCTATGTTATTTAACCATGTACATCCACTATTTAAGATAATATTGTATGATTGATCAGCACCCTCACTCGGATGTCAGACTGAAATATCCATTTTAGTTAGATACTTCAGTAATAAACCTATTTTTTCATCAACGGGATCCTACCGAAAACCGCATAGCAATCAATCTAGCGGTTTCATAGGTTATCCCAAACAAACAAACATACAAACGTGATCCCCATTTCTGTGTAGATAGACTTAAACCGTCAATTTGCAATGTGTTGCTGGCGCGTGCACGCATCAAAATACCATCGAGTAACGGCGTCGGCGCACCTGCGATTACGTACAACCGATTATAGTTGATAATACCCGATAATAGTCGATTATACACATAATACATGGTGTTAGAAATATTATGATTATAGATCTCACAGTATAGAAGGTTTTGTATGCTCTCGTGCCTGTTATTAAGATCAATTTTTATTATGCTTTTTCTAACGCATGCGTAATTAGTCTTTAATATAAGCCGAGGTATTTAGAGCGAATACGATAGGGGGCTTAATAATAGCTATTACAGAGTATGATTTAGTGGCAAAGCGTTGGACAATGATAGATTGAAATATGAATATAAGCAAGTATTCATATTTCATAGGAATTTGAAATCTGTAGGCCAATAACATCTCTATTGTAAATTATTTCTATTGTGCAATACACATTTTCCATAATTGCATTCCGAATGTACAGGTAATGTAAACTTATATGCAGTCTTATTCCGATTTAAATCGACATTTTATTCAGATGCATAATTTTATTTTAATAAATTTTAATAAATTATTAGATTTAACTGTTAAATTGACGTTATGAACCCAATAATTTGAAATATTCATATACAATATTTTATACTAGCAGCGCCCCGCGGTTTCACCCGCATAAGTTTCGATCTCGTGGGAATATCGGGATAAAACTATCCTATGTTCTTTCCCGGGATTCAAACTAACTCCATACCAAATTTCATCTAAAGGTTGGTTTAAGCGTGAAGAGGTAACAGCCAGACAGACAGACACACTTTCGCATTTATAATATTAGTATGATTTACGTAAGAGCTACAAATTTAAATAGGTATATCTTAGTACCTGATATTTTATGTATTTGTCGTATCTGAAGATTTTTAAGCCCATACCGTGAGATTTTATTGATCGTCAACCTCCTTAGGTTGACTATCAATAAAATCTCACGGTAACTTAAATAATTTTTATGTTGCTAAACGACAATCTGGATAAAGCCTGTACGACCAGAATATTAGGCACCAAATTAAAGCCAGTTAAGGTGCAATTGGGTATAATAAATATAGATCACAAGAATAGTTAACAAAAGGTAAAAAACACGCAAGCCCCCGGTAGCTAGCTTATCAACAACAAACCAGCCCCTAGCAACGGGGTTGCCAGATCTGTCGCCAACATCTCTCCCCTCTAATCTGCTGTAGGAAACAATACACCAAAAATTTTTTTGTTCTATCCCTCTGATGGTTCTCTTGATCACTCCCTTGAATTGTGAACTTGTTCCTTGGCAAAAAAAAATGGGGTTAATTCTCAACTCGTTCTCCATTGCCATTATCCCGTTGTCGAACTGTGTACGGAATCTAGAATGATATTACACTAAACTTCACCATGACAAGTCCTGGGTGACTTATGTTATGATCCGGTCACGAAACGTTTCTCTCTTGTTACTGAACTTTGAAATGTACGGGTTAAGATCCTGATACCGGAGGATTTTAGTTTCTAGTATTTGTCGGACATTTTGTTATGTTTTGCGATCTCTAAAGGATGACGAAAAGCACAAACTGGAACGAGCTATTAACATACATAATCAGCCTATAATTTCCCCACTGCTGGGACACAGGCCTCCTCACAGTGAGAGGGCTATTAAAAAACATGGTTAAATTATAAACATTATGCAAATATATATCTTATTCCCTATTTGATAATTCATCATCCTCCTGCTTATAATATCAATTTATTTGGGGTCGACGCAGCATGATTTTCGTCCATCCTACACCTCCCGTCTTCTTATTCTTCGTGTCGCTGGCACGACTGTATTTCAGATCTTGTTGGCCCAAAACTTCACCACTTCCACGACGTCGGGTTACTGCATGTTTTGGGATAAATGGGGCAGGATAGGATGTGGAGATAGTTTGCGATATAGCTCCTCATCATACACCCTACTGCGTTCCATCGAGGTAGCCCCCACTTTACACCTCCGTTAATTAACCGCATTGATCATCCCTTCGTTTGTATTAAAATGTTCAATAAAAATCATTTCTTTCTCTCTAACACATTTTGATATATTGTTCAAAGAACTTATCGGAGAATGAATTCAAACAAAAATAAAGTGTGAAAATAAAACGATATTGCGAGCTCAGTATTATCCTTTAAAAATATCTCTAAGGCCAAGGGATCAAGTCGTGGCAATTTTTCAAACATTCTCATCTAAAAGACTCGTCGAATCGTTACGTCGAAAAAGTGTTAAGATGTTTTATTATTGTTTTCAACGCTTTTCAAATGGAGTATCTACTTATGTTTAGAATAGCTAGGTACTCACACTTGTACAATTAAAGTGCGAAATGAGAGATAACTTGCTTGCGTAGGTATTTTAACGAGTACTATAGGCAGTATAGGCTCGCCCCCTATTATTTGGGACACATAACACATATGACATGACATAACTGGCCAAGTGTGGGTGATCCCTATGATTGTTACGTTTACAATGTTAAGTTATGTGTGTGTAGGTATAGCCTTGTCAAAATGAGGCTGGAGGAATTTCAGATGACACTAATGTCATCTGAAATTCCTCCAGCCTCATTTTGAGTAAACTTGATTGCTAGAGCACCTAAGTGCTCTAGCAATCAAGTTTACTTAGTCTCATGCCAAATCGTTCTAGGGTTTTGCCCCAAACCATATAACTTTACCCATACGGGAAAAATACTAATCTATACATATAATAAATCTGTAGACGAGACGTTTCTGTACATTGAAAATTTTTCCAAAAAAAATTGTTGGGGTGTTAAAGGATAACCAACAGATGCCATTTCATCAATTTTTGGAATTTTTGTCTGTTTGTCTGTTTGTCGGTTTGTCGGTTTGTCGGTTTGTCTGTTTGGATGTGACAGATTATTGATTTGAACAGGGTCAACGTAAAAAGTACCAAACCAATACGGTTAATTTTTATACTCAAATATGGTGTAGAACTCAGAGCAGTGATTAGTTTTTGTTTCATCGCAATCGGTTCACTCTATCAAAAGCTATAACCAATTTAAAGTATTCTAGGAACAACTTTTTACGTTTTTTAGTAACACGTAACGACATCTATTGGCGCGATATAGTACCTACTAACGAAAACATTGTTGTTGTGATGTGAATAATCACGTTCTATTAGTTTATGCTTACTTAAATGACGAAATAACACAGATACCTACTTATGTCTATGTTATTTTAAAAAGTAATGATAATGATATTAATGATATTAAAAAAATCGCTTTCCATTGATGGTTTATTTAGTGCGCCTGTGGCGCTAAAAGAATTTTAAACACAAAGTGAGGATAATGTAAGATAATAATAATTAATGTGGTGTTCTGAGCGATAAAGAAGTTAGATAATTATTGATATAGAAAGTTGAGTAACGCAGAGCGTTTTTTAACGAAGTTCTTATTTGGAGCTTGCGGTAGGAGTTCTAAGGGAGAAATCGTCAAATTACGAAAAAGCGTTATGCATCATTTTTCATAGTAATAGATAGATAGAGACACACACAGAGAGAGAGAGAGAGAGATAGAGAGCAATTTTTCATGGATCCTGACCCCGGTAAGTGAGGTCAAAAAGAAAATCAAAGATGGCGGTTGCCTAAAGTTTTAACTTTTTCGTCATGGGTGTCGTTTTCATGGTTTTCGAGGGTGCTGAAGTCGATAGTCAGGTCAAAATGAAAATCCAAGATGGTGGCTGCAATTTTTTTTTGTCATGTTTGTCGTTTTCATGGTTTTTGAAGGTGCTGAAGTCGATAGTCAGGTCAAAATGAAAACCCAAGATGGCGGCTCCATTTTTTTTAAATGTTTTGTCATGGGTGTCATTTTGATAGTTTTCGAGGGTGCTGAAGCCGATAGTCTGGTCAAAATGAAAATCCAAGATGGCCGCTGCAATTTTGTTTTGATTTTTTGTCATGGATGTCGTTTTCACAGATTTCAAAGGTGCTGAAGCCGATAGGCAGGTCAAAACGAAAATCCAAGATGGAGGTTGCAATTTTTTTTATGGGTTTCGTTTTATTGGTTTTTGAGACTGCTGAAGCCAATAGTGAGGTTAAAATGAAACTGTAACGGCTTACCCACCGTCGATTGGCCCATGAACCGTTGGTGAACATTATCTTTAAACCATTAACTTTTTTCCAAAGGACTTTTCACCCACGATCGTTTTGCCAACATAACTCTAGGTCAGTGAATGCTTTACCAACAGAATGTTTTGACCAATAACTTTTCACCCAAAGAACAAGGCCAACAGACGCCGGGAAATGTGAAAGTAAAATAATAATAAGACGTAGTCCTTTATTTCTGTGAAAAGGGTAAAAAATAACCTAACCAAGCCAAACCTCGGGGTGCCCATCGCTCGCTTTGCTCGCTCACTTGAGCCGCCATCATCCCCTCGAACCCTACCTGTCCGAGTCGGGGTGCCCCAAGTCCCGAGCTCGCTTCGCTCGCCCTTGCATCCTTAGTTCTATTTGACATGGGTCAAATGTTCTTTGGGTGAAAAGTTATTGGTCAAAACATTCTGTTGGTTAAGCATTCACTGACGTAGAGTTCTGTTGGGGAAACGTTCGTGGGTCACAAAGTCCTTTGGATGAAAAGTTAATGGTGTTGACCAATGGTTCATGGACCAATCGACTGTTGGTAAACCGTTTCAGTACTGGTTAAAAGAAAGTCCAAGATGGCGGTTGCAAATCGAAAAATTCGTAGTGTGTGTCGTTTTCATGGTTTTCGAGAGTGCTGAAGCCGATTGTGACGTCAAAATGAAAATCGAAGATGGCGGCTGCAATTTTCTTTTTCTTTTTTTATCATGTGTGTCGTTTTCATGGTTTTCAATATAAACTTACACGACTTTGTGTGGTATAAAATAAAATACAACCGACTTAAAAACACACTTCAAAGTGCAATAGACCTTTGGTTTCAGAAGTCTGTAATTTCTTGCCAACGCGCAACGTCTTCCCAAACTAAGGTTATTTTGCACTTTGTAGGGTTTTTTATGAAAGTCGGTTATATTTTTTTGTAATTAGCTTTACAATTCTTTTTCTGGTTTTCGGCAGTACAAGGTCTAAATCAAAATCATGTCTAAAGTTTTCATGGGTTTCATCTTCGTAGTTTAAATGGCGGCCGGTGTCAAATATAACCAAAGTTTAATGGGTTGCTTTTTACACGGGCAACTTTATGTAGAAGCTCTTACCATTAATGTATTCTTCCTTTTATCATCTATATATATCGATGCTTTATAAGGCATAATATTGGTAGGTATATATGATATCTTCAATACCAAGTTAAGAAATTCTAAATTTACCACAGAGAAGAAAACAAGACTTAGAAAAACTAACTTCAAACTTCACCTACTAATCTCAGATATACTTTAGATAAAATGGTGATATGATTTTACAAGTTGGTATTCTAAGACAGACGCAAAATAAAATGGACATAATTATGGCATTTTGGTTAGATAATCAGCCTCGAGCAGGCGCTTTTATTTTAATTTATTCTCAAAAATCAAAGTGACACTTCGTCGCATTGTCATTATGAACCATGAAGACGCAGTGATTGCAGTCGAAAGGGCCGTGGTAGCGAACCCTAGGTAAGGAAAGCGTTACCAGGCAAGATCTGATGATTCTTCCTTTTCAATGAAGGAGTGGCAATTACACCTTTCCTAAGCGACATATTACCTATTGTTTTCCGACATCCACGCGAACGAAGTCGCGGGCACAGCTAGTAATTTAATATATTTTATGTTAACTTATTTTAAACCTACACGATTTCATACCTATTGCCTTATGCAAAATAACGTATATTTCTCTGTTATAGTATCATTTATTAAAACAAAAGGGGTTTTTCATAAAATTATTCTCAAATAAGCTTACGGATTAGGCTTTCGAAAAATTCTCAATCGTTAATCGTCCGAAAGTCTGAAACGGAGAATTTTAGCGTATGTGTGGTCTCATGGACGTGGGACAATGTAGGTAACTCGGTTACGGGGCCATGGTTGCTTTTGGGATCAAAGGGGTAAATGTGTGCCCCCGGTAAAGCCGTATTTCGATGTACATTTTGCTCAAAGGCCTCTTTGTTGAACTCGTTTGTTTTCTACTTACGTTTTCACACTTCCAGATTAAACTGACTCTAGGTGGGATACGGTTTTAGCTGTATTTTGCCCGGTGCTGGTTATGTATTTTGAGATAGAAGAATCTGTAGAATTATTTCGGAGTAGGTACCCATTGTTTCTGCTGTTCAACAAAGCTTTATTTGTGGTTTTATATCAGGAACAACGTTTTAGTAGTAAACACTTCTTTAGGCGCGTTGGACATTTTTTGAGATGGGAAAAACCATTTAAAAAATACCACCAAGCCAGTAGTGCTGAGGATAGTAATGCATTAACAATAATTATCAAAGGAATAATACTCGTAACTTGCTGAACTTACTACTAGTAATATCGAGTGCTAAGCCAATATGCGTCATTTAAATGCAGTCGAAACTTAACCCAATACTGCGGCAAAGTTTGAACACAACAGGAAAGTTAGGACCTGTCCCAAATTAGACCTAGTTTACGTGACGTCTAGTTATAATTCTACTATCTATCTAGGTCTGTTCTGAAGGAACTCTTTTGTTTTATGGCGTTGTGACGAGAAGTAGGTACATGCACTGTCACTTGTTTTCTTCAACTATCTTTGGCATCTATGACAATACATGTCGCTAATGCAATGTAGTACGGTATGAGAGCTCGGAGAAAGCTTGTAGTCACGGATAACTAGCTTTTTTTTGATGAAACGTGGAATTATAGTTCAAGTAATATAAGTCTGAAATCACCAATTCGTCTTGAGCAACTAAGGTGATCTATACTCGTGCCTTCTCGGTATGAGAAGATACCCATAGGCCACTTCTCATTCAGAGAAGGCAGGCTATTAGTCTCCCTCAGCATGGCATCCTGCTGTGGGACACTAATAGCCTGGAATTATTATTATAACTCCTATGACACATTTTCTGTATTTTGGCCTTGCAATACCACCTCAGAAAACATACTGGATTTATTATCTGCAGAGATAAAGGTCTCTACTTAACAATAGGCACGTCGTTCAAAGATTTCGTACAAGAAATCTTTAGCAGTCATCTCATGTCATCGACGAAAATAGCCCCAAGTTCTTATTGAGTCGAGAATCGAGATATACCTACGATTGGTTTCAATCACGGTTCCAACTCAACTCGGAATACATCAAAGATGACAAGTGTGGAAATTATTCAGTCATTTTGATGTGTAATTATTTTAATTAAAAGTTTAAGGCTGGATTCTAATGACCATGTTTTATGATTGTGTTTTTTTTTATTCGATACTAATCTTAGCTTCTGGTTGGGGGGTTTTCTTTAGGTTGATAAACTTTGTTGTCAACGCAATGAAGTAGGTATTAGATTTTCCTTTTATTTTAATTAAATTATTGATGTACTAGATTTTATTCTGAAAATCAGACAATTAGTTCTCGAACGGGAATCACAAAAAAAAAAAACACGGCGCATCGCATCTTTGAAAACTGAAGGCAATCCTTCAGGTTTTAGGGCCTTTATTGAGCCGCTAGCCGTCTTTTACACCCAATTTCGCGGTTCAAAATATTCCTAAACCCAAGGTGTCAATAAACGAAAATGCAGAACCAACGACACCGACTTCCGAAATTAAACTTATTTAGCACTTTGTAGTGTTTTTTTTTTGGAAGTCGGTTGTTTTTTTTTGTAAAAAAGTTTTTACATTTATTGTATTTTCTGACGTTTAAAAGTGCCTTATAAGTGCCTATTTGAAATAAATGCTTTGACTTGACTTGAATATTCACGGATTCACGGTATTTCACGACAGAAAATCCTTTCAAAAGCATTTCATGGTAAATTATCTCATGTACCTACGGAGACGTCTCCCCTAAAATACCCCACAGCCTCTCCTCGGGGGTGAAGGGGAGTGTGTGCATCAGGAAACCGCTCTTTGTTGTGATTCACACGTTCGCCAGACACTTTTTAAAAGGCTTTTGTCAGGCTTTTAAGTGTTACTGTCACTTGTGGCATATAGTGCGTACGGAAAGTAGGCAGACGTTTTATTTCAGTGCCAAGTAGATACTTTTTTTACTTCACACCTCCTCTTTGTGGTGGATCGTTGCGGGCATCTAGATAGATTCGTGCTTTTAAGTAAGTTTTTATCAAAACCTTCGGTTTGGAAAAATATCGTAAGGTCGAATTCATAAGGTTTTCAAGTTTCGATCAAAATTTTAGTCAGTTTTAGAGAGGATTTCATAGTAGGTTTTTGTAATTCACCTTCCTTAGTTATATGTGTAAATTCTGCACGTTAAACACCGGCCATCCTGCGTCAAACATCTGAACGATCTCCATGTTATAACAAGAAAATATACGAGACATCGATTTTCCTTGGACCCCAATCGATAATCGGCTTCAATATCGCACGCATTCATACCTCACTAATTGCTAACTGATCACAAACTTATATCTTACATTCATTTCTATTCATTTTGTATATAAATCGATTATGGGTAATTGATTATTCAATTGTTTGCGAGCGACATTTCTCACGCAATCATTTACACATCAGGGGGTAGAAGTACTTATATTTTGAAGTAGTTAGGGAATGATCAATCAATGAAGCTATGCCAAAGGGTCACTTGAAACAAACGTTTTGAGAAACAAAAGAATACAACACAGTTTCGAACAATCAATCTGCCTAATCTCGACAATGGAATTCCAGATAAAAAATGTAAACAAAGGTGTTGCCAATGTAAAATAATTACCCCAATTGCATTATAGTTGGTCGAAAAGTACAATAATATAGTGCTAAACTTCTAGGCTATCTTAAACAGATAAAATATAATATTGCACACAGTATTCAGCTTTAAAGTTACCTAGTACGATCCAAGAATAAAATATAACTGTTTGAAATAAAATCGTGCAATTAATTTTTAAGATACTGGCAATGAGGCAGGAGCTCATTTTCACTTTCATTATTGCGTTAGGTATCCTAATAATTGATTGAAGTTTAGGCGTACTCACTGGTTACCATTCTGTTTTGGTGATTCGGAGTAATACTAACATTCGGTTTCTGGCGTTTCTGTTGATTGTTATTGTGTCCCTCCTGAGTTTTTATTTGTTGTATTTTACGTTTTTGTTTATTTTGTTGTCGTGTAAAATCGTTTTACGCGTAACAAAATAGACGTACTTACCTATTGTGGATGCTATCAACCAACCAAAAAAACCGCTGCGCGGCCGTCAACCAAAAAGGATATTCTATCACCACCTCAAAAGAGAATGCACTGCTATGTCTATGTCTGAAAAGGTCATGATAATGAATGCCTACAAGCATGTCTACAAGAACTGGCCCAAATATCAATATTGGTCTTTATGTGATTGCGCCAAGAAGGCCGCCGAGATTTTGGACAATATCTGCAGTTCGCAGGATAGTAAAGGAAAATAAAAACAGTCAAGAATGTACGAATAAATATAGTGGTCAACAGGAACTAAGTAACCTTTGCAAGTTGTTCATAAGAATAAAATCTTTTATTTATTATTAGTTTACGACGCGACCTTAGGCTATAATTCAGCATGATTTCAAAAGCATGAAATTTAACAAAATTAACTATATTGACTAGGGAAATGTTGACTACCCCTGAAACGTCACTTAGGCAATGACATTTCCTTGTACATTTTTGATCGGGAATTCCATTTCCGAGATTTTAGTCTTTGCCCAACTATGTTGGGGTCGGCTTCCAGTGTAACCGGATGCAGCTGAATACCAATAATTTACATGGAGCAACTGCCTATCTGACTTCTACAACCCAGTAACAGGATAACACGATACCCCTTGGCAAGACTGGTTGTCAGCTTCTGAATACCCTTAACGACAGCACAGTTTCGAACGCAAGTCGAAAATCAAAGTACGTTTGTGTTTTGTTTTTAAAAACTTTATGAAACAAGAGTGAAACTTCTGCAACATCTTATTATGCTTCGGTACAGTCGAGGACATCAGTGTCATGTATCTGTCATGTGCAAACGCATGTGACCGAAATCGATCTCGTAACTGAATCTGCCAGGATGGCGTGTATAACAATGTTCATATCTTCTTAATAATACATGTGTCCTACATTATGCACGTAAAAATACTAAACGATGTCATTCCAAAAACATATTCCCAAAACTATGTGATAGAAGCAAATAGATTTGAGAGTTTATTTATAAACGTTGATTAAATTTGAGAGACATTTAAACGTCAAAAAATTATGTTGAAACAGCCGCTAATCATTACTTATGTTTAAGCAACGTTTATAAATAAGGAGGTAATACCTGTAGAGCCTTACATTCGTGTTCCGATACTTAAGCTATATCCCGACTTATTTTATATTTGCTGCAGGCATCAGCTTTTATGGCATTTATTCCAATGCCTCTATGGCTTCATAATCTCGTCTCAAGAGAATACTAGGTCAACATATCCGTTTCTGATGCCACCTTGGCAGTTTTATCTCGCTTGAAGACGCAGAATTGACACCAATTAAAACTATTTGCGTCTTTAATTTATTTACACAAGCACTGTTGTTAATCTTGTTTAAAATTAAGGATTCATTATTCTTAACTAATCTGAAGTGAAGTATCTTGATGACTTTATCTATTTCGATTAACATTCTGACTCCTTTTGCAAATGTTTGCTATGATAGTGAATGAATAGTAATCGAATAAAATATAAATACTTTGATACTTTTGCAATACTGTGAAAGCCAGAAAATGAACCTGCACAGCCGAGCGAGCTTTCAAATTACAGCATATTAGGATGCTGGAAGTTACGACGTAATAACTGTCTGAGATGAGACAATTCTGTTAACCTTGATAAACATCGTACATAACAATGAAGTAATGTAAGACACAGTATTTTACATACGACCCACAAGTCGGTAACGCATAGGTGACCTCAAGGTCAACACAAAAGACTATGCTTATAGACTATTCAACCACGAAGCTCTCAGAATATGATTAAGGATGTATGTACAGGGCGCCCTGCGGACTCTCCGTCCGCATTCCGGCCCATCGTGCTGCTCGACGAGGTGGGCAAGCTCTTTGAAAGAGTGATTGCGGGCCGCCTCGTCGGGCACCTGGTGAGGACGGGGCCGGATCTTGCGGATAGCCAGTTTGGCTTCCGCAAGGGGCGCTCTACAGTGGACGCCATCATGCGCGTGAGAGCCCTCACGACGGGGGACGCGGTGTCTCGGGGTGGGGTGGTCGTGGCGGTGTCTTTAGACATCGCTAACGCGTTTAACACCCTGCCCTGGAGCTGCATTAGGGAGGCACTCCGGTATCACCGAGTGCCGACCTACCTCCGTCGAGTAGTCGGGGCGTATTTGACGGACAGAGCCGTCATCTACCCCGGTCGCGATGGGGAATGGAACCGGCGAGAGATGTCGTGCGGTGTCCCGCAGGGATCGGTCTTGGGGCCGCTCCTGTGGGACATCGGTTACGACTGGGTGCTGCGGGCAGACCTCCCTGATGGCGTCAGCGTAGTTTGCTACGCTGACGACACGCTGGTCCTGGCGCAGGGGAGGTCGCATCAGGCGGCGGCCGACGTAATGACACGCGGGGTTGCGATAGTCGTGGAGAGGATCCGGCAGTTGGGTCTCGAGGTGGCTCTGCACAAGTCCGAAGCCATGACATTTCATGGGCTTCGGAACGGGCCACCATCGGGATCCCAACTTACGGTAGGAGGGGTTCACATCGGCGTCGAGACGACGATGAAATACCTGGGTCTCGTCCTCGACAGCCGGTGGAACTTCGTGGAGCACTTCCGACGTTTGGCCCCCAAACTGGAACGGGCTGGGGCCGCTTTCAAGCGGCTCCTGCCCAACCTGAGGGGGCCAAACGCCTCCTGCCGGAGGCTTTACGCGGGGGTCGTGCGGTCCATGGCCGTGTATGGCGCCCCGGTGTGGGCGCGTTCACTGCGGCTTCGAGCCGCCCACTACTTGAACGCGCCCCAAAAGGTGGTAGCCATACGGCTGATACGGGGGTACCGCACGATCTCGCGCGAGGCGGCAAGCCTCCTTGCCGGACTGCCGCCATGGGATCTGGAGGCGATAGTCCTCGCGCGCCTCTTTGAGTGGCGCGCGGAGGCACTACGCCGGGGGGAAAACCCGCTTTCGCGAAGAATTGCGAAAAATTGCTGCGGAGCGGACGGACCTCCGGCGCGATCTCATGGCGGCATGGAAAGCGCGACTGTCGCAACCCAGCGCAGGGCACGCCGCGATAGCGGCGGTAAGGCCCCTCTTTGAGGAGTGGCTAGAGAGGCGTCACGGCGCCCTCACCTACCGCCTGACGCAGGTCCTCACCGGACACGGATGTTTCGGGAGGTTCCTGCACATAATCAGGCGGGAGGAAACGCCTGGGTGTCACCACTGCGAGGATCGCCCAGAGGACACGGTGGTGCACACGGTGGAGGTCTGTCCCGCTTGGGCAGAGCACCGCCGTGTCCTCGTAGAGGCGATCGGCAGCGGCGGCGACCTCTCGCGCCCGGCCCTGGTCCAAGCCATGGTCCGGGGCGAGAGGGAGTGGGAGGCAGTCACCTCCTTCTGCGAAGCAGTCATGCTAGCGAAGGAGGTGGCGGGATGGGAGAGGGAGAGAGCCGAGAGGGCCGCCCGTCCCAGCCGCCGCGGTAGACGCTCCGGGCGTCGGGAGCCGCGTGACGACTCCCGGCCACCGTAGGCGCGGGCCTGCGGACGGCGAGTAATGGGTAGCTCGCCGTCCGATCAGGACCAGGCCCGTGCCGGACGGCGCGTATGTGTTCCACGCGCGCCTCAAAGAGATGTCAGCAGACATGGAGGGGCCCGTTAGGGCCGAAGCCTGCCGGGGCAGCGGGATTGTCCGAAAGGGTTACCGCTGCCCCGGAACATAAAGGGCTAAGGAAGGAACACGGATGGGTTTTAGTCAGTAAGAGTCTGACACTCCCTTCCGCTCCACCCAGAGCGGGAGGGGTCATTGGATGATTTCCCATCCTTAAAAAAAAAAAAAAAAAAAAGGATGTATGTACAGTGTTTTTTCGGAGTCTCCGAGACTGTACTTTAACCACACTGAAAGTTGGCAACGCGATTTTAGTGTAGTGTAGTTTTCAAAGTCACTAAATAATGTTTTCATAGGTTACTTAGAGAATGCTCAGTAGGCCGTAAGTCAGTGGTAACCAAACCAGTATCAGTTGGCCTCGTATTCTATTGAATCTCCGTACTAAGCTAGGCCAGCTCATTAGCTCAAGGTCAAAGGTCGTTTGTACGTGCCTTCGAAGTCACCAAATAATGTTTTCAGGTTACTTTCAGAATGTCTTATTTATTTAAAATTTTCGCACATAAAGGTACGCACGGCTACACATCAAGCCATACATAACCAATATACGCTGACTTCTGATTGTGCGAAAAACCTATACAATGCGAGGTCAGCTAAAACTGGATATCTATAGCTTGACGTGTAGCCGTGTGTACAAAGGCGGATTTAATGCCTTAGGCATTCTCTACCAGTCAATCAAGGGTGATGAAGAGAATAGATGGTTGGGTGGTGAATGTATTCAAAAAAATTTCGTTCATTGTAAATTAAACCTGCATAAACATAACACCTTGCCCGTTTCCCCCTGAGGGTTAGACAGTGGTGTTCCTTAGTAAGGACACCCACATTATCGCCAGTTATTGTAATAGCATAATCACGCAGTCCCAGTGCGGGTTGGTAGATGTCACATGTCTTCGAATTTTTGGTTCTAGGACATGCCGGTTTCCTTACGATCCTTTAACGTTTTGAGAGCAGTGGCGATGAATAATTGACACAATGTAAAGCGCTTGTCTGGGTTCGAAACTGCGAACCTACAACTCGTAAGTCGCGGCCCTTACCACAGGGCCTTCACTGCTCCTAAGTCCCATATAATAGAGGGCGAGCCAATTGCCGTCAACCGGGCACAATACCAGACTCGCGTTTGCGACCACTAGCAGCCAACGAGGCAGAATCTCTTTGTAAATATAGCAAGAGATAATGCTTCTGTCACTTTCCACGCATGTTAAATATTTCCGCTGTCATTTGATCTAGGTTTTGCAATTCTTGAATCCGTGTCAGTAACATACATAGTTAGTATGATGATACATTTTAACTTGTATGTTACACTTCGTTGGTATCGTTACAAAAAGTAATTAGATTCCTAACTATTGTTACTTACCTTAAAATTGATTTATTTGGTGGAAGAAAGTTCTTCATTACTTCTGTATAAAATTAACGAATGCTTCCTATTTAATTTATTTTCTTTGTCAATCTGCCTAATTTTTTCCGAACTATTTTGGGGTCGGTTCCAGTCCAAACTGGATAGAGCTGAATACCAATATTGTACATGGAGCGACTGTCTATCTGACCTCCACAATCCAGTCTGATTAACAAGATATTCCTTGGTAAGACTAGTTGTCAGAATTTTGGGCTTCAGACTACCCGTAACAACTGTGAAAAATCTACGAATGACAGCTGGAACCAACGGCTTAACGTGCTTTCCGGGTTTTTCTTTTTTTTATGTCCAGAAAAACCTACATTGTAGGTATGTTGTACCTACTTTTATTTTATCAATATATAATTATTATTAATTTTATTATTATTTTGTATAATTTATATTCAGCGAACATTAGCATTAACGATTAGCATTCATTTACACAGAAATCCTCTTAGGTGATAGTGATAACATTATACGTGTTTAAACATTTGTGACTCATCGTTGTCATGAAACATGTGTTCATCTCTCCAGATGAAATCCCATTAAATAGCTTTCATGTCACAAAAACTTCCCCCGATGATTGGAACGGAAAGGACCTTTCTCAAGTTTCAACTTGGAAGTTGTATTTTGTAGATTAATGTTCTTGGAATCTGGTCCTTTGAGCTGAAGATTGAAGTTGTCTAGCAAAGTAGCTACGCCAGTAATGTTATTTTTGTTTTCTTAAGAGGTAAATAAAAAGGAAATGAGTTTGATAAGGTGGGTTTTTTCAGGAATCTAGGAAAATAGATTTAAGTACCTATCTACGATTTTACAAGTAAAAGTCAAGGCTAAGCATTGCCATACAACGTGGTAATGCCGCCAGTCTCTTGGGTCCATTACCAGTCGACAGCGATGCGGATGAATTTTTCGACGCTACACCTATTTTATTTTGTGTATTGTTTAGTTATGTTAGGATTTCATTTTTTTTAAATTAATTAATTAGGTAATTAGTTATTATTTGCTAACTTATTATTTAAATTTACAACAATAAAGTAAAATTCTGCAGATAGGTACTTACTTATTAAAGCTATGATTACGATACTGATTTTAAAGTTGAACCAACTATAGGACGTTCCTTCTACAAACATGTAAGTGCTCTAACACATGAGCGGCACGCGTCAACGACAGAGGTAACTGCAGCAGTCTACAACGTGCTGCTGGTGTATTTGAGTATGGTGCTCAAATCCACGATCGGCACGTTGTCGACGGCATCTACCGTAGAACGTGTCAGCGAGGACCGTCGACGAGTGTCGACGGCTGCAGTTGCCCCTGCCGTTGATGTGGGCCGCTCTTGTAGAGCAATTACATACATTCACATCGTTTTCGATTTGAAGTTCCCGTAAAGTTCAGTGCCATACACTATCTGTTTATAGATTCTTCCGATTGAAAGAAACAGTAAGACATACAAACAATTATTCACACGTCCCATAGGAGGCAGATGTATGCTCTGATACAATTAATTTGATTTATACTGCGGATATGACATATTGCTTATTTCACGGTCCCCGCCCGTTGCTTTTACTTAGTACTTTTTATTTTACACGCATGAGAAAGTTTCGTTTATTTCAAAATTTGAACTATGTCGGTACTGACTGTTTGCTAAATATGTATAATATTTGTATTTAGGCTAGGGAACAATATTGTGTACCATTTGTATTTAAACTGGGAAATAAACTACTGATCTATGAGATCCAGGCTTATTATTCTGTAATTTAATTATACAATATTTTTATAATGATTATAAAACTGCTGAACTACCTGGAAGTAGCTTAGTTCAATGACGACAGCAACGTTTCTTGCCATTGCAAAGTAAACCGTATTATCAAACGTGTTTACCACCAGCTGGGCAGCGTAGCAGTACCTGGATTCATAAACTCCGACTCGGAAGGAACCGAACGCTAAATTACGACAGTCTCGCGTTGTTTTAGTTGTTTACAGTGTATTGCACCGTTTGCAGAGTAACATCAATAACCTCGTCGTTATAAACACGCAACGTGTCGGCCATTAGATTATTTATTGTTTTCGCGTGATAGTTTCTGTGCCGACGAAAGATAGAAATTACTGCGATAAAGATGACCTGACAGCAAAATCCTGGTTAAACTAATTGTTGCGGATGTCTAGGCGCGATTCCGAGTCAACAGTTAATTCGGTTTCAATATTGTGAGTGACGAATGGCTGACGGAGCGACTACACGCTTTATACTGATATTGTAGACCGCCGTCATAGACTTATAAAAAAGATGAAAGTGAAGCACAGTAAGTATGCCGCCGGACCGTTTGTACAAACACGCCTCACGCTCACATTTACATCATAGTATGCCGACCGGCCGCCATTGTGACACGACAGCGTCAATCGTCAATCACGCAGACATAGATCGGTACGGTGGTTCACTTTCGATATGCGTGGCGCGGAGTCCATCTTTTTTTTAGAATTCTATGACCGCAGTATTATTGTATCATAGTTTGTTGGACCCAAAGACCTGCGGGGTAATTGCATAACACACTAAGAAGAGCAACGGCATTCATTTTGACAGTTCAATAACATTCACTGCATTATTACGTTGTTGAGCAGCCAAATTTTTAGAAGACATGAAGCAATGGTTTAGCAATATTCAAAACTATTCAAATAGTGATTGAAAGTGTGTTCCGCAAATATGATGCTGTTGAATATGTTAGCAAAGAAGAAACGCTGCAGACATACTCCCTTGTTTTTAGCCGTTGTCTAAAGCTAAGAGACGTTTAATAACGTCAAAAAAATGTTTTGTTAAGCAGACGCTAATCATTATGGGATATAAAGTTTTTGACATTTTGATAACCATTATACTATCAAAGGGCCTATAGCAATGGGAGACAGACATTTACCTACATAAAAAAAACATGAAACTATATTAGGGCTTCGCCGCAGTCGGTAAGAAATAAGGCCCTTACAAAAATCAATTGCAATAATACTATGTATTACCATTTCAAGCAATATCATTTCAAGTATATTTATAGTGGTATACCGACGCGCCCCCAAGATCACCATACAAACATAATATTGTATTTATTAGCGACATGCCTGCAACGGGCGCGCATAAAATATTCCTGACTGAATACAATTGCTGTATGCGAACACGTGTTTCCATGGGATGAATCATACAGACAAAAATATGCCCGATCCTATTGAATATTTTGCAAGGACTGTTGTATCAAGTTGTATGTAGGCAATTGAATTGGTTGTAGGTAATTGAATCTTACAATTATTATACCTTGAAATTTAAGTTGTCTTTAGCCTACTAACCTAGTTATTTTAGCTAAGAACTTCTAATCCGAAAGATCAGTAAAGATTTTAGATTACTGTTATTATTCCAGCGGTCGCCTTTGCTTAACTGTTCTTCCTCTTTCATACCTTGACAAAATAATAGCCGAATGGAACTTCTACCCGATGCAGACTTAGGACCGTATTATCGTATACCGTACATACAGCACCATAAAAATATTCACTTGACAGCAAATCTAAAAACAACAAACATTTATTATTA
The DNA here is from genome assembly GCA_963669345.1 of Gortyna flavago. Classification (NCBI taxonomy): domain Eukaryota; kingdom Metazoa; phylum Arthropoda; class Insecta; order Lepidoptera; family Noctuidae; genus Gortyna; species Gortyna flavago. The sequence goes on from OY770144.1 coordinate 8,102,458, forward strand.
TCAGTCGGAAACATCTGCCAATCAAATTTATTACATGCGCGAACAACAATGCCACCCTTCAACACAACGAAATTAGGCTAAGTTGAAAAACAAACATTCCTTGATTGAGTCGCTGAATACCGGTTATGCCAACGATTTAATGTAGGGGGAGATTTAATTTGGAAAACCATTATCTTGGTCATAACGCTACGCGAGGGCCGCGAGAAGGGCGCAGAGAATGGTCAGTTAATTGACGCGTAAATCACAGACTCGATCCATTATTACTTGCACAGAGTTCCGTTGTCGGACAACAGATGGAGTCATTGTCGCGTGCACTTTGTTTATATTATTTTGATAGCAGTAAATTGTGCATAACCGGTTCTCTCGAAAATTTAAGTTTTGCTGTCATCGTATATTACACGCTATTGAATTTTTTAATAAAATTCCTTTCGGTCTCGTGCCATTAAATTACTGTAATCAGAGTACTATTCAATTTAAATAACAGGGGCAGATAGCCAAGCATGATTTATAATTATCTTTGTAAGTAAGTAATACATTTTTGACCTGGTGGAATGCGAGAAGCATAGAAACGGTTGAAGCCGCGGTGCTTGGGAGAAGCCTATGTCGGCTCAATTATGGATGATATTTTTATTAAAAGTAAAAAAAAACTGTAAACAGTGAACAAAGTGTTACGCAGTGAGTTTCGGTTATCTTATTATGAAAATGTCGCAGCCAACTGGTTAAATTAGCCGTTCAGTTAACTGCCTGGCCTTTAGAAGTAGTGCTCGCCTCGCTTCCTCCCTCGGCTCGCACGCGGTTGATCACAGTTCTAACCTAACCTAACCCACTTGGTCGGGGTGCAATGCCTTAACACTTTCGACTCCGCCCACTTTTCATAGAGCTCATACGCCATGCCGCCATACATATTGCAAATGGACCCTCCAGGAGGGTCACCGGCATTACGTTTGCGCTAAAGTGAACCCTCGAGGAGGGTCGTCGGCATTAGGTTTGAAACCGTATTATAAAACACTGTAAAAAGAAGTAAATTAGTGTTTTCGGAACGTCTTGTTGCTATATTTAGTATCTCTGGGGGTATTTACATGTGCTAGTGGGGTGGAGACGAGAAATATAAAAAATAAAAATATGAAGAAAAAGTATAATCGCTCGCTTTGATCCCGTGACAGGGGTGTCCAACATCTTCTGAAATTTTCATGCAATGTAATTTTTTTTTCAACAATTACAATATGCAATAAGTATTAGTAGTTTTTTATGTAATCAAAACGTTATTATTTTGTAACAGTTTATTAACGTTGTGCTATTATTTACTTGACGTTCATGATTCACTCTGGAATTATCTACTTTCAATCGTTATTCATTTAAAATCAATATTTAAGAAAGTACGTATAAAGTAATGACGAAAAAACTCCGATTGAGACAAGAAAAATTTATGTCTTAACTACTTTTACCTGTAGCTTCGCTCCCGTGCTTCTATTGCCTCTCATTAGCATAAGTTCTTTCAGCTATACCTATACCATGACTACAAACATCACGTCACCGCGTCATTCTGTAGGTAGCTTCATTACGTGAAAGAAGACAAACGGAAATCACACACTACCTATTGGTGTGATACACATACAAGGCGTAACAGAATAAACGCAAGTCCTGAAAGTAGTTTGTTCATAATTGACTACTGACTCGATATCAGTAACTTTTAAGGCGAAAGCGCCAGGGTAGCTCGCGAAATTCTTTTTTTTTTACGGCCGCGAATCAATTTTGATCAACATACAACTTAATATTGACCAGCAAATTGCAAAAACCGTAAATAAAATGAATTTCGCGAGCTACCTTAACGCTTCCCCCTTAATATTAGTACATTACTGCAGCGGCCAGCAAAAGAGGCATTGAAGGACGAACGTGTAAATGTGGGCCGAGGCGAAGCCGAGGCACACATACGTAAGTCCATCAATGCCTAGTTGTGGCCAAGGCTTGTATAGTACTTTTCTCAAATAATGCGCGGAAATTAAAATACAATTAATTTTCAAAATCAATGAAGAATAACGCACAACAATATTTTTTCCCGCGTTAAAGTGTTCATTTGTTTTTTTTTTACTTCCTTGCTTGCCATTTTTCGAAGTAAAAGATCAACACGACTTAAATGAGTTTACTATGTAATTTGTTTGGCCACTAAACCAGGTCAGATATGGATTTTCATACAACTTTTGCCAGCCGCTGCTCGCATGTATGTGGCCAGTACAGCAATTTCGATTTATCTCAAAGAAGGTTGTCAAAATAATGCTCAAATTTCCAAGCATGTTTGAGAAACGACATTTTTTTATTATTATTCGTTTGCCATACTGACCGGTGATTGAGCCAAAGAAAAATAAAACTTATTTCAAAGCAATGAGTCCATATTTTAAATGCATAAGTTAGTGTTACGGTCAACACGATCTTCTTAATAATAATAGAAGTTAGCTTTAAAAAAAAAGTTTTGGTTCTTGCATGCTTTTAACTCAATACTCTAATTGGGGTGTATGAGGTCTTGCGTTAATTATGTTACACATTGTATACATGACCACAGATAATATAAAAAATGACAAAACAACTTGTATGTAGCGAAGTATGTTCCTGAAATGAGCAGCTGTACAAACGAACGGACAGACAGACAAACGAAGTTGCACCATGGGTGTTCGTTTTTACCATTTTGATACGGAACCCTGTAAAGCTTCTATTTTTAAACTCATCCTCTTAATTTATAATCTCAAAATAAATATTTTTATTTTTAGTGAATATTTGTACCTACCTAAACGAAAAATAGTTTACCATCCCTGAAATACGGGCATCCTAGCTCCCAATTATTTTAGAAAATAAAAATGCTTGTATTTGAAAACCAACGATTATACTAATAAATCTTGTTAAAATATACGACTAATTTTATTTTCAAAGTTTATAATGCTATATTCGCTAAGAAAAACGTACATTTAAAGTGAGCCCTCCGCGAGGGCTCCCGGCATCCCATATGCGATTTGAGTGAACCCTCCAGGAGGGCTCCCGGCACTGAACGTGTTAATTACTGCGACCAATTCGGCTCGCGCGTGATTGGTTACAGACTTACAACCTAAACTGTAATTGAATATCATTCAGGCCGTTAGTTGAACGGCCGCCGTTTAGTTGAAAGGCTAGGCGGTTAACTGAACGGCTAATTTAACCAGTTGGCTGCGACAAAAAGACAAAATGTATTCATGAAGATCACCACAACGTAATCAAATTTGTTTTTATTCACAAAAGCTAAAGAATTTGGGCATCGTTCTCAGTGTAGCGATTTATGATGCCTTCCCGTCGCGCTTCAGCAAAGTTTATTCTGTAAAAAGAAAAAGGAAAATCTTTGCATAACTTAATCTTGAGTTGGGAGGCCGCAGTAACGAGCTCTATTGTCGAGCAGTCTATTATAGCGTATGTATAGGCTTTAATGCAGTCAAACATATACGAACGTCGCAAAAAAATTAAAAAGGCTGGTAGTGATTGATGTTGATTGAGGACATCAACACGAAAGCTCTTAAAAGGGAAGCTTGATTATTTTTAAGTATAAAGCGTCTTTTATAAAATAATTGGGATTAAAACTCTCTTCTTGTCTGTTTATGCACTGGGATAATACCGTACGAACCGGTCAGCATTAAAAATGTTTGCTTATTTATCCGGGAAATTGTATCGTATGGTCTTATCCCAGCGGAGGGGCCCGTGGCTAAATAATGACAGCCACACAGGTCGATCGATCAGGTTAAGCTACGCTTGCCGCGGTTGGTCTGTGGATTGGTGACCATCTTCACATACCGAGACCTCCGTGCTTCGGAAAGCACGTTAAGCCGTTGGTCCCGGCTGTCATTCGTGGATCTTTGACAGTCGTTACGGGTAGTCAGAAGCCCGAAAGTCTGACAACCAGTCTTACCAAGGGGTAGGTATCGTATTATTACCCAGTAACTGGGTTGTGGGGGTCAAATAGGGAGTCGCTCCATGTAAAATACTGGTATTCAGCTGCATCCGGTTAGACTGGCAGCCGACCCCAACATATTTGGGAAAAGGCTAGGCAGATGATGATGGTCTTATCCCAGCGCTGAACTTACTATACTCTACAATTATCTACGAGTTCCACTCAAATTGGCAGCACTCAAGCATTTTTTAACACTTCACACGAAGTAATTGTAGCAATCAGCTTCAAGAGCCGCTTGACGTGAACGATCATTATCAGCATTATTGAGTTTAAAAATAAAGTATAATTACTACTTAACTTTAATATTAGCTCGTTTACTCAACTACCTACTGTGTTAAATCTTGGTCGGTAGGTCATTGCCTTAGCAACAGAAACTAACACCATTGCACTGCACTGCGCTGCATGCTCACGACTTCTCTTTTTAATAAATATTAAGTATGTTAATTGCCAATAAATTAATTAAAATGGCGCAAAACAGAATCCTCCTAATTAATGTTAGACAGCGCGACTTGAAAACCCAGCTTTATAGAAAATAAAAATGCATAAGTACCGTATTTTAATTATCCTTATTTTAAAGTACTTACCTAGTGATATTTAAAAGATTTGATAAAAGGTGTCTGTTTGAAATAGGTACTCGCGAGTTCATTAATTTGAATTAAAATATATTCACCACCTAGTATAATGATGCATAAATACACAGGTATTTCAAATGAAGAAAACAAAAAATAAGTATTTTTTAATTCGGTACTAACTACTCTGTCAAAAAAGTACCGGGAAAAGATCAATAGGTAATACACAAAATTATATTTATTCATCCAAATTTATTATATCGCCTTCAAAGTATGCTCGTTCAGAAACGATACACGCCAACGAACAATCCAATCATCAAAACATTTTTTAAACGCTTTTTCCGGAAATGAGTTTACTCTTCTACCGAATGAAAACGGGTGCCAGGAAGTGGTGGTAATTTGAGTTTAAGAAAAAGAAAGAAGTCGGCTGGAGCCATATCTGTTGAATAAGGTGGTTGCTCAATGGTATTTGTTGAGTTTTTTGTCAAATATTCGTTCACAATGATGGCCTTGTGCGAAGGCGCATCATCGTTGTGCAAAATACAACAGTTTTCTTTCCACAATCTGGCCTTTTTCTCCGAATTTGCTCTCTTAAACGCCGCATAACGCTCAAATAATATACCTACATTATTTACCGTTTGACCTTCCGGTAAGAATTCCGAGTGCACAACACCGCGATAGTCAAAGAAAACAGTCAACATGACTTTGACTTTTGATCGACTTTGGCGTGGTTTCGGCTCAGTTGGAACGCGCCACTCCGAAGATTGTTGACTAGTTTGCATGTCAAACTAGTAAACCAGGTCACCAGTAACAATGCGTTTCATGAATGTTGGGTCGGATTTGACTCGTTCTAGCATGTTTTCAGCGACTCTTATGCGATTGACTTTTTGGACAAAATTGGTCTTTTGGGACTAGCCGAGCGGCAACTTGTTTCATACCCAAGTGATTATTTAAAATGATACGGATCGACTCGTGAGATGCAGAAAGTTCAGCGGCTATCTCACTCAAACTTGAATGAGGATTTTCAGTCACTATTTCCTTCACTTTTGCGATGTTGACTTCAGTTGAAAACGTTGATGGCCTACCAGGGCGAGGTAATTATTCCAGCATATCTCGACCGTTTTTGAACGCTTTGTACTACTCATAAGTACGTGTTTTTGATAAAGTCGATTCACCGTATCTAAGCCTTCTGTAACATTTTCAGTGACTTCGAACACGAAATTCTATTGGCGATGCAAAATCTAAGACAAACTCTTTGTTCGATGTTTTTGTCCACTAAGAAATTCGCAATACACACTAGATAATAATTATCATCTAACTAAAAACAGCACTTTAATTTATCTAAATGACAGATGCAACTCAATCTCCGCGCCAAAATGGACAACAGTTGTGCCAATCTAACAACAAAAAAGAAACACAAAAAATTTAATTTGGAACCATATAAAAATCATCCAATCACCATACTTTTTTGACTGAATGAGGTATTTTTGAAGTAATGATGCATTTTTAACTTTTTTTTTATTCTAATTGATTTCGCAGATACCAGTTTGCTAAAATTAGCGGTCATATCATCCACAGAACATACAGCGCCATCTATGTCAAACGCTTCAAACGATTACAACGCCATCTATCCATACGATTTGAATTTATTCAAAGTCAAGTTGATGTAATAGATCTCCATTTGTCCAACAGGCGGCAGCACGTGTCGGCGCCATGGAGCTCCACAGCAACTTCGACAGGGGGCACTCGCGCTCAACACGAGTTGTTCGAGTTGCTGGAACGAGTACAATGTTCTCGGTTAGACGACCAGAGGGCAGTACTGCCGCCGTATTTTTCTCAGGTAAGTGGCATGCTCATCTTCAAGTTGATGAGCCATTGCGTAAAACAATAATTATAGGAGAGTTTGGTTTATACATCATGAAAATTATGTCATAGGTATTTAGGTACGTAAACTTACAATGTGCGTACTTACCTACATAATAGATAGGTACTTACGTGTTTTTCAGTTAAGTCTGCGCCTATTTACCTACTTACTGAAGTTTAGTTCTTATAAGTATCTACCTATTCTGATTGCCAGATAATATAATTTCTGGCGGAATATTATAATTTAATTAGATACGAATACCTACATATGTTAATTAGTATGTATGTACCTACCTATTTATTAATTAGACTGAATACTGACAACGTTGCTACATTATAAGATCTCGTATTTCTGCTAGGTAGTTAGGTGCCTAGGTTTCTATTAAAGGCATTTCAGGGTGTAAAGAAAGACACTTCATAAAACATAGTCAAAGATTTCTTAAAAAAAAAGTATTTTATGAAGTTCATGGCAACGTCAAAAATCGTAGACCATTACATGTTAAGGGTCAGTGGACACTCAGTTCGTTACCTCCGTACACCGAAGAAAATAATCGACGGAAGCAAGACTATGAAGCGATAAAGAGAAGGCGGGCAGCCGGATGCCTTGCTGGGGTGGCAAGCAGACCATGTCGGAGAAAAACCACTGGGTCACGGATCGTGACTCCAAGATATGAGCAACACTTGTCGAAGTAATGTTTTTATTTTTTTTTAAACTTTTCTCTTTTTATTTGGTCCTAAGTTTTAATTTTGGAACTGGGACAGCTCAAAATGCTTAGTTGAACATCTATAAATATCAATATAAATAAAACAAAGTTGGGTTAGTTACCTACACCATTTACAACTTTACTCAAGAATTTTAACAGCCGGACTGATCTTTGATTTGTACTTTGGATTTGTCTCCGCCCCGAATAGTAGAATAACTACGGGTCGGCGGACTAAAAGCACAAGTAAAAAAAATTGCTTTATTTCTTCTTTGTATAAAAATCATTCATTTAAATCAATACATCGGCAGACTAAAGCACACAAGTCATGTTCGCTTGTTCGGGCTCGAATCTGAGTGACGTCCTTTTTCAACCTCTTGATTCGCATAGATCTTGCGACGACGACGTTATAAAAAACACAAGTTGAGTTATGCTTGACGCTCTCAGACTTCATGGTTATAGAATGTGACTTATGTTATTAGGAACGTTAAGTGCGTCGCGTTATTTCGACGTTTAACTTGGGGTTAGGTAGTGTAGGTACTTAAATTATTATTTACTAGCTTCTGCCCGCGACTTCGTCTGCGTGAAATTTCAACCTCGGGATCATTCACTCTCTTAGGGTGGAATTTCGAAAAACCCTTTCTTAGTGGATACCTACTCTTCACAAAGAACAGTCTCTATATCAGTCAGTCAGTAATTTGAATTTAATATTTAATAATACCTATATAAGATTGTTTAGGAAAAAAAGAAGTGTATCACACGTCATGTTAGTTTTGCTCTGATTTGTGATATTTTAGTTCAAATGGATTGTTAGCGAGCAAAGAAATTAGTTGAGATGGTGACGAGGAGAAACTCAAATGTTGAAGGTAAGTTTGCCTGTTTGTCATTTGATCGTTTGATTTAAATTAGAAATTAAGTATATTCATCATCATCATTGCAGTTTTAGTAAAAATCATCAGTTAATTTGTCCATTATATGAAACGATTATTTTATTAGCCTTTACAGTATATTTTTATTTATAAGTGAACAAAATGAACAGCTCTCTGTAGGCAGAGGCACAATGGCGGAAGAAGAACCAATGCCATCCTCATAATCAGGCCACACTGGCATTATGTTTACTAATCGGGAAATGGATTTCTCAAGTGATTATTCTGTCCTGGATCCACATTTTGAACTCCCAGAAACAACAGCAGATTTCTCGACGTCCAGTGATATATCGACTCATCCAGATACTGACCGAAGAGCCGACACGCCGCCACATGCGATTGCGGTCGAAAAATCTTCAAAAAAAAGTACATCAATGGGTATAATATGTTATTATTGAAATTATTATAATAAAGAAGGCTTTATGTTTTGTCAAGTCGCGGGTCGCTAGTTTGAGATAAATAAATATACCTACACGAAGGGATCCAAAAGACTTTGTTGTACAGCAGTTCTATTCTGTAAAAATCTTATCTTATTAACATAGGTGAAGTGAGCTGTTAAAATAGTGACAGTTCCTAGCATCATGTGGAATGACAGCTTACTTCAAGCTCACTTCACCTCGTAGTTTTCTCGGTGATATTTTTACAAAACAGACTGGTAGTGGTAATTCAAACTAGACAGATTACAGACAATGTAGTGATTTTGGTATCCTGGAAGAAGGTGGAGTTCTTAGGTTTTAGAATAGCGTGTTAATTATGATGTTGAGCATAAATGTTGGAACATAAGTACCTACAGGCTTGGATTTTTATAGACGTCATAAAACCTTCGGAAAATCATGAAACGAATCATAAATCTGTTACATAATTCATAATTTTAATAGTACCTATTGCATAATCGTAATTAACATAAAAAATAGAAAACTATTATAAGGGTCTAATTTTATAACCCACTCGCGGTGCTATAAAAATAGTTGGGTTGTTAAATAATAATCCCACTATGAAAAAATAGTGGAAACTTTATTGCGTGACTAAAAGCTAGCTATTTTATGTAACAAGCTCAAAGGAAATCCAATAATACTGTAAAGCACCCAATTTGGAAATCCAAAAATGAGTTACTTACTTTTAAGTGTTTTAGAAAGGTTACGAGTTCAGAAACCCGAAAGTTTGACAACCAGTCACCACCAAGGGGTAATAAGTATTACCCAGTAACTGTTTTGTGGTGGTCAGATGTACTTAAAACACTGGTACTCAGCTACATCCAGTTAGACTGGAAGCCAACCCTGAAATAGGTGGGAAAAGGCTAGTCTGATAATAATAATTCTTCTTCTAGCCAGATCATCGTCATTCATCGAACTGGTAGAGTTCTCGAAAGAGGGTTTTAGATGGAATCCAATACACGTAATTATATTTTTTTTTTCAATGATTATACAGGGTCCTATTAAAATAGATGGACAAATTTTAACACATCGCTCAGTAAGTCTAACCAAAGATATCCAAGCAAAAAGGACTGTTCTTAACTCTTCGCATGTCGAGCGCACAACATGTGTACCGATAACAATAAAATTTCTATTGTGTCTGCTAATGGTCAAATGGTCAAAATAAATTACCGGCACACTACTGTATTTTCGTCAGCTGACAATTTTATTGTAAGTTATCTAATACGTTTAATCTAATACGTTTTTCTTATGTATATATTTTTTTTTACCGTCGTCCTTATTTTAGTGGTCTGAATGATTACTAAAAGTTTGTCCATATATTTAAATGGGACCATAAATATGTAGAATTTATATGGATTATTTCGATTACCTATTTGATAGGGATGAACTTAATGCTTTAGACAAATGCGTGTAGCCTTGTGTTTGATTTCGGTGGGCATGTCATTGGTTTTGGCGCACTAGAAGAATTAAAGGTAGAAGTATAAGTAGAATACTTATTTTTATCCTTGGTCCTTTTACCCCAAATACTTTAGTCAACTGACAACCGCTTTGCGTAACCAAACACCCAGCCCACACGGTTAGAATAAAATAAATGTAGCTGTCACATCTTTTTCCCTTACCCCATCACATTTACATGTTATTATTCGAAACATTCTAATCTTTATCTGAAATGTTTCAATCAACATGGCCGCCAGGCTAATCTGTTACGACATTTTAATTAACCAAGTAATATTAAAACAAAAGCGGTCTCAATATTTTTCTTCCCCTCACATTAACATCTACTGCATATTCATGAAGAACAAACGTTTCTGTTGGCTATTATATTGAATATTTTCTGGTAATTATACTTTTAAAAATAGCTTGTCTGAATTTTTAATGTAAGTAATATTTTACGCAAGTATGACTACTGAGAATGGATTTTGTTTCTACTTAGACATTACATAAACCATTTTAATACTCATATTTGAGGAGAAAGACCCTTACTATAGGCTGAAGTGTCGTAAGTACGTAGTGACATCTCTGCTGTTGTCTAACATCACCAGTAACAATCGCTTTTGTTCGAGATGCAGGCGCCAACGACTCAATTATTAGTTTGTGTTTCCTTTACAAATTACAATATTTTGATTGCCTCGGACTATTCGTTTTGGTTTCAGTAGTATGGCGGTAAAATGGTCAAGGTTATCAAAATAATTCGCTGATTTAATATCAATCACTTTGTAAGTAATATTTTTTCTTCAGAATTAAGTTATGATGTTACTGCAAATCATTTCTAATATTAGTTTCAAGTTATTCAAAGTCTTCAATTTTATTTTCGCACAATTTTTCTATTAAAACCCATTTGCTGTAATTACTAAATACTCTTTCAAAGCCAATGAACGCATGTTCCATAAAGTATTTTCAGTCAACATTTCTAATTCGACTAATGGTAATTCTCGTGTGATATTATTAATTGTATTTACGTTTGTTTCTTTCAAATAATGTCTTCGGGGCGGAAATGCGCATTAGCTTAGAAATTTGTTTCTATCCTTTGTCTTTAGTTCCGAGAAAATGGTTTTAACATCGAGTTATAAAATAAACAGAATTGTTTATGAAGTGACAAACTTTTTCTGGCGATGATTGAACGAACATATAGCCATAAATATTTTTCTAAATCTCTGTTACATATTTAGTCATTCCCAAATAATATCTAATTTAACAGGGTCAACTCATTATGCTTACTTGAATAATTATATTAGTACGTTCGTTTTTGTAGTCTTTGCTCAAGATATGCAATAACTAAAACTTAAAATATCACACGAATCAAATGTACTTATGACGTAGGTAGGTATTTTTACAATTGGTCATATTTACGACTTGATTTCTTATTGTAACGGAATGCTGGTGAATGGTGAGACTATAATTGAGAAGTAAACGTTTACTCGAGTAGCAGTTGTTTACTAATTGATATAGTCATTAGTTACGTGTATAGGTAGGTGCTACATTGTAGATTCTATTAATACAAATAATTAGAATGGCGACAGACACGTTGGTCACAAGCGCGAGTCCCGAGCATGGTGACCTAGGTTCTTATCCTAGGTTGGGCAAGGTGCTATATTTACATGTTTTTTTTTTAGCCGACTTCCAAAAAGGAGGAGGTTATATGTTCGACTTTATGTTTTTTTTTTTTTTTTGTATGTTCACCGATTTCTCCGTCATTTGTAGATCGATTTCGAAAATTATTTTTTTGTTTGAAAGGGTATACTCCCAAGGTGGTCCCATTGTCAGCAAGTTGGAATCTGATGAGAGGATCCCATGGAAATCGAGGGAAACCCTCAACTTTTTTTGGCAAACATATAGCGATTTGGATATTTTTTAGAGTAACTTGAAGGGTATACTCCCAAGGTGGTCCCATTGTCAGCAAGTTGGAATCTGATGAGAGGATCCCATGGAAATCGAGGGAAACCCTCAAATTTTATTGGCAAACCTATAGCGATTTGGATATTTTTTAGAGTAACTTGAGCATTTGCTCTCGGAAATCATCATTTGGTAAAGTGGAGCTGATGATGAAGACTACAGACGGCCATCGGAACTAATCAATGATAAATATTTCACGGGTTGCGATTCGATTACTTTAATATGGTTGCTAAGCAATTTATGCTCGTCACAATGCGTGTGGTGGTGGAGTGGAGTTCTTCAGGTTCTTACCAGGAGAACTCCTCAAAAATTAACGTCCCAGCATAGGGAAAAGCAATATTTTGTAAGAGGTGATGAGCAGTTGACGTTAGGCTATTGTAACTTAGATAAATTACAAACTCTCTCACTAAAAAGTGAAAAATAAAAACTTAAAAAAAAAAAAAAACAACCGACTTCCAAAAAAAACTACAAAGTGATAAATAACTTTTATTTCGGAAGTCGGTGTCAATAAACGAAAATGCAGAACCAACGACACCGACTTCCGAAATAAAAGTTATTTATCACTTTGTAGTTTTTTTTGGAAGTCGGTTGTTTTTCGATGAGGATTCTCAGAAGCAGCGGGAGTTTGGATGAGAGTAAATGATACATTTAATAACTGACAACATGATGAAATAGTCAAAATGTTGATAGTGCCTACAAAATTAGCAAATGATTGGTCAAGGCTTCAATTTATTAATTTCTTTGCACAACACACATAGTTATTTCAACTTAACAGAGTAAATATAGAAGTTCTAGTCTACCTTGAAGCACCGACTGCAGTTATCTAACGCTTTGGGAAAACGTAATATCTACTCGTACTAGCATCGTCATAAAATACCTGCAATAGGCTATTCTTATTTTAGATGCGATGGTGCATAATTTTTTCTATGGTCAGTTCAGTGTTCTCAGCAAAACTTTTTAGTAAAAATGTAATTCTACAAGTCATTCACTTAGTTTGACAACCGTAACTTTAGAACCTTCAAGTTTTTTCTTTTGTTTAGCCTGTATTTACTGTAGGACTTAAATTTATTACACAGTTGAAGTTATCATCGTTTCAAATACTTTGTAGTCCATAAATTACTAATAAGACCTACAAATGACTAGGATATAAACTTCTAAGTTCCGAGAAATTTCCAATCAGTAGCGTGGTCAATGACGTAGGTATGACGTAAATTATAAACGTTAACTTCACTCTAGTAACCTGGCATACATTCATACAACAAATGCCCTACATGAAATTAAGAAACATGCAAATATAATGCAGGATGAGCGAGATGTAAAGGAAAACGATACATAAATAAAACATTTCTTAAACATTACGCAAGCAGACAACTTTTAGCAGTATGAAAAACCTATAGAAATGAATAAGCGTTCTAGACTGCTTGCCGACAATAGGTAAGAGGATATACTCATTTGTAAGATATCGACTTCTTAGCGTAGTAGAACAACAATAGCGGTTGAAAGATTGCAGTGTTGCAGTGACTACTGCAAACAGATCGTTTACGAGTACAATAGTGGCTCTTACAATACCAACGCCATATGTCTTCATTCTTTCTACTGCGCAATGTGATAGATAACTGAAGCTTCTATGACAACATTTTTAAGAAGCATAAAAGGAGAATGACAACCAATGGGCCCCTAGTTTTGGTGCCGTGTCAAGACTATTTACTTCTCAAAAATTAAGTCGTATTTTTACATGTTTAAGTTTTATTTATCAACATTATTTTTACCCTAGCATTGAAAACATAAATAATATTTGTTTTATTGAATTTATATCAGTTCCGCCATTAAAATTTTACCTGAATGTTGCCAGACGACAGACTATGTCAATGAAATAATTGTAATCGATTGAAAATATCGATATTTTACTAATCCGCCGCGACTAAAATGACCGGAGATAGCCTACAATAGCTTTTCTCCCGTCGTAATCTAGCTAACACTCTCATCTAACTGATTAGGCGCGAAGTAGACGACGGGCGGGCGGGCTCAAATAAAAAAAATAAAAGTAGTAAATAAACTTAAAAAAAAATATCTTTGTGTTTCGTGGTATTTCATACCGTCAGAAATATTCCGACTCATACTTAATTAATCTCTTTAAAAAACAAAAGTTAGTACCACAGATATTATTGTGGTTAGTAGTTAGTACTTCCCATACATACCTAAATAGCGTTTATAATAATTATGTTCTTTTTAATTATGTAAATAATATTATTTATAAGAAATCGATTTGGTAAATCGATACATGGTCACACTTAGACAGATCTAACTGTCAAATCTGTCTTCAACTACAGATAATCTTATAAGATTTATAATGGAATGGATGTGGTATTTTTGCATAAAATACCACATCCAATCCTTGATCTAAGAAAAATAGAATGATAGCGATACGCCCATAAACAAAATTACTAAAAATAAAATTGTGCGGACCGCACACCGCGCTCGCTGTCACCTGATTCAACGCCACTCCAGTGGAGCGCGGACAGTCGGCGTTTTTTACAACGCCACTGAAGTGGTGCGGGGCGCGTGAGTGGATAACCTCAATTTCAGCATCCGAAAAAATAAGATTTCTCTTAAACTAGGGTGAAAAGTTGAAAATCGATTTCAGGATATGAAAAGGTAATTCTAGGTCTACAAAACCAAGTTAAAACCACCGTGACATGCGAAGTTTTATAGGGGCCCAAAACTCCTAACAAAATGGGCATTGTCCTTTCTATCAATTTCTTTTCAGGACAAATTCACAACTGCACTTCTATAGAGAAAACCAATGTATTACTTAAGTATTCTTTGGCATACTAACAACATGAGTTCCATTAAAATTCGTTATTGCAGTGATTGGTTTTGGTTTCTTCAAACTTTCCAGCCGAAGTAGCCTTAATATTTCTTCACTCGGAATCAAATTTCATAATGTAATTGAAGATCATTTACATTCAATGTCTCCGTTACTACTTACTACCCACAGAAATAGGCATGCATGTTAAATTGAAAACTTCTTAGGATCGTAGTGCAACCTCAATGCAATAGTTAAATTATGTCAGGGACTCATGAGGGCAAGCTTGATTCTGAATCGGAACTACTGTTTAATAGAACAATAGCTTAGTCAACGTTCGAAACTAGTATAGTTAGACCTCGTTACTATTGCACTGACGATCGAATTCAAAAGTTGAATAAATGATCGTCCAAATACGTAGGTAAAAAATCCCCACAAGAATTTACAGCTCAGAAGGAAAGCACATATTTTAAGGTAAAATACAAAATTCAGAGTATTAAAGTTAATCTATACTACGGACGACGACGCTGTGAATTTTGAAAGTCTTTTCACTGCTTATATTCATGTAATGAAAGGAATCCTTTTTTACCGGAACGGACATTACGAACAGATGACTCAGAATTGAAATTTGTTGTTTTACTTTTATTTACATTAAGTAAATATATTGGCTTTCATCAGATTTGAATGGCATTTCAGTGATATGACTTTTGAAGAGGTTTCGTGCACGGCATCTGTGTACGGTACTGTCAAAGACGATATTATATTCCTTTGCGCCGATGTCAGGTGCATAGTCAGCAGCATTCAACTGTAGCCTGATTACATCTAACTGCGGTGGTCAATCCGACTAATTGCTCCGTATGCTGATTAGAGTAATATATCTAAGATTGTGCTTTGCATGGCTGATACCTAGTTAACTTTCTTTCAGTTCCAGCTTTTATTTTCAACATGAAAGAAATACCTATTCTTATGTTTGGACACGAATGTTAGTTCTTTGATTTTTTTTTCTATCAAGTCCGCATACTAAATTTCTTAGTAGGCTGTTCTATTTTCGTCGGAGCTATTTCCGTCGCCTGACTACTATCACGTTTCAAATATATAGCATTGTCGATTGTAGTTATTCAAGTTAAAAGGAAGCCGTAAATAAACTCATTTGATTTTACTTTCGATTAACGATTCTTTCGGAAATAGATTATCGATTATTTTTAAATTGTTGGATTATATTAAATGTAGAATTGTAGATATCATAATTATGCCTTACCTATGACACACATGACTTTATAACTATGAAATTAGAACATTACTGAATATCAGTTTTATATCTAACCCAAATTGCTTTGACATTTATTTGACCTGTATAACGAATGTAGCGTAGAATTTCTATAACATTAGTATCAAAGCTAAACATACACTCTTGTTGACATTTTGAAATGGGTTGACTAGCAACAATATTAATTTGGTTAACTCAAATGTAGGTAATTCATTCCTGAAATAGATTCAGAAGTTGTGGGTATAAATTTAAAGTTTTAATATTTTATTAACGAATATACAAACTGCTCCAATACGGCTATATACTGGTATTAAGCTGCATCTGGTTAGACTGGAAGCCGACCATTACATAGTTTGAAAAAGATTAGGCAGATTGAGACAAAGTGGTACTCCAATAGTAAAAGTTACAAAAGCACCGTCTTTAGATGTTCAAAATATTAAGGTTTCAGACGGCCAACCCGAAGACCAGCGAAATTACGCATTTTTATTTTCGATACTATTTGGATTTATAATTTGAAAACTCTTTTATCATGTCTCGTCCAAATTAGGTTTTAAACAGTTACCTTTACAGACTTCCTAAAAAAAAAAAACATACAACCGCATTGAGAACCTCTTCCTTTTTTTGAAGTCGGTTAAAAAGAGATCCAATTCCAAATTTTTGTCCATTATTCCTTCTATACTATTGTATTGTATTCGGCCCAGACGTATTCGTCTGGGCCGAATTTCCATGTATTATTTGACCGGTCCATAGAGCTTTGTCGTAACAAGGCTACGCATTGTGAGCGGCTACGGTCACATAAAGCGCGACCTTGGATGCTGGAGCAATCAGCAAACCGCTTTATAACCGACCTGATACCTAATGGAAGAATCGTGAATTTCGATGGAGCAATGTTTACTTTCGGCGCGCTTAAGGGCACCTCATAATGGAAATGAGGCTGTATTGTTTAGAGAATTTTCGGTCTCATGATGCAATCAAAATGGATGCTCGTAGGTGGTAAATTATGTTGGATTAATAAGTTCAGAAATAGAGGGTTATTGTCGTTTTTACCGCCTACGATGTCTATGAATTACTATTCAACAATCTACTGATTGTTTGTCAAGGGAGCAAACAACTATTTTGAAGGCGAGAGGTCTATCTTTGAATCCAGAGCGGAGCCAAGGATTCTAGAGTAGAATCCCGAGCGCAGCGAAGGGTTAAGTACGAAGGCAGAATGCTAATCGCGTGTTTTTTATTATTTCACAATTTTTGCGCGTTTTACTTTATCATACAGCCTGTTACTTCTTCACACAATGTTCGTGATTGATCTCTTTGGTGATTTAAACTTTTACTAACAATATCCACATTCCAAATTCAAATCACTTTTAGTCCCTAGGGATTAAAGAGATATTTTAGTGTTTACAAGGAATACACTAGCTCTTTTTTAATAGATGTGATAAAAAGTAAATTGTTATTATGTAGAAATTATCAGGCTACAAACAATTTGCCCAAAATACATTATTTTATCCATCCAAAACTTTCCTACATCTCGGTGTAGAACTTGTTATTCTACTCTGTCCAATGCTATTCTTTCAGCTACTTAAAAGCCTCTCAATATTTTGGTATTTTCTATTTCTTGGCTTATGTAATCAAGGTATGTATTTTCTTCTCCAAACTACAGCAGCTTGGAACAATTTACATAAATAAATGTTCTAAATACATGCTAAATCTAGTCCAACTGCAGTTAATATAACACAATGCGGTTTACCCAAATCCACCAACATTACGCGTTAAAAAGTTGGCAGAAGCAACTCAATTTTTTTGCACAAAGGTAGTGAATTATCTGCTGGCAACCACTACCGATCTGTTTATCAGATTAAAAAGGTTATGTGAGCAAACTAGTTGGTGGCGTACGTGCGCCAAATACAAATGAAGGCGCCGTAAGCTTTCCAGCTATTTCGAATGCATTCGATATAAAAATGAAATATTATGTCATAAAATCTGTTTATTCTTACTCTGTGAATCCTGCTGAAATATGCTGTCTTTGCTATCCTTTGGCTGTAGTAACAGGCGAATATGTAAAGACTGAAAGCCTCCTTAAAAAAGAAACATAGGTACTCCAATCATCAATATATCCATCTACTTAGTCATAGGTGCTAGTGACGATGTTGACAGTAAATCTCCAAAAACTTTTTAGACAATGTGACGCACATTTTAAACAACGTTAAGTTTTCCAGCCGATGATGGAAGATCAGATAAATTTTAGAATTAAGTATAGACCATATCCAAAAGTAAAGAGTGTACAATTTAACACGCATTTATCATAAATTCATTCACGTTCCCAAGATTTGAACGATTAGATTAAATAACTAGTAGCACTCATGTTCGTCATATGTTTATTACATTTCGAGATTAAGCTCTTTCAAGAGCTTTCTTCTTAACTCAAGGAGCTTGTAGATAAAAACTGAGTTCATTGAGACCTAAACTAACTGAAATTGAAAAAGTCTTCACTAACGATTTTATTGTTCTCTGTGATTGTTTTTTTTTTCTATATTAGGCACTGACGCCAATCTACATAATATTGGCAGAAGTGATGGTCTTGTCAAAGGAGTCGTCAATGATTTTGATGCCACCGTAATTTTTAAACATGGGCTATGGTTTACCATACCGTAACAGCTATCGGAAAATTCTGATATACCAAGTCTAATATTATTACTGTCGTAGTAATAGCACTTAGAATTACTTACCTTCCCTCGATACAGGATTCTTGACTAAACTTCACACGATATTTGTCGATTTCACAGTAGGTACCTTAGTATCGCGAGGTATATCAAATCGCATTGTTTTAGCCGTACCTTCGGGCTGACTACATTTTAGGTCTGCGTGGGCTATGCTCTAACGACCGTCAAATGAGGCGCATGCACTTGCATAAGTGATGCGCTGCTTACGTAATCACTACAGCGTTGTGCTAGTAGTAGTGATGGACTTAGGTTAGCTGCGTTTATTTTTAGTCTATTTATAAAAAGCGTTATAATGGACTTCTGAGAGCTATTCTGTAGCTGGATTTATGACTGCATTGTTTAAGCTATGAGGATGAAATAGGTGACATACGATCCTGTTATGATTCCTTCGTTATTATATTCGTATTTTTTTCTTCAACAAGCTACGTACCTTCATGTAAATTGTTTCGTAACACCATGACATAACATTACTTCAGTATTATACCATGGTATTGCATAGATAGACTGATAAAGATTGCATTTTACATATTTATTGGAAGGTCACTACATCTTGTTTCAATATATTCTTATCGCGACTGCAGTTAGCTAACAAAGATAAAGACAACGTAAAGTGAAACGTAACACTTAAAATTTTTCATCGATAAAATTACAGCTCAGCACTATTCAAACGCGATCTTCGGTATCTGGGTATGCAGAATCGCATCCCTAGCCGATTCCCCTGGCCCAATCAGTCACGACTCAAGTCTATTCGTAGTACTTTAGGTTCTCTTACAAAATATTCTGTTATGGAATATTCGCATGATGTTTATGGTCGAAAAGCGAGCCTAATGATAATTGATGTTTATATACGAGTATGTACGGCCGCAGTTTGGCCACTAATGATTTCGCTAGGGAGTTTGTTTGATATCGTTAGGGTGCTTTTTTTTCTAGAATTATTTAATTGGATATTTAGGTACGTCAACTCGTTAAATTCTGTTATGGGATTTAGCTTCTGTAATTACTTAATTAGTATTCTTTTGTTTCTATTGAGCATCGAATCGTATTTAGAAAATAATGAGAGGAAACAACGATATACTATTTGTATTTGTTTATTATGAGTATTTATAGAACGATTATACCCGATGTCCACCACTTGTTTGGCCACCACTGGTATCAATTGAGCCAGAACGTTCGAGTACCCTACCCCAGGGACTATTGTTTTATCAATATCAAATGAAGTGGTTGATCCCAGTCACGACCTCACACTTTGCTCCGTGTTTACCAAAAAACACTTTATTTTCATGTCCCGCTACAGTAATTTAACTTTTTTGTGTGACAAATATTATATTTGTATATCCATTGGGACGGTCTGCGGTTAGCCAAACGTTTAAAACAGTACCACAGGACCACATAACGTGACATTAAAACGCAATTTTTGCACATGCAGTTTGATTTGAGATTACAATTATTAACTCTAGACAGATTTATTGTGTTCCACTGGAGTTACTGATAGTAAGTGTTACTCTTTCACCTTTTTTTAGGGTTCCGTACCTCAAAAGGAAAAAACGGAACCCTTATAGGATCACTCGTGTGTCTGTCTGTCTGTCCGTCTGTCACAGTCAATTTGCTTCGAATTTTATGGACCGATTAAGTTGAAATTTGGTACACATAATAATATGAATCTCTGTGACCCAAACACAGACGTATAACGTAAATAAATGTTTTGAAAATGGGAGTCATTTTTGAGGGGTAAATAGACAATTTAAAAAAAAAAGTTTCGCAATCTGTACCGTGTGACATATCAAAAGGGCTTACTGTGAGGATCTCAAATATATTTTTTTCATAATTTTAAAGTAAATTGTATTAAAGTTACTTAAGACAATAGACGGAAATTTACCATCCCCCCCCCCTTATCTCCGAAACTACTGAGCCTAAAATTTTGAAAAAAATACAGAAAATAGTTCTATACCTATAGATTACAGGAAAATTAATAAGAAGTCTATGATCTTGAAACAACATGGTAAATATCTCAATATTGTGCGTACAAACTTACATTTTCAGTTGGAATGTATGGGAGAACATGTTTTTCAACTACAATGTTAAGTTTGTTCTTGGGATAAATTCATTCCAACTACGGAACCCTTCATTGTGAGTGGTCCGACACGTACTTGGCCGGTTTTTTTTTCTGCTGATTGATATATGATCGAGTCTTCCACTGCGCACAAATGCGGACATGCACTGCATACATTAATTATGTGATGTAACGACTCTACATCTATGAATTATAAAATACTGGGTTAATTATGTTGCGTCTAAATTTTTTCATGTCGGAAAGTGGAAATTTTATTACTTACATGAAAAAATACCTTTCGTTGCAAAAATGTGCGATTTAATTGGACCGACAAAACATTGTTTACGCGGATATTTTTCATAGAACTCTGGAATTGCATATGTCATTTGATTGACAATATTGTTTCCTTTATTTCATTCTTAATTTTTAACAGCAAATGCAAGGAGTTAACCTATTAAAAGTCACACAACTTACAACACAGTAAATAGACCTTTTTAGGAGCGACTTTATAGAGGTTTGATTGATCAAAATATCATCCATCCTGTGTTACAAAGGTATCGGATTCTTTTTTTTTTTTGTCTAAGTGAACTTATCGGAGGAAAGAAGTTCAAAAAGTCCCCTTCCTTTGCAAAAGTTACATGTACTTAGCTAGAACCAATATTCATACATTTTGGGAGCTTCTGTCACTCGACAGACAACACCACATCCTTCCTTTATTTATATGGTATCTGCTTCCGCCTCAAAGTCCTTGGCTTTTAAGGACCAGAATTGCAAATATTAACTAATAACAATAATAGCATGTCAATAAAATCTATAGGTAAAAAATGCATTTCAAAATTCGCAACATTTACTTATATTTATGATTTTTTTCCCATAAACATTTTTATTGGAAAGCTCAAATTTGATACTATTGACAAAACCACATGCTTCCGATATACTATTAATAAGGCATCGGCTTCCATCTCGAAAGCCCTCGCCTCGCCTTTGGCTTCGGAAGCAAGTGACGAAGGACCAAGTGTAAGGAGCACCTGTTGGTTCTTTGTTTGAAGAGGGAGCATCGATGTGGACCGTTGTTGCCGGATGTTCCCACGCAAACGCATCCACGCCTAAATTCGATGGGACTTTTGCAACGTGCACTTTCATGGGAATGGGAAAACCAGGAGTACCTTCATAATTGTTTGATTATAAGTATATCAAGGTAATTAATAATATTTGATGATAATTTCCTCTTAAGGTACATATGTATTTAGGGTGAGTCAAATTTTTCTTAGCAATTTAACTTTTCTTAATCATAGTAGTGTCCAATAAAAAAAGTTTTGTCAGTAAATTCATATTCTCATCTCAAATATTTGCGTAAAAATACAATATTTTTGTAATTTTATATCGTCACATTAATCTTGCGCTGTACCATTTTTCTGCAAGTTGAATGTCGCATTGGCACAATAGAAAATCGCACTAGAAACGTTTGAAAAGTTTTTGTTGTCTTCTCCGGCTGTTACATTCACCTGTTTTGTCTCCATTGCATCGAGTGTGAAGGTTGGTTTCGCTACTTGTCCCTGTCTACAATATAGCAATTATGCAGCGAAGAAAGAGACGAGAATTCTTCATCGCGCCTTTGTCAGCACAAGCATGTGGCACGCGCCGCTCCATTCGGTTTCCGAACGTAAACCGGTGTGGACGTTGTGCTGTCTTCGATATTTGAATAATCGCGCTACGATCGTGTGTTGACAACTCCAAAATTCGGAACTTCTAATATTTTGAAAAAATAGTATTAAATTTGATATATTGTATTTGTTAACGGACGTGATATAAAAAGTGTGGACTGTGTACTAAGTGTAAAAAAAGTTTAAGAACTGCATCTTGAGGAATTTGTGAATGAATTTATTAAACTGCGACAGTGTTGACGTTTTCGTGGATAACCATCAGCAAAAGACGTCTAACCTACATCCAGGGCGACGAAGAAGCATCCGAAGAGAAAGTTAAAGCCTACTGTTTTCGTACATGACTGCTGTGTTTGGACTCTCAAAGCCATTTAGGGGACAATTTCGTTCAGCAGAAGATCGTTTAAGACTTTTCTTTTATAGCTAAAGGAATAATTGAAAAACTTCCGGGCGCTTATGGGAAAGATCGCAGCTGGGTGACCCGAAAACTGTAATAAAAATAAACGATTTACTGGAAGATTTATATCGTCTTTGAAGTACGATATCTTAGAATGATTAATAGTGAGTGTCTTGTGAGGATGCGTTTTGGGAAACCTGAATAGAGAGCTGGCGGCGATTTATTTCTCTAGCTTTATGAGGGAAAGAAGGTCGTTCCCGATAAGTAGCGAAGTGGCGCTTAAGAGTGATAAGGATGGAACTGGGAAGTTGGTGGTGAACTCAGTGTTGTGCGGTGTGGTGGATGAACTGTCTAACGGGAGGACTGGCAGACGCGGCTCGTGGGTTCGTCACGCCGTCATGGGGGTGCTCCGGTGGAAGGACCTGACAGGGGTCAGGACCGCCACACCTACTGAACAAAAGGAGGTGAATATATTACACATAAGCAGTTAAAATACTCCATTATACACCATTGCGTCATTGGCGATGTTATCTTGGGTAGGCTAACATTTTGTAAATTATATTTGTATCATTGTGTATACCTGTAATCAAATAATAAATTATTCGATTGAGGGGTTTCGATAACGACTAGTATATCTTTGTGTAGGCTTTGGTGCTTTTTTCAGTGTAAGTTAAGTTTGTCGATAAACACGATTGTTACATGAATAAATCACTTCAATCGTTGATTCTGAGGTAATTGGCCCCTTGTTGCGTTGATAACTTTACATGGAGTTGCTTTGATTAGGCTCCGTAACGACACTAGACAATTATGATAACGAAGGTACTTGTTTGAATCCAGCAACTTTGTTGTTAGATAGTTTACTATGAGGAGGTACTTGAGCAGGTTTTATTTGCTTGAGTATTACATTGTTTCATTCATGCTGTTTATTTTGTTATTTGATAGGGTAATAAATTGTGTTGACCTGCGGGGTAATTGCCTAACACACTGTCAGTAGCTATGGCCCTCTCTTTGACAGTTTAACAACATTCATTGCGCTATTTACGTTGTTGAGCAGGGACACATTTTTCGAACATAAAAAGCAATGGATTAGCAATATCCTTCAAAATGATTCAGATTGTGCTTGATTGATAGTGTGTAATGATACAGCACCCGTTGCGTAACTAGGGTGCTGTATCATCAGCCATTATACCCACATACCTAATAGGTTTTATTTAACCCTATTTATAAAACAGGTGACTAATGAGGCCGTAATACACCGTGTATTCCCATATTGCAATTTATTTTCCGCGGACAGCTGATGACGTTATTTTTTACTAGATGATAAACATTACTAGCACTGAATTAACTAGTTAAGCAAGTTGTCTTATGATGAATCACTCATACATTATGTAAACAGGTGACGAATAGTGAAAATACATAGTCTGGGTCATGTCCGAAAAGTCTTTTTGCCAAATTATCGGCTTAGTGAAAAGTGTCCATTTAGTATTTTTGTGTCATCACTTTTTGGCTAACGGTTGTGTCATTGCGCAATCCGAAGCTAGGTCAATGTTTATCAGATTTTGAATGTTGAATTGAAAATATATTTTTTTTGAGGTAGTTAATGGAATTCAAATACTTAGTGTTTGTGGTTATCCTAAACCTATTTTAGATCCATGACAGTCTTTTGTTTTGATTTCGTTGTCATCCATTACTTTGAAAATAATTTTAAATTAATTACCTTATTCAGTAAATATGTTAAGCACATTTTCCGATCAATGCTTATTATAATTAATTAATCTTGTCACATAGCAAATATAGAATAATGTACCTACTTATGTATGATGTAGTCTGGCAGACTACTGGTAAATCCTTTAATCCAATTTTAATTTGCAGCATGTTTCCTCATTTGTTAATAGGTGCGCAGTGTCCTTTACGTTAATTAGTGTTTATTTAATATGATTTATTGTTTTCGCAACAATTGAGGACCATGCAATAAGCTTAGATAAAGCCTCGTTGTTATGGTAGGTATGTTTGTTTATCATTAAACTACGGTTTTACCGGCAAATATGTACTTAAGTTCTAATAAAATATAAAAATATTACATACTAAAGTGTCTAATACCTACATTTTTATCGTTCCGTACCCATAGGCTAAAAATGGGAAACTATTACTAAGACTCCACTGTCCGTCTGTCTGTCTGTCACCAGCCTGTATCTCAAGAACCGTGATAGCTATACAGTTGAAATTTTCACAGAATGTGTATTTCTGTTGCCACTATAACTAAAAACGGAATAAAAGAAATATTTAAGAGGGGTCCCATACTTACATCAAACGTGACTTTTTTGCCGTAATTTTATATAATGTAGTGTTAAATATTGTATGGTGGGACGGAATCCTTCGTGTGCAAGTCCAACTCGCACTCGGCCGGTTTTTCTATAACCAGAAACAACAGAACTATTTTAGGGTTGACTCCAAATATTACTATCTCCCATTCCATTAAGGCTTATTAATCCCAACAGACTGGACGCTAAGTTAACCCGGTAATAGAAGTATTTATTATTAAAGGGCATACTTACCAACCTATGGCATGGTCTGTGGGACCCCACATCGCACCGCTTGCCAGGTAGGTATGGTACCTCATTTTCCCCGAAGTCGGCTCAAAAGGGGTTTTCTAATGAAAAATTACAGCCTTCCTTGAGACTTAATAAGCGAATGGGCCGCGGGAAGATTTATTGAGCGGAACAACCACTTTGCTTGTAACAATTTCCTTTTTTGGGAAATTGCGTTACGTTCGGGAGCTAATCGAGGGGAAATTAAGGATTTAATTTGACTTGATTGTGGAAGGGAGGGACACTCTTTTCTAAAACTCCCTTTTTGTTAGGTTCAAAACGACTTTAGTTTTTAATTTATAAAGAAACCGCTGTTTTCTTTTAATCAATGACTAGGTAGGTACCTACACAAAGTAGTTAAGTATAAAAAAAAACCTTATAATGGATAACGTAAATAGTATCTAAATACTTACGCATAATCCTGTGCAATTTAAAGACGCAAAACACCACAAAACTGTTCTAAACACGTCGGCGTCGAAAACTAATGAGAAAGTCAAACATTACTCAAAAAATTCAAACAAATTGAATGGGAGTCGAAACTAATCGTGACAAAACGATGACTCCTTATCGTTTCTATTCTCAGAATCTTTAATATACTCGTAACTAATTACTAATTGAGATAACTTGCCTTGGAAAAGACTAGGTAAGTAGGTAGGTACCTTTATTAAAACTTCATTTGTTTATCCACGTCTTTCAATTCATTGACTAGCCTACAGTTGAGTATGCAAGTCAAATACTGGATCCCAAGTACCCATTGAGCGAAATCAATAGTGCCGATGTATGTGTTATTTAACTCACTATGTATATGTATGGGATACGGATTAAGTTCTATATGTACATTTGCAATCGCGAATCTTCGCTACTTCGTCGAATGAAGCGCTGAAAAAATATATTATTGAGAGCCGTGAAATAGGATTTTCTTGGAATATAGGAATGATTGCTGAATAGTGTAAAGATTTAATAGAAGAAGCCGTCATTGGTTTGCGTGGAAATGGGTTAAATATATGCTTCTATTTCTGCAAACATGTGCTCGAGAGTTTGATGACCTTAATACGCAAACATTATCCAAAAAATATTGTGGTTTTGTGTTATTACTCCACTAACCACAAATAAATAACCTAAAAAACATACGCACGAAATCAAATTTTCGGAAACAATTCGACCGACCCATTTCTGAAGTAATAAGATAAAACATGACATACCTTCGTAATATATTATGCAGACCCTGAAACATTAAATAAAGTCTCATGACATCACAGGCATTTAGTGAAAAGAGGCCGCAAGAAAAATCGCGCCAACTTCATCGCATATCCTGTCAAATATTATGATAATATTATATATCTTTAAGTTATATGTCACTGCTCACTCCAACTGAGGAAATTACTAGGTTCATCACGTACAAAAAAATAGAATTAGAGTATCTGACCAATAATTTATTTTATGTTAAGTATTTTCTTAATTAGAAAACAAGGCAAATTTTAGTATATTTTTTTCTGGCAGCTATTTGTCACACATTAGTAGGCCAGACAGGACAGTCATCAGACAAGAATCTGATAAACAAAAAAGTATATATTCGTCGGGAAAAATATATCAAGTGTAACAATGTCTGATAACAAATGAGTGTCGCTTCTGTATTAACAAGATACAAGATAACTTTCTTGTTAGATAAAGCCATCACTTTCTATTACAATGCGATTGCGTCATAGATAATTTAATGTTCTATTGATGAATCAAAGATAACTGTTCTAGTAGAAATTATTAGTTATCGATTACCTTTTTGAACGTGCTAGTCTCAGTAGAATTTGTATAAGATTTATTCAGGTACGAAAACTAGCAATGTATAATTAAAATTCGTTCATACCTTACCTACCTATCTAGCTTTACAGCTTACAGTTTATATTATTAAAAAAAATGCTGTACGCACACCATAAATCCAAAAAGCTCGTGGGGAAATGCCAAGCTGCCGAGCTGACTTTTCGGTAAAGCGAAACTGATATTTTCAACATGACCGAGCGACAGTTTCTCATGACAGAGAACCATTGAACTTTCTTCTATTTTGTTCGAACAATATTTTATGTTGTCTGGTTTCCCTAAGCCTGTCAACCTTCAAGTTATTACCATAGATGTGACGAGGCTCCACTGTAACATTCGAGACAAAATTAAATTAGCCCAAGCTGAGATTTTCTCCACTAAATCCTTTGGCACACGCCACGATTTGCTTGCATAATACAAAGTGTCTCCTTTTATTAGTAAGCCTGACGTTTATGGTGTATTTCTCTCAGAACACCATGATATTTAGTGAGAAGGGTAAATCCTGATGTAATTTTGCCTAGTCCTTGGTAAATATTTTGTGTGCGTTCGATTGTATCCAACGATATAAAATCGTGTGATATTTATGCAATTGGCTCTTGCTTTGTCTTTGTTTTCTCTTCTATACTGATTAAGTCTATTGGTACATTATGTGCATGTGATAGTGTTTGGTTAAACAAATCGTCTCTCTAATATCTTTCACCGTTCCATTCCGTCCTCTTACAAAAATTGCATGCTTTCAGTTCCTATATATAAAACTGCAGTCTTGTCACGATTCTTTATTTTGTGTGTGTGCTGTTTCATCCGCTTAGGAAATAGCGTTATGTTACTGGTAGGTACATGATACAGATGTTTATTTAGAAAATTGGAGTGACAATTCCATTTGTCTCTCATTTATTATTATTAGGACTAGTTTTGACTGTACTTGTTCACGTTATAACGTTATAAATTAAGATTGAAGTCATTTGTATTCTGACATTATACTTAGCTTAACTTCAATGTAAACGAGTCAGACTACTTCATTAAGAATTACAAGTATATTGACAAATAACTAACGACATTACCTCATAACAATATAGTTTGCAACCACAACAACAATAAAGTCAAGTACATAACATTTAGTACAATCTATTGTAATTTACCGCTAGCTATTGCCAAGTCTATGAAATATGTGCCTATTATAAGTCATAATGGATACAAAGGAACGATAAATGAAACATATTCTTGGTATCTCTCCAGGTCAGTTGGTTAGAGGGTAGTCTGACATTTTCAGTTAGTTCACAACGCCAGCTTAATGGCCGTTTTATTATTGCCCCGACTGCCCCAACACTGCATTATGACGACCGCAGTTTTATTTATTTATTTATTTATTTATTACTTCAAGCACAAAAATGTACAGAGGCGGACTTACTGCCGTAGGCATTTTCTACCAGTCAACCTTTTAAAGTGGGTTTGTAAGTGCAGTTTTAAAGTGGGTCAAATCGTGGGTTCCAATTTTACAGATATAATTTAGAAGATTTAGGCTTCAGTGTAACTCACGAGTTCACGAATGTATAACGTGATGACATCCACAATTGCAAGCTTGATTGCTAGACTACAGGAGTATACCCACGGGAAAGGATGGGTAAGGCTTTTTCTTTGCCAAATGGATCGATTAGGGTTGCAAGTTCCGTAAATTGGCTATGTATTTTGAAGCAGGAAATCTTCATGAGTAGGTACGTACTGCTCTTCAAAAGAGAACCATTATCATTATGACGTATACCTGTAATACCTCGTATGTGTACTCTAGCACTTATCGTTACCGTCCATTTAACTCTGTTTTATTGTAGGGAGCGGCGCCCGCGCATTGTTGCGTAATGTGACCAAACCCTTAGTTGGCACGTTGACAACTATTCTGCGGCATTTGCCCTGTGTTGTCGACCCGGTCAGTAGCTTTATTCCACTCATTAAGTTTATAACTAGGAAGAAATTAGTTCAAAACAGAACGATTCCGCTAAACGTAGCTACGTTTATAGTCGCTGCGTTTGTGCCGATTAATTTTATATACCGATTTCTGGTGAGTTATGTTTCCTCAATAAAGAGTCCCCCGGATATTTTAGCAGCACATTCTCGTAATACTAACAAAATTACGTTAGATTTTAACAAACCAGAGAAATGTTATCGAAGTGTTTCTCACAATCGTAATAGCCTTCGACACAGTTTGTACGTATTTTCACGGTGCGTTAATGTGGAGAATTTCTTTTAGATTTGTCACGGCTCCTCCATTTGGCATGCAATGTAAATAATGAGGTCATGGAAGCATATTACTTAACTTTAGAAGACCCTCACGTACCTACTGCACGTGTGGTCGGTCATCCGTATCGGAGTTCATGCAAGGAGGTTAACGAACGGGCGTTTAATGGAATAAAAACTCTTAGATAGCATTGACAGTAAGATGATGAATGGTTCTTAGTTGACGACGCAGTTTTACGATCTTTCGGCAGTAAATCAAGCGCGTTTCCCAGCCATTTTGTTTTACGTGTCGTGGGTGCTCTTTATTTTGTGAATAAGGTTTAAAATCACGTGGTGTAAATGTATAATGATTATCGGTGTTAATCCAAAAATAGTTTCTGAATAAAAATCGAACGATGGTTACAAGTAAAGAAAAATTTTGATTGGTATTTGCGGCTCGTGTATGAAATTATAAAACAAAAAAAAAAAAACTAACAATGCTGGACCTGGTAGTGTTCAGGATGATATTCCGTTTCCATTACATAACTAAGAATAAAGTGAAGTTACTAACTAATTAGCCCCTAGAGACTGCAAACGTAGAATCAGCTATGCCAATTAATTTCACATTACATTACACTGCATTTGAGGCACCTTAATTTTAACTTCTAATAGTGTACTTCCTTACAATTAATCAAATTTTATTGTCTACGCACAATTAAAATCCGTTACGTATGAAAATGTATGTAAGACCATACATACACTTGATATCAAATAAATGGTCCATAACGAGTGTACCAACAACGGTGTCACAAAACAGGTAGTTACAGAAGGCTCGGCTTCATAGAACGAGCGAAAACGCACTCACGCATAGACAAGCTTCACGTACAGCGAGTGCATGCGCACTTTCGACTAACATTCGTTTGAGATATCCGTACGTGTGTCTATGTGTGCGTGCGCCAGTTTTCGTTCGTTGTATGGAGCTGGTTTTCTGGAACCTATCTACTTTGTGACGATGTGTTGGATGTGATAGTCTGAAAGCATTTATTGGTCGTCACGACTTTCGTGCTATGTGCAGAGTGTACACTGAATCATTGAATACGGACATGTCGTGTCGGCTTAACTGTACTTGTAAGGCACCACGTGTATCCTGATCTTTGTAATGTGTCCTCTTTACATGTATTGCTTCAGAATTCAGATGATACACATTTGTTAATTACGTTTTGATGTCTTGTTTTATTATGAGTTTAATATAAAGGCTTTTGTTGTGTGATCTTTGTAAGAATTTCAAACAAAATTCATAATAAGTTTTGAATTTAAGACTAATTTATATTAATATTAAAATTAGGACTTGTGAACTGATAAAGTTGTTTTCAATTAAATTCCTACATAAAAAAAATTACTTAAGTAATTTTAAAGTAAACAGTTGATATTAATTAACTCATGAGATTATTTTGAATGTGTTGAAGTTATTTTTGGTTGTTTATCCAGTAAAATTGTTTGTTTTCCGTTTTGACGCTTTGCACTTTATCAATTACCTGATGGTACCTCTCAATAAAGCAAAAAGTTGGTGTTATGTTCAGTTTTATCAGTCATGTAATTAGCTTATTTTAGTTATGTTTTAGTTGTGTGTGACTAGGTATATAATATAATTTTAATGGTGTTTGTTTGTAAGCTGTTACCAGACACCACGCGAAGATCGTAACTCCACCTAGCCCGAGCCCTACCTTACGTTTGCAGATTCACGGTCTACACTCAAGACCACGTCATCGGTTCTATGGCTGATAATTAAGTCCGGCTCATTGCAACTTAAGCTTGCTTATTCTGTCAACAACTTTGGTTTAACATCAATAGATAACAATAGTAAAAAGAGCCACATCAACAAAACCCTGAAACCGAACCAAATAAACTAACAACAAAATGTCTAAAGCAAGTTAGATAATAGATGTTTGGACCTCTCAAAGTTGCTGAGCACTCTTATCGGAGATATTTTGCTGAAACTTTGAACTAAAAGCAATACCACCTTGTACTCGAGTTTTCCCTCCTTTGTACTGTCACAAAGCAACGCTTTCAGATGGTATTACACAACTTTTGATGTTCCCTGATTGTTTGAAAAGTTTTTGATTCCTTAAGACTTTGGTAACGTTTGCGGACAAGCGCTTGAAGGCCGTGTTTTCATTGATTACTTGAATGGGGAGAAAATTGTTATTCGTTTGTGGTTTATAGGTATTTATTAGAAATAAAAAGCATTATTTTATCATTTTCGTAGTTTTTAGTTTAACTAGAAAGTGATTTAAAATCTAGATTCACGTAGCTGCTCTATCAAAATAATTTATCGGACGACAATTCCATACTTATCTTTTCTTTGTAAACAGAAACACAAATTTTTAGAAGCATAAACAATTTTCTTTTAATCTTCATTCTGTGAGTTACAAAGCTTAAATCCGCGTTATTAATATTATGAGCAAGAATTTAATAAAAAGAAATGCAAAGCGGCCATTTTTTATCAAAATTGGGTGTGAAAACTCTTCAGTTTATAATGTTACATAAATCTTGTTAACGGTTACGCAAGTAGAAAAAGCCTTTGAGAATTTAATGGTCTCCCCAATTAAGGTTTCAATACCATTTTTCTTTTGTTAATATTCTCGATAAGTAACGTGCAGAACCACGTGTTGTATATACCCACATCCCAATTATCTTAAGATTTTTAAGGCTGTAGTAATTGACCCATACATGACTTTAGTAAAAACAACATAAAATGATGTTCCTACTGTATGACTTGAAGGAAAAGTTTTAGGAACACCATTTAAACATAACTATTAGTAATTTAGGATACTATTCATAGGTACCTATACCAATGAATAGTTACGGTAAGTATTACCTACGTTTCATTGATCACTCATGCCGCATAGGTAACTCTCAAAAAAAATTAATGCAATTGGTATATTTTACATAAAACGGATCCTTATTCTAATGGTTGATTTTTTCATCGCCAGATAACTTTTATTCAAGGAATAAAATTGACGTTTGACAGTTTTGCATGAAATAACTGTCAAAATTTCAAAATTATTCCTAGTATAAAGTTATCAGATGATTGAAAAATCAGTCCTAAGTTAAATATTTTATTGTCAAATAATTGCAACTTTCCCTCGCAGCAATAACCCATTGCTTTTCCAATATTTTTATTCAAATACGCGTATCGAAAGGGTCGTTGATTAAAAGGTCAATGGACGATAAAAATTATTACATAATATAACAATACTCATTGGATATCGGAACACCTATAATAGAAGTATCTATCAAAACATTATGTGGTATTAATGTAGGTCATATAAATAATAAATACTCATATGTAGATTAGATAAGTACTATAAATCTCTATTCTCATTTTTTTTCCTCTCTGACTGTCGTGTTAGTCGAGTGGTCGCAAGCGTTACTGCTGAGCACTCATGCTCAAATTTTTTGGTCCACCTGGCAATCGAACCCAGAACTGAGTACAGAACTAGGTTCGATTGCAAGTCGGCCAAAAAATTTTCTATCAGTAATTTCCCAGTAGCACTGGATTTGTGCCCTTGGTTGATGGCAATAGGCTTGTCGGCTATTACATGGGACTTAAATATAACTGTCGAAATGTGGGTGTACTATGAGAGTACACTTCTGCTTAACCCTTCGGATAAAACAAGCGTGTCGTTATGTTATTTTTATAAGTTTTTCCTTTGTAGCAGCTATTTCATATACAACGCTTTCGAATGTGAAATCCAGTGGTTTTTATATAGCCGCCTTAGTCATGCAAAATTAATTAGAGAGCTAACGTCTTGCCACGACAAAGAAAAACGACGTGGGATTCAGTTTTCCAATAGTTCTTTTGCTTTTTGTTCAAATAACAATTGGGTTTAGAAGCGATCGTCTCTTGTCTTGACAGAATCCTCCGCGTGCTTTATTTTTGTATGTTATGCTTATGTTTTAGGTATGATACGCTCTGAAAAGTATTGTTATGCAGTATTGTTAAATCGTAAAAATACTTATTAGAAGTTGTATTGATTGAGTAATTACACTGTCATGCGCAATATGTATAAGATTTATGAGCTATTTTAATTGGCCGTCATAAACTTAACTGGGCGTACAGTACATGACGTATTGTTAAAAATTGGACTTGATTCGTTTTGCATTGCTGCACCGTGTGTCTGTGATATTGCAGCAGAAAGTATCCATTTATCAAGTTTTCAAATAAACTAATAAAACCAACATACACAAAAGGAAATTCAATCAATCATTGATTGAATTTTCTTTGATATGTGTGATGGCCCTATTTTTTTTTACACTACTGTCATACCAATTAATAGAACGAAGACCAGTCGAGTTCCACATAAATTTTGATTGAATCCCTTTAGCAATATTGTATGTGAATTTATGTGGTGTATCATTTGTAGTCTATTTATATATTATTATTATCTGGGTTCAAGAAACGTCGCCCTTCAAAATTGCTAATAATATCCAAGAAATTTATCTGAACATTGAACTCCGAACACTAAGATCTGTAGAGCATCTTCTAACATTATAAATTAAACTAATGCCTAATACAGCTTTCAAGGTTCAATAGGTTATAACGTCTGGTCGTTAACCGAACATTTAAATCCAGGGTTTAAATCTTTCTTGCAAGGTCAGTGCATCTTCAGTTTTTTACATTATAAAATGCTCCTAACGACTCTGCTATCAACGTAGTGTTTGACTTCAGAAAAGGTCACGAATGCCAGGGTCAGCATTCATAGTTTGAAGTTGCTCATTATAAGTTTGACAGCTCTCTCTATTCATTTAAAAAACCTTTTGGAAAACGTCCAATTTAACAGTGTTCGGTGGTTAAACACTTGGTTTGGCGCAGTGTTCGAAATTACTTGTATTTCGAAACTAACTTAAATTGAATGACGAGCAAATAACTTGTGAATATGTTGGGCCATAATATGGACTGGTAAATACAAATACTTTGATTTTATTGATCAGTACATTTCATTGACTAGGTGTATGGATAT
Source organism: Gortyna flavago (assembly GCA_963669345.1). Classification (NCBI taxonomy): domain Eukaryota; kingdom Metazoa; phylum Arthropoda; class Insecta; order Lepidoptera; family Noctuidae; genus Gortyna; species Gortyna flavago. The sequence goes on from OY770144.1 coordinate 8,136,838, forward strand.
TTGCAATTCTCTTTCACAATAAATTCATTACTCCATTAGCTCAGCTGTAGTTGATTGAGGACTTGTCTTAGTGAGTCTGTTACGTAGTCGTGATTAGGTTAGTCATTGTTAAAAATAGACAATTTATCATCAATATTTTCTTGTAAAGTGTAGAATCTAGAACCTTAATGATCATTATACTTATTGGAATTCAAGGTGATACCACTGATTTTAATGGCTAGGAAGTTTTAAGACAGATCTATGACCAGCTGATGTATTAATAGGCTGGACTTTGATTAATCATTGGACACTTCCTATTTAATAATGTATAGTACCTACTGTACATGTAAAATGTATACACTGAACAATTTACGTTTTCCTGTAGGTACAATGTACTATCGCGGACACTCCCGCCTGACCACCACTAAGTTCATTTTTGCTTGCACTCAAAAAATAGAAACGCTCTCTAATAAGCGCGCCAAGGTCAAACAGTTCGTCCGTAAAATTCACAAAAAGACTAGGTACACGTGATGCGGCACTAAACTGCGCAGTGCAGGTTGCAACTAATTGCGTTGTCGCTTTCCTTCTAATGATTTTAAATTCAACATCACGTCTAATCGACCGGACTGATTTCTTTGAAAAAAAGAAATGTTATACTAGACCATTTGCTTCGTAATTTGATATGTGAATATTTGCAATTATATTTTTTTAACATAGTGTAATTAATTTGTAAAGTAATGTCTACCGCGGACATAAAAACGATAATCACGCAAACACTATCGGATGTATTTTCATAAAACTTTCACCATATAAAAGACAATTTAATTCCCCGAATTTTAGTATACGGTTTTTATTTGTTTGGTGTTTGATAAATCAACAATAGATGATTGATTCATATTTTGCAATAAATTACCAGCGTTGTGTCATCGCGCATCTCTTTCTTTTCTATGCAATCCGATAGTGACCGCGCTTTAGGTCATGTCGCCTTAAGCGAAAATTTTAAAAGCAAAAAATTTAAAGCGATCAGGCAAACTCAAACTCAAAGCATTTATTTCAATTAAACCATTTACAGGCACTTTTGAATTGTCAATCGGTCAGTCAGCAAATATGAAGCTAGTTGCCCATTCCAAAGCGTAGGTACCTATGGAGAAGAACGGGCAAGAAACTCCATGGACACTCTTTTAAATTATAGTTTACAAAAATATTAGTTACATCATTAGTGTTGAATTTATAATTATATGTGAGAACGATGTAAAAAAAAAAAAATATACGTACGCGTTAAAGTGTCCAGAGTACCTACAGCAAATAGTACTTAACAAAACAATAATCCAAAAGTAAAATAATTAAAAATAAGCCGAGGCAGCCAAGTGATGACCAGTCCCAACTGACGGCGCCCGTTCACGAACATGACGCATAGATCAGCACCATTCAGCTCAACCATTTTGAAGGGAGCTAAATGATCCAACACACACGCCACCGTCAGCGAGACATTTTAGTGAGCATGACATACTATCAGCCGCCAGGGCACATTCAAGTCAATGAAAGACATTATTATCATTACCCGGTAAATAGTAGCACTACAGTACATAGAACTCACATTTGTGCTATGCAATTATACAATATAAAGGAAATTGAGTTTATACAATGCAAAGATAGTCTTACAATCTTCAACAGCTCCAACAGTATTTTCAAGAGTTAATCAATTAGTTGTGGTTGTGGAGCAGGACCAGCATTGAGCCAGGCATCTTTATCAACGATGTAATCCCCTAACTTATAATATGCCTGCCTGCATAGTGTGCGTTTTATACAAGACTTGAATTTTGTCTCATTCAGTTGAAGAATGTGGGGAGGTATTTTATTATAACATTTTAAACAGTACCCCATAAAAGATGAGTCTACTTTAGCCAGTCTGAAACCTGGTTGAACTAATAGGTCCCTATTTCTAGTACTATAATTATGTCTTTCACCTCTTTTGCTAAAAAGATGTAAATTTTTCCTTACATACATGATGTTTTCGTAGATATATTGACAAGGCACCGTCATGATGTTAATTTCCTTAAACAGTTCCCTTAGAGAATCGCGCCTGCGAAGATTATATATGGCTCTAATGGCTCTTTTCTGCAGAATAAAAATAGAATCGATGTCTGCAGCCCGTCCCCAAAGTAAAATACCGTAAGACATGATACTATGAAAGTAACTAAAATAAACTAGTCTCGCGGTATCTACATCAGTAAATTGACGGATTTTTCTGATAGCATAAGCTGCTGAACTTAACCGTCCTGAAAGAGATGTTAAATGAGGACCCCATTGTAGCCTTGAGTCGAGCGTGATCCCCAGGAAAACAGTTTTATCGACGAATTCTAGTTTCTCTTGATTCAATATTATCTCACAATCACTACCTTTGACATTTGGTAAAGAAAATCTTATGCACTTAGTTTTTTTTCCATTTAATACTAAATTATTAGCAGTGAACCAATTTTGAACCTGCATTAGGGCGTTATTTACGTCGTCAAAATTTGTAGCCCGTCTATTTACCTTAAAAATTAAGGAAGTGTCATCAGCAAATAACACCATTTGAGGTTGATTTCTTAATAAGAGGCGGAAAAGGTCGCGATGGTACATAATTATTTTGAAATATTGAACGCTATCGCATACCTTCAAACTTTTCGTTGCAGTGATCATTACAAAACAATCACACACTTATTTAAATAAACTGAAGATCTAACATCACTGCCTTCTTACCTTACATCGTACTCAGTAAAACATGCTTAGTCAGCTAATGCTAATAAAAGTGCGCCAGGGGTGTTCACTGACGCGAAACACATACCTGTGCGGGTAAGCCATACTTGTTTAGGAAAATACAAGTGGAAATGGAACGTCACTACGCAGATATAATTATGACGGCCAATAGTGTGTTCTGTTGATCTTGAGGACATGTCTTGAATCAATAATAGTACCTCCTGTTCTACTTACATTCTTGGTAACCTATGAAATCAATGGATAGACTACTATATCGAACAAGATTACGTTTTAATCAACCGTCTTTTGTTTAAAATGTAGAGGAAATTGTGTGACCTGCATCATAACTATTTGGAACACAATTATTATGACACAAGAAAAAAAACCGGCCAAGTGCGAGTTGGACTCGCACACGAAGGGTTGCGTACCACCATGCAATATTTAACACTACGTATGACATAAGGGCACAAAAATCACGTTTTTTGTATGGGAGCCCCCCTTAAATATTTATTTTATTCTGTTTTTAATATTTGTTGTTATAGCGCCAACAGAAATAAAACATTCTGTGAAAGTTTCAATTGTAGCTATCACGGTTCATGAGATACAGGCTGGTGACAGACAGACAGACGGACAGTGGAGTCTTAGTAATAGGGTCCCTTTTTACCCTTTGGGTACGGAACCCTGAAAACACATTTTCTATTTCGAACAGCACATACTTTTATGTTGTCGTTAGGTGCAGGTTTGAGGCATGTAGTCTCAAAGAGACCCCGTTCAACATTAGGTATCACATTTTGATATAGGTACTTACATACATATAGGTTTAGAGATTATGTTTGACAAATAAGTAGGCCTAAAGTCTCTTATTTAGTTTCCCTTCCTTACCTACATATAGTTAAAGTTACTTACATCAAAAATATCACAGAAAAGCATCCTACATTTCCACTAAACAATTTAATAAAAATAAAACCCAGTGCTCACTCCCACAGGTTCCATACAATACATTCTGTGCCGTACAAAATAGACAAGTGCAATACAGATGTACTTTCGTCATGCATCTCCAAACAATACGTGGTTCCGTAGGTTCAGTTCCACTTTCGCAACGGCACCACATTGTCCCATAATATTGTTATGGTAACTTTACGATGTGTTTGTTTTTATGACGAAAGTGGGACGACTCGAGATTATGAGGCTTGCGTACGAGTGTTAGTTTTATGGTGGGAAACTTTGTTTCATCTATGGGATCTTTCGTTAATGAGTGTCGAAAATAATGATTTATAAAATTACGAGCTTTTGCCCGTGGCTTCGCCCGCGTCGTGGTTTAAATTATCCAACAGAAATATAATACCGGGGTAAAAAAAGTATCCTATGTCCTAAGCCAGGTCATGGTATTTGCGTGATTGAGTAACAAACAAACTCGCTTTTGCACTTATGATAAGTATTAGCTGTTAGAATAAAGCTGTCGATTGTGAATTAGTAAACCATCACCATGAATTAGAATTATTATACGTACTTAATCACGCAAAAACGGCTTTGGACTGGAGGAATCCAAAGTCGTTTTTGCGTGACGTACAACATAAAAACTTTCAGATTTCTAATATTAGTTTTTTATGTAAATTTGGGAATTATCCATTTGAAATTCATCGTTAACAATATCGATAAACTTCACCATTTTAATTTAACATTGTCGAAGCCGTCGTAAAAAATAATAAAACTTCAGTAATACCCGTTCGTTCTTGTTTATCAGAAAATCCTTCAATTGTAACTGAGCCTAAACAAAAATTACTGTTGTTACAGTCGTTCTACTTTCCGTTTTATTCTCGGGTTTATTTTACTGTTTGTTTTAAACGTATTTCCATATAAATAACGAAAAAGCTTAACCATTTCTCTTTGTTCACAATACCATATGAATGCAGAGAATTTTAGGATTACATTGCCTACATAAAAATTTAGGTACTTATGTTTAAAGACATATTTCAGTAGCTGTTCCACCATTTCGTTTAAGTATTTCAAATAACGATACAGATGTTTTTTTATTGTAGTTAGAATATTCCGGTTAGAATAATTCTGAAACTGCATTTGTGAACAGTATTTTCATAAAAGTTGATTCTCACAGGAAATCTTTCCAAGTTCCAGGAATGTCGTTTGGAATTTACACAGGATAATATTTGCAATAATTCTCGTAATTTTATATTCTGGAATGAATCTTAGTATAGCTGTAGTTTATTTCTATCTATTGTTATAATTATGTATGGCTCTTGCCGTGGTAGCAAATAGGTTATTGTGGTTTACCTGAATATAGGTACAGACCACGGATATCTATTGTACAGACAGAGATATTTCTAAAATGGGCATGTCATGACGTCATACAAAATATTACTAATAACGTTGTAACGTCAACAACATTTTAACTTTATCGTTTTTTGTTTCAGGTATGTTTCTTTCATTTGTCAACAAGCGTCAATCAAATTCGAACATTGAAGACTTCAAGGGTATGTCAACTCGTTCTTTCCGAACATTTAAGCAATATTTAATTTATCTCGATTACTCCTACGAAGTCGTAACCCATTTGAAGCCGACAGAACCCATTTGAAGCCAGCCGACAGATACCCTCTCCCTTTATCGCGGATAAAAAATATTTCCATAAAAATTATGATCATAAAGATTGTAAAGGGGAAAACGAACTTATATCTCTTCTAGTGCTTTCTCCTTGTAAAAGCGTAAGTTTAAGGGACCGTTTTATGCAACACAAGTTAATCTATACTCTATACATTAATATACAACAATTAAATTAAATTGAAGTATCTGTTTGTAATGTCATAATAACAGCTTTTTACTATATGAAAGTACATTTAAACGGTGTTTATAACAAAATAATATTTTATAATTTTTGTTTGCCTGTCTGTTTGTTCCGGCTAATCTCCGAAAAGGATGGACCGATTTCACAGGACTTTCACTGGCAGGTAGCTGATGTTATAAGGAGCATGACTTAAGCTACTTTCATTTTAGGAAAAACAATTAGGGTTCCACGCAATACAATTAAAACCCATGAAATCCAATTTGTTTTCCGACATGCACGCGAACGAAATTGCGGGCACAGTTAGTCCTTAATAATATTAACCTTATTTTTTAACATTTCTTTGATAAAATTTCCTTACAACTTGCTTTCTAAATTATTTAAATATAAAAATTCCTGTGTATTTATTTCCTGTGTACAATTATATGTTTTATATCGATGGAAGGAAAGTTGAAAATTGTATAGCTTCTCTTCAGATGCTGTTATATTGTCGAAGACTGAACACACCAATATTCCGGTCAGTAAGACACGCGATATAACGTGCACACATAAAAACACGCAATTTCTTCAGTAGCCGTATTACCTGCTACAATCTAGAAATTACTGAGCAATTTTCATGGCAACTATGCTTTATTAGTGTTGTTTAGACACAAATTGCTGCAAAAATCGAGTAAAAATAACAAACTGTTTTGAGTGGTTACAAGTTCCGTACTTACGTGTCTTTAAAAAGATAACACTAGAAATTGCTACAGTAAATTCCGTTCTATTGTGATTTATTTCTTCATAATTATTTGCATAACAATAGGAAAAAAAGATATTTCCTGAAGATCCAGCGTGTTGATAGAGCATACAATAAAAAAAAAAAACTAGTTTGCTAACTTACAAAAACTTACGAAAAAAAAAATGTTGCCTCGTTCGTGCAATTATTTCCGTCATATAGCTTCGGTGGGTGAAGGTCGAAGCTATTACGTCAACTTGATGTGTCTGTAAGTTTTATGTCTTATTTTAACTGACGGGTGCATAAAACTGTCATTTTGTCTAACAAATTAGTCTGCTGAATGACTTTATTTATGTACTATTCTCTCTCTGTTCTCACTTTTCGTAAACTCATTTTGCAGTTTAGGCACGTACCTACAGTACTTAAAAAAATAAATTAATTTAATTAAATATTAAGTTTTCCTGTAGTGCATAATCTCGTCCTTAGAATATTTAGAGAGTGAATATTTAGCTAAGTAACTTTAAAAAATATTCCTATATTAGGTAACTGTTTTAAAATTTTGGTTAAAAACTGATAGACATATTGAAAGATCACAGTTTCTAAAATTGGCAAAGGAAATATTTATATTTATAATTTAACCTACAGACAGACATTTCATATCAACATAACACACAAATAGACAACCTCTACGAAAGACGAAACCCAATATTTCACTTCCTAATGATATAGATTTCTGTTTGAACCATTATGAAATCCCTGCACTGATTTATTAAACTGAAGTAATAAATTCTCTTTCACGCAAATATTTAGTGCTGAACGCTGTGAAGCATAATTGTTTGAGCTTCAAGTTGTTTTCGATCAATTTCGCTATTCATTTAATTAATTAAAACATTTCATTTTCACATGGCATCTAATTATAGGCAGGTTTTATGAAAATATCTTCAAAGCTTCCGATGTCAATGTCAATTATGTTTAATTATTTGAGTTAGATTGTAAGAGATTTTAATTGTTATTAATGACAAAGGTAATTAGGTTTTTATAATATTATAAAAGGCCTACAGAAGGATAATGCAGGGAAGTACAGACGCCAGCACATCAACCTACTACAATCTGTCAAATTTCTTTAATAGATTTTCAACTTTATCGATAAAGCATAAGGTTCAAAGTTGATTGAGAAAATTTGACAGATTGTAGTAGGTTGATGTGCTGGCGTCTGTACAATATAAATAAATTTGATATACAAAATAGATTCAAAATGAAAAGTTTAAAATTGTTTATCTGTTTGTTTTACCATCAAGGCCAGATTGCTGTTTTTCCTAAACATGGCAGATGGATTGAAGTTGAAACCCAAAAATTTCCGAATAATGATACAATTCTGGAAGACATATTCGCGTGGACAGTCCCACGCCCTATTCTAGAGCAAATTGGGCAAATCACTTACTTACATCTTATCTTATATCACACGTCATCCATTGAGCACTTTGTTTTTACGAGGCAGCAACATTTCTCCATCCTGCCTATATTGATATTTGGATGAGATGAATAAGAGACAGGTAAACATCGTGTCAGCTGTATTGTGAGTATCATCTTGTGTAAGTTGTAAAACTCAGTTCAGGTAACCGGGAAACAACATGGCTCCCAAACAATCTAAATAAATGGCGGGATAAAAACGAAAATGTAAAAAAGGTTAATGTAAAAAAAGGTTAATTATATTTGTTTATTAACGACTTCGCTTACTGTAATTATAATAACTAGAAAGCTTTATAGTCTCACCGTTCTTCATGGTCACATTCTAACATAATCACACATAATGTGTACGGTCACGTAGCATTTTCAAACAAATCCATTTTCTATGTTTTCTCTTCTCAGTTGGTAACAGCGAAAGTGCAATTTAAACAGTTATTAGAAAGCATACTTGGCAAATATCGAAGCAATTGGATTGTTATCTGCTTATAAACATTGGCTTGCAAAAACTTGATCATGATTTACAAGTACTGCTTCCGATTTGTAGGAAGAGTAATCGTTATTTCAAAATTAAGAAGTACCTACCTATGCCAAAAAAAATTAGGGGGTAAAATTGTAGGTATCGTAAAACACTCAACATTTTGTAAAAGCTAAAGTGAGCCTTTCAATAATATCTTTTTTTTTTCAAACTGCCATTGGAACGCAAAGTAAACAAAATGACACTAATTAATAAATTTGTATCTCCATCAATGGATGGCTTTGCGGACATCGCTATCTGAATGACATTTCGGCCTTTGACGTCCATAAAGTCTGTGACGATGAAAAGGTCTACCTATCCTATAAAATCCTTGGAACCCGTGCTGTCAAAGGGGAGAGCTAGAACAAAGAGAATTGCTGCTGAATCTTTGCTTAATTTCCAAATTCTATAAGCGAATATACTCTAGTTTTGAAACTCTCCGACTTTGCCATACGTTTTAATACCCCAATTCATTTAAACTTCATTCTAAATGAAGCATCTGTTAATAAATCAGTTATTTGAATTAATACATTTAAATACACGGTTTCGTTTTACGAATTCAGTTGTCCGAAAGACTGGGTTGGTTGCGAAAGAGATCTTTCTTTCTGCTCCTGGCTCGATAAAAGTTCATTCAAGCGTTATACTTCTGCGTGATTTAATTTGAAGAAAGAGGGTACTTTGTTTTGGATGCCGATGTTAATTAATAACATGGAGATACAATTAAAATCTTCTGACAGATTTATTAGAAAATATAGTTCTAGTAGCGCCTAATAATTTAAAGTCGAGTTGTCAATACCGGTTCCATAATCGATTGTATTTTACGATACTTCATTACTGAACAGCCAAGTTATCGGTGCAATAGATTACCATTAAACTGTATCTATTAGTAATAGTATTGACTTTATAATGAACTGTATGTCGGCCGCTAGCCATGCTCTGTTACAAACGTTTGATCTCATATAATGATCTTAAAAAAAAGCGGATAATATCCCGCTGTTTACAGCGAACTCGTTTCTTATTAAAGTACATAGCTCATTAAGAAAACACTTTCTACTTTGTATATTTTTTTTGCATAGACAAATAATTAGTCTTTTTTAATGAGTCTACATTGTATGGTACTTGCTACTCCCAAAAAAAAAACAATTTCAAGCAAATTAAAAACAAATTACATAGAGCGTCTGAAGATATGGAACCCGACAAGAATAAACATAAATCCCCAATCGTCACAACCGACCCGACACCGAAAGGTGCGTAACTTTCGGATAATCTTAGTAAATCTGGGAATGTTCAATCCTATTCTTCTGTGTTCTTGGACCTTCATTAATATGTATGAGACTTGAGTAAAGATTGTGCTGAAATTCGGACCAGAGCGCGATCCGATGGCAATAACATGACTGACCCTTGTCAGCAAATGGATTCCGTCGAAAAATAGATGGTGTTGTACTCATTTTTAGCTTGCATCAGACCCTACATAAATCCTGGAGTCCCTCATACATCTCTTGAGGTATAAACGTGGTGCAGACACTCAGTCCCATATATTTATGAGTGGTAATAGACAACAGATTATATTCTAAAATCACTTCCTTTATGTTGTCAACAACTATGCCAATTTGTAAGAGTTTGATGTGAATAATTTAAACAATCTTGTAAAAAAATTAAATGTATAGTGGACCTTGGACATCGTCGTTTATATAACCTTCAAACATCAGTTAAGATGACACAACGTTGAATAGATACGTCAACTTTTTTGTCAACATAGATGAGCACGATAAAATGAAATTTGTACTTGTGAAGCAAAATTGAGCTAGTGTCAGGCAGTTTTTTCTTTTATTCTCACACCAAACAGAATGTATAGTAAATATAACTTAAAATCACGTCTGTATTCCCCGGAGTTTTAGGCAGACGTGCAACCCTAGTACACCCACATTTCGCAGCCCCGAGTCAGTAGGTATTTATGTCCGGTTGATGGCAATAGCTCGCCCCCTATTACATAGGACTTAAACATAACTGGCAAAATGTGGGTGTATCATAAGGTGTATAGTAAACATCTATACATTTATTGAAAAAAAAAAAAAAACATTAAATAACTACATACTATGAGATACAACTGAATCAATTTATACGTACTTACAAATAATACACAGGAAGATTTTTTTATCACCATCCAAATTTTTACAGGATGTTCTACCCATGAATATGAACAACTTTCCCTATGAGACCAGCACTAAAATCACGAAAAAAAAATCAGCTGTTTAATACAAAAGTTCAATACCTACTTGACCAAAATGTATGAAACAGCAGATTTTTTTTCGTGATTTCAGAGTTGGTCCCATAGTGAAAGTTGTTCGTATTCATGGGTAGAACACCTTGTAAAAATTTGGATAGTGATGAAAAAGTCTTCCTGTATAGGTACGTGTAAGGACGTCGAATAATTTAACCCTAAACGGCGACTGTTTATGAGCTAGTATCTAAATTATGGACCGATGCATGTTCGGTCCAATATTTCAGGGAAGGGGTGTAAAGACTGCGCAAATTGAGATCAGTTTTTGAACGCGGGCCAACTTTGGTCTAAGCCTCATCATTTGAATCCGGTACCTAACTTGGAATACTTTTCGCGTATTTATTGGAATCTTTAACCAATATTATAATCGTTGAAGCAAATTATTGACAGGGTTTAGGAATACTATGAAAAGGTCGATATGTTTCTAATAGGTTGGTCTATGATTATATTAAATCTACATGGTTGAACTTCACACTATTATAAAGGTCTTGGTTCATTTCGCTTATGAGGGTTAGGCCTAAGTTCACCAACATTCTAACCATCGGTTAGGTATTTAAACAGTTGATTTATGTCAAATTTCCTAAGGAAATCAACTGTTTAAATTCCTAACCGATGGTTAGAATGTTGGTGAACTCAGGCCTTAGTAAATTAGTGAACCAGACTACCACTCACGTAATTTTATTCACGTCACTGCTTGGAAAGATCAATAATAATGTAGGTGTGTTTTTTATAAAACTGTTCAATAAAGTAAAAACGGTAATGTTTTTCAGTAGGTACCTAAATAGTCATACGAGTCTGATTATTTGCTAAGGCGCAATTTTCGAAGGTTCTTTCCCCACCGCAATACGGTTTATTTTCTCTTAGATAAGATGCATGTTCACTTATCAAATCTTGCTTGTAACACGACACGACTAATAATTGATTACTTATCATTATTTTACGGATAGGGGCACGCAATCTTTTAGATCTTAAAAAACAAAATATGAATAAGTATAAGTACTACATTATAAATTCGCATGGCTACCGAACTGAGAAAACAATATAATTCAATATTGCCTTAAATAATAGAAACGTTTAATGTTAAACCCAACCAAACTGGTAACCAATGGTAAATAGGATAAATAAATAATTCCAGAGATATTTATTATTTTCTGTTAGGGTACACTGTCGGCTTGCTTGTTATTTAAACAAACCAATTGAGTTATTGTAATCACTACAATTGGAAATATTTCTGGCGCCACTTCTTGGTATAGAATTAACAAATTAATAATGTTGTCACAACCTTTTGGATAATCACCAATCACCTCAAATTGTTCTTTGTAAATATAATTCTTGTACCACGAAACACTCTTCAATATTCATTTAATAAAAAACTCAAATATGTACAAACTGTAGTAAAAGAAATTGATATTGCAAAAAATCTTTCAAAGTAACTTAAGCAGACTTCGATCACAAAGATGTATAAATTAATAAACTTAAACTTGCCTCAGTCTTCTTCATTTTATTTCGTCGCAAGATAAAGTGTATTAAGTGTAAAATGAGAAAAAAAAAAACAAGTGCATCGGAGCACTTGGGATAAGGGCTTCCGCTTGGCAAACTTTTCAATCGGACCACTTTACAGTGGGGCAAGTTTGTCCTTTGAGACTTTGTACTCCCTCCCTCCTATTTTGGTAACCAAATTGCACGAATAACAGACTATGTAGAAATAAAGCTTTGAGCTGAAATTTGAAATATTTTTTTGAAACTTTTCGCAAAAAGCTATAGGTACCTAAGTATTCATATTTCTACATGATATTGTAATTTCAATGCAAATTCGCATCTACACGCAGACCAATTAAGCATAGTTGAAATTAAATCTTGCTCGTGTACCTTTATTATTAAAATTTACATTTAAGTAGGTATGTCTGATGGACTATTCCGGAGTTTCGGACACGTATTTCCAGTGATCTTCGATAGTCTGAATTTTGATGCTGATTTAGTAATATTTTATAAAATAATTTACTTTAATGGATTGAATTCCGAAATGAGCCTTTTCAATACTCATAGATTATTAAAAATAAAACATAATAGATACCTACTTATATGTCTGGGAGGCAGTGACCACTTACACTTGTGCAATGCAATGCTTTGAAATCCATTTGAATCGTATATTATGAATAATTTTGTAACAATAATTTTGTGTAAGGAATAATTTTGTGTTTTTAATTAACTCTGTAGAAACTAGCTTACACACTAATGTTAAACACTTCTGGACATACGTAGCAAACCGAAAAGACAAACCATGCATCCCAGCAAAGGTTCACTACAAAGACACCCAATCCAGTGAACCAGAAGTAATCTGTAATATGTTTTCGGACTTTTTCCACTCAGTTTACGAACCCACCTCACCGCTCTTATCTCAATGGCAACCGCCTGCAGCAACTTCCTCAGCTAATGACATCATTACCAACCTGCACTTTGATGAACATAAGATCCTTAAAGAACTTAAGTCTCTGGATCCTTCCAAAGGTCCAGGGCCTGACGGCATACCCGCATATTTTCTACGGTACACTGCTGCTCGCATCTGCAAGCCGCTGACTATAATTTATAATAAGTGCGTTACTGAGGGAGTGTTTCCAAATGAGTGGAAACGGGCAAACATCACACCTGTTCACAAGGGTGGCACCAAAGGTAATGTGGAAAATTATCGTCCAATCTCTATTCTCTCCACCTTGTCAAAGGTTTTTGAAAGACTCGTTCATAATGAGATATACCCAACGCTGCACAATTCCATTATACAGCAGCAACACGGCTTTGTCAAACAGCGATCGACTACCACAAACCTTCTGTCCTTTTCCAACTTTTTGTTTGATAGCCTCGATGATGGCCTGCAAATAGACGCAGTTTACACAGATTTTTGCAAGGCCTTTGACAGGGTGGACCATGAACTTTTGCTGGATAAAATTGCATTCAACGGAATTCGAGGTAACTTGCTGCGGTGGTTTGTGTCTTACATTTCAAACCGCTGCCAGAGGGTGGTTATCAACGGATACAGATCAAGAACTATCCAAGTTACATCCGGTGTTCCTCAAGGATCTATCCTTGGGCCGTTATTATTTAACATATTTGTTAATGACATAGGTTATTGTTTTCGGAACACACAGTTCCTATTGTATGCAGATGATCTGAAGGTCTACAGGTCTATCAAAACCGTTAACGATTGCATTCTACTACAGCATGACTTGGACAGACTAACAGACTACTGTTATAGAAACAAACTAAAGCTAAGTATACCAAAATGCAATTACCTTAATTTTTCCAAGAACAAACATATTGTTAGATTCGCGTACACTCTTTGTAACATGCCTCTCTCTAAAGTTGACTCAATTCGCGATCTCGGTGTAATACTCGATTCCAAACTATGCCTTGATTTACATGTCAACAAAATTGTAAATAAAGCTTACCAATTGTATGGCTTTATTATGCGATCTACCTTTGACTTCAAGAGAACTACGTCATATCTTTGTTTGTATAAAGCCCTAGTCCGCTCACAATTAGAGTATGCAGTGTCAGTATGGAACCCCTACTACAAAAAATATGCTGAAATGGTTGAAAAAGTTCAGTACAAATTTTTACGTACCATGCACTATAGATGCCATAAATACTACCTACCTTATTCTCAGTTACTCAGCAGGTACAAGCTCCTACCCCTTAGCTCTCGAAGAATATACCTTGAAGCCGTTATCTTATATAAAATTGTCAGGAATAAATTCAATTGTATAAATTTAAATAACATGATTTGTTACGCTGTACCTAGAACCTTTCACAGGCGACAGGTACGCGCTGGTACTCTTTTTGCAGTGAACTCTTGCCGGACTAATTCTGGCGAGCGCTCACCAGTTCACCGTATGGTTGACTCATTTAATAATACTTTTGTAAATATTGACATCTTTATTTGTCCTATGAGTATATTTAAAAGTCTCACCCGTTCCACTTTGTTAAATAAAACCCATGTGTGTACCCTCTCTGAAAATCTTCAAACTCACTAAGGTCTTATAAGGTCTTATTTTTATAGATCATGTCGTCATTGTCTAAATTTTAACTTTATATTACCCATTATACAATTAATTAATGCACGTACTGCTACTAAAACTCCTAGCGATTACACTTTTTTTTTTTTCTTCTAAACTATTATGTCTACCTGTGGACAGCGTTGTGGGTTATGTTATCACTAAAATTGTTTTTGTTAAATTATTTGTAAGTTCTTATAATGTAACTGTTTGCTGTTCCTTTTAATAAAAAAAAAAAAAAAAAAAAAAAAAAAAAAATAATATACGATTCAAAATGGATTTCATATGAATATGCACAATTATTTTGCAAAGTTATTTACAAGAGACTTTGTTCAGCAGTGTTGTAGTTTAATCTTTATTTCTGTTTCGAAGAACGAGCAACATTCCAGTAATAATTAATGTCTTTTGTATCGAGAATGCCAGTAACACATAATACAATTTATAGAATTCCCACATGTGTTGTGTATTGTGGCTAATATAATATGCAGTAACTTACGGTAACTTCGATCTATCTCCGCAACATCCTGTGGGACTATAATTTGGGCGGAAATAATGAAATGCTTTAAGTTTGGTGCCTATGTATTATTTATTACTTTTCCTATCTCAATCCTGTAATATTGAAAGGGAAAGGTGTAAAATAAAAGTACTCCACCGTATCTGCCTCTTTATTTCATATTCTGTACGTAGACCCATATAAACATGAGATCTTTATAGGACTTAAGTATGCATGGTTTTGTCAGTCTCCAGGCATAGTTTGTGAAGGCACATTTATTACAAGGACGGTATAAAATATGAATGGAATTTTCTTAACAGTTTCATATTGCTCAGTGCTAAAGTTTTTAATTCGCAGCTCATGTATCTTCAACCAATTGAGGACAAATTCAAAAGCATTTTCACATTTCAATGTATATTAACGCCTTTGTATCATCACTTTCATTTATGCTCTTTAAACTCGAAACAGATTAAGAAATGCTTTCAAAGTAATTTTCTTACAGTGAAAGATTTGAAACCTTGTTGTTGCTGTGTTGTTAAGTGTAAAAATGTTACTGTTTACAAATGCGTTGTCCGCATTTTTTTCACACAGTGCCTACTACTTAAAATCCGACACTTTCTTCTTCACAAACAGTTTGCTCTTTACATTTTTTGTTCGCATTCCGCCAAACAGGTCATTTGGTACAAAACGAAACACTCAACCATTGTTTATTTCTCAACTTGAAACGTTTGTCTTTTGTTTCAAATAACCTCGTGGTCAGACTTTCCTTCATTCATTAACTTTTCTGGAGACAAGTGGAAATCCGTGTGTAGCTTTTCCACTCGAAATTCCTAGATTGAATCTGAACTCAATTTTTACTCGGCTATGGTTTATTTTGCAACGCGATTGTTCTCAAAGCGGTTCCAGGATGGTTTAAATTGGACATTTAATGAGGGAGTTTCTTTTTACGATGTTTGTGATTGTGCTCCGGTTGTATTTAGATGGCAGCAGATTGTTTTATGTTTATTATGAACAAGATTTATTTGAAGTAATTTTTTGAGTGTTTTGTTTCTGCTTACGAAAGATGAGCAGAACGAAGTCAATTACGTACAATGCTAAGCAATTATTGTGTTTTGTGTATTAAATAATAATAAATTGCAGTCTTAGCCGGAATTTGAGATCCGTACAAACCTCATTCGTGTATACTTGCATATGCTTTACACTTTTTTTGCGCTTAATAAAACCACCAGTTTCTTTTATTACATAGAACAATTAAATTAAAATAAATCTGAATTGACCTAGACGAGTAGGTACTATAATGTGAATGTTCCCGTTATCACACCTATTTTCCTGGTAGGCATTTGCTATCGGTCGAGTTATATACTCGTCAACACTATGCCACAGTTTTCGTGCCACCATTTTCCTCTGTCAATTCAGTCTGAACGTACGCATTGTTTCAGGAACGTTTTAATGCGGTAGTGCGATTATTTAATCAGTGTATTTGGAACTTTTTTTAGGAAAGTGATTTAACTGAACTTTAAAAAGCAATGGGACATAAATAGTATTTTTATTTTGTTTTTGTGAGAAAAATGTTTTCAACGCGCAGAAGACTTTCGTTAAATACTTTGGTAGAAAAAGTTCTATCAAAAAGAAGGGACTCAAAGGATTCTCCACTCGCCTCACCTCTGTCCGACGAGGTATTTTTTTTAATTAATTTTGTTTTCAATAAAAATCAATATTATTGTGTTAATAATAATGCGTAAAAACGTTCGTTTGGCCTTGAAAATCGCCAATGTTATCGACGCCTGATTACAGTCATGATTTGGGCTTTGGAGTATCACGTTACGAAATAGTCTGCATTGGCATTCATGAGATAAAATTCATTTGTTATTGATATTTAATAAGACCTTTATAGCGCTAACAGTTTTACGTTGTTTTGTAACTACTACTCGACTAAATTAAGATGTCGCTTTATCAATAAGTGGTTTGGCAGATGTTGAGGCCACCTGCCAAGAGCATTATTTACTGGCGGCGCCCGCGCATCGAAAATTTGGCTGTTAGACTGCGTCAGGGCTGTCAAATTTGATTTAGAACCTATAATTTTTGTGATGTTCAGTCGCGTACTGTGAAGTAGGTATGCTTGAGTATATCTAATTAGGTAACTCCTAAACACCGGATACTTGTTCGTATTTGTATGCAAACTCTTGCGAAAACGAGTAAGGTTCCGACGGTTATCGCATTCATAATACATTTTTAAACTGTCGTAAATTAGGTTAAAATACTGCCAACTCGCTCACAGTATTATGAAACTTCGAGATTGTTAATTAACGAATACTTTTTGTACTGTACTTCTTCTTCTTAACGTAACTTGTCAAGTATTAATATTAGGAAAAGATTTAACTTTTTTGTTGGCTTAAATGTGACATTATTAGTAAATGTGAAGTAATTATGGTCACAAAAGGTCCGTGGTATAGACAATCGTAATACTTTTTGGTACAAGGCTGTTTAACTGCCTCTATGGCAATACAATAATACCTACTCCATAATATTTTAATTATTGACGCACATTGGGAATATTGGGATGATCTACGTATTGTGTCTTGCAGTTGCGTTCCGTTACGTTAGATGAAAAACTTATGTTTTCAAGCCACTATCATAGCTAATATATTATTTGGGTTCATTCATTTCATCGTTTATCTAATAGGTTGAAATAATTAATTTTATTATCTAATATCTATCATGACTATCATATATCAAATTAATTAGCGATACATACGATGAGTTTCCCTTTCAATAGCGTATTAGGAGGTAGTAGGTAAATTTTTAAGGCTTTCTCAGACAGGCGCAACGCGTCAGTGTGACGCGAATCTGGAAGAACAATTTCCATGAAATTTTTATAAAAATTGTTCTACTAGACTCGCGTAACGCCTGTCTGCGGGAGCCTTTCTACACGCCTTAAATTGGATTGGCAACCGATAAGCCTTTTTACATCACCCACAGAAACGTTCCTGTTTCAAATATTGGATAAAAATAGAACAAATTTTCAGTGAACAATCTAGAAAAGTACATAATAATAATAATGAAAAAGTTTCCGAAGCTATCAAAGTACCTGTGATGAAACACGCACATATCCTAAGGTGCGATCGATAAACACTGAGTCAAAATGTCGAGTTCATCGCCATACGATACGGCTGATGTATTACAAGGTCAGGCAACCTTCGCGCTTTCAATGTACAGTCGGCTCAAGAGTTAGGTGTAGGTACATAGTACACTGTACCTACAGGCAAGGCAAGAACCATATTGCAGTAAATTTTTATTTTCATTGGGCGTGCAATAGGTAGTAACTGTATAAGATCAGGGGAAGAACCATGAACCTTTTATGTATTATATGAAAGGATAATATGGCTAGAAAGAAGGTAATTAGGGCTCATAGAGACACATCTGTATGAGCCGATAGGTATTAGGGCAGCATTTATTATTTTTGCATGGGATAAACGATTACGTTTCATAATCATCCTCCTGATACAGGAGGATTATTATGGTGAAGGGCATAGACATAAGTGTCTATGCCCTTCACCATAATGATCCTTAAACTTAAGATACTCAGAATAGCAATTAAAAATTCTAGACATATAAGTCCACATACCCTCTTGATTAAAAGTACCTTCACAAATTAGCTGCCTGTAAACTTATTTATTTTGTTGATTGTACTGAAGTACGATAAAGGGCGGGAGTTCTAATCCTTTTGCGTTTACATGTCTATTGGTATTGTCAACACAACAACAGTTACGATGACATCATTTGAATGGAAATGTGTATTCACCTTGCCATGGACTAGATATATCGGTCGCAATTAAATGAAAAACTAGACGACTCGACGGCGTCTTTAATGTAGCATTTTTTTGATAGCCTGTATTGTGTCCCACTTCTGGTCGAAAGGCGTCTTATGCGATCTCTGGCCTTGTTAGCCCTGTAAACTAGTCAATAAAAAATGGAAATTTATTCAAGTCTTTGGCATTGAAAATTTATAAATTGAATAAAATGTAGATTTCGGCTTCAGTATTTCAGAAGGCGTGCAAAGCATTTTTAGTCTAACAAAACGGAGCTACCTACATTAATATGGTTGAAAATGAATTGAAGTAACCTTGACTCCAAGCAGCGACATTTTATTACCATTACAAATTCTCTCGGGTCTTGAACTAGACAGAACGGTGCGTCAGAATTGATATTGACTCATTTCTATTATGTAGCAGCCCTGACGTTGACTGAATGAATTGTTTAATTTGAAAAATGATGACAATTAACAACAACAATTTACTGATTACTTTATCAAGATAATGAATCGTTGACATTGTTTTGATTATGGAAGATAAGAATTATTAGGTGCTCATTATCATGGTGCACGATTTGGGAACTTTTTGAGCTGAGGACAGATTCAGAAGTCTCGAGGCAGTATTGATACTTAATAGGTACTGGAATTGAGAACGATGCCCCTGCCCATGCAATTATCTCTGCACCATATTGCTTAACGCACAGTCAATAACAATCTGGATGATTTTGGAGGATGTCGCTAATCCATTGCTCCATACGTTCGAAAAAATTGTCTGTTCAACAACGTAAATAACGCAATGAATGTTATTGAACTGTCAAAAAGCCTTTGCTACTGTTAGTGTATTTCGCGTTCATGCTTATCTGAGAAACAGTGGGCCGTAATTCACCACGTGGGCCCAATGCGGGTTGGTAGATGTCACGTGTTTTCGAATAATTTGTTTCCGAGAAGGGGCTAGTGTCCCTTGTGTCCCAACAGTGGGATCATTATAGACTGATTATATTATGCGTATCTGTCCTCAAGTCTAGTTTTAAATCCGTTCTAGAATATGCGCCTGAAAATTGTACTCACATTTTTATGCTAATATCGGTAACCAATGCACAACTAAGTCATGATAGTTCTCTTCTACGTATTTGTACATTCTTCCTCTCTGTGTATTCTCCTCTTACAATACAACAGTTTGACATATGCTTGTGGCTTTACCGTAGTCGTTTTACTTTCTCTATACCTAACGTTCCGGCCATATGGCTTGGTCATTGTTGCTATAACGACAACGACAGTTGCCCACGCGCAGGTGCCAGCAGACAGCTGTTATTGGTTATAATACGGTATCACCCCATTTTAATTTTTTGGTTTCGTGCTGTTGCGACCGATAAGATTCGAACTCATGTTTTATGTTTTAGTTGTTTTAGGATACTTATTTTAAATTAATTAGCAGACATATATTGGATAAAATGTTGATTTCATCAGTTCAAGTTAGGTGTAATTGGCATGTACGCACGACGACATATCAAGCCATGCATTTCCAGTATAAGCTGACTGCTCATTGTACGAAAAGCCTGTACATTGCGAGGTCAGCTAAAACTGGAAATGTAGGTACCTACGTGATATGTCCAGTACATAACATTCAATTAGAAAATAATTAATCCAAAATTGTTATTTTGAATGGAAAATATTAAGATAATAATTAATAATTGTATTAATATACCTACAGGAAGATTTTTTATCACCATCCAAATTTTTACATGATGTTCTACCCATGAAATATGCGCTTCGGCCGTCAAGGAAACCGGGGTTTCGTAACTGGTTTCCTAGAAGGCTTTTTTATACGTCTACGTAACTGGTTCACTATGGGACCAAATCTGAAATCACGAAAAAAAAATCAGCTGTTTAATACAAAAGTTCAATACCTACTTGACCAAAATTTATAAAACAGCTGATTTTTTTTCGTGATTTCAGAGTTGGTCCCATAGTGAAAGTTGTATATTCATGGGTAGAACTGATAAAAAATCTTCCTGTATATTAGGTATATAATTTGATTTAATTTTGACTTGACTGTATATTTATTTGTAAAAATAGAATATCCTGTACCGAAATTGAGATCATCGGAAAGCCTATGTTTAGAATTTTTATGATAATATCCTGCTAGAGCAAATTAAACGACGTCAATTAATGGTAGGTAGTTAAAACATTGTTTTCTTATCACACAAACGGACCGTAAACAACATATTAATGATTTATTAATTAGCATTTGCAATTTAATGAACCACAAGGCATAATGGGACCTTGCAAAATATTCAACTCATTAATTAATGAAGACTACCTGGTTGTTATGAACGGAATTGAGAATTGAAACGCGACCTATCAACTTATTTATTTTTCTTGTTGACATGTTATTCAAAACAATTAAATTAATTTGTATTGACATAACATCCATACAATGTAGGTATCTAAGAGATATTTTAATGAAAGCCATTGTACAGTCACCAATAGAATTTTCCGTAGTGTACTAGAATTATGATCATTTTGCGTAGTGTAATACGGTCACCAAAGCAGATAAGTAACCAGGGTGCTTACTCTCGAATATAATTCCGATAGATCGACATTGGTCAAACGTCAGTTAGTTGAGTTAAACGTCAGGGATTGACTAGACTCAGTTAGTCCAGCCAATCCCTGACGTTTGACTGACAATTCCAATGTCGATCTATCGGAATTATATTCGAGAGTAAGCACCCAGGGTCGTCGCATATATTTGTAGTTTAGTAAGAAACCAATAAATGTATTCGAATGAAATTTAATTTGAAAAATCAACTGTTTGTTTTCTATTAATTAAATTAAATTTTATTCAAAAACATCTACTTTCAGTGTCTTACTAAACTTCAACTTTATCCAACGACCCTGGTTACTTAACTTATCTGCTTTTGTGACTGTCCACTAGGTAGGTAGGTACGTAAAATTATCATAATTCTAACAATAATCTACAGGTAAAAAATAGGTACAGCTAATGTAAAAAATAAGCATGTCGTGGAAGTCGACTTCGACCTAAAACAGACAAGACAAAGTGTTCGTGACGATAATGAGTCATTATAGTACAAATTACTACCAGTTTTATCGATAGGCACTTTTACGATAACTGACGTATAAAAAATACACGAACCTAACCTTGATTCTGTATCAGACATTATTTTTATACATAGGAAAACAATCGCAAGCATTAATGCCTTGCAGTTACGCAACATTCAAAGCATTTTTTTCGTGAAATAAACATAGAAACTTTCAGCAAAGGTCTAAGTATTTAATTGATTTAGTTTAGTTTGTTTTCTAGTCAACCAATAATCACTTTATACCTCACTCTGAAAATGTCGCAATTTCGACCCCCAGGATACTGGCCTAGTTTTGGGGTCCACGTCAAATATATTCTTGTACAATATGATTATTAGTATAAATAAATTGTATGTTTCATAATAGTATGGTTTCGACGAGAACACTGTGTTCGTAACACCATAAATATCTACCAATATTTTAGGAGAAAATTGCTTTTGAATCTTGCGTAAATGTAAGGTATTTAGGCTCGCGACTGTACCTATAGTCTCGCCGTCAATACTGCTAGCAAATAATTTAAGAAAACTATATAATTATCTTTTTCACCACACAGTCTCATGAAATTTGGCCTAAATGTAAACAATAAGGAAATAATAAAGAAAAATCTTCGACGTTTTTATTCCACCATCGTTCCTTCTACTTCTTACGTGTTAAGAACTCGTCAGTCATACTAAAAACATCTCATTAAATATCCCTGAAATATCATCACGATCATTCAAATTAATCAAATCGATTATTCCCATGCAAAGTTGTTGAAAAGATTAAAATAAATCAATGACATTATCGGCGACTTATTGTGAGCAAATTTAATGTGAGAAATATTAATAGTTGGTTGATAAACAATTCAAAGTATTTACATTGAATAGAATTTAAATAGGCTCGGTAGTTTTTTCTTAAGTTAGGCTATTTCAAGTGCATGGGACACAATGGTAAGTCTTGCAAAGGGCCGGACTGTTGCCGCTTATTGCCTGTCTTTAAATACAATATGAGGCATTTGCTGTCAGGGCCTGACTCATCGTGGTAATTGAAGCCTTGTTTTTGAAGGGTTGGGCAGTTTCTACATTGGGGTCAGCTTAGAGATTTCCGGTATAGATACGAAAATAATGAGTTAGTGAAAACTTCGAGATTTTTCCGTATTGATTTTTTCTGACTGTATTTATGGATACGATAAAATAATAATGTACCTACCTACTACTTTCTGAAACTAAATGATATTCAGTTAATCTCGGAATAGTTTCACAGGAACCCACCTCAGCGTCTGAAATTCGTTTAAATAAATATTTACAGTGCTAAAATCACAAAATTTCCCTACCCAGGCACACATCATCATCTGCCTAGCCTTTTCCCAACTACGTTGAGGTTGGCTTCCAATCTAACCGGATGCAGCTGAATACCAGTATTTTACATGGAACGACTGCCTATGTGACTTCCAAAACCCAGTTACTGGGCATGATAGGCAGTCGCCTATCTGACCTCCACAATCTCTACCGAGGCACACATATTCACGGAAAATATTGAATCATTGTTTTTAATAATAATAGTTTAGTAAAGGTATATGGGAGATCAATACCATACAAGATTTATTTTCGGAATTAATTAAACAAGAACAATTGTACCGATTTCAGCCTCAATAAATGTTGTGTCCAGGGTTTTCCATATGGACTACATTCGTATTGTGTTGTGGTAGGTATACAAAGGTATGAAACAATAGGTAGGAAAATACTCCCAGAATATAAAAATAATACTGTGATGACATGATCACAATCATGATTTTGTTTAACAGCATTTTTCTGCATTTTTGTTTTTCGTTTCAATACCAGTATTTTTGTTAAAGGCTCCATACCCAATGCATTTTTATTCCCCATTTCTAACTACAAGAAATGGCATAAGCCTTATACGGAATCGGAAAAGTCGATTTTCTTTCCATGCTGCATGTGGGTAAGCCGGAGTATATCTGGATATATCGCGCTTTGCTAAGGATATTTCCAACATGCTTATCGCATTCTCAGTGCCGATGTTAAGCATCCAAGGGAATTTTGTATGAGAGAGGAATTTAAGAGAAATTCTGTGTATTACCTACGTTTCCGTGTTATTGAATTGTAGGTATAGCCATGTTTTGTTCACTTCAGTGAACTAAAAAGGGTTGTTTTTGTGCTATTCTTTGAACAGTCGTTGGTTTGAGACTATTCTAGTTCTAGAATTCTTCAATCGGGTTTTTAAGGAAGGTGATCAAAGTTTCAGATAGTTTTGACTGCGGTTTAGTGACGTGAATAAAAAATTTCAGCTGTCATGTCTATTTTTAATTTAAGCTATTTCCTTAAGGATGTTTTCATGAATAACGACGAACCTAGTATTAAGTAATTAATTAATGGACAAATGAAATTGCATAAGGTTCGTTTGTTTTTTTTTTTAGTCTTTATTTAAAAACATCTTGAAAATGTTCTGTTTGGTCTGCAGTCTTTTATAAAACCTACCTACATAGTATTTTTCCTGTTTCGGTTGACGGCTTGCGGCTGAGTAGGTATTACCACAGGGTTAATTTATATTGGCTGGCTAAACTCCGCGTCAACTACCGCAGTTATTGCAGTTACTTGTAATATCAGTTTAGAAAATCTGTACTTTTTGTACTGTGTGAAGTTCACAGATATTATGGGTATCGATATAGAAACAAGATAAAACATAAGAAAACTTTTCTTCTCAACGCATACTTCAAGTAATATCACTAACAGAAGTGGTGACTACAGGTCCATGGACCTCCCAAACAAAAAAAACATCTTTTTTTTTTATCGTGTATCGATATCCATCGCGTCTGCGGAGTTTAGCTAGCCAATTTAAAATAACACTGAATAAAAATGATCATTTAAGAATATTTATTAGCGGGATGGGCGAGGGAGAGAGCCGAGAGGGCCGCCCGTCCCAGCCGCCGCGGTAGACGCCCCGGGCGTCGGGAGCCGCGTGACGACTCCCGGCCACCGTAGGCGCGGGCCTGCGGACGGCGAGTAATGGGTAGCTCGCCGTCCGATCAGGACCAGGCCCGTGCCGGACGGCGCGTATGTGTTCCACGCGCGCCTCAAAGAGCTGTCAGCAGACACGGAGGGGCCCGTTAGGGCCGAAGCCTGCCGGGGCAGCGGGATTGTCCGAAAGGGTTACCGCTGCCCCGGAACATAAAGGGCTAAGGAAGGAACACGGATGGGTTTTAGTCAGTAAGAGTCTGACACTCCCTTCCGAATATTTATTACAAAGTACGGTCGAACAAGCTATTTGGTATACAGGCAGCTACAACTACAAAACAATGGTGTGAGTGTGCTGAGTAGTCAATTATTTTACACCACTTTATTGAGGATGCCATAATCTGGAAAAGTTATACCGCACAAAATAAAACTAAATATTGGCAGTGTAGTGGAAAGATGAATATTTTTGCTTGTATACCAAATAGCTTGTTCGACTGTACATAAAAAAGTATCTCCACGATGCACTGAACACACAATAATATGATGTTCTTTTCCGCGTCTATTTACTTTGCGACCGCGTTTCAGACTACCTCCGAAGGTCATGCATTACGTCTTAATATGTGTGCAAATATGAATGATATCATAGCACAAAATCGTAAGCGTGGACTTAATATAACTGGAAATAAAGTCTCAATTACCAACACTTGTAATTCTCGAATAATCGCACAGCAGTTTTACAATAGCACGCATCATTTTGCCTTTTGTGCCTTTCAAAGGCATTATCATTCTTTACCGCTTAGTTAGAAGGTTATAAGACACTTCTAATAGACACGTTTGGCAAACGTATTTGTGGTCTTAGTACATTTGTTGCCATTAGCACACAGAAGCACATAGCACATTAGTTAGTCTTACCTTGACACAATCTCATTGTCGAATTTTACAACTAAGCAAGGGAAGAGGTGATATGTATAGGCTAGCTGCGGTTAATCCTAATGCGAAAGTAAGTTTGTTTGTTTGTTTGTTACTCTTTCACGCTAAAACGGCTGAACGGATTTGGATGAAATTTGGCACATAGGTAGATGATGACCTGGAGAAGGACATAGGCTACTTATCATCCTGAATCGCAGACGAAGTCGCGGGCAACAGCTAGTTTAACATAAATCATCTTTCTCCTGCCTTTAAATCCCAATTTATTTGGGTTCGGTGCAACATGTCTTTTTATTTCATACTTCTCTTTTCGTCTAACTAAGTCATATCGACTTTCACACAATCTAGCCCATTCATCGTTTCTTTAGTCTTCCCCAACTTTTAAAGTTAATTGTCGTAATCTAAGTGAAATCTCAACCAATCTGCCAGTGTCGTTCTACCGTTCAACACGCTCTATAAACAAAATCCATATAAATCAATAAATAATTTAACAGAGCTGTGCACGCAAAACCACGCATCATAAATAACGCAAGTCTTTCATTGCACGTGAATGGGACCGATTAATTCGGTGTCAATGTACTAATCAGGGCAGCAACTGCCAATCAGTGTGTTGATTTGATTCTATAATGGTAGCTTTGTGAAGCGCTGTTTAATGAGTGATTAAAGCGCTTTTGACGCTATATTTTTATGTATGACGTAAAGTGTAATTTGATTTTCATTGGTGGTATAATTTTGGGTGCACTGCAGTTCATTGCTGTAATCTAATCTGATTTTGTTTGATGTGCCACTTTTTTAAATATAGAATTAATCTTTCTCTCCTTTATCAATACATTACAATATTATATTCGACAAATGCGTCACATTTTATCTTTCGGTTCTTCACGCATTTCTAAACATTGTATTATGAATTTATAAAACACGGAACTAAATAAATTGGTACTTTTCTATTTGTATTTACCCATTCCATTTGTATATTAAAAGGAGTGAGTCAATAATGACTCAACGAAGTTTCCCTTCGTTAAAACAGTCCTGTCTCGTCCAGTTTTGACGTAAATGATCTTTGCGGTTAAGATGATAGAAACTTTGCTCCTTATTGGGCCATTGGTTTCAAGCCGTTTCTTTTTTTCATTAATTGTTCGTTGTGCAGACTTTGAACCAAATTTGTTTTGTCAAAAAAAAATTTTTTTTGAATTTAAATCTGTTGCTTCAAAGTTTCTAAATGGAACTTTGTATTTTTTTAAACTTTGAATGATAACGATCGCAACATACCTAAGGCTGGCAATACACCCGACATTTCTTGTCCGCACCGACACGAAATCGGTGTCAGACAAGTGTGAATAGCTTCATATAAAATGCGCTGCCATTGGTACATCCGATTGTAATCCGGGCCCGACAGCCGACAAGTGGGAACGGGTTGTAAACCTAACAATTTTAAAATTACTAATTTACCCGAAACATGAGATTTTGCTTTTTTTTTCAGGTACCAATCAACGAGATCAGTAAAGTCTGCCCCAGTCACGGCTCTGACTCATAGGTGTCTCATTGTATCATTGCCAAGAGGCCAAACCAATCATCTTAACGATCAGACAGCTCACCCACAATCTTATTACAAAGCGATTGGGTTTAGATTTCTTTGTCCACCATTTATCTAACGCCTAATAAGTTTGTAGCCCACGTAATAGTCTTGCAGTCTGAATAAATCGGCGCACGATGGTGTAATACCCTGAGACAGTAGCGTTTGCAAATAGAATATGCAATGAGACTTTGCAATACTTTTTCTACTTGCATTTTTTAAGCACGTTTTAATATGCTTCCTTATATTTGAGAGAATTGTCAGTTTAAAATATTGTGAGCATAAAGTGGTTTGTCAGTTTTCTTGTCACGTTGATCCGACTGCAATTTAGACAAATGCTTTGGTTCCTGTTCCCATCAGTAAGCAAATTAAATGTTCATTTGTCTTATGTATAAAGTGTCCGATTTTTCTAGTACTGTAAGATTGTTCTGTCAAAATAAATCATTTAGACACAATGTTAATTTTTGCTCGACACCTTCTCATTATTTTGAAGTGTTGTTTCATACTGTTTGCAAATTAATTAAGTGCCTTTTGTTTTATTCAACGCTACGAAGTTAATAATTTGTACGAGTTGTTATTTTACCTTTTTTTACTATTAATGGTTCGAAAAACTTGTTGAAGAACATGTTTTATAATTAGGTCCTTACTGAAATTAGCGTTTTGTACGAGAGGAATATAAAGTTTTTTTTTTTTTTGTAAAATATATTTAATTAATCAATGTATGCACCGTTGTTATCTATGCACTTTTGCCATCTCATAGGTAGTTCATTGATCCCTTTACTAAAAAAACCATGGGGGCGAGAATCAATGAACTCTTTGAAGGCGGTTTGGACTGCCGCATCGGAGTTGAATTTTTTTCCTTGTAAGAAGTTGTCCAAATTCCGGAAAAAATGGTAATCTGTTGGAGCAAGGTCCGGGGAGTACGGTGGATGTCGCAGACATTCCAATTGTAGCTCATCTAACTTAGTGGTTGTTTGTTGTGCAGTGTGTGGTCTTGCGTTGTGGTGAAGCAGCAGTGGCTTAGAGCGATTGACCAATCTCGGTTGTTTAGCAGCTAGTTCTTCCTTCATGGTTTGCAGTTGCTGACAATAGATATCTGCCGTAATCGTTTGGCCAAATTTTAGAAAGCTGTAGTGAACGACACCGGCAATAGTCCACCAAACACTCACAAGTAACTTTTTCTGAGTCAATTTTCGTTTAGGGCAGGATTTGACTGGTTCTCCAGGGTTCAGCCATTGCGACGAGCGCTTCCGATTATCGTACAGTATCCACTTTTCATCACAAGTAATGATTCGATTTAAAATCCCTTCATTATTGTGTCGGTTGAGCAAAGTAACACAGCAGTCGAAGCGTGTTTGCAAGTTCGATTCACTCAATTCATGAGGTACCCATCGTTCAAGTTTTTTTACTTTCCCGATTTGCTTCATGTAGATTAATACACTTTTATCAGTTACTCCGAAGCCTGCAGCTATCTCTGAAGTGCTTTGTGATGGATCCGCTTCCACAATAGCCTTTATTTCTTCATTTTCCACTTTGGTCTCCGGCCGTCCACGGGGTTGGTTCTGAAGGTCGAAATTACCAGAACGAAAAAGTTGAAACCAAAAACGTACCGTGCTTTCTTTTGTGACACCAGCGCCGTACTCATCATTAATCCTTCGAGCTGTTTCTGCAGCACTGGTGCCACGGTAGAACTCGTACTCGTAAATATACCGATATTTCATGTTTTCTATTGTGCGGTAATAAGCGACGCCAAAGAAAAAAATTATGAGGAAAAAACAAATGAATGACTGTTTTCAAAACTCAAATGTACCAGCTAAATGAATTCATAAATTTGAATTTGGAATTCTAAACCAAAGAGGAGATATTTCAGATCAAAGTGGTCAGTACGACAAAACGTTAATTTCATATGTAAGGACCTAATATAACAATTTTCCATTGTTTTGTTGACAGCGTTCTTATGTATCGACATACCTATACCTGCTCTTGAAAAACTCCACATCTGTTCAATATTGTCTAGTACCTATCCTATAAATAATAATGTAATATTTACTTTAAAATAAATTCTTTCAAGAAAATATTAAGTGGATTAATTTTAAAAAATGTAGTAGCCGTGAATGAAAGTTCACGTAAACATGTTTTAAAAATATGCACCTGTGTAAATCTAGCAGACTAAACTGTATGTGTAATATTATTATGCCTCCTAGCCACAGACATACGTGGTATCAACATTTTATATATAATATTTTATACATAATAAAAATGTTGGTGTTTTTTAGGCGTTCTACACACTTTTCGGATCGGCTGATTCGGCAAAATACAGGTTGGCAGGGACTTCGACGCTCAGAATGTAACTATGAATTTAGTTCATGATTATGACCTATGTTGAAATTTTTAATCAGTAATTAAAAAAAAAAGGTAAGGGGTCTAGACTCATGTGCTGAATTCTTTTTCACAGTCTGAGCGTCGAAGTTCCTGCCACCCTGTATACATTCGATTTTGCCGCCCCCGGCATAAAAATCCGACCGACGACGTGACACAACGGCCGAGCCAGTGTGTAGCACCAATTAAAATGTATAATTAGTATGACATAATTTACAAATACGGTTACAAAATACCTTCTTTTATTAATAAGACTTATGTATTAAGCTACCAACTGTTAGGATTTATTCCGGTCTGATCCTCTGAGCCCCCCCCCCACCCCCCTCCTCCATCCCCTGCTAGTTCTTCTTCTGTTTTGAAACTGATTCAGAATGAAGTTGAGGTATAAATTAATTTAGTAATTACAGATATCAATGATGGTTATAATAAAATACGCCATCGACAAAAAAATCGAATACAATGATGTAGACGCTGGAACAGGCTTTTGTCTGACAGTCGACGTCGGTATATCACATTGAATGACGCAATCGGCAAAACAGTACAATCAACATTCGCGCAGTGCAGACAGACATATTTTTGTATTGTTATATTTGTTAAAACATTATTACCAGTGTTAAATGTAATATTTACCATAAAAAAATGTTACAAAGTAAACTTCTCTAATACATTTGCTATAATTTGAGTTATTAATGATATAATAACGTTTAAAATAAACTTAACACGCTATATTTTCGACATTTCCTTGTATTACAGCAGTCATGATTCGTGTGTATTATGTGCGAACGTGTTTATAATTAGATATTATTGTTATAAAACTTTTAATAACATAATGGATAAACTGGAAGTTCCAAATGTAAGAGTAAGTGTATTTTGTTTTATCGATCTACCATTTTAATTTATTACCTACTTAAATCATAAACTATAGTTTTTTGAAAAAGTTTTTCTGTTCAATGTAAATATTTTGTTATGAAAGGTATAAAAACGTACTTTTATATTTTTGGGAACTGCATTCACGTCTGCAGACGTGACCAAACTAGTCTTCGTGTAGTGACCTACTGGAGGAGTTTGAACGAGGACTTTATTTCTCAACAAGGAAACCTTGAATGAAAAGTTGAATGATTATTGTAATATTTTAGGTCTCTTTTGTGGCTTAAGTACACGATGTCCATAATTTTATTCCATAAACTGTTTTTTTTATAATTTTAATAAAAAGGTTAATAGGCATTTATGATCAAGTTGTTATAAACCTCGTTGGTCTAGTGGTCGCAAGCGCTACTGCTGAGCATGTGGTCCTGGGTTCAATTCCCTGGTCGGGCAGTGTTATTTGGTTTTTCCATCAGGAATTTCTCAATTAGGCCCGGCCCCTATTACATGGGCCTTAGACATAACTGGGGAAGTGTGGATGTACTAGGTATGCACCTCTGCCTAACTCTTCTCTACTCTACAGGCGTGATGTTATGTTGTTATAATCCAATAAAGTTTGCGGTTTGTTTGAGTGTCTGGGTTACGAAATGAAAGAATAGAAACGGAATACATAGATATCGATCATAGATCGTAATTATTACGAAACATTTCTATTATTGTGAAATCTGCTTTCCTTCTGCATAAAACTTTCCAGTGCATTCACGAGTTATGCGAAATTGATCTTGATAATAATTTAATGATGTTTTGCATAATTTACTTCGAGGTAACCGAGGAGAAAGCAGCATCGTTTTTATAAAAATATAATGACTCGAACAAAATCGGTTCGATTTTTATCTATTTAATAATTTATTGGTCTTCTAACAAGATTTATTCTATTGACGTGTCTCTCTACCTACCTACCTTTCCGTCATTACCTGCACTGCTGCCAAATTTTTGTATACCGTCCTTGTATCAAGAATAATACCAAGGAAAAATATATATATCGGAAATCTTTTTACTATCAAGAAACAATTTTAAACTGTTGCGTTATATTTAATACGTGAATTTCTCGAAGACACTAAGTTTTTTTCCATTGGTTAAATTGTGCGTATTCCTAGAAAAGTCTTTGAACAGAAGATTCCGGTCATTGTACCTACAGTGAATTGACATCACTACATGCAATCTGCGATCATTCGAGCGATGAATTGATACATAATTGCAGAGTTTCTTAAAATGAAACGAGATGAGATCTGTGCCCGAAGAAAATAATTACTGTAAAACAATTTTCATTGCTTTTGTCTATTGAACGTTTTCACTATTTGATTAATACATTTAACGATGTTAATGTATACAATAGGTCCGCATAAGGTTACATACGCACTTTGATACAACTAAGTATTAACAAATAAGGAAAGGAATATGTTATTCTATTAAACTTACATTTGAAACCTCAATGATAATAATTTGAGAATATTAATTATTACTTATTCTTAGTTATTACATATGTTCATCATATTAAGGTACCTACGTAATATCTAACCGAAACCCATAATTAAGTACATGTTAACTCTAGTGTAGGTAAATGGATTTCAGTAACTTCCGCGCCGAAAATGGTGTCATGGCTTCCGAGAGAATACAAAGCAATGCTTTATCTAACGCCGGGCCACAGCCAGCTCCTTGCTATTCAGGCCCCAAGATATGGTCCAAATCGAGTGTTTTGGGACCACAGTCGAGTGGCAATTTCCATAGATTTAATCAGAATTTGTATTCAAATACATAATAGGATTAAAACGTTGTAAATCAAGTTACGGATGAGTGAACGTGAATGACGTGTCCGTTCAGTTTCCAATCCAAGTCTATTTAAAGTTACATATCACATGGCCATTGAGAGGCATTCGAACAGAATACTTTAGTAAATTACCTTTTTTGATCACCTCGTTATCCGGATAATGTTGGATTGTGTTGAATGGCATGATTAATGGAATGGCTGAATAACTGTTTATACGTCTTTTTCAACTATATCGTTGGCGTTTAAATAGCTACAGAGGCTACACTCGGCATCTCTATATCTATCATACGTGACACTAAGTGATACGTGACTACTTCACGCAGATATTTTGTACACATGACTTTATTTCAACGTCTGTCGGACTTCAACGTAAGCAATAAAAGTTACCCTCAAATACTTAAACGACACTTAACATTTAAGAGTCTTTCGGTTGCTACAAAACACTTAAAAGTGTCTTAAAATTAAGTTGCATTTAAGTTCGACCATAACCGAAAACGAAAAAACTACCTACAAACCATCCACATAAGTTTTGCAGTCCTTCACTTTAGTTACCATCCATCTTTTTACCACTTTCTTGCACAAGTTTCTAATTGAATGTAAAGTTTGCGGTTCTAGTGGCTTTCCATCAATACAACACCAGTATGTAACAAGGCAGTAAAAACGGTGTCTTGCAGCAATTACGTGAGAGATCGTTCGACTGCGACGTATTAAGTTACGGCTTGCTTTCGTTACAGAGTGGACTGGATACTAAATGGTATAATGTTTCTGTAAGTAGATGAAAAATGCGGTAACTTTAAATGATAAATAAAAGAAAAAGTGGTTCTTCGACAGTACAGTTAACTATAGTTACAACTCAATTAGATCTGAATTTAGTATCTCGGTAAATATGCATAGTTCACAGCTACCAAGAATCTATGAAATATGAGTCGTAGGATGGTAGGTGTCTAGGTCTGAATAGTTTATTTTACCAGACCAGTGAGTGGTATCTATAAAAAAAATGGTTTAATAGACTGATTGGAACTAATTGGATCTCAACCATCGTACAAGTTACTTTAGAGTAGATACTTACATAAATAAAATACCTTTTGTGTGAAATCATAAAATGATTGTATCTTTCATTATTTCATTTCATACGATTTTCATACGCTAGCTGTCTTTTGTTTTACTCGATGCAGTAAAAAAATTGTTGTAAACAAAACAAATGAAAGGCGTCAACTGAATAGAAATTCTTAATCAAAATAAATGTTGCAGTAGCAACAAACGCTATGCAAAGAAGTGCAAAAATAAATTATGTTTTATTTCGAGTCCCCGGCAGTTTTTCACTAGTAAATGTACAGTTCGCTGGGATTGCACCGACCTTAATGAATGCTCTCATGTGCCTATGCTACGCATTCCCTACCTTTACCTCTGCTACCGAACGTTTTACGCCCTCTTAATGTTGGCACGGCATGCCGGTAATAGCTGTATGTACAAATTTTTCACGAACACTGTATTATCTATGAAGGTTCCGTAGGTAGGTTATTAAAGTTTTGTAATATCTGCGCTACAATATAACACTGCCCAGTACGTGTAGTCTTACACCGAAATTAAGAAAATTTCCAAGTTGTTCTTTAAAGTAGGTATACGAAAAATTGGAACGCTTTAATCCAAAGTTATGGGTACAGTTTACACCACAGGAGCACGACGAAATTAAAAACGGCCGCAAACATGTCTCCTATTAAATTTGTATTTATTATCCTCAGTGACAATATATGCACATTGGTTTTAAAAGTCCCTATACCTACTTACTATCTCCTAAAAATCCATGCTATTTGATTCGCAACTACCAAAGTTCTTATCTAACGACAGTTCGGATATAAGTCGGCTTATTTTAAAACCCGCAAAGAATTTTCCTATTTTCCGTCGTCAGGTGCACTCTCTCTAAAAATGGGATTTAATTTTTCTGGCGACCGTTACCGGCCTTGTCGCCGTGGTAAAGTATGTTCTAAGTTGTGACATCTTGGCGAACGAGACCATTTAGAATATTATGAAGACATCGATTTCGGTATTGATTGCATACCCCACGTAAAATTAATTTTGGGATGTTTGAACCTATTACAACATCATGGTAACACCAATATATTAATTTCTGACACAATATTTATATGCCAAAATAGTGGAACCATCTTTAACACGCTCATGTAATGAATCAAAACAGACATCAGTATAATTACTGTGTAAAAGTTCTAGTTAATACTGTCTTCATTAGCTAATTAGGCCCGAGTAGGTACTGAAACGAAATTCATTTTCTTAGCCGTTTATCGCTTGTGGATCTACAAATTGGTCTGTAGTACAGTTATACTCTTTAATGAATGCGCCTCTGCGTCTGCCGTGCAGCACTATTTATCAATCCTCACGCCACCTTTTGCCTGAACTTGTTTTATTATGCTCGTAAATTCACTCGTTTCTAGGTCTCAACTCTTTACATCGTCACAGTTCAAAGGTTTCTTTCATCTTAATAACTGTGGTTATGTTCTTGTTCGTTTTATGTTCTGATTTATTAGATCAGTGTTCATTACTATTATAAAGCAGTAAACGTGTAAGGATTGTTGTTATAAAATCACTGTTTTGATTCAAGTCAGACGCACCATGAACGTATCCAAATAGAACTTAAATTAAAAAAATAGACATAATATACTTAGCTGGAATAAACTAAAACGTTTTCAAACTAAAAAATAGTAGGTAACGAAAATCAATAGTTTGCATATAATGGTAAAAGAAAACAATAACTTTGCAGTGTTTCATTCAGTTATTCTATTCGACAAGACCATTGTCATCGGATTTGGCGGTCGCTTGCCGTTTGATATCGCGCGGCACATGTTACAATTGTTTTTATTATGCGTAAAAGGATAGCAAGCGCCATTCGGTCTGCAATGATCGTGTCGTAACACAAACGTGGCTAGTAAATCGCTTTCTTTATCTACTCTTCTTTGCTAAGCTTTCACTTTCTTGTCATCATCACTATTAGAAATGCCTATTAATATTAAATTCTTTCCATCTTTACTTTTAATATTTTCTTTATCAACTATTGAATCTAAAGTCATAAAAGATTTTTCTCTTTCTATTTTGGTTGAAACGAAATCTTTTCCCTCCATTTATATTAGAAGGTTCCCCGATGTTATCATGGTAATTGGGAGTCCCATTTTCAACGTATTCAGAAAGATTAGCCTCAGATTTGCCTCAAGGGCGATTCTAATGTCAATAATCGATTTTATCAGTAACTGAGTTTTATCTTTGACAAAAGACGACGGGGGTGGTGTGACACTTTGTGTTTGATTGTGTTTATGTCTAGATTAAGAGAAGAAACATGTATATAATTTATGTCGTTGTTACTTTCACTATCACTAATCGATATGTAAACATTGTTTGTTTGCATTTCACTTTCAGTCTATAAATTCTAGAGCTACATGTACGGTCTGACTTGACAATGGTTTACCAGCTGACTTGTTGCTCTAACATTCGCTGAAACAAATGTACGAGCAATAAACGTAATATAATGATTAGCGAGATCGTAAAATCGTGACTGAGTCTAAGTAATTACTGAAGTAACAAGTGCTGTAAAATTGTATATGGCACTGATGGCTTTATTGAGCAGGTAATGAATTCAGTTCATTTTATCAGTAAGACAACAGTCCAGTATCGTAGTACAATACAAATACATACATTAACACAGAAATGATAGTACACCATGTTTATTCACTGCTTATCTTGCTGTCTTCGAAGAAATTAATGCATTCGGTCACGTATCAGTAATATGTTTCGTAATATTTGATTTACTATGTAGTGTTGTTTAATTACGATATTAAAACCAATATTTCTTAGCTAACATTATTGTGACAGTTTATAAAATGGACTCGACTAGGAATCCTGTATGTCGAGTTAAAGACTATCATGAAGTCAGTATAAAAACTGGTTCTGTAATTAGTTTACACTTTAAGCCAAGAGATTATTTATAGACTTAATGCACGGAGTAATTAGTCCGGAGTCTCAGATTCAAGTTCCAAGACCAAAACTTCAAAGACGGAGATCGATATCTCTGCTCTTAGCGCCTTCCATTTATCAAAATAATAAATTAAGAAAGTCTCCGGATTCTACTTACTTGATCGATAACGTGGTTACGTTTCGTGGAAACTTTGATTCAATATGCATGGAGTGGCAAACTTTGTATATTACCTCAAGGAATAACTAATGTACCCCTCATATGCTTTCAAGTGTAATCCATATCGGTTCTGCAGTGCTGCTTCAACGATTCCTGTCTATAAAATTTGAATTTCTAATTTCACAGCGAAATTTGCTTCGTAAAACTTAGCCTTGCACCTGTGGGCCCCAATGGCGAACTTTCCAAAGTATTCTAAATCTATTTTACCGTCATTCATACAAATTTTTGAACGAGTTCCAAATATACTCTTTCGTATTTCCGATATTTATTGTCCTATTTTAGACTTACATAACAGTATATTTTCATGAAATCACTGCCAGGAAAGTTATATCATAATTTGGAGAAGATAAGAAAATATGTATGTTATATGATGTTTCTTATTTTAAATTGTTGTTTATGTTCAACAACACCTATTCATTACTTTCACGATTAATACGATGGTTATGCAGGCGTCAGTTTTGAAGTGTTTATGTTTCTTGATAAAACGAATAAGTAATTTTAATGGCTATCCTTAACTATTTCCTACGCAAAAAAGCGGATATGAAAAGTACCATCGGTATCGTATTCCGAGACCACCCATCTAGACCCTTTTATTTCTCTCGCGTAAAGCTATAAATATAGTTTTATAAATATTTTCTTGTTTATCTTCTGAAACAGTACTCGTATAGCGAGCATTTCGCGCTTTAGATATTTTATAGTGGCAATATCTCTGAGATAAGCTACCTTACCTTCATATCTTCGATTTATTCATGTTCCCGCATAAATTTTTCTTGACGGAGATACTGAGATTGTAGAGATTTATTAAAATAGTGCTTTGAAATAAAAAAGTACTTATAATTT
Organism: Gortyna flavago; assembly: GCA_963669345.1. Taxonomy (NCBI): domain Eukaryota; kingdom Metazoa; phylum Arthropoda; class Insecta; order Lepidoptera; family Noctuidae; genus Gortyna; species Gortyna flavago. The sequence goes on from OY770144.1 coordinate 8,174,342, forward strand.
ATGATTATTGCATTGCTAGCAAAATTAAGGATTGTTTTCTACTGAGGGCTGATTTTACCAAAGTCAGATAACTTTTATTCTTGGAATAAAATTGACGACTGACAGTTCTAGTATGGACTAACTGTCAAAAGTTCAATATTTTTATTCTCAGGATAAGACTTATTCTAGTATAAAATATATAATAATATATTCGAGTATAAAAGTTTGGTCGAATGCGCCCTAAGTGGTATAAGAGAACATATTAAATATTTTGTGTTAACACATTCAAATTCTAAAAGTTTATGATTCACGCAGGTATTTATGTATAAGACTACCTAAGACATACCATGCAATAGGTAAACAATCTTGCCGTTGCAAGTATTGTGGATAGTCTGCGTTCGCGGTTTCATTAATCTGGATAGACCCAGCTTATCGTCTCGCACTGTCTATTGCTTTGAGTCTAAGATTAAAATATTACTGTTGAGTATCCTCCTCTATTTTGCGCTTCTGGTACCGCTTTAATTCTTTACGCGCGATAACTCTTGAATACCTTTTTTTCCGAGATGTAGCATTCCTTTGAATTTTTCTTTGTTATATTTTTTTTTTGTGTTGTATGAAATTTTGACTTGTGGGGATTACACGTTGTAATAACGACGAAGTAAGATCAGGAAATATTCCTAGTTCTTAATAAACTGCAACTGTATTTTTATTTGTACAATTTTATAAAAACGGTGAATATATCATGTCATGTCTCTAACCAGTGATCTCATTTTGTTACAGGTATTTTCGGACAATCTATACCCGGTAAGGGGATGTGGTGAGGAAAACTTAACCGTGAGGCGTATTATCATAAAAGTCTCGTTGAATTTCAAACAGCCATTGAAATTCAAATAGTAGCCGAGCCCGGATGAAATCGTCACAGTTTTTCCGAATTGCCCGATATCTGGTTAACATTCTTTTAGAACAAGTAATAAAAGAGCGAAACTTGAGCCGACCGTGCTCGAGAACTTTCAAGTCGTTTTTGAAAGATAACTAGCAGGCGCGTAGCTCGTCATTACTTGAAACTGTAGCTTTTATGCTACAGATATTCTTCTTATTTTAATATCGCAATAGCTGCAATTCGCTTTGTTGGTGACGCGGTTGAATTCGATATTTAAAATTCGTCCAGCCGGACGTATGACTGCAGGCGTGCTGTTTGTAAAAAATACATTAAAAATATTTAACAAAACCGCCGCTTAATGGAAAAGCGTTTCTTTCTGTTTGCCAAAGTAACCGCTTTCCTGTGTGCTCTGTGAAAAAAAAATCACTATGCGCAGCGTTCTCTCATTCAGTGCCTCGACGCTCCGTACTGCATTTTTCATTCGCAACCTGAAATCGTGCTCGGCATATACCTACATTACATATATTATCTAGCCGATTTTCCTGACCAAGGACACTTATATCTTAGACCGTTAAGGGGTGGTCTTGAGTAGATCTTGTACTTAGGTAATGAGGCAATCGTCTAGGCATAGTATATCGAATCATGAATAGAATATGTGGTGACTTAAAAACATCACTTTGTGTAAAATAATAATTTATGTCCTCCATACTGCACCACAACCGCTGTGACCGCATCGATTGATTCGTGTTTTTCCATACCCGAATATTTTGGTTCACTTTGCTCACTCGTCTGAACATCGGGTGTCGCGTCAAATGAAATGGGAAATAGCAATTCCGTAGATATTTCACAGCGTGAAAATGTTGAGGGACATTCTGTTTGAACTATGCTAATATAAAATCGCACTCAACGAGCCTTGGACACTTCAAATCATAAATCGTATAAAATATATCTTTAGATCAGAATTAATTAAGTAAATGATTCAATTAGTAAATGTTTCATGTTTGATAACAACCCTCAAACTGCACGTTTATGTAAAGTTTGTTATAATAAAGGCAGCAGATTTAATATATTGGCAAATAAATATCAAGGTCCCGCATTGTTTTGCCAAGCTTTTGTGTTATTTTCTGGCCCTGCAGTGCCATTATACATTGTGCTAGAAACAGTAGTAAATAGCCTCGATATTAGCTACCCTCCAAAGCTTGCGTTAATGTCACAGTTCACCGCCGGCATAACTGGGCCGTTAAAGTTGGCTTCACTAAAAGTGTAATGGCTTGACCTGAATTGTCGTGAAATCCATGGCTTTGTAATTGCACCATCATTCGAGCCCATTTGCTTAATTTCGGGGTATTAGTCTCCCCTAGTTTTGAAAACTTAATGAAGTTTCTTGAGGGTTTGAAATCAGAACTTATTAAATAGATACATATTGAGGGTTGTATTAACCGAATAAATATGATGACTATTACCAACTCCGAACTTATAAATTATATACCTACTTTTATACCTACACAGACTTTGATCAAAGCTGTTTGTAACGTGAGTTTGAGATAATTAACTAATCTGCACGATTCTTCCTAATTGCAAAGTTACGAGAACAAACAAAAAGTGCAGTAATGCACTATTGTGCAAAATAAATAATACCCTCAAGGCATATAGGTACATAAAACTCGAAGTTATTATAAAACTACTTCGGCGCCTATCGTGCTCATTTCTAGTTTAAAATTGGAATTTGAAAGCCCAAAGTTCGCTCGAGCTCGAAACTTGGAGTGCTCGATAACGTCGTCAATTAGTGCGTCGTGGCTCGTGGCTCGACGTCGAGCAGTCGAGCACTCGCTCGAACCCGCTAGTGCCTAAGTTTACTAGCTCGGAGCTAGGGTTGAGCTTCTTCATGCTAAGTTTTTTATCTTGTGTTTCCACTTCACTTAGCTAATTAATTTTGTATACTATGAAAAACATTTGCAAATTTAAGACTAGAATTTCCATCTTGATTACCTATGAGGACTGATCCAGCTTACATACTCGTAGATATACTAAATCAAGGACCTAATTTAGAAGCATACAGCCACAGATCAGAAAGTTTATTCCGTAAGAGAGAGAGTAGGAGAGGAGGTAGAGTAGGTGGGTACCCATTTTACCACCTAGAACATCGTTTTAGGTGCTTAATTTAAATAAAATGTTAAAATACCATCTAATTACTGCAGGGCTAACCCTACTGGTGTGCTTTACTTACAGACGAAATAATCTACGTGCTTAGTTGGTCGGAACACTAAATCTTAGTAATCGTGTATGTAGTTGTAATGAGACGTTGGTGGGTTCCGTACGGGGGGCAATTATAGTACAATCTTGCCTCAATTGCTCGGTTCCAGACGAGTAGTTTATTTCCTTGTAATGTTAGCTATTTGCTGCTCACATTAAAACTTCATACTTATGCCTTCCTTTTAATTTTTAGTTAAATGCTTGGAAAATTTTGCACGGGCTTTAGAAAACGTTTTATTTAGAAATGGAAATTGACCGACAGCAATTGACAAAGTCAGAGAAAAAATATTTTATTTTGACAAAAATAAATAAGATTCTAAAAATAAATGAAGGATTCTAATCGTAATGAAACTCACAAGAAATTTATTCATACATGTATAAATAAACCATAATTTATATTCATCATATTTTTATTTTACTAGAAAACCATCATAGTTTTCCCAGTTTAACTAGACATCGACTATGTTTGGACGGGCGCGCGCCGCCCAGTAAGGTCAAAGACCCCGCTAATAACTTCCGCTTACCTGCAAACGCTAGTCGTAAGCCCAGACTTTAGGCTGCGATGACAAAGGAAGCTTTATGCTAGTAATGAAAAAGAAAGTCCGGATCAAAACAGTGCCAGTATGATGTTTAACATTGAAGAGCGAGGTTTAGTTGCTGATTTTGTTTTGTCACTTGAACTGCAAGTTTAAACTTTTAAAAGTCATCGTTAAGTTAGGTAATGGTTGGGTGAACGACTTTCTCTATTGGTATTGTGTAATATTTAGCTTAGTTTGCAAATAAGAAATGATGATGTAAACTATAGTAAGTAATAAAATGCATTTCATGAAATACTTTTTAAAATTAATTTAAAGCATTGTGTGACCTGAACCCGTGCTTAAGTCACTCTTTTCTGTGACTTAAGTAGTCCAATTTTACACAGAAAACGTGACGTTTAGGTCTCACAAGCTGTAAAATAGTATACGATACGTGTGACATTAGTACCGAAGTCCATTAACGCACAGCGTTTAGCAAAGCTAAATTCACGCCGTGCAATAATGGACTATAAATTAAGTCACACTTATTATATTTACTATTTTGAACATTCCTGCCAGACACTTTTTTTTTTAAATAGCAGCAATTAACTAAATACCTACGTTATTTTGAAAGACAGACGTCAACGCTAATTAGGTAAAATATAAACCATGAAAATTCATTTACCCACGTTAAACGACTTCCAAAGTAAACAGTTTCCATGAACACTTCTATGTTACCAACCAAGCACATGCTAATATCGTATTCACCAAAGGCCACTAGACTAATCCACAAAGATATTCGAATACAAAAGCGTATTTGAGGCGGTATTTAAGCTAGTAAGAGCGTTTTCACATTGACAATTTGCCAGCGTGATTCCAGCGAGGCGATTTGTGAACGTGCAGGTGCGAGGCGAGCTCGCCGCGACTACGCGATGTGTTCTCCTCGTTTTCATAAAAAAAATCACTAGCTTGTCTCTCTATTTCTTGTAGGTACACTCACTCTCGTTACTCAAATGCAGCGAACACGTTGTGTTGTGCACACGTGGCGTATTCGCTACGCACACGCAGCGAATGCGTTGAACAATCGCCTCGCTGGAAACACGCTCGCAAGTCGCCAGTGTATAAAATCCTAACTGTCAATGACTGAAAGCTGAAACTTCACCTGTCATTGTTCGTAGAAACTTGGTGGATTTGATCAAACATTCGCTGGCGGCTAGACAATGTCTCGCAAAGCTTTGTGCGTCCTCTCGAACGGCTAACTCGTTCCCTGGTGGAGGCAATTGACGTTTCGTTGAGAGAGTATTGAAGGTAACGCTTGAGGGCAAAGAACGATAGGAAAAATAAAGACTTTGTGGGTTTGAAAGCTTTTGCAAACAGAAATATTATCATAATAGATGGGTACTTACATGTAGAATGGTAATAAAGCTGTAACACAAATTTTCCAACAAAACTATGTAGCTAAAACTTCTACGATAACAATCAATGATAGATTGTCTAAGTTGCCTGTTTGTAATTGACATAGTTAATCGCTGAAATGAGCTTTCTCCATTTTAAGCCTACATAGAACATCAGAAGTTAAGGTGTGAATTAGAGCGTTAGAAATTTTCGCTCTTCAATTGTTTACAGTACGAAACCAATTTGTTATTGAGGAGATCAGAGTACTATACCCGCATAATGAATCGGGCGTTTGATTGAATCCATTGTCGTCCCAAGACTAAGTTCATCCCACGACCTAGATACGATTCCATATACTTGCGCATCGCCGGGAGCAATGCAATGCAGATTATTTACCCCGAGAACACGCAATATTAGCTATTACACCGATGTTATTAAAGATTAGAATTGCATATTGTATTTACATTGGTGGCTGGTGGCGTACCTCGAAGGAGATGTTATTGAATGCAGTAATGACTTCGTTTGGATTAATTTCGGAGTTTCATAGTTTGGACGAGTTACTGCAATATTGTAGTTGTTTCGTGCCAATAATACAAATACCAGAGAGCGATGTTTATTTGTTTTAATATTAAGTTTTTGAAACTATCTGAAAAACGTAGGAGAACATTTTTGGTACAATTCAAATGTTTCGTTCAACATACATGACCAAGCGATTCTATGATAAACATGCCCAACAACATGAGTGACCTTTAATACGACACAATATAAAACGACGTTTAAATTGGAACAAAACTCAATAACAAACAAAAGAAAACTATGGGAAATTCGTTTGGAACGCAATAGCGAAGTAGTTTACATGCATAATTCCAAAACGTAAATGAATTTAGCGAATGAAAGCAATTTTCACACTTGCCGTGAATAATAAAATTGTTTCTCACGAAAACTGCGTCACGGTTAGTAAATCTGATTCTACGCTCGATATTTACGATTATACTAATATTTACAGTTTCTAACATTTTTAGTTTTCACTGAAACAGAATTATTCAGTATTTCTGGGAGTTTATGATTATCGCTGAATTATGCAAGTTCGTTAGGAATACTTTTCTTTGCAAATAGAACTATTAGCAAACAATATAGTTTCTATTTTTCTTTGTAATAATGATGCATCATGGTGGTAAAGGTAATAGATAATTAATCTGTATTAATTTCAAAACCAAAAGCTTTTTAGAAGAAAGTGTTTACATCAGCATCTATCTCTTGTTCAATTCCATTCCAATTGAAATTTTAAGAAAAATCAAGTGGTCACAATCACTTTTATCGAATTGGACTTTTCATGTTTTCAATGATATTTTATTCACAAAGCGAGGTGTGCGCGGCGCAGGCGTTTGATTGGATTTGGACAATTCACAGCAGATTGATAGCGAATCCATTTGCTAGGTTTGTTTGGAACACACCGCGGAATTTTATCAATTGATAGATTTAACAAAAAAAAAAAAAAACTCAATTCCAACAGCTGCATCGGTCTATTTTTTTCGCGGTCGTCTGTCAATATTTGCTAGGCTTACTAGTCCATAGTCCTACACAAATATGATATGGTTTTGAATAGATATAGTGGCTTTAAAATGATTCCATTTGATCTGGATTTTCCACTGTTGTTTGGTTAAAACGGTACAGTTTTAGCGAATTCAACTAAGCAATGGTCTTTGAGTTAAATTGCAAATCGTTCACTGTCTAGTATCTCAGATTAATTAGTAGATATGTCAACCTAACTCTAAATCACATTTAATTTCAAGTGTCCAATAAAGTCTTTATCCGAGATTTATGATAATTTGGAATGTAACATCGATATACACTTTATTTATTTCAGATATTTAAATCACAGCAACGATAACACAGAACGACCATAAACTAGAATTGAATCTGGAACACCACTTTTATAGATTTGGCAATGGCACTACTTGCTCGTAACTTGAGATTAACAACCATAGATTTCTATAGATTGAATGCGACAAAATTCACCTTTCTCGTACAGTCAACCGCACATCAATCAATTTGACAGCGCCTTTATATTCTAGCTGTAAGGGCGATTTTCGTACTGAGGTGCTGCTGCAGTTGACTGTGCTAATTAATTAACACAAACGTTTCGTTAATACGCTTATAATTCGACTACTAGGTAAATAGAAGTCCACGTTGCTGGAACGTGTGTAGTTGACAGAATACCAATTTGCGATCAAGGCAATATATTGCAGTTTAGTGTTGTGTTTACTGAAAATAAATACTACCAATATGATTTATTATTAACCGTAAATACCTACTAACAAGCCTTATCTTCGCTGGATTCGAGAAGCACAGAACCGGTCAAAGTGGCGATACTTGGGTCCAGAATTGAAATGATGATGATGATTATTGATGACTAGTTCTGGCCGCAACTTCGTCTGCGTAAAATTTGTTGTTTCCCCCCCGACCTCCCCTTTGCGTCGCATCGCCTAACGGCGCTAGTGCTTCGTTTTCATTTAGCGTTCTTACTTATTTTTTTTTCTTTTTGTCCGGCTCCTTAGGGTCCTAGTGTGATTGTACGGTATATAGCCTTCCTCAAAAATTGGGCTATCCACGCAAAAATATTTTTTCGAATCCGACTGGTAGTTCCGGAGACTACCTCCTACATATAAACTAACAAACGAACAAATTTTACGTTCATTTACTTTAAAGTACCTGCACTGGGCCCGCGTGGTGGATTACGGCCCACTCCCTCTCACAGAGAGGAGGCCTGTATCCCAGCAGTGGGAACATTATAGGCTGATTGTGTGTGTGACTTCAAAGTATTTTATGTCGTATCGTCGCGGTGTCAAGAAATAAAAAGGACGTGTCTTTTTATTTATTGATACCGCGTTAAGTCTCTTAAAATATCTTGGTAGATAAATACTGGTACGTTAAGAAGTTAAGCAGTGACGTATAGCGTGGTTGCTTAGCGTGAAGGTGGAGCAGTCTTTAGAATATATTAAATTCCCTAGCTACTCGTAACTTATACGTGCTTCGCGAACCGTGACGAATGATCGAGCTTCTTACTTGTTACGTTTCAGCCTTACTTTGCTATTAACCCGAATATGCCACATTTTGACAATGTTTTTTTTTTGACATAACACAATTATCATGCCTTGTTTTCTCGAAAAGTTTGACAGAGGTGTACCATATGATAGTATTCCCAATTTTCCACCATACCTAGTAATGTAAACTTATTCTATGATTCCCACGTTTCGCTAGTTATATTTAAGTACCTAAGCCTATTGCCGTCAACCGGGCACAAATCCAGTGTCCGGGCTACTACTGAGAAATTCCACATACAAAAAACCACCAATTTCGCCAAACCGATGAGAATAGACGAAGGCCATAAATAGCAGATGTGGTGGTTATCGATATCTAAACACGATAGAACAAGAAAAAAAAGTGATTTGGTGATATTTTACTACTAGGATCAGCGACAGTAGCTTGTGTACTTACTTGAGATATCATGATCTTCATCATCTGCCTAGCCTTTTCCCAACGATGTTGGGGTCGGCTTCCAGTCTAACCAGATGCATCTGAATACCAGTATTTTACATGGAGCGACTGCCTATCTGACAGTTACTGGGTAATACGATACCTCTTGATAAGACTGGTTGTCAGATTTTCGGGCTTCTGATGACCCGTAACGACTGTCAAAGATCCACGAATGACAGCCGGGACCAACGGTTTAACGTGCTTTCCGAGGCACGGAGGGGTCTTGGAATGTAAAGACGGTCACCCATCAATGGACCAACCGCGGCAAGCGTAGCTTAACCTGATCGATCGACCCGTGCGGCTGTTATTACTTAGCCACAAGCCCCTCTATTTACTTGAGATATCAGTTTCAAAATTAGTTTTTTGTTGTGTAAATTTCACAGGGTGTGATGGGTATCGAAATCTGAACACGATAAAACAAAAATACAAGTACCTAACTAAACAAACAGGGGTCGATGATAAAAAAAACCATCAATATTTTATTTTATCATGTTTAGATACGTCTGCGGAGTTTCTTTAACTAATTTCATTTGACCCTGTAGTTACTAATTAATTCTTTCTTTCATCATGTAAAGTGGTTTTTAGTTGTAATTGTCTTCCTATCAAATTAATTTAATTGTAGATGATTACGAACGTTCCTTTTCGTTATTAAAATGGGAGTGTTATTGAGTTACCCATTATGTATTACAGACAGGAAGTTTCAATGAGCAACGAGCTCAGTCTGTGAATATTAATTTTCATAGCAAACGTAATATATTTTTTTAATCCCTGTGCACATATTGGATGTCAAATCCAACACACGGCCAATATTAAAGAACTTTTTCAATAACGAGAAACTGGCAGTTTATTGTTTGTTTTTTAAAAGAGAAAAAGTATATTTAAAAAAAATTGAATAATGAACAGGGTAGCAAGCCCTGTAGCACATAAAATCACGCCTGTATTCCCCAAAGGGTTAGGTAGAGGTGCATCTATCACCTATATTTCGCTAGTTATGTTTAAGTCCCATGTAATAGGGACAAGCCTGTAGCATCCCTATTTAACACACATTGCACACGGATTAAACGGCTAATTATGAGTTAGGCTGACGACGCACACATTTGCTCACTGAGCGTGCTTATTATTTCGTAATTATGCGTTGATGTACTGTGTGCCGTGTTTCTCCCGCATCCGCACACCTTGGATGAGTTTTGCCGCATCATTTCTTGCACGCTTTCTCCTGCCGGACCCTGTTCCGTTTTAACACGCTAACCATCCGTGTACTGCACTGTCATTCTTGAGTATCGTTTTACTGTTACAGTTATTTTACTTAGTACTGGTAGGTACATCGTTATAGAAGCAGTCTGAGAGTCTCAGTCCAATGCTGAATGCATTGGACTGAGACTCTCAGACTGCTTCTCGGACGATTATTTAAACATTACTCTCTCACAAACAAAGCTTTTGGGCCAACAATGTGTGTCGTGTAACTGTACCTGTCGTGGACAACCTGTTAGTGTCTCGAGCCATGTTTTTTTTTGTTTTGCTTTTTCGTGCGTGTATGCAAACTACACACTGTTTTTGTAAACGATAAACGTTAGCATTTAGCACAAGTTGTGACATAATAGACAGTTGTGATTCAAACTTTTAAAATAGATATCCGCATAAATTCGTCCTACTTTATAAAATGAAATGCCGAGCTCGAGAGAACGAAAACTAATTCCTGAAGTAGTTGCAGGAATTCTATTTCGATTCAACAAAATTCGAATTTCGAACACGCTCTATTCCATTTACAAACTTTTTAATTCTCCATTCTGATTTTTTCAACGTCGCGTGGCTTGTTCCAGTGATTTTTACTACCTTGCACTTTTTAATTTCTTTAAAAAGTTTAGCGTGGAATACGTAGGTATCTGTTGTCGTTGTTTTTTGTTTGCGTGTATGTAATGCAGATTTTATTTGGGTTCTCATTACAGTAGGTCTAGAGCTTCGTAAGCTCATAATGGCATTCACGAGTAACGCGGTACATGCTAAATTAGCACTGCAGCATTTTTGTGCAGCACAATGATGCAATCCTAGAGCTCAGCATTCGCTTTGTAAGGGAAATACTCTCATTCACGATTGTGAACTTTTTGAATAAAGCCATATTCGCTGGTAGTCATGTTACGTCCGTGGAAGTGGTTCATTACGTGACGTTCGCTTTAATGATATACATTCCACTAGACGTGTTTTTTTTTTCTGCTTCTGAACATGAAATCCACACGCTAAAGCTGTGTCGGTGTCAATAATTGGAGAGTGAAGGCCGAGCATCAAACTGAGAGCTGTATCGATCACAATAGCAGTAATCTATTATTCATATGTCACTAACGTGCCATTCAGTACGCACGAGAAGTTACACAATGCAAAAATAACAAGCGCATTCGAGGTACGCACTTGCGTCACTGCAGACGTTAATATTTAAGTACTTTGTAGCATTTGAATTTAGAATAAGTATAATTAATGAGTATGACACCTTTGGAGGTAGATATTTTTGTCCTACTTGGCTGTCAAAAAAGCTATGAAGACCTTGTTGAAGCTGTGTAAACAAATATTATAATTAGTCTTGTATTTCTAGTCTCTCAGTCAATTCTCATTGCCAGAAAACTATTTTTTCATCTGGATAGTTTTCCTGCCAGCCCACTCTACAAAGGTATCAACGCATCCCATTCACATATAAAATACGCATTTAAAAGACGATACAAAGTTTCGTTGATGGTATCAGAGCTTCACCTACTTAGGTACCTTGAGACAGAATGGGGCGTATTTCTTACACTTTAGAATTGAAAACAATAGCCAATCTTCTAGTAACGCGTTATTAGCCCGGTTTGTAAACAATGTTAATAATAGAGCAACATGAAATATCTGTTACACATAAAGATAGCACACGCCATTCGTATTGTGAATTTCGAAACTATACATAGCAGCATACCTACTGATGAGAAAATTATAATCATGTATAAGAATTATTCTTTTATGCCTGTATTATTTATATCGTAGAACCGGTAGAACCATGTTCGTAGTATGAATCTCGATTAATAAAAACATAAGTTAGTTTTTAATGACGATTATGGATTCAACATCATTCTAGGTTACGACACTGAAAGTTTTCGTGACGAAAACTTTACCTTTACGACCTTTTTTTATGACAACCGTGTTGACAATAAGCCATATTGCATCAACAAACCTTAGAATGACAAAAAAAAAAACAACTGTCAAACAAACAGCCAGGCTCGTGCTATTATAAAAAAGATAAAGAAATATAGAAAATAAAGAAAGATAATTATAAAAAAAAACGGGGACCGAACTGATTAAAGATTGCAACGCTCATTTAACGCTCCGATAAACGCAATTACTCGCTGGGGATCTAGGAAGAGCTCTTTTCGCTCTCATTCACGTTTTTAATGCTACCTTCTGCGACTTGAAATTTTTAAATTTGATTTTCCGAATATTCTTGGCTAGTTCATTACCCTATTTTGTTTGTGGAACAAACAACGAGCAGAAGTCGACAACTTTATTTTGTTTTTAAAAATAGAAGAAGTCAGTTTAGCCAAGATAGTAGGTAGGTACCTAGGTAATGCCCGGGTACAGATTAGTGAAACGTAACATGAAATGTAACACACATTGAAACAAATTCACATAGTTATTGTGTTGACATTAATTCATTGTTAAAATAGTTTTTATATATATATACATATATATTTTTTTTTTTATCAAAATCGTTTACTTTTTCCATTTTTGTAAATATGTGAGCACCATGTATCTATCAGATTATTAATTTATATGTCATGGTTTCATTTCTAATTCTTTTACCTATTGTGGTATAGTAATTTTATTTTAGGTGCATCGTCTTCACATATTATTTTATTATATAATGAATGTATGCAAAATATTGTAAAACATTTTAAAAGAGTAACGGTGGAGTTTCTTGCCCATTCTTCTCCATACGAAAACTACCTTTTGGAAGGGGCGACTAGAATCAATTCTATTTCATTGTAATTTTTGACGTTCAAAAGTGCCTTTTATGTGCCTATTTGAAATAAATGCTTTGACTTTGACTTTGACTTCATGCAAATCATTTGTGTTAAATTTCACCAATCTGTACCGGTGTATAAAGAGTATTTTTGGCGTTTTTGTTACATAGGCAATAGCAATTTTCTTTTTCTGTTACATGCGTTGAAAATTTTAATTGAAATATCGTTTCTACGTAAATTGTGTTTATGGATTTATCAAGAATTCTTACACAATAAGATTTAGCAAATTCTCAGTGAGTTGTTAAATACTTTTATTACATAAAGTAGCGAAGCCAAATAACCAATAACCATAAACTCATGCTATCGGAACGTGTATCCTAAGTAGTATAATAAGAGTATGTAATCAAACTTCCGATATAAATATGATAGTCACGATTGCTTTTCACGAAAATAGTAGATAAGTGAAGTTTGCTGAATACCTAATAGAGGTCATATTGGTCTCAACGATCCCGCCGCTTTTCCGAGTTTCTGAGAAAATCATAGGATGCTGGTAAGGTTATTTATATTAATTAGTATGTAATTGTCGAATTATTGACTCATACATCGACTTTTTAGCCTCTCCAAATAATGATTTGTATTTTGTTAAAAAAACAGCGCAAAACTGTTTTTACAAAAAGTTACGTGCTCAACGTTAACGGAAAACAAACAATTACAAGTTGCCTGTCTCTGCTTTAACACCAAAGCTTAAAATCTCGTGTTAACAAAACAATGCTACTCCGACAAGTACTCCTTTATCTTTTCATGAAATTCTGAATAGAACCTCTTTAAGGCTTCAGACACACTGCATTCTCTCAAACCACCGCAACCGTCATTCACTGTGAACGTAATGTTTAAATAATGTTTCCATTTTGATATTGTAGGAACCGTGTGAGGCACCTTTATCTCGGAAACGAGTAAATGGCACAGCAATATCGTTAGTATCAGGCGCTGAACAATGGTACCAGTAGACATCCCTCGCTATTTAATGAACACGAGATATCCCCGTTACATTGTCTAGGTTGATAACGCCTCCCTTTCAAACTCTTTGGTTCTTTGAATGATGTTTTCGTTGACAGGCTGTACGTGAAACAAACCTTTGCCTTTCGAATAACATGTCATGTTGAAATATTACTTGCTACGCATAAAACAGTGTTGTCAATGACCTCTCAGTTCACAAGGGTGGTAATTCCAAAGGGCAGACGACAGATGAAAGTTTTACCTGCGTGCTTTTGTTTTTATGTTTATTAATTATTTAAATTTATTACTATCGCAGGTATTAGGAACTCGCATAAATTTCTATTTCGCATTTCAATATTTTAAGTAAAAACCAAATTATTTACATAGGTAATTATGGCAAAAGAAAAACAAACTTAAGACTTAACTTGGGAATTATGACGTCAAGATACCGGAATCGGAATTAAACTATGAATAAATCAATTTTATTTTTAAACTATCTTAATACGCCTAAATCAAAAAGATAAAACAATGATTGGTCAGTTTATGAAGTTGTTAACCTTCGATAATCATTTGCTTACGTCACAAGGATAGAACCACAATGCTATTGTGACGTATTATCGCTTAGAATTGGAGTGGGTCTCGAAAACAATGCTTGAGAATGCAGTTAAGCTTATCTGGTTATCATTGTTTGAAATGAGATAATGCTGTTCAGCTTTAGTGCTGACATGTGTTAACAGGTGAAACAGTTACATGATTCTCTCATTAGCACGTCATCATTGTTTTGAAAATATTGAAATGTTCAATGAACTGCGCGTCATCACTTTTTCTTTCTTTGTTTGTTTTCACTTCTCCAAAAGACAGGGCAGTAGGTACCTATCAAGTAAACATACAGTCTAAGCATAGTTTTATTAAGACGTATCACGAACGTAAGGAAGGACGATAAACTTCGTTTAAGTAGGTCCACCGAAACCAACGAAAATCCATCAATAAAATAGGCAGCAAATTTTTCTTAAAACCAACATATTAATCATTCTAACCAAACCTCTTTTGAGAGAGAAATAAACAATATAAATATTATTCTAATACCAAACCACATTTTGTTAAATTAAAAAATATTGCTGGAGAGTTTTGAATTCAATGCGTTCTATTTTCAAATAGCTGTTAGTTTGTTGCGTTTTTTGTTTTCGTGCTTTCACGGGATTAAATACGGGCCGATTTTCCATCACAGTTTAGTCAGCATTTCAATAAAGCAGTGCTGTAGGCTTGCTTCAATAGAATTTCCGCTGTTGCCGTCATGTCGTGCCCCCGACAATGTAGTGTGAACGAGGACCACATCGAAGCAATTCACTTTCCAACGCAAACCAATCATGGGCTATGGCGACACACTCAAATAGTGCTTCCATGCCACAACAAATACGCAGTTGGCTTTTAAAAGGTAAACAACCTTTTTCTTTCTCCTTCTAAAGCTTTTTCGTATCAGTACCTAATCCATTGACATTCGTGGCTTATTTGTCTTTTGTTATTGTGATAAATAAGTTTGTTATTGTTTTTGTAAAGAAGAAATGACGATTAATTGGTTTCTGCCGGTCGATTCTGTTAGAATCTCACCGTGAGAAGTAAGGTGAAGTGAGCTGTCATTCCATCTGATGCTATAGGGATTTACACTAATGACAGCTCACTTTAAGTTCACTTCACCTGAGTTATCACGGTGAGATTTTTACAGAATAGCACAACTGATAACTTTTTCACTTACGTTGTCATTGTTTTGGGGCTCGTGGTCGTGGCTAATTAATCGGTCAGGTTAAGCTACTCTTCTCGTCCGTGGATTGGTGGCCATCTTTACATACTTATCGATACTCTTCCGCAAGTATCCGGGCTCTCATTCGTAGACCTTTGACAGACTTTACGAGTCGTTAGAAGCCCGAAAGTCTGACAACCAGTCTTACCAACGGGTATCATGTTACCCAGTAACTGGGTTTTGGAAGTCAGATAGGCAGTAGTTTTATGTAAAATACCGGTATTCAGCTGCATCCGGTTAGACTGGTAGCCGACCCCAAAATAGTTGGGAAAAACCTAGCCAGATTGATTGTCAATATTTTTTAAACATAAATCTGATTGAAGTGGTCATAAAATTATGATTAGACTATAATGATTTAATCACTTAGGTAAGTGTTTAATAACAAAAGTAGGTACACATAAAACAACCATTAGAGCGAACCAACTAAATTAACACTGTGACGTCACGGGTGACGTCATTCAACTTTTCCATTTCACGAATAGATAGTAATAAAGCGTAATATTTATGTGACGAAAGAATAATAATATAAAGTTTTCCAATAACTAAATGGAGGCTGCATTTACCAAATGAAATTTTGTAATCTGATGTTCTGTTTCTATTTAATATTGTAGCGAAGATAAAAGCAGTAGGTATTTTAAATACTATTTACTCTTGATACTACCAACGTTATATTACCAAACCGCACTGGGCCCACGTGGTGGATTACGGCCCCCTCCCTCTCACCAAAAGGAGGCCTGTGTCCCAGCAGTGGGAACATTACAAGCTGATTATGCTTACTTTATATTAAATTAGTGACACGACCCTGCTTCCCACGGTTTTACGACTTGAAAAACATGAAGATTTCTTTATTATAATTATGCAAGTTTCATAATAGTGAAATATACTTACACATTATCCTTCCGGAATAAATTCTCTGAACGGTGGAGAATATCGCATCACAATACGTTGAGTAGCTTTATAGGAACCTCGCGGGTCAGTCACACAGACAGACGAAAAGCGACTTGTAACTTATTTCACTTATATTATGTACTATCTCCCCCGACCCACCCCGTTGCATCACATCGCCTGCCCGCGCTATTACTTACATCGTTTTCGCTCAGCGTTCTTTCTGACTTTTTTGTTTTTGCTCGGCTCCCAAAGGCCCTAGCGTAATGTTAAGCTTATAGCTATAAGTAGCCTACAGCCTTTCTCAAGAATGGGCTGTCAAATAGCGCGTTCAAACAAACAAAAAAAAAAAACAAAATAATTAACTTTTTGGTATAGATAGAAGCAGAGTAACAATTTATCTTCTATGATTGGATTTCATTTCCATGTCGACACCGTATTTTAAGAAATCAACCGTACTCATTAATCTAATAAAACAACATTTTCTTATTTCCATCTTGATGACTCTGTAAAAAAAGAAAATGACGTCATTGAAATACTAAAATGTTATTTATGAAAGTAAGTTGGTGTGTTTTCATAGAGAGCATTTTTTGCCACCGTAAAGTCAAACCCGATGGACGGCACCGCCGAGGTCGGCCCAGAAAGCGGTGGCGAGATGACCTGGACGCGTACCGCGAAGGCTAGTTTGAGGTGGCGTTGGAAAGGCGTTCCTGGAAGGACTTCGGGGAGGGCTTTGCCCAGCAGTGGGACAGTATAGACAAAAAAAAAAAGTCAAACCAGCTGCCATCATTTTCATGACAGCCGTGACTGCGGCCGTTATAAGGGGGTTATAAGGGTATCAATTCAGAACCATAGTAGGCACACTCGGTAGCCTCAATACCGACCACGAGGTGAATGATATTTTAAAGTAATTTACAGTGATATAAGGAAGTACCTAATATCTAAGTAAAAAGCACGAATGTTTAATGTTACTACATAATGGGTAACGGTGAATGCGATTTTACTAACATAACTGTTACGTTTTGCTCAACTGTATTATAATTTGGTAAGTACTTACTTTGTGCAATGTTTCGTTTCGGTGATTTAGTTTAGCATCGCATACTAATGCCCGTTTTCACAAAAAATAGGCAACACCATAAATTATTGCCTAAATTTAAGCGCGCTGTGGGATTTTCAACTTTCAGCGTTAAACCGAGGGTTGAAAGTTCAACAGCGAGCTTTCGCCTAGTGTTAGTGAAAATGGGCTTAACACATAACACCTATTAGGCTTCGTAGAAAATATTTCTTTTGAGTATTTCAAAGAATACTACTTTACTAGCTTTTAAGCCCATGTCTACTCGCGTGAAAAGCTATCAATTATCGCCGAAAAACAACCTTTGATATATTTTTGTCTTTGACGAGGTTCTGAGCTACTTTTCTGCTCAATTTTATAAAACCTATTCAGTAGTTTCGTCATAAAGGCGTATGAATCAGACAATCTCATTTGGACTTTGTTACGTCAGCCACCTGCTACTTTGCTCGTATGAGACTTAAATTACCAGATATATTTCCCTTAGGGGGGAAATATAATATGTGGCGAATTTCGAGTTTGTCTTTAATAAATAGGTCAGGAGATTTTGTGACTGATGATGGGAAGGTTTTCCAGTTCTATAGATCGAACGAAAGCATTAAACTTGCAAGTACCTACCGCAGCTGTAGTTCACAATACTAAAACGGTACGTCTAATTTTAATTTCTTTTCCGAGTACTGATATTGGACCGTACTGATTCGTCAACTACTTTATGTACTCACAGATAATTTTTATTAAACAAAAGTATTTTCTTTGAACTACTTCCAAGAAATCCTTATGATACCTACAAATGTAACTTTGGGAGCGCCCTAAGTAGCTACTTAGAAACCAATGTTATAGAGAAAATAGATATTAGAGTCTTAGTTATTTCACCCATAATGGAAAAAAGAAAATATTTGTTGCAAGAGTCGCTCCTAAAACCAATAGGTAACAATTTTTCTTTATGGTCTCATACCTTTTGCGGACGACATTCTTATATCGTCATAGAAATAGCGTTTCTTAACACATTTCATGCCATATAGTTTTTATACCGAAGTGAAACTTGACGTGGTACTGAAATAAGGATTATTTATTGCTGTGTATATTTTAAATATAAACTTATAATATATTTTATTAAGCATTCCTAAATAATAAAGTGCCAAACAATAAATTTATTTTTTGAGGGTTGTGAGTAAAGCGTAATAGACTATGCTATATTGCACATCATTTTACTATGCTATTGTACAACATTTTTAATGCAACGCAAAACCAAAGAAAATCGAAGACCGTTATTTTTAAAATAAACCAATATGTAGAACCGATTTCTAAATATACTTTACCGAAATGTTACGAGCGATCTAAACCTGTGGATGCAGTCCGCCCGGGTTAGATGGACGGACTTAGCGCGAAGCATTTCAGTATCAGAAGATTATCTTTGTTGTTCCACGCTACACAAATAAATATCTGAGAAATACTTGTTGGCATTTTATGTACCTACGGATTGCCAACACAAGTAAATAAACTACGCTTTTCAAAAGCCAGAAGCGCAGGCACGATATTTAAATCAGCTTATCTTTTTGTACGCCCCTCTTCTTTCAACATGGATGCCATTCACTTGCCAGTGAATTAGCACCTCGCCAACATAATTTTACTTCAAAATGATATACACCCCTGTATTTACACATTTCACGGGACGCATAAATCCAAATATACAGCACTAAATATGTATAGTCGGTAAGAGCAAGTTTCTTTAACTAACGTAATTAGTATTTTTGTCTCCACTTCGCCCAATGAATATTTTTTCAACCGGCCGGGCAGGCCGCACTTCGGTTGCCTCATTTCTTACGAGTTTTCTGTAACACTGGTGTTAATGATAACATAATTAAATGTACATTTACCCTGTCTCCCTACACAAAATAATTACGAGAAAACGATGTTCAAATGTGTTTCAGGTGTGAAAACATTTCGGTTGTTTTATGAAGCTTCCTGAGGTAATGGATTCACATACCCGAGAGAATACGGTGTTTTGCGGTTATTCCGCAGAATTTTGACTGTAATTAGAACGAATAAATGTTTCTTGGAACATCTACTTAATGAAATTATGGTATACGGATGTTTGTGCTGTTACAGTATGACATAACATTTTATGCACGGAATTCTTAGGGTAATGTAGAGCAGGAATATAAATTAAATTGTTTCCTATACCATAAAGTAATTTTTAAGTAGGAATGAACTTACTACAAACAGAAAAAATACTGTTCTCAAGCGTTACACAATGTAAGATATCTAAAGTCTTAATGCTTTTCTTTACAGAATCACCCCAAATTCTAACATTGGTACGTTAATGTTGTGCTACCAAATAATCTTCCGCTGCGGTACTGTTCGTCTCTCGGTTTAAATGAGCCGCAAGAGAGAATTATTCGTGTCATTTGTTCAGTATTAGATGTTGTAATTAAGTGTAGCGGCGCCTAATGGTCCTATAATAGGAGAAAGCAATATAGTTTTATCGTCCAATAGCTGAAAGACTTCAAAGACGTTTTCAATAAGTCGAGCGAAAAGTTATCTTCAATCAGAATTCTTTGAGAGCTTTTTGTAAAGTAGGTAATCTGTCATACTGATTGCGATATTGCTTTTTAATTGATGATAGACGAATATATTTTTTCTTCTACCTATGCCGTTTATGACTTTGCGAAAGTAACCACAGTCAAATAAATATTACGTAAATAATTAAATGACATAAAATTTTAAAGGATTATACGCCAGCCAAAGTACAAGAAACCTAACAAATGCGGATATCTGATACACAAAATCCGCACTAGTACAGTACATGTCTTCACCAATAGGTAATTATTCCATTTTTTACTTGATTTCATTAGTTTTCTTTCCGTTCCACATTGACTGACATTGTACTGTAACAATTAACATAAAAACAGTTTTAATTGCAATTAACCGTCAATCGAAATTGGATACGGCTTACGTTAGCTTAAAATGATGGATACTTTCAGTAAAGTACCTAATAAGCTAGTTGAATCCATCAATTTCATATAAATTCAGCTTTACTAAATTATTAAGGCCAAATAACTGCTGTACGTTTTCATTGTAGATATTATGTTTATTTGTATAGATAAAATGTAAAAGTTCATTCATGCGGTGCACAGCATGAAAACTAAAATAAATAGGTACTATTTGCAGAACGCTGTTTATAGGTCGCCTAGAATATTGAAATAGACCGAAATATAATGTTTCCGTTTTGAATAAATATGAATGAATAATACAACGGATTAGTATTGCAGTATTTCTGCGATAACTTGGTTCTGTAACTCCCTTTTAACAAAGCTTAGAACGATTTAGTGTTTTCCAAGAACACATAAGAGTGGTAGGTATTAGAATGCATGGAAATTCAGTTGAGTTCGATCGACACGTAAGAGACTGAATTTTTCATCGATTTCCATACATCCCGGGTTTCGAAACTTGTTTTTCGCGCGGAAATTGTTTATACTTTTAGATTTATGGTGTTAGAATAGTTGAGATATTTCATTCTCGCAGTTGCGTGCGGGAGAAACATGGCGTCAGTGACGTCAGATTAATTTGATCAAAAGTGGAAATGGCTCGAGCATTTTCCACGCTACTTGTTTCGAGTTGCTGTCAACGGCTCAGCTAATGCTTCCGTCGGCTTCCAATTTTAAACTTTTGATGGTGTTTACGGGCGCAGCACAATTTATGCCCTCGTCAATATTACAGAATCAATTCGATCACTTCGTGAATGAGAGCGATTCGGTTCACTGAAGACACCTGTTTCTTTTATTTACTAACCGCTCTGGAAACTGTTTTGATTGTAACGTTTTGATCTTATCAATTTGTGGTTTCACAAATTGTAGGTCTCGCTGGGATCTCACTGCGTTCCCAAATAGTTGGGATGGGTCTACCACGAAGCAAATTATGCGGATCGTAACAGTTAGCGTGAAAAGCTACAATGACGGGATCCCACGGTGTGAGTTCATTGGACGATGCGTTCGTCACGCTTACTTGCGTAGCTTCAAGATTAGAATTATCGCTGCCTTTACTAATTCATCTAAACAGTGAACAGAAATCACGATTCTAAACCTATTTACCGCTTTACATTACGTGTTCAACAAACTAGTCAATTAAATGCCTTTGAACTGCATACGGGTGGTAAATGCTTCGTTTGATTATCAGAGTTCGTTGAAAATCTGATGCTAGTCGATAGAAGTTAATGCTCGCAAATAGAAATTCCATGCGTAATTACTTGTTCGCGGATGAGCTGACGATTCGGAGAATTATATGAAGGGAATACAACTGGATAAATTGACTACCTACTCCTCTTAAGGTGAACGTAGACGTTCGACAAATCGAGACTACAGGCTGCTACTGAGAAGTTCCTGATGGAAATTGAGGGTGTAACAAAATTATTTCTTTTTTATTTTACCATTTATGTACACACAAATAAACAGACAAGAAAAAAAACAGAACAGAAAAATAGGTAGGTACCAAGGTGATGCTTATTTCTTAAGAAATCTCTTTCAGAATACCTGCGATAGGATAATAAATAGAGAGATGTAGACAGCGTGTGAAAGAGTACCTATAGGAGACAAAAAATATAACACATAAAATTTCAAAACAATTCACTTAATAAACTAGACAAATATTGTGAGAATATACTTACATACATACAAATAAACATACATACTTCTAAAATAAATATCACTAGAATGTTAATTATAACGTAATCAAAATAATATACAGACACACAACTATGATAAAGTGGAAAGATAGTGTTCTTTCACTTTTCTTCTAAAAAGTGCAACAGTTTGGCAGTCCCTAATTTCACTAACTTATGTTCGATCTTAACTCGAGGCACTAATTGTTCATTTCTTACAGGTTGGGCGGCCAGAGAAATGTCGCTCGATGTCAGCTGGTGGCGCTGGAACTACCACCCTAGCCGATCGGCACTCCTACGCCGAAGGCCGAGTCCCAGCGCCCCATGGGCCTCCGCCCTCTCCCGGCGCGGCGGCTGCGCAGCGGAAAGTAGCTGCTGCCTGCCTCGCTAGCCGGCGCCTTTTGGAAGATACTCTTGCAAAAAATGGTAAGTCTTCTTACTTATATCTACTTACATAATTAACTAGTTTTACCTGACGTAGGTACAGTTAAGCATATTCATTGTTAAGTAAATTAACACACTACATCAAGTTTCAAGTTACTGCCACTTCATACAACTGACCGTTGTGATTTGGATATACGGATAATTATTTTGAAGTGGTAGTTAATTCGCTTAACAATTACTTTTCCTGACTACCTAGGTATTGAGTGCACGGTGCGGTGTACGTCACTTGCGTGTAAGTACAGCATCTGCGCGAGTTACATGCATTGTGTAAAATTACCGAGTAAATAAAGTGAGCTGGTAAATAAATGGGTAACACGCGCATGTAGACTACAACTTTACATGCTCAATTTCATCGAACCATGTAAAGTATGTTGGGGTAATCAAATTTCCTTTTAACCTACCCGTCTTTAAAGAAGACGAACTACACAATTTAAGTAAGTATTGCTTAAAATTTTAACTATAGACATGCCTGAATAGGTATTTCTCAACGATCAGCAACAGAATAACCAGGATTTCTACAATGTCACGATTAGTTACTTATAACAAAGAAGACTGGATTAGCCCAATAAGGCTTCCCACTAAAAGCAAAAAATTAATATACTTATTAATAAGTATATTAATTTTTTTTATTACCACATTTTAGTCTACTGTCGTCGACACAGGCCGTCATGCCACCACCGCCTATCATAAACTTGCTGGCACCTTGTTAATTATAAATCTTCTTTCAAATTATGTCACACAGCGGACGGTGTCTTGCTCTAATGCCGACACTTATAGCCACTTCCTTGCTCGCCAGTTATTTACAGAACTCTTGCTAAATATGGCTATGCAGAGCTTTTGGTAATTTTTCAAAGAATTTTCAAACATGGCTCACTCAAAACACGATACGATACTTTTAATGCAGGTCTGATTTATCTCTGTAAAGAAATATTTTTTGAACTTGATTTAATTGCTGCACGTATTACACTTACTACAAATTGCCGTTTCACGTCAATGTATACACCATTAATAGCCTTCAATTTAGGAATCGCTCTTCTGACTACATACAGACAAAGCAAAAGGTTTGACCTTCTAATAGTCCAAAGGTCTGACCTTCAAATAGTCTAAAGGTCTGACCTTTAAATGGCTGATCATCTGAACACTGACCATTGAAGTGTCTTAACCATAGTGATTTTCTCAGACTGAATGCTCCGTTCGCTGGACCGATTGTTACTGGCCGATTGAACTAAATGCCACAATGTACTAGAACGTTCGTTTTACAAGATCCGATAGAAGATTTTCCCACGCACTTAAGCTTGTAAGCTTTATACGTTTTTCTTTAAAACAGAATATAATGAAGGATAAAAGTAAAGAAATTAGCAATGCATAGCAAAAACTAGGAGTAGAAACTAAATAATTATATACCCTCACCAGACTTGTTATAACTTTGTAAGTAATGAAAATAGCTCTTATCCATAAGTAGGTACCTCTCGAAGTAGTTAGTACCTAGCTAAGCTTGCAAATGCTAAGTTGAAACAAAAAGTAACTTGAAACAACCCTCTAAAATAACATTGTAATTAAGGGAATTAGCGCTCTCTATCTCTTTTATTTATCTTGGTTCTTGCATGACGATTATTAAAATTCTCTCAAGAACTTGAATATAAAAGGTCTGTTGACCCGGTCATAACACAATTAGCTACACGACTTGAGGTCTTCTGTATAAAATTGCTCTAAAAAAACACTGTTAGTTCCAGCAATTTCGTCTTGCAGATACCCCGTTTTGTGCCGCGCCATTAAAATGAGTTTTTAGTTACAAAGCTTTAAAATGTAATGAAGTACGTCAAAACTTTTAATTAGTCGGTGTTCTTATCAGCCGGTGCTACAGTCGTCAAAGAAAGTTGATTCAAAGCACTAGTTTGTTATACAACAAAGTTGTAGGAAGCGGTTACGTTCACGAATACAAATAAGTTTAGGAAAGTCAACAACACAGATGCATTTGTATGCAGTTACGATGTTTCACGGCGACTTGAGTGGTTGGTGAAAATATATTTATAATATGATTAAGAAATTGCTAGAATCGTTCGGTTACATATTTGACGACTATTCCGCAAGATACAAAAATAAACAAAGTCACGGTATATCCTACGTAACTTACGACATACAGAGATACGTACTAATTAAAAAGTCATTCGCTAAACATCTTTACAGTTAATTATTATTGATAGATGTTCCGCCTCTGAGGGGCCCGTGGCTAAATAATAACAGCCGCACAGGTCGATCGATCAGGTTAAGCTACGCTTGCCGCGGTTGGTCTGTGGATGGGTGACCGTCTTTACATATCGAGACCCCTCCGTGCCTCGGAAAGCACGTTAAGCCGTAGGTCCCGGCTGTCATTTGTGGATCTTTGACAGTCGTTACGGGTAGTCAGAAGCCCGAAAGTCTGACAACCAGTCTTACCCAAGGGGTATCGTATTACCCAGTAACTGGGTTGTGGAGGTCAGATAGGCAGTCGCTCCATGTAAAATAGTGGTATTCAGCTGCATCCGGTTAGACTGGAAGCCGACCCCAACATAGTTGGGAAAAGGCTAGGCAGATGATGAGATGTTCCGTTTCTAATTTCTAAAGAGATTTTCAAAAGCCATAGAATACAACAGCATTTACTATGTAACCTTTTGTAATACAGAATAACTTTCATCATTGTTACAAACCATTTGGAGAAAGTGAAGGAAGTGTTGAGAACAGAGGTGTGAAAGTAAAGTATTCTGCTTAAGATTAACTGCTTGATTATTTAAAGGCAAGACGTGCTAATGCTTATGTCGACTCGTTACAGGATGTGTCAAGAGAGTTTATTCTGTTAAAATTCTGCTTTGTTAAAACAAAAGCTGAAGTTTTAACAATGTTCCAGTGTCTGTTCTAATTTGGGAGATTTTTACTTTATGAATGTCGGAAACCATTTATCTCTCCCAGTTCTGTATAGAAAATATTTTTCAATTAATGAATTCCAATAATGGAGTGCCAACAAAAAGCTTTTGAGATATTTTCGTTGAACACGTTTTAGTAGAACTCTTTTGTTTTTCGACAGTGACAAAGGTAAGCCGTAATTCCGTTGAATTTAAAAATAGTTTCACAGCGCTAGTTAGCCGATTAAAACATTAATTAAATTAAATGGCGCAGTGTGCTGCACGGGCTATATCTTGGGAAATCAGGCCAATTGCGGTTTCGCCTCTCGACTCAAAATCGGCTCTAGTGACGACTGTAATTTCCGCTGATAAATGTAGTGACTTCGTATTCAATTAGAGTCTGGGATACGTTTTTAAATAGAAGTTTTTTTAGTTTGGTAATTATATAAAATTAATTTTCACTTTTATTTTATCTGTTGGTTAATTAGCAAAAGTACCTACTTTTGCTAATTAACCAACAGATAAAATAAAAACTGTGTCCAGTTGCAGTGTTTATTTTATCTCCTTTTTAAAATCTAAAAAATCCTTTCCAAAACTTTTCCTTACATCATTTCGTGCCGTAAGAACTGAAGATTTTCGCATACAACTCACAGTAATAGGGACGTCCTTTGAAAGAGGACAGTGGGAACAATGAGGCCCCGCAGGACTATATTGAGAGTCGTGTAAAAATCTGCTGGACAAAAGGCGGTCTAGACCAGAATGGCTTGTTTGAAATTAGATGTGGTCCTTAGGACTGGAGGGGAATCAACCCCTCCGTGATCCACCCTTTCTTATTTGCGAGACAGCTAATCATTGATATTCGACAACTCTTTATAGCTGAGATTGTGTTCAATCTTTTGTGATTTCTGCGTTATAGTTATGGTCGTATTAATTTGGCATCATTTGTAGATACCCACTTTTTATTTTCTGTAGTGGATCTTTGATGTAGGGGTGGTACACGAACTTTCATATTTGCTTAAAACATTTAAAATAAATATTTTATAAAACAAATAAATTTTATAAACTAAAATAAGCTTTACTTAAGGGGGCGCTGACCCACTAGTGGCGCCCTCATAGTTTGTTTGGTTATTTCTTTTATTTTAGAATGAAAATGCAGAAAATAAGCACGTTAAGTTGTGCTCCACAAGATTATTCGTTAATATTATTATAAACGGTAGTTTTACATTGTTTAGTTGTATTATAATCATAAAAACGGAAAATAGTGGCCACTATTATCCGTTTTAAGGATTATAGTAAAAGTGAACAAAATATTTTCTGCATTTTCATTCTAAATTAAAAGAAATAACCAAAAAAACGATGAGGGCGCCACTGCGCGGTCGGCGTTTGGTCGACGCCGTCTTAACGAGTACTATATGGAAAAGTTGAAAGGACCTAAATAAAATTACTTCTTAACAAAATTCTTAATTTGACGGCTGTAGATACGGATGAAATACATTCAACGGACAACAAGCGCGATGACTAACGAATACTGGTTTCGTATCGAGCAAAAAATATGAAAACATCCTCAATCCCTCACTTATGCTCACGAACAATGTAAGGCTTTGTGCTAAAAAAATATGAATTAGCCGTTGAGGTAATTAGAACAATCTGTTACACTAAAATACTTTGCATTCAGTGACAGTTGTAACCTTGGATAAGCACTATTTGGATCTTGAAGGCCTCTTAAAGTTTTCAAAGCGTCTGATCGTAATCTAAAAAAATAATTGGCTTTGTCGTGACTTCCTTAAAGTACGAAGAAATATTCCAGCTAAAGGTATACATTCGACTGCGTCAAAAGTTGCAAAAAAAGAATAGGGCGTTCCGTTTACTAAACATAACATCCTATACCTAAATCATTGGAAGTCTTCTGTAAGCAAGCCTTCTTTCACATGTTGATTCCATAAAATTAACCCATCTTTGTATTTTTACAGGAACTCCACCTACGATAGTTTTACCACCAGTCGGCTACTGGGTGGATGGAATGGAGGATACACCACCCGAAGGAGAAGATGCCGAACCTCGAGCGCAACCAGGCACCCCTCGACAAGCCACGAGGCGGCATAACATCGACACCGACGACACCGCCAAGTACTACAGGCGATTCTTCCTTGGCAAGGTAATTGAAACCTTATCTTATGTCTCTAAAGAACTTTTCACTTCACGCCAACACCAAGAAAAGGCGATCTCCTTAAGTGCTGTTGTAGAAAATAGCGTCTTATTAAGTTAAGGAAGCTCTGGTCCACTTACATCTTCAATTTCTATGAGCTAAAAGCTTTTGATAGAAGTGTTTAGGTACATTTTTAGCACAGATCTCGTTTGAGAAGATTATTTAAAAACATCACGATTCAATTGTAAAATTATAGAAGACTCGGAATGGGCTTTGAATTTATATGACAACAAGAAGTAAAGAGCATCCGATATCATTGAGTTGAAACGAATGCTCACATCAACCTCTGGGATCTTCGTGCACAAAGTCACGTTCCAAAGGTTACGGCATGACGAGAAGCTGCAATACAACGTAAAAAATACACAAATCAAATCACGATTTAATTGCTTTCGTGACCAGAGCTTACTTTCTTCGAGTGGTTTAAATGGACGAAAATAAAAGTGGCATTACAAAACTTGTATTCAGACCATCTGACATTTGCGCGCCACGCTGTCTGCGGCCAGGGAAATAAAACCAGCGCGTGTTGCCAACTGGTGTGTGCCAATTAGACGAGTGCTATACATACTTTGGCTGAACTATTTATTAAAATGGAACCGAACTCATCGGTATTCGACCCAATCTCCGTCTAAAACTGGACCAGATTAGAATCGGTAGCAATTTTAAGCTTGTAATCACGACTTCTTGACGTTAAGATCCCCGAAAACGATAACAAGTTTTCGCAACTACTACAATTTCGACACCGCGGGACGTGTATAAGGACCATGTGTAACGCGATTCGGGTGCACTTACGTTAAAAATTGTGTGTTAAAAACATC
This sequence comes from Gortyna flavago, assembly GCA_963669345.1. Lineage (NCBI taxonomy): Eukaryota > Metazoa > Arthropoda > Insecta > Lepidoptera > Noctuidae > Gortyna > Gortyna flavago. The sequence goes on from OY770144.1 coordinate 8,202,630, forward strand.
GAACATCGAAAATTAAATGAAATAAGTATTGTTGTTGTCACGTCAATGTCGATGTCCTTTTACGGCTTGACCTTTCTCGAAAGGTCTTTGTGCGGACAGGAACAACATTATTAATTGTAATTTCTCTCTCGATAATTACTTGGAGAGTGCGAGGAAATAACGCGGAATTATTTAAGTATAAAAATATGTCTGTTAATATCAAGTTATTTATATCATTTTGTCAGTTTTCCTAGAGTTTTTACCGATTTCATTCTGATGAAGTTCTTAGCGTCGTAATCAGATTTGAAAGAAAAAAGCTATAGAGCCCTTTTTCCAACACACCCTTCATAGCAAATTCCTCCTCCATTGTTTAAATAGTTTTATTTCACACGGCTGTAATTATTCTCATTCTGTACTAATGTTATCAAAGGCTTTACATCGCGCCGAGCATACGATCTATATTTCACAGCACGACTGTACAATGTCAGCTAAGGCTGCGGACATGTTTTGGTATAAAAGCTTGTGCCCTTTTGATCGCAAGTGTTCTTTTTTAATTTTTGGAAAAAGTATCGTATTATTTAGAATAGTGTAATATGCGTTATTATTAAAACAAATACAAAAATCAAACAAACTATAGGGTACGTACACCACTGCCTAATCCTAAGGGGATTTCAGGCGTGATGTTATGTATTAAAACAAAAGTAACTAACACCTTATAAACCATGTAAATAATGTCTTATTACATACAAGTGTATTATAAATCAAACTTGTCTTTACTCGCTAGGATTAAATACACACAATTTTCCGTTTTTTTTCAAAAACTCAAGTGCCTTTATCGAATTAATTAGTTATAGGTTTAGTTACCCTTCGATTACCTAGATAATTTTTCAGCCCAAGTATTTATAATTTAATTTTCTTATATTGCACCCTTGGCCACATTTTTGTTGTCCATTTCTGATATTAAAATAATAACTCCATCAAACTCGCTAATATCTTTCATCCGCTCTTCTTCACTCTCTAACCGCAGTCTAAACCATAACGCGTACCACATCGGTACAGTTACTGCCACGTGTGAACTTTCCCATACCCACGCCCATAGGCTCACTTTTTGTACTGTTTTTTGTAACGTTTCGAATCTTCATAATTGCTATCTTTCGAACATGCGACACTTTTCATTTTATATTCTTTTGATCAATAAAATAAATATTAGTCTTTGTGTATTTTCAATACCTACTCTTTTATAGTTCTCCCATGGATATCATGCCTTCATTGGCAAGTTTTTTTCGCAATAATGTGTCCCTGGCTTTCATGTCTATTTTTGTTTTTTTCCCACACTTGAAAACCGTAATGGGCGTCAGTACATATTTTTTTGACTCTTCATTGGCCTTGGATAGATGAAACAAGTCTTATAGTTACTGTCATGACAAATGTAATTAACACAACATGCAAAAAGACAAATTGCAACATCTTAGTAAAACCACAGTATAGCTTACCCAATAGTCAGTAGGTACATGAATAGGACGATGAAATTAGTAAACAGCATGGGAAATAAATACATGCAACCGAACCAAGTAAGTTGACATGTGGCGACATTTTGTCGGTACTTTCTGCAAGTAAAATCATGCAAAAACGAAACCGCAAGAGCCTAACCGACGTTGATGTCGAAGTAATATTGGCTGCCTCTATAAGTATGTACTTAAATAAATGTATGATAGAACAACGCAGTACATTAGAGTGCAAATCGTGTAAGTGCATAATGTTAGTCGGGAAAGTTGGTGACCACAGCCGATATGGGCACAAGAGACACTTTGTCTACTCATGGAGTTACATGACTAATAGCGCCTTTAGTAGGTGCCACGTAATTTTACAAAGAATGTAAACAATAAAAATGGCGGAGCTCGGAGCGGTTTGACGTATTTTTATTCTGTTTCGAAACTTTTAGCATAAAATTCTCTTAAAATTGTTTGATAACTATGCAGTTATTTCAGCATTTTGCTAAATTATCTCGCTCTAAGTGAACTAAGTTTTATTTTTACTGAGATAGTTTATCGCAGACGTAGTGCATTTAGAAATTGCTAAATATATTATATGTAATACGGTCTACATTTTATGTTTCAATGCGAGTACCTACATAAAACTAAAAATAGTACGTCTAATAAAATATAAGACGTGCTCTTTCTATTACAAACTGGTCAAGCATGTAACTTTCTAGACTACAATGAAGTTTATACCAGCTAAGTGGAAACACTTGGCTGTTCAATATAAAAAGTTTTTCATTCATCTGTAGGAACTGATGAAGCCATGATATATGTGTGAGAGAAAATATGCTGCAAATGAGAGTAAAAAACTGTGTCCACCAATTAAAAACAAATGCATCGCCAACCACCGATTAAGGGTCCAACCACACTCATTACATTAAAAAAAAGCTGCGAACGATAGTGGGAAAAAGCGGCTGGGCTCACCAACGCGGAACGGTTTAGCTTCACGCCCAGTGAGCCAAGTTCTCAGCTACATGTAGATTGCGCCGATTACGGCATTGTAGAGCAATTTAAGTCTCAAGTGTACGCGGCCTTATCGTGCGTACGAATCATAACAGACGTCTCGTTACAGAATTTTGAAAATATTCGTTTGACTTATCTTTTATATTATGCCTAATTTAAATTTAATTATGTACTGACACCAACTCAGTTTTGTTGTTTTACTATGTATATATATGTGTGTTTCTTGAGTTATTGCATACTTTGCATTCAGGTTAAGGATTTTTATAAGATTGCGCTCTAGTCAATGCTAGGGTTACTTTTTGTTATACAAAGAAAAATGAACATAACGCAACTTGCAAATTACTTGGCTCCCACAGTTTGAATCAGCCTCGAATGAGCTTTCATTGTCACTAACAGTCAAAATAGATAAAAACCTAACCAACCCAATTGTGACGCCCGTAACTCCCAACACAGGTACGCAACAGTATCGTTGAAGCTGTGTTTTACAATAAAATCGCTGCCTTTCCCGGTGACATTTACGATATTTAAAGTTACATTAGATGCTAAAACATTTCAATATTTACAACACGTATTATATAAATACGCTTAAACATAATTTAGTTTAGGGCCAAAGTGCGTATCTCGTACAATTTGCATAAAATATTGCAATCGTTACACGTCAACCCGGCAAAGCTGATGGGCTATTGTGACACCGCAAGGGTTAGTCTAGATGAATGCGATGCTCCGATCACTAAGCCGATACCAGTACCACGCTGACGTGTAAAACGTCCTGCCAGGACCATCATGTCCTGCCATAAAACCTATAGAGGGTTAACACCGGCAATATAAAATGTTATGCCCATCGTGAAAACGTAATCGACAAACACGCTTCAAAATCATTTTAAGGATTTTCGTATGGCTAAACCGGGTAAAGAGATACAAAAAAAGAAAAAACATGAAGTCCTGGAAGAAGAGACGTTTTTGATCAATTACGAAAACACTTTCATTCATCTTTTCATTGAATTGAACGAGCTATTAATATTTACATTCATAGTTTGGCAATGACAATGACAAGCCAGTTTTAAAACTCGAAGAATTTTGATAGCATAGAACGTTTAACGTAAAACGTTTTATTAAAATTAACTGTCAATACAGTAGTAGAAAATGGAAAAGAAATCGTTAATATCATAATTATTGTTAAATGATAAATTGCTCGCCAATCCATTCGTTCAAATCAGTGACGATGACAGATGCCGTGCCAAAAGAAAAATGGAAGCAATAAGCAAATGCCTTCTTTCATAACGCAAAATTGGTTTGGGGACAATTCATTCTTGGAAGAAATGATGGGGCACAAAAGTTATTACGGTTTTAGGTTAGGTACCCTGTGCGAATTGAAAGACGGTGAAAATGAAAAATATAAGATCTATTTTAGTACGGTTGAGGTGAACAGCTGGACTCCAACGGGATATTGACTCGTATTATTGATTCGAAAATAATCGGGGAAAATCGGAAATCTGAAATTGATTCAGTGAGAATCCAGTAACTACAAAAGCGCGATCAATAGGTTCCCAGATAAAGAGATTTTGTTGTAGAGCTTTTAAAAATACTTTCTTGGAAAATATTTTGGTACACTTAATGGTAGATCATAAATAGCCGGGGATCAAAGGTAATAGTCCTATTTATCATGATTTTTGATTGATTCATTGATGATTAAATGAACAAACTAAGTACATGTTATGTAGTTATTTACTTGTGGATTTTGAGTACACACACGTAAGTATCAATTTGTTAGAAATAGAGTCTATTTTGCCTAGATTGCACAGCATTTGAAGAATAATGACAAATAGTTTACTAAGTTCTTACAACTTGATGCTAAAGTCAATCTAAGCTCAAAAGTGAGGGCAAAATGAGCCAAGAGTTCAAATTAAGTAATTTATTTCAAACCTTTCATCACTGTGCTAGTTCTCTCGCAATTTAAGAATATTTTTTTCTGCAACATCGAACTGTGAATAGGTACACTTTCCAACAAATTGAAGTAAAAAAAAACTGTTAGATTCCATCTCAGATGACGTGATCCATCAGCGAGTTCGAAAAGGGGCATTAACCCCTCGTCCCTTCAATTACCATCTTTAGCTTTCAATTTGCTTCTTTGTGGCAACGTGAAAAAGGCCTTGCAATAAATTCGAGATATTTTAAAAAATGGACGAAAGCGTATTTGAACGATCACGTGTAATCAAACAACGTTTTGCATTTTTATTAGAAAAGGTTACCAAAAATGTTTACAAATTCGCGTGGAAAAGTATAATTATGAATGAAGTCTTCTAGCGGTTTTTCGAGTCTGGGGGGCTAAAAAGGCCACTTTGGCAGATTCATAAAACAATTCATATCACGCAATTCATCTGTTTGACAGTTTCACACCTATATATCCTTGAAGGGTTAGGCAAAGGTGTACCTGTAGCATTTTACGAATCTCCATACAAAACTGTCATACAGATGAAATTGCGTGATATGAATTGTTTTATGATTCTGCCAAAGTGGCCTTTTTAGGCCCCCTGATCTGCAGTCTGATCTCAGTCTCAATCTGTCAAAAATACCTCTAATTTCCCTACATTTTGACATTTGTTTGTCGCTGAGATGAGACTGCGACTAGATTTTGAACGTTTTAAATTACGAGAATTGACCTTCTGAACTGATGATCTGTGTCCCTTTACTGCTGTTTAAGTGTAATATATTGAACTTTTGCAGTGTATGCGGCTGCTGGCAATTATTTTTAATCCAAAATTAGTTTCAGAAGATTAATCGGCTATCGTAAATCTTCTATTGGTTTTGGAAACATATTTACAGTCTGGCACAAACTTAGGACGTTAAATAGCTTAAATAAATACGTAACAAAGGACAATGCACGATTTTCTTTAAATCTTATTATGTCGACTAGTTTTTCTTTAATTAACACAGTCTATGTCGTAACTTATATAAAGTACTGTGTATTTTTCACTGTTTTCATTGAGACAGTGCATTGTTTTATTGACAATGGTGTTTATCCTTCGTAAAGGTTGTATGCTTGGGAATAAAAAATAGGGCCTGACAAGGTTAATGGTGACACTGTATTGTAGTTTAATTAACATCTCCCATGGAACATGAAGCTTTTGTTCAGACCTTGAGTCGGTTTAAATATACTGTTTTATGTTGCGTGAACTTTTGTAATTCTATGTTTAGATTGTTATAGTTCTCAGTTTCATTATAAAGTATTGTTGCGTGATGTTAACATTACAATCAGTTCTCGTGTTATCTTAATTAAGAGTTCTGTAACCACACATGGACTAATTAAACGATATTATTATAAATTTTCCTATATTCGAAAATATTCAAACAAATAACATGAACTAATTACGCTACCTACAATGACCGTTATCGTCTGTTTTGAATTTAAATCTATTTATTTACCTATATTACATGGAATCTGGTTATACAATTATTAATAAATGCGTTGTTTGTGTAACTACCTCATTCTTCTTTCCTAGAAAAGGGTGGGTGTGGAAAATCAGTTCATAGCATGTTGGTCATGACATCATCGCTAAATGCTCTGATTCAGCCAATAATTGCGGAGAGCACCATCAAGTCAGATGTCATTAGATCAACTTCGTCTTCAGTGTCGTCTCAATCAAGAGTACAATACGTCACTAGGGCCCTGCATTTATAAACACTATTTATATCACCTACACCTCACAGAGGGGCTTGTGGCTAAGTAATAACAGCGGCACGGATCGATCGATCAGATATTGGTCCGTGGATGGGTGACCGTCTTTACATACCAAAAAGACCCCTCCGTGCCTCGGAAAACACGTTAAGCCGTTGGTCCCGGCTGTCATTCTTAGATCTTTGACAGCCGTTACGAGTTGTCAGAAGCCCGAAAGTCTGACAACCAGTCTTACCAAGGAGTATCCTATTACCCATTACCTGGGTTGTGGAGGTTAGATAGGCAGTCGCTCCATGTAAAATACTGGTATTCAGTTGCATCCGGTTAGACTGGAAGCCGACCCCAACATATTTGGGAAAAGGCTAGGTACCTAGATGATGACACCTCATACACTCATTTCACTTCTAGTATGTATATTATAGTAGCACATCGTGTTACAGAAATAGTTTGCTTTGTAGGTAATTAGGTATAGCCTCGTGGCTACTTTTCATACCTTTGAAAATGTATTTTTCTCCTTTGTAATCTATTTTTCATACGTACCTACCTTTAGTTTCTCGACTAGAGCTAAATCTAGATGTCCATTAGCACTACTTCGATAAAGTTTACGTTCACGATAATAGAAGTAATAACATTCTGAGTTCTGATCACTTATTGACAAAGGGACATAAAAAATCCATTAACGAGCCGAATCATTACCCTTAAAATAACTGCTATAAACATTCCCTTTCTATGGTATTCCATGGGGTGCGGTTGTGACTGATGGCTATTTTAGTAATGCTTTGAAGGCCACTATTAGTTTTTGTTAAAACATTCGTTTTTAACTACTGCGTTGATAAAACTATTGCGAGCGTTGCTTCGGAAGGTGAAGTTCGGAATCTGTCGATCGGACACAATGTTTTCAGGTTTTCTGTTAGAATATTCTTAGTTACAGCCAATTTTCTGCACGTCATGGCTAGCTCTGTCGCCTCCTGTATACTTTTACCGTTAGGTATCCGTAAAATATTGATTACCACAAAAAAAACTTTACCTGCCTATCCCTTTTTGAAAATATAGGCGTGATGGAATATAATATTATCCTAATGAACTATACTTTTTCTGTTACATTATCCCAGTTGCAATATCATATGTATACTCACTCCGTTTGTTTGTCAAAACTCGTTTTAATCCTATTACTACGTTGGCTTTGTTTGAATCCCACATTATTTGATATTTACCAGAAACACACAATAATTCGTATTCATGGTCTGAATTAATTTTGCTTCAAACGATGCCTTATGTATGTTTACGTAAAGCCACAATGATGTCTGTTATTCTACGAAGGATTATGTTCGAGGGTTCCGATAAATATTATATGCCATTCAATGTAATTATATTCCACTTTTATAAATGCGCATCACTTGAAACATGACATGATAATAATTATACAAAACTCTTTTACAATATTAAAATATTGATTTCGTTTTTTCACAGGAACACATTAATTTGGTTGGATCTGACGAGAATCTCGGCCCAGTAGTGATGTCCCTCAAGAACGAGCACATGGCTAGTCAGGACCACACTAGGATATTGTTGAGGCTTCGCACGGAAACCATGCACGGACTTATACCCACCACTAGTGAGTTAACATTTTACGATATAACAGGTATTACAACTGGGAATGATTGGATGGCTGATTGAAGGTGACTGGATTTAAGTATACCCAGAATCTTATAAAAGCAAAAAGGTATATTTTTTGCTGAGTTGTTTGAGTTGTCCAGAAAATTTGAATTGATTTATTCCGGTCGAGAATAAACAATTGAACACCATTTTTTTCCAGGATCAGGATTAATGCCACCGCCTCTCAAAATGGCAAAAATGCTGAACGAACAAGTAAACATCGACAACTTCACGGCGGTCATGTGTCTCAACGCGTCATCCCTGATAGCGGCGTACGACGAACACGTTTTAGTGAACTGCTTCAAGTTTGGAGTTCTATACCAGACTCATGGGCAGACGACAGAGGAACAGCTGTTCGGCAACAACGAAATATCACCAGCCTTCGAGGAGTTCCTAGACATGCTTGGACAGAAGATCAAATTAAAGGACCATAAAGGTTAGTGTTCTTTGGCAATGCATTCTTGGACCTAGCGTAGGTACATCCGCTGGCAGCGTGCCTATATCCTAACCCTAGGATTTCGGCGCTCCGGACTTAATTCCATGCCAAGAGCGGCCTTACCAGTTGGATGGAAATAATATGAATTTCGAGGATGCATATTTAAATGTAGGAGCTAGCTGCATTGCGCGTTGTTTCACGTTGTTTGTTATTTTGAAATGTTTTTACATCTGAATGAAACATTATTACAATTTAGGCTAAATTTATTATGTGTCAGACTGAATATTTTTGCTTTACCATGTCATAGTGTAGCTCGGCCCTAAATAATGATAAGTTCATGTCTAATTGCCCTTCCTCTTTGATAGTAAAAAGTCATATCTATTAGTCTACTTCTCTCAACACCCAGATTCCCTAACCGAAAATATCTCCACCAGGCTACCGAGGCGGTCTGGATATAATAAATGGCCACACGGGAACAGAAGCCGTCTACGAGACGTACCACAACCGTGAGATCATGTTCCACGTGGCGCCCTTACTGCCGCACACTGCCGGCGACGCTCAGCAACTACAGAGGAAGAGACACGTTGGCAATGATATCGTGGCGATTGTTTTTCAGGTAAGAATATTATAAAATGTGTGAATGATGATATGTTTAGAAAGGAGGTGACTACCGAGATGACGACAAATAGAGGAGTATGGAAGAAATGAATGTCATATTTTAACAACGTTCAAATTCCATTTAACCAAAAACTCATTAGGATCTTTTTCACTGGTCACTCAAAAATTTACTTAGAATACATTTCACTAATTTAAAGTAGATGTAATGTAAATTGTCTGAGATTATGAACACTGCTGCGTACTGCCAGCTGTCATGATTGCTTTCAAGGCAATAGAATCTCTGTCAATATCTTCCTGCTTTTACTCGAATTTATTTAGGTTCTGCATCGATACCCACGTCTTTTTATACGGTTTTATTCTTCGATACATCAATCAGCCATTTTTCAGTTTCTATATCTTTTTCATCTCTAACTCTATCTGTATTATTATTTTATCTGTAATAAACCTCTTTTCGACTAATATCTTTAATTTAAGTATCGTAATAATGTAACTTGCGTGGATACGAAATATATTATTCTATTGTGAAGTCAGGACTCAGCCACATAGCAGAAATGCCGAAATGCTTTTCATTGTAGATTGTTTATGACTATTATTAATGCGAAGTATTGCAATAACTTAACGATTTTATGGTACAGTTTGCGTAAGCGTACAAGAAACTAACAAACTGCCGATGCTAAATCTTTTATTGCACAATGCAATGAGATCTATTCCGTTTCAATAATCTCTATGAATATAGCCCTATAAACGTTGTTTGTCAGTCAGCCTATTTGCAATTTGTTTATGTTTACATTGCCAAACCGATGTTGTTGAAATTCGACGATTACTAAGGTAACTATAACTCATTTTGGCCCAAATGGCGCTTTAGCATTTTCTCCTTTCCAATGACGATATGATTTCATTATTTTTATTTGCCTTTAGTAGAGTAGACTGCACGTCGGTTGGAACAGTTTCACCTGGAGCTGGCCTAGCGTGGTATGGAGTTTCAATAGACTGGGAAGCCGGCTTATGTGGTCTACTCTACGAAACTAAACTTAGTGTGGCCAAGTTAACAAGTTCCCATTGCTTCCATTTACAGGAGAAGGCAACACCTTTCACGCCTGACATGATAGCATCACACTTCCTCCACGCGTTCATCGTGGTCACACATTTGGAATCTGTCGGTGGGGAGACCAGGTAATTATAAATTCTTTAACTAACGATTATTTTACTCTATAAATCTTAGATATTTCCCTTCGTAGGAAATCATTATTTTACTTTCTTTACGATGATGTGAGACAATTAAGGCTATGAACATAACTTTTACGAGACGTCTATGCATTTTATCGACGAACATCATGACATGTATCACTCTCAAAGCTTCTATTCTCGTCTCACAGCTACGCGTCAGTTCCTTTAAGAAATACAATTCAAACATCCATACTAATATTATAAATTCGAAAGTAACTGTCTGTCTGTCTGTCTGTCTGTATGTTACCTTTTCACGCCTAAACCACTGAACGGATTTCGATAAAATTTGGCAGAGAGATAGATTGCATCCCGGGGAAGGACATAGGATAGTTTTTATCGACATACCTCGCGGGCGAAGCCGCGGGCGGAAGTCGAATGTCTATAGGACTTTATTTCTTTATTTATGCCGTCGAATGTCTTCTATTTTTAATCCAACTTCAGTTTCTGTAACTTTTTTCCTACTTGTCAAGTGACTTATTTAACATAAAGTTTGTGTTGTTTCTCGACAACGCACAGTGGCACTATTTGCATAGCTAGTCGAGAAAATGGCTCGGAAAGTAGAATGGAAATTTTCTCAGTAATTTATATGCAAACGAATCCAGACTGTAATTAGAAGCTTTTTATGTGAACAAACACCAGCCGGACGAGTCAATGAACGTCTTAATGTTTCTCAGATTTGTTAAAGGTTAAATGTAATTCAATCTTAGAAATAGCTTCCTTAATGTAAATACGCGTAGTATAAAACCTTGTGGGTACTTGGGTAGCTGTCAGATATATTTGCCTGTGATTTTAGGTTATGCGAAATCTTTTGTGGGAGTTTAATCAAGTACTGATTATATATACTGAAAATAGACTGATTAATTGGAGCACACTTAAGTTGATATTCGTAGTTACCTACCTAGGTACACACTATAAGTATTCGAATGAACTAGTTTCTGCAAAAGTGTCTTCATTGCGGTTAATCTATTCTCAACCACACTAGATTTAATTACTTATTTGATGATAGGTATCAAGGTAGCAGTGAATTAGTTTTAGTACCTATTTGATTTATGTCATTCAAGATCACAAAAGAATATCTTACACGTGTGTGGTTTTCATTGTGTATGTGCCTTTGTTTATACACACCCACAATATTGTCTGTTTTTTTATCATTTATTATTAATTATGTGTGTGTACTGAACATAAACGTTTGACCAATAACCTTGTGAAGGCCGCAGGAATCAGCTGGATGTGCCGAAGCTTGGGAGAAGCCTATGTCCAGCATTGGACATCTTCCGTATGAAGTAATGATGATGATGGCTGTATACATACTGGTCAAATAAATAAATTAATCCTTATTTCCATTCCTTTTCCAGGTACAAAGTGGCCGTCACCGCTCGTGATGACGTACCATTCTTCGGGCCGACTCTCCCGCAGCCGTCCGTGTTCCGCAAGGGGCGAGAGTTCAAAGAATTCCTCCTTACGAAGCTCATCAACGCCGAAAACGCGTGCTACAAAGCAGATAAGTTTGCTCAACTGGAGTTAAGAACCAGGGCGTCATTGCTGCAGAACTTGGTGAATGACTTGAAGACGAAGACTACTGAGTTCTTAGGAGCGGGTGTCAGGTTGGAACCTGGTGCGGTGTCCCCGCAACCTGATGGTACGCCGAAGCAAGATGGACCTGGGGCACGGTTTATTGATACTGTGAAGAAGGCCCTTATCTCTAAAGTCAGGTAGGTTTTGGCTACAGGATTAATGTTATATTATTTTTTTCCTAGCTAAACAGTCATAGTAGTTAGTTTTGCAAACAGATATTAAAATTCAAGTAAAACAAAATGCAGCTGCAGGTAAACGCCTTCAAACAAATTGTTTCTTTTTTTTGTAGTAAGTATAACGTTTAATTTTCTTACCTTTTCAGATCACCAAGTGTAGACACGAATCTCTCAGGCGATAGCAACAAGAATCCTCTAAATAAGAATAAGTTTGTTCCGAATGAAACTCATACTCCTAATGTAAGTCCTCATATCCTTTACAATAATATTTTGCTTCCATCCGATGACATCACAAAGAAAGCTGATATTTCTATCAAAACATTGATTATTATTATAATGATTGCGAGACAATGTGCTTCGCATAAGTGCTGCTTAAAATTCTATGCATCACGCAGCATGACTGTTCTTAAATGGACTTCCACCTGTGTTCACCGGTTATGGCAACTGTTATCTATGCATACAACAATAAAGTTATGAAATTAAAATTAACTAGGAAACATTTCATGATAGCCACCCATCATGTTGATCTGATAGGACTGGCTGCGCAAAGATAATAAAGTCGAAGTAATTGGGATCAAAAGAGTCAATTTAGTTGTATTTTTTGGGATAATTATCTTCAAAGTGGCGTTCAAGAAAAGTTTTCTTATGTAAGAGTACACTCCCACATATGAAAACCTTCAAAACGAAGTATTAGTCTATTAAAACTTTACGAAGCCAGCTGCTGATCAATAAATGTATTGTTGAATCTCATTTTGACTGTTGTGTGTGATCGATAGACCTATACTAAAACTGCTGATGAAATTCAGACACCATAGCCCAATGGAGCTCATAGAATAGTTACTGGACAAAATTTAGATTTCATGGTGATGGGGTGATTTGTTTTTTATTTTTCAAGAAATAAGATGATATTACATTGTTATCTGGGGATCCATTCCAGCAGTCGACTCCAGCATACCTCTAGCAAAATGAGACTGTTACGGGACCAACGAAGCCTTGGACCAAAGAAACTGTCAATAGTCACTTTACTCTTTACTAATTACTGTATGTTGCCTTGTCGCTTCCAGAGCGCCCGCTCCAAGTCGTCCGTGGCGTCCTCCTCCGCGTCCGCAGTGTCGGTGCGCTCGGCGGGCGGCTCGGGCGCGTCGCACGCGTCGGGCGGCTCCAGCCCCGACGTGACGTCACGCGCCGCGCCGCCGCGCCCGCCGCTCACCGACCACAGCGATGACTCCAGTTTGAACTCGGTGGATTTGGATCCGCTAGGTTAGCATTTATTTTATTAGACGCCCATTATCCGTTGATGCGCCTCCGGTGCCCGCAACAGATAATGTTTTTTTTTCATTAGTCAACGCTATACAGAATTTAGGATTTATTTAACAGGGTTGCCAATTTCAGTTGGTAGGTACTAATGGCCAAATTAAGGTCTTTAATATTTTTTTTTCTTTTATCTTTTGTAATTTGATGGGTGTGAGTATTTTTGTCTGTTTTGGAACTTGAGTGATACCTAGAGATGTTCAAATAGCTTTTTTATTCGAGTGAGTATTGCGCGTTTAGAAAAGTAAAATGTAATTTTTGTGAAAATGTTATTAATAGATAATATTATTTAGTGGTGTTTCTGTTTTTGATTGAGACCGCAACATTTTTGTATGAAATTGGCACACATTTTCAGTAAAGTTAAACCCTCAGAATAGGCAATCACATAAATCGTTTATCATTAATTGACCATTCTGACCTTACTGTCAATTATGATATCATGTAGGAAGTTACTATCGTTATTCATGTAGAATTTACATAAAATACGTACAACCATTAGTCAAGTAACCTCAGGTCCCTTCAATTAAATGATACAACAAAGCATGTTGGTGACGTCATCATCTCATATCGACTTACTATAGCTAAGGTATAGTTTTGGTGAAGTAATAGTGTGATTTCTTCCAATTAGACGACAAGGACTGGCTGAGTTGTGGTAAAAGTGCAACAGGTTAGTCCTGTAGTGTAGCACTCTGTACGTCAGTGTTTATTATTTCACCCGTCGTCTTTATAGAGGCATGTTGTTGATTTCATAGGTTTTTGTTAATAAATATTATGCGTATTTTTTAATATTTTAAAGTAAATGGATGTCTTATATTATAAAATGAATGTTATTTGGTTATGTTAGTTCGTTACCTGCGTTTGTAGTGTTTTTTGGTACTTTTATGGTTATTTTGTGAAAATTCTGTAAAATAGGTACGACACTGCTTATTTTTGTTAATTATATTCCTGCACACTATTTCGGTTTGCATAAATAAATAAAATAATTAATAATCTAAATAACTATCAATAACGGCTAAACTATAAATAAATACTTAGAATAAAAGTACCTATCGTCATATAAATTTTTCAAGCACTTTTTTTTACTATAAACAAAAACACAGTATGTGGCGGAGTGTACGTGGACAGCGACACGGGGCTGGAGTCCATGTCGTCGGCCGAGGCGGCCGCGTGCGGGGGGTGCGCGGCCGGGGGGGGGCGCGCTGACGTCACGCCGCGCGACGCGGAGATGCTGCGGCAAGAAGTGTGCCGGCTCAAGAACGACAAGCTTGACCTGCTCAACCAGAATATTGTAAGGATCCGTAGACTAGATCTCAATCTTGTCTAGTAATGTGGGTAATCTGGTTCTCTTGGTTTTTGCTATTACATGTGCTTCACCTTTAATCCCCGTATTCATGGGAAACAAAAGTTGCACAACATTGTTCCAGCCATATTTTTTGTGATGCGCTAAACCTGTTCCAGGTTGAGTGTAAAACATGCTGCCGGCAACATAAAATTATGTTGCTAAAACAATGTTGCGAACTCTTATTTTCCATAAATACGGAGCTTCAGTACCTAACCAATATCAGTCGGTCCAGCTGGCTTCGTCGGACCGCTTTAGGATTTAAGTGCTTACATATATAAGAGGCTTGTATTAAACTAAAGCTTAAGTAGAGGTCATCTATGATGAATGATCTTATGTAAGTACCCATTATCTCCTCGTGGAAGACACAATAGATTTTTAAATTTTTCTGTAATTACGGCTTCAACCGGTTAAAACTATTTAATTAGTAACTGGATTTTCAAAGTATTTTTCTATCACCTTATTTAAATGCTATGCAAAGAATGATACCTTATTGTTAGATAAATGTAACACATTCCTGATCTTTATTATTTTTATTTTTCAGACATGGCAAAACGAGATCAAATGTCTACGTGAAAAGGAAATGTCGCTACAAGCAGAACTGAACTCTATGTCCAGAGAAATGCGGAAGCTTCGGGAGCAACAGGTCACCACCATCCCCAACCCTTCATCACATGATTCCACCGCTTAAAAACAAATCCTGTCGGATTGTAATAAGGTCCTATTTAAAGTACACACGTACGACATTCACATGACTCCACCGCTTTAACGTATCTTGAACTTTATGACCTTGTAATAAGGTCCTGTACTTGTGTACGCAACTGTTTGATGACTGCTGTGGAAGAGATCTGATTTTTAGAAATGACCAAGTAAGGTAAATCTGGGATTAGGAGGTTTTGCTAAACGAATGTTTTAGTAGTAGTTACTCAATGTCGCTACTCAATATTTATGTATGTTGCTCTCTTTACTATAAACATTGTAGCGAGAATTATGTATGTGCAATATTATGTTCATATAAACGACTGTGCAATCTCCAATACGATAAACAGCATTGATTAATTGTTTAATTTTTATTGTAGACAATTCTTCCTAATGAATAATGCTACTTACACAGTTTTGGAGTTGAACAGTCCTTTACAATGCAGATATTGATAATGTATAGTAGCAAAACTATTCCTTGTATTTATTTATGTATAGACGTCCCAGTTTCATATTATATTATTAATATTAAATTACATCTTACGTCGTGGCTTGACTGACTATTAATGAGAAATGCTAAAACTTCGACATAATATTATAACGATTCTATAGTTAATTAGAGAGAATATGATTCGAATCTTTTTATATGTTGTTATACCAAAACTGAATTGTTAATGTCTAATGTTAGGCTACTCGCTTTTTGTAAATGTTGTGATAACCTAGCTTATTCGAGACATAAATAGTTCTAAAACCATTTTATATTATTGTGTTTCACACAATGTATGTAAAAGTCAAGGAAATTCATTATTTATCAAATTGTCTACCAACTCATATTGTCCGCAGGAGTGTTCAAATCAATACTGTCATACTTTGACAGTTGTTATAGAATGGCTATAACATGTTAAATTTACGTAATGTGTAAATTTGATAAACAATGAATTTCCCTGACTGTATTTATTTCGGGTAGAGCATACCGCTTGTGTTCTTTAGAGAATTGTTTCTCGCGCAAAATCATTTACTTTTCCATTAGTAAATAATTGTAGAGATCTATCTATCTCTTAGAATCCTTGATCACAGTCTTGAGTGCTTCTTTTTGAAACCCTTAAAAAAACCCTTTGATTAAATAAAAGTTAAAATTATAGTTAATTTTTAATCATAAGTTAATGTGATTAAATTACAACACATTTGATTAATAAATGAATGCATAGTCAAAGGGATTATTGTATAAAAAATATTAATCAAACGACTTTGATTTAAGTTGAGGAGCATTCATAGACTGATATAATATTATTTCTTCAATGTTCTTAGCAACATTAAACGGAATTCTACGTACTAGGAATTAGATGAGAAAATAACGGTACCTACTAAATTAAGCCTTGAATTATCTAGTAGAAAGCTTATACATAATTATGGTGCATTAGAGAAAAAAAATATAACTAAAACGATTCTTATAATAGATATTTGAATTTGTATAAAAATATCCCAGTACAGTTTGATTTTGTATGTAGCGTTTCTACTGCACAGTGCAATTTGATCGATCTTTAAGTTCCGTTTCTCTTTATAACATCGATAGCCTTACACTCATCACTCTAAATTGTTTCCTAATCTGCCATCCTTGTCTACTCAGTTCGATCTAGAATTTTAGAAAGGGACAAACATTTTTCTGTCACTCACTGTATGAGCGATGTAAGTAAGGCTATTCTTTATTAGTTTACAAATTTAAGTTCGCCAGTTAATGTAAATATATTCTAAACTGGTCTTAGGCTATTTGATTAAACAGTATTTCTTTTAATTTATGCTTCGATATAAGTTTCGTTTCTCGAGTGCATTGTGGTTGAATAATGTTTTGTTGTTTATAATTAATATTTTATACCAAAGTTAACATTCCCCACTAAATAGTTTAGAGTTTTTTATATAATTATTACCTTAAAGTGAACCAGTATTTGTAACGTTTCAACTGACGGCGCACGCTAACATACTTCTAAGTTTACATTTAAACTTTTCTATTAAATGTAATCATTTAGATTTTTGTTCGACTGTTGATTATTATAAGTTGATTGAAACCAACTGTTGATTCGTCTTCACTTAGACTTAAACCAAATATTGAGCGCGGAGCGTTAGAGGAAATAGATTATAATTATAAAAGATACCTATTGAAATATATGAATAGTTAATACTAAATAAATATTGTTGTTTTATTCCAAAATCCTCTGAAGGACCTTTCTTACAGGGACCGGATGAAAAATGGAATCGAAAACACAGGTATTACCTCCAGAACAATGTAGGTACCACATATTGCACCTAAGAAAAAAATCAGGGGTGTCTAGGAAAACTAGACAGACAATGATTTATGTTGCTTAGTTGCCTTTGTGAGGAAGCAATAGTCGCCCGAGTATGTGGTCATCACGCCCGTTTAATTAAATATGGCCGCGTCCTAATTAAAGCGATCGTCCCGTGAACACGTGACCGCCGCGTTCATTTTTTTCGGCGAACCCTAACGCGTGTTCGCACCGAGAGAGGGCGCCTTCCAGTTTTCTGAACAAAAAGTAATATTCACGCTGATGATCATTTTGATTAGCATGGAGTTATGAAATACTCGCGCGATCAATTAAATAACGTATACTTTTGCCGCCTTTCTTCGTCTTCGGAGCAGTGACGGCCCCGACTTACGCGTTGTTGGTCGTGGGTTCGCGCTTTACTTTGTGTAAATAATTTCTTCACCACTTCTCTCCAAAAGGTGAAGGAAAACATCGTGAGGAAACCGACATGCCCTAGAACCAAATTCAAAGACATGACATGTGACGTCTACCAGCCCGCACTGGGTCCGCGTGGTGGATAACGGCCCACTCCCTCTATCATAGAGGAGGCCTGTGTCCCAGCAGTGGGAACGTTATAGGCTGATTATGCTGATGTACCTTCGTAATTTTTCAGGTAAAGATCGCGTAATCATGTACCCAATACTCAATACTACCGCTCGTATTCGCGAGTCACTTTCAGTTATGAAGCAGGGTTACAGTTCCGATAAGTTTGTAGCAACGACATCTCTGCCGATTTTATCAAAGTACCCAACTGAGTACTGAGATGTCTACCTATTTACCCACTTCGCATTGTTTTCGACATTTTAATTCACGTTACATAGAAAGCGCTATTTCAGCACTATTATACTGCTAAATAGCGCCATCTGTGTTTTGTGAATGTAATAATGACAGTTAAACCACGCTATATGTAGTTTACAGCCGCAGCGCCACCAATGCAAGTTTTGGTAGGATGGTGGGTAGAGGGTCATTTTCCAAAGTCTGAAAAGCTCATTCAGTTTTGAGTGCACACTGACACTATGCAAATATTACCTACACAGTTTTAAGCACATAAGTTCACTATGACGCATTTACTGATAGTTTAGGTTGTTGTGTTTATCTTTACATTTTACTTATTGAACAGAAGGCTAATTCCCGTAATTAAAAACGTTCAAAATCTAGTCGCAATCTCATCTCATCTCTCTCATTGACAAGTTTTTGACATTGATTGTCACTGGACAATCAATGTCAAAAACTTGTCAAAAACCTCTAAGTAATTCCCCTACATTTTTTGACATTGATTGTCACTGGACAATCGATGTCAAAAACTTGTCAAAAACCTCTAAGTAATTCCCCTACATTTTTCAGATCTCAGTCTCATTCTGCCGATTGAGAATGAGATCAGACTGTGAACGTTTTTAAAATTACTTGAGAATTGCCCCTCAGTTCACTCTATAAAGTGTGCGTTTTTTTTTTCTTTAGGGAAAAATATTCAACGGCGAAATCAATCTATTTGCCTAGCTTTTTCCCGACTTTGTTGGGGTCGGCTTCCAGTCTAACCGGACGCAGCTCTATAGCACGTACTTTACATGGAGCGATTGCCTATCGACAACCCAATTAAGTACCTACTGGGTAACACGATCCCTTTGGTAAGATTGCTTGTTAGACTTTGGGCTCTATGAATGACAGCCGGGACTAACGGCTTAACGTGCTTTCCGAGGCACTCAAGAGTCTTAATAATGGATGGTCACCCATCCAAGAACCATCGACGGCAAGCGTAGCTTAACCTTCGATCGACCCGAGCAGCTGTTATCATTTAGCCACGAGCCCTTACACATCGAAATCAAAAGTTATCTAACTAAAAATTGCCATTTTAACATGAAATTTTACGTTACTAAGTAACCACCTAAATGCTGAAACAGTGCCCTATTTCTAAAATACATACTTAGAGGTCAGACAGCTCCGAATAGGCACTAAACCTACGTTGAACCACTTTGCATACAGTCAAGACATTAAGTTTAAAGGTTATTGAGCTAAGTTGTTAGCTCACCTAAGATACTTCCCTAAGTAACTTGTGAAACTTACTTTTTATGGTTTTATTTTGCTTCTTAGGTATGGGTAAGGCCATGGGTATAGGTATGGGTTAGGTATGGGTGGCGCTATCGCAGGGCACGCCGCGATAGCGCAGGGCACGCCGCGATAGCGGCGGTAAGGCCCCTCTTTGAGGAGTGGCTAGAGAGGCGTCACGGCGCCCTCACCTACCGCCTGACGCAGGTCCTCACCGGACACGGATGTTTCGGGAGGTTCCTGCACATCATCAGGCGGGAGGAAACGCCCGGGTGTCACCACTGCGAGGATCGCCCTGAGGACACGGTGGAGCATACGGTGGAGGTCTGCCCGGCTTGGGCAGAGCACCGCCGTGTCCTCGTAGAGGCGATCGGCAGCGGCGGCGACCTCTCGCGCCCGGCCCTGGTCCAAGCCATGGTCCGGGGTGAGAGGGAGTGGGAGGCAGTCACCTCCTTCTGCGAAGCAGTCATGCTAGCGAAGGAGGTGGCGGGATGGGCGAGGGAGAGAGCTGAGAGAGCCGCCCGTCCCAGCCGCCGCGGTAGACGCTCCGGGCGTCGGGAGCCGCGTGACGACTCCCGGCCACCGTAGGCGCGGGCCTGCGGACGGCGAGTAATGGGTAGCTCGCCGTCCGATCAGGACCAGGCCCGTGCCGGACGGCGCGTATGTGTTCCACGCGCGCCTCAAAGAGATGTCAGCATCGAAGGAGGGGCCCGTCAGGGCCGAAGCCTGCCGGGGCAGCGGGATTGTCCGAAAGGGTTACCGCTACCCCGGAACATAAAGGGCTAAGGAAGGAACACGGATGGGTTTTAGTCAGTAAGAGTCTGACACTCCCTTCCGCTCCACCCAGAGCGGGAGGGGTCATTTGATGATTTCCCATCCTTAAAAAAAAAAAAAAAAAAAAAAAAAAAAAAAAAAAAAAAAAAAAAAAAAAAAAAAAAAAAAAAAAAAAAAAAGGTATGGGTAATAGGTAAATATGAAGACAATGAATCGTGAAAGATGTTATTCTTTCTACCTGAAAATAGACATAGGTACCAATAAGTTTCTAATTTATTTCTCAAGTTGATTTTTGATAGAGCATCACCGTCATCTCCCATTGTCATTGTCATTCCCCCTTTTCTTTCATATCATTCAGCACACAATCCATCTACCTTTTATTTGGCCTTCCTCCATCCATCAAGATATTATATTTTTCATTGTTTTAGTCACATGCGTTTCCTCCCTCCTCATCACATGTTCCTACCAAGCCAAAACGATTTCCTTTCAACTTTTCTGTAACTGGGGCCACGGGCTTTCACATGGCCACGGGCATCACATGGTGAATTCGCTGAACAGTTTCAACCGAAGTTCGTAAATGCAAAAATAAGATTTTCTTTTCTAAGTAGATACGCTTGAAACATCATTGTAGGTAGAATGTAGGCAAATAAACCTACTGTTTAATAAATATAACAAAAGAAAATCCTGCCTGCACTTATAAACGATAAGTTTATGCTTTATGTATTAATTGGTACACATAATACCTGCAGTAATGTCTCTCCTTTTCCCTTTAAACCTATCAAAAGGTTGTTTTTGAAAGATCGCTTTCATCCTATCTAAAATGTCTACATTTATTTATTTACATAATTTGTATGGTGTACATAGAATCAACAGTTTTATATTCTATTCTATTCTTGCCAAGAGAGCATCAGCAGCATATCTATGAAAAATAAACCAGTTTTACTTTTAATTTGAAATGATTAAGGACAACTGTAGTATAACTGAATCGTAACTTCTTCGGTCCTCGTCATGGTTATTGAGTTACGGTCCCAGCCTTCACGGACAGGACGCGTTTGTTCCCGTTCTATCATTCATTCCCTTTTGTCGCAATTTGCGTCTCATTACTTTAAAAAAGTGCCTTATAGACGGTACAGCTTTCTAGCGATTTTGTGTCGTAAAAGAAAGTTAGGTAATTATAATCTCGGTTAACAGCCCACTCCCACTCGAAGAGAGGAGGTCTGTTTCCCAACAGTGAGAACATTATAGGGTGATTATGATGAGCGAAGTTCCGCTATACTCACCATTTTTTGAGGTTACTTTTAAGTAAGTGTAGGAATGAGTACAGAGAGGTTTAAAACGTGAAAAGTTATTTTAGTATTGATTCAGTCCCAATAACTAATATAATGTACATTACCCAACAAAGTTTAGGGAACAAGCTGACTATATCAATTTAATTATGAAAACTCTTTAGAAGAAGTGGGTACTGGCCACAAAACAAAAAATGTAAATGTTGTTTATTGTTCGAAAAAAAAAAAACCTAAAATCAAAAGCATTTTGGAATATTAAGGAGGGAAAACCTCATTTGATCGCAGCAAACGGCGTTTTGAAAAGTAATAACTTTAGAGATTACTATCTGTAATGGTTTTCATTTCTTGTGAAAATCTTATCGCTGCTTCCTTGTTACTTTTGTGATTGTCATGTCGTTATTGAATTCGGGAAGAGATGCTGAAGGCTGTGGGTATGCTGGAAGCAGGGAGCAGTCAACGTGAAACTGAGGACGCTGTCCACATCAGCCAAGCGTAATTGCCGATTATAGACGCGTTACAGGCTACAGGAGATTATGCTGAAGGTCACCGAGGAAAATAAAGGGTCACTACTCAGAGACAAGACCGCTTTCTGCAAAATGCTGCGACGAGGCTGCCTTAAATTACGGCTCGCCAGCTGGTAGGATGACTCCAGTCTCAGCACCAAGTGGTCATTAGTGACCAAACCACCAGGAGAAGATTGCATGAAGTTAATCTTCAATTCTTCACGGTCGCAGACTGCTTAAAGCTTCAACTCTTCGAGGCGTAAATTGAGGGCGTCGATTATTGTGGGCTAACGCACGTTTACACTGGCCCGACACTCAGTGGGCCAGTGTTTTTTTTTTTTTTGATGAGTCGCGCTTTGGATTTCATCCCGATTCAAGAAGAGTGCGTGTTTAGTGAATTCCTGGTCGCCAGAGTCGAGTCCAGAGTCCTCAGGAAATTAGTCCGTACCAAGGCGGAAGAATGAACCTCGTTGTGATACGAAGCAATTTATATTCGGAACACACAACACAACTCCCAACACAATCTCGTCACATCTTCGTATGTTATCGTCGTATACTGTGATGAGATTGTGCAACGTATGGTTATTCCTTATCGATAGCAGTATGGCCAAGATTTCATGTTCACGCAAGATAATGTGCATGTTCACACAGCCAGGCTGGTGATGAATGTGCTCTGAGAGAACAATATCACACTATTAGTGGCCTGCTAAGTCCGCTGATCTCAATCCCATAGAGCATGTGTGAGATTTGCTCGTAAGAAGAGCTTTCAGTAACCTTCCCGAAAATTTGAACAAGGATGAAGAGCTTTTTGCACATCTTTTCAGAGTATGGAGCAACATTCCACAGGTTACAATAGACAACCTGATACTCAGCATTATTAATTTATCTATCTCTTACATACTTAATATTATAAAGAGGCATGTTTGTTTGTTTGTTTTTTTTTTATGTAAGGTTTAATCTCCGGAGCTCATGAACTAATTCTATTTTTGAGTGCTATAGGCAATAAATTAGGTATATTTATATCTTGTATTTTAGCTGAGCTATCACAACTTTTGTCTCGCCAGTCGGAAAGAAATATTTCTTACCTAAAACAGAATTATTTGCATGCGCTGAATAAACAGTTTTTAAAAACAATGTAGGTATGATCATCTGGTCCGCCTTAAATAATTCTACAAAAAAGACCGCGACACATTATTTCTATCTTTTATATTAATATCTCTTTTATGTTTTAAAAAGTATTTTTTCGACATTTATGTACAGACGCCAGCACATCAACCTACCCGAAACTGTAAAATTTTCCCAATCAACTTTGAACCTTATGCTTTAGCGATAAAGTTGAAAATCTATCAAAGAAATTTGATAGATTGTAGTAGCTTGATGTGCTGGCGTCTGTACATACTTACGTTTAAATGAAAATATAATTTTTAAATATTAACCCTTATCAAAATAAATTATTCAACCGAGGCTCGCTCCGTATGTAACTTTAACCAACTACAAATTGTGTGCGTCAGCGGTTCTCTACATAATTATGTAAAGTATACGTTGAAGAATACCTAGAAAAGCATGATTTCCAGCCAATGTAGGTACAGCTTTTCATTTCAAATTAGACGTAACATTCTCTTTAACTGAATAGCTGAATAGGATGCCTAGAACTCTTATACAGGTCTGTCTAATACTCGTACTTGATTTAGGTAAGTAGGTAAATATTCCTTCAAAGATGTTGAACAAGAACAAATACCTTGTTCAACATCTTTGAAGGAATATTTAATAAATAATGAGATTATTGAGACGTTTTAGAATCTGGAAGCCGTTTTCGAGATCTTATTAAATGGAAGGATTCTGAGCTCAAAGTTATACCTATGTAAGTACTGTACTAATTATAGAAATAAATTCTTGTGAGGTTCGTATTGAAATATTAATTAAAGACTGATTAATTAATTATTATTAATTTAATATTTAATTCTAACATAGGTACTCACTAATACAAGGACTTAATGGGTACCTACGTATTTTTTTATATTGATTGAAACATAAAACATAGTCTCTTATGTTATGTAATTCACCAATTAATAAAATCTACATTTACATAACTAATAACGTAAACATAACAAAGTTCATCAATAAGCTTACCGAGTTTTGCACTAATTTATTACAACTTTATATACCTAATAACCTAAGGTTTTCGTTTCAGCGTTATTTACGTACAGAGGGCAGCACATCAAGTTACCCCAATCTGTCAAATTTCTTTGATATATTTTCAACTTTATTACAAAGGAATAAGGTTCTTATTCAATTGGGAAAATTTGACAGATTGGGGTAGCTTGATGTGCTGGCCTCTGTACATGGCCATACACATTTTCTAGATATGTAAGGGCGATGTGAAATTACGAAAATTATATTTCGAAGTAATATAAGTATTTTGAATGTATAGATATTACTAATCACGAATAAACAACATCGTAATAATTAGGTATTTATAAACCCATTATTTTTAAAGCGCAAACACTAACAAGGGTACCAAAACACACAATTCTCTCGAATATTTCTACTGAATTTAAAAATCAATTAGCAGAATTAAATTTTCGTTTTTCTACTGTTTATTGTCATGACAGCCCAGGGAGAATAAATCAATTCAGCCTATCGCAGTCCACTATTGGACATACGTAGTGCTCTCATAGGCTGCGCAACAACACTCTGTCCTCCGCCTTCCGCATCTAGTTTGTCCCAGACACCTTGCTGGAGTCCATCTAGCTGGAAGGCGTCCCACACTACGTTCGCCGATACGTGGTCTCCACTCCAGGACATGGCAAGACGTGTGAATTGTTTGTAACTTTCGTCTTGTCCAAATTCATGCCGAAGCCAATACACCGATCTGCTCCATTTAGGCTGTGAAGCATTATTTAGGCTGATCTAACTTTTCCAGCGTCTCTGCCATTATGATGACATCATCAGCAAAGCGAAAGTGTGAGATGTATTCGTCGTTCACATTGATATCTTATCCAGTCCAGTCCAGCGAAAATATAACAGGGAAAACATAAGAAAATCCAACTCAGCTAACACGAACAAAAGTTTACTTAATCTTGCTAAATCAACAAAACACCTTTTTCCGAGCATCCTATCTAACTAAATCGGGCACAAGTCAAGTAGCAACAGTTCATAGTAATATGAATAATAAAACCCATTAATCTAACCCTTAAATCAACGTACACACGAACATATTTGTTTACTGTACTCCTATGAATAACATTTTTTTAGGAAATCCCAATTTCATTTTGGATGTATTTACTTTCGTAAAAGCTTTCAAGTAGTGTTGTATAAATTGAATCCGTTTAGCCCAATTCTGTTTACTCTCATTCACTCTCATAGCTGATATATCCCAATGTTACGTTTACTTTTTATAAAAGGAGACGTAATTAATATTTCCAACTCAAAACACAAAAACAAAAAATGCTTAGAATAAGCTATAGTATTATATTATGTACTTTAGTAACATATATTATGTATCTCTATAAAATTCATGAACTGTAATTTATTTGAGACCTTTTAGTGAACAAAATTGATGAATATGTTTTTGAAAATATGCAATAAGTAAAATAAAACTAATAATGTGGGATTTGCAAACTTACTAGCAAGCGTGCTTTATCAAGGTGAACAGTCAGTGTGTGTAAAACATGTACTAAATACGTGTGTATTTAAATCATGTTTACCTTGAATAGCCATAAAAATTAATGACTGTGTATGTTAACTTTATCCAACGTTTGTTTATTTATGGCGTGATAGATAACTTACTAAAAAAAAAATTGCACTTAAATCTTTTTGCATAAAACAGTAGGTACCCAACTGTAGATTACAGCTATATTTTACTAATCTATTGAAAGCCGTTTATAAATAGTTAATAATTTATCAGCGTAATAACAACACTTAGGATCCATTATTAACTGTTTGTTTCAAATACGGATTATTATGGATAAGACTTCAAATCTGTAAGTACCGACTTACGTCAGGGTTGAAACAAAAAAAATGGAAATTTAAATTACATTACTGTAAATATTTCTATTTACATAGAAGTATTTCTATAAGAAAGCTTTCATGCATTGTTGTACGATTGCCCAAAACAAAAGCAAATAAATATTTACTGTTACTACGCATTTTGGACACTACTCTCGCGTTAACATTACATTCACAATACAGGGCCCAAAAGCAAGTTACTTCTAAGAAAATAAAAAAATAGTCAATGGATTGTTTTAGTCTAAAGTTGTAAGTTGTTGTTGTGCATTTTAACATGGCTATAGCGATCATTCAGCAATAGCGATCGCCCTTTCCCTAATATTTCTTCGTAGGAACAAAAAAAAATAAACCGTGTATGGTTTTTTTTATTGGGGCACGTTGAAGAACACGATATACATTGCAACTAGCTTCATCTTTCTGGACCGACCCCTTGACAATTCAAAAGTGCCTGTAATTGGTTTATTTGAAATAAATGCTTTGAGTATGTGTTTGTGTTTGATTCCGGACGTTAACGGACTTGATTTCAATATAGAAATAAAAAATTCTTGAAAATGTAGATGATTCAATGACCGCTATTGCCATGTTAAAACGCGACAGCTAATAGATACAGAGTAGGTATTAACAAATGCATAGAACGCAGACAAGATAAACAAAAGGGCAGTAGATATTGAAAACAATTACGCAAAAAATTTATTCGCAGTTAGTTGGATCAGTCAAGAAAAGAAAAATGTCAAACAATTTCTTTTTTGATTAAAAAGTCCAATTAGCTCCGTCGTCTTTGCTAAGCTTCACCTCGCCGTTATTTTTGAAAGAACGAGCTGATGTTGTTCTATTTTTTTTATTTTTTGTTACGGTTTGTACTTAAGACGCAGACAAGCTAGTTAATATAGTTATTATTCTAAAAAGATTAAAATAAAATTCTGTTTGTAAGCGATTCTTGGAATAAGGGCTTTGTTTGATCTGCATTACTTGAAAGACGTTTTGCGGATTTGATCCCTATAATGAATAATCTACTATTGATGTGCCTCCGGAAAACATACAGCATTGTTTATGAAGAAGCAGTGTATACTTAGCCTTATTTGCGCGGTCAATAGTACGGATACTTTAGTTTAACCCAAGAATATCAGGTGACGTCACCATCGCCGACGTTGTATTTACTCTGTGCTAGCTAGGTCGCGCGAACCGCTGTCACTTTCCGAATTCATAGCGTTGTTGTGTACTTTCGCCGCGTGCGGTCGAAATCCAAAAATATTTGGTTAATCGTTTAATATTAAAAAAAATATATTTATTATTATAGTGTTAGACAATTTAGTAGTGCATTTATTATTGGATGTATTTTCGATCTTAACCATAAAAAAACCGGTTTTTTTCGTTATGAATTCCGCGCCGAGTGACGAACCCGTTGAGGCCACCGCCGGAGCCAATCGGTCGATCGTTTCGAACTCACCAACTTCCGAGAGGGATCAAGGACAAGAAAAGGAGGACTCTTCGTGCGCTAGTAGTTCATCGGACAGCGAAGCCGTACGAGAGGAACCTCCACGCAAGAAACAAAAGCGGGATTCACAGGTAACGGTCGATCCTCGCATCGACGCAATATACAACCAGGTCAGTTTTCTTACAAACTTTATAATGCACCAACAATATGTACCGCAGACTACTGTAAACACAACACTGTAACTACTGTAAACAGAACAAGCAGATATTGTCTACAATGATTTTTTGACTAATCCATCAACAGAAACGCCTAGGTCGTTGGATTTGGGCGCCTGTAAAACTAGTTTTGATGAGAAAAAAAAATCTCAAAACAGCTGATGAAAAACGGTTACGTGAGTTAATAAGTTTGCAGCATTTTAATACCCCCACGTGGCAACATATCCATTATAAGAAAGCATTGTTGGAAATGCTCGCGTTTCCGGGCTTTTGCATTTTAAAAATTAATGATGAACTGTGTTGTCTGAACAAAGGAAAAGATTTCTTGGCCTCAACGGAGGAAATTATGGCTGCAACTACCAACGCCTTGTTACCCACTCGCACGGCCGTTTTTTGTTTTGATGTTCTTTAAAATGTCCCTGAACACTTATATACGACTCCTACACAAAAAAATCTATGGAACCGTACATGACTAATGCTTGTTTCGTCAAGAAGATAAAACAGGCAAAATTTCACAGCTTGTTTCGTAACTTTAAATGAATTAGATTTTTTTCAATAAATGTTTATTTTTCATGTTTGTTGACATTACGTAAATAAAAAACAAAACGAATTTTCTTTCAAAATCTAAAGCGATGACCCTATTTTTTTATTTACCTAAAAAATAGCCCCATTAATACTAATTCCAATGATAAACAATACATACTATTGTTCCTCCAAAGTTTATTTATACAATAACAATAACATGCGATGACGCATTGCACTTACGTCATCGCGACCATTTACCCGCTAACCTCTTTAATAAAATTTCTGAAACATTCGGTAATGAGTCGTCGTCTTATAAATTATCTGAATATACTTTACGAATAATTTGCGGTAAAAGGGCCGAATGTATTGAGACTAGACGTAAAAGAATAATTTTAGAAATTCCGGATAAAAGTATTCTAACTGCGCTTAATATATACCCCCTAGTGAAGAGTTTTTATTTGACAAGATAAAACTTACGTCTCTTATCCAGTCCCTCGGAGGGCCTCATTTCTGGTTATCACCAACACAAGCTCACAAAACTAAGGACAAACTCAAAACAAAATACAAGGAACCAACACCGTTTACCTCCAAATACAGACCCCAGACACAAAATATAAAAAATAATAATTTTCGGGATACCAACAAAAAACAACAAACGAAACACACGTACAAAGGGAAAAACTACGGTTTCAAACAAACTAAAAATTATTCATTTCGAAACAAAGACGGAAAAAAGTAACTATCCAACACATTTCAGGGGAGGTTGTTAAACTTTGTATAAAAACCGTTGGCAAGCACTTGGTGCAAACAAATTCATAATTTGAACAATTTCGGGGTTTCGGATACCCCTTTACAAAAAACCACCCTGTTAATGACAACAAGAAGGATCATGACGCAATACGCAACCAAGCCATCCCCTGGAATATCTCAAATAATCAAAGATCTATTGGATCAAAGTGTTTTGCGACGAGTTTCCAAGGAAACGCCCAGTTTTATCTCGAAGCTTTTTCTGCGGAAGAAAAGCGACGGATCGATGCGCCCAATTTTAGATCTTCGAGAGTTGAACAAGTTCGTCAAAATGAAACATTTTCGTCTGATTTCTTACACCTTAGTCCCAGATTTTCTTCAACCTGGAGACTGGATGATAAAAATAGATGCTTATTTTCACATACGGGCAGCAAAATCTCACCGATTTTTCTTAATAATCTGTTACAAAGACCAGTTATACGAGATGACATGTTTACCGTTCGGACTGGCTTCAGCGGCGCACCTATTTTCCTCGGTAACATGCTGGGTCGCGGAGAACTTGCGTGCGAAGGGTTGTCGATTGCTAGCCTACCTAGACGATTTCCTTCTGGTCAACCAAGACCAATCCAAGTTATGTCTTCAGGCTGCGGAAGCCGTGAGGCACTTGGAACATCTGGGCTGGCAAATAAACCGCCAAAAAAAGATTTGGAATACCTTGGCATACGTTGGCAAACATCTGTAAATACAATGTCCCTACCAATAAAAAGGAGACAAAGCATAAACTATA
Organism: Gortyna flavago; assembly: GCA_963669345.1. Taxonomy (NCBI): domain Eukaryota; kingdom Metazoa; phylum Arthropoda; class Insecta; order Lepidoptera; family Noctuidae; genus Gortyna; species Gortyna flavago. The sequence goes on from OY770144.1 coordinate 8,232,464, forward strand.
CACTAGACCGGTCGTTGTTGAAAAGTTACATCAACCTCCGGGAACTGCAAAGTCTGCTGGGTCAGTTAAACTTCGCCAACTTTGTTGTTCCCTGAGGAAGACTACACTGTCGAAAAATGCATATCTTCCTGCGACACTTCAACAAAACACGACCTCGTCAAAAACAGCGGTTGCCTCAAGTTGTGTGCAACTACTAAAGAAGAGCTGGCGGCGCTCAACTTTGTCAACCTATTTATCACCACTTAGACGGTGGTTAAGATGGTGCTCCAACTCTCAAGTAAACCCAGAATGTCCTCAGCCTACTGACGTCGCAAAATTTTTAATGTTTCTCTATCTAGAAGAGAATTTGTCCTATAGTACTATCCTTTTTTTTTTTTTTTTAAGGATGGGAAATCATCCAATGACCCCTCCCGCTCTGGGTGGAGCGGAAGGGAGTGTTAGACTCTTACTGACTAAAACCCAACCGTGTTCCTTCCTTAGCCCTTTATATTCCGGGGCAGCGGTAACCCTTTCGGACAATCCCGCTGCCCCGGCAGATAGTACTATCCTTGTTCACAAATCGGCAGTCTTAACTTTTTGTGGCCCTCATGTGGAACAGCAAACGTTTTCTAAATTTATTATAAAACACACCCTTAAGGCAATAGGAGTAGCCAAACCAAAAGAAGTACGGCCATCGTTCACGTGGGATCCACGTATCGTACTAAATTGGCTGTCATCAAATACACTCAAAGACACATTGTACGATTTAGCACGTAGAACAGACAGTTTTATTGCTGGTATCAAGCCGTAGGGTTCACGACCTAACTTTGCTGAAAATCTCAAATGACAGCTTCTTTGATGACGGCGATAGTATATATTTAATTTGGATCTAAAACCGATTCACACTATTATCGAGAGTCTGCATGGAAACTCTTACAACATAATGACATATGCCCTGTCACTTTAGTTAGGCTTTATGTTTTCCCTCTCGGCACATAATATCGGTTTTATTTTAATGTAAAACCGCTTTATTAACAGCCGAAAGTCAATACTTCGCACAGTATCAAAAACGAGTAGATGCTTTCCTTATTTTGACTTGATTAGATTATATCAGTTGAATGATCCCTACGTTGTTTCGGCAAATACCTACCAGTGAATTTAATTGGATTAATAGAGCTACCGAATTATTCGAATCCTTCGTCACTCATAATGTCACAGTTCATGATAGTAGGAAAGGTAAAACTAAATAATGTCTTCCTGTCCTTTTCCTATTTCCCTAATAATATCAATATTATTTTTTGCAATATTTTAGGGATCATTCTGTTACTGATTTTTAAGATAGCTTGCATTATTCTCTGAGTTTTTTTCGGTCTGTCTCCTCAGACTAGTCAGTTAGGAAACACCAAATTCATCTAAAAACATAATTTAAGTGTTTTTTGAACTAATTTGTTACCTGACAGTAGGTGCGAAAAGTAGAGTATTGTCCTCGGGGACCAAGGTTGGGTTATTTGTCGCACAATGTACGCAAAAATAGATAAAATTTTGTAGTTTATAACATAATTCAGAACATCTGTCTTTGTCGTCTTCGAATGACTGACAGAAATAGAAATATGATAAATAAATTCGTTTTGCGGTATACATATTTACCTAACCAAATGCGATCGTCACGCGAGTACGCGTTCGCGACTTGATTGATTGTTATTGCTACGGATGGCATAAGACGTTTTCATAATAGACAAAACACAATGAGAAAAATAACTGTTTTCAACCTTATTAATATTAGGGTTGTTGTTACTAGGTTGTTTTTTGAGTTTTTAACTTTATTCTGTAAACAGCTTAAGAAACTAATGTATTGTGTTCATGTGAATTATGATTTGTATATACACACTTGTTTATAGTGTAGAATGTAAGTAAGGAGGATAGCTACATCATAATATTTCAGATATTATAGTCCCTTTTTTGCCTTAACGCTACTTCACGTTACACCAGGCACCGTATTCTGAACAATAAACAGAAAGCTGGCAAAGCTGCGAGCTAAATTCAAGCAAGTGCCTCTCTAACAAACTGTGAACTAACTTGAGAGCATTTAATTTAGTTGTGGATTTTGACGTTGTTAATAGTTTCTTATCGCGGTTTCTCACGTAGCTTTTCACAAACAGACTTATGACTGGCTGGACTAATCTTTGTTAGTCTTTATAAAGACTGGAAACACTAAGCCTAAACTTATTTAGAATTCACAAAATGGTTTTAGTATTGGTACTGTCCTCTGTTGTTATAATTATTCTAGTAATAACGAACGTAGAGTAGTTGTTAGTCCCAGTGGAAATCAAAAAAGCATGAATAGTTTCATGACGAATTGCAGCGGTGCATAGTTTAAACATATTGTTGAGAACAGTTTCTCGATGCCTTCATGTTTCATGTGAGAAACGACCCGCTTATTAAAACTTGTATGATGGAACTAGCCACGAAGTGGGCCACTTTGAATTGCTCTTTTATTCGTGTCAGAAAATAAATGTAAAGTAGGTTTTATGTTCAGTCTTGTGCTACGATAAATTTAAAATGTGCTACGGCACGCTGTCAGAAAGTTTTCCGCCACGGAAAGGTCTATTTTCATAAAAAAATTACTATAATTTTTATTTACGAGTATTTCTTGACAGTCTGTACAAGTTACTCTACGAAGCTAATGTAATTTATAATTTTAAAATTATGCAGATGATTATGATACTATAATAACTTCATATTATAATAACTTTATTTTATAATAACTTTATTTTAAATTCAACTTTATTTTGGACTAGATTTTTTTTAAAATTCCATCTAAGTTTTTTGTATGCAAAATCTTTATACGGTTAATTTAGAGTTTATGTCACCCGCCTGCTGTCTCTTTTTGGATCAAAACAGCCATTTATAAAGAACATTGCCCCCAGAGACAAAATAAAAACCGACCTATATTTTTAAAATACCGTTTCATGCAAATAAGTCCAGTAATTGGCGTAATTAATTGTAATTAACATGTATTCAAGGGTTGAAAGTAGGCTGCATTATATCAATTAAAGAGGAGGTGTATTGAAGTAGCCTTCACATTTCAACAAGTGGTGCTGGCGCACCCTGGAGTTCACTACTTGCTTACTGATTGCCTACTTTTTTATACAGCATGAGTTTACCAAGCGAGTTGTGGAGGTCAGATAGGCAGTCGCTCCATGTAAAGTACTGGTATTCAGCTGCATCCGGTCAGACTGGAAGCCGACCCCAACATAGTTGGGAAAGGGCCAGGTAGATGATGCAGATGATGATGAGTTTATCAAGCAAGCACAAATTTGACTTTTTCAATTCTTACGTACTTTCTGAGTTTGTCTAATACATTACTGACATCAGTGAAGGAAAATCATCTTGAGGAAATCTGGACTGATACATAGTTAATATAAGTCTGAAATTACCAAATCGTCTTAAGCAAGAGTGGTGATCAATAGTCATGCCTTCTCTATATGAGAAGAGCCATTCGCCCTGCAGTGGGGCTGGAAGAGGCTGGCATTATTTATAAGCTTATTCTCGATGAGAATTAAAAAGAAATAGTAGAATAAAAGTATCTAAAAATACTTTTCTTCAAAAAATGTAGCTTTATTTATTGTCAACGAATATAATTATATAACTTATAAGTTCTTATCTCTTCCGGGATTGGACTGTCGCGACGTCAACTTCTCTTCCTCGCCACGCAATTATTTGTAGCTTTCGATGCTAGCTAAAACAATTAAATTGCCTGAGATTACTCGAAATTTGAAATTCTATTTAAATGTAGTTAAAATGTTTCTAAAGCTTGATGGAAAATCTAAAATCAGTTAAGAAACTTTGTTTGAAAATATCGGGTATTGTAACCTTAACTTGATCCAAGTTTAGCTCTTAAAGTGCAAATTGATCCCTACATTGAAATAAATTCTTGTTTACTTCTTCTAAAAGCTTACGAAAAGGGTTTTATATCTTAGTACAGAACTCTAGAAAACCGGTAAAATGCAAGTCAAAGTTTGTGGTTCTTCGTATCATATCCGTCAAAGGAAGATCTTGTGCGTGAAGTGATTTTTAAATTGGATTCGCTGAAAGTGGAGATATGAAAGTGAAATGCACTTTAAAAAAACCCCTGTATTTTTAGTTTCTATAAATACACTCCGTAAGTGTATTTATAGAAACTAAAAATACAGGGGTTTTTTTCCGGAGAAATATTCTTCTGCAGTAACATTTTAAATTATATAAATAAAATTAATGTGAACCGAAGAGAAACATTGTATTTCAATCTATACCTCATCATCATCATTTTAGCCGAAACATGTCCACTGCTGGACATAGGCCTTCCCCAAGAACCGCCACTTCGACAGGTTGTGTACTTCTCGTATTCAGTGGATTCCTGCAGCCTGTACAAGGTCATCGTTCCACCTTGTGGAAGGCCTTCCAATGTTACGTCTTCCGATATGCTACGCGGTCGCCACTACAGAACCTTTCGGCCCTATCGGCCATCTGTTCTGCTAGCTATGTGGATCTTATCGTCTTATATACCACAGTGTTTCAAGACAAAAATCTTCGACCAGTGCGTGTTGCCTATGGCACTGAAACGTGGTCGCTCAGAATGGACCTCGGTAGAAAGCTGAAAGTCACCTAAAGAGCAATGGAGAGGGCTATGCTTGGAGTTCCCCTACGTGATCGAATCAGAAATAAAAAGTTACGTAGGAAAACCCGGGGAACCGACAAAACCCGAAGAATTGCTAAACCTAAATGGAAATCCATACCTACTTACAGAAAATACTGCCTCTATCTGACATTAACGTTAGTATTAGGGACAATCTGGCGTGTTCCAAGCCTCTTAAAAGATTTTTATACCCCCGGCACCAATATAATTATAACCTCTCCACCTACTATCTCAACTGCTTAGGATCCCGTTATGTCTAATTTGGGGATACTATTGTATCACCCACGTGTATCAGTACCCAGGGACTAACGCAGAGAATAAAATATCGACTAACAGTGTAGATAAACCGTTACATAATAAAGGGAAGAACAATAAACGCGGAGGTACAGTGGAAACCTTTTATTTGTTCGTTACATAAAACAGATGAGGCTAGGGAAGCCGAAGATAAAATTGTACAGGAATATTTGCGCAAATAATTTTAGCTTATTGGAAACGACTGCCAAATAAAATTAGGTTGTTTCGAACTTTTTCCGGATCCTCATTTCCAAGGTATTTCAAAGCGGAGTTTATTTACTCGATAAACCTATTGGTGACATTTCTACAGAACTACTTCGTCGAATCAATCGTTAAGGATTCGAAGACGTAATTCTTCAGGTGACAAATCTTATTTCTACTGTTTTGCGGCTTTGCTATGTACCGACAAAAGAAGCTCCTCAGACTTTTGAACAATTGCCTCTGGGTGATGAGCATAATGCAATGGTAGGGCACGTACAGTGGACGTGACCAACAAGGTTTAGTAAGTTTGTAACATTATGTGCAGAGATTACTGCTTGCTTTTGACGTAGGTGGTTCAATTCTACAATTTCTAATCGCACTGTTGTGCAAATGATAATTATATACAGGGTCAAATTAAATTGGCTAGCGAAACTGCAGACGTGATGGGCATCGATACATAAATACGATAACAAAAAGTTCTATTTCGGGGGCTCAACGACCACTTTTAGTGTTGACCGCCTTGAGCTTGAAGTATGACTCTGTTTTCTTATGTGTTGTCGTGCTTAAACATTGAAGTTTACACAAAAAACATATTATTTAAAGTGATATTTCAAGTTCTACACTACATGCGGTCGATGACCCCATAAAACACATCAAATTAATAAATTTTTGTTTTATCATGTTAAGATATTACCCAGCATGTCTGCGGAGTTTCGCTAGGTAATTTAATTTGACCCTGTATTTACAACAAATATGAGATTTTGGATTATATTATTCAGAAATGTTGTAGTAAATTTTAACAGGAGCCTAATTGCATTATCTTTGTATTTACATATCAAACGAACTCAATGGAGAATGAATCACTAATGCATACGAAGTCTCTAGAGTTGAAAGCAGTCCGTAATAATTTAAAGTGACATTTAAATGTTGAGAACGATGTTTCGTAATACGAATTACAGCGAATATGTCATTTTGTTAATGATTCTTTGGTTTCCGTACGTCGAAATAAAATGAAATGGTAACTTTATGGGGCAGCCAACTGGTTTAATTAGCCGTTTAGTTAACTGCCTGGCCTTTAGAAGTAGTGCTCGCCTCGCTTCGCTCTATCGGCTCGCACGCGGTTGATCACAGTTCTAACCTAACCTAACCCATTTGGTCGGGGTGCCCTGGCTTAGTTACTGCAACCAATTCGGCTCGCGCGTGATTGGATACAGACTTCTAACCTAAACTGTAATTGAATATCATTCAGGCCGTTAGTTGAACGGCCGCCGTTTAATTAAAAGGCTAGGCGGTTAACTGAACGGCTAATTTAACCAGTTGGCTGCGACATGAACACAGTATTTCCTTTTCCGTTCGCACGCACCTTAACCCGTGACGTCATCATTGTCGTCGTCGTGTTATAGGTATACTTGCTTGAGGAAAATGTATGAAGATACCTGCGTAGTTAATTAAGATGATCTTTGAAATAAGGAAACGCTTTCTACTTTACAAATTACCTAGATTAGTTCATTTTTGTTTTTGAAATAATTGAATAATTCATAAGGGTTCCTTTTACAAAATCTCATTTAGCTTTCTGAAAGATGCATGCAAAGAAAAGTCAAGAAAGTTCAGTGTACGTTTTTTTATTTGAATGAATTTCATTTACATCATTAATTAAATAGAGATCTTTGAATAGCACCTTGACCCCCATAATCCAGTTACTGGGTACTCTTTGCTGGTAAGACTGGCTTCTGAGTACTTCTGGCTTCTCGTAACGACTGTGAAAATCATACTTATTGTTACTCTAATAAAAACTAAGCACTCCAGGGTGATGACGCCCATGTGCAGATTGCCATAGGCTATGTTGATTGATTGTCGTGAAAGTATAATTATTATTTTATAAATCAATATTTCACAACATTATTTTGAGTTTCTTATTTATTGTTATTACAACTTGTTGCTTAGTGTAAAATAATGTGTCCCAAATATTTATGTGTCAAAGAGATTTGTGTGCAAAACTTTTGATTTACAACTGAACATAAATTATTATGCCTCTCTCGTGACAGTGTTTGTATCAAGAAATATTGTTTACCTTTTCATAAGAGTTCTATTTTGGGCAATAACAGTTGTCCTTTTATGCATACAAATGTCTGCTCATAAAAATATAACGGTGGAAATAGGTTGAGAGACTACACAAGTACACATGCTCATGAAATAAGACTCTTTTTTATGGTGAATGTATTCAACTGTTTTGTGGGATCACTTTCCAGAAGAAATATTAAATTACTAGCAGCGCCCTGCGGTTCCACTCGCATAAGTGTCGATCCCGTGGGAATATCAGGATAAAAGTATCCTTTGTTATTCTGATATATAAGCTAAAGTAAGTAAGTTACTGCAAAGTTTCACTAAAATCTGTTCTGTAGTTTTTGCGTGAAAGAGTAACAAACATACAAACACACTCACAAACTTTTGCCTTTATATATTAGTGTGATGCGTCAGTCTCTTTGAATATTTTAAAAAATTATTCCCAGAAGGTAACTAAAATTTTACGATGGTATGCGTAAATGAGGCTTTTAACGGCTCATTAATAAACCAGTGAGTAATAATGTAACGAATCTATGTTTAGCTGGAAATAGAAAACATGCTTGTGTGTGATGAGTTCATAAAAAACCGGCCTAGTGCGAATTGGACTCGCACACGAAGGGTTCCGTACCACCATACAATATTAAACACTACATTTAAAATAACGGCAAAAAATCACGTTTGTTGTATGGGAGCCCCCCTTCAATATTTATTTTGTGTGACAAAATGCAGTGACGCTACACGCGCGAATTAAAAAAATCTGTCACGTCGTTCTTGAGTTATAAAAGGTGTAACTAACCCGACTTTATTTTATACTAGCTGTGCCCGCGACTTCGTTCGCGTGGATGTCGGAAAACAATAGGTAATATGTCGCTTAGGAAAGGTGTAATTGCCACTCCTTCATTGAAAAGGAAGAATCATCAGATCTTGCCTGGTAACGCTTTCCTTACCTAGGGTTCTCTACCACAGCCCTTTCGACTGCAATCACTGCGTCTTCATGGTTCATAATGACAATGCGACGAAGTGTCACTTTGATTTTTGAGAACAAATTAAAATAAAAGCGCCTGCTCGAGGCTGATTATCTAACCAAACAGCCATAATTATGTCCATTTTATTTTGCGTCTGTCTTAGAATACCAACTTGTAACATCATATCACCATTTTATCTAAAGTATATCTGAGATTAGTAGGTGAAGTTTGAAGTTAGTTTTTCTAAGTCTTGTGTTCTTCTCTGTGGTAAATTTAGAATTTCTTAACTTGGTATTGAAGATATCATATATACCTACCAATATTATGCCTTATAAAGCATCGAGATATATATATGATAAAAGGAAGAATACATTAATTGTAAGAGCTTCTACATAAAGTTGCCCGTGTAAAAAGCAACCCATTAAACTTTGGTTATATTTGACACCGGCCGCCATTTAAACTACGAAGATGAAACCCATGAAAACTTTAGACATGATTTTGATTTAGACCTTATACTGCCGAAAACCAGAAAAAAAATTGTAAAGATAATTACAAAAAAATATAACCGACTTCCATAAAAAACCCTACAAAGTGCAAAATTACCTTAGTTTGGGAAGACGTTGCGCGTTGGCAAGAAATTACAGACTTCTGTAACCAAAGGTCTATTGCACTTTGAAGTGTGTTTTTAAGTCAGTTGTATTTTATTTTATTTCACACAAAGTCGTGTAAGTTTATATTGAAAACCATGAAAACGACACACATGATAAAAAAAGAAAAAGAAAATTGCAGCCGCCATCTTCGATTTTCATTTTGACGTCACAATCGGCTTCAGCACTCTCGAAAACCATGAAAACGACACACACTACGAATTTTTCGATTTGCAGCCGCCATCTTGGACTTTCATTTTAACCAGTACTAAAACGGTTTACCAACAGTCGATTGGTCCATGAGCCGTTGGTCAACACCATTAACTTTTCATCCAAAGGACTTGTGACCCACGAACGTTTCCCCAACAGAACTCTACGTCAGTGAATGCTTAACCAACAGAATGTTTTGACCAATAACTTTTCACCCAAAGAACATTTGACCCATGTCAAATAGAACTAAGGATGCAAGGGCGAGCGAAGCGAGCTCGGGACTCGGGGCACCCCGACTCGGACAGGTAGGGTTCGAGGGGATGATGGCGGCTCAAGTGAGCGAGCAAAGCGAGCGAAGGGCACCCCGAGGTTAGGCTTGGTTAGGTTACTTTATACCCTTTTCACAGAAATAAAGGACTACGTCTTATTGTTATTTTACTTTCACCTTTCCCGGCGTCTGTTGGCCTTGTTCTTTGGGTGAAAAGTTATTGGTCAAAACATTCTGTTGGTAAAGCATTCACTGACCTAGAGTTATGTTGGCAAAACGATCGTGGTTGAAAATTGCAGCCGCCATCTTGGATTTTCATTTTGACCTGACTATCGGCTTCAGCACCCTCGAAAACTATCAAAACGACACCCATGACAAAACATTTAAAAAAAATGGAGCCGCCATCTTGGGTTTTCATTTTGACCTGACTATCGACTTCAGCACCCTCAAAAACCATGAAAACGACAAACATGACAAAAAAAATTGCAGCCACCATCTTGGATTTTCATTTTGACCTGACTATCGAATTCAGCACCCTCGAAAACCATGAAAACGACACCCATGACGAAAAAATTAAAAATTTAGGGAACCGCCATCTTTGATTTTCTTTTTGACCTCACTTACCGGGGTCAGGATCCATGAAAAATAGCTCTCTTTCTCTCTCTGTGTGTGTGTGTGTCTATCTATCTATTACTATGAAAAATGAGGCATAACGCTTTTTCGTAATTTGACGATTTCTCCCTTAGAACTCCTACCGCAAGCTCCATATAAGAACTTCGTTAAAAAACGAAAAAAAGCGATTTTTTTAATATCACTATCATTACTTTTTAAAATAACATAGACATAAGTAGGTATCTGTGTTATTTCGTCATTTAAGTAAGCATAAACTAATAGGACGTGATTACTCACATCACAACAACAATATGTTTTCGTTAGTAGGTACTATATCGCGCCAATAGATGTCGTTACGTGTTACTAAAAAACGTAAAAAGTTGTTCCTAGAATACTTTAAATTGATTATATCTTTTGATAGAGTGAACCGATTGCGATGAAACAAAAACTAATCACTGCTCCGAGTTCTACACCATATTTGAGTATAAAAAGTAACCGTATTGGTTTGGTACTTTTTACGTTTACCCTGTTCAAATCAATAATCTGTCACATCCAAACAGACAAACAGACAAACCGACAAACAGACAAAAATTCCAAAAATTGATGAAATGGCATCTGTTGGTTATCCTTTAACACCCCAACTATTTTTTTTGGAAATATTTTCAATGTACAGAAACGTCTCGTCTACAGATTTATTATATGTATAGATAAATAGATACCGCAACGATGGTTTTCAGTGACAGCCGAATTACTATCTGTGTGAACGCTGTTTTACATTTTCGATATCATATAACAAGACAGCAGCCCATTCTCGTAATTTAAAACGTTCAAAATCTAGTCGCAGTCTCATCTTGGCGACAAACAAATGTCAAAAGTTTGTCAAAATGTAGGGAAATTAGAGGTATTTTTGACAGATTGAGACAGATCAGACTGTGAACGTTCTTAAAATTACGAGAATTGCACCTTTGATTCACAGTGCTTTATTCAAGTCACTGCACTTGCAGCTAAGAGGGACGTACCAGGGTGGTAGCAATTGCTACGCTTACTACCACCAGTTATTATTATTATTAGCCTGTGATGTCCCACTGCAGGGCAGCCTCCCTCTCTTTCTACTTCTCTCTGTTCAAAACTGCTAAGGACCAGGTCTCGTTGGAGGAGTCCAACTCATCCCGCCATCTCCGTCTGGGCCTGCCACGATGTGACGGGTCGTAAATTTGGTCTACTATCACAAGTAGATTTACTTTTACATATATATAAAATAGTAATACCAGCCTATTATTGTTCCAGTGCGGGTACTTAGATGTCTCTCATGTAGAGAAGGCACGAGCACCGAACACCACGCTTGATTTACTTTTACTAATTCCTAATTTACATTTGCATTAGTACAGTAGCGAGTTTAGTTCAAGTAGCAAGATGTGTGAAAACGTCATTCCAGTTTACATCGTGAAGTGTCACGTATAGACGTCAAGGGACGTCTTATTTTTTTTAACCTATAGTGTCCCACTGCTGGGCGAAGGTCGGTACTTAACAAATGCAAAATGTAACATCAACATTTATTGGTGAAAAATACTCTGGTAAATCTGTCTCTTTTTAAGTCCATCCTACATTTTACTTCACAGGCCGCTACGGCGTAGCACTGACGTAGCAGCTGCTACGTCAAGTAAAAAAATTCAAGGCAGAAACCGCCAAAAAATATTTCGATATTCACGTCTTATCTGTGGAATAGCTCCCTTGTTTAGAATCACAGAAGCATAAAACCAGTTTCAATGTTACAAATAGCACTTCCCACTCGGGTATCCGCATGAGAATATTCGCTGTTGCTACGTCAATTTCCGTGACATAAAACTTTAATAGTTTGTAGGTAGGTCCGTACGTTCCGGGCGGGCTTCCTCCAGCAGGAAATAGTGACGCTGCAACACTTTGTGATTAGCTTTGCATTGGATTGGTGCGGAGAGCTGTTTATGAAGTAGAGATTTTACACACGGGACTTCGGTTCATTTAGTTGTTCCATCTAGTTAGGAATAAATATATAATCTAAAAAAAACTTTTTTACGCTAAATGCCGAAACGAATGAATCCGAAAGTGAACGCCGTTTGGAGTTGAAGTCAGACCCGAAACGATTACATTGCACAATATCACGAATTGCGCATTGTTTTTGAATATTTAGGGTTCGTATTTTTGGGATACATGAAGAAGCCTCCTCGTGTAGCGCAATTTGTTCCGCCAGTTACTTAACTGAACCGAGTGCTCGTCGCATCCTGGACAGTCACAGCCAACACCTTATCCGACTGACCAATTCTTCCCTTGCGGTGGTAGGGCTCAGGTGAGGGTCAGCTACCTGCTGTGTTTCGTCGATGCGTGGGAGATCCAGTGCCTTAGGCATCTTCTGGGCTCGCTCGTTGCATCATAGACCTCATCCATCACTTTCCATCAGGCGTGATCGAGGTCAAGAGCGGGCCCATTCAGCAATAAAAAATAGTATTGAAGATTGCGCAATGATTGAACAAAAGTTCGAGTCAGTTTAATTTTTAATGTGCCATATTTTTTCCATTGCGCCGTGTAGGATCAGTATTACGCATTATTTTACTAAACTATTAGCAGGTCTTGCTCACGCAAAAGCGTTAAAACTTATATCAGGCCATCAATGTTATTGCGTGAAAATAATTGATCGTCTAAGTGCAAGGGCTGATTCAATCATATTGCGCAATATAAATATGCTAAAGACTCCAAGGAGGTTAATACTACCTGCATACTAATTTTACATGAAATTAGTATGCAGGTAGTATTAACCTCCTTGGAGTCTATAATTTTTGACGTAAGACAAATGGGAGCTAACAGTTTAAGCCAACAATAACAAAAAAAAGATTGCAGATACATAATCCAGTCATAATGTTAAATGAATGGAAATTATAAATTAATTGATTGACTTTTTGTCGTAACTGTCAAAATGGGAGTTCTCGAATTCGAGTATACCGACGTCGGAAACAAAAAAAAAGTGATTTTACTATTTATACAACGTTCTCCAACACAACAAGCTGCTTGTTAGCAGGTTTTATTTCGGCTGGAGAATTGAAATTCGCCGTTAAGAAAATTCATTTTCAATACAATCATCATCTGCCTAGCCTTTTCCCAACTATGTTGGGGTCGGCTTCCAGTCTAACCGGATGCAGCTGAATACCAGTATTTTACATGGAGCGACTGCCTATCTGACCTCCACAACCCAGTTACTGGGTAATACGACACCCCTTGGTAAGACTGGTTGTCAGGCTTTCGGGCTTCTGACTACCCGTAACGACTGTCAAAGATCCACGAATGGCAGCCGGGACCAACGGCTTAACGTGCTTTCCGAGGCACGGAGGGGTCTCGATATGTAAAGATGGTCACCCATCCACAGACCAACCGCGGCAAGCGTAGCTTAACCTTAATTTTCAATACAATCTAACATAAAAATATAAACCAATCAAAAATCAAACTGAACTTTAACTGCTTCAGATTATTTTTTCGCGATTACGATGTTTATACCAAAGAGAAAGTTGTTCAATTTCTGGTCTGTGCCACACTGCCACCATAATTGACCACATATTTCTAATACATGGTATATTTTATGATTAAAATAATTTTCTTTATTACACCCAATGCAATATTACCTAGAAGTTACACGAGAAATGCTACGTTAAGCTCTAGAGTTACTCCCTAATGTAATAATCCTAAGAATATAACTTTAGGGACTACCCGTGGTGTTGATTAGCTCATAAAGACTTACATGATAGAAATAAGACAAAGGTATGTAATATTGTACTGAATCCCAGTTATAATGGGTACCTTCCAATAAAACAATGGAAAATCTTATTAGTTTACAGGTATTATTATTGTTTACAGAGCTTTCTACACGATTTATCCGTCAGCTATTGTTCAAATTAATAAAGTGATCTAAAAACCAAGTCTTTGAGCAAATGTTTAATACGTTCCCTGTACAACAAGAAAGTGTCTGTGCGGAGACGACTTTTGAATTCAGAACGTACAAAACTAAATCCACAAACTTGTATAGGTCACGCGACTTTACACTTGTGACTTTTGACTTTACAAATGCGTGGTACCTATTTTCAACAACAGTCGTGGGCAGGACAAAATGTGTATAATGCAGTTGATTTTCTTCATTAAATATATACTTAAACATCCTTAGCACAGAAAACGTAGGTACCTACCTAAGAAAGAAAGAAAACTCTAATCTTTTATCGTTAGTGAAGATTTTCATATATTTCGGTAGAATACAAGCAGAGCAGTTCACTAATTAGCTAGGATAGTAGCACGTACAAACTAATTAGCTCAATATTTACTCTAGCTAGCAGAGTTTAAAAAAATATTAATACGGAAAAGCCTCAGTGCGTATTAAAAGCCTCAGTGCGTATTAAAATAAACTGCAAACTGAACTTCGCGGGTATTTACATTCTATGTTTGTATTAAAATTGTTTCACTTTTGTTCTGATTTAATAATTTGAAAGATATGAAAATAATATTTCTTTAAAAACTTCCTTCGTCCTACTAGTTATGAAGTTATTTATTGAAGTTAAAGCTAGTAGAATGTAAGAATAAATACGTATATCTAATCCTGCATTTTGATATTTGATTAGCTATAGCGATTACAAAATATAAATTAAAAATGCGTGGCTGCATCTAGTTTATAAAAGTTGATTTCAAAAATGCAAATGTATGGAACTTGCCAGAATTGCATTGCTCGAAGCCAGCCTGATCACAATATTTTTAAATGTAAAGGTCAGCCTTACTTAACATTTCTAAATATTGTGATAGCATCTAGTCGTGGGATTAAGTACATAGTTTTCAGTATTTTTTTTAAATTAAAATTATATCAGTCAGCCTATCATTATCTATTATCTTCTTAGCCTATCACATATATATTTTTATAGCAACTTTAAACCGTTCCAAAGTTATCAGATACCTTATTTAATTAGCATTATGTCAAAATGGCTAATTCCGAAAATCTATAATAAAGCCGTGAGAAACATGGTCCGTTTTCGAAATTATTCAGAGGATAATGTCAATCATTCAGAATTACAAGCATAAAATAATGTTTTCATTGTTTGAATTATAAATTGTCTGGCTTCAATAAAACTTCGGTTAACGATATAAAAATAACACAGTTATCATGTCTCAATTATATGAACATACATACATAGCCTGTTAAAATCGTAACGTAAGATAAAATTATTGCAAATTTAGTTAAATTGTATATGTATTCAAAAACCTTCATTGGAATAAAAAAAAAGAAAACCATTAATAGTTATGGCTGAAGCTGTTGTATCTCAGTTAGGTGCAATATTTTCTATATCTTATTGCGTTATCTCTGTGAGAAATATATCCTCGTTAGAACAATTTCGCGATACAAATTAGATTTAGTATCTCATTTCTTATGTGCACATGTTATCATTCTGTGATTAAGGTTTTAGTATATTAGTTAATAATCTGATTTTCTGTAAGATGAGCATATCCCTATGTATTTTACCGTGTGTACATAAATAATAAAATAAAAAATGAACAAACCGTAGAGTAAGTTCATATATTCAGTGGTTTGATTAAAACTTTAGTTTTACTTTATTACTGAAGTTTGTTTTTTCAATTGTCATCGCTCAGTTTCTTCGAATAAAAAACAATCAGCCATTCGGTAAGTTTATTTTAACCGGATTTTTTTCGTGCAAATCCGCTCACGATATTTTTGTCACCAAAATGTTGTGTGAATATTGAAAATAGAAAGTGATAACTTTTGTAAATGTAAACACAAAAAAGGACGCTGATATTAGAAAACTCCTATTACAAACGGAATTGGTAAACCGAAGTGATGCGAGGGAATTCTGTAGAAATACGGCCAAACATTTATGCAATAATATTATAACATACGCACATACTACAATGACCGTTGTTTGGTGTTGATAAAGGCGGTTATTGCTTACATAATTGTAACTAATAGCTTTATGAAGAGTCGAGGTATTTCTCGCACGTGATGTTAATTCATAGACCGAGCAGGTGGCAACGGAGCCAGAAATGGGATGTAAATGTTTGGGTTATAATAATGTTTGGTGATAGTTATACTATTTCTCCCTTAGGTACTATTAAACGTTGTATAGCGTCTGTATAGTTACACAACTTTTGTCTTCTTCTTTCGAAAGTCAAATTACTGACGACTGAAAGAGAGAAATCGGTGTGTGATTATTCATCTGATATAATTCGTTTATTAGTAAGGGTGTATTTTTCAAAAGCAGAATACAATTCGGTATTATTCAAAACACTGGTTGCATACATAGAACGAGTATCAGAACGGTATGATTGAAGTTCGAAGTAGGTACAATATTACATACATACATAAACTCACGGCTTCTTCCCATGAGGGTAGACAGAGACTACAGAACGCCACCTGCTTCAATCCTTACATAATTCTTTTGCTGTTTACGTTCATACACCTGGAATTGGTTCCGAATTATTGGGCAATTAGGTACAATATTGTTGCGCGCCACAATTGATATTCGTTACCACTAGCGCCATCTAGTATCGAGTAGAAGAACTAGTGTCAAGAACCTTCTAGAAGTTTCGATGATAGAACTTTCTAGAACTATCGAATCTGGTCAGTTGGGGCCGGAATGTACTCGAACATTCTAGATGTTTCTACAATAGAAGGTTCTAGAACAATGTGAGACCTATATAAGGCGGGAATGCTCCGCGAGCCGACACAGTCTGGGAGAAGCGATACAAGCGAAAACGTCGAAAGGAAAGCGATCTTCAAGTGCGACTTAGAAGTGATCAGTAGTGTAATTGTGTTTCATAATTAGTGTGAAGTTGTAATTGGTGTTTATAATTAAAGTGTCTAATTTTTGGTTATTAAATCGGCAGTTTTTAATTGTCACAAACCCCAAGCTCGTAACAATTGGTGTCAGAAGCAGGGATTAAAATCATGCCGATTTTACCCAAGGATGACACTGAGGGTATCCGTCACCCGGTACCCGGTACCCGGAGTCAACGCCAACAGGAGACGGACCAGAGACGTTTCGGTGGAGCAACGCTACAAAGGTCGGAAGGCCAGCTACCGACCACGGAGGCCGGAACGTCCACAGCTGCTCCAGCGTCATCACCACCAGATTTTGCTGCTCTGATGATGATGCTGCAAGAGCAGGCTCGCCGACAGGAGGAACAGGCCCGCCGTCAGGAGGAACAGGCCCGGCGACAGGAGGAACAGGCTCTTCGGCTGGAAGAACAGCTCCAGCGTGATAAGGAGGAGCAGGCTCGCCGACAGGAGGAGCAGGCACGCCGCCAGGAAGAGCAGATGCTCCTTATGAAGGACCTTCACGCTACCTTCGGGAAAGACATGAAGGAGATGAAGGATAAGGTTGCTCAATATGACAACCGCCTGTCGGAGGCAGAAACCCGAATTGACCAAGTGAATAATCGGGTTGACAATGTGATGGCTGACGTGAAGAAAACCGTGATGGCTGACGTTAAGAAAACGCTGGATTACCTTAAAGTTGGGGATGGAATCGCAGCTCCCGTAGCTACAACACCTTCGCTACGTGGATTCAAAGTGCCACCGTTCGACGGAACCTCTTCCTGGTCCGCCTACAAAATCCAGTTCGAGGCTGTCATGAAGGCGAACGGGTGGGATAAAAATCAGGCCATGACTGCCCTCACCCTAGGCCTGCGCGACCAGACCTTAACTGTTCTGGAAGCTATCGGTAAGGAAGTGACTTACGAGCAGCTTCTTGAGGCATTGGAGGCTCGGTATGGTGACGCTCACCTGGAACACGTGTTTCGTGCGCAGCTCAAGGATCGCGTGCAACGCAGCAGCGAAAACCTGCAGCAGTGGGCCCTTGAAGTGGAAAAGCTGGTTCGCAAAGCTTACCAGTCCGTACCTGCGCTTATTGATGGGAACCTGGTGCAGGCATTCATTGACGGCATCCGCGACCTTGAGGTTAGAGCTGCTGTGAGGCTCGGTCACCACGGAACGCTTAAGGACGCCTTGGCCCATGCGCTGGAGGTGGAAGCTGTGCGGCAGGATCATCGTTCCCACCGCATCAGGGAGGTTGCAGCGGCTACAGTTCGCGATCGTAATAAAAGATACAGCCCTAGGTGCTACGATTGTGGGGAAAAGGGGCACCTTCAATCCAGTTGCCCAAAGCGAACTGCAGGAAGAGAAGAATGGCCTATCCGTAAGCAGCCAAGGAGATTGCCAGTAGCACGTGAAAATGAAGTGAAAACCATGATTGTGGGAAAGGTGAAGGATGGTGTGATTGAACCTTCATCTAGTCCATGGTGTTCACCTGTAGTGCTAGTAAGGAAGAAAGACTGCAAGCATTGTACTAGGCAAGAAAGTAAAGAAGTCGTACCTGTGAGGATGCTCAGGACAGACCTCAGCAACGAGTGGAAGGAAAGCCTACAACGTGCACCGCAGGAAGATTCGGACATTAAGCCGATTCTGGAGTGGATAAAAACCAGAGCTTCTAAGCCCAAGTGGAGTGACGTCTCAGCGATGAGTTCGATCACAAAAAGCTATTGGGCCCAATGGGACAGCTTGGTGATTCAGGATGAAGTCTTGTGCCGTAAATGGGAAAATGCTCGAGGAGACAGCTGTCATCTGCAAGTGGTTGTCCCTAAAGCTCGAGTGCCGGATGTTCTACAGCTGTACCATAATGGTTGTTCAGGAGGTCATCTGGGAGTAAAACGGACTCTACTGAAGATACGAGAACGGTTTTACTGGGTCCACTGTCGGGACGATGTCGAGGACTGGTGTCGCAAATGTACAAGTTGTGCAGCTGTAAAGGGACCTCAGACACGTAGTAGAGGTGCATTGAAATTGTACAATGTTGGTGCACCATGGGAGAGAATAGCCCTAGATGTTGCTGGACCTTTTCCGGAAAGTGAAAGTGGTAACAAGTATTTCATGGTTGTGATGGATTACTTCACTAAGTGGCCGGAAGTCTTCGCCATTCCAAACCAAGAAGCTTCAACAGTTGCAGATAAACTGGTGCATGAAGTCTTCTGCCGTTTTGGAGTACCCTTGGAGATTCAAAGTGATCAAGGAAGGAATTTTGAGTCCCAAATATTCCAGGAAACTTGTCGACTTATGGGTACTCATAAAACTAGAACAACTTCTTACCACCCACAATCGGATGGAATGGTGGAAAGATTTAATCAGACATTGGAGAGATACCTGGCAAAAGTTGTGGAAAATCGGCAACGAGATTGGGACAAGCACATACAACCGTTTTTGTTGTCATATCGCAGCGCTGTTCACGAAAGTACATCGGTGACACCAGCTTTCGCAAACTTTGGAAGAGAATTACGACTGCCTGCTGACCTGATCACCGGAATACCACCTGATGCCCCACGCAGTATAACCGATTATGCGAATGACTTGCGGAACAAAATGAATGACATTTATGAGCATGTCAGACAATCGGGCCAGCAAATGTCTGAAAAGATGAAAACCCGTTATGACCGCAAAATGAACAATAAAGGGTTCGACGAAGGCTCACTAGTGTGGTTGCACAATCCAGTCCGCAGCAAAGGGAAATCTCCTAAGCTTCAAGCTAAATGGGACGGACCGTACCGGATTGTGACAAAGATCAATGACGTAACCTATCGGATACAGAAAGGTGCAAGAGGTACTCCTAAGATCGTCCATGTGGATCGACTGGCGCGTTATTATGGGGCCGATAATGCTCGGGACGAGCATGTCTTAGGAGGGGGCAGTGTTGCGCGCCACAATTGATATTCGTTACCACTAGCGCCATCTAGTATCGAGTAGAAGAACTAGTGTCAAGAACCTTCTAGAAGTTTCGATGATAGAACTTTCTAGAACTATCGAATCTGGTCAGTTGGGGCCGGAATGTACTCGAACATTCTAGATGTTTCTACAATAGAAGGTTCTAGAACAATGTGAGACCTATATAAGGCGGGAATGCTCCGCGAGCCGACACAGTCTGGGAGAAGCGATACAAGCGAAAACGTCGAAAGGAAAGCGATCTTCAAGTGCGACTTAGAAGTGATCAGTAGTGTAATTGTGTTTCATAATTAGTGTGAAGTTGTAATTGGTGTTTATAATTAAAGTGTCTATTTTTTGGTTATTTAATCGGCAGTTTTTAATTATTACGAACCCCAAGCTCGTAACAATATTGTTATTCATTAATTAACTCATCATTATGTTAGATACTAAAATAAAATACTCGTAAGTATGCTAAAAGAGACAGAGTTTAGAAGATATTTTTTAGAAAAGTTTTTACTAATAAAAGAAGTAGAAGTGAAAATAACGAAAGCAATACATAAGTTATGAATTATCTAACATTTTATTTTTTTCGAGATTAATTTAAGTTAATTGATCTGAATTGATGATTAAGGTTGTTGATCTATTTGAGTCAGATTTAATTAGTTTCTGGACACATACGTGAAAACCCATGTTCATTAGGTACTTTGATGTTATCTGTATAATTTTCAAGCAAATCTCACCTATCCACTATACCACCTATTTCCTATCCTATTTCACGATTGACCCTTTTAAAACGTTTAGAAACGAAGGTAACGAAGGTGGTTTTCGAGTTTTTCGTTATCAGAATGGTCGGATATGATGGATAACCGAAATAATAGTCAAAACACTAAGTAGGTACCAACGTCTTTAACAAATTTATCACTTGATTAGGCAGATGCATTCATATCACAATATGGAAACGCAGTGAATTCAACATAGGATGGCAAGACAACCTTTCGCAAGTGTCTCGACACCAAAAAAAAAATGAGCTCCATCAGCTCTTTTTTTTTTTTGAGGCTGGGAAATTATCAAATGACCCCTCCCGCTCTGGGTGCAGCGGAAGGGAGTGTCAGACTCTTACTGACTAAAACCCACCCGAGTTCCTTCCTTAGCCCTTTATGTTCCGGGGTAGCGGTAACCCTTTCGGACAATCCTAATGAAATAACGGCTTCGGCCCTGACGGGCCCCTTCGTTGATGCTGACATCTCTTTGAGGCGCGCGTGGAACACATATGCACCGTCCGGCACGAGCCTGGTCCACCATTACTCTCCGTCCGCAGGCCCGCGCCTACGGTGGCCGGGAGTCCCGTCAGCTCTGACCTAACATTGACGTTCACAAACCTCAAATATATCCACTGATAAGTCAGCCGTCAATCCAGTCAAGTGTTAATACGACATAAAATTAAACATCATTCGAATGACATTCCCATTCTGCGTACAAGAATTCAACCAAATATTAGTCACTTTAGCTAGCCATTTAAGATTGGTAAAATCACTATTTAGTTTGTTAAGTTTTTCTTTCCTATATCGACCTCACCCAGGTGTACGTACCTACTACTTCACGTTTTCGGTTACGTTACTAATTATCAAAAATAAAGACGGATCAGTGTTGACGCGGCGACATATACATCACCTAGAGAACGTGCCACCACTAGGGAAGTAAGTATATTACAAACAAAACTTCTAATTAAATAACTTGGGGACATTAAGTGTTCGTCGGCTTTCACGGAGCGATCAGAAGTTTTATCCCTCTTTCTATGTCAACACAAAGAAAGTAAATTAGTAAAAGGAAGAAATTTCTTTTGTCACTTCTTCGTAAGTTACAATATCAATGAGGAAAGTAAATAATTACTTGATTTGTTGCCGGATATTATTTTTACTGGCCATTTCTTGTTTTGGTGGACAGGATCGACCGAACGTGCGAGAGCTTCGAAAAACTTACCCCTTAAACCTACTGACTTATACTTAGCCCGGTTACCAAAGGGGCTTTAAAAACTGACACAGGTATGCAGTAATTGCAACAGATGGCGCACTGTTGCTAACGGCTCGACTGATCAATACAAGAATAACGTCAAGAGTATTATTATCTACGGTTGTTTGGCAAACACCCGTAGATACTTTGTTTTTTTAAGAATGTTTCAATAAACTCGTCCTAACGCATTCCACTGCTGGACATATTAGGTCTCACCCAAGTTGCGGCAAAATATCCTGTTCTCCGCCTTGTGCATTTAGTTTGTACCCGCCACCTTTTTTGAAATCGCCGGTCCACCTAGCTGGAGGGCGTGCCACACTATGCTTATCAATACGCCGTCTCAACTCCAGGACTTGTCTGCTGTACCGACCATCGGATAGCCCACTGCCACCTCAGGCTGCTTCCTCTGCAAGCTAAGTATGTCTGTATCTCTGGTTCTTTTCCGGATTTCAGTCTTTTATGAAAGTCTAAGATAGCGATATCCCTAGAACTGTACTGTCATAGTTTTCATATTCTATTTCACGTAACTTTGGAATTCGAAGCTGGTTCTAGTTTACCTTCAAGTAAATAAAAGTAAAGCCGCAATAAAAAAAAAAAAACTCGGTATAAACATCCCCTCAATTTGCAGAGTAACGAAATTATAGCATGTTGCAGGTTTAACGCGATTTTATCGATGCAGAGAGTAATTGATACAAAGTGCCTTTGTCTGAATGATGAGTGATTGTGAGCTAAGTAGGTAATATACAAAGAGCATCATCATAATATGCCTAATCACAATTTATTTGGGGACGGCGCAACATGTCCCTCTTTCTAGCCATATCATCACAATGGTTCTTATAGGTCAACCTATGAGGTTGTCGGCTTGATGCCTTATAAATAAACCTTTAACAAAAAGACTTATTGAAAAAAAAAAAAAAAACAAAATAACGGACAGGTAGGTATGTCACTGACCTTCAAAGCTGTTTTTGATATTATTCAAATTAGGTTTCAAAGGATTTCTTTAATGAACTAATGAAATGGAACGAAGACTTTTTATTAGTGGAGAAATTGATACTTATAATAATTTTAACTAAAAAACTTTTGAGCAAATTCAAAGCTAAATTATTTGAGCGTGTTTTTAGGGTTACAAAAAATTATGCTTTGATCGGCAAGGACAAAGTTAATAAGTATTGAAGTTTGCCAAGCGAGTGTAGGTACTGCCATTTTTTTTTCGAAGCGGTTGGCAGATTGATTTGACTATACAGGTTGCTTACTCTCGAATATAATTCCGATAGATCAACATTGGAATTGTCAGTCAAACGTCTGGGATTGGCTGGACTCACTGAGTCTAGCCAATCCCGGACGTTTAACATGACCAACTGACGTTTGACCAATGTCGATCTGTCGGAATTATATTCGAGAGTTAGCACCCAGGTTTAACAACACCCTTACCGAAGCTGTCATATACATATTATGTTTACGGTAGTGCGCAACGCACATGCACGCGTTGAGCTTATTTGTGCATGCAACGGTACAGGAATCATGGAAGTATTAAAGTCAACATAAAACTAAAACTTGTTAAAAACTTGTTTTATTGTTTAAAATTCGTTTTCGAAAAAAAAACACCGATAAAATTGGAACTTTGAACATCAATATCACAGTAACCAAAAAATGGTCATAATAACGAGAAGAACAAGTGACACTCGGCTTGGATTAGGGTATTTTTACACGTATTATTCATGCATCGTCCTGTGATAGACTTGTTTAATTAAAAAAACGTGTGCGGTCAGGGCACCTCCGTTAGGAACGAAGTTCTAATGCTAGTGTTTACATTCTCTTTGTTCCTTAAGCGATACTCTCACGCATACATACTATATAATTGAAGGAGACCGAGATAGAGAAAAGTGTGAAATTATTACGTATTTTAATACAGAGCCATTTAGTATAAGTTTTTAGAAGCTTTCATATTGATGTCGCCATCTTGGATGTTCATTTTTGTACTTCACTATTGGCTTTAGCACCCTCTAAAACCATTGTTGCGAATTCCACCAGCATATCACCTTCTTTCGGAACATTAATATTTTATTCTAAATTCTAGTGCGTCTGTCAGTTTGGACTTGTCATCCTGGTTTGACTTGTACTTTTTTGAATGTGAAAATAAACTGTGGCTATAACTTACCAGCGCCTTTAAATTATTATCGGTAATGCAAGACATTGGCGACGGACTGAAAAGTCCTATAATTTTAGATTCCAAACACCCTGCTGTCCAGCTTTTGATTGCCCATTATCACGTGAAGTCCGCCTACGCTAACTCCGAGACAGTAGTTAACGAAATGCGACAATCCTATTGGATCATCAACTAGCGAAGCGCGGTTCGAAAAGTCGCTCATGATTGTCAACTGTGTCGCCTGAAGCGCGCTCAACCATTCACACCGTCTACTAAAGACCTCCCACCAGCCCGTCTAGCCCATCATCGTAGACCGTTCACTTTCGTTGGCTTGGACTACTTCGGCCCAGTTCAGGTCACAATTGGGCGAAGGAAAGAGAAACGCTATATAGCATTGTATACCTGCCTTGTTATACGAGCAGTTCATCTAGAAGTTGTACATAGTTTGTCAACCGACGCGGCCATCATGAGTTTGCGACGTTTCATTGCGCGCCGTGGAACACCGAGTGAAATATGGTCCGATAACGGAACAGCTTTTGTGGGTGCCAATAGGACGCTAAAAGAGCTGTACGGAGCAGAAATTAACCGTTTTGCAGCAGATGAGAAGGTCTCATGGCGATTCATTCCCCCTTCGGCCCCATTCATGGGTGGAGCGTGGGAGCGAATGGTAAGATCAATCAAAACAGCACTCAAGACCACTCTAAGAGAACGCTCCCCCTCAGATGAAGTTCTACAGACCTTTCTACTAGAGTCAGAGAATTTAGTGAATACGCGTCCACTGACACACGTTCCAGTTGATCCAGACTGTGAGGAAGCTTTGACACCAATGCATTTTATATTGGGATCGTCTTCAGGGAGACCTATCCCAGCTACGTTGATGGATCGGGATATCATCGGACGAGACGGTTGGCGCAGAGCCGTAAGACTCACGGATCATTTCTGGTCTCGATGGATGCGAGAATATCTTCCGACTTTGGTGCCTCGACGCGGTGGTGGATCCTCCCTAAATATAAAAGAGGGCGACTTGGTTATTGTGGCAGATGGACAGTTACCTAGGGGATCTAGGCCGAATGGTAGAGTGATTAAGATATACACAGGCCCAGATGGAGTAGCAAGAGTAGCGGATGTACAAACAGGTGCTGGCCCTCTCAGGAGAACGCTTAAGAAGTTAGTGCCCCAGGAGCGCTAGGTTAGACTTTTAAAAAAAATGTGGAGTATGTTGCGAATTCCATCAGCATATCACCTTCTTTCGGAACATTAATATTGTATTCTAAATTCTAGTGCGTCTGTCAGTTTGGACTTGTCATCCTGGTTTGACTTGTACTTTTTTTAAATGTGAAAATAAACTGTGGCTATAACTTACCAGCGGCAGCGCCTTTAAATTATTATCGGTAATAACCATGAACACTCACTATTCGAGATCTCAGAGAAAGTCGCATGGAGGTATAACGTGACGATTTCTACCAGTTTACTCCTACCGCAAGCACAAAAATCTGGAGTATTCTAGGTAACTATTTGGTACAGAAACAGAGAAATGGGAACAGAGGGTTGTGATTAGGCGGTAGCACACTGACCGCACCTATATCACGTAGTTCCGATTGGTGATTTACATTTTCGTTCATGCGTATGTATGACATGTGCCAAACATCCCTACAATTCATAGGCTGTGTGTGTAGGTATGTAGCTACACTATGACGTCACAATATTCAGTGAGCTCTCAATTTGAAAACGGATTATGTTTTAAATCGTGTATGCGAACAATTTGTCACTGTTATTACTGAACGTGCGAAACGATTTGTTCGAAAATCTGTGGGAAGATTTCTTTTACCAAAAAGAACAACACAGAAAAAAAGAAAAATGTCTGAGCTGAGCTGAGAGTAGGTACGAGTATAATATAGAATTATAGAATTACATGGTAATAATCTAAAGTTTCGTAGGCGGTGGAAAGTAGTGATAAGTCAAAAACGGGTTTTACCGAATACGAATAATCGGCTAAATGTTCGGTAAAAAATATTATGAATATTCGGCATGATTTGGCGCGCCAATGAGTAGAAGGAAGAGGTCGATTTTTTTTTCACAATACAAATGTACATCTTTTGTTTTTAAGATAAGATTATTACTATATTTATCTCTTTACATAGGCAGAATAAATGATAAAACAAACTTGATATAGATATGTCGACGCAAGACTAACTTAAACATTAAAAATATTAATTTTAAGTTCAAACTTAACAGTTAAATATAACTGGATAGGTTAAAATTTGTTAAGATTTGATTTTTGTAGTTAGTTTGCTACTTTTCAATGTAAAAAGCCGTGTTATGATTTGCGATTACCATAATAGCAAACCATAACTGCAGGTTTATTCAAAGTTAGGTTTAAAAACAAATAATCTATTGCTAAATTCATTTCTTGATTAATAAGCGATATGCGTTATTTATTAATGATTTTTGGTTAATTTTTGGTTTAACGGAAACAGTTGATTGAAGTACTCAAGGTCAAGCGAAACAACATAGCGTGTGTTTAAAAAATGTTTTAAGCAATTAATAATTAATTCAATGTTAAAATCGAGTGCCAAAAATAGTAAAACAAATTAACAAATCATAGTTTGCTACTATAATCAACGTTACCTGCAATTTGTAAAATAATAAGTGTAATGACTTCGCAATGACGACGCCATCTTCGGTATTTAAAAAATGGCGAGCCACTGCGAGGTCACATTATCAAGGAGAATTTTGTGAAGACAAGTGGTGTTTTTGTAGGATATCTTGTGAGTACGATTTTAATTATTATTTTGATTTTAAGGTTTTCTTAATTGTGTGATAAGAATAAAAACGTGAGTAGATAAATTGGGTGTGTTCATTTTTGCAATGAGTGAGCCTAGTGCTAGGGATGGTGACGTCAGCTCAGCTGATGTCACGATTTCTAAAAATCCGAATGGTCCCGGTTCTCCGTTATCAGAAGTGGGATTGACCCCCACTTCTGCCCGTCCATCTGGCTTGAATAATGAAAACTTAATCGCTTCTGTTAATGGGGTGCCGACGGAGTTTTTCACTCAGATGTTGCAAATGATGAAGCAAATGTCCGATCGCATGGCGACACAACTAGATACGCCCAAAGTCAAAATAAATGATGTATTTTTGCCGTCATACGATCCGGACACCAATATTGGGGTTAGAGAATGGTGTCAACATGTGACCACAGCCATGGAAACCTATGGCCTGAGCGATTATGAAGTGAGAATGAAAGTTGGTAGTTTGCTCAAGGGTCGCGCAAGGTTATGGGTTGACAATTGGCTTGTGTCTACCACCACGTGGCATGAATTGCGTGATGTTCTGATAACGACTTTTGAACCGGAGAATAGATACTCCCGGGATATTGCGCGGTTCAGGGAACATAATTATGATAATTCTAAAGACATCGCGCAGTTCTTGTCACAAGCTTGGGTATTATGGAGACGTATTACTAAGGATAAGTTATCGAATGATGACGCAGTTGAGGCAGTTATCGGTTGCATTGGAGATGAGCGGTTGAGAATCGAATTGTTGAGTGCTAGGGCCAAATCAGTTCCCGAACTTATTTCGGTTGCATCTTCTGTACGAAGCGTAAAGCGTCCGCAGTCGAGTACATCAGGTGCACATCCGGGTCCCGCTAAGCGACCACGTTTTGATAAGCCCTCGTCGTTTTGTCAAATCTGCAAAAAGCCCGGTCATGACGCACGTGACTGTCGTCACCGTGCCAAAAATGATAATTCTCAACTGCCTCAATCTGATAATAAAACCTCATCTCAAAATATAGGTAAACCTACGTGCACGTTTTGTTCAAGGACAGGTCACACTTACGAAACGTGTTATAAGCGAGAACGCGCAGTGGTTTCCAACGTCAACTGTGTAGGTACATCTAAATTGAACTCGATGCAAGTAGTGGCCGGGAACTTAAACATACTCGCGATTTTTGACAGTGGAGCCGAATGTTCAGTAATACGCGAGTCTGTCGCTGCTAAGCTACCCGGGCAACGAGTTGATCGAGTGAGCTACTTGAAGGGATTAGGTCAATTTACGGTGATATCTCTTTCAACATTGACAACGACTTGTATCATTGATAGTTTACGCATAGAACTTGAATTTCACGTAGTGCCGGACTACGAAGTGTGCTCAGACATTCTGATAGGTATGAATCTTGTGGAAAAAACCAACTTAAGCGTGGTAGTGAACTCTCAGGGTGCAACTTTGGTTCATCAACCGATTATTTACCACGTGCGATCTCAAAGTGAAAAGTTTGATAATTTAAATTGTGACTTGACTAATGACGATCAAGTCAACGAATTGAAAATTTTGTTGAACAAGTTCGAACACTTGTTTATTCGCGGTTACCCTCGCTCACGCGTCAATACCGGTGAGCTTGAAATACGCTTAAAAGATGATAACAAGTGTGTCGAACGTAGGCCCTATCGATTGAGCCCAGTTGAACGCGAAAAAGTTCGGGAAATAGTCAATGAATTACTCGAGCATAAAATTATCCGCGAAAGTAAATCACCTTTTTCCAGTCCAATAATACTAGTCAAAAAGAAAAATGGAAAGGATCGCATGAGCGTGGACTACCGCGAACTAAACAGGAACACTCTGAGAGACCACTATCCGTTACCGATCATTTCAGATCAAATAGATCAACTAGCGGGGGGTTATTATTTCTCAACAATAGACATGGCAGCTGGATTTCACCAGATTCCGATCTCAGAGGGCTCGATTGAGAAAACCGCCTTTGTTACGCCGGATGGTCTATATGAATATTTGACCATGCCGTTCGGACTCAGTAACGCGGTGTCAGTCTATCAGCGTTGTATAAATAGGGCCCTAGCTCACCTCCTGAGCTCGGTAGACCAGGTTTGCCAGGTATATGTTGATGATGTTTTGTCAAAATGTAGGGTATTCGCTGAGGGCCTAGCCAATATCGAACGCATATTGATTGCACTCCAAAAGGCCGGTTTTTCGATCAATGTCGATAAGACTGCCTTCTTTAAACGCTCCATCGAGTATTTGGGCAATATCATTGCAGACGGACAAGTCAGCCCTAGTCCAAGAAAGGTGGAGGCTTTAACGAAGGCACCGATCCCCAAAACCGTCAAACAAGTTAGGCAGTTTAACGGATTGGCTGGATACTTCAGACGCTTCATTCCCAATTTTTCGCGTGTGATGGTCCCACTCTATGAACTGACCAAGAACGATGCGAAGTGGGAATGGAACGAAAGGCATGACGAGGCTCGAAACCATATCATACAACACCTGTCTACTGCGCCTACCCTTATGCTATTTCAGGAAGACGCACCAATCGAGCTCTACACGGACGCCAGCAGCATCGGCTACGGGGCGGTGCTCGTGCAGACCGTCGGCGGTCGCCAGCATCCAGTCGCGTACATGAGCCAGCGCACCACCGACGCCGAGAGCCGCTACCACTCGTACGAGCTCGAGACCCTGGCAGTAGTAAGGGCAGTCAAGCATTTTCGGCATTACATATACGGCCGAAAATTCAAGGTAATAACAGACTGTAACGCCTTGAAAGCGTCCAAGAACAAAAAGGATCTCCTCCCTCGAATCCATAGGTGGTGGGCCTTTCTGCAGAATTACGAGTTCGAGGTCGAGTATAGAAAAGGTGAGCGATTACAGCACGCGGATTTTTTCAGTAGAAATCCATCTACTGAAATAACTGTCAACATCATGACGAGAGACACTGAGTGGCTGCAGATCGAGCAACGCCGCGACGAAGGCTACGTTCTGGAAGAAGGCGTGCTTAAGAAGACTTTCATGGATTCTATACTCGGTATACATAAACCAATTGTAGTTCCTAGGTCATTTCAGTGGAGCCTGATAAACTCTTTCCATGTCGCTCTACAACACCCTGGATGGCAGAAAACCTTACAGAAGCTGAAGGAATCGTACTGGTTCGACAAAATGAATACAATCGTCAGGAGGTTTGTGGATAATTGTGTTGTATGTAAGACCTCGAAAGGGCCATCGGGTGCTATCCAAGCCCAACTGCATCCGATTCAGAAGCCCACTGCAGCGTTTCAGGTCATCCATATGGATATTACTGGCAAGCTGGGTACGAGAAATGCTGAGGGACGAGATGAGTATGTAATTGTTACGATTGACGCATACACCAAATACATCCTGCTTAGCTACTCAAATGACAAGAGCCCAAGCAGCAGCCTTGCAGCTTTGAAACGTGTCGTGCACCTGTTCGGAACCCCAGTGCAAGTCGTGGTGGATGGAGGTCGAGAGTTTCTTGGTGAATTCAAATTCTACTCGGACCGTTTTGGAATCGACATACATTCCATTGCGCCAGGAGTAAGCCGAGCAAACGGGCAGGTCGAACGCATTATGGGAACTTTGAAAAACGCATTAACCATGATCAAAAATTATGACACTGAAGAATGGCAGACGGCGCTAGAAGCTTTACAGCTTGCATTTAACTGCACTCCACATAGAGTGACGGGGGTCGCACCGCTTACACTTCTGACCCGCCGCCAACACAGTGTACCCCCAGAACTACTAAGGTTGGTAAATATTAATAACGAATGCATAGACTTTGATTTGCTTGAGCGACACGTGCAAGATAAAATGACAGCTGCGGGACAATATGACAAGCAGCGATTTGACAGGAGCAAGGCGAAAATGCGCCCGTTTCAGCGAGGAGATTACGTACTCGTCAAGAACAATCCCCGAAACCAGACGTCTCTGGACTTGAAATACAGCGAGCCATATGAGGTATACAGGATCCTGGACAACGACCGATACATAGTGAAGCGTGTAACTGGCAGAGGGCGTCCACGTAAGGTCGCTCACGACCAGCTACGCCGAGCACCACAACCAGGCGAGCAGGAAACCGTGTCGACGAATAACGAAGATGACCCTCAGCAAGTGGCCGTCCGGCTGACTGAAGACTCATCGACGAACCTGGTCGATGACACACTACAACAAACTACATCTCAGATCATTAGTACGCCGCCGTCGAAGGAGCCACAGCCGTCTACCTCCCAAGCTGCCCAGCTGCTGGACCCTTAAACTATGTAAGTCTCTCCCTTCTTACGGTTATATTGACACTAACTGTGAAATTGAGTTTGAATGACTTATAAGACAGCAACAACCAGAAAGGAGATCCACTATTGGCCTTTGTCTTTGTTGACTGGCTGATACCATCATAAACTACAAAATAGTAAGACTGTACGATCCGTATTCTCCGATTCCCTCCTACACTCTTTTCAGAGCCACTGTGGACCACGGTCAAAATAATAAAGACTAAGCCACAGCATCGTCCTTTCCTAATCCTTTAGAGCCCCTGTGGACCACGGCGTACAAGACCGCTCAGCACCACAGCATCATTCCCGTGAGTTTTTATCAACAAAGTTGCAATATAAGTTTTCAGAGCCACTGTGGGTCACGGTCAAAATAAGGCCTAGGCCACAGCATCGTCCTTCCCTAATCCTTTAGAGCCCCTGTGGACCACGGCGTACGAGACCGCTCAGCACCACAGCATCAAACCCTAACAAGTTGCATAAACAACTGAGAACCTTATTTCTATTTTATTTTCTTTTAGAGCCTCTGAGGACCACGGTCATAAATATAAGGCCTAGGCCTCAGCATCACCCTAATTCTTTTTCCTTTAGAGCCTCTGTAGACCACGGCGTACAAGACCGCCTAGCACTACAGCATCACCCCTCTCTACGAGAAATCAAACCATGCATGTGTGCGTGGAGCATTTGCATTGACATAATTAAATAAACGCGTGAGTAAGCGTGTAGTGTTATCTTCACTCACTTCCCTATTTACAGCATACAGCAACCCTATTTATTTACTACTCATATAAACTTTATTCTTCCCATATTTACTTCAATATGTTTGTTTAAGATTAACAAGGTATAAAAGTAATAGCTGATAATCTGGATTGTTGGGATCGGTTATCATTGAAAAGTTCAGGCTAAAATTATGCCAAGGTAAAGAACTTTTTGAACTCATTTTGAAACAACAGCAGCTCCGACCACAAACAAGTTATCAGCTAGTGTACAGTGTGAATGGATACCTAGCTCAGAAAAAAAAATGTTTCCATTTTCAGAACCGCGACTGGTGCAGGGCACGCACACCGTCTCGCAGAATGGCCGTGTCGACGCAAGACTAACTTAAACATTAAAAATATTAATTTTAAGTTCAAACTTAACAGTTAAATATAACTGGATAGGTTAAAATTTGTTAAGATTTGATTTTTGTAGTTAGTTTGCTACTTTTCAATGTAAAAAGCCGTGTTATGATTTGCGATTACCATAATAGCAAACCATAACTGCAGGTTTATTCAAAGTTAGGTTTAAAAACAAATAATCTATTGCTAAATTCATTTCTTGATTAATAAGCGATATGCGTTATTTATTAATGATTTTTGGTTAATTTTTGGTTTAACGGAAACAGTTGATTGAAGTACTCAAGGTCAAGCGAAACAACATAGCGTGTGTTTAAAAAATGTTTTAAGCAATTAATAA
The DNA here is from genome assembly GCA_963669345.1 of Gortyna flavago. Taxonomy (NCBI): domain Eukaryota; kingdom Metazoa; phylum Arthropoda; class Insecta; order Lepidoptera; family Noctuidae; genus Gortyna; species Gortyna flavago. Next base: position 8,264,826 of record OY770144.1, read on the forward strand.
TTAATTCAATGTTAAAATCGAGTGCCAAAAATAGTAAAACAAATTAACAAATCATAGTTTGCTACTATAATCAACGTTACCTGCAATTTGTAAAATAATAAGTGTAATGACTTCGCAATGACGACGCCATCTTCGGTATTTAAAAAATGGCGAGCCACTGCGAGGTCACATTATCAAGGAGAATTTTGTGAAGACAAGTGGTGTTTTTGTAGGATATCTTGTGAGTACGATTTTAATTATTATTTTGATTTTAAGGTTTTCTTAATTGTGTGATAAGAATAAAAACGTGAGTAGATAAATTGGGTGTGTTCATTTTTGCAATGAGTGAGCCTAGTGCTAGGGATGGTGACGTCAGCTCAGCTGATGTCACGATTTCTAAAAATCCGAATGGTCCCGGTTCTCCGTTAGATACAATACAATTATGTAATTGTGCAATTTCATTATGCTTACAGACTTATAGAGGCAACTTTCTAATACAATTTTATTCGGCAAAATGTTCGGCATTTTTTCCGAATAATAGGCTGAATACGATTATTCGGTAAACAGCCAAAAACCGAACATAAAACGAATATTCGGCCCATCCCTGCAAATTATTTTAATGTTCATAAAAGTTTGAGAAGGTTTATTTCAAAAGAGTAGGGTTGCGTGATACATTCTTATAGATAAGTACTCGCAAACTTTACGCTTGTAATTACATAAGTCAAGACTAAGTAGCGTTGTTATTAGCCGTCGGCTATGCTTAATCTCCTGGGTAATAAAGAAGTTACATCTACCGGATAACAGGGTCGAAGTGATAGTTCCTGGAGTTGAAACTTTGGTAGGTACGGGTTATAAATTGCTAGTAGATCATAATAGTCAACCTCGTAATAGCTTCGCAAGTGCCATTCAACCCTAGGGTGGTCATAAGGTTTAATTTCACTTGCACGACATAAAATGAAAAGGTCTATTTGTCTATGTTAGAGTTAGATAACTACAAACTTATTGAAGTTACAAATTACTGAGAATTGTTGTCAAAAGTGTCTACGAATGACACCGCTTCTTAACAAGAATCTATATCAAAAATCATTTATTCAGATTAGACTGAGTATTAGCACTTTTTAGGGTTCCGTACCTCAAAAGGAAAAACGGAACCCTTATAGGATGTCTGTCTGTCTGTCCGTCCGTCTGTCACAGCCAATTTGCTCCGAATCTAATGGACAGATTAAGTTGAAATTTCGTACACATATGAATCTCTGTGACCCAAAAACAGACATGTAACGTAAATAAATGAGTTTTGAAAATGGGAGTCATTTTTGAGGGGTAAGTAGACAATTTAAAAAAAAGTTTCGCTATCTGTACCGTGTGACATATCAAAGGATATCATGAAAGAGCTTACCGTGAGGATCTTAAATATTTTTTTTTCATAATTTTAAAGTAAATTGTATTAAAGTTATTTAAGACAATAGACAGAAATTTACCACCCCCCCCCCCTTATCTCCGAAACTACTGACCCTAAAATTTTGAAAAAAATACAGAAAATAGTTCTATACCTATAGATTACAGGAAAATTAATAAGAAGTCTATTATCTTGAAACAACATGGTAAATCTCTCAATATTGTGCGCACAAACTTACATTATCAGTTATGTTTCAGTTTATTTTTTTATTTTTTTTTTATTTTTTTTTTTTCTGTATTTAATGTAGGTAATTTATTATATCGCACGCCGTTCGTGTTTAACTTTTTTATATTATGTGGAAAATGTTGTTGGTATGGCATTTATACTCCTATTTTAGTTTTAGGTAAGTTCTATACCATAACTCCGTTTATTTTCCCAAATAAAATAACCGCTTTTCAGACTTGAGTGCAATGCAATTTGTAAACATATTCTATTGATGGGTCTGTCGTTAGTCCAAAACTCAAGATGGTCGGAGACATTGTCGTTTCATGAATGAACATTATTTTGTGAACTCGTCATAAAGAAGAGTAGTGATGGCCTCGACATACGAGTCGTGGGTTCGAACCCAGGCAGGCACTTTACTTTGTGTATTTAATTTCAACACCACTACTCTCAAAACGGTGAAGAGATACATCTTGAGGAAACTGGCATATTCTAGAACCAAAAATTCGCGCTGGGCCCGCGTGGTTTATTATGGCCTGCTGGATCTCACAGAGAGGATGCCTATGTCCCAGCAGTGGGAACAGTAAAAGCTGGTTAAACTAGAAAAAAGTGTTTATACCTCGTCGTAATGCCCAACCATTGCAACTCCTTTAAGCTTCATCTACAGTGGCAGCCAACTTCTAAAGTCATCGAACCAATAAAGCTTGGTGAGTTCTTGGTCCTGTAATAAAAGGCCAAACTTCCATTAAGTTAGGTAGGTACTACCTACTGCAAGTAATGGTCTCGCATCATTGAGAATTACCTACTTCCCAACGATGTGTCCTCATGAATATTGATGCAAGGGTTAGTTCCGGGTAATTGATACGTCTCGCTGAGTCAACAGTTCTGTACCCGAGGTGAATAATTTCGTAGAACAAGACAGTTCGGGTCGAGAGATCAGAGGTGTCTATAATCAGCCTATAATATCCCCACTGCTGGGACACAGGCCTCTTCTTTCTGTGAGAGGGAGTGGGCCATATACTACCACGCGGGCCCAGTGTGGGTTGGTGGTAGATGTGTGTGACGAATGAGGATTTAAAGCGCTTTGTCTAATGACAGGTAATTATATAAATACACCGTGGTTAAATTCAGAGAAAAGTTTTTGCCCAGCAAGTGAATGGCAAAATGTTTGACAACTTTATACCGACTTCATTAAGTTTTTAACTTGGTTTATTGCTGTTATCATCCGCAGTCTATACATAATAATAAAATCGTAGCGAAATCAAAACTGTACTTGCAAAAAAGTTATTGCTACGAGGTCTGGAACTGATTCTAATGCCGAAAATATAGTTTTTAGAATTTTTATTTGTTTATTTGTTTGTCAAATTAAGTTAAATTTTTGCTTACATATTTCCTATAGGTGTGGTCAGTCTATAGGCTATAAATTGTCACGCTATTTGCTACGGGGGATGAGCAATATTGCAATTTGTATCTATATATTATTATTCTTCTTTAGTTTACTGCAAATTCTATAAAGACGAGCCAGTCAACCATGACATATCTAAGGTGGTTTTTTGAGATGGGGCAATAAGGGCGTAAAAAATCCCGAAAAGACAGAAATCGCTAAAAACTTCCCATACATTTCGTATAGACTGAGATGAGAAAGAACAAAATATACCAGTGTATGCCAACAGTCGAATTATTCCGTTACTTCACTAGGCTGAATAGGGCATGACGTAATAATTATAAGAACGGTTATTTTTGTGAACTTTCAAAATAGCAAAAATATGAATAGTTTATAATGCTTCGACGATTGCCTTGCAAACCTAAGTTCGATATTGGCCTCTTGTGTCATCTTTGGTTATACCTAATAAAAATAAATATCTATGGTTAGGTGACTGTTAATGAGAAATTCCGTGTGGTTGTAAACACACGGGATTTCTACTTCTTACCGTCTACTGTTTTATTGTATTAGTGATGGCTGTCCGTTAGGAATAATTTGTAAGAACGTATCAGTGTTGTGCGTTCATTATTCACTAATGCGTACGATTACGAAAGACTTCGCGAGCAATGGGAAAGTGCTACTGAAGGCTGTGGGTGGTTATCTACCTGAGGACGAGCTGCTTCTCACACGGACAACTGTACGTCGGTTGCTCCCGCGTCGCCATTCCTGACTATTTTTAATATTTTGGCTGCTGAGATCAAATCTACAAACGTAGTATACACGGCAATTTTATAAAAATGTGGTAATAATTTTAGTATATTTTGTCTTACAACTTCCACGCGAAAGATGTCGCGGGCAGAAGCTAGTATTATAATAAAAACAAACCCTCTCACTTTTTTCAAAGTCCCAAATGTAGACTTGGGTTGGTAAAAATCCGCGCAAAGTTTATCAGTTTGGAGGTCAAAAAGGTCATCGAGCGAAAAGTTTACGTGTAAGCATTAACTTTCTTCTCCATAGCATTCTCTATATTTGTTTCGTGGCCGGCGAGGCGAGACGTAGATAGGATGGGCGAGAATTCAAAATTGTATTGCAAAATTTCTATCCATGCCCTGCCCAAGGGCGTGGATAGAATGGTGGATAGATTGAGCATAGTTTGCGACATAGCTCCACAACCACACCCTACTGCCGTTCCGTTGTGGTAGCACCACCTTACCAGGTTGGAGTTGTGCCCGGAGACGGTTCAGGGACGTCACTCGGGTCGGGTCGGGTCGGGACGGGTCGGGTCGGGTCGGGGGTTCAAACTTGTTTAAAATAGCTGAAACCTACCACGCCCTGCAGAGACCTTTTTGATATTTTTTTACATTCAAAGACACTCAAAAAGCTGTTCGTATACCTTATAATAATTATACATACAAACATACTTATATAAATTCGCGCCTTATTACGTTAGTAGGTACTATTAGTTATTCTGTGGCCTTATTCCCATGGGGGGATCCTTTTACATTGTTTACGTTCATACATCTGATCATACACGCATGCCGGTTGCGAGTAGGTAGGTACAATAAATAAGTATAGGTAAATTATTACCTATAATTTATGATACGTGTGAGTACCTACTTAGTGACGTATTTATCCTCGACCTACTGCTGCACGTGTCGTCTTGCTGGAGCGGACTTAATGACGTCATTTGGTGAAATTGGATGCCCTTGTATCGTCCGATGTAATAACGGCAACGTTGCATTGTTTCTAATGGCCGCCTCAGAGGACACTCTGAGGGGCCCGTGGCTAAATAATAACAGCCGCACAGGTCGATCGATCAGGTTAAGCTACGCTTGCCGCGGTTGGTCTGTGGATGGGTGACCATCTTTACATACCGTGTCCCCTCCGTGCCTCGGAAAGCACGTTAAGCCGTTGGTCCCGGCTGTCATTCGTGGATCTTTGACAGTCGTTACGGGTAGTCAGCAGCCCGAAAGTCTGACAACCAGTCTTACCAAGGGGTATCGTATTACCCAGTAACTGGGTTGTGGAGGTCAGATAGGCAGTCGCTCCATGTAAAATACTGGTATTCAGCTGCATCCGGTTAGACTGGAAGCCGACCCCAACATAGTTGGGAAAAGGCTAGGCAGATGATGCCTCAGAGGACACTCTAGGTCTGTTTTTTATTTTTGTAATTTGGTACAGACGCAACATTAAGAACTGCATTTCCGTTTCAAAATATTTTGGCTATAATTATTCAAATATAAAATAAAAGTTAAATAATATGAAGTTTGACCTATCATATATATATTTGACCTATCATATCACCTGTCAAATTAGTATCTGGGTTTAAAAAACAAACTTTATTGCATTGTAGGAATAATCTTTGCATTTCGAAAAAGTAAGGCAGTTATTTTGAAGTAGGTATTTATGTGAGTTAAAGAAGGTATTACATGAGGTATCCAAAGGAGTATATATTTACCTTTCTTTACGATTATTCCTTTGAAATACCAAACATTGTGAGTGCACAAAGAAAACACGGGGATTCTTCCGCAAGATTTTTTAAAATCTTTGCTTTGATAGTGCATTACATACAGGGTTCCGTTGCTCTTACATATTGAACACAATTCTTTTTGCTACAAAGATAAAGTATATTGCATTCGCTCGAAGCAATATGCGACGGAGACATACAAAGGTCAGATTTGTGTGCAAGTAGCTAAAGCTTGGTACAGACGCGTACGCAGTTTCGAAAGTGGGCTTTGCATTATTTTATCTCTTATAAAGCACTGTTCATCGAAATTATCCGCGGCTATCTTTACGTGTTGTTGTGTTCGCAGAATTTTGAACACTGTTCGAACAAATCTCTTCTAATGACTGAGCCATGGCTAGTATGGCCACTTACAGTAATAAAGCGGTTGTTCACGAATACTGTTTGAACTATGTCCGCATATTATTTGTTAATATAGGTAGATATGTCCATACAAACGATCCGAACACTCTTGATCAATGTTTGTGATTGAAAGTGAATAAACGGCTTATATATTTATTTTCATCGGCTTTAGTATTTTCATCGAAGAAGTAAGAAGAGGAAAAAGAGTTTTTACTAATGACGCTGATGACTAAAATCTCAGAGCGATATTATCCTGTATCGGTAATTTTGCTTAAAACGCAACTTTGCAAACCAATTTTGAAGTGAATTTCGAGTAAAATCGTTTCAGATTTTAGGTAGGTAATGTACAGCCTTTTAATAATAACTAGCGAGCCGCCCTAATGTCAGAAGGCCAATTCTCGTAATTTAAAACGTTAAAAATCTAGTCGCAGTCTCATCTCAGCGACAAACAAATGTAAAAACTTGTCAAAATGTTAGTAAATTAGAGGTATTTTTGACTGATTGAGATCAGACTGTGAAAGTTCTTAAAATTACGAGAATTGCCCCTCTGATAACTTTTTGACAGTGCGAGCAATTATGGCATTATATGTCTTGGCAATATTTTACATGAAATTTTTTTTTGGTGGGATTTCACTTCTTTTTGTAAGTTGCTATGACAATATATTGTTTTTTATTTTGTAATTTTTTTTTTTTTGGGTTGTATTTCTTGAATATCAGATTTGCCTTTTTTGATTTTGTTGGGAAAACCCATGCAAACTTCCATCCCCTAATTTAAAGGATGGGGGGTGATTTACAGTGAACGAAATGGTGATTTACAAAAAATCCTGAAATATGTATTTTATTAATTATAACAAGGAGTCCCTATAATATCAATTTTCAGACCTCTAGCATCAAAATTTGCGGAAGTCTCATACCAACTTCCATCCCCTAGTTTAAGGGGTTGGGGGGTAAAAGTTTCAAGTTTTACAATTGTTTTGTTGTTTGTACTAATACTAGCTCACATAACCAGCTTTTTAAGACTTCAGGAAGTACCTTAAGAATTTTGATGGTCATCAGTGAGTGAGTCAGTGACGAAATCGGGATTTTTTAGATATCAGTAAAATCTAAAGTATAAGAACTATGCAGTTGAAACTTTATATATGTTTAATAAGTCATCATATTATCCTAAGAATTTTGTTTATCTGGTATAATTTAAACCTAAGATATGAAGTTTAAAAAACACGACGAAGTGCTTCGAGAAAAGGTAGGTAGTACCCTTGCGCTTCGCATCGCTCGTCTTGGCGTCAGATATTTATAATTTTAACTAATACACACACGACTCTTAGAATGAAAATGTCATACCAATTATTGCTTTTATCTGAAATTGTGTTAGGACTCGCTTAGCAATAATGTCGCGAGTCCTGTGTTTATTTGAGACATCTTCTCGTATTTCTAGACTGTCAAATAAAAGGGCATGGTACTTAGTTTAATATTTCAAAAAAGAGTACGGTACCCTAAGTACCTAGGTATTCGAAAATTATTCACGTTTCATTTTGCAGAATCCACTGAGTGATAAAATCAGGTTACTAAAGTGGCATGTAGGAAGGTTGACATCACAAAGGCGAGGTGTCGGATTTATCTGAAAGGTGTCAACAAAGTTTTAAACGCCAATTTTATTTTGTAAATCATAACGTCATGCCTTATTTGTCCGAAGGGCTATGCAGAGGTTTACTTGTAGTAATTTGTTTCACTATCGTTTTTTAAAAAGGTAAATTGTTTAAACTTGCATGTTTCGCGTTTTGTATTTTATTGGTAGGTACTTAATTACTTCTACTATGCGTCTGAGATAAGAATAGAAAGGTCAATGACCTCCATTTGACAACTTTCATTTGAAAATTACGTTTAGCAAAAATCTACTTACTACTACTAAAAAATATTAATGATTAGGTATATAAAAATAAAACATTTGTAAGATTTTTTTATTTCAGAAGTAAGTATTTGTAACAACTAAACATGCTTAAACATTAATTTGCATTTTATTTTATTTATTTTTATTATTGCCACGTTGGATGGCAATGCTAATTCTTTGGCCAAAAAACGACCCATATAGTGTACTACAAATACCTACTGACATCTTTATCGAAAGAGGCAGCCCTGGCAACTCACAATAACCATGCGGCGGCGCGCAGCTACAAAGCAAAACTCACTTTACGCTTGTAAGGTTAGGTATATTTTCATTCGCAGCGTCTAGCGACTCGAAGGTCGCTAAGTGGTGTAGGCTATTATATCAGTAAGTATTGATGTATGGAGTGATTTATCTTTAAGTACTCTGTGACAGGGGACAGATCAAACTTGTTTTGCCGATCTGTCCCCCTAACGGGACAAAGGAGTGTGACAGATCGGAATAGTTCGGAGAACCTATGTTTTTGGGCTCTTTACAATAAACAGATTACAAAATATTATATTATTACTATAAATTGAACTGAAAATTATGCTCAATCAATTACATAACAGTAATTTAAGAATAAATGATGAAGTTTAACACACTACTTAATAAAAATCTAAAATTAATTTAATTTGGTTAAAACGTTTTTTAAACAAGAAAGTGTCATCTATAAAAACCCTTTTTATGATTTATTTATCTTTAATTAGTTACTTAAACCAATGGAGTATAGATAATAATACTTAGTTTTAAAATAACTAATCAAAACAAAGTATTCTCTGAAAATATTCGAATCACGTCTACCTACGCAAATAATCTACAAAACGACTGTAACTACATTTTTGATTCCAACCTCATTTACAAAACGAAATTGAATTTTCCAGTACTAAATGTAAATATTAGAATTTTCTATTTTCTTAACTTGAAATATTTCGCTTTGAGAGCGACAATTAGACTGAAGCAACAGGTTCACGACTCCTGACTTTCTCTGCAATGGTAATAATTTAAAAGAGCTCAACAGTTTAGTTTCAGGGAATTTCAGTGCTCTGAAAGTGATCATAGAGTTTCTTGTTTAAATATGTAGTTTTCGATAATAAAGGTAAAAAATTAATTGTTTATCAAATAGACGACCAACATAAATTGACCGTCAATCACAACAGTCATTCTTTGACAATTAAATGGAATGGCTTGAACACGGCAAATTGCCGTCGTGTGTCTATTAGATAACCAATTAATTTCCCTGACCGTATTAAAGTGTAGCGTAATAATTGTAGGTATTAAGATTTTTCAAAATTTTTTTTTACTGAATCTATTCAGTTACTTAGTTTAAAAAGCTAGAAGGCTTAAAATAATAATATACAATGTACCTACATGTACAGGTACATGTATATAAAAAGGAGGGGAAATAATCAAAGAGCACAAAAAAATCGACGGCATTGTTGCAACAGGAAAAGTGCCCAAACCCACGTTGCCACGTTGTATATTGATGCTGATTCTTTGGCCAAAAAATAAACCAGCGCTCTGGTCACGTGAAGAGTTGACACAGGAAAAGTACCCAAATAGCTAAAAACATTGCCAAGTTGGATAATATCATCATTGTTGTTGTTGTTGTTGTTGGTAAATAGTTTTACGCGGACTTTCCGTCTAAATTATCAGTTTAAATACGTAAATAGCGCAATAAATGTTGTTGAACTATCAAACTGAAAAGCCATTGCTACTGTTAGTGTATTAAACGCAACACCCTACTGGTATTTAACATTCACGTATTTTACTACCTCAATTTGATTGAAGCCAATTGGAACCGTGAACCTTCTGACGTTTCATAATTGCTCATGTAATTTTGAAATACGAATTCTTTTTTTTTTCTCAATCTTAATTATTAAAGCTTGGAACTCAACGGTCCATATAATTAGTTAAATTTATCTATAACGCTGAAATCGTTCATTAAATGCAAATGAAAGGCTTGATGCGTATTAAAATAGTGCGTAAAGAAGTTAAAATTGTACCACCAAGAAAGGCTTTTAGCATTCATTGCCGGATTTAGGTATTTAGAAAGTTAAAGCTTAAACAGAAAATTTGTCATAATTTAAGTAATTGCTTTTGGCTCCGTAAGTGTTTCAGTCATATTTAAATATAAATGGACCACCAAAGATGAAGCCTGCTAAGTGGTACATTTGGGTTTGAGAATGTTTTGAAAAGCTGCTTTCTGAATTTTCGTAACCTTGTTTTTCATCAATAGATAGAGGAAGTTGGATGATGAATACTTGCAAAAAGCTTAAGTTTAAATGTCTTTAGTTATCAACTTACCTTGAAAACTCTTGAAACGTATTTAAAAAAGTTATTGATAATACACTATTATTATATTAATAAGTTATCATATTGATAATATTACTAAAAGTTGACGTGATAAACGGGGTAATTGCGTAACACTCATACAAATGCTATCGATTCTGCTGTATTTCATTTTGACAGTTCATTGCGTTATTTGCGTTGCTGAGCAGATTCATTTTTCAAACCTAATAGCATTGAATTGGGAATTTCCTTCAAACCCCAACGAATTGTGATAAAAAGTGTGTTATACCAATTAGGGTGCTAAATTATCTTTTAAAAATATTACCCCCACTTCATTCCTATTACACTTCATATAAAAATATAGCCCCACATAATTTTCCAAATAACGTAAATCCATTGTCGAAGCAAGCACCTTTACGCCTTGGTGAAGCTGTGCTCATTCTTTCATAAAAGTCAGTATGAGATATAAAAGGATTTGAACTTTCGAAATGGCTAGGACATGTCATACGTGACGTCTTATAGAATGCAGAGGAAAGAATAGAGAAACAAATACACAATGCGGATATTAAAGGAAGATATAACTACTTAACTACATATAGGGGCATGATTATGACCATAAAAACGATATCTGAAGAGTTTGTCTTTTTGGTTGTTCGCGCTCTGGGACTATGGATTTATTTTCGTTGGATCTCACTTTTGAATCTCACGGATTTCAAAAAATCCTTTTGCATTTCTTAACAGAATTCTTGAAGAAGTTTATTGATCATTAGAAGCGGAACAAAAGAAGAGATGTCAGAAAAACGCTAAGCAAAAAAACAGTAACAGCGCGGGAAGGCGATACATTGCGGTGGGTCGGGCGCCAAAATTTTATTAAACACCAATACACAGAATAATTTGGCATTTTTAAAAAAGGTTTATTCAAAATAAATGGTTCTTTTACACAACGAATAAAACTGGGTTCTAGACAAGATAGATTTTACGATTCCTGTGTGCGTGAAAATTATATGGAATAATGTCTTTCTAATGGAACTTTATCTTTGTTCTGTCTCGGGAGGGTAATAATTGAAGACCATTTCGGGTAGTTGGGCTTAGAGTGGTACCAATACTATTATTCCTTTATTAAGGCGCAGATTTACGACTTCTAATGATTTTAAATTCAACATCACGTCTAATCGACCGGACTGATTTCTTTGAAAAAAATAAATGTTATACTAGACCATTTGCTTCGTAATTTGATATGTGAATATTTGCAATTATATTTTTTTAACTCAGTGTAATTAATTTTTAAAGTATTGTCTACCGCGGACATAAAAACGATAATCACGCAAACACTATCGGGTGTATTTTCATAAAACTTTCACCATATAAAAGACAATTTAACTCCCCGAATTTTAGTATACGGTTTTTATTTGTTTGGTGTTTGATAAATCAACAATAGATGATTGTTTTATATTTTGCAATAAATTACCAGCGTTGTGTCATCGTGCTTCTCTTTCTTTTCTATGCAGTCCGATAGTGACCGCGTTTTAGGTCATGTAGTCGCCTTAATTAAACCAAATGTATCTATGCCGTAATCGTGTTATCATAATTTTACATTGGCATTAAGACTTTGTGTTTAACTTTTCTTTTCATAAAAAAAATATTTTAAGATTTTACCTATTGTTTCACTTGTGTGCAAATAGTTCCATAATAATTTTGTAGTATTTAAGATGTGGACAACTCGACGTCGTGAGCTACACCTAATGGAATGTCTTTCTTTTCTCACTTCCTGCTTATTACGATGTTTGTGTTACTGTTTGTTTTCCAGAATTAAAGAAATAAATAAATTATGTTATAAATTAGAGGAAATATTAAACTGATCCTCTAAAAACTGATTAATATCTAATGATAAACACTTTTTTAATAATTAAGCCCCTTTTTCTTAGTTGGTCGCAGGTCACATTAATAAGGCTAGGGTACCCCGGCCAAATAGGTTACAACTGTGACCAACGACGCTGAAACAGAAAACAGAAACTTGGCTATTTAGTATTTTATTACCCTAAAGAAATTATTTGAGGTTCACAAAAAAGGATGGAATATTAAAGTATTCAATAATACTTTTAGAAAAGAACAATGGGAATTATCTGATATTCGAATAAATATATAGGTACCATAAAATAACAGGTTGATAATATATTTTTCACTTCTCATGCACTAAAATTTCGTCTTTATGTTCCGACATAAAGTCGCGTTTTTATGCTCTGGTGCATAACGTTTTTTTTTTCTTCTAAGACTAAGATTATCAGTACGCACAATAAAACGTTGAAGGTTAAAGTCGTTATTTTATTTCATTTGCTTTAGTTTATATCACTTCCGTGTTTTCTATCGTTAATAAAACTAGATAAAATAGTTGTCATTTATTATTTAGGGCGACGCCGACCACCTAGTGGCACCTTCATCGTCTATGTAAATAATATTAACGTGAGGCCTCCGCAGCGCGGTCGGCGTTTGGTTGGCGCCGCCGTATTAATAAAAACGCAAAGAAACCTTTTTATGACTTGGCAGTATGAAGTACCCAAGTCGAATGGCACACGTAGACAATAAAATAAAAACTTTTAAAAAGTTTCGCGACGGGAATTAGATTCTCTTCTTCAATTTTGCAAAAGTGAAAGTTATTAAACTATAACAATGGAATGTTTAAGTGACGAAAAAAATTACACTCTTGCCTAACACGCTAATTGAGCAGAATGTGAAAAACGTGGTTGATGAAATACCTATTACCACCGAAATCCAAGCAACTTTGTCTGAACGCGTACGACAATATACTATTTGCCTGTTTTATTTACTCGCAATCGAAGTGAAAAGCAGAGTGTATCACTCGGGCATAAACGAGCCATTTTACCCTTCGTCTTAACAGCTATACCCGAGCCGCAAAATATAGCTTCTTTTATGCACTTAAATCTAGATTGGTTTCGGTTGAAAGTGATAAAGTGAACTGGGTGTTATCTGGCACTTAGGACTGGCTTTTTTTAACCGCCGACGGAAAAGAGGGGTGTTGTTGTGTGCATCTGTGTGTCTGTTTGCGGCATTGTATAGCATCGTAGTCGTAGCTAATGAAAACGACAGACAGGCTCCGACGCAGAATGTCCACTTCTCAAAATGTCCACTGGTCGCAAAATGTCTCTTTCGCAGAATGTCCACTTCGCAAAATGTCTTTCGCAGAATGTCTCTTTCGCAGAATGTCCACTTCGCAAAATGTCCCTTTCGCATATTGTCCCCGTTTTATTTCTGACTTACTTTAATCATAATTCATTTTAGCAATTAGCTTTCACACATCATGTTTTACGTGTGTTTATTTGTATCGATATAAGTAAGCAAAAAAATAAAAAAATAAAGTACAAATCACATTTATTTCTTTGCATAATCGCTTGATTTAAAGTAATAATATTACCAACATAATTGTTATTAACTCGCAATAAAAAAAAAGAAATTTGAACACTCTTTAATTACCTACGAACCGTTAACTGTAAAAATATTACTTTTTTATAAATTGTGGCAATGTCAAATTATTTCGTTCTAATTGAACCAATAATGCCTTATATTTTTTATCAAAATAAATGTCAAGTTTTCTTCTATTGTGCTGCACATTTTTAAAAAGACTGTTCCTTATTTCCCTATCCCAGTATTTACTTTCCTTTTTCAACTTAAATACAAACATGTGCAGACTTGGTTTTCTTGGTATACGTCCTGTATTAACGCGTCGGTGCCAGCCTTCCAAAGCATTCGTTGTTCGATGGCGTTGGAAAGCACAACTCAACAACGTGGTAGACATTTTGGGGTACCACTGTTTTTCGAAATACTTTAATAAGTATATTTAATAGTTCTAATAACATTTCAACATTTCAACAAAAAGTAAAAAATGTACAAATATAGTACCGGTAATATATTCGTTATAACCCAACAAGACACAAGATACATACACCCGCCTTTTTCGAATTTTAAAAACCAAATTGGGCATTAAAATAAGAAACTTCAAATGTGATTATGAAATAACATAAATGAACGCGGTGGAAGCTGTATTCCCCGATGCTAGAGTTAGTGGTTGTTACAGACATTTTAATGCCGCTATTTGGAAGAATGCAAAAAATGGGCTTATTAAAATCAAAAGAAGGTAGAAATGTTGCGAGAATCGCTGCGATGATACCGCTCGTGCCTGCAAATAAAATACCAGCTACGTGGTGTTATAAATATTATATATATTATAAACCAGGCGTCGAATAGTTCTGAAATGCACGGTGCATTTCAGAACTATTTCAGAAATATTAGAAAGTATTTCGAAAAACAGTGGTACCCCAAATTGTCTACCACGTTGTTGAGTTGTGCTTTCCAACGCCATCGAACAACGAATGCTTTGGAAGGCTGGCACCGACGCGTTAATACAGGACGTATACCAAGAAAACCAAGTCTGCACATGTTTGTATTTAAGTTGAAAAAGGAAAGTAAATACTGGGATAGGGAAATAAGGAACAGTCTTTTTAAAAATGTGCAGCACAATAGAAGAAAACTTGACATTTATTTTGATAAAAAATATAAGGCATTATTGGTTCAATTAGAACGAAATAATTTGACATTGCCACAATTTATAAAAAAGTAATATTTTTACAGTTAACGGTTCGTAGGTAATTAAAGAGTGTTCAAATTTAATTTTTTTTATTGCGAGTTAATAACAATTATGTTGGTAATATAATTACTTTAAATCAAGCGATTATGCAAAGAAATAAATGTGATTTGTACTATATTTTTTTATTTTTTTGCTTACCTATATCGATACAAATAAACACACGTCAAACATGATGTGTGAAAGCTAATTGCTAAAATGAATTATGATTAAAGTAAGTCAGAAATAAAAAGGGGACAATATGCGAAAGGGACATTTTGCGAAAGAGACATTTTGCGACCAGTGGACATTTTGAGAAGTGGACATTCTGCGTCGGAGCCGACAAACAGACGAGCGACGGCGCGCGATACTTTAATCAAAATATTACATACAACTTATATTATTATATTATTTTTTAGAGGTTTTATTTGTGTCGGGAGCTTATAAGTCATATCTGCAAAATAATATTTTTTGAAGACATCATTGCGATTTCTTTAAGTAAAAAATAAAAAAATACCTTCAGTTGTATAAAAACACTTATCTAACACAATGCAGGGTTAAAAACGTGAAAACGCAAACGCGAACGTGTGCGCGTTGCGTTACTTTAATTATTTTATTCTTAGATCCAATTGGAAATCACATGACGATACTCTTAGAAGTATCAAATAAACATTAGAGTAAGTAAGCTTATCGTCAAATGCAAGGAGTACCTACGCAGTTGCTGGCAGAAGATAATAAGCTAACGTCGCATTACGATCCAATGTGTTACAATAAGGAGATTAAAGGTCGCTGTATACAGGACGGTGTCTAACACCATTCAGTATAAATACTGCACGGTGAAAGATTAAAGGAGGCTGTACCTATAGGTACCCCATACAGCCTCCTTTAATCTTTCCGGAAACGGAACGTGGTGTTATAAAAACACAAACAGCGAGGCAGTAGCTATAACTTTAATTTTGAAAGTTCTACAAAATTCATTGCGTTGTTTACGTTGTTGAGCAGACAAATTTTTCGACTATATGAAGCAATGGATTAGCAATATCCTTCAAAATGATTCAGATTGTGATTGAAAGTGTGTTAGGCAATTAGGGTACAGTTTCATATGCTGGCCTCTTATTATGTTGAAACTCCGTACAACGCTAGGTCAGTTCAAGGTCAAACAGTTACCGCTGACGTGCCGTTTACTGCGTTAAACTATCACTGATGCCAATTTCAATAAAGATTTACTTTTAAATGTTAAAATTATTATAATTCTGCTACCTCATCAGTTCTATTCAAAGGAATCATGAGTTGCTACCCCTAACTAAGGGATATTCATATATTCTCTTCACGTAGCTTTCCCTTTTACATATTTTCAATCAATTTTGCCAACATCTGTGGATTTCAAACACACTGGAATTGCTAATTACGCAAACGGTATCAAAAATTTAGTTTTTATAAAGTTGGTACTATTATGATCTCATAAATATTTTGTATTAGGTATTGCAAGAATACATATTTAGATTTGTTAAGGACACAATTGCTGTTTTGTTCAGGCATTTGTCTACAATTTTGATATTTGGTTATGGTGATATATCTGCTCCTTTCGTGGTTTTTCGACCCTGCTATGAGGTTGCAGATTCTAAGTAACTTCTATACTTATTGAACATCCGTTATTGCCTTCAATAATGGGCATTGTCAATCACTCAAAACCAGATTTTAGACTCAGACAATGTTCTCCTCTCTATCTTTCACTTATAGTTTGACAGTTGTGTGACAGTAGTCACTTGGTAGAAGTAAAGTTTATAAGATCTCGGCCTCAGTCATGGGAATACTTTATACGTAATAATTATACATTTAGATACCTATATAACAAAGAAATTAATTTATTTCATGACATAGTTTTGCATAGTTGGGAAAAGACTAGGCAGATGATGATGACATAGTTTTGCATCAAGTGTTAGCAATAAACTATGTATCATCACATTTTTGAGTTATCTATGTGTAAACCTTTACGAAACAAAAGCATTGAAAGCGTCTTTTGGAAGCAAGAATGAATAGTGATAACGATGTATATAGACTTTTCTTTGAAAAAAGTGCGAAATAAAGAGAACTAAGATATTAAACATTTTCGCAAACAAAAAAGGGTATTCGGACCCATTCGGATGAATAATAACCAAAGTTTTCAAACAAACTTTGTCTATTGCAGCTATACCTATATTTTAATAGATATTTGGATAGATAAAAAAACATATTGTATCTGTATCGGATAAGTAGATAAATGGCAAAACTTGGGATAAATAGGAATGATAACAGCGTAACAAATCGGTTACGTGATGTTATTCATTCGGGTCCAAATTCTTATATATTTCCTTTTTATAAGAGGGCTTACTCTAAGCTTGCGGGCTAGAACCGAGCGGCGAGGAACGGTGGACGAGCGGGGCGGTGGCGACAGATAAATAGGGTATTTGACTGTTATCAAAAATACACACGAATTAATACTTGTTAAAAGATGCTACTAAAGAACGTTCCTGTAAAGATAAATAAAGTCGGTGTAAAAATGGAGAAGTTATACGCCTTTTACCCGACTTCCGAGGTTTATGATTTTAACCGGTATGTATGTACCTACTTATATATGTTCATCTGTTCCCTCATAACTTCAAAAGTACTGATAATAATTTGACAAAAATGAGGTATCTTTAGAAGCGTCTTGACCGTCCGACCGTCCGAGCGATTATAAAAAAAAGTTTTATAACTAAAACCCGACTACTGAAAGGATGAAACAAGAATATACCTTCCCGTTGTCGCATGCTACCAATAGCTTATAAGTATGTAAGTACAGCGGCAGCGGGCGGCGGTTAGTAATGGCGAAAATATAAAAGAAAAAACCAAAATAGGGACCTTCCATAATGTGGTCTAATAAATGGGTAGGTATATTTTTATTTAATGTCAGTTTCCTTCTAAGGAAAACATAAAGTTCACTCTGAGAGACGATACAGTTTCCTCTGAAAGATGATAAATTTTAAAGCAAATATTGTCAGCCTGTCTTACTAACATAATATCGTTTCTATGTTGACTCGGTAGTCTAGGTACTTTATTTTGCCCGCATTTACGCTCGCATGGAGTTCGGAATATATCCCACGAGAACATACTATGAGTAAAATTGCCCTGTGTGTTATAGGTATTAATTCAGAGGTTTATAACTATCTTTGTGTAAAAATTCTGCCAAATCCGTTCAGCCAAAACGCCAAACTGGCAAAAATTCTTCGTTAATATTTATATGTATAGAAGATATAGATGTGAAAAGGATACGAGACCTAGAACTCACATCGTATGTCGTAGACTCTTCTAATTTTGAAAGATTATCTTTGGTACATATTTTTACGTAAGTTTTTTAAAGAAAATATAAGTAAAAGTTTGGTCTGAGAGACGATAAATTTTAACGTAAATGTCAGGATTGAATCTCTCTATAAATAGTCTACTTTATTTTCTAGGCGAAGAGCTTTATACAGTATCTTCAGTCTTAGGTAGCGAAACCTGCGGTGACATTTCAGTGTAGTAGCATTTTGAAATGCTACTTTACGACGTGGGTTTGTAGAAAAGTATTTTATTTACACTTCAAAAGGAGTTATATTGTTCATTGATCCAGTTTTTTCTAACATTTTTGTCAGTAACATATGCTGTGAATATAATGATATTATATTGACAGAATATGTAACCATGACCCAAGGGCTGGCTTTTACCTTAGCCAGAGGCTAAGTATTGCCGTAAAACGGGGCAATGCCGCCAGTCTCATGAGTACATTACCAGTCGACAGCGATGCGGAGGAATTTTTCAACGCCAATTTTTTGTTAGGTTATGATATTATTATTTTTATTTGAAAAGGTTATTAGTTCATTTAATACAATTTTATTTATTTATATACTCGTAGGTTAGAAGTTATAACCAGTGTATTACATTTCTATCCTCATATATAAACGCCTATGATATTATAACACGACGTCAGAGGGGCAATTCTGGTAATTTTAAGAACGTTCAGTCTGATCTCAGTCTCAATCTGTCAAAAATACCTCAAATTTCAGTACATTTTGACAAGTTTTTGACATTTGTTTGTCGCTGAGATGAGACTGCGACTAGATTTTGAACGTTTTAAATTACGAGAATTGGCCTACTGATCTGCCCCGGTGCTCTTATTTCAACCATTTACACCAACGTGACGTAGAAAGTTGCTAGAATAGCCTTAGGTTAATTCTCGATAGAACTAAAAGATTATTACCAGCGTGGAACGGAAATAAACTTTGTTCTAGACTAGCATGTGGACTGGCATGAAATTTTTATTAATTATTTTTAATGGCTCATACATTTCAACTTTGTTAATAAAAGTCACACACGTACGTGTTCATACCTAGTGCTTAGATTACAATTTCGATAGCTATTGTATTAAATGACTTCAAAATCAAAATACCACATTTAGGGATACTTCTAATTTTAACGCAACGGGGACAACGGGCATAATTTGAAAAGTATATATCACAATAAATTAACGGGGACAGCGTACGGGGGCAACGGGAGGTAACTTTAATTATTTTATTAAATTCCCTATATCCCCTTTAACGGGGTCATGGCCTACAGGAACAACGGGAATACAGGGATGTTTCCATCGCCAGATAACATTTATTCGAGGAATAAAATTGACGTTTGACAGTTTTTGTATGATATAACTGTCAACATTTCAAAATTATTCCTTGAATAAAGTTATCGGAATAAGATGATTGAAGAATCAGCTCTTAATAAAGTACTTTTTGATAATTATTTTAAAGCAAAGGAAAGAAAATTAATTATTCTGCACAAATTAGACGCACAAGGAGCAATAATGTCACATGCAATTATTTTATAAGCTAATTTGCATTTGCATAAACACCAAAACGTTTTCCGGGTCATATCCGCGAGCGACCCATGCGTAAAAATGACAGTAATGCAAATTTATGTTTCATTTGAATTCTTATTTGCGAGAAGCGTTGTTCACCACGGGGATTACCGAAGCAGAGTCGGCATCAATAAAACAATTTTACAGAATCCTGTAGACTATGTTCGATTTATACCTTTTTTTAGACTTATGCAAAAGTTGGTCCAGTTGTCACGACAACAGAGCCTTTGAACTGAACAAGAAACTTCATAATTTGAAAAAAAAATGTGGTTTAGCCTGTATGTGCTCAGGTAATACGTAAGGATCGAATGCTGAGTTTGTACACAGGTTAACACTTACATACGTGATACCTACATTAATATGCATCATCGTTAAAAAAAAACCACTTCCTATTAAGATTCACAAATCAGATTAACACAAAGAATTAATTAACAAGAGGAACACATAAATCTACAAAAAGGAAAACTGATAAAAGCACGGACAAAAATACACTTCACACGCATGTAGCCACAGCATCTATCCTACCTTTTTGCTGTGCCCTACAGGGTCCATAATGATCTAAATGATATTATTATAGTTACCACATAAGTACACATTATAGTAAAGCAATAGAGATATTGAGTATTGCATAATCAGCCACAGGGACACAGGCCTCCTCTCGATGTAAGGGCCAAGTAGCAATGTAGCCGATGCGTAGTATGATATACATATCTAAGGTCCTATTAACTGGACATTACATACATATCCTACATAATGATGTAGGATATGTACCACCATACATACCTTCTAGCGGCTATGTGTGCATATAATGATATGCACACATAGCCGCTAGAAGGAATGCAATAAAATATAATAAAATTTATTTTATTTTATAATCCTAACCTGACAGCAACAGTTATAAAATAACCCAAATAATTTTTTCATAAAAAAATATGCTGTCATAATTTTATGTTCGATCGTAAAACACAAAAAAATACTACTTGTCATAAAACAAAGGGTTCATGAGAAAGTGGAAAATATATCAACATGTCATAGTAATAAAAAAAACCGCTGTAACGACCCGGGTTTTTTTAAGACTGTTGAATGTTGATTGATTTTACCATTTGTTTGTTATATTGATAGCAAAAATAGTAATAATCTATGGATTGTAAATAATACAAAACAATTAAAATAGGTACGCAAGCATATGTGCTTGCGTACCTATTTTAATTGTTTTGTATTATTTACCTGGTCGAGATTTCGTTATTTTTTTATATTTTTATACCGAATTTTAATATTCACAGTGGTAAAACACTGTCAAAGGACAAATGGTTAATATCGTAATAAAGTTTTAGATGTACTTTTATAATGACAGCTCAATGTATTATTCTACTTTGGTAACACTTAGAAATAACAGTATATTATCGTTATTTCTGGGTGGGGCAAAAGTCATTTTAAAATGGTAAAATGTAGTGCAAAGCCAGTCGTCGTTTGATTGTGAAACATTACAGCTGTGCGGTATAAAAGTCTCTACAAGAAAAGTGTTTTTCTCTCTAAACACTTATTTATTTTACCCAACGTTCATATCAATTGTTTTTCTGCCTTCTTTGTAAGAAGAAAATGACAATGAACATTTTGGCAAATTTTAAACAGCAGCTTGACCTACTTTCAAGAAAAGCCGACCCAACTTCTATAAGTAACTGCCATCAAAGATAAGACAAGAAAGACAGTTGAAATGCTATCAAAAACCTAAGCCTTCACTGAATAGTAATTAAGATTATTATTTAATTTCCGTATCAAATTCCGAAAAGGAATCGACCGCTCACAAGCATTGTACACTTTGAAGATCGATGCTTAGTTTTGTTCAAAGACAAAATAATTTGTTTCCAACGAAACTACCTTCAACTTTTATATATACAAGAGACATGGTAAATTATAAGTCCTATTGTTATTGTACAGTCTTACAATTTATTTTTTTATGTTAACATATCTCGGGACCATGGGATCCCGGACCTTTGGAAGGGTACGAGGGGCAGAAGCCAACTCTTAGAGGCTCGTTAGTCGCTTTTAATGAAATGATGCACCAACCGACGATTATCTGTTCCTTGTACGGACTCCCAAGGACAACCCTCGGTTTGTGTAGGTCTTATTATTATTATTATTATTGTACAATGATTTAATGCAAATAAAAGTATTCTATTCTATTCATAATATTTATTTCGAACAAAAATCAAAGTCATTAGGTGTAGTAATGTAATAATATTAATAATGGATTATTATGGATGGATTATTATTATTGGTAATGTGTATATTATTATTGGATCGAGGAATTTTAGTTTTCTAGCCAATATACTTCTTTTGTAATAGGCGTTGTAAAAAACCTGCTATTACCTTGACCGTGATAAAAGTTTAGTCTGCTTTCAGGAGCTGACAGCCCAGTGTATATGATGTCTTCATTTTAGTACATTATCGATCATGATCGTCTTTATTTTAGTACATTATCGCGGTCAACCTAAAATGTACTTAAAAGTCTACGTACGTTTTTGTTTTGTCAGCCCACATGAAAATCGAGATGCTAACCTTTTTTCATTCGAAACCTTTTCAATTGGAAAGGCTCAAAAAATATTCAGAGCCTATTTCGACACTAGTTTTAATTTGAATATCACCAGATACCCGTCATATTTTTCAGCCAATCATTCCATTTTGTTGGTCTACTTTTAGACTAGTATCGAGTATATGCATCCTTTTTTTAACAGAATATGCGCGTAGAATAGTTATTCTATGTTTTTGAATTCGTTGTTCAGTCAGCTGAGGAAATCATGTTGATTTCTGTCATGCGTAAAAATCTAAAAATTGGTTAATAATAATACCAGCCTATTATTGACCCATTACAGGGCAAAAGCCTCTTCTCATACATAGAAGTCACGAGCATTGATCACCACGCCCGCTCAAGACGGGTTGATGATTTCAGACATATACGAGTACAAGCCGTGCGAATTATCTAGGCACCTCGCTAGATGTCACTCAGGCTGGCTGGACAAATCTTCAAAATAACTCGCATTTAACTAGGTCAATAGGGCATTTTATGTGACGGCTAAACACCCTTATATCAGAATTTGTGACGCAACAGAATCTTAGATAATCGATCGAAAACGTGTCCAGCCATCTTGAAAAACCACTTTTCGCTGGTCTCTCAATCTCGGTAACGGAAGTGATTTTGACGACATTTTGCTTATCAACGGGCGTCACATAAATTTGTGACAGGCATCGAGCTAAAAGTTTTGTGATACGTACAGCGGTTTAGTGGAAAAATGCAAAAATCTGTGTCCAGCCATCTTGATTTTACGTATAAAACTTTTGGCTGGCACTTCTGAATCTCAATAACGGGAGCGTTTTCGAATATGGTTCCTTTACTAACATTTAGTGACGCAATTTGTGACAGTAATAACGTTTGATTTATGGCGTCACATGTAAGGGTTTACGAGAAATCAATAAAAACTTAATGTCCAGCCAACCTGAGCTCAAGCTGGCTGGACACATGTATCTCCGCTGCGTGATGATCTACGGCCTTCGAAATATGTTCAAATTTTTGTGACGGGGACGATAATGATTTACTGAATTTGTGACGGAGAAACTTTGTGTAGTTTCAAAGATATTGATCATTTAAATCTTCCCATACAAACACTGCAGTAGGGTTACCAATAATGTAGGTTTTATGTAGGACTAAGTATGTTTTAAGGTGTTTTCTTTAATGGATGAAAATCCGTGTTTTGGTGATATTAATACGAACAAATGTAGGTATTTAAGGAGGAAGCGCTAAAGTAGCCCGTGAAATTCAAATTTTCTTACGTTTTTTGCAATTTGCTGGTCAGTATTAAGTGGTACGTTGATTCAAATATGATTCGCGTTCGTAACAAATATGTATTTACAGAATTATAATCATTACAATCAGTAATACAACTTGTTAACTTAGTATAATCCCCAAATGTGAAGATTTCATGAAATAGTCATTCTTGGGGATTACTTGGTCTTAGAGAGTTGTGTTGATGAATTATAGATTATAATTCTGTAAATACATTTTGTTACGGCCGCGAATCATATTTTAATCATCGTACAACTTAATACTGACCAGCAAACTGCAAAAAACGTAAGAAAATTTGAATTTCGCGGGCTACTTTAGCGCTTCCTCCTTAAATCGATAGAAGACAAAAGTGTAGAAGTGAGGAAGGGGGGGAGGGGTAATTTTTTGATGTTATTGCTTATTTACATGCAGATACCTACTCTTTTTAGTAGGTAGGTATTGGTGTTTTTCATGGTAAGTACATAGGTAGATATTGTGTCAGGATAACTAATGCTCGAAGGTATTTAAATGAAAAAATAATGTTTGCTGTAAATAAAAACTTTTTTACAAAAAAAAAACAACCGACTTCCAAAAAAAACTACAAAGTGATAAATAACTTTTATTTCGGAAGTCGGTGTCGTTGGTTCTGCATTTTCGTTTATTGACACCGACTTCCGAAATAAAAGTTATTTATCACTTTGTAGTTTTTTTTGGAAGTCGGTTGTTTTTTTTTTGTAAAAAAGTTTTTATTTACAGCAAACATTATTTTTTCATTTAAATACCTTCGAGCATTAGTTATCCTGACACAATATCTACCTATGTACTTACCATGAAAAACACCAATACCTACCTACTAAAAAGAGTAGGTATCTGCATGTAAATAAGCAATAACATCAAAAAATTACCCCTCCCCCCTTCCTCACTTCTACACTTTTGTCTTCTATCGATTTAAGGAGGAAGCGCTAAAGTAGCCCGCGAAATTCAAATTTTCTTACGTTTTTTGCAGTTTGCTGGTCAGTATTAAGTTGTACGATGATTAAAATATGATTCGCGGCCGTAACAAAATGTATTTACAGAATTATAATCTATAATTCATCAACACAACTCTCTAAGACCAAGTAATCCCCAAGAATGACTATTTCATGAAATCTTCACATTTGGGGATTATACTAAGTTAACAAGTTGTATTACTGATTGTAATGATTATAATTCTGTAAATACATATTTGTTACGAACGCGAATCATATTTGAATCAACGTACCACTTAATACTGACCAGCAAATTGCAAAAAACGTAAGAAAATTTGAATTTCGCGGGCTACTTTAGCGCTTCCTCCTTAAATACCTACATTTGTTCGTATTAATATCACCAAAACACGGATTTTCATCCATTAAAGAAAACACCTTAAAACATACTTAGTCCTACATAAAACCTACATTATTGGTAACCCTACTGCAGTGTTTGTATGGGAAGATTTAAATGATCAATATCTTTGAAACTACACAAAGTTTCTCCGTCACAAATTCAGTAAATCATTATCGTCCCCGTCACAAAAATTTGAACATATTTCGAAGGCCGTAGATCATCACGCAGCGGAGATACATGTGTCCAGCCAGCTTGAGCTCAGGTTGGCTGGACATTAAGTTTTTATTGATTTCTCGTAAACCCTTACATGTGACGCCATAAATCAAACGTTATTACTGTCACAAATTGCGTCACTAAATGTTAGTAAAGGAACCATATTCGAAAACGCTCCCGTTATTGAGATTCAGAAGTGCCAGCCAAAAGTTTTATACGTAAAATCAAGATGGCTGGACACAGATTTTTGCATTTTTCCACTAAACCGCTGTACGTATCACAAAACTTTTAGCTCGATGCCTGTCACAAATTTATGTGACGCCCGTTGATAAGCAAAATGTCGTCAAAATCACTTCCGTTACCGAGATTGAGAGACCAGCGAAAAGTGGTTTATCAAGATGGCTGGACACGTTTTCGATCGATTATCTAAGATTCTGTTGCGTCACAAATTCTGATATAAGGGTGTTTAGCCGTCACATAAAATGCCCTATTGACCTAGTTAAATGCGAGTTATTTTGAAGATTTGTCCAGCCAGCCTGAGTGACATCTAGCGAGGTGCCTAGATAATTCGCACGGCTTGTACTCGTATATGTCTGAAATCATCAACCCGTCTTGAGCGGGCGTGGTGATCAATGCTCGTGACTTCTATGTATGAGAAGAGGCTTTTGCCCTGTAATGGGTCAATAATAGGCTGGTATTATTATTAACCAATTTTTAGATTTTTACGCATGACAGAAATCAACATGATTTCCTCAGCTGACTGAACAACGAATTCAAAAACATAGAATAACTATTCTACGCGCATATTCTGTTAAAAAAAGGATGCATATACTCGATACTAGTCTAAAAGTAGACCAACAAAATGGAATGATTGGCTGAAAAATATGACGGGTATCTGGTGATATTCAAATTAAAACTAGTGTCGAAATAGGCTCTGAATATTTTTTGAGCCTTTCCAATTGAAAAGGTTTCGAATGAAAAAAGGTTAGCATCTCGATTTTCATGTGGGCTGACAAAACAAAAACGTACGTAGACTTTTAAGTACATTTTAGGTTGACCGCGATAATGTACTAAAATAAAGACGATCATGATCGATAATGTACTAAAATGAAGACATCATATACACTGGGCTGTCAGCTCCTGAAAGCAGACTAAACTTTTATCACGGTCAAGGTAATAGCAGGTTTTTTACAACGCCTATTACAAAAGAAGTATATTGGCTAGAAAACTAAAATTCCTCGATCCAATAATAATATACACATTACCAATAATAATAATCCATCCATAATAATCCATTATTAATATTATTACATTACTACACCTAATGACTTTGATTTTTGTTCGAAATAAATATTATGAATAGAATAGAATACTTTTATTTGCATTAAATCATTGTACAATAATAATAATAATAATAAGACCTACACAAACCGAGGGTTGTCCTTGGGAGTCCGTACAAGGAACAGATAATCGTCGGTTGGTGCATCATTTCATTAAAAGCGACTAACGAGCCTCTAAGAGTTGGCTTCTGCCCCTCGTACCCTTCCAAAGGTCCGGGATCCCATGGTCCTGAGATATGTTAACATAAAAAAATAAATTTTAAGACTGTACAGTAACAATAGGACTTATAATTTACCACGTCTCTTGTATATATAAAAGTTGAAGGTAGTTTCGTTGGAATCAAATTATTTTGTCTTTGAACAAGGCTTGAGAGCGGTCGATTCTTTTTCGGAATTTGATACAGAAATTAAATAATAATCTTAATTACTATTCAGTGAAGGCTTAGGTTTTTGATAGCATTTCAACTGTCTTTCTTGTCTTTTCTTTGATGGCAGTTACTTATAGAAGTTGGGTCGGCTTTTCTTGAAAGTAGGTCAAGCTGCTGTTTAAAATTTGCCAAAATATTCATTGTCATTTTCTTCTTACAAAGAAGGCAGAATAACAATTGATATGAACGTTGGGTAAAATAAATAAGTGCTTAGAGAGAAAAACACTTTTCTTGTAGAGACTTTTATACCGCACAGCTGTAATGTTTCACAATCAAACGACGACTGGCTTTGCACTACATTTTACCATTTTAAAATGACTTTTGCCCCACCCAGAAATAACGATAATATACTGTTATTTCTAAGTGTTACCAAAGTAGAATAATACATTGAGCTGTCATTATAAAAGTAAATCAAACGACGACTGGCTTTGCACTACATTTTACCATTTTAAAATGACTTTTGCCCCACCCAGAAATAACGATAATATACTGTTATTTCTAAGTATTGCCAAAGTAGAATAATACATTGAGCTGTCATTATAAAAGTACATCTAAAACTTTATTACGATATTAACCATTTGTCCTTTGACAGTGTTTTACCACTGTGAATATTAAAATTCGGTATAAAAATATAAAAAAATAACGAAATCTCGACCAGGTAAATAATACAAAACAATTAAAATAGGTACGCAAGTATATGGATTATTACTATTTTTGCTATCAATATAACAAACAAATGGTAAAATCAATCAACATTCAACAGTCTTAAAAAAAACCCGGGTCGTTACAGCGGTTTTTTTTATTACTATGACATGTTGATATATTTTCCACTTTCTCATGAACCCTTTGTTTTATGACAAGTAGTATTTTTTTGTGTTTTACGATCGAACATAAAATTATGACAGCATATTTTTTTATGAAAAAATTATTTGGGTTATTTTATAACTGTTGCTGTCAGGTTAGGATTATAAAATAAAATAAATTTTATTATTTATTGCATTCCTTCTAGCGGCTATGTGTGCATATCATTATATGCACACATAGCCGCTAGAAGGTATGTATGGTGGTACATATCCTACATCATTATGTAGGATATGTATGTAATGTCCAGTTAATAGGACCTTAGATATGTATATCATACTACGCATCGGCTACATTGCTACTTGGCCCTTACATCGAGAGGAGGCCTGTGTCCCTGTGGCTGATTATGCAATACTCAATATCTCTATTGCTTTACTATAATGTGTACTTATGTGGTAACTATAATAATATCATTTAGATCATTATGGACCCTGTAGGGCACAGCAAAAAGGTAGGAGAGATGCTGTGGCTACATGCGTGTGAAGTGTATTTTTGTCCGTGCTTTTATCAGTTTTCCTTTTTGTAGATTTGTGTGTTCCTCTTGTTAATTAATTCTTTGTGTTAATCTGATTTGTGAATCTTAATAGGAACAGTGGTTTTTTTTTTAAACGATGATGCATATTAATGTAGGTATCACGTATGTAGGTGTTAACCTGTGTACAAACTCAGCATTCGATCCTTACGTATTACCTAAGCACATACAGGCTAAACCACATTTTTTTTTTTCAAATTATGAAGTTTCTTGTTCTGTTCAAAGGCTCTGTTGTTCTGACAACTGGACCAACTTTTGCATAAGTCTAAAAAAAGGTGTAAATCGAACATAGTCTACAGGATTCTGTAAAATTGTTTTATTGATGCCGACTCTGCTTCGGTAATCCCCGTGGTGAACAACGCTTCTCGCAAATAAGAATTCAAATGAAACATAAATTTGCATTACTGTCATTTTTACGCATGGGTCGCTCGCGGATATGACCCGGAAAACGTTTTGGTGTTTATGCAAATGCAAATTAGGTTATAAAATAATTGCATGTGACATTATCGTACAACTTAATACTGACCAGCAAACTGCAAAAAACGTAAGAAAATTTGAATTTCGCGGGCTACTTTAGCGCTTCCTCCTTAAATCGATAGAAGACAAAAGTGTAGAAGTGAGGAAGGGGGGGAGGGGTAATTTTTTGATGTTATTGCTTATTTACATGCAGATACCTACTCTTTTTAGTAGGTAGGTATTGGTGTTTTTCATGGTAAGTACATAGGTAGATATTGTGTCAGGATAACTAATGCTCGAAGGTATTTAAATGAAAAAATAATGTTTGCTGTAAATAAAAACTTTTTTACAAAAAAAAAACAACCGACTTCCAAAAAAAACTACAAAGTGATAAATAACTTTTATTTCGGAAGTCGGTGTCGTTGGTTCTGCATTTTCGTTTATTGACACCGACTTCCGAAATAAAAGTTATTTATCACTTTGTAGTTTTTTTTGGAAGTCGGTTGTTTTTTTTTTGTAAAAAAGTTTTTATTTTTCACTTTTTAGTGAAAGAGTTTGTAATTTATCTAAGTTACAATAGCATAACGTCAACTTCTCATCACCTTTTACAAAATATTGCTTTTCCCGATGCTGGGACGTTAATTTTTGAGGAGTTCTCCTGGTAAGAACCTGAAGAACTCCACTCCACCACCACATGCATTGTGACGAGCATAAATTGCTTAGCAACCATATTAAAGTAATCGAATCGCAACCCGTGAAATATTTATCATTGATTAGTTCCGATGGCCGTCTGTAGTCTTCATCATCAGCTCCACTTTACCAAATGATGATTTCCGAGAGCAAATGCTCAAGTTACTCTAAAAAAATATCCAAATCGCTATAGGTTTGCCAATAAAATTTGAAGGTTTTCCTCGATTTCCATGGGATCCTCTCATGAGATTCCAACTTGCTGACAATGGGACCACCTTGGGAGTATACCCTTCAAGTTACTCTAAAAAATATCCAAATCGCTATAGGTTTGCCAAAAAAAGTTGAGGGTTTCCCTCGATTTCCATGGGATCCTCTCATCAGATTCCAACTTGCTGACAATGGGACCATCTTGGGAGTATACCCTTTCAAACAAAAAAATAATTTTCGAAATCGATCCACAAATGACGGAGAAATAGGTGAACATACAAAAAAAAAAAAAAAAACATACATAAAGTCGAACATATAACCTCCTCCTTTTTGGAAGTCGGTTAAAAATCACATTTATTGATTTGTACTTTTTATTGAGCGTTTCAAATGACGACAATCAACTCCATTTGCGCTTCAGTAACCCCCGCCTTGTACCACAACGTTGTTTTTACCGCCGCCCTAAGTGTTTGAAGCGCAAATGAAGTCGGTGGTCGTCATTTTAATCAAATATATAAACGGTGACAGCGAGCGCGATACGGTCTGCACAATTTTATTTTTAGTAATTTTGTCTATGGGAGTATCGCTGTCATTCTATTTTCTTTAGTAGAGTAATTGGCTGTGGTATTTTTATGCCAAAAAACCAATAAAAATCCACGATTCTAATAAGTTATCTGTAGTTGAAATTAAATAAATGGCCGCATCGATGTATCGTTCATAAACATCGATGTTGAAACTGGTAACATCGATGAAACATTGTTCTTAAGAACGATGTTTTCTCAGCGCCATCTATGAAAATCAAATACAAAGCAGGCGTGGCTGCTACCGGCCGATTAGTCGATTAAAAAAAATCCTTTATTTATGTAAAAATGATGGTCACCTCACAATATTAATGGATGTTTGTATGGGAAAACTTAAATGATCAATATCTTTGAAACTACTCAAAGTTTCTCCGTCACAAATTCAGTAAATCTTTATCGTCCCCGTCACAAAAATTTGAACATATTTCGAAGGCCGTAGATCATCACGCAGCGGAGATACATGTGTCCAGCCAGCTTGAGCTCAGGCTGGCTGGACATTAAGTTTTTATTGATTTCTCGTAAACCCTTACATGTGACGCCATAAATCAAACGTTATTACTGTCACAAATTGCGTCACTAAATGTTAGTAAAGGAACCATATTCGAAAACGCTCCCGTTATTGAGATTCGGAAGTGCCAGCCAAAAGTTTTATACGTAAAATCAAGATGGCTGGACACAGATTTTTGCATTTTTCTACTAAACCGCTGTACGTATCACAAAACTTTTAGCTCGATGCCTGTCACAAATTTATGTGACGCCCGTTGATAAGCAAAATGTCGTCAAAATCACTTCCGTTACCGAGATTGAGAGACCAGCGAAAAGTGGTTTTTCAAGATGGCTGGACACGTTTTCGATCGATTATCTAAGATTCTGTTTCGTCACAAATTCTGAAATAAGGGTGTTTAGCCGTCACATAAAATGCCCTATTAACCTAGTTAAATGCGAGTTATTTTGAAGATTTGTCCAGCCAGCCTGAGTGACATCCTCGCTAGAATGTGGCCCCATACTGTACTGAACCTGTAATGTACGAGTGACGTCACAGCAGCGCCAGATGTCTAGTTAACTCAAACCGGTTGTAAAATAATATTATTGGTGTAAGCATACCTAGTTTCTATAACTTACGGCTTTGAAATATGAATGTCGGATTCTGGGTTTAATGATCGTAAAACTTCTTGCTTTTGTCCCAGTGCATCAGAAATTGTTACAGTTTATTGCAGTCAGAGCACTTTAGCTCCGTTTTGACTTGGTACTGAAGTTTAAATTGTACTAGTACTTACGTTCTTACCTGCTGCAATATAATGAAAATGAAGAGTTATGTTACGATGAGTGCTGTCAGTGCTCCTACCTTTACCTAGTGTGTAGTAAATATGTATATGAATATATTATTAGGTCCTATAGCATTAGGTACGGAATCACTTTCTGGGGCAAGTCCACTGACAGAGACATTGCTTTCAAAGCTCAGAAGAAATACTTGCGATCGTTTACCAAATTACAATCGATTGATAGTTGTAAACCATTGTTTAAGGAACTTAGTTTGCTCACTCTACCGTCTATGTACATATTTGAAATGGGAGTGTCTGTTCGCTGTAACCTGCATTTATTTGAAAAACTGCACTCTCGCCGTTATCAGAATACCATTCATGTTACCTCTCAAAAATTATTATTATTATTATTTTTTATTGGTTGTATTTTGTAATGTGCTATAGTGAATTTTAATTAATTGTATTTTGTCATTATTGTATGTGATTTTTGTTATTATTTATGTGATTTTTATTGAAAAATGTGTGATTTTGCTGATATGGGTTACCTTACCTGAAATAAATGAATTTAATTAATAAAACCGCATTTTTCGGCAAAAGTGTGATAGGTATGGCCCCAAAAATATATAATAGTATACCAGCAGCTATTAGTAATAAAGAGTGTCTGGGATCCTTTAAGAGGTTTTTGTTTAAATTCCTTTTAGATAGATGTTACTACTCCATCACTGAGTTTACAACTGATAGACAGAGGTATGATGATTCCGACTCGCTAATTAAGCGCTTATGATTTTATTTATATATATTTATATAGTATGAGTTGTAGTGTCTTGTTTACCTGACATATTTTAAATTTAATTATTTTTATTATAATCTCATATCTTGCCACTTTAATTTTATTTTATTGTATTTGCTTATTTCATTTTGTACGCCATATGTATTGGTAAAGCATAGTGCACATAATTTTAATAACAATACTATCTATAATCATACCTATGTTAACAGAATAAATGATTGATTGATTGATTATTATGAATCATATAATTACAGTAGGTACTTGTTTACTCAGTACTTTGTATAATTATTTACACAAAACATTTTTAAGACGTTGACTGCCAGACAACAGACACAATAGAAAATCTATTGTTCGCGGTCACCGGTGACCGCGTTGGCAGTCAATGCCTTAAACATTCAATAATTTTTTGTGCGGTGTAATACAAAATTAAATATTATGTAGGTCAACGTTTTTACAATATTTTTTGATAGTTGGGAGTAAGTTTCGTAGCAGGTGCCTTTATGTAGTTTCTGCCTATCTCCATGAAAAAAGGCGTGAGTTTCTGCCTGCATGTATGTTATATCGTCGCTCGCATGACTAACTGTCCTATTTAATTTTTCTACTTATTTAGCTGATTTGAGTTAGGACAACTACATTTTTCTATTCGTGATTCTTTTAATTTTTCAGTAACCGTCGTACCTCTATGTCTCATTTTGAAAGGCAACAAAATCACGAATAGAAAGATGTAGTTGTCCTAACTCAAATCTGCTAAAAATGAGATAGGACTGTTAGTCATGCGAGCGACGATGCAGGTAACGGGAATATAAAAATTGGGTTTTAGAAATGAAATACAACTATTTTCGCCAATTTGGCGTTACATCATTTTATTTCATTGATTTTGCACATTTGTTGAAATTATATCCTACTACAATACGTGTATATTGGCAATATTTTATATTATTAAACATTTATAAATAAGTATATTGATAGTTTAAGGTGTAGCTTATATTGAAATATGCTGAATATGCAATACACTTATTTAATAAAATTATTATTATCTATTCAGAGCAATAAATTGTTTTCAGTAAGTACCTAGGTAGAGTGAAAGTATTTGAGACACGAATTTGGGAAAATTTGAAAAGACATTATCATTGATTTAAAGAGGCAATATGATAATTTGAACTCCATTTATTAATATTGCTCAAGTAAACATTACTATGTAACTCGGTGTGACAAGAAACAAGAACTTTCCCATATAATATTTGGAAGATAGTGTAAATTGGAGTTACAAAAATATGATTAAATTCATTTTAGATAATATTTCGAAATTACTTTCATGATATTCAATACAAATAGAATATTTTCATAATTTTCTTATATTATATCTAACCTAAGTTTATACACAAATAGGTACGGTTCGTAGGTACGTTGTGGGAATAAAAACGAGATTACGAATAAATCAGTTGTCAGGAACGGGTTCTTGATAAATACGTTCCTATGGGATATAATACGTCCGAATTGAGATACACTCACAGCAAGGTGGGGTCGGTGGTCGTCGGGTGTCCGCAGTTTGGCTGGGTTGTCATTAATTGGTCAGCGGGTGCCATTGTTTGACTTGTTCCATGGGCGCGGCGAGGGAAGAGTTCCAGTGTTGTAAGGCGCGTCCCCTTGCGAACATGTATGAACCTAACACGAACTTGCCGAGCAGTCGATCTGTAACAAGAAACGAGTTCTAATTTTTTCTTCCTACGTATTCATTATTAAGATAGTCGTATAATCAATCTGAGATGGTTCCTGTAAATGTACACGCGGTGCATCTGTCTTTTGTTTCTTATTATGTCTTTTTGTTTTAATTCGGTCTAACCAGCTACTGCGGAATTTTAACAAGAATTAGATTTAAACTCCGTTTAGTTTTACATCGCCGATGAAGGCAATTAAGCGAAGTCTGGGTCATGGCATATGTAAAGTCATATTCACTTAACTTTATTAATATTTAATTGATTTTTCGTAGGCTGTATACGACCTATATAAGACTTCTTTTTTATTTCGTCATATAGATTACGTATTCGCCCTCAAAATAAAAATACCATAAAATACTTGGGACGGGTTTTTTCATGACTATTCATAATCTACAACAAGAAGGTCAGTTGAATTATTGATGGCACTCGATTGCCTTTTTTAATAAAGTCTAGTGCCATCGTCTGAGATAAGTCTAAATGATTGAATGGATTTCATTGAAATTCTAATAAAGATTATTTTCAGCTAGCAAATTCAAAATTAGCCCGAAACTGAGCACATAGCTGGCCTATTTAAACCTTTTGAAGGACGTCACTTAGAAGGTCAGTCAGTTAGGGCTTTCTTAGGCGCCTCTTACGGTGTTACCATTAACATCTGTGAATAACTCGTGTTAATCGTCTTTTATTCATCGTAACAACATGACAAAACTAACTAACCGTTGTAACACACCTGCCGAATTACCCGACGGATATTTCGGCGTGCTGACGCTTGCAATGCTTTTTAAATTACTGATGACGTAAAGCCAAAACAATTTTGCATACAAAATATGGGCACGCAGAACTACCGTCGCATAACTATTTTCGTGTGTTGCTACGCTACCATAAAATTATGACTGCTGGAAAATGAATTTATAAATAATAGCAAATAATGTATTTTAACTTTTAAATTAATGTGACGATATTGAAGGTATTGTAAAATGTATGAATAATACACTCTAGCATTAAGTACATCCTAAAGTTTTGCATATCAAAATGTCTGACTATGTATTAGGAACTTAATTAAGTACTGAGTTTAAGACCAACACTGTACCAATACCTATTGCAAATAAATGATTATGACAAAAAACATCCCTCACCTTTGGCATAAACGGAGTGCGGCTGCAAGGCCTGTATCGTGACGCTGGTGGTGTGCAGCTCATCAGCCCTCAGCCTGAAGTGGAAGCACTCTGAGACGAAGGCACTGCCGTCCTCAGCCACGTCGACTGCGGCCGTGCGGCGCGCGCGCACTCCGCGACAGGCACGCTCTTGCGTGACTCTTACCACCATCTCTTTCTTGCTTGATGTTGGATCCAACTGGGAATAAAAGATCTGATGAATTCTTTCATTTACGTATGACGTAAGTTTTAGGTTACCTATTACTTAAACCCTAAGGAATAATGTTTTATAAAAGAAAAAACGATAATTATAAAACACCTGCCTTGTCAAAAAGTGAATTAAAATATTGAACAAAAAATTAAAAACAAGCTTAACGATTTGTGTTGAATGGGCACAAGGTAAGTACTAAATATTTTATACAATTAAACTGCCATCGTGCCCAAAAGTGGAAAACTGAAAACTAATCTTTTCAGCGAAGTCGGGAGACCTGTAAAGAACCAGAAGCCACACTACAAGAAACAGAAGATTCGACAACCAGAGGCTAGATTAATATAATATAATAATAATTATATATAACATTTATTTTCGGTTACAATGGCCATAGACATGCTATATACCTAACTTACAAAGTTACATAATAAAGTTTAAAGTACTAAACTTGTGTTACTAAATGTAGTTTAAAACTAAGTTAGTAGCAGTTCACTAGCTTGTATTCATGTCGCAGCCAGCTGGTTAAATTAGCCGTTCAGTTAACTGCCTGGCGTTTAGAAGTAACCTCGCCTCGCTTCGCTCTCTCCGCTCGCACTCGCTTGATGACAGTTCTAACCTAACCTAACCCATTTGGTCGGGGTGCCCTGCCTTAGTTACTGCGACCAATTCGGCTCGCGCGTGATTGGTTACAGACTTCCAACCTAAACTGTAATTGAATATTATTCAGGCCGTTAGTTGAACGGCCGCCGTTTAGTTAAAAGGCTAGGCGGTTAACTGAATGGCTAATTTAACCAGTTGGCTGCGACATTCATACAACCTCTGGTTTCGGGAATTCGTGTAAAAATTAAAATATCGTGGACAGCGCGTTCCACAGTTTCCAGTAATATGAGAGAGTTATGATGAAACAAAAGGTTTGTGCAGATTACTGTCGTAATAAATTCCTGCAGCACCTTTCAGTTATTTTATTAATTTATTCAATCAACTATCTGAAAACTATACATTAACTTTATTTAAAGCTAAATACACATATACAGAGTCAAATAAAATTAGCTAGCGAAACTCCGCTGAGGTGATGCGTGTCGAAATCTAAAAACGACAAAATAAAAAATAAATTAATTTGACGATTTTTTTATGGGGTCATCGACCGCAGTAAGTTTAGTTATGTGAAATACCAGTTTAAAAATGAGCTTTTTATTGCTAAAACTTCACAGGCGTGATACCTCTACACGATAAAACAAAAGAAAACAGATTTCCTCAACTCGTACTACAAGTAAGTAACAACAAAACCAGCAGTCGTTATACCCAAAATTTTGTTATATGTATGTGTATTGTTATTGTGTGTATGTTTTCATGTTTAGATATCGACACCCATTACTTCTTCAGACTTTCACTAGATAATTTAATTTGACCCTGTATATTTACGTCCAGAACGCTATCATAATTTGAAATCGGAATGGAGATAAACTTATACTCAACTTAACGATGTAGGTACCTCTAAGGTTTAACACTCAAATAGAATATTGTAAACACGTTACACGTTTTAAAACCGGACTTCAGTTCAATTCAAATTCAAATTGGTATTTCCGTCCGGAGAGCAGTGCTATCTTATTCAACTACGCTCGAATACCTATTGAACATTGCATATTCTAAGAGTAGTTCTGTTTTGCATATACCTACCAGACTTAGTTTCTTAGTTAAGGGAGTGAGTTTGGCAGGTATTTGCGACTCCCTTCTGCTTTGCATGAGTGCGATGGCTATACGAGTTTATCAAAACATCGAGTTTTCTGTGCTATGTATAAATTAAATGTCAATGTTAATATCACATTATAATATAATATATCAAGGTTGCCTGGAAGAGATCGCAGAAAGCGATAAGGCCGCCCATTGCATATTTTTAGTGATCGATAATTTTTTTCGTTATATGTTTTTGCGGTGTACAATAAAGTATATATAAATAGATTATGTGTGATTTGTCATCAAACAAACATACACGAAGAATAACTATGTTTTACACTATTTAATAATAAACTGGATTAAGTACCTTCAGTCCTCGCGCTTCTATAACAGTGACGGTAAGTCTGTGTAGATTTTCATTGTATAGTAACGAGACCAAGATCTCGCCTAGATCTGATGTTGGCTCCTGTAGATCCTGCGAAATATATTAAGAATTAGTGATTTCGTTAACGGTATTAAATAGAGTAGTAAGAAGAAATACATGATGCTGCTGACCCCAAAAAAATGGGATAAGTGAAAAATAATGATGATTATATTAACGGTATTAAATCTAGCGTGTGGTAGGCATTTGCTTGCCCAATGTAAGCTCTTTGGGTAAATGTATGAAAATTTGTAGATATTTAGGACTTTAGAATAGGTAATACTTTTCAATGTAATCTGGAGTTCCAAATCGATGCCTTTTTTGAGGCCAAAAATGTGTAACAAATCGATGCCTATTTAGAGGCCATCAGTTGTTATAGCAGTTAACTATAAATACTGTAATGTCATTTTTTAAACTTGAGTTCAAAAATTTTGACCCACTTCATATTTTAAAATTTACAGCGCAAACGAGATAAACTATAAAAATAACCATCCAGGCTTATTTAAATAAACAGTTTGCTGAAATCTCGCATCGGTCGTTCTTATTCTGTTTGCTAATGTCTGTCCCTTGTGAGTTATACAGAGCCCGTTTCGTTGTGCAGAATTTTTAGTACACCTCCTTGGTCATACTTCGCAAATTAGGTACTCTAAATTTTAATTATATATTATACAGTGGTTTAGTTTTACGTCCAAAATTCTTATCTACCTACAAACACATTTGTTGATAAAATACGAATGAAGATGGCAGATTAATTAGATACAATCATAAAACCTATATTCTATACTCCGGTATTCATATTGGATGAAAGGAATTTGTACTTAAAATAAATCGCTAGATTTTTTTTATACCGGATTACCTATTCAATTAGTTTGGACGCAACTATGGGAAAAACAAGTATTTCACAACATCACGCAGCTAACATATTTATGTCAATTTGCATAATAAAATAAAATGCCTAAAAGTCTTATGAAATAATTAATTAACAAGCTTATTCTATTAAAAAAGATAAAGTACTATCATCCGTTTCATCCTTGTTAATAAAATTGCACCACCCGTCGCGCGTCTAATTAGCAGACACAACAGTATCGGTACACATGGTGTACACTCCGACGTGCTAATAGATAAGAGGAAATGCGGTCGGAGAGACTTTTGAAAAAGCTTAAGTATAAAGTCATAATTCGAGGTTTGGCTCTCGAATATTTCCTCCTCCAATATTGGACCAATTTAAAAGATATTTCATAAGCTGATTAAGAAGTATATAATATACTGTGTCCCCATATTTTTCTTTTTTTTCATTAATAGTTGTCAAATTTGTACACTAGGCCTCTGTTGACAGCGGTTTAAATCGGCATTTTTTGAGGGTTCTGGTGCTTATAAAAACAATGTATCATCAAAAAGGAAAACATAGGGGCATACAAGTAGTTAATATTTATTATTCTGTAAAGAGTCTGTCTGCGAGAGCTTTTCTATGGAGAATAGGCTACCCGCATTTCCTCTTAATAAGGCACGTTTCATAGAAAGAAGATCGCACGTAAATAATAAATACTATTTGTAAGAAATATTGTGAAAGGAAAAACAATAGAAAGACGTACGTGCCACATCCGTAGTCCACGTTCCATTTTCTTATTGCGAATTAGGCTTTTGTGCCCATAGATAAGAATGCATGCCTACATATATTCACTAGTCTTTATTAATTATTATTAGTATTATATGATGCCACTAGCCCAAGTTCACACGGGTGCGTTTATCCCGCGGCGATTCTTTTTTGAAGCACTGGATATTCAACGCACCCCCTGGTTAGCGCCGAGAGTTGAAAATCCCACGGTGTATTTTTTTTGACATGTTAGGATGCGCTCTGTTGGATTCTCAATGCTCGGCTAAACGCCAAGAGTTGAAAACACAGTCCGCGATATAATCCCACCGCAATATTTTTAACGTCGTGCGAATATGGGATTAGGATTATTTGTCTTCTCACATAAGGGGCCGGCGGAGCATGCGTAGTTCATACAAACGTAATACCAAAATAATTAGTAACTTGTTTGAGTTTATTAAAGTACTATGTATTTAGTCCGGTTAGATTACAGAATATCTAGGTCGCCAAAAATATATATTGAATGGACACTGATTTAAAGACGAGTTATGAGAAAAATAAGTTTTCTATTGAAATTTGAAAATCCTCATATCTCGTGTCATCAGAGTCCTTTCAAAATATATATTTGGGAACCTAGATACTCTGTAATCGAATCGGAATAAATACACAGCACCTTAATATGTTTGAGTTACTAATTATTATGGTATTACGTTTGTATGAACTACCCCTGGCCCCTTAAGAATAACGAACCTACATTGGCTAAGGCACCTAATCCACTTGAAAGTTGAAATTATTCAGCTTTACTTACGTACCGTTATTAGTTTACAACAGAGGGCTTAAAATTACATCCTGAAACACATTTCCAAATTACCGTGCTCGGAAACTCGGAAGCTTATCACCATTATAATGAGAGAACGAAGTTAAAAAAAAGAAGACGTACGCGTTAAAAAAAAAAACGCGCGTTAAAGCGTCCAGTGTACTGCAAATAGTAACAAAACAACAATACAAAAATAAAATATTTTAAAAATAAGCCGAGGCAGCTAAGTGTTGACCAGCCCCGACTGACAGATTTTGCGCTAAAAGCCAAGATGACTTGCCTTCATCTCATCCGCTCATAGTCTACCGACTGATTGCAAGATATACGAAACTCATGCCGTGAATGTTATTAACTTTTTTAGACAAGTTTTCATACGACGGGACATGCGCAATTAAACTATTGGATTCAACTGTTACCAACAATATTTATTACATAACGGTCCATATAACGTTTGTTGAAAAACGCAAGTTACCCAGTGAAATTGATTTGCGACCACAATTTTATTGAGTTAAAACGTCTCTTCGTGACCGCTATATCAATTATTCTATAACAAGTATTTAAAAACTATTATCGTTCAATAGCGTACTATAGAAGTAACAATTCAATTTACTAAAGGATATTTGATTTGATTGTTCTATTAGATGAGCTTTACATCATGCTTAATTTTTATACAACAGGAGGTCACCAATAAGAGTTGTATACAATTCCTACGGGATGTTTTTGAGATAAAGTTTTTATTAGAAGACAATTTTGCTACTTGGATAACAGGAATGTTAACAATTTTGCAGATGTTCATTGTTTTATAAAAATGAATAGTACTGACCTTCTCAATATCAAGCTTATACAACTGTGGCTCCTCATCAGGGGCAACACCATCCAGCTCAGTTAGAGGCAGAATGATGTGGCCAATCAGCTGCTTTCCCTTGCCAACCCTGCCTACGTCGAGGAGTGACAGTTTCAGTGTTAGGCTCTCGATCTTACCAGGCGGGATCTGTCAGGATAAAAGACCAGTTAAACCCTATTACAGTACTGTATATCTTACCCTTCGGTAAGCTTATCTTGTCACGCCGTACGTGTTGTGTATGTGTATGTAGGTATATTTGTAGCAATCCAGAAACAAGAAAGCGCATCGTCTTCTTCGACAATTAAATCTTAATGAAGAAAGTTCCGAGTTTTCGATGAAGTTCACAAGTTCGCATGAGAACCGGATGGGTTTGTTTTGTCGTTGGTTTAAGCTGAAAACGTGTCGCCGTAAATTATTTATAATTTCACGCCGCCAGTAATTCTGGAACTTTACTACTTTTCATAGTTTGGCCCCAAAACAGAGGGGCAATTCTCGTAATTTTAAGGAAGTTCACAGTCTGATCTCAATCTGTCAAAAATACTAATTTCCCTACTTTTTTTTGACATTGGTTGTCGCTGAGATTAGATTGCGACTAGATTTTGAAAGTTTTTAATTACGAAATTTGGCCTTCTGATAGCTTTCAACACTAGGGTGTGCCCCGCTGTTTCATCCAAGTTTTCACAATAAAACATATCCGGTGTCTCTTGCTAATAGTGTAGCTTTCTATCGGTGAAAGGTTTTTTGTAATCTGATCAATATTTATAGAGATTAGGCACCTTGCAAACAGCTTTACCTTTTTTTTAAATACAATATTAATGGAATAGAAGTGCCTAAAGATATACGCATAGAGATTTTCTTACAGGAGAAATTACATTGGCTTCTAAAGCGGCAGAGATAATTATGTTTCCATATCATAGCTAACCTATAACCTATGTTAAAAGCTATCTGTCCCCACATTGCCGTTCCCAGCCAGCGATCGCTAAAATTTCCATTAACGTAATTAAATCTTCGTCAAAGTGAGGCGATATTCGATATATTTCGAGCTTGAAATTCTACTCTGCATGTCCAATATAAAGTGTGTGAGTCAATCCTTTCACAAATAGTAGATTGGACGTATATACTGTATATATCAATACAGTAATAGAATTGATTTCTGCTGGCATTTGGGCGTAATTTGAAAATTTCGCAGAAACCTACATAAATACCGTACATAAGTACCGTACCGTGTATTGAATAAAATAATCTAGGAGTCGAGTTACACAATATACCCTTTTATGGTAATTTATGTATTGTGGACCCTGATACTACGTGGAGCCCATGCACAGGCAGAAGGAGTTGCGGCAGAGCCGACAGACCCCGTAGTAGATAACGGGACGAGCTGGAGAAAATAAACGAATAGTGGTCCAAGTTAGCACTGGATTGAAAGAGCTGGAAGACATGGGGAGAGGCCTTTGCCCAGCAGTAGGATGATGCAGGCTAACAGTAACAGTAATATTGTAGAACCCAGCAGTGTTTGAAAAGTAAAGTAAATAAAGTAACCGAGTAAAAACCCTAGTGGTTTGTTTTATACAGTGAATTAACTTAATATTTCAATTTTGCGGTTTGATGAAAGAGTTCTTTGAATAGGAAATTTTATTTAATTCTAGTACGTAGGTTACGTTACCTTAATTCACCTGTACCTATTTAAAAAATTACAGGTAAAATAATAAAAAAAGAAGTTTTGTTTCACAATGTGTTAAAATAAAGAGCCTTTTGTTTCGTTTCTTTTCAATCTCAATTTAATAAAAGGTGGATTGAAAACAACGCATTGAGTAAAAAAGCAGTTTGGTAAAAAGAAATCTTAAAATACTTTACTTACCTGAAAGTTGATCACAATAACCCGTAGGTGTAAGTACTTACTTGGTAAACAAAGGTTTCATCAAAGAAGGGGTTGCAAGTCTTCTTCTTTTGTTTGGTCTGAAGCACTCGCCTCTCGTCTGGCATCAATTGGATCCTGAGGAGTTTAACTTGCATTAACACGAGAACAATAAACTCCGTCCAAACAAGTTTTAGTTAGCTTATTGACTTAAATCAAGGACCTAAACCAAGTTGACAAACTCATTCACGACAATTTTTAGGTGTCGACTTGAAATAACACAAAAAAATTATTCATGAATTCTGAAACTGAATGTGTGCTGAAAAAATTTCCACACTGAAATATCGGTTCAGTTATTCTTTTTGA
This sequence comes from Gortyna flavago, assembly GCA_963669345.1. Lineage (NCBI taxonomy): Eukaryota > Metazoa > Arthropoda > Insecta > Lepidoptera > Noctuidae > Gortyna > Gortyna flavago. The sequence goes on from OY770144.1 coordinate 8,307,657, forward strand.
TACGTGATTTGAATGATTTTATTACAGAGTTTAATCAATTTATTATTCTGTAGCAATTTAGGTACTTCAGTACGACTCTACTTGTGTAGGTGTTCTATTTTTAGGGTGCCTCAAATGTAGACTTTGTTGTTTACTAAAGCTTGATAAATCAGCTCCATACATTTATGTCAGCGTTATTTAAAACGTTGGCAGGGCGAGCGTAACATTAATTACATTAGTGACAATCACTTACTTGATGTAAGGGTCGCATGCGTTGGCCAACGCGGGGGTGCGTGAAGGCAGGTGCTTCGCTTTTATAATATGCACCTGTAGCCTTTCAGTCCCCGCCTCGTATTTCAGAGTGAACCATACTCGACCCTAGGGAAATTTAAATAGAAGGTCAGTTATGGTATCACGTCATATCTATGAGTCTCGCGATTTACGCGACATTCAGTGTCGTGTCGATTACCTTTTTTTTTTTTAAGTGCTCAGTCAAACAAGCCATTTGAAAAAAATATCTTTCCACTACTCTGTCAATATTCATTTTTGTGTGTAATAAATTTTTAAGTTTATAGCGCACTTATGAGAGTGTTGTTTTGTTACGAATTAACTAGACGCCCCTCCCACAACATTGTTTAAAAGTTCTTGTTCGACTGTACTTACACTCTCAATACGCACTAATTGAACGCGATAATTCGTGTTAATGTCGTGATTGAATCTATTTAATTCATTATTGAAAATATTTGAAGAGCCTTAATTGAATTAACTATTTCAACGACATGGAAGAACCTTTCTCTTTGATGAAATTAAATCGTTTTCTGCTGACAGAACTCTGTACTTGAACAAAACTTTGTACAAGATAAGAAATAACTTTCATTCGGATTGAGTTATTCGGAGCGGCGTATGAGAAAAGTTTACCGACGACAGAACCCGTATGTAACATACAATTCTCGCTTTCCACGCGAAGCTATCAAATACGGGTCGTCGTAAAAACGTGTCACTTTTACGCGAAATTAAAACGTGTGGGCGTATACATATGTACCGACGTTGAAATACTTACGTTTAATTTATTTATTCGATGTTATTTTAAGACTCACACGTATAGGCTGTCACATTCTACGCAACGTATATATGGGTAAACGTACGAGTAGATTTCAAATAAATCCAAATCTGCCCGTACGTGAAAAAACGGTCATATTATAGATACTTATACGGCTAGCCAGTAGCCTGAACGCGTGGGAAGAGCCTTAGAAAAACTGGCATTTTATTTAGAGCACTGTCGAAATAATCCTTAACGGTGTGCTATAAGTTTAATGCCGATGAACGAAACACTACTCAATTCTGAGAATATGGCCTAATCCTTGAATTCTTGAGGTTGATTTATTTGCAGATACGATTTGAGTAGATTTAATTAATGTTGGTTCGTCTTGTTATAGAACATTGGGGTTAGTCATTTATTTTATCTGTTAGTTCAGTTTCTTTATAGACCTAATGTACCTAATATGTGTTGAGGATAGAAATAATAATATTAGATATAATCATGCTCACCCCACGGCTTAATCGACATGTTATAGCTCTATTCAAGTGAAATAATAAGATTTTATCGAAAAATAAAAACCTCTCGTTGAACAAAAATCACTTCATCATAGCCCTTGTCTCGTTTAAAGGTAGTAAATCTTTATAGCCCGAGGATATAAATTTTAATGTTATATTCCTATAAAAATGGAGCGAAAACAACAATAAAATTTGAACACGAAGTAAATAAATATTCATGCAAAGTTGTGATTTCGTCTGCGGTCGGGGGAACGTTTGCACTGCTAATATTATGGATCGCTTATTATGAACACTTTTTGCCAAGTCCAAAGTTGGACATTTACTTAAAAGGTCATTTGTAAATTATTCTGTATTTTTTTTACATTTTTATGCGTTTGTACCGACTTATACTTTGGTAAAATGCCTCTTTCCGTGATTTTCATAATTCGCAGTGGTGTAAGTTTTAAATGGCAATTTTCTATGAATAGCATTATGTCGGAGGTTTGGTTTACCGATGACATTATCAGTTTTCATGATACACGAGTAACTGATAGGGGCGTTGATTTTTACCACATAGGTATTTGTGGTTTATGGAACCTTCTAGTAAAAGATAGAACGGTGGACCCGCAGGAATTTTTATAGGGATAGCTACTGTGACCTTCACCTTCTTTTCTTACTTTAGATTTGAAGTAAATGTTGTAATTTGAAGATATACTTTGTAGATCTAATTTGATTGCACTCTAATAAAGTCAACACATTTATATCAAATAGGCACATAAAAGGCACTTTTGAACGTCAACATTTACAATAAAATAGAATTGATTCTAGTTGACCCTTCCAAGAGGTAGTTTCGTATGGAGAAGAATGGACAAGGACCCCGCCGTTACTCTATTTAAATGTTTTATAACATTTAGTATACATTGATAAAAACAGGTAACTACATTATGACTGTGACATCGGTCGGTACTCATAATTGTATGGTGGTGGGTAGTTAGTTTACGTTTGCAAATATATCAGTCTGTCGTTGACCCACGTATTTTATGACGTTACAATGACCATCCTTTGTTTTCTAGTCATGGTACATAGCTTCGCGTGTAGACCTAACCACTAAGCATGGCTCATTATAAATGCAATTTCGTGCAAGTATTTGCAAATTAACTGTGAAATAAAAGTAGTAAATCACTGCAAGCGGCGAGATTGTAATTTTCATTTACCTCTTTCACGGTATTCGCAATCGAGGCATAACGTAGGTAATATAATTTAGCGGTGAACTAATCAGCATTTCACAATGTTAGCGACTGCGGCACCCCGCGGGGTTGTACCGAGTTATAAAGGAGACTATAGTCCTTTAAGAAACGTCTTCGCTGCGGGATAGGAATTGTACGAAGAATATTATATTGTGTGATACTGATATTTGGCGATATATAGTAAGAGATTATGTTTATGAAATCTGTGGTATAATTTCTAAGATATTTCTTAGATCGTAGGCGACACTAGATATGAAAAAAATTACGTTGTCTTTGTAATTCCTTTGTGAAAGTAGGCGGCCAACCTGAAGGTATTCTTTGTCACCACCGCCGCATCTTCAAAGGTATCACAGAGGCGTAGTCTTCTAATGCACAAAATTAAAATGTTAACTTAATACAAAGCATTTATTACAAATAAAAGAATTAAAGGCACTTTTGAATTTTCAAGGGTCGGTCAGTCACAAAGATGAAGATAGTTGCCCTTTCACAAAGTGTACTAAGTATGTATATGGAGAAGAACAGGCAAGAAATTCCACGGATTGAAATAATGCATATGAGAACGATGCAGAACGTTAAAAGCGTTCGTAATAAAAAGATTAAAAGAACAACTCAAATATTAAATTAATATTAAACAAATTAAAATAAACCATGGCAGCTAAGAGATGACCAGTCACTACTAACGGCCTACATAACATATTATAATCAGCCTATAATACTCCCACTGCTGAGATACAGGCCTCGTCTTTGTGAGAGGGAGTGGGCCATAAAACACGAGAGCCCAGTGTGGGTTGGTGGATGTCACATGTGTTTGAATTTTTTGGTTCTAGGACATGCCGGTTTCCTCACGATATTTTCCTTCACCGTTTTGAGAGCAGTGGTGATGAAATTAAATACACAGAGTGAAGTTTTTACCTGGGTTCGAACCCAAGACCTACAACTCGTAGTCGGGGCCAATATCCTTGGGCCACAACTACTCACTGGGCCACCACTGCTCCACTGAAGACCTAATGTCCCAGTAACTGTACTAGAACCCCAAGTCTTCAGAACGAATCAGAACACTGTGCTTGGTGGCAGAAATAGGTAAGTATATTGTCTTTGTTGTCTTTTCTGGACAAGCTCATATGCAAAGAGTTTTTAAAAAGCTTTTATTTACTGTCCTCTCTATCTATTTCATTTTAAAATTGATTCAACCAACACGTCTCATTTCACGTCTCGAATGTAAACACAGACTGATCATTGTTTGTAGTCTAGTTCAGGTTATATGAGGTTAATTGAGGACGATGGGGCAACAACACACGCCCGTTTCTGACCGGCTTGAATGTACAAAATTAATGCATAATGCAGTAAGTGAACTTACGAGTAAATTACGCTTTTATTACAGGACTCCGAGAAAAGGGGATTATAATGAAGCGCTTGTTAGGGTTGCAGATTGAATGTTGAATTGAATTAGAAGCTTTAGAATAATCCTGCTTTCATTTTGGCGTTTCGTTGCATTCAAGCTAAGTTGATCCTTGCTGTTTTCGCAAGTGTCCCTGGTTTTGTTATTTTTACAAAAATAGCCAAAGATGAAGTGACAAAAATTCAAAAGAGTATGCTTAGATGGCTTGGTCATGTTGAGGGGATAAGTGAAAGGCGATTAACAAAAAATATTTACAAGGTAGGTGATACTAGAAACGCAAAAGGCGTATCTAAGGATCGTAGTTTTTGCCTATCGCCATGGGAAGAAGGTTGGAATCTATGTTTTGTACGAGTATTAATCCACGATTCTTAGCGTTCGAGTACACGATTTTGTTATAATAAAGCTCTGCCATGTAAGTAGCGTATTTGGTTTGAGTTCCAGATTATTTTGAATTCGCTCAACGTCAATATCATTAAAGTAAAAGTAAAAGAAAAAAAAAATATCATTGAAAGATTTTCATCAAAAGATCCACGTTTCCGCATTCAAATCAAAAGGTTAATGTAGCGTTCAATCCATACAATCTACTTTTATGCGAGATCAAAATGCTTTCCATCTAAAATATGAGATCGATTTTCCTTATAATCTGCACTGCACCAAGTCTGAGCAAAATAAGAACTTTTATTTTGGTGCACATCAGTGCATAGAAAAGTTTAGAAAAGGTTTCTTTCTATACTGTATCATCATCTGCCTAGCCTTTTTCTATGTTGGGGTCGGCTTCCATTCAATCAGGATGCAGCTGAGTACCATTATTTTAAATGGAGCGACTGCCTATCTGACTTCCATAACCCAGTTACTATGTAATAATATACCCCGTGCTAAGACTTGTTCTCAGATTTTCGGGCTTCTGACAACCCGTAACGACTGTCAAAGATCCATAAATGACGGCTGGGGCCAACAGTTCAATGTGTTCTCCGAGATACGGAGAAGTCTTTCTATTATAAATATCCATCTTTATTACGTAAAGTGGTTCCGCCACTGTCAACTTGACTGGCAGACAAAGCAGTGCCACTGAAAATAGAAACATGAAAATTACAAGAATTGTATTGTTTCAAACGTCCTATCTCTTTTTTCCAATACAGATATTGAAAAGTAAAAAACGAGATAGATGTACTTTTGATCACTCTAGCTAAATCGCAAAAAACCTTTGGCGGGCCAAATTTTGAATTACGCTTTATTAGAATTAGGTCGACGAGATTTTTCTTAAAGGTCACACGGGGTGGTATAGTTAGTATGCGAACCGATTCACTCCGCGACTGCTACGTGACAGCTAGTACCTATGTAATAATCTACCTCTTTATTTATAAACGTTACTTACAGATAAGTAATGATTAACGACTGTTTAACCATAAATTTTTGACATTTAAACGTATCTTGACTTATAGAAACGTTTGTAAATAAACCTCATTATGTTTACTTACCACGTGTCCTTCTGGCCACATAAGATCTTCGTCAAGACAGTCAGACTTGTACAGGGACGGGTCCAGTACACCAAGATCTGCCGTATTTGCTGTAACAAAGAAATTAATATTGTTGAATCATTCGCTACATATTTTTTTAACTAGATTGATTATTTACAATATACAGTTGATTATGAATATTTTACATCGAATATTTTATTTTATTTTATTATCGTCATCAGACCTCTATCTATTCAATGTAGGTGCTTCGCTGAGACTCTTTGTCAAACTTTCCGGCTTCATCATGCCCGTTACTATTGCCATCTATACAAATTAATAAAAATGTAAGTGTCCTTGAAATGTCAAGATACCGTACAGTATAAACGGGATTAATAATGAAAAAAATGTTGTCCGTCTGTTTGGTCCGCCTAATCTCCGATACGGCTGGACCGATTTCGACGGGACTTTCACTGCCAGATAGTTGATGTAATTTGCTAATTATTATAACTAAGCAGCATAAATTACAGTTATTATTGTTCTTTGTTTCAAACCCAGACAGGCGCTTTACTTTGTGTAAATAATCTCATTACCACTGCTCTCAAAACGGTGAAGGAAAACATCGTGAGAAAACCGGCATGTTCTATAGAATCAAATATTCGAAGCCAACGTCTACCAACCCTCACTATGCCCGTGAGGTAGATTACAGCCCACTCCCACACGAAGAGAGAATTCCTGTGTCCCAGCTGGTTCTTTGTTTGTATGTGTGTGTATAAATTTAAAGAAAATATAGTAAGTTCAACTTCGTACGAATCATAATAATTTATGAATGTTTCATGTCGGCTTGTATTTGCCGAGTAGAGAGTTCTATTCTATTCATCTGTTGTAGTAAAGTTCAGTGGTCGTACATCAGAATGTAATTAAACCGTATAATATGTATTTATAGAGAGAAAATTGCATTCTACTTCACTTTATTTTCCTTAGAAATTCTAATTAATAAAGTAAGCTTATAATAACCCACGCAACATAATTAATAATAAGCCCTTTAATTTTACACTGGTTGCCGGTCGTTTCATGTTAGATTATATTTTTACATAAATTGTGTCATGTGATCATGTTGAAGAGATATTCTTTTATTTATTAAATTAAGTGCTAGCGACCCGCTCCTGCTTCCCACCGTTTTTACGACTTGACAAAAACAGTACAAAAATAATAGAAAAATATGGGAGTGGCCTTTGCCCAGCAGTAATTCAACATAGATAAGAAGAAAAAAAAAGAGACACACGCATCTACGACAGAAGGAATTAATTCTCTAAATGATAATGAAAACCAAATTAAAATCCGTTGCGTAGTTTAGAAGAACAACGCGGGCACACAGGTAGACACGACTTTATATATATAATATGTATACTTAGATAAGTGAATACAAGTTGTAATTTTAGTGGCCATAAATAACAATACATGCACAGTCTCTTATCAAACCTTTGAAGTTGTCAACCGTTGATTTACCAAAATATGTACCTACTATTCCATAGAAAAAAAACTTTACACAGACAATTTTTATTATGCAGCCATAACATTTGAAATCGCATAGAAAATTATCCTTGTGAACCTCGCATTAATTAGATACGCTAATTTTAAGAAGACAACGCAAAAATTTATAAAATAAAAATAAAGATTTTTGGTTCAAACAACTGTAACAAAATCCTACAAACGATTTTCTAAAAATATTCATTACATCACAGTAAAGGTAGGTATTTACTGAATTGAAACATACGTACCTGTTGCTACTCCCAATTTGAAGAAGGTTGAATACCGTTGTCATGCCTTCAAATACCCGCGTAACGAGAATTCACAAAATTGGATGAACGCTGGCAAAACACGAGCGCTTACACATTTCATGGAGAGTAAACAAAATTTCAATTTCCGAAGTAATATCAGATCGATTACGGAATCAGATAAATTAAATACAAATACAATCACAGAAAATTGTACTGTGGCTGTTAAATATGAGTTAAGTTTGTAAATTTATTTGGATATTAGCTTCTTTGACTTCGACCGCGTGAATTTTCTTGTTTTACATAAAATATTTATCCTTTCTTTCTTTATTTTCTTGTTTACCTTTCCTTTTCATTCGTCTTTTAAGTTACATTCTGGCAACGATGATGTGTATTGTCTTTTGTCCTTGGCCCAGACATCAAGCAATGAACAAAATTGTTAACCTTTTATTAGATACTACTACCACTTTTGTGAGTTTTTATTTTCTTTGTTTGCGTTATTTTTCTTCGTCATGTTTACCGTAAATAAACGTTCTTTCGTATTTACTTCTTAATTGCTCGAGTACGAGGATTTGGCTACTTTGTATGTGTGTATTTTATGGTTTTTTTTTGTGCAGGATAAACAATATATCTTTCTTTTTTTCTTTGACCTTCGACAATACTGGAGGCTTGCCAGCAGTGAAAGAGTTTTCGGAATCGGATCAGGAGTTCTGAAGATTACTCCCTACATACAAACTCATAAAATATTAGTATACCTACATCATCCGCCTATCCTTTTCCCAACTATGTTGTGGTCGGCTTCCAGTCTAACCGGATGCAGCTGAATACCAGTATTTTATCCTAACACAAGCAAACTAATTGCTTAAAAGGATTCTCCCCATTGTAATAGAATAAGCTATTTAAGATTTAACACATGACATTGACGTGACTTTTTTTTATTTTTGTACATGGAGCGACTGCCTATCTGACCTTCATAACCCAGTTACTGGGTAATACGATACCCCTTGGTAAGACTGGTCGTCAGACTTACGGGCTTAACCTGATCAATCGACCTGTGCGGCTGTTGTTATTTAGCCACGGGCCCCTCTATGCAAATATAACTCTAAAAATGTAATTTTACAACCAGATTTTCTCCTACCATCAACAGGAAATATCGACTATATTCACAAATATTCCAAAACATTTCAACTCTGCTGTAACATGATTGGCATTTACAAGTTTATAATACAGGGCAATTCATTAAATTCTTCCCGGAAACGTTTGTACAGACATCAAAGGCCAGGAAGTCACAAAATGCCAATCTTTTGATTATTGAAGCGAGCTTTTGGTACAGAAGTTTGATGGTAGTAATTTTGATACAAAGTGCCAGATAAGTTCATAATTATAATTGATGTTAAACTTCTATACTAAATTATGAGAAATTTTATTTCTTAGAATTTATCTTTTTACTTCTTCTTCTTAGCGTGTCGATAGCAATCTAAATGGACTCTGCCCAGAATTCGGCTACTTGTTTGGCGCTATCGCCAGCGTCCATCAGCATGTTTTAGTTGAAATATTGAAAATTGGTGCTAAGCTATGTAGCGAAAAAAATATCATAAGTACCATGACTATTGATTACGGTCAACTACGGTCAGGGATAATAATTGTTCATCAAATTGACGCGCTAACACTTAGAGAATGAAAATTGCGATTCGAATAAACGGACAATTTAGGTTGGTACTCTATTTGATCAACAATTAATTTCTCGGACGACTTTACAAAATGATTAAGAACCACTTGTAGTCTAATTCCCGTAATTAAAAACGTTTCGCAATCTCATCTTAGTGAAAATCAATGTTAAAAATTTGTCAAAAGTGTGAAGAATTTATAGGTATTTTTGACATATCCAGACTGAGATCAGACTGTAAACGTTCTTAAAATTAACATTAAAATTACGAGAATTTCCCCTCAGGTGGTTTTATTCATTTGGATAAGTCGCTATTTTTGTTACTTTAACTACCAATCTCATTCAGATTTAAAAGCCAGATGTTATCTTTATGGTAAACAGACAAGAATTCATAATTAAGTTCATCTCGAATAATCTTCTTAATTTATTAATTAACCATTTATATTCAGTTCTAGTTTAACTTTAGGTACATATTTTATTTAAACCAACGATAATATCTACCTTAGGTAATATTTTCCAATATATTTTATAATACCTTAATTCACGTGTTTCCATTTTAATTACCTACATCGTGACTGAATTTACAACAAGCCTTCATTGTTTTTAATTATGAGACTTGACGGGACTCCGATTCATAACTTGAAAATAATTTAACATGTCCAAGTACATTTTTTGCGTATGTCTGGCGTTGTGAGATCGTAATAACCGTATTTTTTTTTGTAACAAGTATTATGATATTTAAATAAAACTGCCCGTTGTGCTTGTCAAATTCCGGTTCCAAAATATTTTTAGCCCAATCCTAATGAATACCAGCCCACCCACATATTTTATCATAGTAGCGGAAAATGGTTTATCTTTTAACGCCCACGAGTTTATGTAAAAGTCTCGTCACGTAGTCGCAGTCTACGGCGTAGCGCGTGTGGACTACGGCGTAGCGCGTAGACGAAGTCAACGATTTTTCTAAGGGCTCTCGATTTACATTATCGCTTTTGAAAAAGCAATCTGATAAAATTACACTACACTGATCGAGTTATTTATATTTTGTGAACAATATTTTAGTATGTTTTTGCTTTGGCAAGTGACACTTAATATTATACGGTAAGCTAAACGTTTTGCAGATAAATACTATAAGAGAGAAATATTATCTATTCAGCCAACACTAAAAACTTAATCTGGGCTTAGGAACGTAAATATTTATTCGCTGTTTTAATAGAGAAATAAACTTCGAAAAAAACAATAACAATACAATACAATACGATACAAAAAAAAACAGTACAATACAATAATACTGCAATATTGTTATAGGCCGACCGCTTAATTGAGACGTTGTCTGAGGTACTCGTAGCTACGCGGTGCGGGAGGAGTGATAGTTGTCACAAGTTGACGAATCACCGAGCTCTCGCATTACGTCACCACACCCCTCCCGCACCGCGCTGCTACCTCAGGCAACGTCTCAGTAAGCGGTTGGCCTATAATACTACTTATGAGCCTATGTTATTGTTATTTGTAAACATTTTATGTTGTAGCTGTTTATTGACCCATAATAAATTAAAAAAAGTTATTGTAGTAAACGTAAACGATAAAGAAAATAAAATAGGAATAGTGTGGTGCTTCGTGGCGATTTACATGTTCTATTTTTATATCAAAAAGGATGTAACGTATTTTCTTTAAAGCAATTCTAATATTTTATTCACATACTTACATGAATTTTCTTTTGTACCAAGGTCGCCTCTATACAAAAAATAATATAGCGGCCAAGGTTTATTTTAACGTTCATCGTTTGACAATTTATTTATTTTGATCAAAGTATTTTTTAGCCTCATTTATTCAACGCGACTTTACTTATTCGCATTTTAATAGTCTGAACCCTATTTATTTTAGAAAACAAACATGTCTAATGAAAGCCAAACAAACTCTGAAATATAATACGACAAGAAAGTTCCTTTATAAGGTATGCGATATTTGTTTGTTAACTTTATGTTCTTTCTATTACAGAGCGAAAGTTCATGTTGTTTCAAGTTCTCGTTTTGAATGATGATGCTATTTTTTTCGCTGCCAATTATAAATTGAGGACATAGGAATAGGAAATTGTAAGGAATAAGACAAAGTTTTTCAATGTTTTTCAGAGATAATAGTAATATTTTATTAATTTAAAGTAGTTAAGTATGTTGATTCTTGTAATCCAATAACTTCACAAGGATTTAAAACAACTTAGGTGGTTAAATGAAAACCTAATGAAAAATGCATGCTGTGTCAATGAAACTGTTTTCTCTATATCGTTTTTGTTATCAAGAGCCAACGAAAGCAATTTAAGAATTTATTATTACACCTACACAAATACTCATGAAATCAACCTTTGTACATAAACCTCAATAAAGGCACTTTATTTATTCTATTATCTATTTTACTTGCAGAAGAGCTTGCGCAGAACAGCCGCATGGGTCGATAGAATAAGGTCAGTCCGTGGATGGTGGCCCTTCCATTACATACCGAGACTCCTCCGTGCCTCGTAAAGCGCCTTTTTTTTTTTTTTTTAAGGTTGGGAAATCATCAAATGATCCCTCCCGCTCTGGGTGGAGCGGAAGGGAGTGTCAGACTCTTACTGACTAAAACCCATCCGTGTTCCTTCCTTAGCCCTTTATGTTCCGGGGCAGCGGTATTATAACCCTTTCGGACAATCCCGCTGCCCCGGTCGTAAAGCGCCTTAAGGTGTTGGTCCCGGCTGTCATTCATTGATCTTTGACATTCGTCTAACAAGCAGTCTCTAAAATGGGTTTCCTTTTACCCAGTAACTGGGTTGTGGTAATACTTTTAGTTGTTGGGAAAAGGCTAGGCAGATGATAATGATCAATTTTTTATAATTTTTAAGCAATAAATATGGCAAGTTTTATCATTTATGAACGAACTAGCTTCTCTCTCATAACTCTGTATGTCGATAAAAATCCTATCCTATGTCCTTCCCCGGGATGCAATCTATCTCTCTGCCAAATTTTATTGAAATCCGTTCAGTGGTTTAGGCATGAAAAGGTAACATACATACAGACAGACAGAGTTACCTACTTTCGAATTCATAATATTAGTAATATGGATATTAGTATGGATTGTTGAGGATAAAAAGTCTATGTGGTAAAAATATGTAAAAGACAAAGCTTACTGATATACCTAAGCTTTGAGCGGTATTCTCATTCTTAGTATCGATAGACACGTGGAACGTTACCTTTATGACGTAGATAATCTAATCTTGGAAATAGAGATTTAAAGTCTGTGACATCAGCACGCTCCTAAGAAAGTGCAAGTTGACACTATTCTTATTTATAATATAAATTAAATTGCTTATAATTCCATTAGGCTAGATTGTAATCAATTTCTAAAACCTTCAGTTCTTATTAAAACACATTTATTCTTACAAAAAATAAATTGTCAAAACATTTTTTGTGTGTAATAATTCTTTATAATCAGAATTTAATCTAAATTCTGCAGCACTTTTAGTAGAAATTATGTGAACAAAAAAAAAAACGATCGATCATATATACATATAAAGTCACTTTAGTAATAATTGTGTTAGTTAATACGTTTGTAGTTAAGTATTTTTAGGTATAGGTACTCAACTAATACAGAGAACATAATGTAATTTAGGTACTGTCGTATATGCCTGTAAATGATGTTTATGTAATAACATGAGAAAGAAAACCGAAGTAAAGTTCGGAACCATTAACTAGAGCCACTCGCAAGGCGGGTGTCGCTGAAAATACATTAGCAATATCAATTGTTAATGCTGTTTAAAAGTCTCGTGTCTCATTTTAATTGTATTAGATAAAGAGCAATTAATTATGCCTTGAAGTTACTTAGATAGGAGAAAAGGTATGAGATAGGTGATTAGGAATCATTGTAATGCGTTTAGGTTTATGAACTGTGGATATAAATCGAAATGACTGTTAATTTAGAAATAATTGGCGTAATCTGAAATAGAGATCCAAGGAGTCTTTTATTTTCAGAAGACTTTATCGGTTTTAGTTCCAGTTAGTGCAATTAATAAAATAGCATCCACGTTTAGCTATTCTTAAAAATAAGCCCTTCGCGGGCTGAGCAGACAGCTACGCTATCAACACAGACTGTATAGTATTTTTAATCAGGCATGACCTATATTTGTATAGTTCGTCAGAATAAACAATAATGAGAAGTATAAGAATCAATGGTCTGTTTAATGAAACTGATGAATCGAAGTTCATTTAATAGGTAGTTTTAGTGATTTTTGAACAGAGATTTGTGGTGAAAATGTGTCAATTTTGTCATTTCTTGACAAAGATATCATATCATCTTGTTAACTTAAACAGGAACATGTCATTTTCCTGCCCTTATTCCAATTTATTTGGGGTCGGCACAACATATCTTTTTTTTTCATACTTCTCCTCATCGTCATCTCGATAGTCCTTTCTAACCATATACCACACAGTACATTTAACAGGAACCTGGTAATAATATTAAATCCCCGTGGCTAAATGATAACAGCCGCACAGGTCGATCGATCAGGTTAAGCTACGCTTGCCGCGGTTGGTGGATGGGTGACCATCTTTACATACCGAGACCCCTCCGTGCCTCGGAAAGCACGCTAAGCCGTTGGTCCCAGCTGTCATTCATGGATCTAATTGATAGTCGTTACGGGTAGCCAGAAACCCGACAGCCTGACAACCAGTCTTACAAAGGGCTATCGTATTACCCAGTAACTGGGTTGTGGAGGTCAGATAGGCAGTTGCTCCATGTAAAATACTGGTATTCAGCTGCATCCGGTTAGTCTGGAAGCCGACCCCAACATAGTTGGGAAAAGGCTAGGCAAATGATGATGTGTTTGATCTTTATAATTCCCACTACTTCGCCGACAATAAATTAGGTTTCTCCCAAATATTATATTACTAACTAAACTACATCATAGTTGATAACATGCGAAGTCCCATTAGTGAAGACGACGTAATTCCACTGAATACATAACCAGTTTGTAGTAAACACATATTAATTTTCGTAAGCTATCCATCTTCATTAAACAACGTTATTGACTTTGACGAGCGCACAGTCTTTTGTTTTCGACATCACCAAACAATCAACTGTCGGAATCCTTATTTTTAAAGATCAGATAAGCGCTTCAGGAGGAAAGAGTTTGGTTTGTGTTTTTTTTTTTTTTTAATATGTATCTAATGAGAGCGATTCTTGGGCTTTCCGTCAAATAACCTTCAGAATAATTAAAATAATATTTTTATTTTTTATAATAATATATTACTAGCTTATGCCCGCGACTCCGTCCGCGTGAATTTTCTTGTTCCCCCGGCCCACCCCGTCGTATCGCATCGCCTGCCCGTGTTATTACTTCGTCTTTGCTTAGCGTTCTTTGTGACTTTTTCTGTTGATAAATATTTAAGTAACTTTATTAAACACATTCACTTGTAATTAAGTACCTAGATTTTTGAAGACATATGTTGTGTTAACGCCGAGATATAGATCGTGTGAACGTAGCTTTGTGAAAGTAATATCCTTCCACCCAGTAACGTGTTAGGACTTGGTTGAATGGACACCAATATTTGATAGTTTTGACAGTTAATTTAAACTCAATCCGCTGTCGCGCGGGCTTCGAACTCGAATCAGACGTGTAGCATTAATTCTTCGTACGATTTACCTTTGACCCATTTATTTTAATACTGAACAACTTTTAGATATCGAGTATTAATAATATTTTTTTATGCACATTGAAAAACAGGCTTCATGCCTGGCAAATACGTAATTGGTTAAATCTCTTTGTTCAATATTGTTACTTATCTACCATATTATTATGCATAATGTAATAGGTATGGTAGATATAACATGGTTTAGTATGGTAGATGAGTACCTATTCTAAATAAACAAAAACAATAGTATGATATTTAGCAGGCTTGAAGGCACAACTTTTACTTTACACATCTTTTACAAAATTAGATTTTATTTAAAGTATTATTTATGTCCGTAACATCACAACGGGCTCTTTAAGAATATCAGTTGCGCATTTAAGACACTGCTGCTGCGGCGATACTTATTTTTAAATGTCGCAGCATCATGCTGAGATAGATGGCTTTTGGCCTCGTACAGGACTTTCCGTTTTTATTTTCATTTTACTTTTGTTTTATTATTTATGTTCTTAAGAGTGTGTTTAGTGTGATATTCCAGTGCGAGTCCCAATAAATTCTTCTTTCTTTCTTTCTAATTATATGAAATTATTTAAACAACTACTGCTCTCATTACTATATCGGTTAGTAAAAAAAAGCATTCACTAATAGCGCATTTATGTACCTATTGAATCCATACTAATATTATAAATTCGAAAGTAACTCTGTCTGTCTGTCTGTATGTTACCTTTTCACGCCTAAACCACTAAACGGATTTCGATAAAATTTGGCAGAGAGATAGATTGCATCCCGGGGAAGGACATAGAATAGTTTTTATCGACGTACCTCGCGGGCGAAGCCGCGGGCGGAAGCTAGTAATAAATAAATCAACATACTACCACTATCGATAAACAAATAGACTTCACATCACAATTTACTGTTATTCCTAATAATACAGATTAAAAAGAAATAATTTCTGTTAATCTTTCACGTAGCAAAAAGGTTAAATACCTCTGTTTACTACAATCAAATGTGGGTGGAATGTGGATAAATCTTCAAATTGGATCCTTTGGTAAACCTACTGCGGTTTCTACATGGGAACGGGTCGGCGTTGATTATTTTAATTAAAAATTCAGGACCCCTGGCATCTATGTTTATTATCCGGGACTCAGCCGTTATTAGGATAATCCATTTAGGGTTCAAGAAGGACTGTACTATGAGGTCTAAATTGATTGATCTGTCTATAATTGAATAACTACCTTAATTTGTGAAATTGTTTTAAGTATATTCAGCATCAAGTTGGTGGCAATGCTGAAGGAGCATTGCCACCTATTTATCATTGACTAGGTTCTGCCCGCGACTTCGTCCGCGTGAAATATCTTGTTCCCCCGACCCACTCCGTCGCATCGCATTGCCCACCTGTGGTACTAATTCGTATTCGTTTAGCGTTCTTTAAGACTTTTTTGTTTTTTCCGTGTGATATAGCCTTCTTCGAGAACTCTGACTGGTACTTCCAGAGGGGCAATTCTCGTAATTTTAAGAACGTTCACAGTCTGATCTGTGTCAATATGTCAAAAATAACTCAAATTTCCCTACACTTTGACAAGTTTTTGACATTTGTTTGTCGCCGAGATGACACTGCGACTAGATTTTGAACGTTTTTAATTACGAGAATTGGCCTTCAGATAATAGCGCGTTAAAATAAATAAACTCTTCAGTTTTATTATTAAAATATAGATAGATAACTATTTATTTATTTTATTTCACCTATGTTGGGCTCTTGGTTAAAGACAAAGAGTTTAAAAAAAAACCTTATTCAAAACTTTAAAAAGACATAAAGTTCACCGAGTATTTGCAAGCTAGATTGCCCTTGGTGTATAGCTCTTCAAAAACGTTGAAACAACGGATTCACCTAAGAGCAAAAAAAACGTGGATAAACAGAGCGGCGAGTATCAAAGGAGCTCTCAGAGCGGTTGGTAATTCTGCACTGATAAAACGAAAAAAGTAAAAGCTGGGCTTAACCCAACATACTTTGTACGTACGATAACAAACAAGTGCAATAAAAACTTTTTTCCAACAGATTAGATCAGTTATTTTCCCCATTAAGATGTAAAATGAATTAAAAGTTGCCAGAGCGAGGGCTGGCTGTGGCTAATTAATGACTGACGCCCATTATAACTTGGTGCACTTGCACGAACTTCAGATTGTCACTAAAACTTTTACTCTTTACGTTAATATCAGCACTGAAATATTTGTTGGAAAATCTGTTATAATGTACTAATGGTAATTTCATTGGCAATCGGAATGGTGATAGTATTTGTGTTTTTAAACTACCTGTGAAAATGATGTGGTTGCCCGTATGTATTTTCTTTTAAACAAGATTAAAATGCAGAAACCAACAAATGAATGAGATCGTCTGACCTTTCACTTGTTGGTAATGAAATATTGCAAGCACATTTTGACCTATTTTCAGTTATAAATAATATCAATAACACTCTAACCGTATTTACTTCTTTGTGGTTGTATCAGTTAACATTCTATAGTAAAAAATAAAAAAAACTAGAATGTTTAGAGGTAAACATTCCCGCGACAATGACGTAAGGGATGACGCTTTTCTTTTGTTTTTGTTGTTTTCTACGTTTCCGTTGTATATTCTTTATCACATTATTTTTAGATATTATTTAAAGGATAAGAAAAGTCAGTTCTTACTTATTATTATTGAGCAATCGTATTGTATTGTATAAAAGTAGCTGCGATGATAGAACTACTATTCTACCCACTATTATCACGAAATGGCTAAATTATAACAACGTAGGCGAGGAGCTGGACCTCTCTTTTACTTCCTTTATCTTCCACATTTTTGCTAAGAAGGGTACTTTCACTATCCTTCACCCTTCCTTGTTCAGGTATGAATAGATGATATTCAATTTTTCTTCATCTAACACTCTCTTTTCATTTTCAGAGACGATCAATCTTCGTGAAGTCTATGCAGGGATTTTTCGTCATGTTACAAGGGTCGGATGCGTCACTAATTTGTCAGAGTTAGGACACCGCGGAGTATTAGTAGTAATATGTCATTGTAGTACAGGAGCTAGTGTCAAGATTGGCATGTTAATTGTGTAGTGTGTAATAAATAATCACGGCCATTTATGCGAGAAATTCTGATACTGGCAAATAAATCAAAACCGATAGAGTACTTACCGTTGACCTAGAATCATGAAAGTCAAGAAGCAAGGCCTCACCACAGCACTATTAAAGGATCATTAATTTGTAGTTTTAACACATAAAAAAATGCGATTAAAAACTTATATTTATATTTTTGGAGTTGGAACATTTTTTCAACTACAGCAACGTTAGTTTGTTCTTGGATAAATTCATCCCAACTACGGAACCTTCGTTGTGCGTCGGCCTCACTTTAACTGGCGTAATTTGGGATATACTATAAGTACAGCTCTGCCTAACTCTTCGGGGATTACAGCCCGTTATGTTATGTAATTAGTAATTATAATTTGGTTTCCATTATGATTTTATTAGCAACCTCCTGGCAATTGCTAAAAAATACTTCAGTGTTAAGTTAAATAAGAAGTAAAACCCTGAGAATGACGTCTCACCTACAAGTGCCCAACTCAATAAATTACTGTCCCAATTCGTCTTACGTCAGGATTAGTTTGTTCCAGATGTAGCACTGATAGTGCGTGAAATTGTGAATTTCTGTACACAGTTATACACCTAAGGACTGACAGCTTAATAAGGGGACGCCTAGGTTAATTGTCTTTAGGTATTTGCTCCTATCTTCTAGCATTCTAGAACAACGTTGCCTTAATTTTTCTGTCGTCAGGTGTCTGTTTTTGTATATAAACATACATTTCTACTCTGTTTTGTTATAACTATTGTCTTCTAGATTATTTAATTTTTCTCTTGATTTATTTATTTAAGCAGACTTCATTTTTATTTTGTGTTTTTTTAACTTTAGCTTATAGATGTTTCTAATTTGTAGAAGATTAAAAATTGCAACTGTAACCGCTAATTGTACATTATTTACCTAGATATTAGACTGTAAACGTTCTGAAGAATAAATAAATATTATTTACTTACGTCCCGTTGTTAGGTACCATTTTCTTTTAATGCTTTATTCAAATTATTTGTGTTGAGAAGAGTTGTCTATGATTAATTGTTTATGTTAAGTGTATGTCGCAGCCAACTAGCTTAATTAGCCATTCAGTTAACTGCCTAGCCTTTTAACTAAATGTCGCCGTTCAACTAGCGGCCTGAATGATATTCATCCATTCAATCAAACAGCTACGCAGATGACTTGGTTCGCTATTGTTTAACTACTTGCCTAGCCCAGACATTTAAATTGGCGATTGATTGATTGGTGATTGACTTAGCGGCAGTTGTTTATTGTACTGTTTTGGAATATATAAGAAATACAAAATGCATGTGCAAATAAGATCGGCAGAAAAATCTCAAATAATCCTAACAAATATTTAAATGTGTAAGTAAATAAATATTTAGCAGTAAAATGACCTAAACGCAGTTACGTGTGGGCAGACCAAATCGAACTATTCGGTGAGAAATCTAACCTGGAAGTACCGCTCGCCTGCCGCTGTCGCGGCACCACTTGCTGCGCGCGCTCGGCTCCCGCGCGTTTGTTTGTTCACAGTTCTAACCTAACCTATTTGGTCGGGGTGGCCTGGCTTAGTTACAGCGACCAATTCGGCTCGCGAGTGATTGATCACAGTTTCAACCTAACATATGAACGGCCAAACTACACACATCAAAAGTGTCTAGGGATCAACATATATTTTTGCAATAACTTTTCTCCTGATTGATATTAATTAAAATTTTCTTTAAGGATTCATCAAATAAAGTGTTTTCGTTTGTCACAGTAACGATAAACCAAGTCACCTTTGCATTAATAAAGAAATTTGCCATTTTCCTAATAAAGGGATTTTTGACATTTGAACCACTAACACAAAAGTTCGAAAAAAAGACTGAAATAACAGTTTTATTTAAAATTTTATTGGGTAACTTAAACAATTAATAATCCGTGTTTCTACCGCGAACACTAACAACACAAGAACATCGGTTTGGCATACTCAAAATGAGTTCATCCAAATCACGCTGTGGAATGGCCGCCCATGTTCGTTGCAACAACAAAAAAAGGTCTTCTTGCGACTGGATACCCTCCATATTCGGCAGAGCTCTTCTCTGTAGCATATCCGATGCATGCTCAATCGGGTTCAAGTCTGGCGACTGAGCAGGCCAGGGCAGGACATTGATGTTAGCTGCGGCGAGAGTCTGTCTTACAACTCTTGCGGTGTGCGGTCGTGCATTATCATGCATTAACTGAAATAAGGGACCGATTTGCACTTGTAGAGGAACGATGACGTCTGATACAATCGTCTCAGCATAAATTTGAGCGTTGAGGTTGCCTCTGATCCAAATCAACTCAGTTCTTCCGCCGATCCAAATACCCGCCCATACCATGATGGTTCCACCACTATAAGGATGGACTTCCTGGCAGGATTTTAATCGCTGTTGGCGTCCAGGGGTTCTCCAGTGTCGTATACGTCTTGTATCCGGTCTCATACCAAAACGAGACTCATCAGAAAAGCACACGAAACGCCATTGTTCTTCTGCCCAATTTCTGTGTTCAAGAGCCCATTGATATCGAATCCTACGATTGTGCATTGCTATAGGTGGTACCCGTAGCGGTCTTCGGGAATGAAGGTTCACTTCATGCAAGCGGTTTCTGACTGTTTGGTCGCTAATTAAGTTCCCTGAAGAGTGATGAAGCCTCACGGCTAACATCATGGCGGTTATTGTTGGAGCTCTTCGAGTTAAGATTTAAATGTATCGGTCTTGTCTCCGTGTGGTGCAGCGATACCGTCCTCCATGGCGCTCAGCCACGGTACCAGTGCTTCGGTAACGTGTCCAAAGTCGACTGATAACACTCTGACTTGTATTCAGAGCTAAAGCCACAGTACGTTGCCGGGAACCAGCTTCTATCATTCCCACGGCTCTGAGCATTTCTTCCCTGCTTAAATGACGTCGCCGCTCCATAATAACGTTGGTTTTAATCAGTAGTAGGGAAACAGTAGCACTAATAATGTCTTCAATGCGTTGTATGTTTTTATAGGGAAAATATTGACAGCTGATTTTCATCTTTTACTCGAATTTGATTCACAGTTCCTGATTGAAATTATGAAATGCACCAAAAAGGATCCATATAAATTTATAAAATCATAAATTTATTACAAAGCCACATCTCAATCTCAAGAAATCCGCATAAAAATGCTTGATCCCTAGACACTTTTGATGTGTGTATTTAAATAACTGCCCATTCCAACATTTTTACTGGCTATTCATTTATATAGGATTAATTAACCGACCAAGTTTCTTTTATTTATTTTTCATGTTTTAATTTACCAACCGCCGAAAAATGCCCGTTATTTTTTTCAATTGATCATAATAACCTCCCTAATGTTTAAATAACAGTTGTTAAAATTTATTACCTACCCCTTTAAAGTTAGTTCCATTTTTTCCCTCAAATTTTCACCCTATTATAAAAATATTCTAAATATCTTGTTAAGAGTTTTTCTATACTTATCTCACCTACTATTGTATTCATAGTAAAAAAACTGAAAATGCGCTAAAATAACGCTGAAAATGAAATGACTGTACGGATTAAGAATTAAGTTCAACATTATGGTTCCCCAATATAATTATACGATACTTTGACATTCGATACAATAATTTACACAGATTAAAATAATTTTATTTAAACAGATTCATAGCTTCATTTTAAATTCGTTGAAGTCACATTACCGACAGCTTACGTGCCATCGAGTGAAATTATGGGTTTGTATAAACCTAATTATGATAATATATTATGTAAGTAATTATAATATAAAGCCTTTATTCAATGACTAATACAGTGCAGTTTTTATTTATATAAATGTATTTTCAAATCTAGTTAAATATTAATATTACGAGAATTGCCCCTCTGTTTGTTGGTCAGGTTATCCTTCGACATAGGCCTCCCCTCATTTATTCCACTCATCTCCATCACGAGTTAATCTTCTCCATCCTTTTGGTAAGTCATCTTCCCATCTCTGGATTTGACGATATTATGTAAAGTTGTGCGTAAAAGACTGCCTCGAGCCTCGAGACTTGCCTCCAGCCTGAGGTTCTAGGTGGTTCTAGGTTTCATTCTCAGGTCGTGTAGTGTTTTCGGGGTTTTCTATATGGATTTTGCAGTAGCAGCTCGAAGTCAAGATTTGCGCCCGGTTTATGACAATAGGCTTGCCCCCTATTACATAGGACTTACACATTACGGCGAATTGGGGGTGTACTATATGTATACCTCTACCCAACCTTTCGGGGCAACAAGCCGTTATGCTATTTTGTCCGCAAAAGTTCAAACAATGTCCTAGATACATAGCGCAGGTAAAAAGCTCTTCAGTTTTATATCATCGCCTTACGCTGGGAAATATATTATCTTGCATGATGGTGGAATAATAAGACTGCATAGCTGAACTTTTTAGCTTAAACCTTCTTTATTTTTCAAGAATAAAGGTGAAGCCAAGGCAGTATAGACATAGCGATGCATTTATATACAAGATACAAGGTTTTCAATGTGTTATTTTTCTATCTATTTTTAATGTTCTTTCTGAGTGTGTTTAAAAGATTATCAGTATGTAACTAGAAACGCAGTATGCCAAGATGACGGTTTAAAGAGACGTATGGAAGAAAAAATATATTGAGCTGCACCTATAATATCCCACAAATAAATTGGACTAATTAAAATTGAAGACTGGCGTTACCAGGAAGTATGATAATTAATAAAGGGCAAGATGAAAATTAATTACGTACTATATAAGATAATCTATTTTATCTCTGACTGATCGTTGAACGCCCTAACACGCAATAAGCAGGAGTTGTGATCAATGCTCTTTAATTGTCTTTAGGTACGAGAAGAGGCTTTTTTTCAGAAGTATTGCAATTACAGGTTGGTATCAGTACCGGTGTTGACTAGTAGGACGCATTGCGTGAATGATAGGAGCAGGTGTAACACAGTCAATGAACGGGATAAAGTTCTCCTGAATAGTTAGAAATGCAGTGTAGGGGATCATTGAAGCTGACTGCCTATAAAATGACTGTAGAATGATCATAATGCAAACTCACACCGACGAAGGTATTGAGTGTAAAGAGGTGGTATTTTTCCAGCTAGTGAATGGAAAAAAGCTAAAGTGAATTCCTAGCTGATATTACTATAAACTTACAAATCCAATAAATGACTATCTTGTTGGCATTGACCTTGTGCGCCGTAATCAAAAACACCAAGGTCAGTTATGGAAAAACTTGACATCCATCGTCGAAGCAGAGCAAAATGTACTACAAAGGACAGAAGACATAATAACAAAGCAACACAAAACCATAAATAAACATTTAAATGCTCTGGACAAGGTCAACAATAAGCTGCAAGAAGAAATCGATGTGATGACAACACAACAGGACTTCACATTAGTTTCTATAGCTACCATAAATATGATGCAAAACTTGAAACAGATACAGGATACTTTGATCGATACAATATCCGAAATCTACCATGGGCAAACCAGTCTGCATCTATTGACACCAGCTCAGCTCAAACGAGAGCTACAAATTATCTATGGCCAAATGCCTGAGGCCCTGGGTTCAATATACCCGGATCAGGAAAAGTGTTATTGGTTTTTTCATCTAGAATTTCTCAGTTGTCCCGGAGACTGGATTTGTGTCTGGTTGCTGGCAATAGGCTCGACCCTTATTAAATGGGACGATAACTGATGAAATATGGGTGTACACCTCTACCGAACCCTCGGCAAATACGGTGAGATGTTATGCTATGTGACAAATAGTTACAGTATATTTTGGACTTTGTTAACTAAGGCTTACCAATATGATACTGTAAGACAAGCAGTGAAAATTTATCGTCTCATGCATCAAACCCGCGGGCGCGTATGCAATCACGCCAAAGAAAATCTTTTCATAAAGAAAACATTGGAGTTCCCGCCATTTCTTCAGTAAAAACCAATTTCCGAATCAGTGCGTAGCATCTGATGATTAAACCTCTTATTACAGACGCTTGATTTCAATAAAACGATTTCGAACCGATTTTGAGAACGATTTTGTTCGGGAAACGTAAAAGAAGATTGTGAAGTACCAAAAGTACCAACTTCAGTGGATTTTGAACGTTATTTTTAAGATTTTTTTGGCTTTTCATCTCTATAGTAGGTACCTACTTTTGTTTGATGCCATTCTCAAGCTTGGTAAAAGAAAAAAAACCTAAAACGTTCAAAAATACTTAGGGTGAATA
This sequence comes from Gortyna flavago, assembly GCA_963669345.1. Classification (NCBI taxonomy): domain Eukaryota; kingdom Metazoa; phylum Arthropoda; class Insecta; order Lepidoptera; family Noctuidae; genus Gortyna; species Gortyna flavago. Next base: position 8,331,701 of record OY770144.1, read on the forward strand.
CGGCTGATAAAATGCTAACAAAACACTACTGCCAGTCTCTTTAAACATTCTGAATCATTTATTTATCTATCTTGAGGCCTGACTCATGACTAATAAAATCTCGCTAGTTACAATAATAATTTTCAAAGAATTTTTTGTAGGTAAATTCTAAAACAACCAACAAGGTAACACTTCTAGTCCATAACGCCACTAAATCTAAACTCTTCGCAAATTTTTTCGCGTGACTAGAATTAAAATTCCAACAGTGTTTTTTTTTTTGATGCACTGGCATGCGCTCTGTTGGATTCTCAATGCTCGGCTTAATACCGAGAGTTGAAAATCCTGTACGCGATAAAATCCGAGCGATATTTTTAAGTCCGTGCCAAAGTGGGCTAACTAACTGCACATTATAACGTGAGTAAAAACTTTATTAACCGTGACTTAGCTGACAAGGCATAAGCCATAGTACTAGAAGAGCATAACAATGTATGTAAAATGGCGAGAACGCCTGCATTGTAGAATAGGCACATATGACGCGGGAATTTATTTATTTATATATACTTTATTGTACACCAGAAAATAAATAACAAAAAATACGATTATTAATACAAAACATACAATGGGCGGCCTTATCGCTTTCTGCGATCTCTTCCAGGCAACCTTGGAATGGACAGTGATTGCGTGGATATAAAAATGGGGTTGACAGTGGCGCAAAATAATATAGGCACAAAAATAGATACATAGCCTATATATATAATATATATATATATATATAATGCTGTATAATATATACATAAATAAATACATATTAAATATACATATAAACAAAGAAAAGTAATGATGACTACAGATTATTGCAGCTACGAAAACAAGATCACAACAACAAGTAATGCTCCTTCACGAGTCTCTTAAAAACAGCTAACGATTGCGCGCGTTTAATTTGAATTGGCAATGCATTCCATAAACGAGCGGCCTGAACAGAAAAGGATTTGTCGAAAAATGTTGTGGAATGCATTGGCATTTTTAGCTTTAAATTATCCGATGATCTCAAAAACTTCGTGTGGGAGTCGCAAAGATACTGAAAACGTTTTTTAAGATAGAGAGGGGTGGAAGGGGAAAAGAGCACATTATACAATAGGGAAAGAATATGAGCATTCCGGCGAAGCCGAATTGGTAACCACTTGAGCTTCACACGAAATTCAGAAACATGGTCATATTTGCGCAAACCGAATATGAACCGTATACAGACATTTTGAAGCCGCTCAAGTTTATCGAGTTGGTCTTGGGTAAGATCTAGATAGCTGGCATCAGCATAATCAAGAATGGGTAGAAGAAGTGACTGTGCAAGCGCAATCTTGGTGGCAGTTGGTAGAATATTACGCAGTCTCTTCAAAGATGCAGCGGATGCGAATAGCTTGCGGCTAACTTCCTGTAGCTGGGCCGTCCAAGAGAAGTTCTTGTCAATAAATATCCCCAAGTTTTTAACTTTTTCGCTGAATGGAATAATAGAGTTGTCGAAAGAAACTTGGGGAATATAATATAAGACGAGAATTACTACGAAGCGTAGCGTAATTTCATGTAATATTTGCACGACAGTCAGTATTATCGCTGCAAACAGCTTTGTGCTAGCAAATGATTATAAGTTCAACATATTGTAATAAAAATGGATGAGTGAAGATTATTCATTTGCAACAGAAGCTTACGACGACATTTTTATTTATTTTCGTTGGATCCCACTTATAATTTTTTGTTTGTGTTGCTAATCCTTTGAAACATTATGTAGCTTTACTGTCATGATTTTCTGTATCTGCATTCACTGTATTGCATTTCTATCTGCTTTCTATATTCTATGTGTGATCTGCGTTCATTGAAACTTAGTAGGTATTATGAGTTATGGTGGATTAAACTCCAAAAAAAATTACGCTGGCCATCGTAAATCTAGCCGTATATTATGTTCGCTAATTTCCGTATTTTATAGAGCTCCGTAACATGCAATGAACCTCGTAATATACCTATATTACAATCTATGTGCAGTCGTAATTAATATTCCCTACAATTATCGTCTGGCACGAATTCGTATAGGGTAGGTACGGTCGAAAAATTAATTGTTTGGCAAACTGACACATTACGTCAATTTACCGTGTTTAGCCATTTCAAACAAATTTCAAAGAATGACAATGGTAATTTCAATAAATAGACAATTTAAGTTGATTGTCAGTTTGTTAAACAATGAATTTCCTAATCTTTACTTATCATTTTGGAAAGACGGAATGAAAATAGTATTCAGATACAAGTATAACAACAGACTAAATAAAACCTAGACCGATTCTAGGCTTTATTTAAGTATCCGTTGACGTATGTTGTTCAGTTTATTCTGGGTCTTTTAAAATAGCACATTCATGTTATCTGCCTAGACAAAGGACGATCGATTTATGTTTATGGTATACAGTGCATAAAAAGCAAGTATTTTTTTTATTATTTAATTTGAAAATTAATGCTAACATGATGTTAAACAGTTTTGAAATAAACGAAAGAAAAATAATATTTTGTTAATGGTTTGAACTGCGTGGGCAAAGCGCCGTTTATTAGTTTATTTTAAACAAAAAAAATATTATAGTTGTTTAAAAATGCCTAAACTGATGTGCACGTGTCTCAGTAATCAAATTGCGAAGTTTTCGTACACACATTTTCGTTTTAAACTTCAATTTAGTTTATAAATATCAACTAAATTGAAGCTTCAATTGAAATTTAAAACGAAAATGTTTACTTATTTTTTTTAATATCATAATAATGTTGATGTAAAATTGATTCACATTTACAAATTAAGTAGGTACTAGCTTTTGTCTGCGGCTTCGCCCGCGTGGAAGCCGGAAATTATCCAACGAGATCGTACTGCCGGAATAAAAAGTATCATAATACCCTAATCTAGGTTATGGTCTATCTGTTTGTCAAATTTCATCCAAATCGGTTCTGCCGTTAAGTCGTCAAAAGCTTACAAGGAAACAGAGTTATTTTCGAATTTATAATATTATAATTATAGTATAGATAGGATCCAGGATGGAGGGGCCCGTGGCTAAATAATAACAGCCGCACAGGTCGATCGATCAGGTTAAGCTACGCTTGCCGCGGTTGGTCTGTGGATGGGTGACCATCTTTACATACCGTGTCCCCTCCGTGCCTCGGAAAGCACGTTAAGCCGTTGGTCCCGGCTGTCATTCGTGGATCTTTGACAGTCGTTACGGATAGTCAGCAGCCCGAAAGTCTGACAACCAGTCTTACCAAAGGGTATCGTATTACCCAGTAACTGGGTTGTGGAGGTCAGATAGGCAGTCGCTCCATGTAAAATACTGGTATTCAGCTGCATCCGGTTAGACTGGAAGCCGACCCCAACATAGTTGGGAAAAGGCTAGGCAGATGATGATGATAGGATCCAGGATACTTGTATAGCGATGAAAGTAGAGAATTTAGAATTTTTTTGTGACATTATCACCGCCTCACCACCCATTCATCCATCGCTTTCGATCAGAAATAAAAAAAAAACACTTATTGCAAAGGGATACGCAAAAGATAGATGTATACGCCGATATTAAAAATCTTATTGTAAATATCTTTAGTAAATGCTTCTAATTATCCAACAATTATAATCTCATCAAAATTTTTACAATAAAAGTGCCCCTAGCCTCATTTTGACGTACTTCTCAATCTACGAACATAATCAGTAAACTTTATTCGCCAAGGTCAATTAACGCTGGCTAGAAATAAGCTAGATCCCAGACTATTCGTGTGTCTAACTTATGTACAGAAACAATTGAACTTCACCTACATTCGCTTTTCTGTGACATTTTCACAACACTAAACCTAAAGAAGCAAAGTAATGGGATGTAGGTTGCTATGAAGACAAAGCTAGTAATGCTTTCAGCACATATTCCATGCAAAAATATCTACCTAACTGGCGGGGCAATTGTGCATAAAACATTGTACATAAAATGGCAACCGATCGCCTTTTAAATTTCATCCTTTGCTTTATACATTTTAAAAATTGTTCTACTCAACAACGTAAATAACGCAATGAACGTTTCTGAACTGTCAAATAAAAAGGCATTGCGATCGATTGCCGTGTGATGTGTATTACGCAATTACTTCGCGCGTTCTGTGTATTAGATATTTTAAGTTCTTAATGGTTTGGTAAAATATTTATTTAAAATTAAAAGTTTACATCATCAATTATTCTATCGTTTTCGTCGAAACAAAAGCGAAAAGTACTTTGAAAAAAAGAAATGACGGACCAAAATTATTTTTAAATAAACAAAGAAAAGTTTACATATTTTTTTGTAACTCTGTCTGTCTGTTTTAATTATTCAAGCCGTCCGTAAGCTAAAAAATTTTAGATTCTTCGCTCTCAAAAAAATACGTGTATAATTTTTCCGCTCCGTTTTTTCCCCCATAAATTGAAGAATATTTCAAGCTCATTGACGTTATTTATGTCTTTTGTAACAACGAAGAATACATCACTTTGTAAAACTCTTTCTGGCAGTAGCAAACTAGTAGACCGTAAAAACGCGGTATAATGCTTCAAGAATACATTTTAGTATTTTATTATGCCGCAATAATGTACACAATAATCGTGAGTAAAACATTTAGACGTTTAATTTAATTACTACATTAATGATATTCGTCGAAGTGGATTGTTTAACTGTCTTTACGTAGGAATACTGTAATGTAAAAATAAATTAGACGTGACATATTATTGCCACAGACTCCCAGAGGCTTTAGTCGTTCGAAAACATGCTGTTTCCTAGAAATAATGGTTATAGAATGACCACTAGCAAAGTTACCTAATTGATGGTAACGATTTTTTACATGTGCCTAAGGTTTTTTCACATAGATTGTGTTTTTGTAGACGGAGGCTTGCGGGTTCAGTAATTTTTCACTGAAAATATACCCTTAGGTAGGGAAGCGTCCGAAAATTGTGAGATAAGTTTGTAGGGTCACGATTTATGTTGCTATTTGCCTTATAAGCAGAGAGACATTAGTCCTAGGGGAACCTTAAAAATTTTGTTTAGGTATTTAACATTTATTTAACTTAAAAATTGTGTGGGTGGCTCCCTGAAGACGGGCGTCTTCACCTAGGCTGGACTAAGATATACTGGCGCGACGACCTAGACTCGTTCTTGACGGATTGGGGATAAATTAAGGTCAAAATAAAAATAAAATTATCTGAATTATACTCAATACGGTTGTAAGATATAACAATACATATTATATTCATATTAATTACCCAAATTTCAAGGAATCATTTTACTTGATACATGTAATATTAGGTAGCTTTTTTTTTTTTTTTTTAGGATGGGAAATCATCAAATGACCCCTCCCGCTCTGGGTGGAGCGGAAGGGAGTGTCAGACTCTTACTGACTAAAACCCATCCGTGTTCCTTCCTTAGCCCTTTATGTTCCGGGGCAGCGGTAACCCTTTCGGACAATCCCGCTGCCCCGGCAGGCTTCGGCCCTGACGGGCCCCTCCTTCGATGCTGACATCTCTTTGAGGCGCGCGTGGAACACATACGCGCCGTCCGGCACGGGCCTGGTCCTGATCGGACGGCGAGCTACCCATTACTCGCCGTCCGCAGGCCCGCGCCTACGGTGGCCGGGAGTCGTCACGCGGCTCCCGACGCCCGGAGCGTCTACCGCGGCGGCTGGGACGGGCGGCCCTCTCATCTCTCTCCCTCGCCCATCCCGCCACCTCCTTCGCTAGCATGACTGCTTCGCAGAAGGAGGTGACTGCCTCCCACTCCCTCTCACCCCGGACCATGGCTTGGACCAGGGCCGGGCGCGAGAGGTCGCCGCCGCTGCCGATCGCCTCTACGAGGACACGGCGGTGCTCTGCCCAAGCCGGGCAGACCTCCACCGTATGCTCCACCGTGTCCTCAGGGCGATCCTCGCAGTGGTGACACCCGGGCGTTTCCTCCCGCCTGATGATGTGCAGGAACCTCCCGAAACATCCGTGTCCGGTGAGGACCTGCGTCAGGCGGTAGGTGAGGGCGCCGTGACGCCTCTCTAGCCACTCCTCAAAGAGGGGCCTTACCGCCGCTATCGCGGCGTGCCCTGCGCTGGGTTGCGACAGTCGCGCTTTCCATGCCGCCATGAGATCGCGCCGGAGGTCCGTCCGCTCCGCAGCAATTTGCCGCGGAAGCGGGTTTTCCCCCCGGCGTAGTGCCTCCGCGCGCCACTCATACAGGCGCGCGAGGACTATCGCCTCCAGATCCCATGGCGGCAGTCCGGCAAGGAGGCTTGCCGCCTCGCGCGAGATCGTGCGGTACCCCCGTATCAGCCGTATGGCGACCACCTTTTGGGGCGCGTTCAGGTAGTGGGCGGCTCGAAGCCGCAGTGAACGCGCCCACACCGGGGCGCCATATACGGCCATGGACCGCACGACCCCCGCGTAAAGCCTCCGGCAGGAGGCGTTTGGCCCCCTCAGGTTTGGCAGGAGCCGCTTGAAAGCGGCCCCAGCCCGTTCCAGTTTGGGGGCCAAACGTCGGAAATGCTCGACGAAGTTCCACCGGCTGTCGAGGACGAGACCCAGGTATTTCATCGTCGTCTCGACGCCGATGTGAACCCCTCCTACCGTTAGTTGGGATCCCGATGGTGGCCCGTTCCGAAGCCCATGAAATGTCATGGCTTCGGACTTGTGCAGAGCCACCTCGAGACCCAACTGCCGGATCCTCTCCACGACTATCGCAACCCCGCGTGTCATAACGTCGGCCGCCGCCTGATGCGACCTCCCCTGCGCCAGGACCAGCGTGTCGTCAGCGTAGCAAACTACGCTGACGCCATCAGGGAGGTCTGCCCGCAGCACCCAGTCGTAACCGATGTCCCACAGGAGCGGCCCCAAGACCGATCCCTGTGGGACACCGCACGACATCTCTCGCCGGTTCCATTCCCCATCGCGACCGGGGTAGATGACGGCTCTGTCCGTCAAATACGCCCCGACTATTCGACGGAGGTAGGTCGGCACCCGGTGATACCGGAGTGCCTCCCCAATGCAGCTCCAGGGCAGGGTGTTAAACGCGTTGGCGATGTCGAGTGACACCGCCACGACCACCCCACCCCGGGACACCGCGTCCCCCGTCGTGAGGGCTCTCACGCGCATGATGGCGTCCACCGTAGAGCGCCCCTTGCGGAAGCCAAACTGGCTATCCGCAAGATCCGGCCCCGTCCTCACCAGGTGCCCGACGAGGCGGCCCGCAATCACTCTTTCAAAGAGCTTGCCGACCTCGTCGAGCAGCACGATGGGCCGGAATGCGGACGGAGAGTCCGCAGGGCGCCCTGGCTTCCGAATGAGGACCAGCTTCCCCGTCTTCCAACGGAGTGGAAACTGGCCCCTCTCCATACATGCGCTTAAGAGCGCCTCCAGTCGGGGTCCGAGAGCCGTCGAGGCCAGGGCCCAGGCTTTACCCGGCAAGCCGTCGGGCCCTGGGGCGGTATTTTTGGCCTTCAGCCTACATACCGCCACTCTCAGATCTACCCCGGTCACTTCAGGGATGTCGTCGTCGTCGTCCGCGTGGTCCGCTTCGGGCACCGCAATTGGCGGAGCCATAGGCGGGGGAGTATGCTCCCCCCGTGAAGGGAACAGAGCGCTCACCACCTCCTCCACCAGCTGGGGGCGGAGACTCTGCGTCAGCGGGGGGGCCCAGGTGCGGAGTTTGTTCCGCACCATTTTGTAAGGGCGCCCCCACGGATCTCTGTTCAGAGTCTCCAGCATCTCCTCGCGGGCCATATCTTTGGCCCGCTGTAATATTAGGTAGCTTAAGGCGACTACATGACCTAAAGCGCGGTCACTATCGGACTGCATGGAAAAGAAAGAGATGCGCGATGACACATCGCTGGTAATTTATTGCAAAATATGAAACAATCATCTATTGTTGATTTATTAAACACCAAACAAATAAAAACCGTATACTAAAATTCGGGGAATTAAATTGTCTCTTATATGGTGAAAGTTTTATGAAAATACACCCGATAGTGTTTGCGTGATTATCGTTCTTATGTCCGCGGTAGACATTACTTTACAAATTAATTACACTATCTTAAAAAAATATAATTGCAAATATTCACATATCAAATTACGAAGTAAATGGTCTAGTATAACATTTATTTTTTTCAAAGAAATCAGTCCGGTCGATTAGACGTGATGTTGAATTTAAAATCATTAGAAGTCGTATATCTGCGCCTTAATATATAGGAACTGTCTATGAGATAACAATGGCTTATGCTCAACAAGAAACAAAGGGGACTTTATCAATCAGCCATGTTGAGATAAATAGATTTGATCACAATTTAAAACATTCACTCCTTCTAGGGCCGATACAATGAGCCTAAAATTATAATAATAATAATAACACAAACTATATAATGTTGTACAAACATTTATGTAGGACATAAAATGTTCGGTATGTAGGTTAATAAAGCGAAGAGTTTAATATTTAAAGGCCAAACCAGTAGAATTGATAATATGTTTAATCAGAATAATTATGAAGTATTTTTAGGAGTGAACTCACACAAGAATTAACTGTCATGAAATATAAATTACTCATGCGAGGATAGATTATAACAGTTTAGCTAAATGTACCAGTCTAACCAAGGGTATCATATTATAACCCAGTAACTGGGTTGTGGAGGTCAGGTAGGCAGTCACTTCATGTAAATACTGGTATTCAGCTGCACCCGGTTACACTGGAAGCCGACCCCAACATAGTTAGGAATAGGCTAGGCAGATGATGAGTTTAGCAAAAAATATGAAGAATTTCAATGTTTCTTGGAAATTAAATCAAATTACATAAACCGAAAACGTAATTTGTCTAGAGTCTTCAACAAAAACCAAGATAAGTTTCCTTTTAGTGCCTTCGGGTTACTTAAGAATAATTCACGGCATAATCTCGGAGAGTTAATTAAAAAAAGATTCAGATTTCTCAGCATTGTTAAAATATTATTCTCGTTCCCGGAAAGATACGATAAAACAAAAGCCAGTGTAAAACAATGAAGAACCGGTTTTCTATTCTTGTACACTTGGCAGTCCTTGAATGATACAAGTGATCGGTACAAATCGTTCACGCTTACAACAGCCATTTTTATTATTCACAACAGAACAAACATTACAACACGATAAAAGGGAGTAAAAACAACTTAAATGGAATTCATGTGTAAGAGGTCGGGTTTTTGATAGCTTAGCTTGTTTTTTAGTTAGTTATACTTTTAGAGGAAGAGAGGGGCCCGTGGCTAAATATTAACAGCCGCATAGGTCGATCGGTCAGGTTAAGCTATGCTTGCCGCGGTTGGTCTGTGGATGGGTGACCATCTTTACATACCGAGACCCCTCCGTGCCTCGGAAAGCACGTTAAGCCGTTGGTCTCTTCTGTGATCTTTGATAGTTGTTACGTGTAGTCAGAAGCCCGAAAGTCTGACAACCAGCCTTACCAAGGGGTATCGTATTACCCAGTAACTGGGTTGTGGAGGTCAGATAGGCAGTCGCTCCATGTAAAATACTGGTATTCAGCTACATTCGGTTAGACTGGAAGCCGACCCCAACATAGTTGGGAAAAGGCTAGGCAGGTGATGATACTTTTAGAGGAAGAGTTGTACCTCCAACTCATCCGCTAAAAGTATATGATACTACAGGAAATGAGGCCAATTATCTGGTAAATAAACATACTAACTTAGAAAAAGACAGGAAACACAACGTAATCCGTAAATTGTAAACATAAGGGCATGTATAGGAGCATAAGTTTAAATTTATTAAACGTACGTTTAGGTTATTTGCAATTTGCAGGTCAGTATCAGGTTGTATTTTGACCTTAATATGATTAACGGACGTAACAAATATTTATTAATTTAATCATAAAAATTATCAATACAATTCTCTAAGTAGATACATATCATCATTTTATGACATTTGATTCGAGGCCAATTCTAACTTAAGGAGTTGTAGACCCGAAACTATCCTGCAAATTGCAAAAAATGTAAGTAAATTTGAATTTAACGGACTACTTTAGCGCATCCCCCTTAACTTGTATTTACAACGCAGCCTGTCTCCTTAAAATCTCATTTTATATCCATTAAAAACGTTAACAAGTTTCTCGTGTAAGGCTGTTTTACTGCAGTTAAATTACTTAGGAACATTGTAGAAACGAAGCCTCAGTAAAAGCTCGACATAAACTTCAATCCCTACGAGCAAGTAAAAGTACGTAAGCTTAGATACTACTTTGTTAACTTAAAAATATAAATGGCGAAATCTTTAATAGACTACACGATACAAACACAACAAAAACTTAAAACATCTATTTTGATATCCAGTCCTGGGCATAAAGAAAACTCACGCAAATAAATCATTTACCGTGAGGTTTCTACTCGGTCGGAGACTGTCATAACTTCCAATATCCCCAAATGGACAGATTTTCCCACGAGAAAAAAGAGGGTTTTGAGAAAAAAAATACCGTTTTACTTCGATGATACTAAACTGCACTGCTGTTATTTATAGCAGTAAAACGAAGAACGTCATTTAAGACAAGTATATTATGCGCTTTTATAATTTCTAACGTGATGATTTTATCGGGTACGTGCACGTTATACCTAGCGTTATCGTGGACGTGCACGTTATACCTAACGTTGTCGTGGACGAAAATTTAAAAGCTTCTTCATATATTTCCAAACATTTTACTTCCCCGTGTAATCGTGATGCCGTGGCGTATTCGTGGATGGAGGTCCACTATAATATCGTCACCTTAGAAATTATAAAAAATTATAAAGCGCACATTGTCAGTATAATATCAAAACCAGTGGAAGACCCCTTCGAAAGCACGGAAACCCGACAAATTAGGCCATTATTGAAAACAGTTTGAACCGTAAGGGGAATTGCAACCAATGCGGTAAACACCACTTTAGCACAGAGTTCCCTGCAGGGAATTTCAGAGTTATATGCAATGGCTTTACTATAACCAAAAGGTTATGCCTTTAAACATGATTGTATAGTTATGACCTATGACCTTCTCGCTTCCGGTAGGCTTAGGGGTGTGACAATTGTGTGGGTCATGACAGTCATGCGATATGCAGTATTCAAATTTGAAGCCGACAAGAATCTATATATAACTATACAATTTGATTTTCATTCACCTCACTTCAACGAACACTTCGTTCGGCATCTAACCTCGCTTAATAATTTTCTGGTTGGCTCCGCACAATTCGAGGTAAACCAAGCGGCTTATTTCCGAACATTTACCTAAATTATATTCGATATTGCCGCCCAGCTATAATCATGGTCGAGCCGAATATTGATGTAGCAGTCCTGAGGAATCATGAAGACACCTCAAAGAGTTCCAAAGAATAGCAAAAGTGTTCTAATACAAAAAAATCTTATTTTCGGGTTGATGAATATCGTCCACTAAACTGTTTCCAAAGACAACAGTAGGATAAAATGCCAGAATAAAAGGCGCGTGATCTTATTGCAAATGAGTCTTTTTGTAACAGTGTTTCTTAATTTACCCAAACAGTTCGCTTAGCACAGTGTTACGTGATCGTTCAGGACAAAGGCTTGAACCTAATACGAGTACGTCTCCGTTTTCAAACCACTGTAATGATAGTAAGAAGGTATCATGGACTTAAGTCAATTTTGAATTAAATATTTAAAGAGAAACCTCCGATTTACGGCTAGGATGATTAAACGCAAAGTGAGGTGTTAGCACAATTATTTAAAAAAATGTTCATGTAGCTAATTCTCTTTTAATGACCCGTTTTCAACCATTTTCGATTATCACAGGAAACAAAATAATTGTTATTTATTTGATAAGACGCAGGCATAATCAGCCTATAACGTTCTCACTGGTGGGACACAGGCCTTATCTCGGTGAGAGTAGGCCGTAATCCACCACGCAGGCTCAATGTGGGTTGGTAGATGTGTCATGTCTTCGAATTTCTGGTTCAAGTAGGACATGCCGGTTTTCTCACGATGTTTTCCTTTATGGTTTTGAAAACAGTGGTAATGAAAAAAAAATATTTTTACACACACACAACACATGCCAAAACACCACAAACACCCCTCGCACACCTCATTAACACTCACCCACAATACCCATTCACCCTACACTCCGTCAAATTACATCCCAAATAATATTATGCCCTGTATTGTACTGTTTATCCCTGTCTTATTTTTGTTTCTATTATTGATTAACTAAATCTAAATTAATTTAATTACTTTTTAAGCACTTTTTGCATGGAACATCATTCCATTCTGTACCTGGAGAAGAGCGTTGTTATCTACTACTGGGCCACCGCTACACCAGGTAAGGACACATTAGCAGCTAATTAGCTGATACGTGTGTTTAAAATAGCTTGGAGATATTTAATCTGCCCAATATAAATGGTTCTATGTATTCTAAAATAAACCCTGAAACAATGACTATCGTCCTATTATAATTATATTAATTTATGCTTCAGTAAACGCAATTTATTGGTGTACGAATATCGACTACAATGGAAATGTTAACACGGAACTATCCAATAGTTATCGTGTTGGATAGTTGTGTCGGACATCTATTCATAAATTTCAATTTTCGCCAGTTCTATTTTCCTTACAGACCGGGCAATAATCGAGGGCGGCTGATAATCATTTTCGTCTCACCGCTTTCGTTTGATGCGGGTGAAATTAATTGGTCGAGAGAGTATTATTAATAATTGTAATCTTATTTGCAGTTGTGACCTAAAGGCCAATTCCCGTAATTAAAAACGATCAAAATCATAGTAAAAAATCAAAATCGCAGTCTCATCTCGTAATATATCAAAACATAGGTTTTAATATTTTCTAGCGCTGGGTAAGGAAGATTTTTATATAAGTGGTTATTTATTTTTGTAAGAACAAAAATTAGACGATATTGAGCAGTTTAAGCGCACGCCCAGTGCCTGCGAAAGAGAAATATATATATACGTATTATGCGGGGAGTGAGGAAACGTTATCATGCCTACACATTGCATTACAAGAGGACCTTAATCAGAAAGCAAAGGAATCTATTTTCCATTTGGAACCATCAGTAAACATTCTACGATCTCGCCAAAATAGAACCAGCATGCAACTTCTGCTCGCCTCTGCGAATTGTGTAATCTGCAATTCATGTACAAATTACCAAGTCTGAACTTCCAATTGTGTTTAAAATAAACTGACTTTGTAGTTTACACAATCAAAAGTTTCATAACCGAAACTATTATTTCATTGTGAGCTTGACTCACTGCGGTTTTAATTTTAGTTGGTCATGAAACTTTTTCGACCACATTACCTTTTATACTCTCTAATGTTACTTCTGCACAGCAGCCGTTGCAGCTGAACCCCAAAATTCGGACAATCAGTATTACCAAGGAGTATCGTGGTACCCAGTAACTGGGTTGTGGGGTCAGATAGGCAGTCACTCCATGTAAAATACTGGAAACTGACCCCAACATAATTGGAAAAAGGCTAGGCAGATTGATTAATCTCTCTAATGTTAATATTATGATTTGGATAATAATTATACTCATTAAATCAAATCTTTAATTATATTTTTCGTAATTCAACGATGTCTTAATTATATTGCTTGGTAGGCCCAAGTAACACTTAATTAAAGTTACCACTTACTCCCATATGTCAAGTCCAACTTTATAGTCTGTTTATACAAACGTAAAAGCTGAAAAGCCATTACGAAAACAGCTGACCGACATAAGATCAACAATTCAATACAACAAAGTTAGGTTCTCGACGGTCTCGATCTCTCTTACCGTCGACATGGTACGCTATACAGGTAAGATAAGGTACATTGTGGGTAAAATTGACCCGATATTTCGAGAAATTTCAAACATTTCATAACTGAATTAGAAACGTAAGGATTGGGTGTAGGCGTAAGGCACCTTTAAAATAAATTTAGGTATGCGTATTGTAGCTATTGAACTGTGAAATGAAAATATTTCGTCACGTGTAGGGTGATATTAAAATTTTATATCCGATGAGCTTACTTAAAATACCTTCCCGTGAAAATCTTCAGCTTTGCGGCTTTTGTCACAGTTATATGATATACGTAGCTTCAGAGAGATCCAAAAAGGTCCTATTTTAACTGCCAAATAAGGCTCCAAGGGATCCTCTCCGCACTAGTCGGGTCATACCCAAAATGTGCACATGATTAAACCAAATACCGTATACTATCTTAAAAGCATGTAATACAAAACTACTGTAACTTACTGAAAAACATCGCTAACACCTAAGTTTAGAAGAGAAAGTTGTATAACTAAACTTAATAGCCTAAAGGTCGGTTTAAATATCCAAAATAATATGACTTCACTCGTTCAAACAGACAATTCTCATGGAATCGCAATATCTTCACTACTCCCCAAAGTAACGTTTAGTCTCATATACCAAAATACAATCCACTTAAGTTAAATCAGAGTTATATAAATCACTACAGTTAATTATGTAACTTTCTAGAAAAAAGTAAGGGTTACTTACTGAATGAGTTTGATCGCGGTTGTGTGGGCACAGGTGGGCATAGCACGTCACTGCCAAGGCTGCTGACACTGACGACATCCCGAAGTTCACCGAGTGATGACGAACGGAGCGTAGGAAGCGAAAAGTTCACCTCTTTCGTCCTTTAACAAAAATAAACGATTTATTTTCGTTGGATCCCAGCTAAAAAAAAATAAAACAATCGCAAACAAAAGAATAAACCAGCTTGAAAATTCTCCAGAATTTTGGCGAGTGTAGTGGAATTGCGTCTAGTATCAAAGGAACCTTTTTTATTCGAACAGTTGCCGTTTCGCAGATAAACGTAGAGAGCGATTCACTCGTGAATTAAGACATAAAAATAAAGGTGGAGCGTTCGAAATACAAATGATTGTGTAATGGCGGTCTTCTTCAAATTTTCCCGCATTTATTAACGACGTACCTAATTAGTAATGTTCTAGAACGTTATATATACGTATATCAATTACTACTTTGAGGCGTTACGATAGAACTGGTATTTATGTTGACAATTACAGAGGTTTACGGGCTATAATTAATGACTCTTTTGTAAACTGCTGAAGACAGTCGATAAGGGTGTCAGAAACCGTTGACCGGAGCAGACCGACTACCAAAATCTCTCAACCAATAATAAAAAGCCCTTTTTTTCTATTATGTGAGACTTGTGTTTATGAGGACTTATAAAATAAACATAGCGCGGTTTTTAGATTGAACATCCAGGAAATCTCAATATGAGCAATGGAATGAAAAGAAAACATACCTGTATATACGATCACTGAAGGAGAAAAGTTTGCTCTTTTTCACAGTAAATAAGAAATGAAGTGAAAGAAAAGTTTAAAAGGGATACAATATACGATATACTCATACCTTGCTGTGGTTTCTAAAACTAAGTTAATTAGCTTCTAGGGATCTAATATCGGTAAAAGTTAAACTGGATTATCGCCTGACTAGAGCAAATTATTTTTTAATTAACCATCAATTTCCGTAGTAGTGTTAGTGAGGCCTTTGAGTGATGAGACTGTAATCACTTTAATGTTAAGTGTCTATAGATTTTGTAATAATTATATACGCTTGCGAAGTTTGTTCATGCATTACGTATAAATGAAATTTTTACAAAATGTATGAGTGCGTTCCAAATATGATGGGATCAGGCAGAAAAAAAATGTATGTTTATGAACTTTTTAATTTCTCTAAGTAGGTACCTGCTGTCATCGGTAAACATATTTATATATTTTATAAATATTTGAAACTTTAGTCACATTCTTAATTAGAAATAACTGCCCCGTTGGTTTCGTGGTCGCAAGCGCGACTGGGTTCAATTCCCGGGTCGGGCAGTGTTATTGAGTTTTTTTATTAAGAATTTCTTAGTAACAGTCCGGAATTTGGAAGTTGGTGGTTTAAAACCCCTGTTCCTCGGAAAGTACGTTAAGCCGGGTCCTGCTCCTGATCTTTCTCCGGTTGTGTCGGATTGCCGTTCCATCGGACTATCACAGTAATGGAATAGAAAGTGCATCTGTGTTTGCGCACACACTTGTGCACTATAATATGTTCTGCGTACCTGGCTAATGTCCGTTGATATTGGCCACCGTGACCGAAATCGATCGGAGACTATTAACATTTAGATTTTATTAAGACAAGTTTCATTGCGTCTTTATTACATTGTGAATAGTTCGATATCCGTGGTCTAGACATTACATTTAAAAACAAACGTGTTATGGTGTTAGAGCTTTTTATATAACTTCTATACTTATTGTTTTTAGATGAAATAATAACATTAGCAACTCTGAAATTGAGGTGGGCAGGACACTTGGCTAGACGTGGTGATGGCAATGAAGCAGAAGCCTAACGGAATGGTTGGTTGCCGAGAAACGGTAGAAGGAGCGTTGGCGGACCAATAGCCTTTAGGCAATCGCGTGGAAGACCTGGATGAGACTCGCACAGGCCAGGGAAGCATTCCACAAAAGGGAGTCGATCCCTACTCAGTATTTGGTGAAACACTGCTGATGCTGTTGAATATGATTAGAGTAATTTTTAGGATCTTGACCTATGTTTTTTTTTTATACTTATAATATTATCAACTACATTGTAACAAACATTGGAGCATAGAGCACAATTGGCACTCTCATTGGTGTGCGTACAAATGCAAATATTTTGTACATATGCAAATCTGGGCACCAACGACTTAGTTAAAATTCATACATAATTTAGTCTAATGAATCAAAGTCACACATTTGGTGACATATTTTAATTAAGTACCGTCGACACGATAGGATAAAAGTTCTGAGGCATGTAAAATAATTATTGTTTTGCATATATGTATGTACTTAACAACTACACTAGAATATGTTTGAATTTGGTAGGTACTCAAGTTTTTTATTTACTATTAGCTGACCCGACAGATGTTGTCCTATCCAAATTTCAATAGTTCATTCAGAAAAAAGCATATTTCCGAGATTTTTTCCAATTTTTCTTTTCATATAAGTAACCAAAGTGATGCGCCACCACCAATGAGGCTCATTTCGTTATTATTTATACATAATAGATGTGCTGTCATTTGTTTTTTGCGGGTAGGTTGAAATATGTCTTTGCCTTCCGTCACAAAACACAGAGAGTACAGAAGTCAGTCACATGTATGTACTTCACTTTTCATACCTACGCTCGGCGATCGCGCTAGGGTTATCAACTTTGGCTTATGCACAAAATACTATCGTGGTAGTGGCACTCGTATCTAGTTGTTTGATTTATTGTTGTAAAGTTGTTACAGTTTACAGAACAAAAACATATAAAATTTTACATTTGTAAATTTTCACTATCGAAAATCCCTAATAACTTCTAAACGGATTACCCTATTTATTTTGCCCTATCCGTTTTAGACCAAAACCTATCAAATGACACTAAAAACAACACAATATATTATCTACACAAACAAAAAATCTTGTTTTCAACTTACGTAATATTTGGGTCTCAAGCGGATGGCACTCGCGCTCGCATTGTTCCGAGAAATCGTCTCCGTGAGCGGTGTCTATGTGTGCGTTTGTATCTAGATTGACTTCTGTACTCTCTGTATTTTGTGCTTCCGTCTTTGTGTTTTTAAGGAAGTGGGTCACAAAACAAAAGCACCATGTTGAGGACAAGATACGAAAAGGAAACTAAACATATTCCATGAAAACTCGTAGACTCCTGATCGTGAACTCGTAGATGGTTGTTTTCAAGATTGTACACAACAAGTATAAGATAAATGTGTTATATTTCGGGCTACCTCCGATGCCCCACCAAAAGGAGGCACGTCCTTTATCTATCCGTCCCAAAACAAACCTTCACAGTGTACAAAACATTAATCTTAGTCGGCTTTGCATTAATTTACATTAATTATCTTTTAAAATTCAACGAAAGATAACTTCGTTGCAGGAATATTTTAAACGAAAAGATTCTTATGCATAAAATGATAAACGCCTACATATTGTTTGTAAGGAAAGAGAGAGTAACAGGCTTTTTAATTTGCTATTAAATTAAATACCTACTAGTTACGTATCTTGCTAACAGGCCAATCATTTTGACAACACATGAAAAAGAGCAAAATTGCATAGATTCCATTCGTTTAACTTATGAGCCCACGGGGAAAATATGTCTCTCATTTTTATTGTTTCATTTCGCGGCTGGAATAGACTAGTAAAATTATGACTTTCTGTTTTCTTTTGTTATGAATCTGACAATAAAAGCGGATCTGACAATTATTTTTGGTATTAAATCTCAGGAATAATAGCGAAATAGGACAAGAAACAATTACTTGGTTCTTGGCTTGAACTTTTCGTTGAGGCCTAATCCACCCTCCAGGAGTGTTCCTGTGATTTTTGCAGTAGTGATGTACACAGTGTAGGGGCTCGTGGCTAAATGATATCAGCCGCAGGGGCCGATCGAAGGTTAAGTTACGCTTGCCGCGGTCGGTTCGTGGATACATCCATTAGATATCGAGACCCCTCCATGACTCGGAAAGCACTTTTAGCCGTTGGTCACGGCTGCCATTCGTAGATCCTTAACAGTCGTTACGGGTAGTAAGAAGCCCAAAATTCTGACAACCAGTCTTACCAATTGTGTTAGACAATAACTGGATTTTGGAGGTCAGGTATGACAGTCGCTTCATGTAAAATACTGGTATTCAGCCTATCTCAATATAGTTTGGAAAAGGCTAGGCCCATTGATGTGATTGAGTTACAGTTTTGATTGACGTTATAATTTTACAATGGAAAATTATGTCAACAGTTTCCAACAACTTATCTACAATCAGCCTGTGTAGATAGTCAATGGCACTATATATTAGGCTCTACGTAGAAAATCATTAACAACGAAACCGAACATGAATGACATCCATTGTCCGTGTACCACAATTCTATTGTCAGTTGGTTTGTTCCGCTTGATTGACATTTCACAGTTTTGAGAGTATATTGTTGTTTCCAAAAGCGCTTTGCACTAGTAACTTTATTTTGTACTAGCAAAATGGAATATTTTTATGAAATAAATCGGATTTTGTTCTTTTGTAATATATTTATGACAATATTAGGTTTTTTCTGTTTAGTATTTTTAAGATGTTGTATTTAAATTATGTACAGTCGAGAAAGGAGAGGGGTGAGTTCTGCTGGCTCAATTTTTACTTACAAAATTTGCCTTTTCGGTCCTCGAGTGTGGTTACACTCGAGGACCGAAAAGGACCTATAACGTACCATGTTACAAAATTATGCTACATTTTCATTTTAATCCCTCGACCTTTCTGTATAGCACTCTAAACATTATAATCATCCGTGTTCTGCCTGTAATTATACTAAATACTCATTAATTCATCCTAATAAGTACGGTGTTGGTATCAAGTAAGACAGTAGATTTAAGGATGATTTCCACCAAACGGCTCGCATCGTATCGGATCGGAAAGGACACGAACGGAAACATGTCGACGCATGCGATCGGCTCCGTACCGTCGCTTGCGAACGTATCCGTTTCTGCACCTTGTCAAATAGTTTCATTCCTACCGTGTTCTAATTTTTGAAAATGGTTGAAGTTGACGTAGTATTGTTGGCTATTGCATTAGAAAAAGAAGAAAATAATCATAAAACACAGAAGAGGATTATACCTACCATAAGGTTTAGTTTAGGAAAAAGTGAGTTAATGCTTCTGTATGTGGGGTGACATACAAGTCTTATACGTTGGTAGGATTTACGTATGTGCTTCGATTGTTCTATTTTCAATCTCGATTCGGACATTGCTTTCAGTTAAAAATAAGTTTATTAAATAAATTGGTAGGTTTATTTCGGGCAGTTTTATATTGGTGTTTTCCCTCATTTTTTCTAGTAAAACGAGAAGCAATCAATCAACAGTAGATCGGTATCATCCAAAACCACGTGTTGCGTATCGGATGACAAACTCACGATTGATAGCCTGTCGGCAAGGGACAACACAATAATCTGTTTTATAATTTATTTATTTTATTTGGAGTTATTCTTATTAGTAGCATTATCCGTAAGGTTTTTATTCTATGATAAGCAATGGAACTCTCAAAGGATTATACGGAAGTGTATTTTGGTAGCAATAGATTTTTCCTACAAATTTTTTCAGAAAGAGCACGAGAATAGAGTGTCATTACATTAGTGTCTCGTGTGTGTGTTCTTGGTAAGAAATTTGAAGTTTCTTTTTTATCCTTATAACGGTGACATGTTGCGATTTAAGATGCATTAAAAAAACTTTATTATAATATTATGATATTATGAAGGTAAGGAGTGTAATCGCATATCTGCAAACGTAAGGTACGACGCCCTCGGGCTAGTTAGAGATACGATCTCCGCAGGGTGGCTGATAGCTGGATGAGAGTTGCCGAGAATCGAGCTGAATGGCGTGCAATTGGAGAGGCCTTTGTCCAGCAGTGGACTACTGTAGGCTGATCATGATGATGAGGGAGTGTAAGGACCATCACAAACAAAAGTGCTAGGTACTTTATGCACAGTTTTACGTTACGTGTTTATGACTAGCCAGCACAAATTCTAGGAGATTTAAAAACAAGTTTAATGTCACATTGCATCACTTGAATACGCTTTATAGCATTCTAGTTTACGGTGAAAACTTATATACGGTCAATGGTTTAATGCAGTCTGAGAAATGCGATTTTCTTCTTCTTTTAGTGTCGTTGGCACAACTGTATTTTAAATCTTGTTTTCCCAAAACTTTGCCACTTCCACGGCGTTGTCGGTGGCAGCGCAGAGGTCACTTTAACCCCCATGTTTCGGGACGCAGAGGGCAGGATAAGAGGTGGAGCATGGTTTGTGACATAGCTCCCACAATCACACCCTACTGCCGTTTCGTCATGGTAGCCCCACTTTACCAGGTTGGACTTACATCTTCCCACTTCATCTCTTACTTACTACCTACCACCAAAGGAGCATCTCCCTGTAGGGTGTAACCTGCCGTGGTCCACTTGGAAGTCTCTGCGGGAAATGCGATAAAACGCCATGATGCGCATGTGTCCTGTTTAACAGTTTATTGTAGAACTAACACCAGATAATGTTTAAATCTAATTCAGTTTTTGGAAACAGGTTTATAACACGTTGTTGGATGTATATTTAACATTTCATGATTTATAGATTTTTATAGGTTTAGTAGAGTTTTTATAGATTAGTTATTATTTTCGGTATTAGTGTGCCAGCAGGCACTATTGAATTTTGGCCTAATAATTAACTAAATAAATAAATCTTAGTAAACTGAAAGTATTTTCATAATAGGTACTTACATATAGCACGGCGCGGAGATATCATGAGGGGGATACACGAGGATCGGCGGGGACGGTACGGGAGAGGGGCTGTTCTTGCGTCTGCGCGCCACGAACACGCCCGCCATCACGATCAACAACACTAGAGCTGCGCTCGCGCCGCCCAACGCTACCAACGCTGCCTCTGTGGATAAAACACCAGTATTAGGATAAACATATTACTACACTTCTCTTATCTTGGCCCTTGACCCTGGCTCGAGCTAGGCCGCGCCAGTAGTATTAAATTCGTCCCTAAATAATCAAGATCCGATCCCGCTTTTCGCACGTAAAAGTAGCTTATTTCGTAGAAAAAATATTGGCTAGTTAGTCAGGTGGTAGCAGAGATGGCTGCCCAAGGTGCAGAGAACGTAAGAATACAACAACAACAATAAAAACTACAACAACAGCAATAATTTTACTGTAATAATATTACATAGCAGGTTTAAAAATGTTACTTAAGTATTTATTTATTCAGGTTAGCCAACAATTGCTTACACAATACATTTAAAATAAAATACTTTCAAACACAGAATAGTACTTTATCTCAGTGCTTTCAAAAGGTATATTCCCATATTTTTTGTTCCAAAGTAGAATGCATTCCGGGTAAGTTTAATTAATAATACATGTTTTAACTTACATTGTAAAAGAAACTTAAAAAATATATTTTCGGATGCCACTTACAAGAATTAAAATGTACAAAACTTCTGCTGATTTGTAGAAAAATGAAAATAACAACTCCTAGAAGACTTAAAAAGTTAACGCGCAACATTCTTATCCTAAAAAGTGTGTTGAAAATATTATTATTTTGTAAAACACAAATTGGTCGTCTTGTTTCTTACAAACTGAATTCTGAAACATAATTTTATAGCCTAAGGTTATGTCTGTAAAGAAAGATAACCAGAATGAAAATCTAAAAGGTTTATATACCTGACGTCATTCGTGAACTATTACGTTTTCAATATCTCAAGGGGCTAAAGCTAGCTTATATGAGAAGGAACAACAGTAACACGTAACGACAGCTCTCCTATATTTTGTTCCACATACCAACACAATACGTGCAACTGTGGGTGTTGAACTCGGGCAGATTACAGCGTACGCCAGAAAATATGATATGAAACCATGAATAATTTTATGAGGCTCATTAAAGTAAGCATTATGTTGTATATTACGTTGGTACATAAACTGTGACAACAATGAAAAGGACATTATACTGTCGTTAACTTTAGAAATAGACGTGCTACATAAAAATGTACGGTAATTTTGTGGAACATAAATTCGCTGCTTTTGGGTAAACTAATTGAAAAGGTAATGAAGTTGATGGAGACATTAAAGTAAAATGGTGTTTATCTTGTTTATATTGACCATAATTTAAGCCCTATTTACTCGACTAAGGCTTACCGAATTTATTTTAGTAGTACTTATTAAAGTAGGTCCTTACTCTAAAGTGCTACTTGACATTTAGCTTCTGCGATTTAATAACGTAAGTATTTTATTAATGATTTTGTTACTAGATTGCTTGGAGTGCATTCAAAGAAGCTCGACTGACGATAATTAAGTACGTCCGGCATACTGTGGGCAATTAAATCCTCCACCTTGCAGATTGGTAAACTTTTTCACCATCGCATGACACAATCTATTCTTTAATCGCTCATGAGGGCATGATAGATGATACAACTGGATTAATCATAAAAATATACATCGTGACTTTTTAGTCGTCTTACAACGGCAGCCCACTTCATGTATCCAATGACTACTATACATTCATAACCAAAAAAATAGTATTTAAGAGAAAAAAATATTCAGTATTATGATGCATAAGTGACATAACGTAGTTGAAACATTCTGTTGCGAGCGAAGATCTATCTACTCGACTCGTGCGATTGTTAGGTATGTTCTACTGTTTGATACGTAAACATTATTAACAGGATGTTTCATAATTCTTATGTATTATTTATTTTTCTTTGTACCTATTATCTTAATTAATGGTAAAAAAAAACACGCCTAGAGATATTTTATGTCGGATACATTGAGTGGAGCACCTTTGTCAGACGACTAAAAAATCACGGTGTATACCTACGAACATAACTATTTCTAGATTTTTTGTTTAACACTTTCGCTTCTGTCCAAAATCCAGTGCAAGTATAAAATAGGTAAAATAAATACTTACACATCAAGCGTTCGGCTTTTTAGAAATTTAAGCGTGAATAATAAATCCAGTGTATTGTCATTGCTTGATTGAACCTCTAAGTTCAGAGCACGAAGTACAGAGTTTAATTAAAATCCGTGAGAAAACCCCATTTGTCTTATAAAATGTTTGACAACGACACAAAAGGATTTTAGCCATTTTTTTTTACTGTTTCATGAAATTTTAGGTGTACTTTTCCTTTGTCTTGAGGTATTAACATTTTTGTGTCCTCTCCAAAACTATTAACTGTACTTAAAAGTAGTGCTAAGCATTGTTTGAAACTAATTGATAGGGAATGAGCGTGTACTTCGAAATTAAAATGTTTTAACTAATGTCTAAATTGTATTAAGACACACAAACTATGTAGTACAGTAACATCTTCTAATTTTTCTTCGTTTGATACAACAACCAGCTACACAAAGGCATTGTTTAAAATTTAAAGTCAATAATTAAAGGTAACTGTACAAAAACGAGGTCAAATGGCAGACGCTCAAGGTTTACTGTACAAAAAAAAAAACTCGAAACCTTGTTGAAAACAAAATAGATCATCCGGTTTAAAGGTTGCAATAAAGTGAACAGTGAAAAGTTACCGATACCCTTTGGACCCACTACATAAGTAGGTTACAGTCCGATATCCCTGATCCGATTTACGTCGGAAGATTTATAGAGGGTGTTTACTCTGTTTTCCTCTCGCATAAGATAAATTTTGTATCAGCATTCAGTATACATTAGATTCCGCTTTGACCTTGGCGTAGTAGTAGGTATCGGGTTACCAATATTTTCGATAGACGTTGTCCAGAAATGGGATAATGAGTAGGTATAAGTTTTTGTCTAGTCAAACATTTGCCATACGATACTGCCAATTTGTTGAGGTATTCCCAAGTTTCGAGTTTTCGACGTTAATATTATTTTTGTTTGGTACAACTACTCGTACAAATATTATTTTTGTTTAGTACAACTACTCGTACAAATATTATTTTTGTTTAGTACAACTACTCGTACAAATATTATTTTTGTTTAGTACAACTACTCGTACAAACTGTGTTTAGATGATTTTCAAACAGTTGAGTTCATATGAGGAACTAAACTGAACTGTGTAGTACTGAGAAATACGTTCAGGTTGACGCCAATTAAATTCATTTCACATTCTAGTCCACAATTTTATCATGTGTGTAGCAGGTGCATGTATTATCGTAGCATCGAATAATTCAGTTGGATATATACTGTTTTTTTACTTAAATGTAATTAATTAATGTGAAAAGAATAATAACGTAATTACTTAAATTAATGAATTGAAAAACAAACCTCTCAAATTCACAGCATTCGCAATAGAGAATTCCGATACCGAAGCAGAGGTTGGCGACTGTTCGAAGCTGTTCGATTTCGGGGGAGCGGTCTCAATCTGGCTCAGACCTTCGACGTGGCGTGACGTCACTGGATCCTCATAGTCCCTTGGCCGGTCATAGTAGTCACCGTTCTGTTTCTCTTGCGGCTCCTCGACTGTGTCCGGGTCGTAGTCTGAGTCGTAATCTGTTGATGAGAAGTAAGATGTCATTTCCAACCGTATAAATATCTATGAAAAAAAAATAACATTAAGATAAATTGATAGTTTAATTTGATTCTTAGATCGGGTAAAGTCTTTGGGCTTTGCTATCAGGAATTTTTGAGTAAGCAGCCCGGAGAGTGGATTTGTGCCCGGTTGATGGCAGTAGGCTCGCCCTCTATTACAAGCGACCTAAAAATGGTAGCTGACTAAATGTGGGTGTACTATAATTGGTACTTCTCTTCCTAACCCTTTGGGGATTATAGGCGTGATGTTACGTTATGTTATGAGCGTTTACAACGTACGGCATTTCATACAAACTTTCAAGCCCTTGTTTTTCGAAATGAATAAACCGATTTTAATGAAACTTCGTACGCATAAGCAGGATACAAAGGTCTAAAAGTACTTAAACAATATTTTCGAAAAATAGTGTTACAGCCAAATAAGACAGACCGATTTTAAATTTTCCATAGAAACAGAAACTTCCAGTTATCTTTTTTTTTTATTATGACATTTTCAAATAAGACCTCGTCGAATATTTGCGTCGATATTAATCCTTATAATTGAGTGTTTGATCACAGACCTAAGAACTTAACAGAACAGAAGTTGAATTCTTGAAGTGGAAGTTGATTTTCAATTAATTGTGTTGTGTACTCAATTAATTGAAAATCAAATTCCATTTCAAGAATTCTACTTTTTGCTTTTGACTAACTCATTACCCCGTTACAAGAAGAGAACAAAGTCATTAATTACTTTACTCTTCATTAAATCAATGTCGAGGTAGTCGGGTCAAGTCTATCGGGTCATTTAATTAATTACTGGTTGTAGAGCAACCTATGTATGTGACGCTATAGGCCAATCAGACACATACAATTACTGATGTTTTAGATAGAGGATTAAACATTAATAGGCATGAAAAATGTCTAATGAAAGCTGATATGGCTAGAAAGGGAGTGACTACCGAGATGAAGACTAATAGAGAAATATGGAAGAAAAATACATGTTGTGCCGACTCCAACTAATTTGGGAAAAGGGCAGGAGAATGATGAGGCATGAAAAATGTATGACAAGTCACATTGTATGTAAGTTGGGTGACAATAGACGGTATCATCATTTCAGCCGAAAGACGTCCACTGCTGGAGATAGGCCTCCCCAAACACTCCCAATTCGACCGGTTCTGTGCTTCTCGAATCCAACGGGTTCCTGCGGCCTTCACAAGGTCGTCGGTCCACCAGTCCACCTTGTGGGAGGCTTTCCTTCTTCTTAATTCTATGATGATAATATAATTTTTAGTCCGTGATAGCTCGCAAGTATGAATTCATACGTGATGTCTTGACTATTTACCAGGTCGTGCTTATAAGTTTTCTTCTTTTTGAACATTCTCAGTGATAACTTAAATACTGTTAACATAGCTAAGTACGATTGTCCACAGGTAAAGTTTGATCGCACATCTTAATATATTTTTACCCCCCATCATACTTTAGCCAGACTGGGGAGCGGGCGCGGGGCTTGCTGTTTATTAATTAAGGACTAAGTATGTCTATTAATAATTTGGAATGTGTGGGTGTACCTGTCTAATACAATTCATTTAAATATTCGATAAAGAAAATACGAGTCAAAACGAATCCGGTCGAAATTGTAATTAGCTAATGGTAGTGATTAACTTGTACGAGTTTTATTAACTCTGACATTGGTGCCGATTCTGTTGTTCACAAACAAAACAAAATTTAAGTTCAGTTCATCTTTTTCTTTTTATTTCGAAAAGGTTAGAAGTTAAATTTTAGTTTAGTCCTGTCAAAATAATTAGCGCCTGACGTAAATTGACGTAATTTTAGTAGTCAAGTTTTTAATCACGTCTAAACTTGTATGGAGTAGTGTCAGGAGCTAATTAATTTGAAAAAAAAAAAGAATGATTTTAATGATTAACGTTGTCTCATACTTTGGGGGTCATCATGTATTTCCCGAAGTTGTAGATTTATATGGTTTTGTCCTATAAAAACCATTGCCTTGTTGGTCTAGAGGGCGCAAGCACTACTGCCGAGCATGAAGTCCTAGGTTCGATTCCCAGGTCTGGAATATGTTATTAAATTGGGTTTTCAAACTGGATTGTTTCACTTGTAACTCGGAGTCTGAATATATGGCCGGTTGATGGCAATTGACTCGTCCCTGTTACATGGGACTTAAACATTACTGGCGAAATGTAGGTGCACTATAGGTACACTTCTGCTTAACCCTGCGGGGGTTAGAGGTGTGATGTCTTGTTAAGTTTGTATTTAATCACTATTAGAATATTATAAACATAAACTACATGTACAAGTTTGTACAGGAGACACTTTTTATGCTTTAGCAGCGTAAATACTCAAAATTGTCTACCAATTCCTTTCAACGGATCAATTTATTTTATTTTATTTTTTTAACGGATAATTTTTTTTTATATTTTTTTCTGGATGCTAGATTATTGATAATGAATTCGACTCAATTTTGAACACTGAAAGTCTCTCATTTCGGTAGAAGATGGATCGCTCTTGAAAAGAAGTCAATATTGGTCTGGGAAATACAAGAAAAACGAGGTTGACTAAAAAAGGTTCTGTGATCGTAAACTCTGACCAGTCTGTATTTATTAAACTTTAGTACTGTGAGGAGATTAGGTGTAAAAAAACTAGACACGAAATTACGAAGCTTTCAGACAGCCTTTTCATACAACTTTTAGCTTAATTTCTAACTTAATTCAGAAGCATAAAATTAACACTGCCAAGATAGTTTGGTGTTCAATATAAGTCGTGTATTATTCTAAGAGAACACTCGAGTTCGTTAGTCAATTCTCTAAAGAGTACTACAACTAAAGAGGGCCACAAATTGGAGAAACTTTATATTCTATTAGAGTTCTTTTGTTGAAATAATAAAAAAAAAGTAAGTTAAACATCGTTAAAATATGAATAACCCTTGATTTTTTGTGTTACAATTGATAAAATTCAACTTTTTATATAAGTAGTCAATAAGCTAAATGTCAAAATGTACTATCAATATTTTAGCTACCCCCGCTAAGTAGAATACCAAACAATTGTGAATATGCCTCTTTCTATTAGGTATTCAATATTGAAACTTTCAACTAAATGAAACCTAGGTAATTTTAAAAAAGTAAATGATCTAGTTAATTTACTTATTAGCTGCGCCCCGCGGTTTCTCGAGTATAATTCTCGATACCGTAGGAATATCAGAATAAAAAATAACCTATGTACTAATCCAGGTTATAGTCTTCCCTATATGGCAAATTTTATCCAAATCCGTTCACCCATTTTAGCGTGACACCGTAACAAACAAACATACAAAAAATCAAATCTTTCACTTTATAATATTAGTTTAGACAAAACAATACCAAAAGATGACAATAAATTGAATACTTATAATATCAGGCGTTCATAGACCCGTATCAGATCGCGTTCAGAGAAAGTACAACTTGAAGATCAAGAATAGAAGACCGCCAAACAGATCGATCACATCGATTTCCTTAACAGTAACTCACTGTTTTCTTTAAATAACAGTGAGGATACCTATGCAACAGATAATTAAAAAAAAGGTTAATGCTAATAACGATTTAATACATTGCTAAATGGACCCAAGACCATAAAAAGTTGCATGGGTCAGACTGCAAGTAGATACCAGGAGTGTTGGCTCAAGTTAAGAGAGGCTTATGTCCGGCAGTGTACTGCGATAGATCAGGTTGACTGACCTTTTCTTTTCTTTAAAAAAAAGTAATTTAAAACTATCCATTACACTACAACTAGTCTAAAATAGCCACCACTATCAAGCCCACATTCGATGATGACAATATTCACAAATTAACGCCCTTGCATATTCAGTGCTTCACTCAATTAACGACTCCATCGCTGCAAACAATAGCTTCGTTTGTCTAAAATTGCTTTCACATAAGCCCTTTTGAATACACACGTTCATGACGCGCCTAACAGCGTAGGTACGTAACAATTTCAGTAGGTGTACCAAAATTGTGACGTCACAAACAGGCTAAGGTTCTAATGTAGTCTGTAGGCGATGTGTAAACAGCCTGTCATTTGTTTAGTTACTTGTACATTTACTTGAAATAGGTAATTAGGTAGGTGGCGCTAATGTTACGTTGTGCGGACTTAATTTTTTGTTGTAATTTTTTTTAATAAATTGTAATAAATAATTCCCTATGTACCTATGTATTAGGGATTACGTCAGTCGGTTGCCTCTATGTCGCTTACTAACGCTTGTCTGAGTCTTATAGCTAATGTATGTTATTGACGGTCCTAATTATTCCATACCCACTTTGCTATTGTTTGTTTAACGTAATGATTCCTTCGAAAGACTGTTAGATACTGAAGGTAGTTGTATGTCTAATTATTTACATAATTTATAAAGATATTATTATCATCATCATCATTATTTCAGCCGACAGACGTCCACTGCTGGACATAGGCCTGCCCGAAACACCGCTACTTCGATCAGTTCTGTGCTTCTTGCATCCAGCGGATTCTTGCGTCCTCAAACATGCAGATTTTTATACAAAACGCGAAGATATACAGTCACGCTACACACTCCGGCATAAATCGAGATTAAACATTCCAACTTTTCGGTTAAAAATACATTCTACAAGTCCCTATGTAATGTCCAAAAAAAAAAAATAATAAACTAGCTGAATTAATAAAAAAGAAGACAAAATTTATATATTTACTTATAAAAAAATGCTATTACAGTTTAAACGAATATTTAAACGATAAAAATATATAAGTGCTAACAAAATTGAAAAACTTTCATAATAATATTAGATTATGTTCAGAAGACAGATAGATATTATGTGCAGTTATTCCAAAGCTTCCTCTGTGATACTATATTTTTACTGTGCCCCACAACCACAATGATCACATATTGTAAATTACTACCTAAGTTCACATTGGAATGCAAATAAAGTATTGAGTATTCATCAGGTCATCGGTCCACCTTGTGGGAGGCCTGCCAACGCTACATATTCCGGTACGCGGTCGCCACTCCAGAACCTTTCGGCCCCATCGGCCATCTGTTCTGGGAGCAATGTGCTCTGCCCACTGCCACTTAAGTTTTTTCAATTCCTCGGGCTATGTCGGCTACCTTGGTTCTCCTGCGGATCTCCTCATTTCTGATTCGATCTCGTAGGGAAAGTCCAAGCATAAGTCTCTCCATTGCCCTTTGGCAGACTTTTAGCCTTCTAATAAGCTCCCTTAGTGAGCGACCACGTTTGAGTGCCATAGGTTATCACTGGCAACAATAATCCTGAATATAGTTGAATTAAATATTACTTCAAACCTTCGTAGGTATAGGTAGGTACCTAAATACAATTAGAACAAAAAGCAATCAAAGAAACAGGCATATTTTTTTCACTACTCACCACTCTTCCCTCGAATAATTTAATTTTGAAACCAATCACATTTTTATTCAACTAGGATTAGAACCTGTGGCCCCCAGAGATGAGATTTTAAGTCGGGATTGTTACAGCTACAGAAAAATTAAACGAATAGTAACGCTTTTTCTTCTTTTTAAATGAAATGCTTTACCAAAAATTAAATGTAATGTAGTAGAGCTACTTACTAGTAAAATAGGTCATGCAGGACATTACTACCATATTTATTTCTGGGACCGAGCAGAATTGCCGATTTCGGGTTCAATGATTGGTTGCCGATAAACATACTGGCTGATGAGACTACAAAAAAAGCTTTATGGACAGAGAGGGTGTGTCCATAAAAGAATAATTTTAAGTGCCAGTTTGAAGTGAAAGAAAAGGGTAAAGAAAAGTAAAGAAAAGGAAAGAAAAGAAAAGAAAAGAAAAGAAAAGAAAGGAAAAGAAAAAAAAAGAAAAGAAAAGGAAAGAAAAGGAAAGAAAAAAAAAAGAAAAGGAAAGAAAAAAAAAAGAAAAGAAAAGAAAAGAAAGAAGAGAGAGAAAGAAAAGAAAGAAAGAAAAGAAAAAAATTGTAGGTGTTAAAATAAGTCCTTATACTATCAGCCGAAAGACGTTCACATAGGCATCCCCCAAGCACCTCCACTTCGACAGGTTTTGTTCTTCTCGCATCCAACGAGAAGTACAAAACCGGTACATAATTAT
Organism: Gortyna flavago; assembly: GCA_963669345.1. Taxonomy (NCBI): domain Eukaryota; kingdom Metazoa; phylum Arthropoda; class Insecta; order Lepidoptera; family Noctuidae; genus Gortyna; species Gortyna flavago. The sequence goes on from OY770144.1 coordinate 8,362,834, forward strand.
TAATAAAATAATTTTGGTAATTTAAAGAATGTTACTAGATGGCGAGACGACGGAAGCGTACGGCGAGGTTCGAGGTAGAGTGGGAAAAAATCCTGAAGGGATTTGGGGGAGGTCTTTGGCCAGCAGTGAGGCAGTATGGGCGAACAAAATAAAACTGAATGTTACCTGGCGTATATCTCAATATCTCCGCCGGGTCTATCGGCGGAGCGTACCAAGGCCTCCGCGAGTACACCTTCTTGGTATTAACCGTCCGTTCGCTCGCGTCAACGTTGCGGTAACTCGATGGTGACAAGTTTAACATCTCTAAACATCTGATGATACCTGTGGAAAATAAAACTTAGTTAAATTTAGGTTTCAATAACAAAACTAAACGGATTGAAGGAAATGGTGAAAATACAAACGATAACTCAGACATTACAATGAATATTTATTGTGACAACATCTAGCAAATCTTATTTGACTAAAGCCGTGTCTCTTGCACTTACACTTATACATTTTGTTTTCATACACAAGCTGTCTCCTGCGTACTTTTAGATTAATTTCACATTTTGTGTAGATGTCGTAATGAGTTTTGACAGGGAAGACCTGCTATCAGTTTTAGCAATTCATCATTCATCTGCCTAGCCTTTTCCCAACTATGTTGGGGTCGGCTTCCAGTCTAACCGGATGCAGCTGAATACCAGTATTTTACATGGAGCGACTGCCTATCTGACCTCCACAACCCAGTTACTGGGTAATACGATACCCCTTGGTAAGACTGGTTGTCAGACTTTCGGGCTTCTGACTACCCGTAACGACTGTCAAAGATCCACGAATGACAGCCGGGACCAACGGCTTAACGTGCTTTCCGAGGCACGGAGGGGTCTCGATATGTAAAGATGGTCACCCATCCACAGACCAACCGCGGCAAGCGTAGCTTAACCTGATCGCTTAATCAGTTTTAGCAATTATAGACTCAATATCAAGAAGAAGACAGATTTCAAGTCAGACCGTATTTACGATTTCGGAATTTTCCCATTTACCAAGAGCTACGGATTGATGACCGGTTTGCATTGGACAATTTCTTTCGTGTTCTGAAACCGATTTTGAAGAATATGTTTTACTTATACGATCCGATGTGCAGATGTGATGTGATTAGATGTACGTGGTGCGCGCCCCGATTGAAAATGAAACAATCACTTCATCCGTACGGGGAATGTTTTCCATGCAGCTCGGAAAACAAAAACATCGTATTTGCGTACACAAATGTGTATGACCACGCCTCTTTGTTTCGATGTTTTTGTGTAAAGACACGGCTTTACATGACAACCAATAATTTATTCATAAAATTACGTACAGAGAGGGAGCAAGACATAATACGACACACAGTTTTGACAGCTGTCATCTGAAGTTTAAATGACAATGTATCATTATAACAAGCAACTTAGTCTAACGCGCTTTTGCATTTTATCATTTTAAGGTTGAAGTTGGCAGTATTTGACAATGAATCTAGTCTAAAACAATAGCTAAAATAATATTAGAACCGGTGATACCTAAATGCAGCCACTGAATAGTGGGATAATTCTAATTGTAGACCAAGAGGTTAACTGAAGCATATACGGTGGGGCCCTTTTCTGGAAGAAATTAAATTATGCGTAAGTAGGTATACACGGGATGTACCTAAATGTAGGTCATCTCTATATAATAATCACGGAGTAAAACAACATTATAAAAACCATTATTAAACCTTTAATCGTAGGTATGTATGAGATACATTGTTAAATCATGCCGTGTGCCGACAAATGATTTCGATTATGATGATGATCTATGATGATTACGCCATTTGAATTAAAACTACACAATGCTACATGAAGATAAGCTAAAAGAGTTTTTATGTCCGTTCCACGAACATGCACATTTTCATACTAGCGTTGATAGATATTTATTACTTTTGTATTTTTTCAATACAATAAAAAACTAGAACCATTAAAATTCACACTCCTTTTTCATACCTTAATACTTATCGGCGAACTTATACAACATAATAATAATACCTATAGATCGGTGAAGACCATGTAGGTTATTTTATCATACTCATCCATAGTAGAAGAATTCTCATTAATATAACGCACCGGTCTGACCTTTTTAAAATAAACCACAAAATTGAAACCAGATACGATCCACGAAGATGAATTCTCTTTGAAATGTTTTACATATTGAGTGAAGTGCGACCACACTCGGTCGCAAAGTAAGAAATGAAAACCAAATTAAACCTTTGACCTATATTATATTCTTATATGGAATTTTCTTACTAGTGGCAAAAAGAATAATTATGAAAAACTTTTGACCTTGACCTTTTGTATGAGACACTTGAGCTCTCAGACTAATTGTTTGTTGTGGTTTTTACTAGCAGCGCGAGCGGTTTCACCCGCATATTCAATCCCATGGTAATATCGGGATAAAAACTATGCTATGTCCTTGCCAGGGACTCAAACTATCACTATACCAAATTTCATCTAAATCGCTTCAGTGGTTTAAGCGTGAAAACAGACAGACAGACAGACACACTTTCGCATTTTTAATATTAGTGTGGATAGTTATTTGTGAACAGCGCTGTGGGCTACATTACATATTACATTCGTTATTTGTATTTTTTCTGTTTATACTCGTAATATTCCATAAGTTAACTGTTTGCTGAAAGCCTATAATGAAATAAAGTAGAGTAAAACATTTTGGTATTCGCAATTAATCATAGAGCAGTGGTGGCCAAGTGGTAAAGGCCGCAATTTGCGAGTTGTAGGTCGTAGGTTCGACCCCAGACAGACGCTTTACTTTGTGTAAATTATTTCATCACCACTGCAGCTCTCAACTCACTGTGAAGGAAAACATCTTGAAGAAACCGGCACGTCCAACCAAAAATTCGAAGACATGTGACATCTGTCAACCCGCATTGGGCCCGCGTGGTGGATTACGGCCCACTCCCTCTCACCGAGAGGAGGCCTGTGTCCTAGAAATGGGAACATTAAAGGCTGATTATCATTATTAATTAATCATAGTGCTGACCTATTAGGTAAATACCAAACCGCATGCTGCACCATAATAATAATAATTACAAGTTTGAACATTGTCATTTTCCCATACATAATACGTTGGAAAATTCATGCATGATCAGCTGCAGAAGTTTTCGGCTTTATAAGAATTTGTAATAGGCTCTGTACACAATCTTCACATGTGACTTAGGCCCAAATAGATGACTCCACAGATTTTGTACCTATATTTAACCGACTTCAAAAAAAGAGGGGGTTCTATGTTCGTATGTATGTTTTTTTTGTGTTGGTACATAGTGAAATCCTAATACATTTTATAAGCCCGAGATAAAGTTCGAAGAGGTAAAAGGCTTGTTTGTTCAATGTTTATTGTTTGTGTTTTATATTATGTGTACATAATAAGTATGCCTAACCGTTATACAAAACATTGTCGCTACAATACTCTTTATTGTATCAAAAAACATTGAAATGACAAAGAAAGTATAAGGACGGCCTTACCGCCTAAAGCAGCGTCCACACTGGAACACTTTTGTATAAGAATCAAATACAGCAATCACGAAAAATAACATCGTGACTTGTCGTAAAAAGTTTATACAATATCCACAAGGAAGTTGAGTAATAAAAAATAATGACGCACAGAATTTATGAATTATTTCACAAAAATCACGCTAAAATCACAAAATCACTTAAGGCCTAAAGAAAAACGTGAGTGTACAAAGGTACACTCACGTTTTTCTTGCCGTGAAAAACTACGGTTTATTCGCCGTGTGTAGTAGGTACGGTCGTCAGTGTTGTATGGATCACTATGGAAGCTTGTTGACGGACACGTTTTTTTACGGCGCAGTTTATACATTCGTGTGTAGATACGGCTCGTCAATGTTGTATGGTTCACTATGGAAGCTTGTTGACAAACAAGTTTTTTCTAACATACCGTAAAGAAAATGTACCGTGTACAAAGGGCCTAACAGTGTAATAACAAGTGCGGGAATGCGACGGAATATATTCCGAAATACTATTCAAATTACGCATCTGTCTCAAGAATCATATAGGTACTTGTCAGATATTTCGTATAACATTTTTGCAAAAAGAAAAGGTTTGGACGTTACTTTATTTTATGTAGGTCCCTATTGAATTCGTCACACGCGGGCTTTCTCGGAATTCAGGAAATATTTCATTGAAAACAAAACCTTGTTTACGCAGTTTTATTTTTCGCTATAGAATTCTATACAGCTTCATGTTTGTCGATTTTTTTTATTGTAACCGCAAAACTGAAGCCCCTAAAAAGGAGCGGTTATTGTAAAATTAATGAAAACAACATTTGTTTACGAGCAAGTATATAGGTATTTGTTTTTTCTTGTTTCGTCTTTTAAACTTGTTTACTAATGAAATATTAAAATCGCGGTTTCAAAAAAAAATTAAACCGCCGAAAAAACTGAAAAGCAAAAAATATGGCTTAAACCTTTTTTATTTAACCTTAATAACTAAGTTCTTAAACTAATGTAAAGTATCTAAGTAATTTTGAGTCGGCGCCAAACAATCAATGAATAAAGATCACTAAATCACTTTGATGCCGCCTCAAAATTACTTAGATATTTCACATTAGTTTAAGAACTATGAATATTTACGAACTTAGTTATTAAGGTTAAATAAAAAAGGTTTCAGTCTTATTTTTTGCTTTCAGTTATTTCGGCGGTTTAATTTTTTAATTAAAAAGTTGTTCTTGAGCAGTTTCCCAGTACATGTACTAACGGTTACGCTACAACATTTCGAACATTACTTTGTTTTTTTTTGCATTTTATCACACAAAGTATAAAAAAAACGTTTGGAGATGTCTGCAATTTCCAAGAAGATAAAAACGCAACGTTTATTTTGCTGTAGGTAAATACCTACGTAATTGTAGCCTTTTTTTTTTTTTTTTTTTAAGGATGGGAAATCATCCAATGACCCCTCCCGCTCTGGGTGGAGCGGAAGGGAGTGTCAGACTCTTACTGACTAAAACCCATCCGTGTTCCTTCCTTAGCCCTTTATGTTCCGGGGCAGCGGTAACCCTTTCGGACAATCCCGCTGCCCCGGCAGGCTTCGGCCCTAACGGGCCCCTCCATGTCTGCTGACATCTCTTTGAGGCGCGCGTGGAACACATACGCGCCGTCCGGCACGGGCCTGGTCTTGACCGGACGGCGAGCTACCCATTACTCGCCGTCCGCAGGCCCGCGCCTACGGTGGCCGGAAGTCGTCACGCGGCTCCCGACGCCCGGAGCGTCTACCGCGGCGGCTGGGACGGGCGGCCCTCTCGGCTCTCTCCCTCTCCCATCCCGCCACCTCCTTCGCTAGCATGACTGCTTCGCAGAAGGAGGTGACTGCCTCCCACTCCCTCTCGCCCTGGACCATGGCTTGGACCAGGGCCGGGCGCGAGAGGTCGCCGCCGCTGCCGATCGCCTCTACGAGGACACGGCGGTGCTCTGCCCAAGCGGGACAGACCTCCACCGTGTGCACCACCGTGTCCTCTGGGCGATCCTCGCAGTGGTGACACCCGGGCGTTTCCTCCCGCCTGATTATGTGCAGGAACCTCCCGAAACATCCGTGTCCGGTGAGGACCTGCGTCAGGCGGTAGGTGAGGGCGCCGTGACGCCTCTCTAGCCACTCCTCAAAGAGGGGCCTTACCGCCGCTATCGCGGCGTGCCCTACGTAATTGTAGCCTTGGGTTGTATCGCTTTAAAATACTTTTGTTTCATACGAGGCAATCTTTCACAACAAGGATATTTTTAAGGACAGTAGTTGGAGAAAACAGGGTAAAAAGTTGCACCTTTTGCACCGAAACCAACAAATTAGCCAATAGCCTATTTGAGTGTTTATTCATTAAAATATTCACCAACTTTAATTTTACAAATTTCGTTTCGAAATCGTGTTTCGTGTCGAAATTTGTACACCACCTGTAACCACCAGACTATTCTAACTTAAATTAACTTTTATTTGATAAAATCGATCTTAAAGTTTCCACAAAAAATTTCGTTTTGGGGTGAAAGGGTTAAAACTGTTTTTTTACCTATATAAGAAGCAAATTGAATAAATTTTTAAGTCACTGTTATAATATTTAAATAATTTTCTTCTCTAGTAAGGACCTGTGAAGATAAATTAAACAAACTAATTTCGAGAAGAGGCATGGCCAGAATTTCGTTTGCACCTCTTTAGTAAGTACACAACCCACATGTATATTTAAACATACCTACGTAAGGTGTTCAAATATCTTTGCCAAAACATTATTCAGATAGTCGCCAAAAGCTGCTAATTTCTGAAAGGCCCGGGGTCACAGCGTTTTTTGTATTTTTATTTGAGTTGCTTCGAAAGAGTTGCGATGTCCATTTGGCTGGGCCGGCAGTATCTTACATGACTAGTTATAAATGCTTTTAAAGTTTGCCTACGTTTTAATTTTTAGAATTGTCCAGTTTATCTGAACAAACGACTCTTTATATTATACTTAAAGTTTCTAGTTTTACTGCTCACCAAATTAGCAGGCATGATGTGTCCTCATTTCTATCACGTTACGTTTTCTTAACTTGATTTTAAATCCCCACCCACTTTACCAAGAAATGTAACAACGGTATTGTGATACCTTTTCCATAACAAAAGGCAAAGAATAGCCCCCGGTATATTTTCTGCCCTTCCACCCCGTGAGGCGGTAAATAAGCAATAGTTTAACTACGCCTTCTATAGGTGCTCTCCGTTATTGGAATGGACTTAGGAATATGTTTTAATTCGGATTCTTTATTATATTCCTTAAATTTTTATTACTTATGAGGTAAAATATTGTTGGAAACATGTATTTTTCTGTTATTCTTGGGTTAAAACCAAACCTCCCTCTTAAAATTTTCATCTTAGATGCATGCAATTAGCACATTATATCCTCTTTGTGGCCCAAAAATATATTAAAAATGACTATCACACATATTTTTCCGATAATAGTAGGTATGGTTGGTTACCGCTGAAAAAAGCACTTTGTTTAATTAATATCAAAAATTTTACTTCAGTCTGGCGATCAAAACTACGGGCAGTTACGCTGGCTATCTAGGCTAGCTTTTAAAACCTCGATTGCATATAGATACATTCATAAACTCACGTTTTCCTTCTATGGGATCCCCCTGCCGTGGGAAGAAGGCGTGAGTGAAGGCAGAAACGACAGAACGCCACCTACTACGATCCATACATACTCTGTTTGCAACGTAAATCTTAATTATTGACGTAAGTATTCACAAAAGTAAAAATAAGAACCGGCCACGTGCGTGACGGACCACGCACAATGAAGGGTTTCGTAGTTGGAATAAATTTATCCCAAGAACAAACTTAACATTGTAGTTGAAAATCATGTTCTCCCATACATTGCAACTGCAAATGTAAGTTGGTCGACTACTCGTAAACTTTAGCTGTGCTAATTTTCTTTTTAAGTTGGTTATATGTACAACTTACGTGAATTTTTTCACATATCCAAAACCAACCATTTAGCTGGCAGGGGCGGAGACTTGACTCTAACAAAAATTAGCACTTTAAAGCTTATTATTTCACGAACGGATAACTGAATCGAAAAATTGTTTTCAGTTTACGTGTACAGAGGTACAAAAACAAAGATTTTATTTTACCACTTTGTCAGCGTGATTAATATGTATAAACACATAATCAGCCTACAATGTTCCCACTGCTGGGACACAGGCCTATATCCACGCCAAATTGTAGAGTTCTAGTACTAAGTCTCTGGCTAAGCTGCGGACGAACGGACAGATGGACATGTGGAAACTATAAGAACTCCTTGTTGACTGCGGAACCCGAAAAATTAATACTAACTCATAACTAATATAAAATGCTGAAATACAATGTGAATAATTTTGTGTCTATTTAGATGATGTGAAAAAGAAGGCAATAAAAGTCGATTGCTAGTGTTGAACAACTTACAACCCGAGACCCGAGCGATCCCTCCCGATCGCTCTCGCCATCGACGCCTCAGTTCCGCGTGCTTATGTCATCCGGGAGAAGTATCAAGTTAACTCTTGCGGGTTGTGCTTTTCTTGCCGACCGTGCTCCTGCCGACTATATTTGGCGAATTAAAATAATAACTAAATTTTTAATCGTCCCGCGTTGTTCCGTTTATAGAATCCATTTTCATCAAGGAATATTCACGGACCGAAATGAAAGAGTAAAGTATATTTTTACAGCGAGACCTTTTTAAAAGTAATGAATTGATGACACTCAGGTATTGCGCCGACCTCACTTTGCTTTTGCGGTGCCCGTTTGTATACCTACTGTTCCGATAAGTGATCATAAATGCTATCCATACAAGAAGTCCCGGTTTAACATTATTTAAAAACTAATGAATGTCAATATTACTTCTGCCTGCGAAATTTCTTGTTCCCCCGGCGACCCCGTCGCATTCCATTGCCTGCCCGCGCTAATACTTCGTTTCTCCTTAGCGTTCTATTTTACTTTTTTTCTTTTTTGCAAGGATCCTAAGAGTGCTAGTGTGATGTGAAATAGCCTAGAGTATTCCTCAATAGTTGGACTTTCAAACGCAAAAATAATATTTCAAATACGTCTGGTAGTTCCAGGGATTAGCGGTTCAAAAGTAAAAATAAATTTAAATAAATTTTGGTCTATGTTTAATAATAAAAATGTTTCACATTACATCAATTTTATTCATCTATAATTTCAGTTATCTGAATTAATTTCAAATTCCTCTTTCCCTAAATAATCTCAAGAAATTTATGCGTAAACTGCAGCGAGGAAAAAAACTCATTTCACTGCATGTCTCCAGACTATCATTAAGAATTTTATGGGGCGTGGAAGTGGTTCCATTGAGGAATAATTAAGGACAGCCGTCGGACCGAGTGCAATTCTATAAAGTACTCTTATTAGTCTGTGCATTAGCCTTATAGCTTCGAAGGCGTGCTCGTCATCTAATTTAGAATATAAAAATGCCAAAGTTGCGAGAGAAATAGCTAGGTAATAATTAGTCCGAGTGCTCATGCTCTTTTTAAGGAAATTTCGAAACGGCTGGTTGACACTTCCCGTGACTCAAGGGATGGCTTTTACTTTGGCCAGAGGCTAAGCATTGCCATACAACGTGATAATGCCGCCAGTCTCTTGGGTACATAACCAGTCGACAGCAATGCGGATGAATTTTTTGACGCTATATTTTAGAGTAAGTATATAATGTAAGAAACGCTTTCGCCATTTACATACATATCAAAACCGTGTCACTCCCAGAACAAACTCAGAGATCCATTCATCATCGTGGAACATAATTGTTTCTGTGTTCCTAGTATCTCCAGGGTTTAACGGTAAAGAAAACGCCGGTTATTATAATTTCATTATTAGAATTCACATCTATCAATTCGTTTTTCTCTGCTTTGCGAGTTTGTGCCTAAATCGGCTTCAGAAACTTACAGTTTCTTAGGGGTAAAAAGATACAAAGAAAAAATTGCGTGTGTGCTTATGATAGAAGTACACACGATAGAAGTGAAAACTTATATGATTTTCTAATTTTAAAATATGTATATAGTTATCTCACATATAATTATAGACATAGTTAGTTTATAATCTATCTCCCTAGAATACAAATTATGAAAAATTAATACGTTATGCTCCATGTTATTTGCTGGTAGTCAGCTGCATCCGGTTAGACTGTAAGCTGACCCTAACGTAGTTGGGAAATAATTGTGAGTAGTATTGTCATCATTTCAGAATCACCCACTGCTGAGTTTACACCTTTCTTTTGCCATACTTCCCGACTCCGTGCATCTCTCATGCAGAGGGCAATTCTCGTAATTTTAAAAACGTTCACCGTCTGATCTCAGTCTCAATCTGTCAAAAATACCTCTAATTTCCCTACATTTTTACAAGTTTTTGACATTTTCTTGTCGGCCCTGGTTTTTTTGGCCTAACCTTGGCCACTATTCAGAACAGTATAGTACAGTTCACAAATTATTGACAGTTAATCTCGCGAGATATGTTCACAATCATACGACATTTATGTTTATACTGATTACGACTTCCAAATTTAAGCGATTCAGCGCGAAGTATATTCGATTCAGCGTCACCGACCCGAGCGTGACGGTTCAGTCTCGTTCACTATTCAGAGAGACCACAAAGGGCGCCTAAAGAAGCTTTCACTTCAAAAAAATCTGTTTATCTCTCAGGTCTTTGTATACAATCTAAATACAAAAAACTTTGTTGATCGAAGACAAAAAATAACTGTAATCTAATACTAAATATTAACAGCACTCAAGCTTTTGTTTTCCTATTTAATTTACAATCTGTTTCAAGTTAACAAAAGTATTTAAATTGGCTCCATCAAAAATACAAAGCACAGAAGAATTCAGCATATTTTAATTATTCACCTTAATTACTTGGTAAAATGTTTGTAGCTACACAAATGAGTTTTATTTAGGAGCTACTTATAGGTCCAACAGTTAAATTAAAATGATCCGTCTTTGTTGATGACCCTTTCAATTGGCATTTGTCACAGTTGATAAGAGAAAAGTGAGGAAAATTCCGCGTAATTTTTGAACTATTAAATTTTCGGTTTTAAACACAAACTTCAATTGAGAGATGAGTAAGTGAAATAAGAAAGATTCGAAATCAAAAGTCAATTATTTAAATTAGCTAAGGATCAGCACTTTTAAAACGTCAAAATATATACTACAGCCCCCCCGTAGTATGTATTTTGACGTTTAAAAAGGAAGAAACACTGATGGGTTTTAGTCAGTCAGAGTCTGACACTCCCTTCCGCTCCAACCAGAGCGGGACGTCATTATTTTGATGAATTCCCATACTAAAAAAAGAGGGCCCCCCGAAACGCCCACTCTTCTTAGTGCTCTACCATGGAAAAAGAACTGGCGCAACAAACTCCCCAGCAGCACAGCTTTCTGTTTCCGATTGTCTTGAGCCTTGATTTTATGCGAATTATTAGATAAATACTGATATAATATTTTTCTTTTATCACTACGAGTTCGCTATTAACCCGCTTATGCTAAACATTGACTAAAGTGGTGGTGTTATAGTGGTTAGGTATTTGGAGGTCAAAGTTGAACAATGTTAATGTTAAGTTTACCTACAATAAACAGTCAAGCACGGTGGTTTGTTTAACGAATTTGAGTTTTGGTGATAGCAGTGTATTTTTGTTATAACATGTCTCAAGACTGTCTATTAATAAATAAATATACCTTTATTTTAATAAGGTACTCTTATTCTTCATTATTCCGCAAAGCAAAACGATAACATGATAATAAATCCTGTCCAGGAAACTTCTGTCTATTTTCTGAAAAGAAATAAACAATTTTAGAGACTAACACAATTCCCTGTTTGCGTGTGACAGAAGGAAACCGTTTAAAATTCTATCGAGTTTAAACAATGTTAGTTATTTACTTCCACTATATGGCAATGTGCACAACGGCGACTGGCAACGCTACGTTTTCTCAATGGACGTGACTGAGATTCTCATTTGTTTTTATTGTTCCATAATTAAATATTATAGTTTGTGTAGATTAAAGTTCAGTAAAGTAAGAATTTGATGTTTGTAAGATAATGATAATTTCTATTCGATTGGCTCGTGGGTGGATTAAGAAATAAACAAGAAATAAAGTCGTTGTTATTGGTAGGAATTTTGCTAGGAAAGCTATGATGGTTGACAGTTACCATGAGAAGTGTGTGCTTTTTACGACTCCTCTGCCATTTATTGTGAAAATTTATATTAATATAAATATATAAATTTGTATTTATATTTTCGAACATATGAAGCAATGGATTAGCAATATCCTTCAAAATGATTGATGATTGGATTGAAAGTATGTTACGCAATTGGGGTGTTTTCTTTTTACCGGTCAATTGTTTTCTCCTCTGACTCCTGCGTTGCCACATTCCATCAGTTCGGATACATTCATACAATAATCTTACATGTTTATAGGCCGACCGCGTTGCCTGAGGTAGCAGCGCGGTGCGGGAGGTGTGTAGTGACGTCATGCGAGAGCTCAGTGATTCGTCAACTTGTGACACCGCTCTCCCCTCCCGCACCGCGTAGCTACCTCAGGCAACGTCTCAGTTAAGCGGTCCAACTATACAACGTTCGGATATCACACACAAGCACGCACCACAAATACGAAAGTATAAGGATTCGAATCTTGGAAAGTCAATTGAATAGATAGATACTTATATGGAAAAGTCTTTATTATGTACACCATTAAAATTACAGATAGAAATGTAGAGATTTTACAAGGGGTGACACAATGGGCGGTCGTATCGCTAAAAAAAGACAAACTTTCCTTCCGTCTGTTTTTACCTTATTACATATTTTACTTAGACCGAAACGAACGAAACTGTCCCTAATATGCATAACAAGCCAAAAGCTCTTTTAAGGAATCCTTTATTAGGTACATACTAGGTTTTCTTTGAAGTCTACAAAATCAAATTACTACATTTTACTTTTGTTTCGGTGTTCAGTTTTGTGTAGACAGGATATTATGAAACAAATATAATTATAGGTACTCAAATTTCATTCCCAAAATTTAATTTAATTTAATTTTAGAAATATTGTACCTTGAGCTAAAATATTTCTATGCATATTTGATTTGATTTTCTATTCAAAGGAGAAAGATAGAATATGCGAAAATATATTGTAATCTGAATTCAACGAGAAATGTGCCAAGTGATTGAATATACATAAAACGTAGGTAACAGATTCGTCGCGTTTATTCAATGTAGTTCAATATTTATGTATGTTTATTCGAATGGGAAATCAGACCGCAGCTATAAAAATCAATCCATCAATCCATCTCCCTCGCCTCAAAAAAAATCGGTTTACGTTTCGGCCAACCTGTAGCTTGGTGAAAAAAAGTGAACCATACCTAGTTGTATTTCTAATCAGGGTGACGCTTTTTGTAAAATCTCGCGCTGCAGTCAGTCAGCACGGTTATATTATTTCATTTTATATCGGAATAACATTTACATTCCTTAAATATAAGCGGGGTTCACTGCCCGCAGTCAAAAACAACATCACCATCATCTGCCTAGCCTGTTCCTAACTATGTTGGGGTCGGCTTCCAGTCTAACCGGATGCAGCTGAGTACGAAGTAACACATAAAGCTAGAAACGTCAGAAGCTAGATGCACGGTTCCAATTGGTCGTTTCCTATGTCGAACAGCCGGCAATAAACGGTTATTTAAAAAAATAAAAAGGCTTTCACAATGTTTCCAAATTACAGTGTTAATAGGTACGAGAGGACAATGTAGGCCTATCAACAAGTACCAGGTACACAGCGTGTTTGTACACTTGGTTACCTACCACAAGTAATGCGCGCGTCACTTCGTAATATAAAAATACTGTATGTAAAAGATCTGGTGATTAAAATATTTCCATAAAACGCTTTCAACTGTCTAGGTAGGTATGTGTTTACTTATATTACAAAAATAAATGACTCGTCTCTATGGTCCAGCGGGTAATTGCATAAAACACTATCAGTAGCGATGGGTTTCATTTTGACAGTTTAACAGCAACCATTGCGTTATTAACGTTGTTGAGCAGACACATTTTTCCAACTTAATTACGAGTATGAAGCAATGGATGAACAATATCCTTCAAAATGATTCAGATTAAGATTGACAGTGTTTTACTCTGGACACTTTAACGCGTACGTATATTTTTTTTTTACATCGTTTTCACATATAATTATAAATTCAACACTAATGATGTAACTAATATTTTTGTAAACTATAATTTAAAAGAGTGTCCATGGAGTTTCTTGCCCGTTCTTCTCCATAGGTACCTACGCTTTGGAATGGGCAACTAGCTTCATATTTGCTGACTGACCGATTGACAATTCAAAAGTGCCTGTAAATGGTTTAATTGAAATAAATGCTTTGAGTTTGAGTTTTTGAGTTTGAGTTTTTAGGCAATTTGGGTGCTGTAGAACCTTCCTTAGTAACGTAACATCACGCCTGTATTTCCAGAAGTGTAGAACAGTAGAGAGGTGAAGCTATAGTAACCCACATTTCGCATCTTCCACGTGTACCATAGTACCAAGTAATCTCTTAGGATCATTGGGAACTTCGCAGTTTAGAGCATCTATATCTCATAAAAAAAGGAATAACCCTCGATATTTTGTCAAAGGAATCAAAACGAGGTTGGTATAACGGATTTAAATATTAAATTGTTGTTAAAATGGTTCCAATGGCCAAAGATATAAAAATTTGCTATATGTCTATAAAAATATTTCCATTGCAACTAATAAAACAGTGTTATAAAAAATAGATAAAAAGTTCAATGATTTAGCTTGTTGTCATAACAATTAATTGGAGAGATATCATTGCAATGACATTGAGTTTGTATAAACTCAATGTGTGTGTGTGTCTGTGTATACAGTAAATAAACGATACAATACTTTTATACTTTGGCACTATTAATATTATTTCTTCATAAATAATATCTACTAAATGTACATAAAAATAAATAGCAATATTGAACCCAGTCTTTATCCTAACTTCTATAATATATTAAATTATATTGTACATATATATTATATTTGTTTGTTTGTTTGTTACCTATTCATGCCTAAACCACTAAACCGATCATCCACCGAAATTTTGGATATACGTTGTCAGGTGTACAGAAACTGACATAGGGTAGGTACCTTTAATCAAAACAACAATACCGTTATTTATGATAATAGATAGCGCCACGTGTCTTTCGAATCATGATTGAATTATAGGTAATACAAAACTTTAGAGTTTAGAGTATTTTTTTTTTTTTTCATTTTGTTAGTCTAGACTGACTTCACCCTCCTATAAATGCGAAAGTAAGTTTGTTTGTTACGTTTTCACGCTAAAATGGCTGAACGGATTTGGATGAAATTTAGCACATAGGTAGACCATGACCTGGAGAAGGAAGGCTACTTATCATCCTGAATCGCCGACGATGTCGCGGGCAACAGCTAGTAAAAGAATATTTTACATTTTAGCACTTCCATAAATTAGATTTTATTTATATCGAATTTGAAATTAAGGCCGCACAATTTCGGAAAATGTAACAGACTTTCAAGGGTTCTGACATAAATTCTCTTAGTAAGAGTTTGATTTGATCGGTGTTATAAAACCAGCTGTAGATCCCGCTGAGCTGTCTACAGCTCTTCATAGGATCTATAAATTATAAATATAATTACTGTAAATGAAGCAGATCCGCCCCGCCGCCGCCCGCTCTCGTTACGCTAGCCGTAACGAGCTCCGTAGTCTCCGGACTACGCCCGCACCCTGTCAATAGCCGCCTTTTTCAAGGCGTGGTTGATAGAAGTTGTTTCTTTGAGAGAGATTCGTCATCACACGTGTCGTCGAGGTTTTTTGGCCCCTTCCGGGTAAAAACCACAGTTTCGTGGTCCTTGGTGGATACCTCACGGTGCCAACGAAGCCAAGGGGGTGGTGCCCCAATCTCACCCGCCGAGCCCCATCAGGGTGAGGCAGTTAATTGGAATCGGGAGCTAGAAGCTTGGCCTTGGGGGTGGCTCCTAGTCAGCTCTAGCTTCGTAACTAATCCCTTGTCTTTAATTTCTGTTATTTTATTTAGTTTTTACTTCTTTTAAAATTGTATTTTTTTGCACACATGTTTGTCTATTTCCTATGTTGACATTAGTACTGTGAGGACCCGTAGCTCAGAGGGACCTTACGATATAATCAAACAGCGATAACTTTAATATATGTATTGAGAGGAGGAACTTTACATAGTCATCTTATTTCTAGCACTTTTCCTCTACCACAGAGTACTACTTGATAGACTGAGATCCTCTACTAAACAAAAATACCCAATAAATATATTTGACGTCTGCTTGAACGTTCGAATGGAACATGCTGTCATTTATGATTAGCCTACGTTATTAAAGACAAAGCTACACAGATAGCCTCTACAGTACCTAAGCCAAATAAAATGGGGGAGGGCGCTGACTCCTGACATACGGTACACCTAGTTAAGGAGTCAGAGGCTTCAAACAAGTTTCTGTAAAATAATAATTATTATTAACTAAAAACAAAACGTGTTGGCGAGCAACGAGCAGCAAGTACGCGGCGATGGCACCAAGTGTGTCTCTCAGTGAGAGTTCTGCCTGCCAAGCGAGCGTCGCTGAGCAAGTACTACTCTCTTTGATAGCTCTTGTCATCGAGACAAACGAGTACTCAGGCGGTGTGTACAGTCCGCGATTAATTAATTATTATTTTGTAACTCTTTTTCTTACACGGGACCTACAATCTTCAGTACGTTTCTTGAACGAGGAAACCGTCGATAGGTCGGTTCTTTTCGTTCGGCGCCGGTGGGCCAGGTGCCTTATTAAGTTTACAGATAACGCACCAGTATTAGAGATGTTATTGAGAACATAGGTAAGTTTATAATGAAGAACGAAATTATGTTTCATAGCAGGGGCAAAGCTGAGCGAATCTAATGAAAGTAGTACTTTAGCTAAAAAATTATTCATTGTTACGTTTTTCTGTTTGTAAGTTAGATGTATATTTAATTATGAAAATATATGTATATTTAACATTCATTAGTAGACCAGGTAATGAAAACTTGTTTAAACAAACGGTGTTATTTTTAGGTTTGTGGACTCTAGACTTAAATTATTTACTTTATTATTTTGGTTTATTTTTTACAGAATGTTAATTATTATTCCTGATCGTAGTGTTGTAAACTTTGCCTATTCTAGTTTTTACCTTAACCTATAATTATTTCGTCTAACTCAGGAACATAGTAGCAATACTTATCTAATACATCATTATTAAGTTCTGGTACCTATTTCTAGTTGGAACAAAGTTTCTTATCGTATTCTCTGTACACGTGTAGCGAATGAGAGCTAGACCGAAGTGTAGGTAATATATTGACCGTAATTTTTTTTTTCACTTAGTTACTCTCATATGTTCATAATTTCTTTCATTGTGCTTGTTATTTAATACATAATATACAGCGAAAGGAACTTCGTTTCGACCGGGTTTCCCACGACATCTCTCGAATCAGAATCATAATCTTTATTTGTAAACATAGGTCAGGTTAGGTACGTTAGGTACATTACATAATTAGGTTCTCTGCAGTTTTGCCATAAGGCGTACAAATCGACTTATTCAAATAATATTTCTTAGTAGGTATATCATTATTACTATTACTACTATATTAGTTTTCAATACAAACATAAATGATCATTATACTGTCTCAAAAAGTCCTACTTGATATTGATTAAAACTTCGAACTCAATACGAGTTAACGCACACATTCTAACGATCAAATAAGATTTAGATAGGAAACTTATTTTTTGGGAGAAAGTTCTAACTACAAGTTAGAGCTTTCTCCCAAAAAACAAGTTTTCTTTACCAAAGATTTTTATTTTCGTGATAGTTGAAGGCTTTTCAAGCCAGTTAGAAAGCGTTGAAAGGCTCTAATTCAAAGTTTTTCGCATGTGTGAAAAAAAACATTTTTTAAAGAAATCAGATTGGCTTTTCTGCCATTTGACGTTTTCATACCACATTTTTTTGCCAAACCCACAGAAATGTAACTTATTTAAATTCAATGTGTTTTTTTTTTGCATTCACACTGTTTTAGAGTACCTAGCACATAACAGTCAACAAAACTGTGGACTACACAACACACGAGTGAGTAAATTGGCTCGGTAGAATGTTTCAAAATTTTGGCTCGACACAGTACACTGCAACTCCCCATGGTGCAGGTGCAATACAAACGCGAATCAAAACCAAAGCTGCAGACTTTGTACAAAATATCCGCAGGCTATTCATGGAAACATGGCTATGACTGAACGTTTTTTCGGTCTAAATAATTTCTCAAAACAATGTTAGTAGATAATAAGTACATATTGATAAATTCGTTGCTGAATCTTTAGATGCTTGTAGATAGATAGATACACCATTTATTTAGTGCACAGAAAAGACATAACATAACAAACAAAAGCACAATTCAATGATAACAAATTACATGAATATATAAAGACAAGGAAATGCCAACATACAAAAAAAAATTAAAACATATCTACTTTAAGAAATTAAGTGACATTATGACATACTTTAAATGAAAATAACGAATATACAAAATGCGGTGTGTGTCTCAAGGTTGCACCAATTGTATTAAATCAGACAGTAGAATTTTTTATATTTTTGTTTTATTGAAAGACACTCACTGCGATTTGTGAAACGGAACACTTTGTTGAGTACTTGAATCGCAAAAAATTCGAATAAATGTGCTCTTATTTTGATTACATATTTTCAATGATTGTTTAATTTGAATGTTTGTTGCGTAAAGCCGAGTTTTCACTACCTTGCCGTAACGTCGTTTTCGCTGAAGGAATGAGCGAGCGAGCAAGCAATCGTTCGCCAAATCCAACCGATTATCACTGAACAAACATGTTCGATCTCTCATGTGTTAAAACTGGCGCAGCGAATGTTTGCAAAGCCAATTCGCAAAGGGAATGCTTGCGGTGAGTACGATCCTTAACACACACGCTTGCAGCTGACTAAAGCTGGGTATAAGTAGTTAGGAACAAACCACATTGTTTTAAAGACAGTAGGTCTGCTATTCGAATAAAACAATAAGTCTGAGGGGCAATCGTCGTAATTTTAAGAACGGTCACAGTCTGATGTCAGTCTCAATCTGTCAAAAATACCTCTAACTTTCCTTCATTTTTGGCATTTATTGTTGCTGAGATGAGATTGCGACTAGATTTTAAACGTTTTTAATTACGGGAATTGGCCTTCAGATCGACATCGTAACAATATCATCGTAACAATATCAATATCGTACAATCGTTATATTGCGTACTATTCCTCAAGCTTATTATTGAAATATTCATTACGAATCTATACAATTAACCTTTCCACTGAAACTCTTTGCGGTACCTAGCACTAAACTTCGTCTTTACCAAAAAGTTTATGATACCGAAGGGTTCGTTTACGTAAATATCTTTTTATTGACAAAGGAACATTTTGATTGGCCTCTAAATTAATTATCTGCCCACGGGTTGTGCGGTTACGAAGGGTGTTCGACCTATAGGTAGGTACCAACCTCACATAGTTTGCTTTGCCTATGTAATCTATTTATCTTGCGGTCCCATCTAAAGTGGTATTTATAGGCTTTACCTAAGCCCGGTGTCGATAGACTTTCAAGTATTGAATGATTATTTTTGCTTATAAAAGAGGGGTTCAAATGAGGTTAAGAATATTCTGGAGACGATCTTCAAATGAAAGATAAACATCGTACCTATATTCGCACAGTTTGCTTATGTTGTTGTTCGTTGCAATACCCTTTTTTTTTTGTTAGGAGCCTTCTCCGGTGCGCACACAACAACTTAACAAAGTTTCATTACAATAAGTCGAGCCATTATCGAGTTTTTGCGAGACTAGGCACTTGATTTTTATGTATAAGAAAGAAGTATTTAAAGCTTGTCATATGGCAAATAAAATGTCAAGGTTCAGGTGCTCAGTTCCAATTTGCTTTTCCCTATTGTAAAGAAAACAGCGAGATTCCATTTTACAACTCCATTGTAACTTTGGTTCTAAGAATGTGTTTTAATAGACCTATAAGTAAAAACTGGTACCTAAATATATGGTAAAGTATAGTAAGAATTCGTATTTTCTAATTTGAATTTTAATGTTACTTAAGTAAAAGCGAACGCGTCAGAGTACCTAACCCGCGAAATTCAAATTTTCTTACGATCTTTGCAATTTGCAGTTCAGTATTAGGTAGTATGTTGATATAAATAAGATTCGCGGCCGTAACAATATTTATTTAAAGCATTATAATAAAAAAAAATCATCAATACATCTCTTAGTTCATTTTACCCTATTGAAAGATAATTTCATGAAACCATGACGTTGGAGGCCAATTCTAGCCAATGGAGTTGTTTTGCTGATTCTAATGATTATAATTCTATATACCTAGGCATGTTTGGTGCGTGTTTGTGTTTATTAAGTTTGTTGTTGTTTGTTTGTATTTGTTTCATTGTTACGGTCGCGAATCATATTTTAATCAACGTACGATCTGACACCTGCAAATTGCAAAAATCGTAAGTAAATTTGAATTTTGTGGGCTACCTTAGCGCATCCCCCTGAAACATTACTTTAACAAAATAATACTTTCATAGGATTAGAAAACTATCAAAACTTACATGAGATATTATATGACAGAATATTCAATCCAGATTATGGCACAAATCATAAAGATCTATTACCTACTATAATCCGTGCAATCGAAGCCTTAGAAAAAGAAGTAGGTACCTTCTATATAAGTACAGAAGAAGACGTATTATTTATTATCCAGCGCTAATACGGCGAAGCTTACTGTAGACTACCTAGAAATGTGCATTATTCATAATTTCTAAAGAAAGGGATTGACGTAAACTGCTATAAGAAGAACCCCTAATTACCAGATGGTGCACGAAATATAATAGTTTAAAAAGTAATTTAACTAAAATTCTGAAGCAACAGCAGTAAATTCCGTATGCTTTAACAAATTATCATTAACTATAGGTACCGGATGATTTTTTTTACCGTCTCGAAATTTTTACAGGGTGTTCTACCCTTGAATATGAACAACTTTCATTATGGGACCAAATCTGAAATCAAGAAAAAAAAAATCTGTTGTTTAATACAAACGTTCAATACCTACTAGACCAAAATGTATGAAACAGCAGATTTTTTTTTTCTTGATTTCAGAGTTGGTCCCATAATGAAGGTGATAGGTTTTATTCAGGTAAGTTCTTACTTTCCGTTCCTAGTTCAAGCAAAAGGTGTTGTTGAGTTTTTCAGTTAAGAAACTCTTTACAACAGCCGGGAAATGGTTTACCCGATCAAAGGTTTACCTTTTCACCCGACCGGTGCCCCGTGAAGCATTTCTTTAGGGTGTGGAAGCACCCGTAAATATAAACAATTTTCAGTATGAACTCAGGAAACCGAAAATACTTTTTGTTGAGTAGGCGTTCGTTTTTCTTATGAAAATGCTTCTGTTTTTCTCGAAACTAGAGGAATTTCTGTTACGTATTGTAGTTGTGTATGTGTATTTTTGGTATTTACATTTTGGCCTTTACCCTGCAGTGGAACAATAATAGGCTGGTATTGTTACTTTATTATTGTAGGTACTAGCTTCCGCTCGTGGTTTCGCCCGCGTAGTATGTCGATCAAAAGCAGCCTATGTCCCTCCCCAGAGTACAAAGTATCCCCATACCAAACATCAAAATCAAGAACAAAGAGACAGACAGACAGACAAAAATATACAAATTATTTTTTGTTATAAGTACCGTATATACACAGGTATGTACATTTATATAATAAAAATAAAAAGTTTTTGTTGTTTCTCATACAATTGATGTACAGCACAAAATTGAGGCAGCCCCTATAAGTTATAAGGATACTTTTGATAGGGTTACCTCGCAACTTCCCATGGGTTATTATCTACGATGTTGAGACATAATTAAAAAAAAATGAAAAGAAAAAGTTTAGTTTCTAGGATATTACAAATTGTTGTAGCATGTTCACGGACGAGTATGTGTGGTGTTTGAATGTGTGTGTGTGTGTGGGGTGTATGGGTGTGAGTAGGTATGTGTGTGTGTTAATGATTGATTAACTGATGTACCTATATTATGATTGGGTACTGGTTATTCATTAGCATATTCTGGTTAATATAAGTTCAATTTCCTCGTACATTTGTGATTTTAACCATTCCGTTAGAGTGTTTTTACATCTGTACCGCAACATGGGGTAAGTAAATATTCAATATGTGGTTCAATTTATTATAAATATAATTTGATTGTGTATTATACTGACGCCTGGCAAAAACCGTACGGACCCGTGTGGAATAGGCCACAATATCTTTACGTCTTTTAGCAAGATTTGATGGATCAAACGAGAGAGTCTTGTGCAGATGTATGGTTATGTTCAATATGTATAATTTCCTAACTGAGAGCAGATTAATAATCGTCACGTTAGAAATTATAAAAGCGCACAATGTACCTAAATATTCAAAGTTAACCACAAGATTGACTGCCTCATTGCTCTAGTCTGCCTCATTGGTCCTGGGTGCTATTCCTGAGCCGGGCAAAACGATCGGGTTTTTCCATCTGTATTTTCGTGGAGTCTGGATTTGTGCCCGGCTAATGGCAATAGGCTCGCCCCCTATTACATGGGACCTTACATAACTGGCGAAATGTGGGTGGGTTTTAGATACACCTCTGCCTTACCCTTCGGCGATTACAGGCGTAATGATATGTTATGTTAATCGGAAGATACGATCGGGACCTATTGTAGCACTTTAATCACAAGCATCTCAAGCCGTTTATCAAAGTTCAAAGCCGTTTATAAAACAAGGAGGGTTCCTTGTTTTATAAACGGCTTTGCTTGAAGAAAAACATCAACAAAAGCGAACGTTTGCTTGAACGGTGTAAACTGCTATAAAATTCATGGAGATAAGGGTGGCTTCCGAATTCATTCCACGTCCCTGTTTTATTATTATGAGCACAAACAAGTTGGTACTGCCATATTGTAAGAGTATGTCATTGTCGAATTACATACATCGTGTATAGAGATCGACTCGTATTCGTGCTTTTAGTTTATCCTTTTGAAGTGAAGAACTTTTACCTTTTCAAGACGTGCACAATATCATTCTGCATTAGGGGCACGATATCAGTCAAGGTTGGCAAAGTCTTATACAACATATCCTGGAATTAACGCACACCTCCAAGCACCCCAATTAGAATATTATGTTATAATCATAATCTGTATGTATGACTGAATTTTTACTATTATGTATTAAACGTTGTTTATTTATTGAATTAGTTATACTGATTGTCGGAGAAAAACAATTTTCTCTGACAATCAGTATAACTAATTCACACACACACACATTCACACTAATTTAGTTACACTTTGTATAGGTACTCACCGCAAATTTTCAGAAGTGAGATTCAGAATTGACATTTTTAAAATGGTCACAACTGACAATTTATAATATTATTCGCGTACAATTCATATCAAGCAATTCAATCTGTATGACAGTTTTGTAAAATTCTATAGGTACACCTCTGCCTAACCCTTCAGGGATATGTAGGTGTGAAACTGTCAAACAGATGAATTGCGTGATATGAATTGTGCGCAAATATTATTATGAATGATCAGTTTGTGACCATTTTACGACTTTTATTATGATTCATAATGTTATCCTTTTATGATTCTGCCAAAGTGGCCTTTTTAGGCCCCCAGGTCATCAGATCATAGATAGATCTGTGTCTACTTTATTGGCTAAATTACTCTCAGACAGAGTTTCAGCAAACAAGTAATGGACTCCAATTTATCTGGGTCGACGTTACTGAGAGTCATTTGTTTTTGCCCCGCTGATACCCAGAATCACAGTATTCACGCTTTGAAAAGGGAATGATAAGAGATTGAAAGACGTAGGTATTATTATTATTGCAAATTATGTTGCTGCTAAGAAAAAAACAGGGTTAAGGCATAATTATTATAGCCACATCGGGCTGTAGCTCAAAATAGCGCGGAGCGGCCCGCCTGTGCTGCTGGGGAGGTTTTTGCGCCACTTCTTCTTCCCAGCGAAAGCACTAGGAAGGTTGTGAAGGGCGGGCATTTCGGGGGAAAAATGCTCACTCTCAACCTAATTTGAATAAATGACTTTTGATGTTGTAGAGTGCATCGGTTCATACAAAATATACGAAAGCGATGCACGATGTAGGATAAATTGCGTCAGCCATTACTGTGGACACACACAGCACATACTTTCCTGATATAATTTCAACTTCCTCATAAAGGACATTTGGCCTAATCAAATTCCGAAAATTTGCATTACCAGAATTCCCACACTCAATTAGTGACTTTTTCTCTTTTGTCACATTCAGGATACGTCATGGTCCTCATTATCATGCTGTTATCGTACCGCTATTATGGTGGTCTTCCATTTCAAGCATTGTTGGAGTTTGAATTATTCATATAAAACAGAAGTGAGGATTTTGCAAAACCATTTCCCAGAAATGGATGACATAGGCTTACGAAAATTAATCTAAGTTGAAGAACTTAGGTTATTTTCCCTCCAGCAAAGTTTGTTTATTAGCCTATTTTTTACAACTAAAACATCCGAACGGTCTTGTATTCAATTTAAATTAGGTGCAAGCGTTACAGGTGTTTTTTTCAAGAATAAAATTTACTCTGGAAAGGACAATGAACTCTTTCTTGAAGACGGCAATCGTTATAGGTGATATGAGGGTGTACAGAAGCACACCTTAGCCAATCCCTTCAGGGAACACATGCGTTCTATAAAATTCTTCATAGTTACGGTAACCCCGTTTTGTTACGTCACTGCTTGTTAGCAAAGCTCTCATAATTTTATTCAGGTCAAACGCTTAGTGAAGGCAATTTATTAGGGTAGATGGAACATAATCGGTGATTAGGAAGATCCCCTAAATTTTGCTCTAGTTACATAGTATTGTTCATTACACACTCCTAGTAGGTTCATACTCTCTATCTCATCTCATCATAACAAACTATTTAGAAAAAAAAATTCGTCCAGCTAAACCCCATGCAACAAAGAATGAACTAATTATTCTTCAATATTTAATTAACAAGACAGTACCATAAATTTTCATTACCAGCTGGAACATAAATCACGTTTGAGATAAAATAAAATTCAAAATTCGGAACCTTTTTTTTTTTTTTTAACAATGGCATCTCGCAGTTCATCCTTTATGAGGATGGCTACTGCTTAACCGGACTTTCCTGTGGATGCCTCGAATTAAGGCCTCCAGCCAGGGCAAACAATAACTTAAAAACTAAGCGACAGCGCTAAGGGTAACCCCCTGCGGGGTTCGGACCTCGGCTCAGAGCGTCGCTGGAAGAGGACAGCAAGGGACAGGCTGGATCGGTATTATTATTAGTGTTTAGGGGCGAATTTAAAACTACAGGCTCAGCTGCGCGGGCTGGCTCGAGCAAGGGTCGCGACGGGCCTCGGCGGCGAGGACGGAAGGAAAAAAAATTCGGAACCCGATACAAAATTTATTTTAAACGCATTTACGTTCTTTTTTGAGAACGAATAGGTAATTGATTCATTCACGCGTTACATTTGAATTATCGTGTTTATAATAATGTTGATGTTATTTACATACAGCTTCCTACATTGTAAAATAAACATAAATATTATAAACAAACCTTCGGTAAAACTGAAAATTCGACATAAAAATTAAATACATAAATCAAGTTTTATTGCAGGCCAAATACAAAAAAATACAGTCAAACATAAAATTAAACACAGGTAAGTTACCTACATAGTCTTAAATAAAAACATTTTTTTTTAAACATTTATTCATTCAACAAGTCTTTCGTCATTTAATAATACTCTTTCAGACTAAAGTTCCAGTTACCCTTCTAATATGAGAAATAATACGAAATCTGAAGGAAACATTTTAACCGTGAATCAACTAATATTATACATGTACCCTCACTAATGTACCTACGTACGTACTTATGCTGCTGAGTGATGTATTATTAACCACTTCAGCTTTACATCACAGCTAATGAGCTACCAGGCAAACATATTGTAGAAGGCATTGAACTTGTAAACTTACCGCTGATGGAAGGGTTAATTGAATAAGCGAGGATGTGAGTGACGTTATCTTAGGTATTATAAACTGTTAGAGGAGGATTTTGTCTATAAATAATTGCTTTTAACGTTGAAACTCTGTCATTATCTTAAAACAGCCAAATCAATAGGATGAGCTTGTAGTGCACTGAAAGATTATTCAAATTGATCTATGTATAGTCAGATTGGATTTAGCTATTTTGATCACCCAATCACATCAGCTAACATAATGTTTGTTTTGAGATCAGGCTTTTAGAATACGACGAGAGACATCCGACACGGGCTACGCTCAACAATAATATTCCAAAAAGAACTGCGTAGCGAATCGGTTATCAGCTACGACAGAGCAGTTGGCGTAGCAGTGATTTATTATCATGTCAGCTACGCCGTAGCGACAGTGCAATCCTTTTATCTCTAAACGTACTTAACGTTAAGCTTATACAAAGTTCAGATGCTCATACTAGATACTTTTGTATGTAAAGGATATATAAACGACTTATATATATGTAACGTGAAGAAAATGTTATTATTCAATTGTTTTCATTTATTTTTAGTACAGAGGCCAGCACATCAAGCTACCCCAATCTGTCAAATTTATTTGATAGATTTTCAACTTTATTACAAAGGAATTAGGTTCATATTCAATTGGGAAAATTTGACAGATTGGGGTAGCTTGATGTGCTGGCCTCTGTACTTACCTATTTGTTTGTAATCAATAAAATGGTTATAATTTTAAGTGGCAGAAATTAATCACGTGGAATAAGAAACGCATTGTTATGTAGATGAAGGCAGAAATTGCAAAATTATATAATTAAATAGACCAACTATCACATTTCCTAGAAACTATTCAAACAAATTTAACAAAACATTCCTAATAAAAGCGGACAAAGTGTAATATATTGTTACTATACATAAAGGCAGTTCTCTTACAAGTTTTCTCTATAAATCGTCTTTTATATAAAAATCAATTGTTTTCGTTAGTCTGGTAATAAGTCTAAAATGGCTCGATCGATTGTGATGAAACTTCGTGATGTGTGCGCACCGGAAAACGCTCCTAACTAAAAAATGTCATTGCAACACATGCCTTTTTTTTGTTAACTGGATATGAATAAATTTGAATATGAAAACTACACATTTTCATCCTAACGTTTTCCTAGTCGGAATCATGTTTATTTATAGAAAATAATGTATGATAATATTGATGTAACTATTTAATATTACGAATTTGCTCAATTTAACTATCACACTAACTTGCTGATGCTTCGACAGCGTTAAAAAGCTTAAAAACATCCCTTCTTCTTCTAGGTATGTACCTACAGACGCCAGCACATCACGCTACCCGAAACTGTAAAATTTTCGCAATCAATTTTGAACCTTATTCTTTAGCGATAAAGTTGAAAATCGATTAAAGATATTTGACAGATTGTAGTAACTTGATGTGCTGGCGGCTGTACATCATGTATGAGAAACGTGTAGTAAAATTTAAGGGTGTGGTACAGCCCATCAAACTGTAAAACTTTCTCCATGGGACCAACATCGTAACCGCGAAAAAACTGATGGAAGACGGACGTGTTTATCGCGGACGTTATTATGGGTGAAATCCAGAGGAAGCAATCTCGTCGCAGCATCGTCCATAATATGCCATAAAAAAAATCCTGGCTTTAATATGACACCAGTTATTAATATTATATTAATATAATATTTAAAAGCAAACAAAAACACTTCAGGCATCTTGAAAAGGACAAAGCCTTAATTAAATAAGTACTTCAGTGAAGGGGAAACATCAAAGGAAATTGTAGAAATTCTAACTTACAACGTTATGTGCAGTTTTATTAGATATCTTTGTTATTTACAGGTCAGGACATATAGTGACTTTATTGGTGATGTTCTTCAGTAAGGTCAGGTGCTTAGTACTCGCAATCGGGGTGCGAGTATGACCAGATGTGTGAATGTAAACGAAGCAAAAGGAGTAGGTATTGAAGAATGGCAGCAGGTGGCGTTGTGCAGGGTCTACCACCCCGATGGGATGGAAGCGTGAGTTTGGGTATGTTTGTCTTTGTTATTTCATAAATCGAATTACCGCCGAACTCAAATGTTTTTCATAATCCATACTAATATTATAAATTCGAAAGTAACTCTGTCTGTCTATCTGTCTGTCTGCATGTTACCTTTTCACGCCTAAACCACTGAACGGATTTCGATAAAAATTTGGCAGAGAGATAGATTGCATCCCGGGGAAGGACATAGGAAAGGTTTTATTGACATACCTCGCGGGCGAAAGCGCGGGCGGAAGCTAGTTATTGTATAAATTCCATTTTAAAAGACAACTGTCCCTTTAAATAAATTTTGAAATCACTTTATCACTGGTCCTTTGGAACGTAGACCATTTTTGGTGACGGTCAAATGGCCCACGGTCTAATCGCTTTGGGCCATTCATACTAAATACCCCCTTCACGCATTGCGTGATTGATATATTATTTTTCAGCTAATATGGCGTAACATGGCGCGATCCTAGCGCGGCTTTATTATTCCATCGTGAATAACTGAATACGTAATTTTTTTTCAGCATAATATTCAAGACTTCATGTTGATAATGACATTGAGGAAACAAAAGGTCCCACATAAATCTCATTTTGTTTATGTCCTTCAAGTTTCCAGATGACGTTGCAAAAAGTTAATAAAAAAATAAAAGACAACTTTTGTCTCAATAAGAATCAAGCATAGTAGTAAAAAAGTATATTTGAATGAAACAAAATAATAAGTAAACTCCAAAATGATTTTCTTTCTTCCAGGGTTTGAATAAAAAGATGATTATGTATGTATTTGTCTATGATAGTACTTAATTTTAATTTCAAAGGAGAACAACCTCAACGCTTTTTTAATCATCATTACTTCCAATTAATAAGACCGAACACTGTTTCCGGAAAATTAAGATAAAGACAGCAATCATAGGAGCTATCTAAGGAGCTTTGGTACCAAAAAATAGGAAGAAACGATAAAATGTAATAAACTTAAAAAAAAAACATCGAAAAGTCGAAAGTAACTTTAATGTCGGAAGTGGGTGTCGTTCGGTTCGCATTTTCGTTGTTTGCCACCGACTTCCGAAATTAAAGTTATGTTTCATTTTGTTGTGTCTTTTTGGAAGTCGTTTTTTTTTTTTTTGTTACATAGTTGTTATTTTTCACTTTTGAGTTGTACCTACCCCACACAAATTCATATAACACTACTTGCCATGTAAATATCAGTGACAGGAAGTCATTATAACATCATCAATACAAACTAAGTAGCAAAAATACGTATTATTGAAGGTAACTCTAAAACTACCCAAGTTGAGTTAATGAAATTTCTAAGGGACTACCCCTGAGGCCATACCCTAACCATTTTTTTTAAATGTATTCATAATTGCTGGAGATACATACAAAAAAAAAAATTGTCTAATTAAGAACCTCCTCCTTTTTTGAAGTCATTTAAATAATTTCATCACTACTGCTAGCAAAACGGTGAAGGAAAACATGGTGAGGAAACCGGCATGTCCTACAACTAATAATTCGAAGACATGTGACATCTACCAACCCTCACTGGGCCCGCGTATGCGTTTAGGAGCATAAGGTCAAAAGCGCGAAATGACAAATGGGTTACAAATTGTCAAAAGATTTACTTTGTGTAATAATGTCGCTCATGTTTTGTTCTGTATTCATTTTTTTTTTATAATTTTAACTTTTGTTTGAGTTCCGTCGCTCATGTTTTGTTCCGTATTCATTTTTTTACAATTTTATCTTTTTAATTAATGTAATTATTTTATTTTATTTAATCTGATTAATTTGATTTTATTATTAATAACATAGGAAAACCTTGTAAGTGCTGTGCACACCTTTAAGTGATTGGTTCACTGTAATATTTTATACAATAAGGCTAAGCTATCAGTAAATGTATTTGTGAAGTAATTGTTGGAGTGCCATAATAAACAAATAAATAAATATACACAAAGTAAAGCACCTGTCTGGGTTCCAACCTAGGACCTACAACTCATAACACGCGACCGTTATCGCCAGTACTGCTAAAAAAGGCCCATCGTTAAAAAAATCTGTGGATGCGCCCTTTTACCTCTGAGAGCAGAGAGGTAGTTCAAAGAAGTCTCCATTTGAAAACGACACTCCCTGTTATGGTAACCGAACCTATATTGATTTTCTCCAATAAAACGTCGAATTTGTTTAAATTCGACGTTTGTTTGTTTTATAGGTATGATGACGCATATTTATGAAACGTAGTCTAGACATTATTGAGGAGGGGTCCGTGGCTAAATACACAGCCACACACCGCACAGCCGCACAGGTCGATCGATCAGGTTAAGCTACGCTTGCCGCGGTTGGTCTGTGGATAGATGACCATCGTTACATACCGAGACCCCTCCGTGCCACGGAAAGCACGTTAAGCCGTTGGTCCTGGCTGTCATTTGTGGATCTTTGACAGTCGTTACGGGTAGTCAGAAGCCCGAAAGACTGACAACCAGTCTTACCAAGGGGTATCGTATTACCCAGTAACTGGGTTGTGGTGGTCAGACAGGCAGACGCTCCATGTAAAATACTGGTATTCAGCTGCATCCGGTTAGACTGGAAGCTGACCCTAACATATTTGGGAAAAGGCTAGGCAGATAATGAGTCTAGACATTATTATTGTTATTGTTGTTTGGTCTTAATTAGATTCAAAGAATCGGAATCGATGTTTAGTAAATACAAAATGTTGTGAAACCCCAGTCAAGGTTTAGATTACAATATTTTTTTTAATACCTTAATCCTAATTGCATGGGACTGAAACAGACACGTTTGCGGCATGTCGGATGTATTGTGGGATAAAACCACCACAGTCCCTGAAACGTCCAACGGCATCGCGAAAGACCCAAATGTAGATGGCGGGACGAACTTGACGCCTATTTGAAGGATTGGTAAATTTCTGAGAACACGAATCACTTCACGTTAACGTGTTCCTAGAAAATCAGTTTCAATCCTGAAAAAGCCGTCCAAGTGCAAGTCACTCGCATGCGAAGGGTTCCTTACTACCGTACAATATTTAACACTACATATAAAAAAGAACACATTTCTTGTATGGGGATCCCCGTAAAATTATTAACTTAATTTTTTTTTGTTACACCGGCTATAGTAATAAACACTTTGTGAAAATTTCAACTGTCTACCTATTACAGTTCATGAAACAAACCGCTGACAGACAGACGGATGGACAGCGGAGCCTTAGTAATAGGGTTCTTTGGCACCTTTTGGGTACTTACGGAACCCTAAAAGGAGAGAAAAGCTATATATATTTCATTCAACGACATTCAGCCTATATTAATTTACAGACAGCTGCATTGTACGGGTTTCAAGATGGCGGTATCATTAGTTCTTCAATTTCCACTTGGCAACCATTTCATTTATAAGTCATGACGCAAATTGGTTTCGACGGGCAAGCCTAACCTCACTTTTAACGGGGTTAAGAAGATTTTACTAAAGGTAAAGTGTGATTTTACTATTTTAGAATCTATTATAATTACATTATACCAAAATGATTAAGTAAGTACAATCTGTATTTTGTTACCTTAACAGCAAGACTAATATCAGAACGCCGATTCCAGTATTTCAAAACGTTCAAAATCTAGCGCAATCTCATTTCAGCGACAATCAATGTCGAGAACTTGTCAAAAATGTGGGTAAACCAGCAGTCTCACCATGAAAACTTAGGTGCAGTGAGCTGTCAATAGTCTCAATCCCTAGCATGGGGTTGGAATAATAGCTCACTTCGAACTCACTTCACCCAAGCTTTCTCGGTGAGATTTCTACAGAATACACCGGCTGGATGTTTTCAATAGATTGAGACGATTAGGATGCGACCGTTCTTAACAATACGAGAATTGAGATAATGGAGAGGCCTATGTCCAGCAGAGGACTGCTATAGGCTGATGATGGATGATGGATGGATGAACTTATCATAATTACTGTATTTAGGTTATAGAGCTGGTAATTTTTTGACAGTTGTCGATAAATCCTATAGTCCAATAACGCCCACGTGAACGCCTGTGCTGGGTTTGCGTCATAGAAACGCAACCCGCCCAAAATAAAGTTGTAATCGTATACAATAGGATACAATCAGTATAATTTATTAGAATCCGGAATCAAGAAATGTAAAAGTTTATAATAAACATACTTTAAAGCGTTAACTATTGTGACCTTTCTTTGTTAAAAATCATTATTTAAGAGGTTATTGTTCATGGATAGTAATTGAAAAAAATCTTAAACCACAGACTGATACCCTAATAAACAAGTTTTACGCATCGAAAAACGTATTGGTATTAAAAATCCTTCAACTGAAATTAAAATGTGATCCAAACTTGAGATGAATTATTAAAAACAGATTCTTTTCCCATAGAATAACATTAAAAGTAATAATAAATAGTATCGTCGTAGGTACTTACCTCCACTAACTTAAAACTTTTCATTATTTTGTAACGGTTTTAAACTATAACACACATAACATGAATCTTAAAGTTAGTTTTCTTGTGATTTCAACACAATCCAATAATTCTAATTCTCACACGACAAAGTTAGATAGTAGAGAAGGTTAATTTGTCATGCAAATAACAAACTATTCATTCATTAAGCGTGATTAGTAAATCACAGGGAAGCTACAGGAATCAATTACTTACCCTTTTACAAATAAATCACAGGTGCACCTAATTTTCAAGGGGAAATTCGAACTTTCTAAACACACATAGACATGCTTTTCTACTGTTTTTAATAATGCTTACATAAAACACCGGGTGCTTTACTTGGGGTAATAAGTGTGAGCGTGTTTCCGCTCAGCTCAGTATACGTACGGTGGTCAAAACTACCGACAAGCAACTGGACGAAATCCCACCGCCAAAGTTGCTCCAAGTTCGTACTGCGCATGTTCCTTTCATTAAGTTAAGTTAGGACTCGTACAGACTCTGTCAACTTCAAATATACTGTTAGAAAACTGTAATGTACGAACATTGAAGTGGCATCGTCTGTACGTACACTAAAAGCTGTTTTTTTTTAAATTACATTTACGGTATATAGGCCCGGCTTATCAAAATTGTGGGATTTCTATAGAACATCTGCGGATGGGATAAGCTTCGGAGAAAGGGAATGAATGTAAATAGACCAAACACAAACAGTTGGGGAGGGTCAAATTAGTCCCATGTTTGAGTTACAGAGCTTAATGCCATAGAAAGGCATTTGTTTCAGCAGAAAGTTGGTATACTTAACAAGTTTAGTCACAGTTGCGTGGTTTTCAACACATTGTTGTGGGCGAGATAAACACTATGAATAGTGATCAAGCACCCAGTGCACAGTGTGTGTATAGTGTAAATCTATGTTTAGAAACCAGTTTAAAGTGCTAGTAGGTAATTCAGCTACTTCCCACCATTTCCTGTAAACTCATACTTTGTCACCGACTTTTTATTCAATTCCTTCTATTCGGGTTGTCTAATTTATAAAAATCTATCCTTAATACTCACTTTTGTTATAATAGGAACTTGTGTAAAATTTCATGCTTCCAGACTCAGCGGTTCAGGTTGCGCGTTGTCCATTAGTCATCATCGTCATAATCTTTCTATGCCTTGTCCAATAGACTTATAAAAAAAGATGGACTCCGCGCCACGCATATCCGCGCAGCTGAGCCTGTAGTTTTAAATTCGCCCCTAAACACTAATAATAATACCGATCCAGCCTGTCCCTTGCTGTTCCAGCGACGCCCTGAGCCGAGGTCCGAACCCCGCAGGGGGTTACCCTTAGCGCTGTCGCTTAGTTTTTAAGTTATTGTTTGCCCTGGCTGGAGGCCTTAATTCGAGGCATCCACAGGAAAGTCCGGTTAAGCAGTAGCCATCCTCATAAAGGATGAACTGCGAGATGCCATTGTTATAAAAAAAATAAAAAACGCCACGCATATCGAAAGTGAAGCACCGTACCGATCTGTGTGTGAGTGATTGACGATTGACTTTGTCGTGTCACGCAATGGCGGCCGGTCGGCATACTATGATGTGAATGTGAGCGTGAGGCGTGTTTGTACAAACGGTCCGGCCATACTTACTGTGCTTCACTTTCGATATCCATCAGTCCATCTTTTTTTATAAGTCTATGCCTTGTCCCATGTTATTTGGGGCTGGCGCAACACGTTTTCTTCTTCCCGTCACGCTATCATTCACTCCCTTTTCTTTCATGTCATTCCTCGCACAATGTATCCATCTTTTCTTTGGCATTCCGCTCCTTTTTCATACGTATTTATATTCATCTCTTTTTTAGTTATTTATTATTATTATGTAGAAGTTTGTTATAAATTATTACACGAAATTCAAGCATTCTCTTAGTCTTTAGTCTGTAGTAATCTGAATAAGTATCTAATAATAATAATATAATATCCTTGGAC
This sequence comes from Gortyna flavago, assembly GCA_963669345.1. Lineage (NCBI taxonomy): Eukaryota > Metazoa > Arthropoda > Insecta > Lepidoptera > Noctuidae > Gortyna > Gortyna flavago. Next base: position 8,396,937 of record OY770144.1, read on the forward strand.
ATTTCACACAACGCCATATTATAGTCCCAAGCTAAGCAACCTAATGCTTGTGTTATGGTAACGAGATGGCTGATAAACTACTTATATACATTTTTTTTTGTAAATACATACATATTATAGATAAAAAACCCAGACCCGGAACAAATACTTGTAGGTCGAACAAATATGTGTTCCGTGCGGGAATCGAACCCGCGACATGCTGCGCAGCAGTCAATCGCTCAACCACTGCGCCAACCGTGTCGTCAAAATCTAATGAGACTAATTAGCACTTTCATATATTAAGTTAAAATGCCTTCGCTTGTAATAACTTTATCGCTAACTTATTTAGGTACTCGTAATTTAGGGACGTAATACAACACAATACAAGTGTGATAAATTTAGTAGCCCTATATACTCATTTCAGTTTGGACCGTTATAATTAAATCTCCGTCAAAGTTAACGCTTCCCCGTACCTGATAGACTTTGGTTAGTTTTGTCAAAATTAGGTAGTCATAGTATTGAACGCCATTTTTGCTGAACGCTACTGCACTTTTTTCACGTCTTAAGACTCTACCGTCTGCCTTTCTCACAACAAAGACAGTCGCGCTAGTGCAGTTTCGTCCAAAATCACATCAAGAAATATTTTACCACAATTAAAGGGCCCGTACTTAAAGTCCAACCTGAAACATGTTTTCGGCCATTGTTCGTCTGAAATATCTAATAAAACGTTGATCCATTACCGCAGGTGCGTCAAGGAGCGAAAATGTTGAGTCATTTTCAAACAAATTCTTTTCCCACATGCATGTCACCTTGACAATACGTAGCCTTGAAAGCAATAAGAGGTGCTTATCATATTAAGTCCATGAATACCTTTTAAAATAGCGCCATTCACATCCATTTCAGTGCCGGCGGCGGCGGGGCACGGTACATTGTTTGGAAACGACTGACCGGGTGACAAGCAATAATTATTCTCAATTAGGAAAACGGCACAATGTAAGCCTATTAACTTCCCACGGACGGGCAATGGGTCAATGCCTTTACCCTCTGAAATCCGACTGTAATTGACATAATGGCCACACCCGAAGCGTAGCCGCACCGGCGAAAAAGCCGATCACGTTTCTTTCAGGTATTTTTTTAATGGATGCTTGTTTGTGAAATGTATGACCAACATTAAATGGATCGTTATTTTGATTTACAGGTACGTGTAATTTGATTCTCATGGGTGTAAATTCTGACAAGATTAACTGAGAACAAAGTTAAAAAAATACTTGAATTAAAGTTTTTTTTTATTGGATTTTTTGCTTGTTACGTTAATCTTTTCTCTTTATAATATAACTTTAGATAGATAACCTCGATTAAAAATATTATAGATGGGTACCTGCATCATCTAGTTTCCAAAGAAACCGTAGGTACATACTGCTATTGCATATATTCTGTAGCTCAAGGATACTGTTCCCCACATTCGCCTCAAGCGACCTTTGTTAGATTAAACGCCGCTTTGATGCATAAGTACTTATGTAGAGAAGGCTAAGCTATCGCCTTAAGCACTATTATAGTAACTTAACTCACTTAGATACATCTAACCTTCTCTGTGGCGGGAGGCGATAGGTGCTTTTAATCATGTTTACTTAAACATTGCGCTAATGTTCGTGTATTCTAAGATAACGTAGGTACTCGTAACTCGTACAACATTTTTAAACATCAGAATAGTTAGCAGTTACGATAACGTAGCAACTTATAAAAGTGAACTAGGAGGCTAAAATTAATTTGAACCTAGATAAAGTATCAAAGCCAATAAACTTATATCAATTATACTAAACAAACAAGTAATTAATTGCTTATGTTTTTCGGCTTCATCCATACCGATCCCTAGTCCCAACTCGCCCGCTTTTTTATATGCTTAGTAGATGCAAGGGTACAGGTGTCTCGGAAAAGTGCTACGATGTAGAAAATAAACACTTATGACGTATAATTTTGCTCTTGATCTTTTTCTATATATTTTTTTTTTACAAAATAACCTGTTAAGGTCCAAATTACAGAACATTCCTCAAGCCCAGTTTGATCGTCAATCAGTCGATTTACAATACTTGTATACAGGTGCAAGTTTGAATGCTGCTATGAAAGCCACTATCACCTAGTACCAATAGATACTATTCAACCTCGCAAAGACGGCGAGTAAGCTTTAACAAGAAGTTAGTTGCCGTGTTCCAAGTTACAGATTCCACTTACAAGTCAGATGATTACCAAACCTTCATTAAAATGGTACCTACCAACATAGCTACACTAATAAAATCCGTTTAATAGCTATGAATAAACATAAGTAATTAAATGACGTTCATAAAATCAATTAATATCCGACCTCCTTGGGAACACGAGAATGAGACTGAGAGCAGTTAATGAGCTCTAAAATTTAAGTTGTACGAGAAAATACAATTATACGAAATCAAATGAACCTCCTTTTAAAGCTACTGAGGCGAAAGTCGGTAAAAGGAATACCAAGAGCTACCCGCAGTATATCTACCGAGTAAATAAAATTACCTCTTAGAGAGTACAGTAATTAAATACAGAAGTAGGTAGCACCCTAATGTTTGGTGACTGCCGATTTGCTCAAATTTCGTCAATCAATTAATTACGTCGAAGAGTACAATACAAATCAAAGGAAAATACCTAAATAGGGAAAGCTTTTAATTTTTGGCGGAAAGTTTTGACAGGTCATCGAACATAAATAATACATACACACATACATAAACCCACACCTACTTCCCATAGGCAGGCAGAAATTACAGAACGACACCTGCTACAATCCTTTTAAATACTCCTTTTGCCTCGTTTACGTTCATGTCATTCACCCACGCCGGTTGCGAGTACTACTCACCTGAACGTCGATTATGATGTATTAAAGTAAAGTAAAGTAGGGTAATCTGTTTATAAAATGTATTCTTCTTTTGGTAGGTCTTTGGGTACCGATTTTGATTTTTATTAAACAAATTAAGTGTAAGTAGGTACTGAGACCACAAGAGGAAATGATGTGTAAATGGATAATTCAAAGCCGTGTTTGATGTAGGTAAATAATACTGTTTATTTTGCATGACTGATTCGGAAACTTGTGGTTTTCGTATCATGATTGTAGGTACATGTTGGAAAAAATACTCTACTTGACACCATCAGGCAAATAATGAACCTAAAAATAGATGGCACAACTAGCAGGTAATATCAATCATCGAATAAATTATTCAAGCGATACCTATTGATGTTATTTAGAAGCAAGTAATTATTTATACACGTTGTAATGTTCATTGAAATGTATAGGTACATATGATAACACCTTAAATATTGCTTTCAGTGACCATTATCGAATTGATTCTACGTGTTCTCAGACCAAATACAAAACCAAGACAGAGGGCTGTCAACAGTAAAGTGAAGCTGGTTTCGTAAACATGTGTGCACTTAGTGAGGTGTAGTTTGATTGTAAAGTTGTAAATGTGTGCGTGTGAGCGTGTATGCACAGAGCGGAGGTGTAGTTTTGGCATGCTTCACTGTATTGTTCGCAGCGCTATGTCTTGTTTTTTTATTTTGTCTATGTGTTATACTTAAGTTCAATATCGGCCTGTGTGGTTCCACTTCTGGGACAAACACAAAGAGTGGGCGTTGTTTACCACGCGGGATTAATACGAGTAAGTCGATGTTAAATCACTCAAATTCATTTATTTGCATAACACGTTTATGGGAATAAAAATTTGGATTAGGTACACTGTATTAGAACTATAAGATTAGTGCAAATTTTGTCTCTCAGTAATAATATGACCAGGAAATGTCACGTCCTGTAGGACATGTCGTTTTCCATACATTGTTTCCCTCACCGTTCTGAGGTGATAAAATAAACTGCACAAAGTAAAGTGCATGCCTGCTTGGATTCGAACTCTCGAGCAACAACACGTAAGTCGGAATCGTTCCTACTAGGCTAATCGTTCTTACTGACTTCCAGAGTATTTTCTTTGACACAGAAGTGCGTCCCTCGTAGTCACGTCATCATCATCTGCCTGCCCTTATCCCATGTTACGTGGGGTCGGCGTAACATGTTTTCTTCTTCAATTCTCCGCTGTCAACCGTCACGCTATCATTCACTCCCTTCTTTCATATCATTCCTCACACAATCCATTCATCTTTTCTTCGGCCTTCCTCTCCCTCTCCATCCATAAACATGTTTTAGTCACATGCGTTTCGTCCCTTCTCATTACATGCCCATACCAAGCCAAACGATTTCCGTTCAGCTTTTCTGTCACTGACGCCACTTTCAGACTTCCTCTTATATACTCATTTCTTACTTTATCCATTCTCGTCACTCCACACATCCATCTCAACATTCTCATCATTCTCATCTCCGCTGCATGCAATCTTTTTTCATCCGTCTTCTTCACAGCCCAGCATTCAGACCCGTACAGTACGACAGGCCTTATCACGGACTTATAAATGTTCCCCTTTAACTTGAGGGGCATCCGTGGTTCACACGTTGTTCACTCGTAGACACGTAAGTGTAGAAAAAACAGGAGACGGGTTTCATATTCCTTTCTCGTATACGTTTATATAACGTTGACTGTAACTCGATTCGGTACAGTTAATCCCTACGACTTACGTGTGGTAGTATCTAAGGGCTTTCTCATTTCCGTGTTCAAATAAAACGCTAATCACATTCATTGCGTCTTTGAGTGCCACTTAAGGAAGTCGATTAATGCTTCGTGTAGTGTTATGCAGTGAAAAAGTTAATAATAGTTTTTTTTTATTTCTACCCAAGATGAGCACATTTATTATTTATTTATTAAATACTTCAAGCACATAAATACAGAGGAGGACTTAATGCCATGGGCATTTTCAACCGGTCAACCTGGCAAACATTGGCATCATAATCCTATGTATGGTCAGAGAAATTAATTGTTTAGCAAATGGATTCCCTACGTCAATTTGCCTTAATAGTAATTTCATACAGCAGTTAAATATTGACAGTTGTGGTTTGCATATTAAGTTGGTAGTCAATTTCCTTAATAATTAACTCCCCCAACGTTACCTACCTACAGCCTTTTGTACATATTCCTTTTCCTCGTTAAAGCTGATCTTATCCAAAGACGAAACTTAAGTACATAGTTACAGCACTCATGCGCTGAAAACGGACAGGATGGAATTTAAATTCATACAAAGTCAACGCTTACTTAGTTCTGCATAACGCGAATATGCTTTCACGAGATTATATAATAAGCTAGTCTGCTAAAGAAGAAGTTATATCTTCTTCGTAATTAACCTTCGTTGCAGAGAGGAGATAGCTACATGTACCTACCTATGTATGATTGTAGGTATGGTCAAGTGCTGAAAGTACCTAGCTAGATAAAAGTAACACTATATGTATACTTAGTATCAGCATATCTATTATAAGGAAAATGTGGCTAGAAAAAATTGCTTCATGTATGTATGTACTTGCACTATATTCTGTGGTATAATGGTATGGTCAAATTATCTACAAGAAAATGTTCGTTTACGAGAATGACTTTTGGAAAGAATTGGAAATCATGGAAATAAATGCATCCTTAAGAGCGATTATGACCCACGGCATTTCGTTTTTCCAAATTAATGAACAGATTTTAATGAAACTTCGTACGCATGATCAGGATACAAAGGTCTAAAAAGTTAGTTAAGAACATTTTCTAAAAATAGTGCTACAGCCAAATTTTAATTTTTCCAGTTATCTTTTTTTTTAAATAAGACATTTCGAAAAATAATGTTCTTTACTAACTTTTTAGACCTTTGTTGTAATAGTTAGATACTTGACATTTTCATAGAGTGTACTACTATGGCCGCTATAACAACAAATAAAATATACTTATAATTATAAGTAGGTCACACAAGAAATGTGTTTTTGCCTACTTTTTCTGCCTAATGGTATGGAACCCTTTGTGTGCAAAAGACTTCCGAGGCACTTGGTCGCTTTTTTATTAAAAAAAATCACAATAATGTCATTTATTTCAAAGTTCTACTCTACACGAAGGCAGCTATTAAACCTTTGTATTGAATTATCGAATAACTTAGGTGCATGTGGAAAGCCTTATGTCTTGTGGTGAAGTTTGGCGAAACTTGGTAGAGTTTGAAGAGCATCCAAGCTTCAAGAGAAACTTATTATCTAGGGAAAATTGTACATGCTTAGACAACCACATAGCATCAGTGAGTATTTGTATGGTATTTAAGTAGTGTAGTGTGTGTGTGTGTATGTGTGTGTGTGTGTGTGTGTAGTGTGTGTGTGTAGTGTTTTAGTGGTGGTGTTTGTTTGTATAAGTGGCGACTTCTAATTTTGTTACGACGTTACTTGAATCTCTGAAAAGGTCGGGTAAGAGTGACTGATTACTGTCATTATGCAGAAATTGGATAAAAAAGAGATTAAAACAGAAGAAGAACTAGCGGTTGATCGAGGAGGGGGGGTGGAGGGGGGCTCAGGGAATCAGACCGGATAAATCGTCGCATCGGAGGTTGCATGGCGGCTGTCTCCTGATGATAGATAATGTGATGGGAGCCGCTACCGTACCACGTCCACGGCGAACGGCTATATCCCGGCACAATCCTGATGATATCCAAGCTGCTGAACTACTAAAACTATGACCACTTCTGGTAAAAGCTATCCTGCGCCGTTATATACGTGTAGGTACCTATTTTTGTGTGTATTTTGTTGTTTGAATATACCCAATAGCTTTGAAATATTTAATTCACGAGTGAAAAGTATTTTACGCAAACGTGTACCATCGCTAACAATATAAAAATATTTTTCACTAGCACGCGGACTGGAGGCTGCATCTACATCTAAATTAAATATATAATATAACTAGCTTCCGCCTGCGGCTTCGCCCCCAAGGTATGTCGATAAAAACTATCCTATGTCCTTCCCCGGGATGCAATCTATCTCTCTGCCAAATTATCGAAATCCGTTCAGTGGTTTAGGCGTGAAAAGGTAACACACAGACAGACAGACAGAGTTACTTTCGAATTTATAATATTATTAGTATGGATTTCATCTACCTCTTGCAACGAAACATCGAAATAAGTCCTTCTTCATCTCCTACACGTACTTATTTGGTAACTCGAGAGTACCAGATCTCATGCAACAGACATATACCTAAGTAGCACTATCCTGTAAGTGTCTACCCACGTTTCTCGCAAGAAGCCCCAGATGGCAATGGCAAAAGTTTGCAATGGGACCCCGAAGGGAAACAACACCATACCCACAAGTTTGTAAGTGCAAGCATCACTATTACAGTATTACCCTATAAGGAGTGATTAAACTTAATGTTCTACTATTTTACGGTTTAAATTATAGCGCTTTGCTATTGTTGGAATGAAATTAGTTAAGCAGGCTAAGGCTTTGTTTGGATGTGCTGCAGGATAATTCAATGATCTTGATGTACAATGGGTTTGCAGCATATCTGATATTCATTTATCATAAAATTTACATATAGGAATATAGGTACCTTCCGAAGCATATCCGGTTTCGCTCCACGGAACTCCATCGATCTCTACGTAATGCTTTTCAAATTTTTTTCCATCCTGTAGTTTATGATTTGAAATGCGACAGAACTTGCATTTTTCATTATTGTCGATAGTTTTCTGTACCTTGTGTGTAATTTGCAACGTTTTTATTGTTCAATAGAACCATAGACGACACTTTAAAAAGCTTCCTCGTTTAAAAATTCGGAAAAATCGAACTATGTTGGCTTTCTTCCTTGTTTGATAAATGAGGAGCTGTTATCTGCCCACTTTGAGAGCAGAAATGGCGATGAGTACAACAAATATGTCTAGCCTTTTCCCTAACCTAACCATGTTAGAGGTAGCTTCAAGTCTAATCAGATGCTGATGATTACCAGTATTTTACATGGAGCGACTGCCTATCTAACCTCCACAGCCACAGACTGGTGTTACTGGGTAACACGACGATGTTCCTTGGTAAAACTGTTTGCGACTGTCAAAGATTTACGAATAATAGCCGGGATAGTAACTGTCCGGCGGCAAGCGTACCATCCATTTGTGTAGATGTAATCAAGTATCCACAAACACCTCAAAAGAAATTGGATAATAATGAAAACGTTTTAAAAACCCATTTATTCATTTAACTTTACTGAACTACAGTTAGTTACTGTAGGATTTCTTATAATCGCATAAGTAGTATTTCTAGGAAATACTACTACCGTTATTGAAAAACAAAGAGTAGGAATCTAATCTGTTTATTTTTTAATCTGTTTGTTTAACCTCTCACATATTTGCCCGCCTACCTGTCGACTCAACCCACGTGTCAGTGTAGTTGAAACTCAAGTTGAAAGGAGGCAGTGATAACATTGTTTTCACAATGACAATAGGATAATGACAATAGTTGCGTATACTTGGTGTACCGTTGACGTTTCGAGCACTTTTGGTGTACAATGGACATTTGAGGGGTAAATACTTCACCGCAGGCGGAACATTTATGGTCGGTAGAACCCAACCCGCACAATTTCACACAACATTTAACGTTGTTTTATATCCAGAAACATTATGACCCTAATGCCCAAATATTTTGCCAAGCGTAGGCGTTCATACCCTTAACCCAAGTTTGCACAAGTTGTACAAATAGGTAAGTTCGCTGCAAACTTGAAGGATTTTCCGCGCCATTAAATTTTGTACCTACTCCCGGGGAATTTACAAATGTCGACACCGTGGGTAGTTTTAATTAATTTAGTACGCATTAAAACACCTTTTGTGTAAGGTATATCAACACTACGATAAGATACAGATAAAGATATAATAATACGGTAGGTATTTAATTCATTTAAATACTTATAAGTAAATCACATTTTTAAATATTTTATATAAACAAAAAAACCGGTCAAGTGCGAGTCGAACTCGCGCATCGAGGGTTCCGCACAATTTTTTAGGTATGTAAATAGTGTAATACGGGATTCTTTTTTTAAATTTAACGAATTACATATTTACGGTTTTTAGATTTTTTCCTTTATTTGTGCTACATGACCTTGCTTCTTGCTAAACTTCATGATTCTAGGTCAACGGGAAGTACCCTGTAGGTTTTAATTCCCTTGCGAGTGTCGAAAATTTGCGGAAATTTGCGACATAAACGGCTGTATCTTTTGATTGCGTTGGCTTAGAAGTTTTATTTTTTCCCAGCTCCAAGGGAAAGTAGACCTGAGTATTTGATATAAATTCCAGCTTGATACCTCCACGCGTTCCTGAGAAAATGGGGCCTTGACAGACAGACAGACTGACGGATGGACGGACGGACAACAAAGTGATCCTATAAGGGTTCCGTTTTTTCCTTTCGAGGTAGGGAACCCTAAAAGCCCTAGCCCACCGGTATCTGGAACAGGGTCGAAGCTACCGACGACGGTCAGGACTCCAGAGAGAGGAACCTCGTAGGTATTTATTATTACAAAATGAAACGAGCGAGGCTGATCTTATAAAAGGATTCCGTCCTTTTTACCACGCCCATCGCAATATTCAATACATTATCGGCCTATAAAAAACCCATGAAACGTGTGAGAGTATACCACCTTTTAAAAGCATGTAGGTACTTATCTCAAATTATTTTATCTTCTATTTTACTCTTTATACTCTTAAGTTTTTGGAAATGCAACCCTCGTGCACATAACTTCCACTCAATAATAGTCAAGTAAATTATCTTGAGCAATGATGAACCCATAACCCAACATAAGTTGGAATCTAGATTCAATTAAACAGGGCAATTACAGTCTGAATTATCACCTACATTTATAAAGCCATTCATAACACACCCACTATCTCCGTCCAGTGTCTACCTAATATGTCCTTTTCATAGTTCATACATCCTGAACCGATGATATTATATGATAATTTACTTGGTATTTTGGTAATTTCATTCGTTTTATTTGTTGTTTCTTAGAAAACGCTCGAAAGTTTTTAATTTGGGTTCAAAAAATTAATAAAGTTTTCCTTCCTTTCGAAATAAGGTCTAACTTGAAGTCTGAAGTTGTTACCCTGTTATGTGTTTGGGGAAAAACCGTTTACGATTTCCCAAAAAAAAAGTTAGGTACCTACCTACCTACTGAATATTTGAAAAAATACTATGCTCACTTTATTTAACTGAAATAATTAATTCGAAAACGGATGATAAACGTTACGTCAAATTAAGATCTCAATTAGTCACTATGACTACTAGAACGAAGTGCATATCTCGTAATACAATTCAATGAGTAATAGCTTCGAAAAGTTATTTGATAAATATTGGTTTCATTACGACAAACATTAGGTAGGTAGGTACTTACGCTGCTTTACTTTTCTTAAAAATAACTTTGAGAAAATAATGTTTTAGAATTGAAAAATATTTTCTATTAATAGAACCTATCACATAAAGGTCTTTTGTTTTTTTTAATTAAAATTCGTAAAAAAAGGCACGCAATAATATAAAACAAAAATCTGGAAAATCCAAAGTGCACGACTCATAATGCTCGTATGATCGTATAAAAAACCATAGAAATAGATATTATATTAGTTAGTTTTTTTTTTATTGTAATTAAATTACTTTGAATAAAAGAGCCATTTTCAATTGGGTTCTTCCTACGGGTGAAACGAATCTATTAAAAAAATGTTTTTTCGTTATTATTAGTATTATTTTGATGTTTTTTCGTTTCTACTGCATTATATCAATTTTTTTTTAAGTACAGAATAAATTAATTTGGTATATAGGCACATTAAGTAGATTCTGTGTACTAGCAGGAGTATAATAATAGAAATAGTTGCAGAAAGGTGGCAAAAAAAAATATCGATCATAAAGCACTCTAATGCTTCGCAATAAGAGTCGTGCATTTTCTCGTAGTTTAAATTGCGATGCCGTACTCAAGCACCCAACTTTTTCTCATTCCTTCAACTGTCACGAGCACGCCGTTGCCTCGACAATGAAATGATAACAAACAAATTCTGAAGAACGTTTCATGAAACGTTATAATTCTCCCACCCCTACAGTTTATTGCAATTGACAGTTGCCAGTTTGAAGCATTGACGTCACAATGACGTATTTTATAGGCCGACCGCTTAACTGAGACGTTGCCTGAAATAGCAGCGCGGTGCGGGAGGGGTGTGGTGAGATGATGCGAGAGCTCAGTGATTCGTCAACTTGTGACAACTATCACCACTCCCTCACTGCGCAGCTACCTTAGGCAACGTCTCAGTTAAGCGGTCGGCCTATAGTAGTAGGTTTGTGTTTCGTGTTGTCGACAATGATATTGAATATTTCATATATCTCCATTATTAATTGAATGCTTATCGAAAATTATATAATCCCCATCACCTTGGGTGAAATGTAGCCGTGAAGTGGTGCTATTGAGCTGTTTTTTTTTTGTTTTTCTTATTGGTGTCCCCATTCAAGAACCTAATATTTATGGATGTCCACTATTAGAATGCTATTGGTTAAGTTGGTTAGTACTTACTGTCCAAAATTACTAAGGACAGGAATAGATTCAACATTGGCTGACTTTTTAATAAATTCGTTAAAGTAATACAAAAAACACTCAATTTAATTAAAACTTGAAATGGTTCAGTGTCCACTCCGTTACACTTCTCCCATTTTATTTCTAGTACCAGGACATATTCCGACTTCCCCAGGGCCAATAAAATAAATAAGGGTGCTACTTGTTGAAAACTACCCTACTTCTTGGAACAGGGCTTGTAATAAAACTTGTGAGATTAACAACTAAGAACTCACTCACTTAGACGCGTGTTAGACAAAATACGGGCAACCACATCAATAAGCAAGAGTTAGACAGGTATTTTCTCCATAATTTTCTAGAAGCTCATAGCCATACAAATCAGTAGTTGTATTATGCCATATATTTAGATCTAAGGTTCGTTAAAAAGACAGAGTAGGAGGTCATGAAACTTTCTGTTTATTCAAAAATATTGATATCTTTGACAAAAGTCTGTTTAACTATCTGATATTTCCGGAGTTTGTATCCAATTACTCCTGTATCCTAATTCACTTTCGAAACCACGTACCTATCTGCTATTAACGTATACTCTATGACAGCATGGGGTGGTTTGAATTATCAAAATACCTACATGTTGTCCATACGGTTGACATTTCGATTCCTTGCCGTTAACAAGACACGATATTGACGTGGTTTGCATGTGGTAAGATCTCGCGAGGAATAATACAGAATTGGGGCCCTCGAGGGTAATGTTTATAGTTACAGCGGCTTTTTGTGCCGATCTTGGACTTAAAAATAAAAACACCTTTATTTCATAATAGCATGTTTTCGGATGACAGCGATGCGGACGAGTACTTCGACGCCTATTCAACTATTTTCTTTGGATATAATCATGGATGTAAAATATTAGTTTTTATTTTTTGTTGTTGTAATTCTAAAAATCACTACGTTTTCTCATATCACATCTGACATTGGCAGAATTGTCGACATCGGCACCATTGCCATAAAGAAAAATAGAATAGAATAGAAGTGTCCTTTGTTTTTGTATTTATTTATATGACGGCGCGACGGTAGCGCGACCTTCAATTTCTAGACGAGAATGACAGATTAGATTGTCATTCTGGCGGAACGTCAAACGGGCAACCATCTTGTGGCGCACTGTTTCAATGAAGCGCGACAGAGATTGCACGTCATCGACGAATCGCCTTTAATCTGCGTCAAATTACGTTTAAACGAGTGTTAATCGATTTACATTGATTAAATAAGTGTGTGAGAATCATATTCCGCCTTAATTTTGATCTTACCTGCCCATATACCCACGCAAGATGGACCCACCTAATGATGACGGTACAGAACTGCCGTTATATATAATAAGTTAGTTTATTTATAGTCATTTAATTTATTATCTGGTGTAAACAGTTAGTTTCATTTTCTCAATTAAACTATTTATTTCTTTAGAATTTCATAATACCATAAACTTCCGTTTGAAATCAATCTCATTCCAGACCTAGAATTCAATAAAATTACAATGACACCCATTTTTCCTTTACATTTTCCAGTTCCCAGACAAGTCTAAAAATAAATAGGCCTTTACTTTGGATGAAGTTAAAAAGTTATTCTATTACGCGGGCAAAAGACGCGAAACGGATCCAGTGTCGTATTTTAATGGCTGCCGTAATTATGCCACATAATTATCCTTTATGTAAATAACTCTTGTTACAAGACCCCGTGAACGTAATTAATGCTTAATTATTCTCATTTCGATGTACATTAACTTTTAATGGGTTCACGTAAAATAATTTTTATAAAATGTGAAAGCTCTGCTGTCATTAAGAGGGAAGCGCCAGGGAAGTCTGTGAAATTCATGTGTATTTACAGAATTATAATGATTAAAATCATAAATACAACCCTCTAAGTTCATATAATCCTATTGATTGATATTTCATGGAAATAATCATTCAATAGGATGTACGTTTATGGTTATTTCGTTTATCATGCAATGACTTTTATTACATCTCACAGAACAGAGTTTGAAGAGACTGTAGTGCAACTTTGCTGAAATAGTAGCTTTTATAAGGTGATGTTGGTTATTATTTACAATACTATTCTGTAAACTTAATCCGGGTGAAAACTTGATGAAGTCTAGTGATTGCGAGTGCTGTTGCACCATCGTGTAAAAAGCTTTTAAGTAAATATTGTAATAATTTAACCAAATAGGTATGTAATGTTAACAGAATAAACGTATTTATTGTATGGGAGAACTGTTTCCTCTTCCCAAGACAAAGCATATTCTGAGACTAAAAGTATTTCTTATTTTAGGTTAGACTTGAAGCTGACCCCAACATAGTTAGGAAAAGGCTAGGCTGAATGCACTTAGTAAGTATAAAACAAAGTCGCTTTGTCTGTATCTATCTGTGTGACAACTTTAGATCTTCTGAATATTACAAAATGGATTTTGATGCGGTTTTCACCATTCTTTAAACAATTTATTCTAGAGCACAGAAATCTTGATTGACATGTCGCCACATCAGCATAATTACAATTATATATTACTAGCGCACCGCTGCTTCGTACAGGAAACAGGGGCGCTAGTAATAAATAACCCACAAAAAACATTTCATGTAAAGTAGGTTGCCAAAACTTAGCTATGAGAATTTAAAAATACGACGAAATGCTTCAAGATAAGGTAGGTAGGGCCGCTGCTTTTTGTTTTTGGTTCGTCTCGGCACTACCGTGCCCCCAAATATTTGTACTGATATGCTCCTGTATTCCCATTGTCCCAGTAGGCCATGGGTTAAAGGGAATATAGATTATCAACTATTTTCATTTGCTTTCATTTCCTTTAAAACATTATAGTTTTGTTTTGATGCTTAAGTCATAACAAAGCCAAACGTGACTTGTTTTTGAACACGTTTGTTTATACCTAGTATCAATACGGTACATAGTCACCTGAATGTCATTCTCTAGATATAAACCTGAGAGTGCGTTCACTTATGAGTGTTATGACCTTTGATCCTTTGATTTATAGATATTGATACCTAATGATAACTACAATGTTTGAAAACGTTCAGACAGCCATAACGACGTTTTAGTTTCATCACTTACGTAGATATTATTAAAGTAAAAAAAAACCTAATAAATCAGGTACTGAGTTGAACGACTTAGAAACTCCTCAATAACAGATTGTAGCAGCGTTTAACAATTTTACAGAAATCATTATGTGTATGCTGTTAATCAATGTATAAATACGCCTTTTTTAGCCTATGTTGTGTCCAACTGCTGGCCAAAGGCCTTCCTTTTTTCTGCCAAACCTCCCTGTCTTGTGCGATCGTTGGCCTTGTTGGCCCTGCAAACGTTATCAAAATCAAAAGTCATTTATTCAAACTAGGCTGAGAATCAGCACTTTTCGAACGTCAAAATTACATAAGACAGTCCCCCAAAACGCCCGCCCTTCACTATCAGATCGTCACACCACCTTCGCCGTGGTCTACCTCGACGGCGATGTCCTCCCTCAGGCATCCAGTGAGTGACGATCTTTGCCCATCTGTCCGGGTGTATTTGTGAGATATGTCCGGTCTACTCCCACTTTAGCCTGGCTGTATTAAATACGACTACAATAACTGTTAAAGTTCCATTTCAAGTAAGTAATGGTTAATATTTATCAAAGAAAATAGCTTAGAACAGGAAAATAGCTTTATTTTCAAAGAAAGCTTTCTGTGAGAAGTTGGATTACTTAGTTTCATTCATTATTAAGCAGAAAACAGTGTCTCAGAATTTTTTAATTGAATCTTCTCCAAGTTATGATCCTTTTACAAAATCTTAACAAAAATTTTATTTAACCTTTTGTTTTAATTATTTAATTCAAACAAACTTTATAAAGCGAAAGCGTTACCCTGCGTCCTAACTAAAGCGATCGTCGTAATACGAGTATGTCACTCATTTGTTTGGAAAACCGGAAGGCTACGTCTGTCAGCGCGACCACGCGTTCGCCAAACAAAGTGAAAGCGACGGACGACGTGGTCGCGCGACGATAGCTTTGGTTAGGACTTGGCCTTATGGTTTCCAGGTAAATTAAATCGAAGATGAGCAAACATCACTTTTCTAAGTTGTCTCTAACGATTCTGTTTGAACCCGTTTTTATAAACATTTATAAAATCAATCTTTTTAACAGAATTTATAAAACTAAACGTGTATGTTTGCTGCATAAGAAAGATGGCGTTTATGAAATATGATGCCTGATCAGCCTATAATTTTCCCACTGCTGGGAAACAGGCCTCCTCTCTGTGAGACTGAGTGGATCGTAATCCACCACGCGGGCCCAGTGCGAGTTGGTAGATGTCACATGTCTCCGACTTTTTGGTTCTAGGACGTGTCGGTTTCCTCACGATGTTTTCAAACGAAACCCGTTTTGAGAATAGTGGTGGTGAAATAATTTACACAAAGTAAAGCGCCTGTATGGGTTCGGGCACTAGGCCACCACTGCTCAGTATGATATAGTATGCATTATTACAATATATTATCACGCTCTGATTTTAAGTTTTAATTCTTTTTATTTTCTTTTTGACTGTAATAAAACTCTATTAGATTCACACTAACGTTAAAATCAAGGCCATCTTTTTTTTTCTTCTTTGTTTAGCCTATACTGTCCCACTACTAAACAAAGGCCTCCCCCAAGTCCTTCCAAGAACTCCTTTCCCGCGCCATACACCATGTAATCGTTAAATTGTAAAGCAATATCTTAAACAAGCTTCTGACCGCGACTTCGTCCGCGTGATGTTTCTTGTTCCCCCGACCCACCCCATCGCATTGCGTCGGCTGCCAGCGCTATTACTTCGTTTTCGCTTACCGATCTTTCAAACTTTTTTCTTATTGCTCAGCTCCCAAGGGTCCTAGCGTGATGTCAAATAGCCTATTAGCCTTTCTCAAGAATTGAGCTATCAAATGCAAAAATATTTTTTTCAAATCCGACTGGTAATTTCCAGAGATGCTTTCTAACAAACAAAACAACAAAAACAAACAAACTCTTCAGCTTTATTATTAGTATAGATATCTCTCGAGAATCTTTCCCATGTTATTTTTTGAGGCAAATAACAAACGAAGACCCTTAATTGTCTTGAGCTTTTGGGAGTCCCATTTTAACATTTTGCCTTATTAAGAAGAAATGAAATAAGGGTAGGTACAGGAGTCCCCAGAGGTAGGCAATGTGGAGGTTTCACACTAGCATTTGTCCAGAATACCTAGATGTTTTTAATGAAAACAAGATATTTATGGGTTAATTTATAAGCCAAGGTAGTACTGCCATTATATTAGGTACCAAAATTTTATTATAGAAGCATGATGGTTGATTTTTCACTACACAAGGGTGCTAGTTTTTTGCTTTTAGTCCACTCTCGACCCCTCGATCCCTAAAAAATTTTTGTTTATTTGTTTCCTCTCAACTCCGAGGCGACTGTTGTATTGTTTTTAGTTTATAAACTATTAGGTAAACTAAAGATCGGTAACTGGTAGAAAGTTAGTTTAAGAGAGTGGTATGAATCTTCGAAACAGGATTGTCAGAAATAAGAGACAGGTTTAAATACTTGAAAATTATATTTTTTGGTTTTTAAATTGCATTAAATATTACAAATATTATAATATATATAATAAATATTGCAAATATTACAGCGAATCATGCCTATCCAGCTACGTTGTCAGTACATTTAAACATCAATCAGGTTAATGTCGCGATCAACTTTCATGTTAAGGTCGGTGTCCACGAAATACGTGTCCGTTTCGATGGGAGTCGACTCCACCCTGTTGTAGTTCTTCAGCACCCAGCGGTTAAACCTGGTCTTCATGTCGCACGTCGTCTTCTTGTGGAAAATCTTTACATCCACAAACTTCATGTTAGGTGTGAAGAAGTTTCCAACATCAACGCGACGATCGAAGGGGAAGCCAAGAGGCATCTTGTCCAGAAGGACGGTTGACCTGAAGCCGACCTTGACATCTTTGCGATTCACGTCCAAGATATTAATGTCAACGTTGTCAACCAGTTTCAAAGGTGTCACAATGACGTAGACTATCATGTCCATACCTCCAACCCAACCCTTAGGAAGAATAAGCCTGGTGGGGAAACCGGTGTGGTAGTTTCTCAAGTCCTTGATCAAGAGGTCGCGTATGTCGGTGATAGACTCAACCTTCTTCATCAAATCGCGGGTCATGATGCGGTCACGGACAAGGTTGTGCATGTCGTATGAGTTCCTGACGATTGTGTTCTTGCCAGTGGTCAGCTTGTATAGGAAGGCATCTAATTCAACGAAGTTAAGTCGGTTGATGTTGATGTCAATGAGACGGTTAAAGTTGTCCTTCTTCGGTCCAAGGAACACCCTTACGACACAGTCGACTGTCTTGTCAGATATTACGTCGATGGTGACCTTGAACGGCTGGTGATTGAGGCGGCGCTTGCGAACAAAGAATTTCATGTCAGTTTTGGTCTTTTTAATTTCCTCTTCAGTCATGAACACTGCGTTGGTCATGTCCATCAGATAGTCATCAAAG
This sequence comes from Gortyna flavago, assembly GCA_963669345.1. NCBI lineage: Eukaryota > Metazoa > Arthropoda > Insecta > Lepidoptera > Noctuidae > Gortyna > Gortyna flavago. The sequence continues at coordinate 8,414,930 of OY770144.1, forward strand.
TAAGTGACGAGCTTGTCAACCTCTACATTATCGATCTTCACACCGGAAAAGTAAAGGTCCTCTTTAGTGTACACGGGTAGACGCAGCTTGAACAAACAAACCAAGTCGATGATGCGTTTCTGTAGCATGTAGAATAGAGGATCACGAAGTGCCGTCTGGTATTGGTCCAGGATGGAAGGTACAACGAAGTACCTGTAAAATGTAATAAAAAGTTTTATATGTTTTGTAAGTCTAAAAAAATTGCACTCTATTTTGATACTTACTTGTCAGAATACATAGTGTCAAGACCAAGAGCGGCCTTCATGACGATCAGCAGGTAGCGGTAAGAGTCAACGACGGTCTTATCCACATCCAGGTTGTCGATTTTACCGAAGATGAGTTTTCCTAGAACTTCTATATCTTCAGTCTTGGTCAGTTCAAGCCTCAAACCGTTAATCTAAAAATCAAAGTTGTTTTGATGGTACATTTTTTTTTTTACTTTTTCTAATGTTAAATCCCATTTGCAGTTGTTGAAAATACTCACTTCGATGAATCCCTTGATGATAGCCGTTCTGATGATCTTCTCATACTCGTCGCACAAACGGATGACGTCAAGGTTGTTGTCGCGAGTAATAACGTAGTTGTCGAATCTTACTGGGAACTCTACACCGTTGTGCAGTTTCATCCAAGGCCAGTATCCCTTCTTGATAGTGTTGTCCCACGAGAAATCCTTAATCTTACCTAATCCATTAGATAAACGCTCCATGTAGTACTTGGCAAGGATCTGTTGGTATATATACACCGTCAGCTCAAAACGCCTCATCTTCAGTTTGTCCATTAATCGGCCCTTCATCCAGAATGGATAGTCAATGTGGAAGTAGTAGTAGTAAGTGTTAAGGTCGATATCCTCTGTGAAGTAGCGGAGTTTGTCTTCATCGTTGAGGTAGACACGTTTGTCATAGATGTTCTCGTCGATTATGTAAACATCTTTGTCTGTCTTCTTGATTCCGTACAAGTCGCACAGTTTCGTGTCCAGAAGCCCCTTCTTCATTTTCAGTAAGTATGCCTTTTGGATAACATCAGCGCGCACGAAGTAGTATGGGTAGATCTCATAGGGAGGAGGCAGGATGATTCCCTTGCAGTCTTCGCGATGTCTGACTGCTACGGTGAGAGCGTAGACGAACATGCCTTCGTTGAGGTAAAGGCGCATCGAGCAGGCAGTCTTGATGAACGTTGTGAAGTCCTTGGCGTAGTACAGCATGTGGAACATGGTGACTACTTCTTTGAGCTGACGATCAACGTTCAGGGTAAAGATCTCACCGCGTGGTAGAACTCCTACCTTGAGCATCTTGACGAAGGTCTTGACAACATCGGTTTTCTGTAAAAAATATCGACATTTTACAGTATACCAAGTTCAACTAATCATGAAACTAAATAAACACAGAGAAGGACTTAAACATTATACGGATAAAGATAGCACTAGCTTAATTAAATGTATTGTCCGAAAATAACTTATTTTCTACTTACAATGAACAGGTCTGTGTTTTCTTCAATTTTGAAGTTCTTGCCAAGGTCCTCAAGGTCCTTGTAAATCAGAGGTTCCGTGACGTGGTTCAGTAATTTCAAGATGACGAGTTGCCGTTGCTTAATGTCCGTTGTCACTGAAATAGAAAAATGAATAATAATATAATATGTGAACATTTCAAACAACGCAGTTCGTTTTTTTTTTGAACCCTTTCGTATTGCACCTATATTTAAAATCTACCATGGGGTTGCTGAAAATTGGAAATCCAAAAGAGAACTCTGAAAACACTTAGGGGGACTACATGGCCTAAAGCGCGGTCACTATCGGACTGCATAGAAAAGAAAGAGAAGTGCGATGACAACGCTGGTAATTTATTGCAAAATATGAAACAATCATCTATTTACAAACTACTTAATAATTAATAATCCATCACAGAATGCACTTTGGCATTAGCAATTTAATGTTATATTTTTAATGATAATTAAAATTGTTAATGAAGGGATAAACTGCTTATAAAGAAATGTCAGAGGTGTATTTGAAGATTTTTTGATGCATTAATTTAATTATGATTTGAGTTCCATCACTGTTTTAAAATAAGACTTGAAAATATGACAATATTTTTTTGGTCAAAGTTATTTACGGTTTAAGAGATACACTGCTTTAAAAACAAACTTTTTAACCATTTTCAATAAACCTCCGCCCGCCCTATGGCATGAAAATAAAGTAAACAAAAAGGACTTTCAAAGTTAAGAATCAGAACACCATAATTCACAAAATCATATTGAGAGATGTTGGGCCAAATAAAATTGCTGTCTATGATGAAATACAAATTATGATAAAATACAGAACCTAAATAATGAATGAAAAATGTATAAACGATTAAATACCATCCGAAACATTTGTAAAGAGAGGCATTTGCCAAATAAATTTTTAAATAAAATATTGGCGGAATAAGTTGTTTGTGTAATAAATAGTACCTATACGAAACGTTGGTTGTAAACTAAACATTTGTCAATGGTGTTTTGGTAAAACATTAGTGAACCTAAAAAAATATTATATTGATGACAAAAGGGGCGACGTAAAAATTTTACTCTTCAGAAAGACTAAAATAGCTTCTACTTGACCAGCAGTTTAGCTAGGATTTTTATCAGAAAATGATCAGAGACAGCAAAGTATGACTAGGTAAAAGTACTTACAAATGGTGGTGTCATCGACCTCCGGCCCAGCCATGGCCAGGGCGGCCAGGCTCACAATCACTAATAAGACAGCCCTCATCGTGGAGTTGACTCGGTGTGAGATCAACTGTGCTCCTACTTAAACTGCATCCCCTTTTATACGAACTGATTACAATAATCTGGAAGAATTCGTTCATTATTATTTTTTCAATATAGGGCGTTACAATGTAATGACCGCATAGGCAAAACAATGTTGTTTCAACTGTCTAGGACATTAATATTATCTGCGCTAATAAATGCATTCACTATTTTTATAACTTTATCTTATGTATTTGGACTTATTAATGAAGAAAACACGGTATAAGAAAACATTGGTAGTAACAATTTACTTGATATTATATATGGCATAAATCCACGCTAAAGAAGGATGAAACTGGATGAACACTAGAGCAGTCCCATAGCTTTATTTTCTTAATAAACCATTGTACAGAAGAATTGAAGGTGTGGCCCTAACGATAAGAAAATAAAATTGAGTATGTACGTTCAGATAAGAACCGGTGGTCAACCCATTCGAGATAATTCTCTATAATATTAGTAAGTCCCAGATAGGTAAGCAAAGATTTTTGTAGCAATATAATCTTCCTAAAGTCTTAAAAAAAAATTACAAAACATTGAGATGAGAAATCCTAAACAAAAGAGCACACAAAAATAAAAGTTTGGACAAAATCGTTTTATTTCATGATCATACTTGAACTTAATAAAATATTTTTGTTTCTGCGAAAAACTTTTCATGAATAAGGTTTTTGACCCTGCTAGAGCCCTACAATACAATGAGGTGGCTGAGCATGTTTCTGAAAATAAATCTGTCTCATAAATACCAACTTTTTTAAGTTATTTCTTCAACTCCCAGTATAAGATTTATTTCCAAAGGTAAGAATAGTTTAATACACTTACGAGTACACACACACACTTTCTAATAGCATTCCAACGATGTATAAACCTACAGCTAAGTCAAATGTGAGTGGGTAGGCAGGGTTGGAACTTAAGTCCTACGCCCCAGCACTTTGGTTATTGTCGCTCGGATTTGAAAGATCAGATAAAATTACAGCATCGTAGGGATGTAGTCTCAAATGTTATCAGAAAATCTGCTTTTACTCGTCTCTCTTCGGTGTTACCTGAGATTGCCGTGGAATATTAAAACAGTGATCACTGAGAAGAAAAGAAAAGAAAAGATTAGAACGATGTTTTATAATATAGTTATATAACGTTCATGAATCCTAGTGTGTTATTCTAAATAAAATAATGTTAATAAACATTATTCAAGTGCTAGGATTCATGAAAGTTTATCAAAAGTTATACAGGGTGGCAGGGATATCGACGAGCAACCAAACATGGATACAGTACGTAATTCTGAACCCCTAGCGTAGAAATTTTTCGTCGGGTATAAAAAAAAAACAAAGAAAAAGACAAAAGAAAGAATTTTTTTTTATTCTGCACAAACAAAACGCACATTACAAAAAAAAGACAAAATATACACATACAACGTAGTAAAAATTAAGTCTCGTACTCAAGCATATATACATAATATGAAACTTACATATGAAATTGACGTTTTGTACAGGAGGAATATAAAATCAATTTTTTTTTGTAAAATATATTAAATTATCAAAGTATGCACCGTTGTTATCTATGCACTTTTGCCATCTCATAGGTAGTTCATTGATCCCTTTACTAAAAAACCATGGGGGCGAGAATCAATGTACTCTTTGAAGGCGGCTTGGACTGCCGCATCGTAGGTTCCCCAGGGTTCAGCCATTGCGACGAGCGCTTCCGATTATCGTACAGTATCCACTTTTCATCACAAGTAATGATTCGATTTAAAATCCCTTCATTATTGTGTCGGTTGAGCAAAGTAACACAGCAGTTGACGCGTGTTTGCAAGTTCGATTCACTCAATTCATGATCACTCAATTCATCGTTCAAGTTTTTTTTTTTCCATTGCTGATTAATGATTTGCTTCAAGTGGATTAATACAGTTTTATCACTTAAACCGAAGCCTGCAGCTATCTCTGAAGTGCTTTGTGATGGATCCGCTTCCACAATAGCCTTTAATTCTTCATTTTCCACTTTGGTCTCCAGCCGTCCACGGGGTTGGTTCTGAAGGTCGAAATTTCCAGAACGAAAACGTACCTTGCTTTCTTTTGCGACACCAGCGCCGTACACATCATCTCTGTCTGTATCTGTTTCTGCAGCATTGGTACCACGGTAGAACTCGTACTCGTAAATGTACCGATATTTCATGTTTTTCATTGTGCAGTAATAAGCGACGTCAAAGAAAAAAATAATGAGGAAAAAACAAATGAATGACTGTTTTCAAAACTCAAATGCACCAGCTAAATGAATTTATAAATTTGAATTTGGAATTCTTAACCAAAGAGAAGATATTTCAGATAAAAGTGGTCAGTAGACAAAACGCTAATTTCATATGTAAGGACCTAATATATAAAATGTTGACAATTTTGTCCATTGCTTGATGGACAAAATTGCTTGATTAGCCAGGGACCAAAGACAACACACATTATTTGACATTGACAATACTAATTAATCCGTGATGCGCCCGATGCGCCCGCGACACTGGCATATCAATGCCAACAAAACAACGACAATCAAAACAAAAACAAAACGCCAGTTGCAGAGTGGAAAAAAACTACTTTTGTAACAATCAAACAACAATAATAAGAACAATTAAGAAGTGCGTCGCAACTGTGCAAGAACAGGTCGTTGCTCAGCAAAATGCTGTGACTTCAGACGAACCTATCATCATCAGCACTGATTTTCAGCTATTCCATACATTTTGACCGCGTAGGTATTGATTTCTTTTAGATATTTGACGAAAAATTTCTACGCTGAGGGGTCTAGAATCATGTGCTGAATTCATGGTTTCAGTTTGCGCGTCAATATCTGTATAATATTTCAATGAAATGAATTAAATTATTCTTGCAAAAAGATTGTCACTTAGAACTCTTTATTTCTAACATTGTAAACCGTCTTTTGGAGTGTTCTTTTTAGGTCATAATTCTTTATTCATATTACTTTCATCTGCTTTATCTTTTCTTAACGACTTCCATGTAAGCTCCACATCCCAATCGTCTCGTACTACCGATACACTATAATGCGACCATCACACTTCCAAGATTTTGACTAACAGCAACAGATTTCATACATAATATATACTTACTACATAATACAACAGGCCAACGACTTCTTCAAAGCAAGGAAAGTACTCTATTATATTATATTGAATAATTCTCAGATGTCTACGGATTAACCTCGAAAAGCACAGCTTAAACCTTCATATTAACACCTTTTTTTTTTTTTTAGGATGGGAAATCATCCAATCACTCCTCCCGCTCTGGGTGGAGCGGAAGGGAGTGTCAGACTCTTACTGACTAAAACCCATCCGTGTTCCTTCCTTAGCCCTTTATGTTCCGGGGTAGCGGTAACCCTTTCGGACAATCCCGCTGCCCCGGCAGGCTTCGGCCCTAACGGGCCCCTCCTTTGAAACGGGCCCCTCCTTTGATCATATTAACCCCTTAAATCATAGTAGCCAGCTCACGAAACATCCTAATACTTTATTTATATATGCACCCTCACCAACAGCGCATTTCAAACAACATTTAAATAAAACTAAGTACCTACTATCCCTACGGATGAATGAAGACCAGACATTTGCAATGGCAAGGAGCAATGGCGTGTACAAGCAAAAGCTTATTAAAGTTTAAATTACATTGTTAGTAATTTACAATATTGTTTAATGAAAGCAATGTTTTAGTTTGGATAACTGGGGGTAAATAATGGAAGGTCATGTCTCGCAAAAGAAAAGTTTTAATTGGAATAGGGAATAGCTAAGATACAATGATAATAGGTTAAGTCTGATGAATAGGGGGCGAGTCAATTGCTAAGGGGGCACAAATCGAGACTCCTTATTTGTGAGAGACAACGAGAAGAAAAACGAAGTAACAAATAGGTACCCAATTCGCGAGATTGAAGGTAGCAAAACATATGTACCCAACATTCCATACTAGTTAATGAAAACGACAATACTTACTTAATCTATCATTGGCCCGTGGCTAAAATTCACTAATAAGTTTGCGAGATATGAAAAACGTAAGATTTTTTTTAATGACGCAAACGAATCTTCTTGAAGATGATTAAACTCTGCTGTCACGGGCTAATATCTATTTCCATGTCTCTATATAATATATGTTACATAAAGGAAGTGCAGCATCGTGCTCCAGTGGTCTTAGAAGCAATTCTATCCCGATGAGATATATGGAATCAATTATTCATTCCTACTACGGTCAGGGCAGCCAGCCAGTCGAAGGCAGGATGTATGATAAACGTAATTGAATGTCATAGTGTTTCTAGATAGGTCAGAGGGATGTACGCGCGTTGTATGCATCTTATGTAACCTTGCGTCGGTATTCTACAAAGAAGTAATAATAATAGTCCTCCAGACCGAATGGTGACCAATTTCAGCAGAGACTAGCCATCAGCGCGGGAAATATTATAGTGCACAGGTGTTTGCGCAGACCCAGGTGCACTCTCTCTTCCCTCTCTCATACTGCGATGGGACGGCACGCAATCTGACACGACCGGTGAGAGATCAGGACCAACGGCTAAACGTGCCTTTCGAGGCACGGGGGTATCACACCGCCAACTACTAAACTCCGGGCTGTTACTAAGAAATTCCTAATTGAAAAACCCAATAGCAAAGCAGGACCAAGAATTGGGCAAAGCTGTATAATAGGTAAAAAAACATTTGGCCATTTGCGTTCAAGTCCGATGTAACAGAGCCCGCAACTTTATGGCCATTAACCAGGTACAAATGCAGACCTCGGGCTGGTAACTGAGAAAACTGATGAAATTTGGCAATAAAATTTTGCCAAACGTGGGAATCGAACTCAAAACCCCGTCAGGTGCGTTGCTAACATGAGACTAACAAGGCAATCAGAAAAGGTTAAGAGGTTATTGTAGCTACGATAAAGTTCTTAAAGTTTACCAAGTAGGTATTGGTTTTAGCATGTATACGTGATTTGAACTCAAGTATGCTGCAAGCGTCAAGCCCCTAGTCTTATTTACTTTTGTTGTAGGCTGTGAACTCTGTGTCTCGCATAATCTTTACACAACTGTAAATATTTTTAAAGCTAGTGTTTGCATGTAACAAGCGCACGACTGAACACGTGCTCATTGCTATTTGAACCACATGTCAATGACATAAAAGTCAAATATAATATAATAATATATAATATCCTTGGACATTTCACACAACGCCATTTAGTCCCAAGCTAAGCAACCTAATGCTTGTGTTATGGTAACGAGATGGCTGATAAACTACTTATATACATTTTTTTTTTTTTGTAAATTCATACATATTATAGAGAAAACACCCAGACCCGGAATAAATACTTGCAGGTCGTACAAATATTTGTTCCGTGCGGGAATCGAACCCGCGACATGCTGCGCAGCAGTCAATCGCTCAACCAAATGCACGTTTGTAAATCAAACAACTCTACCATGATGCTTGGTAGAACTATCAATCAAACAATTAATTAACTTAGCCTGTCGCAGTCCACTGCTGGACATAAGCCTCTCCCTCTCCTACGCCTTCCGCATCCAGTCTGTCCCAGCCACTTTCTTAAGGTCATCGGTCCATCTAGCCGGGGGGCGTCCTCCGCAATGCTAGCCTTTACGCGGTCTCCACTCCAGGACTTATATTATCCATCGGCGATCGGTCCTTTGACACATATGGCCAGCCCAATACTACTTCAGTTTGCTTACTCTGCAAGCTGAACACAGGTTCTTTTCCGGATAATTTTATTTCTGATTTTATCCTTCTAAGAAACATAGCCCCCTAACTATACTGTATTACAACAGCTTTAGACTATTTTGCGATTCATTACTGTTCGTGTTTGCTACAAATTACTGCCGTAGACACTGGATTAAATTAGAAGCTCGACTAACACACTCTCACTGTGCACTAAACTAGCAATCTGCATACTAACCGCAGTGATTAGTGCAACTAATGAAGATTTCAGGAATCGCTTTTCGCTTTCTATGATAATAATAGTGGGAGATGCTGTACTTGAATCTCTGAATGTATACAATGTATTCAATAGTAATTTTTGTTTCGACTTTTTTTAAGCATGATAGGTTTTAAGAAAAAATTTTTTTAAGAAAAGGCAATTGAAATAAAGAGATAAAGTGGCAACACTATTAGAATTTTACTTTAGAAAAAAAAGAAAAAAAATAGCTAAATGAATTACGTGTAATGTAAATGCAATCTTTTGTTAACTTATTAAATAATTTCAGAGCCAGTGACGCCGCAGGCTACACTTATTAATATATTGAGATAAAAATAAAAATATATTTTTCCAAAACGCAATTCAGTTGTTTGTTGTAATCAACTTGCTGTTACTTACACAATTATTAATTTTCGAAGTTCCAAATCCACTGAATGCCTCACGAATTGTTACACAAAAAACACAACACAACAAGTCGAACTCATAGTAGATGTTTTATTAAAGATAAAACAGAATTACTATGTACGGTCGAACAAGCTATTTGGTATACAGGCAGCTAACTTGCAACTACTTTTAAACAATGGTGTGAGTGGTCAATTATTTTACACCACTCCATTAAGGATGCCATAAGCTGAACAAGTTATAACGCACAAAATAAAACTAAATATTGGCAGTGTAGTGGAAAGATGAATATTTTTGCCTGTATACCAAATGGCTTGTTCGACTGTACATACATAGACATACACATGTATGCCTTATGAACAAGGTATACAATGTGGTGGCTTGGTCCGTGTGTACAGGTTCGGTATGTACAGACGGACTAAGCCACACCCATTCTGCCTGACTTATTAGACGGAAAATAGTTTCATAGATGTTATGACACTTCATCCACGACTAATTTAGTTTGGATAATTAGAAAATAACTCTTTGCCTACAAACTTTGACGACCAAGATCTAAGGAAAAGTCTAAGAAGTCTTACTAAGACAAAGCTAGCCGAATGCGTTCTGTTAGAAGAGACAGTGGGACGCGGCCTAAATCAAAACTGGGATTACTTTTTGTATGAAAGTAATCCCTGTTTTAATATTCTACAGCACTCTCATTTAACTTCCAAGGGTAGGTAACAGTTAAAAGCTGTATTGTTTCTAAAACGAAATAAGGAAATATAGCTAGATTACTGTTTCCTTATCACTCTTTTTCATTCAGTTTATGTGGTCTTTAGAAATAACGCTAACAACGAAACATTTCAATTTTTCCTTGTTTATAATGTATGTATATATGTATCTATCTATGTATTAGTATTTGTTCTTGTATTTTATAGTAATTTCCTAGCTATTCTTAATTTTCTATTATTAATTTTCTAGCTATCTCGTATGTTGCACCTGCCATGTTTTGTCTCTGACCCTAAGGTTGAGTGGTAGAAAATGCCTGAAGCATTAACCGGTTAAATGTCGTAATTACAGACACAATTAAAAAGCCATTGGTTAAGTCCGTCTTTGTACAGTATTTTTTACATGTCCTTATAGTTTTAATAAATAAATAAAATAAAAAAAATTACTTATAACAAAACAATAAAAACGACGTTTGGGCAAAACAAAAGACCAGTGGTCCACGTGAGCCCTGCCACGAGAGCTGAAAGTTATGGAGTGGTTAGTGGAATGAGGTATTCCACTCAGAGCACTGATTTAACCCGCACTTGGACGAACCGCACCTAAGCACTTCCACTAACCGCACTGAAACAAAATTTACGGCCACGTCCAAATGATCAAATGTTGCGTCACGTCCATATGTCACTTTTTGTTCGGAAAACCAGAAGGCGCCCTCGGTCGGCACGACCACGCGTTCCGGTTCAACAAACAAAAAATGACATAATTATGAATGCAACGACCAGGTATTTGCGCGACGATCGCTTTGTAATAGGACGCGAGTATCAGTAACCTCTCTCTTTGTTTTGGAATCCTAGAAGATAAACACAGACAGAGCTACTTTGTTATCCCTTCTACTCTTCTATTGCAGGTATGCTGGAAGAGATTTCTTTAGGAATAAGGATCACCTTTGTACCTATTTTTCTGTTTTGTTTTTTTTCTTGGCTGTTTATTTATGTATGTCCATAAATGGTAAAATAAAATAAATAAATAAAGTTCAGTTTACGAGGAAACTTCAAACATTTTTATATTTTTTTCAATAGTGCTGTGCTGGTCATTCCGAAATCAACTCAATTACCATTCAGTCAAAGTTGATATTTGTATTATATATTATTTATATTTAAAATTATTATTCTATATATTTGTTGGTACTCAGCTGCATCCGGTTAGACTGGAAGCCGACCCTAACATAGTTGGGAAAAAGCTAGGCAGATGATGATGATCTGTTTAACTTGAAATAACATCAATTGGAAACAAAGAATTGATTGACTATACAATATGTAACAAAAAACTGACCGATCCAATAAAGGTGTGTTCCTGGTTCAACATAATTACGTACTAGAAAAAATTGTTATAAAAATGTAACTCATAAAAATCAAAAGCTATTGATTTTTTATTTGAATAATCCATGCGAAATTTAACACTGAATACGGCAAATTTTCATAAGTTGACAACACTCCACCCGCCGGCAAAATCTTTTTATTTTTACCTTTTTTTATTTCAAAGAACACCGCCCTACACTACCGCGTTGTAGGCACTCTTTCAACTAGCCGCCGCGCGCCGACTCTTTGATGTCGCCGACTGCTTGCCTACCGGCGCGCCACTTGTTGCCCGTCTTTCGTGAAGATCGCTTTCGATCGGACGTCCGTATGTATCACGTGCCCATATCGTTTCGCGAACAATATCGTATTCTTATCAGGAATTATGCAGGCCAGGTGTGACAATACCGTCGGAGCGTGCCTTCCAACGCCTGCATAACCGTGTGTACACCACAGGCAGTGTTCATGGGCACGAGTCGCAGGCCGTTGATGCTAAAAGACTAAGAGAGTACAACGTGGAAATCGAGGAACAGCTCGGATCGTTACAGCTTTCAACTCACTTAAATCGAACACAACTGCGCTGCAAAGAGTAGGTACGTGCAAATTTTGTGAAAAGGTGTCGATTCTGTAAATGTGGTGGAGGTGGACATGTGCGTGCAACAACAACAAGTGAATGTTTGAATGAACTGATACCTGCAGTCGGTAAGTACATTGCCAGAAGCACATCACATTTATAAAAAGCCCTTATCAGGGCTACATTTAATTCAATTATTAATAGTTTTTTGATAAACAGAATTAGGTTTGAAATCCGGATCACTATGCCTACAATTACAAAACATCAGCTGATCAGGTCGTTGACGTAGCGTAGGTTTCTTTCGTTAAAAGTTTGTTTGACGGCACGCGACAAAGCAGGTTAATGACAAAGGATGAAGCCGAAAGGAAGAAGCCGTCTCGCTCAGGCGGCTCCTTTGACACAAAACCGTAGGTACTATACGTGAACTTTGTCGAGCGATCAGTGTTGCCTTTGATCAGTTTTATTTTTAATTTTTATTTAATTATATTTACTGGGGAAAAAAATAATAGCTAATCTCAAATCCTTTAAATGGTTACGTATATGTGTACGCAGTACGATACCGAATAATACTCTTAAGGATCGGACAGGGATTTTGATACATGCTGTAGATAAATTGTATAAGTCTGTTGGCGTCAAGCACTATCTTTTGAAAACACATTAAAGTAATTAATCCTCACTATCGAACATAAAAATAATATTGCTGTTGATAACCTACACTTTCCTTACATAGTAATGCCCTTTAAATTGTAGATATTTATTAAGAAATAAATAATAACACATTGGAAGATAACATTGTCATCCGATTTTAGTATAAAAGGGGGTGCAGTTTTAGTAAGAGCACATTTGAACTCACGCAGAGTCGACTCCACGATGAGGGCTGTCCTATTATTGATTGTGAGCCTGGCCACCGTGGCCATGGCTAGGCCGGAGGTAGACGATAGCACTATAGGTAAGTTTTTCTTTACCATCTACTATCGTCTTAGAATATTATGGTAGATAAATTCTATATTAAGTATACCCTTCACGCATTCTAGAATAGAATGTACTACACTTCAGTTAGTAATTGTATAGTGTTTCACGTACTACACATTGTACCTATTTAACTTCTAGTGACAATGGACATCAAGCAACGGCAAATAGTCATCTTGAAATTACTGAACCATGTGATGGATCCCTTGGCGTACAAGGACCTTGAGGACATTGGCAAGAACTTCAAAATCGATGACAACTTAGAGCTTTTCACCGTAAGTGCAGATCAACAAAACATGTTAATTTTTAACCTATTTCATGCTTCTCATATTCGGTGCTTCTATTAAAACATGATTTCTTTTTTTTAGAAAACCGATGTTGTAAAGGACTTTATTAAAATAGTCAAGGTAGGAGTTTTGCCACGCGGTGAGATCTTCACCCTGCACATTGACCGTCAGCTCAAGGAAGTAGTCACCATGTTCCACGTCCTGTACTATGCCAAGGATTTCACCACCTTCATCAAGACCGCCTGCTGGATGCGCCTTTACCTCAACGAAGGTATGTTCGTCTACGCTCTCACCGTAGCAGTCAGACATCGCGAAGACTGCAAGGGAATCATCCTGCCTCCTCCCTATGAGATCTATCCGTACTACTTCGTGCGCGCTGATGTTATCCAAAAGGCATACCTACTGAAAATGAAGAAGGGGCTTCTGGACACGAAACTGTGCGACTTCTACGGAATCAAGAAGACTGACCAGGATGTTTACATAATCGACGAGAACATCTACGACAAACGTGTGTTCCTCAACGATGAAGACAAACTCCGCTACTTCACAGAGGATATCGACCTTAACACTTACTATTACTACTTCCACATTGACTATCCATTCTGGATGAAGGACCAAGTCATGGACAAACTGAAGATGAGGCGTTTTGAGTTGACAGTGTACATGTACCAACAGATCCTTGCTAGATACTACATGGAGCGTTTGTCCAATGGATTAGGCCGGATTAAGGACTTATCTTGGTACAAGCCCATCAAGAAGGGATACTGGCCCTGGCTGAAACTGCACAATGGTATTGAGTTACCTGTCAGATTCGACAACTACGTCATTACTCGTGACACCAACCAAGACGTGGTCCGTTTGTGCGAAGAGTATGAGAAGATCATTAGGGAGGCAATTATCAAAGGATTTATCGAAGTAAGTATTCATAATATGCCAAAAATGTCTCTTTCTCGGAAATTAAATAATAATCTCTTTATAACTACTAACTACCACTAATAGTGAAATGTTGACCAAACATTTTAAGAAACTCAAAACACTTTTTTCAGATTAACGGCATAAGACTTGAACTGACCAAGACTGAAGACATTGAAGTTCTAGGAAAATTGATCTTCGGTAAAATCGACAAACTTGACATTGACAAGACCGTCGTTGACTCTTATCGCTACCTGCTGATCGTCATGAAGGCCGCTCTTGGTCTTAACACTCTCCATTCTGACAAGTAAGTATCGCTAATGATTCTGTTTCCCTAAAGCGCTTAGAGTATTATAACAAGAAACAAAAATTGTACTAGTAGAGTACAGTTCACAAATAAAGTATATCAGAGATTTTAATTTTATAAATTGTTGCCCTAGGCTGTAACCTTTTCTTTTTGGTATCCCGAGTGGATAATTAAGCTTTGTGCTGTCATTCAATAAATTATTCATCGGACAGGATTGTTCTATTATATTTTACACTTGTGAAAATTAGATCCTTTTGTTACAGGTACTTCGTCGTTCCTTCTATCCTGGACACATACCAGACGGCTCTCCGTGACCCAGTTTTCTATATGCTGCAGAAACGTATCATTGATTTAGTGTACTTGTTCAAGCTGCGTCTGCCTATTTACACCAAAGATGACCTCTACTTCCCCGGAGTGAAGATTGATAATGTAGTAGTTGACAAGCTCGTCACTTACTTTGATGACTATCTAATGGACATGACCAACGCCGTGTACTTGACCGAAGAGGAGATGAGGAAGACCAAATCTGACATGAAATTCATGGTTCGCAAGCGCCGCCTCAACCACCAGCCATTTAAGGTCACCCTCGATGTATTGTCTGACAAGTCAGTCGACTGTGTCGTAAGGGTGTTCCTCGGACCGAAAAAGGACAACTTTAACCGTCTCATTGACATCAACATCAACCGACTTAACTTCGTTGAATTAGATACCTTCCTATACAAGCTGACCACTGGCAAGAACACAATCGTCAGGAACTCATACGACATGCACAACCTTGTCCGTGACCGCATGATGACCCGCGATTTGATGAAGAAGGTTGAATCTATCACCGACATACGCGACCTCTTGATCAAGGACTTGAGAAACTACCACACCGGATTCCCCACCAGGCTTATTCTTCCTAAGGGTTGGGTTGGAGGTATGGACATGATAGTCTACGTCATTGTGACACCTTTGAAACTGGTTGACAACGTTGATATTAATATCTTGGACGTGAACCGCAAAGATGTCAAGGTCGACTTCAGGTCAACCGTCCTTCTGGACAAGATGCCTCTTGGCTTCCCCTTCGATCGTCGCGTTGATGTTGGAAACTTCTTCACACCTAACATGAAGTTTGTGGATGTAAAGATTTTCCACAAGAAGACGACGTGCGACATGAAAACCAGGTGGAACCGCTGGGTGCTGAAGAACTACAACTTGGTGGACAGAACTCCCATTGATTCGACGTACTTCGTGGACACAGACCTTGACCTTAATACCAACAACGCAATACAACGTGATTGATATGTATGAGTAAATGTATAACTGCAGAATGAAGACTGAACTAGATAATGACACTGACTGTATCGAAGCAATTTAAAAAAATCATAAAAACATAGTTCTCTTTTTTTTAAACCTATTTATAATTTTGGTTTAGGTAAACAAATAAATAAATTAAAATAAAATAGTAATTTTTCTTTTTCCTAAACATTTGTTATTTTTTTTTCATGTATAATAAGTAATATGATTCAGTAATTGGAAACTAAATGTGGCTCAGTCAGTTACTGTACTATGGCTGAAGCTTACCAGAAACTTGTTTAAGAGAGCCTTCTCTTCGGGTAAAGATTTAAAAAATAAAACGCCTATCCCAAATGGTTTTTAGTTCCTAACTGCGGCGAAACTCATAAGGACAGCATATCTAATCACCGTTCGCGATTTCTTTGAAAAACATGTAAACAAATATATGAGTAGGTATTTGGAAAAAATAACTTTAAAACCCACACAATAAACGCTACAACTTCAAACAGTTTTATAACTTTTTAAATAGCGTTACTCTGAAATCACCTTAATTACCACTAAAATAAAGTTGATATTTGTTTAACTTGAATTAATAACAATTATTACTATTAATTAATGCTGGTATTCAGCTGCATCCGGTTAGACTTGAAAGCCGACCCCAACATTGTTGGGAAAAGGCTAGGAAGATGATGATTTGTTTAACTTGAAATAACAACAATTAGAAACATTTTAATAAACTCACGCTTTCTTTCCATGATGGTAAGCAGAAACTACAGAACTAATGTTATTAACAAAGGTTTTCTGAAAAACGTCTTTACAAAAAAAAAACAACCGACTTCCAAAAACTACAAAGTGAAAAATAACTTTAATTTCGGAAGTCGGTGGCAAAAACGAAAATACAGATCAAAAGACACCGACTTCTGAAATTAAAGTTATTTTTCACTTTGTAGTGTTTTTTTGGAAGTAGGTTGTTTTTTTTTTTGTAAAAAAGTTTTTTAAATTTTTCGCTTTGTAGTGGGTCCATTTGTAATTTATCTAAGTTACAATAGCCTAATGTCAACTGCTCATCACCTTTTCCAAAATATTGCTTTTCCCAATGCTGGGACGTTAATTATTGAGGAGTTGTCCTGGTAAGAACCAGGAGAACTTCTCAGCAACCACTCACCATACGCATTGTGACGAGCATAAATTGGTTAGCAACCATATTAAAGTAATCGAATTTCAACCCGTGAAATAATATTTATCATTGAGTAGTTCCGATGGCCGTCTATGGTCTTCATCACCAGCTCCACTTTACCAAATAATGATTGCCGAGAGCAAATGCTCAAGTTACTTTAAAAACTACATCATGGAAAGAATACCCAAATGGCTATAGGTTTGCCTATATTTGAGCGTTTCCCTCGATTTCCATGGGATCCTCTCATCAGATTCCAACTTGATGACAATGGGACCACCTCGAGAGTATACCCTTTCAAACAAAAAAAAATCAAATAGTTACACAATTGACGGAGAAATCGGTGAACATACAAAAAAAAACCGGCCAAGAGCGTGTCGGGCCACGCTCAGTGTAGGGTTCCGTAGTATCCCGTCCGTCACAATAAGTGTTCCCACTTATGAGTTTAAAGGTGGGTATCCATTATGTTCGCGCTCCAGCAGCGCTCCGCGCTCCTGCAACTGCTCCCGGTAGTGGGTACGTGCGCGAACACGGAGCGTGCAACATTGCACGGACCGCGGCAGGCGCTCAGACTCGTGACGGTTTTTAGCGCGAACACAAAGGGGTGCGCATGTAGAAATGCGCGCGACGTACCCATTCATTTTTAAATACCTTTCCAACAATATATCACACGTTAGGGTTGAAATTAAAAAAAATATCACTTCCCACTTTACATATAGGGGGGCTACCCTAATAAAACATTTTTTTCCAATTTTTACCACTTTGTCGGCGTGATTGATATACATATTGGTACCAAATTTCAGCTTTCTAGTGCTAACGGTCACAGAGATTAAGCGAGGACGGACGGACGGACAGACAGACATGGCGAAACTATAAGGGTTCCTAGTTGACTACGGAACCCTAAAAACACACATAAAGTCGAACATAATTATAACCTCCTCATTTTTGGAAGTCGATTAAAAAAGGATTGTCCACAGACATCAAATTATGCCATTATGCAACCATGTGCAGCTCCATTTTTACATCTGCTAACTACATAGATACCTATTGCTGTCTACAGACAGATTATTTATTACCTACATTGAATACATAATTCATATTAAGGGTTAATTTTCATAGAGACTGAAAATTGCAACACATAAGTAATTCATTTAAAAAAACAAATTTAATCACTTTTGAGTAACACGGGACTGTTAGTTACGAGATAATATGCAAGCAGGGACTCCGGGCAGCTCATCTATCAGTTACTTGCTGTGTATGTATTTAGTTGGCTTTTTACCTTTTTAGAAATAAATTAAATTCACCTGCGGGGAATTGCATAACACACTATCAATAACAATGAAGCGACTACATGACCTAAAGCGCGGTCTTTGTCGGACTGACAAAGAGGAAAGATAAGCGCGATGCCAGAATGCTGGTAATTTATTTCAAAATATGAAGCAATTATCTGTTTACAAAAAATCATAACGATTGAATGTATATTAGTATGGTTTTTGTAAAAATAATTTTTTTAGAGGTATCTTGATGATTTTTTCTATCGTATCAAATTAGTTGTATTATGTTTTCAACACACTATCTACCTAGCATATATCCTGAAGAATATAACATATTTTTCTGATTTTGTTTACTGTAGTCGATCATATAGGTACTTTTATTGTTTCTAAAACTTGCGTTTTTTTGCGTTTACGTCCTGTAAGCCCCTTTACAGTTCAACAACATTCTTTGCGTTATTTACGTTGTGAGCATACAAATTTTTGGAACCTAATATTATGATGCAATATGATTCAGATTGAGATCGATAGTGTGTTACGTAATTAGGGTGGAGTCGCTCCTCCTGTACATGAAAAGAAAACGCTTGTTTCCAAAACAACCTCATGGTATGTGACCTCTTATGCTTACGGTCCTCGGTCCTCTAGAGTAAGGCACCTGTGTGGCTGGGACTCAGATGGTGTAGCGATTACCCGTTCCGGACTAAACACCGAGGCGATTGCCTGCCTTCGTCTCCACACAGGATGGTCCTCACCTGATCCTGGTCTGCAGCTTTCTTCGGAAGCATAATACTTTCATAGAAGGAGGCCATTCAAGAGCCGATCTGTACCTAATAAATATAGTCACATAATTACTACTCCTTTTTAGTACCCACTAAGAGAAATGGGATAACCTGTCCCTAGCCTGAAATTTGGCTGAGAAAATACTTAATTAATTAGGTAGCATGTATAAAAAGAAACCTGACTAACTGAATTTTGGAACGCTTATCTTGGTCGAGGTATTAGTTATCTGCACTAGAAAAACCTACCTACTTTTTTTTTTGATAATAATCTTTTTTTTAGTTGTCTTATGCAAAGCCTACCTAGGTAGGTGTATCAATCCTTCTAAGTAGCAAAAGTTTTAGCATAACTCTCAAATAACAAAATTGAGAGCTAAGTGAGCAGGGTAATTGCGTAACACACTATTAGTAGCAATGGGTTTCATTTTGACAGTTCAGCATCATTCATTGTGTTATTTACGTTGTTGAGCAGACACATTTTTCGAACAAATGGAGCAATGGATTATAAATATGCTTCACAATTATTCAGATTGAGAGTAATAGTGTGTTCCGCAATTAGGATACAGATCAGATTTAACTGGTGAACGTGTTTCTGCTATGCCAAATAGGTACCTATTGGTAAAACATTGTCCTTTTACCGAATCTTACTTAGGTACTTAGTTAATCCATAGACCATACAGGGGTTTATTTATAGAAATAGAAATAATATTTGTTGGCATAAAACATGGTACCTATTTAAAGTTGTTTTAAAAATAGGTACAATGTTTAGAGCATACCTACATGTTTTGCTCATATCGTCGCTCGCATGATTATTAATTAGTCCTATTCCTATCTAATTTTTAGCTAATTTGAGTTAGGACAACTATGTACATCTTTCTATTTGTGATTCTGTACATTTTGTTGCCTTTCAAAATGATTATTTTGAGATCCAAGTAACATAGAGATACGATGGTTACTGAAAAATGAAAAGAATCACGAAAAGAAAAATGTAGTTGTCCCACAGAGTTGTCCTAACTCAAAACAGCAAAAAAAAAAAAAAAAAAAACTAGATAGGACTGTTAGTCATGTGAGAGGCGATATCATGCAAAATGCATGCAAATATTAAAGGTTCCATGACAAAATGTTCCCCGTCAATAAATTCTTGCTGTAATTTTTTTTTAGACAACTTGATTTAAAATATTTATATAAGTACTTACTTATGTAATTAGATTATACTATAAATCTTTTAAATCACTTTTGAATTTTATTATACATATATCTACTACTTAACTTTAAGCAACGTTTATGAATAAAGGGGTAAATGGTATAAGTTATTAATATTAAACTTCTACTAAATTATTAAATCCTAAAGAAATAGTTAAGTACTGACATCTACACAGAAATTACTTGCAGTTTTCAAACAGTTCAACTGGTTTAGGCAAGCGCCACTAGGTGGCGCTGAATGTAAGGATTCGAGACTTTCAAATAGGACCACTGGAAACTCATCTCCTGAAAATAATTATCTTAGGTATCCTAGTCTCTTTTAACTATTTTAGCACACCAGTTTATGGAAAACCTAACTGGAACTTCATTCATTTTCGACGAATCTTGACTCAGTAGTAGGACTAGTGCCACTCACCTATCCGTTTGCCATGTTTCAGTAAATGCTAACTAGATGGCAGTAATTCATATTATATCATAAGTACTGAAAGAACAAGGGGAATTCATTCATGACTGTACAGTCCTTTCAGAGAGCAGTGGTGGCCGTAGGTTCGAACCCAGACAGGCGCTTTACTTTGTGTAAAATATTTCATCACCATTGCTCTCCAAACGGTGAAGGAAAACATCGTGAGGAAACCGGTATGTCCTAGAACCAAAAATTCGAAGACATGTGACATCTACCAAACCGCACTGGGCCCACGTGGTGGATCACGGCCCACTCC
The DNA here is from genome assembly GCA_963669345.1 of Gortyna flavago. Lineage (NCBI taxonomy): Eukaryota > Metazoa > Arthropoda > Insecta > Lepidoptera > Noctuidae > Gortyna > Gortyna flavago. The sequence continues at coordinate 8,435,624 of OY770144.1, forward strand.
CTCTCACAGAGAGGAGGCCTGTGTTCCAGGAGTGGGAACATTACAGGCTGATTTATGTATTTATGTACAGTCCGTTCACAGTTTTTTTTTTACCTCTGCCAGCAGCTACCTAACAGCAACCTTATTGCAACGAAAATAAAGATCACAATAATTTTGACAGACTTGTTAGTGGCAGCAACTTAACACCAACCTTATAACAACGAGAATAAAGATCACTGTGATTTGTACAAGGACGCAAAATCACAGGTAGGACTGTAAGCAAACATCATGACAATCCCTGCAATAATATGGGAACATTTATCCGCCTGTTTGTGCATTATATGAGTAGTATCCGAGTAATCCTTTTGAATATAAACTTTTTCCTCTCTGTTGATAACAAAAAACTACGATCACCAATGAAAAAAAGCTAAACGTGAAACGATATCACTGTTATTTTAACTCCGTCTGACCTCACATTTTGTTCTTAGGTCGTCTTTGCTTTCGCGATACGTGTCTGCACAGAAACACACTGTTGGCACAGTGGCTTAGTGGTTGACGGCTGTGGTGTTGCGGGTTCGATCCCCAAGAGTATTTTTTTGACCTGCAGAATTAACTACAGTCCGGCCGTGGAGAGAATATGACATGTTCTTGACACTTTTCAGTTTCATACAAACGAATTATCGTGTTTTGCGAATTTGATCTTTATTAGCTGGTACTAGAATTGTCTCACAGACAGGTGTCAGAAACGCATTCTCTCATTTCAACAAGTAAACGATGATAACTGCAAAACTACCTATAAACTGCAGCGCAGCTAATAACGCTCTTCTCCAGATACAGAATGTTCCATGCAAAAAGTGCTTAAAAGGTAATTAAAATTAATTTAGTTACACTGTAGTAAGTAATTAGTGCATGGTATGTAATAGAGGTGGGTTGGGGAACAAGAAATTTCACGCGAACGAGGTCGCGGGCCGAAGCTACTTAGTGTATTTATAAAGACCGAGAAAGATTTTCTAGAAAGTACATAGGTATAGCAATATTATCTTACATAAAAATATTAAAAAGTAAACAAGAAACGTTATCACTGTTATTTTAACTCCGTCTGACCTCACATTTAAGTTTAGGTCATGATTGTCTACTCTTGCGATACGAGTCTCCACAGAAACACATTGATGGCATAGTGGCTTAGTGGTTGTCGGCTGTGCTCCGTGTTGCGGGTTCGATGCCACGACCTTTTTGACCTGCAGGCAACGATACCTACCCTCATTTTATTATAAACAATTTTGTTGTTGAAAGTACCCGCATTCTGATATTTTTTATGATTTGGGATCCAACGGAAATACATGACGTAATACCTAAAGTTTTGTGGGATCCAACGCCAAAAATTTTTAACTGGGATTCAAAACTGGTATCCTACGAAAATAAACGGAATTAACTGCAGTCAGTAACACTTCTTGTTTTTACGATACATTAAAAACCTCTTTTCTTCTGCGGTTATGGGTGCCGGAGAATAAACAAACGCATGAGAAACAATATCACACATCAAGCTACAACAATCTGTAAATTTTTTAAATAGATTTTCAACTTTATCGCTAAATCATAAGGTTCAAGGTTAGGTAGCTTGATGTGCTGGCGTCTGTACATTCAACCGAATATAATGTTTGACATTGACAGCGCCTTTACATCGTAACAGTAAGGGTGGAGAGCAGTGCAAGTCGTAAGTCCGAACTCAGGCAAGCACTTTACTTTGTGTGTTTAATTTCATCACCACTGCTCTCAAAACGGTGAAGGGAAACATCGTGAGGAAACCGGTATGTCCTACAACCAAAAAATTTGAAGATATGCCACATGTGTGTGCGTGGTGGATTACGACCGTCTCACTGAGAGGAGGCCTGTGTCCTAGCAGTGGGGACATTATAGACTGACTATGAGCTACTTACTTACTAGATACTTTGCGCGAAAAAAGACCCAACGTTCAACAGTCACATAAAAGAAATCTCTATTACGAGATACAATATTATAAGTACCTAATTATTATCATAATATTAACTCCCTCCCGACGTAAGTCTGACAAGCAGTCTTACCAAGGGGTTAGGGGGGGTAGGGGGGTTATTACCCAGTAAATGTGTTGTGGAGGTCAGATAGGCAGTGCTCCATGTAAAATACTGGTATTCAGCTGCATCCTGTTAGACTGGAAGCCAACCCCAACAGAGTTGGGAAAAGGCCAGGCAGGTGATGATGACTAACTCCCTCTAGCGTCTAACCTTGTCCAGTGGTTGCTGACGCTACTACTGATCATGAGGTTCCTGTTTCCTGAGTTCGATTCCTAGGTCGAGCTTTACAGGATATTGAGTTTTTCTATTAGGAATCCTCTGCCTAGCTCTTCTGTGATAACAGGCGCGATGTTATGTTACTTTTAATTTCCAATTCTTTTAATAATAATGTGTAGATAAAATTCGTAACTAATAGAGCAATGTTCTGTGGATTAAAACGTGATCACTTGACTTTGACTTAGGTCAGTTCAGCCAAACATCGGGGGCACAGATTACGTTGTTTTTTGTTTACAGTATTTGAGGTAAAAACAATATTACATCACGTGTTATTTTCATTTTGTAACTGCCAATCCTGAGATATTCTCTCTTATATTCCTTGAAGGAGTTGGCAGTGTGGCATCAGGTTTTAGTACACACACATAGCATAATCAGTCTACAATGTTCCCACTGCTGGGACACAGGCCTCCTCTCTTTGAGAGGTTGTGGGGTGTGTGTTCCTACCACGCGGGCCCAGTGAGGGTTGGTTTATGTCACAGGACTCACAGGACTTCCAATTTTTGGTTCTAGGACATGCCGGTTTTCTAACGATGTTTTCCTTTACCGTTTTGAGAGCAGTGGTGATTAAATTATTTACACAGAGTAAAGCACCTTTCTGGGTTCGAACCGAACGAATATGTATATGAATAGTGATAGGGCCACCACTACTCACACACATATTGACAGCTATTTACGAATATTATAAGTCACATGTAATAGGGGGGCGAGTAGGTAGGTATGGTTTTAAAAACAGTAAGGATAGTCGCAATAATAAAAGTCATGTAGAAATACGTTGCCTGCTTATAAGTCTTGCCTTGCAGTAGGAAACCTGCGGGGAAATTCTCGTGATTTTAAGAACGTTCACAGTCTGATCTCAGTCTCGATCTGTCAAAAATACATCTAATTTCCGTATATTTTTGACAAGTTTTTGACATTTGTTTGTCGCTGAGATGAGACTGCGATTAGATTTTGAACATTTTAAATTACGAGAATTGGCCTTCAGGTATTTATGTTTTTCTCTATTTCTATTCTCATTGAACAATTGACTACTTTAGAGAGCCGACAATGTATAAACAAAACATTTCTCAAAGATAATTTTCACACATTAGGCCATGACGTCGGTATGCAGAGCCAACACACGGTACGGCTGCCAAAACCGAGCTGATCTATTGAAACTGGCCAATTAAATGTCGAAGACTTATCTCTTTGGAATGTAGATATGTACCTGCTGTGTTTAGGCGAATTTGTTGCTGGTAAACTCACATGACATGAAACGTATCCGTAATGATCAGCGTCCGTATTACAGACGTGACGACTGCGATTATGTTGTGTTACAGCCATCATTGTTCTCTATTCTGTATAAATCTCATCGTGAACTAACTAAGGAGAAGTGAGCTTCAAGTGAGCTGTCATCCCACCTAATGGCAGGGATTTACACTATTGACAGCACACTTCAAGCTCACTTCACCTAAGTAGTCGACAGCGATGCGGATGAATTTCTCGACGCTATATAGTAGCAGTAGTGTCGCTGTAGTTTCTGTATAGTTTGAATTAAGTTTAATTAATTTTATTATTTTTATTAATGAGTTAGGTATTAGTTATTATTTGCTTATTTTACTGTTTTAAAATTAAATATTAGAAATATAAAAAGTAAGTAGTAAGAATATAAATTAAATTAGCAACCAGTTTGATTTTGTCTAGACTCTAGATTGTCCTATGGAGCAGGACCAGCATGTTTCCAAGCATTCTTATCTTGGATATAATCCTCTAATTTGTAATATCCTTGTTTACAAAGTGTACTTTTAATATGAGTTTTAAATTTTCTTTCATTTAATTGCAATATGTCACAAGGTATTTTGTTGTAACATTGACTCAGTACTACATAAAAGATGTACATATACTTTAAATAATCTGAAAAAGGTTAAATTGATCTAATTTATCTTTATTTCTAATATTAAAATTATTTCTATCACTTATTTTATTACCTATAAATATGTTGATTTTTTCTTACATACATAATATTTTTTAAATGAATAGGCAACGTACCGTCATGATATTAACCTTTTTAAATAGTTCCTTAAGGAATTCATCATCATCATCATCAGCAGCCTATAGCAGTCCACTGCTGGACATAGGCCTCTCCCATTGCACGCCATTCAACTCGATTTTCGGAATTAAGGAATTCGCGGCGACGTAAATTGTAAATGGCTCTGACAGTTCTCTTTTGTAAAATAAAAATGGATTCAATGTCAGCAGCCCGACCCCATAGCAAAATGCCATATGACATATAATACTGTGGAAGTAACTAAAATAGACCAAACGCGCAGTTTCTACATCTGTCTGTCTGTAATTTCTCGTCTAGCGTGATTCCTAGGAAAACTGTCTGATTAATAAGTTCTAGTTTTTGGCTATTCAATATAATGTCACATTCGCTACTTCAGAGCAGTGGTGGCCCAGTGGTATCGGCCGCGACTTACGAGTTGTAGGTCGTAGGTTCGAACTTAGACAGGTGCATTACTTTGTGTAAATTATTTCATCACCACTGCTCTCAAAACGGTGAAGGAAAACATCGTGAGGAAACCGGTATGTCCTAGACCCAAAAATTCGAAGACATGTGACATCTACCGACCTGCACTGGGCCCGCGTGGTGGATTACGGCCCACTCCCTCTCACAGAGAGGAGGCGTGTGTCCCAGCAGTGGGAACATTATAGGCTGATTATGATGATTATGATTCGCTACTTCTAACAGTAGGTAATTTAAATCTAATGATCCATGTCACAATAAACACGCTTAAGGAAAAAGCTATAATCTTGTCACTAGTCAAAGATGTATAGAAGAAGAAAACTGGTGAAACGGTATTCCAACAACATAACATAACGTCTGTAATCACCGCAAGGTTTGGCAGAGGTGTAGGTATCTGTAGAATACCCACATTTTACCAGGAAAAAAAGGGAAGAAGAAAGAAAGGTAGAAAGGTTTTCCCGCTTAAACTATTCAAACCTAAGCGGTATTCGCTGCCACTGTGGGTAGGTAGAGGTACATACCGCGCGGGTTTCGCTCAGGTATTTATTATCAAGTTCCGCAGCTAGAGCGGAATAGTTGGTGCCATAGTACCTACCTCATATGTATTGTTTCGTTTGCTGGGCTAAACAATAACTAAAGAACAACTTCTTTACCTTCATGAATGAAACTCGAACTTGGTATTCTAGCTACAAGGATAGCGAAAAGATAGATAGCAAGGATAGTGAAACCCGCTTTGGTTTGAATAGGCCTTTATGCTACGGCTACATTGTCGCAGAGCAAAATGTAGCTCGCGTTATCGCGACAATGTACCCGTAGCATTACAAAAGAACGTAGAATGTGAATGACGCCAGGGGCTTTCTGCTGTCAATAATTACCTACATATTGCACAAGAATACAGTGAATCATTCACTTAGGGCATTAGACCAATGAACTGTGAACTTGTTATTAAATTGCATTAACAGTCATAACTCTTAGTGCATTCAACTACTCTTATCAGAACTCAGAACAAAATGTCTATGAACTTTGAAAATTCTTTCACTATAAATTGGTGAGATTGTACGCAAAACCACAGTCAGTTAGACAAAATGAAGACGTTAACAGCAGTGTTAGTGATTACTGTGCTCGTGATACATATTTCGGGGTACTTGATACAAGTACCAATTGAAACTTCGGAACAGCCTAAGGAATTTGGTAAGACAAAAGACTGATTCACACGGTGCAATTTATTTTCCTGTTGAATACAACAAATAGAAGCTATAATAAAAATTGCGCCGTCTAAACAGTGTTTAGATGATACGTTCATTGTTGCTTCAATTTTATTGTATGCCTCAGCTAGAAACTTCCATCGTATAAATGAAGTTTTTTTTCTAACCAAGGGTACCCACTAAAGGGGTGCATTCAAATGTTTCTAGGAGTGACAAGACTTTTTTTTAACGATGGAAAATCATCAAATGACCCCTCCCGCTCTGGGTGGAGCGGAAAGGAGTGTCAGACTCTTACTGACTAAAACCCATCAGTGTTCCTTCCTTAGCCCTTTATGTTCCGGGGTAGCGGTAACCCTTTCGGACAATCCCGCTGCCCCCTCAGGCTTCGGCCCTGACGGGGCCCCTTCTCTGATGCTGACATCTCTTTGAGGCGCGCGTGAAACATACGCGCCGTCCGGCACGGGCCTGGTCCTGATCGGACGGTGAGCTACCCATTACTAGGAGTGACAAGACTTGAAAGGATGTGCTGCATCTAGAGCAATCATTTACTGTTTTTGCTTGGGCTTTTATGAGAGTAGTAGTAAAATATGGACCCTCAGTTATCACGATTATTTAAATCATCATAAGTAGTGTTAGAACCAATGCGAGCTTGTTGATAGTTGTAGTTGTAAAGTAAGGGCAATTAATTGTTAAGCAAGTCGACTACTAACTTGTCCGTATAGTCCGTAGCGTAATCAATCGGGACTTTTTTTACTTCTCCTTTTTATTGCAATCTGTCCTGAGACATTCAGCAATGGGTAGATGATGGTTCTGATCTTGCACGGTATGAAGACTCTGCTCCATCCGATCGATACTACAGCTCATACATGCTGGCTGTAAGTAGAATACATCATTTTGTTGTTTCTATAACTTTACTCATACATATTTTAGTGGTAAAAACCTACCAAATAGCCCATAGCAATCCACTCTAAACATGCGAATGTTTTCAGTGCATTACTACGTAGTTTTCATGAATAAAAACAAAGATTATAATAATGTAAAAGATTTAGTTTAATTTACGGTAACCATTTAGCATAAAATATTATGACTAATCTCGTGTTCGTCCAGAGCAATCAGATATAGTTAAAAGAGTCATCATGATAAATGTTTGGCACTCGATAGGTACATCCTCAACGTTTATGGGTCACGTCAAATGTAATAGGTAGCTAACTGTTATCTTAGCATCTTAAATGTTTTACAGCTCATTATGATTGTAGTTTAAATCCATACTAATATTATAAATGCAAAAGTATGTCTGTCTGTCTGTTACCTTTTCACGCATAAACTGCTGAACCGATTTAAATTAAATTTGGTATAGAAATAGTTTGAGCCCCGGGAAAGGACATAGGATACTTTTTATCCCGATATTCCCACGGGAATCTTATGCGGGTGAATCCGCGTGCGGGTGTATCAGTAGTTCACCTGCATTTTATGAATAATGTTTGAATCCCATGTAAGAGATGGCGAGCCTATTGCCATCAACCGAGCATAAAATCCGTCCCCGGGCTGCTACAAAAAATTATATACGGGTAGACCCAATATTTTTTATTGTTCTCCTTTGAGCACCACGGTAAAATATTGATTGGTGCTCAAACGGGTATACTTCAACAATTCGCCCGACATGGGAATCTAGCAAGGATCTCGTGCTTCACGTAGTTTTAATTTTGAATAACAATAAATTGTCCTGCCTTGATGGTCTAATGGTTGCAAGCGCGGCTGCTGAGCGTGAATTCCGGATTCGGTTATGGCAAAGCTTTATTAGGCTGTTCCATTTGGAAACTGCTAGTATTAACCCGGTTAATGGAAACAGGCTCATCTCCTATTACATAAGACTTAAACCAATTGTGTTTCAGCCAAAATTCGCATTCGTTTAGCCCTAAAACGAACCACTTTTCCACTCACGATAGGTTGTATTTAGGGGCCCGTGGCTAAATAATAACAGCCGCACAGGTCGATCGGTCAGGTTAAGCTACGCTTGCAGCGGTTGGTCGGTGGATGGGTGACCATCTTTACATACCGAGACCCCTCCTTGCCTCGGAAAGCACGTTAAGCCGTTGGTCACGGCTGTCATTCGTGGATATTTGACAGTCGTTACGGGTAGTCAGAAGCCCGAAAGTCTGACAACCAGTCTTACCTAGGGTTATCGTATTACCCAGTAACTGGGTTGTGGAGGTCAGATAGGCAGTCGCTCCATGTAAAATACTGGTATTCAGCTGCATCCAGATAGACTGGAAGCCGACCCCAACATAGTTGGGAAAAGGCTAGGCAGATGATGAGATGATGATGATAGGTTCTATATATTGTTAGTCACACTAATGTTTTGTGTAAATGCATATGTATGTGAAAACCGTAACAAGACAGTCTAGGTTGGCAAAGTATTGTTCCAGCCTCCGTGCACATAGTGACCTTATTGGTGATGTTCTCCAGAAAGGTCAGGTGCTTAGTACTCACGGCGAACGTGTATGACCAGATGAGCTTAAACGAGGCAAAAGGAGTATGTAAGGATCATAGCAGGTTACGGTCTGTAGTTTCTGCCTACGGGAAGAAGACGTGAGCTATGTATGTTCTGTCACGTGTAAATGCAATTATGTATGTGAAAACCGTAACAAGACAGTCTAGGTTGGCAAAGTATTTAATCATATCAATCGTTAGCTCATACGGACATCACATTTAGTTACAATGCCATGTTACACATTAGTCTTTTCCTTCATTTGTATGATACGGTATCGAATGCCAAACTATTCAGAGATCCAGCTTCATTTATACGCATAATGTATTTACTATAGATACCCAATAATACGTTAATATTTCATTTTAGTTTCAGTACAATGGCTGCAGGTTCAAAAACTGCTGACTCCATTATTCGAAAACGTTTGCAAAGAAAACAAAAATCTATTATTACCTCAAGGAATTACCATAAAAACAGGAGATTTCTTGGTAAGTAAATTTTTATTCCCACTTTTAATTTAATCATTTGACTAAATGTTTCAATCCGTTTTTCAAACATTATGCTTTAATTACAGAAACCAGACGCAGTTACTAATTTGGAGAAGCTCATCGCAGCTGGCTTGCTGCCCAAGGGGGAAATTTTCAGTGAATATAATCCTGAACACATGAAGGAGTTGAAAATAATCTACGAACTATTGTCCTCCGCTAAAAACTTTGAAGCGTTCTATCAAGCAGCTGTATGGGCGCGTCTAAACTTAAACTGCGGACTGTACGTGAATGCTATCTACATGGCCATTCAAAATAGGAGAGACACAGAGAGATTATCCATTCCAGCGCCGTATGAGGTATTACCAAATTACTTTATACGCAAAGAGGTTTTAGTCAAAGCTTCGTCTATTCTTGCTGGGCAAGAAATCACTCCCACAGATGACATTCGCGATGAAGGAAATGCTTACTATCTAGATGCCAATTATACTGCAATGTTTTACGACAACGACGATGACTCAAAATTAGCCTATTTCCGTGAAGATATCGGCTTGAATTCCTATTATTTTTTAAGAAAGCTAAGATTATCGCCATGGCTTAACGACGACATTAATAGCAGATACGGAGAAAATATGTATCAGATGATGAAACAATTTATGGCAAGATATAATTTAGAAAGATACGCTAATGGTTTGCCGGAGTTAGATAGCTTCAACTGGAATTCTTTACCCGATATTCCTTATGATCCTGAGTTAGTTTACTCTGATGGAAATGAATTCAGTCACAGAACCGTGTCTTTAGAAATTCCAGTAAATGAAGAGATAGCATTACTACAAACTATAGAAAATAACGTTGCAACAGTCGTCAGTCATATGGTATGTATTTTACTAAAACATATAACTATTTTTGTAAAATTATAAAATCGTAATAATTGTCTTGGACAATAAGCTTTTAAAATAAATCATTGAAGAAACAATTCTTTCAGCACCAGAGTGGATATAATAAAACAGAAATATTGAATCATTTAATGGAAATCCTTGTCACGGGAGAGAGGAGTTATGAGACATTGGCTCGCCAGCTCCTTGGCAGAGATCGTACCAACAACAGGTAATTTACACATTGATTAATTTGTATTTGATGATGGCTTTTTAAATAATTGCACACTATTTATGATATATAACTATTTCAGGCACGGCTCGGTACTAGAGCACTACATGACTTCTCTTCGTGATCCCATGTTTTGGAATATAAACAAAAAGATAGTTGACCTCGTGGACAGTGCTCTAAAAATGTTGCCTACATACTCAAGAAACGAACTGTATTTCCCTGGAGTGGAGGTCGTAAATATTGACGTGAAAAAGATGATGACAGCTTACGATTACTTTGAGTTTGATGTTACAGACGCACTAAAATTAGACGACAGTAAGTCGACGTTCAACGTTAAAATAGGCCAACCTAGATTAAACCATAAGCCGTTTACAGTCAAAGTTAACATCTCGTCTTTAGTCGCGAAAAAAGGTTTGGTTAAGATTTATTTGGGACCAAAGCTTATGCCTGGCGAACTCGCTAATAAAAATAATCTTTTCACGTTACTTGATGTTTTCGAGTTTAATCTCAAACTAGGAACCAATATAATATCTAGAACATCAGACGATATGAAACACTTTGCTTCAGACTTTATGTCGCTCAAAACAATTCGCAAGAAAATGGAAGACGCTGAATTTGGGTTGGATTCTTTTCCTTTAAAAATGATAGAGTCTCAAGTTGGATACCCCACAAGACTTATATTGCCAAAAGGTTTACCCCAAGGTCTACCTATTCAAATATTTGTTTTTGTTGCACCATTTACTAAAGCTAGTGCTAGTCCAGTATATTCTACAAATAACATGGAATTTAATTCTGCGATTTTGTCACCTGGCTACCCACTTGATTTGATGATAGAAAATAGACAATTGTTTGCGTTACCGAATGCGTTGATCAAATATGTCACGGTTACGCAAAAAGGGGACAGTAAAGTGGAAAATTATGGTGGTCTTGGAGTAACTAAACAATGGTACAGTACTAATAGTTACGATCCATCTTCTCGGCCAAATTATTCACAAAATAATAAAAAATCTTTTGATTCCAACTCGAACAAAGGACCTTCCGATAATAACGTAACTTTAAATGAATCTCTGACTGCAACAGAAAAATACTTCGATTTTGACTCACTAAAAGAAAATTTTGCTGTATTTGACGAGAACACAGAAGTTGAAACGGTTCGTTCATCAAATTCTATGAAATTTGATGAAGAAGCTTATGATTACAAGGCGAATAAAGCGAAATTTCAGAAAAAAGATGATTGGGCCAAAAAGGAAGACTACTCAAAATATCGTAAAACGTCAAAAGAAGGAGATGACACTATCCCTACCGTGACTATGTACGAAAAAAATGCTTCTAATGTTGAAAATCAAGACAACTTAATAGCGAATACGCCTCGTCTGCTAAAAGCAGCGAATTATGATTATTCTTCTAAATCGAAAATCAGAGAACCATTTGACTACCAAGCAAAAAAAAACTATTCTGTAAAAAGAGCAGATTATAGTAAGTATCGCACTGTAACGCCAGCCGAAGAAGAAATCACCACGACATCTACAATAACAACTCCGATGAACGAATACCCAATAGACAATGACGATGTAGATAATTTAATTGTCAATACACCACGTCTACTAAAATCTTCAAAGTATGATTATTCCTCTAAAAAAACAGAACCATTTGACTATAAAGCTAAAAAAGCGCAATTTGATAAAAAAGATTATTCTGCAAAAAGGGGAGACTACACCAAATATCGTACTGTTACACCTAAAGAAGAAGAAGTCACCACGGCTTCCATAATATCAATGCCTAAATCTACAGATGAATTAGCAAGGGTTCAATTAGATAAGGATATTAATAATTTAGATTTACTCAGTAAAATTAGAGATAATGACGTTAAAGTAGATGAAAAAGAAGAATTTCAATTCAATGATGATATTGTAGAAAGTAATTTGATAGATTTAGAACCACTTTCTATTGATGGAAGGAAGCGCACTCCTACAGTATATGACTTTTTGTTTCACACATTTGAGTATGAAGATAGCCCTGAGCTTAAGGTGTATGAATAAAACAAAAATTGCATGTATTCAATCTAAATATTGTATAAAGATAATATTCACTGTGATTATCAAAGACATGTACTATTATTTTCCTGTTTTTATTAAATAAATTATTTTACTTGAAACATTTTATTTAATATTCTTTGTGAAACTCTTGTTTGCCTGAAACGTTACTAATAGTAGTAGGTATGTATTGTAAAACCTAAATTATAAAAGCATTAAAAAATTGCAAATAAATTGTTAATGAGGCAGATAATAAACACAACCACCTGTAAGCGGGAACGTTACTTTAAAATATATAACATTAAAATACATAAAATTTACGATTAAACCAATAAAACTCTTTGATCGCGGCACATCGCGTGGCTGATTTTCATTGATTATTAAGCAGACTAAACGTATATATAACAAGGGGAACGAATGCACATTATTGCTATTTCGCGAGGTTTTCTATCATTATTTTTGGAGACGTTCCAAACATTTTACAACGACGTTACGCTTTCCCTATTTTCATCGCGGAAAATTTAAAAACCATCGGTCACTACTGTGACAACAGCTAGAATACAAATAGAAAATACTTTTACAGTCGATTACAAAGTCTCCGCAGAACACGATGCAATAACCAATAAACCAATAATAATTCCTGGAATGTTAATTCCAGGTAAGTACTGAGACTGAAATCTGGGCACACATTGACTTAAAAATAGAAGCACAGAACCTTGTATCGTATTATAATATTTTGATAGCATCAGGTAAACAATATTGATTACATTTGGTGTAAACACAAATAAAACTTTATGATAAATCGTAAAAGTCAAATGGTGGACATACATTTTCTCGACGCACAAATACATAAATTCTTGCAAATCATATTTCCTCGTTGCATGGGAAGAATTGCTGTCATAAATTAAAATTATACAAGTACATTGCTAAGCTTAAAATATTCTGTTTTCTGTTTCGCGTTCAAAGAAGCTGCAATATTATCTATAGTCAAATATGTAGATCATTTTATAGAAACCGTAAGTAGGTTTCTAAAACTGAACGGATTTTCTTGTCTTAATTTTATAATAGACCAGTCACCGTAGAGACAAAAATCGCGTTAGGTCGCCAAAAAATGCACTTTATTGCCATTTTGGGATGTTGTTAGAATAGATCAGATACCAAAAGTGTAAGACCAAGTTTGCAACATCGAAAAACCTGTGCTAACTGCGCTTTGCTCGAAAAACCTCTAAATTTTCGGACTCCTTTCAGTTTTTGCCGATTAACTTCTAAAAAGTGCATCCTACGGAAAAAACCATCATTACAATTTTAAAGTATATCTACAAAATTACTGCAAGTTGTTATTTCTGCAAGTTGCTCAGTAGGTCCAAAAAACCCGAGAAAAAGTTCAAAATTGTAGTTTTTCCGAGCAGGCTATCGGTTATACTTCGAGGAAAGTAATGACAGCTGAAGTTGTAAAGTGGATATTGAGCTTTAATTTAAGCACAAGCGGAGCCTTGTAGTACTAATACTGTCTAGTTGTGAGAACAGCATTGGCGAAGAGCGAGGAGTACGAACAGATATGTTATGTCCGATCTTTTTCCGACCGATTTTTTTAATCTGCGTTCCACCGAGTCAAGTCGAGCTGGTAGTTTGCTGAGCCATCTAATAAGTGACTGCCATACTCCATACAGGAACTTAAAAGCTGTCCAGATGTGAAGTATCACCTCACCTTATTAAAAAAAAAAGACATGCCTGTGTTTTCAGAGCATTGAATTTGACTAGATTGTCGTCGCCCCACTGGGATACGAGATTTAAGGTCAAATTCAAACTCAAACTCAAAGCATTTATTTCAATTAAACCATTTACTTTTGAATTGACAAGAAGTCGGTCAGTCAGAAAATATGAAGCTAGTTGCCCATTCCAAAGCGTAGTTACCTATGGAGAAGAACGGGCAAGAAACTCTATGGACACTCTTTTAATTTATATTTTTACAAAAATATTATTCATTCGCTCTACCATGGCCTCTCTTAAAGTAGCTGTTTCCTCTTAATGTAGTGATTTTTACTGTGTCTCTAAAAGTAGTGATTTTTTCCCTTGCGAGTACCTTTTACAAGTTATAAGCAAAAAGCTGTTTTTGAGCACCGGTCACACATTTAGCACAGGGCTGGATTTTACACTATTGGAATTTATCTTAATAACATCCGAATTGGGATCTACTATGTTTTGACCGGACTATTAAAGGCAGCTAGACTTTCACAAAATTATTTAGCCTCAAGGATTATACTATGATTGATATAATGATCTACGATGAAGTGTTTACCTTGGCAGGCAAGTCGCTAAACGTCTCAAAACCACCGTACAAAACATAAGACAAAAAAAAAGCAAAAAATGCAAATCAAAGACACATTACCTGTGAACTATTTCAAGAATTATTTACATTTGGCTCTGAGATATCAGCCCGTATATTCTGCAAGGAAAATCCTGTGTTCTGTGCCAAAATGAAGTTATATTTCCATTCCATTGACGCTGATGATTCAGGGTGCGGTGCCGGCAACTCTGTCCAAACTTTTGGCTATGATTACCAATTATTTTGAATATGGAATTTTAAGTCAGTGTAAATTAGTCAGATGTCGGTTACGCATCGGCAAATAAATTTAATAGGTCCCTGCCGCAGCATCTGACTGCGACCGGCATTAAAATTATTGGCGCATTTATTTACGATACCTCATTTCCTGCTGTTCTGTGTTTTGTCGTCTTTTATGTAGGTACTGCCGTTTTACTATACGTCAATCTAGTCTTAATTGTTACAATATGTGAGTTTAAATGTGATTTAATAAGCTTTAGCTCTTGACAGAAAACACTTCAAACAATGACCTATTTAAATCGTTGTCTGTGCATATCTAATATTATTTCTTACAAGAACTAACAAAAAATAATTTGCTAACGAAGAAAATTGCTCCTATTAAATATAAGACGAACATATTAAAATATTATGAAATACTTTAGAAAATGATGCTATATAGTCCAACAAGATGATCATTACATTGATGGATGAGCTCTCGATATAAATAAATCCTCACAATTCAGAAATAGTTTTAGTATGCCTGAATTCAAGGTTGGCCTGATCGATTTCTATCCCCATTGACCCATTCCTATACATACAAACAATAGGAAGACAAAACACACTTTATGTTTAGGCTGGTGCTAATATTCTAGGGAAAATGTCGCAAACTGTGTAGGAAATAATAAAATTACCGTGAAATTAACGTACGGACAGAGTGAATTATTTAACGATGTATTAAATGAATCGCGTTACATAACACAATGACTATCTTGTCCCATTTGTTTGCATTATTCCGAATACTTCGTAGTGCAACAAAGACACACGTCTTGATTGAGTACGAAAATAACCTGAGTGTAGTGTTTCATAAAATATTGAAAACCGGTGACTGTTATCGTCATTATGAGGGTAATTGTTTTACAAAATAAAATAATTAACGGTTCACTTCATTGAAGTAAAATATTAACGTGACACTTGTAAACAATTAAAGTTCAATAAATAATACGGATATTTACAAAACTTTAAAACGGACGTGCAGGCATTAATGTCATGATGGTGTTCATAAAAACTACCTTATACATTCTGAGCCATATTTCAACAAAAATGTCAACGATTGATTTTACAGCTTTCTAAGGAATGCGTTGACCAGAAATAACGTCACAATAATACCAAGTGGATTAAAAATAAACTTGTAACCTGACCTAATTTCGGCATGTATTGTTGTTTTAAAACTACACGTGGTCGACTCGTAAAGCGCGACTCAGATTAGATGTTTCTCTCATTGTGGCATTCACATGAGAACACAAAAATTATAGCCGATCACCGGCAGTCTATATCTGCCCCGGCGCCGCAGTATAACCCGTTTCACGCGCCAGTGGTCACCAATCATCGGCCCGTCGTACATTAGCTGTTGGATTTTACTCACAATATTATTCAAATATTTACATCCGCGCTATACATCATTATTGTACTTATATCGTAATTTTCTATTTAACTGTAACTTTATATTATTATGATGTGTTTATGCTATGTGGCATTCGAACAAATTTTTTTTTTTCTTAATTTCATTTGCTATTATGATACGTAGGTAGATTTTTTTCTGCAATTTGATACAATATGACGTACCTACCTAGTAGGCTATAAAGCTGAAAATCGCATAGCAATTATTGCGTTGTCATTCGTAATTAATTTAAAGCTTCGCTTCTAAATGAACTTTAAATATAAAGTACTAAAAATCTAATGATAAGCAGACGAAAACTCAATTACTAATAAAAAAATAAAACTTATTTTATTAAAACACAGTTGATGACACCTGACAGTGACGTCACTACGCGTAATATTCTCGTCGGGATTGTTGCGAATCGGCGCCGCATCAAAGGAATTTCCTGCTCTTAATCAAGGAACAGCTTTATATGCGCAAGAGTTTCTGCTACGTTTTAAAGTGAACGTGTTGAAGATGTTCAGTTTCACATGTTGCAACCGAGAACTCGAACGACTAATCCATTTACAAAACATCGCTCGTTATACAGGATATCCATTTTTACCTTCTTAAGAGCTGACATTATTTACTAAACTTTATACTGCTGATAAAATACTACACGCGCTCTAGAAAATGCACTTGTTAACGGATAGTGCCAGCGCAATGCTTACAAAATATTATCAGGAAGTTTACACGACTGCCAATTTACTCAATACTATAAACCAAAAAAAAAAACTACTGAGCTTATTGAGCACAATTATTTTTACACTCAATTTTGTTTCTGCAACAGTAAATATGTTATTCAGTTTAGACATAACAATCGTGTAAACCACCATTAATAAATTAAAATGAATGTAATAAACAAATACGTCATAGTTTCTAAAACGCAAAACGGTGCTGGTATAATGCTATTTGGAAGCTTCGTCAACAACTATCATATTTCTATAAATGGAACGCATCATCCATGTTCCTACGTGTGAGTCGATATCAATTAGTTTATATAAATCTGACAGCTCGCTTCCTGCAGAATTCAGGTTTTACTGAACATTCCCACCATCTGACGTAGATATAATTCACGCTGACGAAGAACTCAATAACCACGTCACTATTCTGAACGGTACCTACGGTGGAGAGAGAGACAGAAGCTTTTTCACTTATTTTTGTATTCCAGTCTGAGGAGGAAGGAATGCTATAAATAAGGGTGCCACACCGACGTAAAATCTAGTGTAACAACACTCGCACTCGGATTCGGTTCTTGTTACAACTGCCAACCCTATACAAACACCATGGTGAGGATCCCAAGGATTTCAAATCTCCTGTTCGTTGGACGTGATGTGACAGTTAATTGTGATAAATCTGAAAGTGTTTAAAAATTTAAAATATGGAACGTTGTATTGAAAAATTCTTACATAATTTCGAAGCAGTGATATTTGTATATTTATGAAAAGGATACCATTTTCACGGTTTTCCACAATTTTACTGCCATGTTCAATATTCAATATTATTGTTAGACGTGCGTTTTTTTACTATCACTGCAAAATTAAGCAAATGATTCAATAAAATGCTTTTCCTTTCTAACTGACACACACCTAAACGACATATTTCTTACATTGGTCTTCTCTTCTTAGGACACTGACGATGATCAGAAGATGGCCATGCTCCGCAAGGCTTTCCAGATGTTTGACACCACCAAGTCGGGATACATCGATGTCCTGAAGATCTCAACCATCCTCAACACCATGGGCCAGCTTTTCGATGACTCTGAGCTGAACGCTCTGATTGATGAGAACGACCCAGAAAGTAAGTATTTCTTCAGATACATTTATTCATCTAATTATGCAACCACAGCAGTTGCTCGGTCTTATTTAAATTCAAAATCATCCGAATATTCCACCTCCATTTCCAGTACGAATCAAATGGTATTTATTTTAAAAAGAATCTCATCAATCTAGACAATATTCTTCAAATCTATAAAACAAAATTGTATTTCAATCTGATATCGAGGCTCAATCTTATTACTCATATATCTTCACGCATGTCATATTCATAAATAAGAATTTGGTCACTTACTCGTTCATTGTGTACAATTTCATTGATTCTGGATTCTTACGTAGAAAAGTAAATATTTATATCAGCATCGAATTTGTTTACCCTATAAACAATTTTATAGATATTTTATGTAAACACTTTTAGCTGAACTTCAATTTTATTGATTTACAATATTATTGGTTATTATGTTAGCTCTACGACTCAGAGAAAAGATGTTTCATACAGTGTTTTTTAAATCCTTGTTGCCAAGTACAAATGTGCGAGAAATAAAAAAATGGGAACAACAACAACAGTCATATAAACAGCTGCAAACATCTCTTGTTAAAAAGTAATCCATCATCAGAATACGCTAACAAGAATTCACACGTATCGAGGCTACGACACCTTTTCGAATAAATTCTCGAATATTTTTACTCGTCGCGGGAACTAATGAGGCTATTTCCGTACGGTAGTTCTCTCCGAGCTTCCCGTCCCTTTGAAAGATGCATGTCTCTGTTTCCAAAGTTTATTTATCTAGTCTGTTTTCAATGAAAGAAATAGAGCGCTCAAGGTTTAGAGCAGTTCTGGTTTAAGTCTCGAATTAATTGTTATTTTTACTTCATTTTAGAAGCTGGCAAAATTAACTTCGATGGCTTCTGCAACATCGCTTCCCACTTCTTGGAAGAGGAAGATGCCGAGGCTATGCAACAGGAACTGAAAGAAGCTTTCAGGTGAGCATTTGTTTGATTATGGAACGCCAGTTGGCTCTCATTGAGATTATTTTAAATACACATTTTTGTTAAATATCATTATTTAATTAATCTCCAGGTTATACGATCGTGAAGGCAACGGATACATCACCACTTCCACCCTGAAGGAGATCCTGGGTGCCCTTGACGACAAGCTCAGCTCGAGCGACTTGGACGGTATCATCGCTGAGATTGATACTGACGGATCCGGAACCGTTGACTTCGATGGTAAATATTTCTACTCTAGCATTCATGATTTGTATTGAACTAAATTCATTCTTAACATGACTAAATCACTCTAATGTTCCAAATTCTTATTACAATGTTATTGGAATATCGGCTGGAAGTCTGCCCACATTTTGTCTCGACGCCAAGACAGGCCTCCGCAGTTAACAAGCAGTTACCTGATGTCACTTCGTCGACAGAAGTGTCAAAAGTGTGAACATAACAATTTGGCCACGTATCAACCCACGCTAGTCACTTCAGCAATATATTATAAAATTACAAAAATTTTCTGTTTGACTAAAACAGAATCCCGTTTTAAGTCGTTTACTAACTGTTCGGCGCAACAGCTGCTTTTGATGATAAACTATAGAATAAATTTTCGAGAAACCAACATACATACATAAACACATAACACTCATACTAATTCCAAAACATTACAAGCGCTCCGACAAGGCGGGTGGTATGCGACGCGACGGTCAAAATTTATGTTGTCTAGTAAAGGCACTTATTGCAATATTAATTCATTGGTACTCCTCCGTTTGTATTGGATTGAGATCAAAGAATCTAACTTAATGGCTTTTGTACAAAAAACTTTAAAGTAATTTTACATTAAAGTTCTTTTAGTTATTCATTAAATCACAAAGATGCTTTAATACTGGATTAAAGCATCTTTGTAATAATCATAAATTGATTTATTCACACGTTTTTACATTTATCTGCTTCTTTACATTTATCTGCTTCTTAATAATTCTTTAACATTTACTGGTCTACTGTATTTAATTAAAACGTTTCCCTCAATTGTAATCTAATCTGTTTATGTTTTTTCCAGTTGCTAACCTTTACCTGTTTTGTTTCAGAATTCATGGAGATGATGACTGGAGACTAAGCAATTCGTCTGACATTATTATAATTATAGTATTATTAAATTTAGATGCTATTTTTATTGTATTTAAAAAGTTAAGACTTTGACACTAGTACAAAACCAAATGCGGTATTAGCATGGTTGTTTAATTAATTTGCACATTTTACTCTATCTTATAGATAGGCACTTATTAATATAATTAATAGTCTACAAGGGTAGGCCAGGAATCATTGAGTTCGTTCCAAAGAATTATTTCCGGAATAATTCACACCTAACGAGTTCTCAAACAATTATATGCTAATATTTATAACGCATTGCACTTTATTTTGAAAGTTCTCTTTTTAAATTTCTTCATTATTATAACATCAATACACAAAACGATAGTCTTTTACTCTTGTTTCAATTGGTGTATTGTATCGTCCTTGACCTAATTATTCCTTCTAAACTTGTGTTAGTCCGCGACCACTCGTTGTTGTGGGCACACTAGCTTTGTTGATCAAAAGGAACAGAAATACCACACTTGTAGTGTCTAGTGATTTTTTATGAATTATTTTATTATTATTATTATTTTTTATTATTACATCCCGACTAGCTATTATGTAAGCATAATAGTTATAAATATTTCCACTGGCACATTCTATATTTCTGTTTTATACGGTAATTGTGTTCGAGAGTGAAGAATTGCCTCTTGACCAAAATTAGCCGTATTCCAAGACCCGCAATTGAAAAATTGTCCAATTGCATTTTGTTTCCTGTGGGTACTGTACAACTGAGGACAGAATAACTACCTACGGCTGATTTTCTTATACCTACTTATAAATATGAAACTGTTTACAAAATACCATTGGTGGCATGTGGTGGGTATCAACATTGTTTATCCGAAAGCCCATTAACGATTACGAATACTGCAAATTGGTTATCTGGCATATGGATTTGCGATCGCAGTGTGATATTATAACCAGTCTAGTAGACTGGATACAGCTGCTTGTCATCTTCGTAATAAAGGCATTTAAATCATCGAATTAAAAAACATAAAAGACTTATCACAACAATGGGTCGGCCAGTATTGGTTTGTGTAATATGTTAATATTTAATGAATTTCAGGGTCAAAAAATTTACTGCCAGATTAGGTAAAAGTACATAACGAATCAAGCAAGTGAATTATTTTTAGCTTTACTGTGATTATCTGAGATTCAAATTCTGGCCAAAACATTATGAGCATGGGCAAACTATGAGTGGCAGTCAGTGTAAGGTAATGTACATTATCAGTGCTGGTCCTAAGCCCTTGAGGGTCACATGTGTACCTCAAGACCAAATTAGAACACTCTCTTTCTGTGTGTATTGTAATTACAAATAGGTAAAAAGCGTGAAGTACTCAACACTGTGACCACAAGTGTACAATGAAAATTGTACCCATTAAAGCGACCCTCAGGATCTCAATTGGATCAGTAGAAATACCGTTATGAATCCTCGCGTGCATATAAGCCATGTTTAACTATTTACAGCACTAGTTGGCTGCAGTGTTAGCTATTGTGATGTTTCGATCTGCCATCTTACTATGGCTACTTTCTGTGGGGATATCCATGTCAGTACCCATGGACGAATTCCGTGGCTTGGTCAGCGAAGGAGGTATGTGACTGTGTTTTATAGCAAATAAACTGATCCTATAAATATAGTTAACGTTTCTAGTGCCAAGGTTGCAGTAATGGTTTTATAGCCTTTGTACACAGCTGGCAATTAATTTTGAAATAAATTGGCCGATCTTACTCTATTTTGTAGTGTTCTGTACAATAGCATTGAACGACGTGAGTTGATTCCAAGATAATTATAATAAATGGATTGGGGAAAATTAATTAGTGGGAGCCATAATATTGACATCATACTTGGGAATTTTCTTCCATTGAATTCAATGGAATAAAATTTGAAGTGTATTGAATGCAATGGAAGAAAATTCCAATAGATATACAGGGTGACAGGGACATCAACGCGCAAACTGAAACCATGAATTCAGCACATAATTCTAGACCCGTAGCAAGTAACGTACAAATTTTTCGTCGGTTTTCAAAAAGAAAATCTATTGTTTCATAGAAAAGTGAAATACCTATAGAATAGCAAATTAATTTTTAAATAACCGACGAAAAATTTCACCTCGCGAGAGTCACTGAATCTATGGTATCAGGTGCACGTCGATGTCCCTGTCGGGAAACACTGCATACAATACTCTCTCTTCTTCTCTCTCTTTCTTCTTCTTCTTTTCTAATAGCTTGATTTAGATTATCTAGATTATCTCAACTGAAACATTACTTATCACGTGAAAACCCCCTTCTTTATTAAGTGACAAATTGTTATTTTAGTCAATATGTCGTCTGATTTCGTCAATATGTCGTCTGACGTCGTACTTACTTAGAATCTAAACCATATTAACGTTTTTACTCAAGTACTACACATTCTTTCTCCAGAGTTATCTATGAATGATGATGGTCCTCTCATGGGCATCGTTCCTGGAGGGTACCAAGCTCAAGGGTCACGGAGAACTGGGAATGAATTTTATGAGCTGCTGGAGGTAAATAAAATTATACATAAGATTTCTACTTCAGAACTATATCCTCTTAGTATTCTTATTGATGTCATTATCATTTACATCATATCCTACTAATATTATAAATGCGAAAGTTTGTGAGGATGGATGGATGTTTGTTACTCTTTTACGCAAAAACTACTGAACGAATTTTGATGAAATTGCAGTAATATAGCTTATACGTTAGAATAACACAGGATCTTTTTATCCCGATATTCCTATGGGATCGACACTTATGCGGTTGAAACCGCGGGGCGCAGCTAGTTATTGTATAATGTTGATAAAAAAATAGAATTGTATTTTTATAAAATAATTGTATTATTAACATTTTCAGTACAACGATGATTTTAAAATCTTTAAGAATTCTGTGAAGAAAGGTGCCACTGAGAAAGGTCTCACATTTAACGTATATGACGAAAATATGCAAGAAGCAGCCAGCAGTTTATTTGAGCTTCTCCACGGCGCAGAAGATGCAGGCTATAATGCAGAGAAGTTGTTCAATTTTGACGAATTAAATGATGACTTAGTAACTTATGCCACCCAACTAAATAGGCTATACAGGGACAAAAACGTTGACGTTACTGCATTCCCACCACCCTTTATTACAAAACCTAACTTTTTCGTCAACGGTGAAACATTAGTAAAAGCTTTGAAACTTAGTAATTACGTTAACAATAACATAGACATTACTGAAGAAGCTCATGCATATCAGTATTTCAAGACTTATGAAACCCTCACAATTAATACTAACTATTCGGGTTGGAATCTACCTGAAAATGGCGGTGAAGAGCTTTTGAATTACTTTAGAGAAGACATAGCTTTAAACAGTTATTACTACGGTGTACACCTGAGACATCCATATTGGATGTTCCGCCACAGATTGTACGCATTGAATTCTAGACACGATGAGCATTACTATTACATTCACCAGCAGCTGGCAGCGCGTCTTCGCCTTGAAAAAGAGCATTTACGTGAAGAAAATGCTACAAAGAAAAATAACTTTGGTGATTTTCATCCGTATCTTATTCATGAAAATGGATTGCCTTTCCCTAGCAGATCAGGTACACTAGGACATTGGAGTGAGGATAGAGCTAAGATTAAAGCAATAGACATCGCTATTAGAGAGTGTATGTCTAGAGGACTAATTGTCATGGTGAGTGTTCCTACCCAAGTACTTGGGATGCTAATAACACTTCGATGCAAAGTGAGGAAATAGTACATTATGATACATGTATGCTATGTTAATCATTACATCCGAGGCGGTATTATACGGTATTATGCGATAAGGGGGTCGAGTGTGTAATGATCAATGCACACGCGTTTCATACGACGTTTTCATACACACTTGAGAGGAAAAAAACAGACTTGTATAATTAAATATTAACTTAACTTGTATGGAAAATGGCGCACCAGTTTTGTTTTTCCGCGCACGCCTTGTTTTCCAATGCACGCGAAGGTGTAAATAAAGGCACTGACAAAACCTCTAAACAGCCTTTATAAAAAATTTAATAAACAAAAAATAATTTTTAGACTGATCGTAGTGTTATCGTATGTCAAATTGTAGTTAGTATGGAATTAGAAAGTAGTATTAGCATACAGAAATATACATTAGTTCAGTGAGAATCCACAATAATAGAAAGCCAGTCTTTTCAGACTATTTAATTTTCAGACAATACGGCCTATTAAAATAAAAGTGAAATATAGCTCGCGGACTCCTTTTGGCATGAAGAGTCTTTGATAAGGTTAAATAAAGCGCACATCTCCGAGTAGTAAATAGTTATGTGGCGTTACCGCACTAGTGCGGTAACATAAAGTAAAAAGCACGCGTGTTTAATGCACTACATTATGGAGCTAAAAGCGATTCATTAAGAGCATCTTTTCGAGCAAGTGTATTGAAAAAGCTCTTTGTTTATTCTGTTATTGAACTTACCAAACCAAGAAAATTGGACATAATTAACTATTATTTTAGAACTCCTCAACGTATTTCTATATAAATACATACTTTCTAATGCGCTACTAGAAAACAACCAACTTTATTCACAAAATAATACAATGTTTTCTTTACAGGAAAATAAATCTCCAATAAGACTGACAGAAGAGAACTACATCAAATTATTAACGAGATTATTCCGAGGCAATTTTGAAGTTGGGAGGATATCGAAAATCGTTAGGTCGTTGTTTGGATACGGTGGAAATGGATATCCCTTTCACCAGTAAGGAAAAATTTTTACTAGTACAATATACCTACTAGAAAGAGTGCATGAAAAATTCAAATATGAATCAACAATACTTCTTATCATATTACCGTACTAATTTAAATGTAGCTTAATATAAGGCGCATTCGCTCTACGTAAAATACTGATATCCAGTTGATTTTAAGCCGACCCGAACTTAGTCGGGAAAAGGCTGGGCAGATAGGTAATGATCATGACAATAATTATGTCTTACTTGAAAAGTATAGCTTGATTAAAGAAAATATTAATGTTAATCATCTCATTTGAACTACTATCGTTTTATTACAGATACAATCCAGCGCCATCTCTATTGCACCACCCACAAACATCATTAAGAGATCCCTTGTACTGGTACATGATTCAGTATGTTCTTAACTACTTTACTGAATACAAGGAGTCCATTGAACCAGTTAATCTACAAAAGTATGCACAAAAGCGTTGCGAAATCATGGAAGCTGATATTCCAAAAATTACGACTTATTTTAGCTATTATCAGTTTAACATCAACAGAGCTATCATGAAAAAGGGTAACCCACAAGGAAAACCACCGCTGACTGTAACTGCACGCCAAAAGAGGTTGAAACATTCTAAGTTTGAGTTCAATTTTACAGTAGATTGTGACGGCATTAAAAATAGCATCGTAAGGTTGTTCCTCGGACCACCGTGTTCTGACAATTGCTGGGAAGAATACAACAATTTCTTTGAACTTGATAAGTTTACTTACACCTTTGATGAAGGATTAAATGTCATAACGTGGTCACCAGAGACATCAAATAGATTTTCAAGTGATGAGTATTATAATATGGAAGGATTGGCTGCACAGAAAGATAGATCAAATAATTTCAATTTGTTTAAGTTTCCAGAAAACTTAATAATACCTAGAGGCACTGAGAAAGGGTTGAACCTTACTTTATTTATTATAATTACTCCTGGAGATGAGTTTTTGGATGATTTCTATGCAGCCAACAAGTTCTTTTCAGAAATAATGAATGATATAGATAATAAACCGATAGGTTTTCCTTTTGATAGACCAGCTGTTGATTACTATGATGATGCTCCAAATTATAAATTTTACAATGTTACAGTATATCATAAGAAAAATAATGTTCCAAAGAATGGATATTTTTCACCCCACTTGCAGTAAATAATATCAAAGAAAATCTCGTCTTTTGACTGAGCTAGATTTATCTAATATTAATATTTAGATATATTATGAATAGGTATTGTAAACTATCTGTTAGGTTTTTGTTATAATAAAACTTCGTTTTATTTGTGTTACTTTCATTTGTATGGTGCTGAAGTAAAGACCCGCTTCAAGTCAATGCATTTTATATTTCTCAATTAAGGCAACCAAGAACATGCTGTGTTAGAAATCATACAAAAGTTTTCAGTTTTCGAAAGTCTTCTGACTAAAACACATGGCTAAGCAATCATTTTCGGTTCAATGATATGAGGTCTTCAATAGCAGCGATAGATTCTGTTGTTCTGTACTTGTTGGATTCATATTTGGGTTGGTGTTTGTATACAATAATAAACAGTATATGAATGAGTGTGAGGTTTGTGGCTTTGTGAGGGTTTTAATCTATTGTAATTACTCCCGTAGAAACACAAACATTCAATGAAATAATTATTATGGTATTTTATTTCGATTGCGATTTTTGGATAAACAATTAAGTTAAACTAATTAAATCATCTTACTATTTCTTATGAGTTAGGAAGTAAGAAGGAACGTTGAGCTCGTAAGGGAAGTATGCGTCTTTGTGGTAGATTTGTACATCCTCGAAGAACATGTTAGGTTGTCTGTAGTATGCCTCACGCACGGGGCGGTCGAATGGATATCCGAAGGGCTTGTTGTCCAAGATGAAGTTCTGGTACGCGTCATCTCCCTTTTTAACGCCGTTGAATGGGTATACGAACACGAACAACTGGAATGGATATCCACCGGGGGTACCCTTAGGCAGCATCAGTCTCCTAGGCAATCTTTCGGGCTTAACAGACATGTCATAAGGTACCTTTCCTTGGTCTAACCATTGGTAGATCTCGTTAATGGGGATGGAGTCATCTTTGAAGAACATAAACTGGCTGGATTTGAGCTCGATCTTGTTATCACCAGGAACAAGTTTCTGCACGAACCCGTCCAGTTCGTAAAATTTCATCCAATCATCCCCAATGTCAATTGGGTATCCATTGGTATCATACTTAGGTCCGATGAAGACCTTGAAGATGGCATCAGACGCAACATCTGACTTAACGTCAACAGAGACAGTGAATGGTTTGTGGTTCAAGCGAGGTTGACGGATCACAAAACCGGTAGGGTAAGACTTGAGCTCTTCCTGGCTGAAGAACACGCTGCTTGTGGCGTTGAAGTCGAAGTAATCGAAGTAAGTGACCAGTTCGCTGACTTTCACGTCGTTGATCTTAACACCGACGAAGTGAAGATCATTATAAGAGTGAGGCTTCACATACTCCTTGTAGTCGATAAGGTAGTCGACGATTCTCTGGTAGAGCTGGTAGAATGCAGGGTCACGCATCGACGTCTGGTAGAAGTCAAGAGCCGACGGCATAAAGGCGTATCTGAAGTTAAAAAAAACAATTTAATTTCGCTTTTTGTTCTGTCTGGATTTATGTCCTTATTCAATTTGTAAGGGTGGTGATATGTATAGACAAGACTTACTTGTCAAAAGGCTTGGGACTCGCGCCGAGCACTTGACGAGCGATGATTTCATAAGAGTACTGATGTAAGTCCTTTTTGCTGTGCTCGGAGTACAGGTCTTGATTCATGTGCCAGTAATTGCCAACGTAGTTCATTTCCTTCTCAGGCTGGAAGTATAAAATTCAATCGTTAGTTTTATGTTAGTGAAGTACCTAATAAATCATGTTGAAAAAATAGGGTTCATCTGTTGATACTTACAGTCTTAAATTCGGCTTTCTGCAAGAACTGGAAGAATGTCTTCTCATAGGTGTCCAGGTACCGAATGTTTTCGTAGTTCCACTCAGTGTGGATGTCGTAGTCGTTGCTTCTTTGAGCGAAAGGCAAGTAGTTTCCTGTTAGTTGGGGATAGTATCCAGTCCTGAATTTAGAGTACCAAGAGAACTCGGGAATTTCACCCAAACCGTTAGTTAGACGCTCCAAATAGTAACGAGCCAGAATTTGCTGGTAGTAATAGAAGAAGTATTCACCCAGACGTTCTTGGAATGAACCAAATTTGGTGGACTTCCACCAGAAAGGCATTTGTGAATGGAAGTAGTAGTAATAGGAGTTCAAACCAATATCTTCGGTGAAGTATGACAGCCTCTGTTCCTGGTTGGGGTAAGTCAGGGAGTTGGAGAAGTTGGCGTAGTATACGTAGTAGTCGTTCTCTTTCACGATGCCGTATTGGGCACCAAGTTTAGCATCGAACAAACCACTTTGCATCTTGGTGCGGTACATTCTGATCAGAGTTTCCTTGTTAAAGAAGAATTGAGGGTACGCTTCATAAGGCGCCGGCAGAACGATGCCATCAGTATCAGTCCTTTGGACAACGGCAATGTAGTACGCGTATAAGAACTGTTCTTCGTTCAGGTAAACCTTGGCCCAAGCCGCGGTTTTGTAGAAGGTGTCGAAGTCCTTAGCGTAGTACATGACGTGGAAAAGAGCGATGGCTTCATCCCGCATCCTTTTGTAGAAGACAGAAAACTTGTGATATTTCGGCAGGAATCCGGTTTTGTACAGTATTAAGAATTCCTCAACTACGTTTTTTTTCTGTAAAAATGCATTGTGTTAAAATAGACTAAAGAGTTTTCAGGAGCTACGTTGAAGTCATTATTAAAAATACTCACTGTGTAATTGTCGATGTTAGCTTTGATGTTATATTCCTTGCCAAGTTTGTAATACTCAGAGTGTGCGTCCAGTTGTTCAGAGTGCTCGAAAAGTGCCAAAATTCTCTTCTGGTACTTAACGAAGCCAGGTTCAACTGGAAATCAAACATAATTATCATCAGTAACTGAGTAATCAATGAACCAAACCAAAATTGCGAAGAATTATTAAAAGTTATTCAGAAACTTCTTGACAGAATATTATTTTTCCGGTGCTCGATTAACGTTAAGTCTCGCTGAGTCGACCTTGTTGGATCTTTCCACCATAAAATAATTTTAGACTGTAACTGCCACGCAGTATATTAAGTTCTATCTCATACAGTATAATTTTCAAGGTTTGAACACTTTTCACCCCCAATATCGTGATCGATTCTGGTCCTAAAAAATAGGGACCATTATAGCCCCACCAGAAATAGGAGCACAAATTAAATATGCAAATTAGTTCTTACCAGTCTTCAGCTTGATGTTTTGGTGGGCAGGGAGGGCACTGCCTATCACCATGGTGACGAGACCCGCTAGGATTAAGACAGTCTTCATCTTTGTCACAGCCGCTGTCAGCTGTGACAATACAGCTTGATGATCCACTTTTATACCACTTATCAATGTCTCCCGATACCGAGTTGGATATCGTTGGATAAATATATCGTAATGTTATAATTTATTTATCGTTATCACTGTATTAACCTTTGACATGATTTTTTTGTATATCAAAACAGTTTAAGCAAAATCTGTTGCGTAATCTTTATTTTGGTATTAACTTTATCAGGGTAGGTACTGTACTCGTAGATGTTGTCAAGAGAAATAAATGTAGGTAACTGTAGAGCATTTGAACATACTTTGTCTAAAATCAATATACCATTGTTTGTCAATATACTGTTGTTCTCTGAAACATAACAAACTATTGTAACATTGTTTTATGTCGCAAATCATAATCATTAGAACATGTTCGTTCGTAAGACTCATGCACAGAATAAACCGCTAAAGATAGAATTTGAATATTGGACAGTACAGCTGTACTTTCTGTTATCATGATTGACTGCGATCCCACAGACTACCGCTCTGCCGTGAAACAGCCACTAGCAATAGTAACATAATTTTAACGTAAGAAACTAGCAACACCAATAAACACAAAATATAATACAACATTCTTGCTTGTGGCAAACAATCAAATTGAAGCATCAAATGGCTTGCATCGTCCAAACACTGTTAATTTATTGTTACTTCAACTTCTTGTACAGAGTTTATTAGATAATGAATGTACTGTGGCATGGGTAGGGGTAGGTACCTACCCATGCCACAGTACATTCATTATCAGATAAACTGTGTCTACGTTACTCACTAAACTATCCCAATACCTAATTTGTAAATATCTTCCAGGCGTCTTTCAGATGGGCTCCGAAAGACGCCTGGAAGATATTGCAGTTCACTATGAGATTGTTGCATTTGTCTTGTCTAGTCGTTGCGAGTGTGACTGCTAAGCATAGGTTCAGGCATTAGGTTTTAATATGGCTTTCTTTTTACATTAGGATTTTTTCAATAGCAGTCCGCTGACTGGATTTCTGTGCAACAATCGAAGACTATAATTCCTACCTGCTATTACAGTGTGTGATGTTATCAATATGTTACTTTTTTAAGGAAAAAATATCCCTATTCTTGAAAAGGATGAAAACCATCGATGTTTGTGTTTATCGATATATATCATTTACGATATCTAAAATAAATTGTTTTAATTCTGATTTTTTAACAGTTATTCATGATCGTCATTTCAGTTGAAAGACGTCCACTGAATATTAGGCCTCCCCGGAGCATCGCCACTTCGACCGGTCCCACATCCTGCGGATTCCTGCGGCCTTCACAAGGTCATCGGCGCCTTTGTGAGGGGCCGATAATAAATGTGTGGTGTGGTATTTGCAATTTTCGCAGGTTCATTCACATTCAGCAGTGGACCTCAAAGTAAACATTAGTAAATGCGTGGTCATGACCTACAAAAAAAAATGTACACTATGAATAATGTGCCCCTGAAACGCGTATTAACCGTACGCGATCTGGGTGCTCACTTCGATGCACATCTTACATTTAACCAGCACATAATACAGACCTGCAACAAATCCTGCAAAAACTTAGGTTTTGTCTTGCGTCAGGCCAAAATTTTTAATAATCGTCAGGCCATAACCGTACTGTACCTACAACCCTTTCATTCGCAGTTTGCTAGAGACTAACAGCGCAATCTAGAATCCTCATGAAAAAGTATATACACTGGTCATCGAAAAGATTCAAAGTCTTTTGTCCGCTACCTGTACTTAAAACTTTATGGTTCTAAAGACCCTGATGGCATGACGTTGTTGCCTTGCAAAGTGGGTAGGCTCTTGGTGTGAGACGCAATGTGTGTAACGATACCCTTGGCCATGTCATGTTCCTAGCACGGCGGGCTGTGCTGGCGCCGCTGCAGCGGCTGCTGAGACTCGTAAGCGGCGCTAAAACTGTAACCTTATGGGTAACTACAGCTTTGAGCCGTTTGGGGTTGAAACGTTCGGGTCATGGGGCCCGAGTGCGCATCTCCATTTTAAAGAAATTTTGTCGTCGGCTGGTCGACACTTCACGTAACGAGGGCTGGGTCGGTCTTTGGTCAAAGACCAAAGACCGACCATCCAACCACCGATCCACCGTTGCCATTCAACGTGGCAATGCTGTAAGTCTTCTGGACAAGTTTCCAGATGACAGCGATGCGGACGAGTACTTCGACGCCTAAGTGTCCTTTGTTTTTATATTTATTTGTATAGTAAGTTAGTTAATCATTGTATATACACTAAAATTGGTATTCTTTTATGTGGAGACTTTGCCGCCGGTTGCCATTGCCGCAAAAGTGTGCCATTTCAGAAATAACAGTAATTACTAGGCAGATTTATGGCAATTAAGGATTTAGTATCTTGATTGATATTATTGTCAGCCCGTTAAAGTTCTATACTGGTTGAAACAGTTCAGGAAGCTTCCTTTGCCGTTTCGAGGGCTGGCATGACCTACAGAATAAATTCATAATTTCCTGGCCCTAGTAACCTACACCACAACGCTTAGTCTTCCATCGTTCGGATGGCCGGTTCTAGTTTGTCCGTATGGCCGGGGCCTCGAAAAGCTGCGTTTTGGCATAGTGCTTTTAGTAGGTTAGTAGTTACACTTTTTTTATTTCTGTTTTGAAATCCTATATCCTCCTACCCTCCGTCTGGGAAGAATGGAGGGTGATTTCGGACTCCTACTGACTAAAACCCCCGGCTCCTTACATTGCCATGAGTGGGGCCCAAGTGCGGCCGATGTTGGATCAACAAAAAACAAACATGTATTTTGAGAAGTTTTCAGAAAGCAAACCCTTACATTTTTACAATCTGTGACCCTGGTAGATAACTGAAAATCTGTATCATTATTTTGCGACGTAACTAAGGTGCTCCAGTATTTTCATGTAACATTTTTTTATCATTAAATTTTCAGCATTTGAAGATAGGTCTACAGATGAACAAAGTTTGTCTAATATAATATGTTCTTAAGGCGAAACAGTATACAAAAAGCTTGCAACTAAGTTAAAAAAGTTGTTGAGCAGTACCTTTTAGTAGTCTTCTCATAGTGTTGACCTCTAACAAAATCAATAATACTTTAATATTTAAGAAACATCCAAACTTCTAAAATACCATATTACAGTAGGATAAGATAGGATGTAAGAGGTTCATTTAAAATCATTGTTATGTTAAAATATACATATTTATTTCACTCGTATTCTTTGTACATTTCGATCATAAATAATTCTAAAATACGGTTAAGAACTACTTATCGTCTTACTGGTTCTTTTGGGTGAAATAAGAAGGAACGTTAAGCTCGTATGGGAAGTAAGCGTCCTTGTGGTAAATTTCGACATCCTCGAAGTACATGTTGGGTTGCTTGAAGAAAGCCTCACGCACGGGGCGGTCGAATGGATAACC
The DNA here is from genome assembly GCA_963669345.1 of Gortyna flavago. Lineage (NCBI taxonomy): Eukaryota > Metazoa > Arthropoda > Insecta > Lepidoptera > Noctuidae > Gortyna > Gortyna flavago. The sequence continues at coordinate 8,468,266 of OY770144.1, forward strand.
GAAGGGCTTGTTGTCCAAAATGTAGCTCTCGAACACATCTTCTCCCTTTTTAACGCTGTTGTATGGGTATACGAACACGAAGATTTGGAATGGATATCCACCGGGGGTACCTCTAGGCAGCATCAGTCTCCTAGGCAGGTTGTCGGGCACAGTTGACATATCATAAGGTACCTTTCCTTGGTCTAACAACTGGTAGATCTGGTTAATGGGGATGGAGTCATCCTTGAAGAACACAAACTCGCTGGATTTACGCTCAATCTTATTCTCACCGGGGACAAGTTTCTGCACGAACCAGTCCAGTTCGTAGAATTTCATCCAATCCTCCTCAATAGAAACTGGGTATCCATTGGAGTCGTACTTAGGTCCGATGAAAACCTTGAAGACAGCATCCGACGCAACATCTGACTTAACGTCAACAGAGACAGTGAATGCTTTGTGGTTCAAGCGAGGTTGGCGGATCACAAAACCAGTCGGGTAAGACTTGAGCTCTTCCTGGCTGAAAAACACGCTGCTTGTGGCATTGAAGTCGAAGTAATCGAAGTAAGTGGCCAGTTCGCTGACTTTCACGTCGTTGATCTTAACACCGACGAAATGAAGATCATTGTGAGTGTAAGGTTTTACGTACTCTTTGTAGGCAATAAGGTAGTCGACGACTCTCTGGTAGAGCTGGTAGAATGCAGGGTCACGCATAGAAGTCTGGTAGAAATCAAGAGCGGTCGGCATGAAAGTGTATCTGAAAATAATTAACAATGATTTTATTGTTTGACAATATTTTTTTTAACTAATTATATTTCCATAACCTTTTATTTCAATAATACCCAGCCCAAATGGAACAAATACGATAGTCTTTCTTCGCAGAGTTCTGGCAATACTAATTTTAATAAGAATAGAGTTGAGAAGCTAAGGACAGGTTCATGGTAAAACTCACTTGTCAATAGGCTTGGGACTCCCGCCGAGCACTTGGCGAGCGATGATTTCGTAAGAGTACTGGTGTAAGTCCTTCTTGCTGTGCTCGGAGTACAGGTCTTCGTTACTGTGCCAGTAGTTGCCAACGTAGTTCATTTCCTTCTCGGGCTGAAAATAATTCATTCACGCGTTAGTTTTCATGAAAGTGACGATGATCATGAAACTGAAACAATAGGGTTTATCTATTGATACTTACAGTTTTGAATTCGCCCTTCTGCAAGAATTGGAAGAATGTCTTCTCATAGGTGTCCAGGAAGCGAATGTTTTCGTAGTTCTGCTCAGTGTGAATATTGTAGTCGTTGCTTCTTTGAGCGAAAGGCAAGAAGTTTCCAGTTAGTTGGGGATAGTATCCAGTCTTGAAGTTAGAATACCAAGAAAATTCAGGAATGTCGCCCAAGCCGTTGGAAATACGCTCTAAAGAGTAACGAGCCAGAAGTTGCTGGTAGTAGTAGAAGAAAAGTTCACCCAGACGATCTTTGATTACATTCAGTTTTTCGGACTTAAACCAGAAAGGCATGTGTGAGTGGAAGTAGTAGTAGTAGGAGTTCAAACCAATATCTTCGGTGAAATATGACAGCTTCTGTTCCTGGTTGGGGTAAGTCAGGGAGTTGGAGTAGTTGGCGTAGTATACGTAGTAGTCGTTCTCTTTCACGACACCGTATTGGACACCAAGTTTGGCGTCCAACAAACCACTTTGCATCTTGGTGCGGTACATCCTGATCAGAGCTTCCTTATTGAAGAAGAACTGAGGGTACACTTCATAAGGTGCTGGCAGAACGATGCCGGTGGTATCAGCCCGTTGCACGACGGCAATGTAGTAGGCATATAAGAACTGTTCTTCATTCAGGTAAACCTTGGCCCAAGCCGCAGTTTTGTAGAAGGTGTCGAAGTCCTTAGCGTAGTACATGACGTGGAAAAGAGCAATGGCTTCATCCCTCATTCTTTCGTAGAAGATGGAAAACTTGTGATATTTCGGCAAGAATCCGGTTCTGTACAGTATCAAGAATTCCTCGACAGCATGTTTGTTCTGCAAAAATGTATTGCGTTAACACTTAAAACATTCTGAAGAATTTTCAGGAGCTACTTTGAAGTCATTTTCAAAAATACTTACTGTATAGTTGTCGATGTTAGCTTCAATGTTGTATTCCTTGCCAAGTGTGTAGTACTCGGAGTGCGCGTCCAGTTGTTCGGAGTGTTCGAAAAGCGCCAGAATTTTCTTCTGGTACTTAACGAAATCAGCTTCAACTGTAACAAAACATCTCATGAGTAAATTCCTTTACCACGAACGAACGTAGCTGAAAATGCATGAAACGGTCAACATATTTTAGGTTTTATTATAAAAGAGGCTTGTGGTTAAGCTACATGACAAGTAGTTTCCATCAGTTAATCAATGTATGGACTACCAGATTGAAGGTCATTGCAAAGCATATAACATGGTAACGGTTGGTATCCATAGAAGTGTGTTATCTGTCAACTGGTATCATGCCTATCAGAATATCGGTTGGGGGACAGAAGTATGACTTACATTTCGCCAGTACCATGTCATTAAAGGTGATTCCAACGGCAGCTATTGAGAATTTACTAATGGAAACCCAATAACACTCTGCTATCCGGGGAGCGAACGAAAAACCCTACGCTCACTTGTTACACTTGCAAACACTAAACCGACAAAGCGTTCAATAATTTAAAAAAAAAAAACTCAAGTAGTTCTTACCAGTCTTCAGTCTGATATCATGTTTCGGAGGGACGGCACTGCCCAACACCAGGGCGACGAGCCCCGCAAGAAATAAGACAGTCTTCATGGTTTCCACAGCTGCTGTCAACTGTGCCATTTTGTTGGCCGGCCCGGCTTTTATACTATCGGCGTCGCATCCCGTTATGAACGCATCGATATCTGTATATAATAAAATGTTTACTTTTTTTTTTCTTTTTAATTGTATTTTATCTAAACTACTTAGTATGTATATCTGTATTTTTTTAGTTTGTAAATTGCTCTGTAGAACGCCTTGGGATTCAAATCCGTAATGTTGTACATGTAAGTAAATAAATATTACACACTTACTGACTTCTGAATTTGTATGAAAGCGACTATTTAACCGTTAATCATCATGATCGTCATTTCAGTCGAAATACGTCCACTGCTGGACATAGGCCTCCCCGAGCAACGCCACTTCGACCAGTTCTGTGCTTTCCTCATCCAGCGGATTCCTGCAGCCTTCACAAGATCATCGGCCACCTTGTTAGGGCCGTTAATATGTGCTAGTTATCAGTAGTTTAAGAATTATAACTAGTCAAAGTTTCTTAATTTGTCACTCTCTCACTGACTGACTCACCGATCATCAAAACTCTAAGGCACTTCTAGCAGACCTAGAAGCTTCAAATTTAGAATACAATTAGTGTTTACTGTATAAATCAAGGAAAAACTAAAGTATTTTGCAATTTCTGTCTACTTTTCTAGATACACCAACTGCATAAATAACTTTGTAATCCTATATAAATATATAGGATTACAAAGTTACATTTGCAGTGAATGAATCAGTGTACCTGTATTATGTATAATATAATAGATTAATAGGTGTCGATCGATCTGGTTAAGCTACGCTTGCCGCGGTTGGTCTGTGGATGGGTAACCATCTTTACGTACCGACACCCCTCCGTGCCTCGGAAAGCACGTTAAGCCGTTGGTCCCGGCTGTCATTCGCGGATCTTCGGCAGTCGTTACGGGTAGTCAGAAGCCCGAAAGTCTGACAACCAGTCTTACCAAGGGGTATCGTATTACCCAGTAACTGGGTTGTGTAGGTTAGATAAACATGCAACGCTCCATGTAAAATACTGGTATTTAGCTGCATCCGGTTAGACTGGAAGCCGACCCCAACATAGTTGGGAAAGGGCTAGGCAGATGATGATGATGAATAGGTGTAGATAGGTACCTAGATATAATTATGTTCAAAGGTAACTTGTAAAATGGTCAATCAACGGAATGAAAAAGCAAGAATGGGACACGTATTATGAAGTTGTACCAAAATCCCGCAAAGTGTTAAGTAGACTAAATTGCCCGAAATTGCCATGAAAGAAAGAACACAAATAATCATAACCGCGGCCGGAGGAGGTGGCATGCCCGCGCCGCGGCTTCCGCGCTTCCTGTCCGTCCGTCACAGAAAGGCGGCCACTTCCTTCCAGGCAACCTTTTGGTCTTACCTACTGCGATATCGCAGGTATACACACAAACCACGTTTTATTTAACTTACGCAAATTGTATCAGTCAGAATGGGAATAATTTTTTTAATAATCTTTAAATAAATCTAATTCTATAGAAAAATAATGGGTTATGTATTATGAGTCCGGCAGTGAGTGCCGTACATTAGTTCAAGTTAATCCTCTGATAAGCTTGATGTTGTAATTTTCTGTTAGGTACATTGACAGTATTTATGGTGAATGAGAGATAACAATTTTACATAAAGATTAACTTTAACTGACGTTTGACGAGTGCGGCTCTAAAATAATACTGTTACTGTTAGCCTGCCTCATCCCACTGCTGAGCAAAGACCTCTCCTAATGACTTCCAGTTCTTTGGATCCAGGGCTAAAGTGGGCCACTGGTCGGTACTAAATAATGCAAAAAAAAGTCTCGAATGATGAGTGTTGAAAAAGAAGTGAGATGCCATCAAAAACATAACTTGTAAAAAAAACAAGTCTCGCAACTCAGTTCTTCTACCGTAAAAAGTTGTGAGACCCATGTAATACCAAGTCGGTTAATTTATTCAGTTAAGGTACCTTCTGTCTTAAAATATTACGTAATTAGCTAACCTAACAACATCGTGACCATATCAATATTAAAAATCTTTTATATTTTAAATAAATAGATTGACTTGGCAATCACACTAAACAATCAAATTTAATATAATATGTATTACTTGTGAGATAAATTGTGTTTTCATGCGATGCTATGGTATACCATTAATGCTCATTCTTTATTAGTATTTTTTTTTTTGAGATTTTTTTTACAAACAAGATCTACATGAGATTTCCAGTTACAATATTTATCAATATAGTTATTCCTAGTTTTATTTCAATTACTTCTTCAATGATGTTATTATTATATTTTAATGGCAAGTCTATTGTGTCTTTTTATTTCTTTTGTTACTATTATGTCAGGTATCTCATGAATTTAGTTTTATCGGTAGATATGTGTATACTGGTATTCAGCTGCATCCGGTTAGACTGGAAGCCGACCCCAACATAGTTGGGAAAAGGCTAGGCAGATGATGATGTGTATATATAGCTTCTTTAGTTAAAACAGTGGTATCATCTGCGAATAATATTGTACTGATCCGTTGATTCTGGAATTCATTATGCTAAAAACAATATCGGGGCTAGCACAGTCCCTTGTGGTACGCCATAGTAATTCGTTGACTATGGGGACGTATAGGTTACCTGTGTGTCTCTGGATGCATTTTTACAATCTCTGTGCACTGACTGTGCATACACACAGCAGTGGACGATAATAGGTTGTTATGACTTAGTTTATCGATCTTTATATAATACATATAACGAATGACCCCGTACTTACCTATTTTCTGAGATTTCATATTATTTTCTTAGATTTTATACCGGAACTCACTTACCTATTTTCCAGAGGAAAATAAGTCTACAAATTAGTATTTATTATTCCTTAATGTTGTTATTTATTTATGTAAAAAATCACTTACAAACACATTTCTCTGGCACAGTTCCCGGGCGTTAATGTGACCCATCCAGCTTGTTAATGACAAAGCCGACAAAGTTCTAAATGTAGTTAAAGTTTTCGTAACTCAACCGTACAATTCCGAACTTTTTATAAAGCTCGATGTTTCAAATGAACGGCTGGGTTTATCTGAAGGCCAATTCTCGTAATTTAAAACGTTCAAAATCTAGTCGCAGTCTCATCTCAGCGACAAACAAATGTCAAACACTTGTCAAAATGTATGGAAATTAGAGGTATTTTTGACAGATTGAGACTGAGATCAGACTGTGAACGTTCTTAAAATTACGAGAATTGCCCCTCTGTTCACAGTAACTGTCATTTAAGCACATTCTTCACTAGGCACTAAGATTCTTAGGGGCAATCAAGAACCAATCCTCCGAGTAATGTGTAGATCAATCTTGTTTAACAGTCGTGGCACCCGCGTTCTAGGACCTGCGCTAATATACGCCTTTTTTTTTACGATGGGAAATCATCAAATGTTCCCTCCTGCTCTGGGTGGAGCGGAAGGGAGTGTCAGACTCTTACTGACTCTTCCGTGTTCCTTCCTTAGCCCTTTATGTTCAGGACTAATATACGCCTGGGGTCCAATATACGCCGGAGTCAAAGTGGATCTTGTCGGGGATACCATGATCGTGAGGTTCGTCTTGAGGGTGGTGCTTCAAGGGGAATCAATAGTGCCTCATGGGGTATCGGTGTATCAAGTGGGATCGATGATGCTCTATGGGATATCGGTGGTGCCTCAAGGGGTATCGATATTGCCTCATGCGGGATCGTTGGTGCCGTTTGGGGGATCGTTGCGATGCTTTATGGGTAACTGTGGATGCCTCAAGGTGGATTGATGGTGCTTCATGTGGGATCGATGGAGCCTCATGGGGGATCGGTGTGTGCGGTGGAATATGAGGTGGTCTATCTTCGGCATCGGATGGTTTCGCTGAGAGCTTCAGCAAAAATGCACTGTAGAGATACATCGAGAATTATTATTGATTTTGGTATAAACTGTACAAAGGGTTCGAAACTCTACGCCTGAGCGCGGTTTTTGCTTGAGAATTAAATTTAAAACGGCTAATGTAAAACTAATGTTTTATTTAATTCAATGGAAGTTTTGACAAAGAACATAGCTACCTACTACCTACTTATTCGATGGTCCAAAACATTCATTATAAAATTATGCTTGAAAGCTTACTCAAAGATAGGCTTCCTGTTTACAGATTAGATTTATAAAATACTCTCTACCAACCCGCACTGGGCCCGCGTGGTAGTTTACAGCCCTCTTCCTGTCGCAGAGAGAAGGCCTATTTCCCAGCAGTGGGAACATTAAAGGTTGATTTTGTGTTAAGTCTCTGTCTGTCTTTCTAGTTTGAGTCTCTCATTTCTGTCCTTTTCCTCGTCTTTTTATTATAAATCAATTTACATATCTCTTGCTCTGTAAGTACACCCTTACACCCCTGAATGCCGGGATGTATGACTATCATTACAGCATAGGTTTTGGAATTTGAAAAAAGAACTGTCATACTCATACTGCACGAAGAATATTTTTAAAAAGTTAATTTTTTTTTTCTCGGTATCGATTAATTACTCGAATCGGAATCTAGACAATTTATTTTATAAAGATTTTATTTTAAATATGGAACTATTTGTTTCCACATCGTATGTTAGATGGAATCGATTTAAAAATCAAACTGGCCAGCAAGATTTGACGCGCTTGCGTGCGTGAAAAAAAAAAGGCAGTCTACTAGTAGGCGCGAAAGCATCGCGAAAATAATTAATTTTCTTGTTTGAGTTCTTTTTCAAAAGTTTTAAACATGTCTAGTGACGAAGACATAGATCTAACGCAAGATTTTATTAAAGAAAGGGCAAAAACAGTTGTCGAAAATATATTACCGCCGAACTCGAAAGAAAGATATGTAAAGGCATACGACGAATTTATGAAATGGCGGTCAGAAAAAAAAGTGAAATCTCTTTCTGAAAGTGTTTTTATATCATATTTTGATGAATTATCTAAGAGGCTACAACCTTCCAGTTTATGGTACTTTTATTCCATGCTAAAATCTACAATGATGACAAAACATGACGTGAATTTGAAAGATTTTTCTAAACTTACTGCTTTCTTGAAAAGGCAGTCTGACGGCTTTAAAAGCAAGAAATCGAAGGTATTTACTGCAGAAGAAGTACAGAAATTCTTAAATGAAGCTCCGGATGAAATTTATTTAGCAATAAAGGTACCTACGTATTTACTTGCCCTTTTTAATAAGTTACCAAAATATTTCACAAAAATACTATGCGAATTTGGTGCCTTTAATACAACTTATGTCTTTTTTACAGGTTGTTCTAATTTTTGGGATATCGGGAGCCTGCAGAACCGTGGAATTGACAAACTTGACAATAGAAAATGTAGAAAAACATAACAAATTACTACTCATAAAACTGCCTAACACGAAAACTAAAATTGACCGGTCATTTGTTGTGCATGAAGAATTTGCAAATTATGTTGAAAAATATCAAGCTCTTCGGCCTGAAAACGTGGATACAAATCGTTTTTTTCTTAATTACAGTAAAGGAAAATGCCACAGACAAGTAATAGGAAAAAACAAATTTACAGGCATGCCAAAGCAAATAGCCACATATTTAAAACTGAGTAACGTAGAGTTATACACCGGGCATTGCTTTCGCAGAACATCAGCGACTCTATTGGCTGATTCGGGAGCCAACCTCACTCTGTTAAAAAGGCACGGCGGCTGGAAGTCCAGCAAAGTGGCCGAAGGTTATATCGAAGATTCGATGGCAAACAAAAGCAAAATTACTTCTAAAATAACAGAAAATATAAACTTAAAATCACCACGTCAAAGCACATCATCTGAGCCATTTTTTAATGAAGAAAATAGTATCAGTCAACTGCCGCCATTTACGATGCAAGAACCTCAAGTCACTCAAACTCAAGTCTTATCATCACAAACTCATATTCAAACTATAAATATACCTAAAAAGAACGTGACCATATCTCTTACAAATTGTAATAATTTTACTATTAATTTTAATTAAATACACATTTTTTTCTTCTTAATAAATGTTCATTGAAACCTGCTGTCTTGTTGTTTACTTACCTCACAATCGATATGTAAAGCAGAGTATTTATCTCGGGCGTAAGCATCAATTGCATACTCGGGTTAATTAGCGCCTTCGCTTCGCTCAGGCGCCAAAAACCTCGTATACAATTGATGTCATACAGCCCTTGTTTAATAATCTACTATTAACACTTATTCTAATTCACTATATTGTTTTTTTTTTTAAACTAACTGATTACAATAATATTTAATAAATACATACCAGTACTGCAAAGATCAGGACGTTTTGGATGCAAGCCATCGTGTATTCGTGTGTATTTTCAATTTGATGAAAATATCTATTGGAAATACCTTTTTATACAACTCTCTTATCTGGGGTTTATCGTCATCTTTATCACTAGCCGTTAAAGATTTGAGGAAATCCTGTGAGTCATATACAACGCTAGCTAGATAGAGAATAGAAGGATTTAAGAAACGAAGAATTGTAATACTATAATAAAATAAATAAATTACTAGTTTTTCCTTTTTCCGCACATAATATTTATTTAGTTATAAGAATCAATTTATTATATATTCATATTAACTTATTATATAAATAAATACAAAAACGAAGGACACCTAGGCGTCGAAGTACTCGCCCGCATCGCTGTCATCCGGAAACGTGCCCAGAAGACTGGCAGCATTGCCACGTTGAATGGCAATGCTAATTCTTTGACCAAAGAACGACCCAGCCCTCTGGTCACGTGAAGAGTCGACTAACCGGCGAGAAATTTCCTTAAAAAGGACACGCACACTCGGGCCCCGTGACCCGAGCGTTTCGACCCCAAACGGCTCAAAGCTGTAGTTGCCTATAAGGTTACAGCACAACATGAAATAATTTTTCCTGTTTAAGTTAGACTCTTCTTAGAAAACTTCCCTTCTCATCCATTTTTTCCTTATACTGGGTTTGCGATTTAGTTTCCAAACATGTAAATAAATAATAAAGTTCAGTTTTCGCTACAACAAAATAATTTATGACGTTTTCAAAAGTACTAATCATTCTAAAACCAATTGTATTTACACTAAAGTTGGTATACTTTTAAGTAGAGACCGCCGCCTGGTTGCTTTATGCTATGATCCGGAGCATGTAAAAAGGGTATAAAAAGTGTGCCATTTCAGACACAACAATAATTACTGTGCAGATTTATGGCAATTAAGGATTTATTATCTAAATTGATATTATTGTCAGCCCATTACATTTCTATACTGGTTGAAACAGTTAAGGAAGCTTCCTTTGCTGTTTCGAAGGCTGGCATGACCTACAGAATGCCTTACTCCATTATTAACGTACCTTATTATTATGTCATTATCTCAGGGCATATTCCCGGATAAATATACGAACCATTCCCTCCCCCCCCCCTTTCTCCGAAACAAATGAGCCTATTTTTTTTTTATACATAAAATATTTTAATACCTATAGATTACAGGAAAACCTATAAGAATTCTGTGGTCTTAAAACGACACGGTAAATCTCTCAATATTGGGCGTACAAACTTATATTTTCAGTTGGAATGTATGTATGGGAGAACATGTTTTTCAACTACAATGTTAAGTCTGTTCTTGGGATAAATTCATTCGAACTACGGAACCCTTCATTGTGCGTGGTCCGACACGCACTTGGCTGGTTTTTTATTTCTGTTGTGACATCCTTAATCCTCCATCTGGGGAGAATGGAGGGTGATATTGGACTTCTACTGAATAAAATTCCCCGGCTGCTTACATGGCCATGAGTGGGGGTCCGGGAGATACTTGTAAATTTGTGCGCAATCCCGACTGGTATCCAAGTGCTGCCGTATGTAGTTATTCTAAAATTGTCATTGGGAATTTAGATGTTGGATCAACAGACAACATACATCTTAAGAAATTTTGAGAAAGTAAACCTTTAAAATCTGTAACCCTGGTAGACACCTGAAATTCTGTATCATTCTACGAATAAGTAATAAGTCATTACTTTGCGAAGGAACCAAGGTTCAACATTACAATTTTTAGCATTTGAAGATAGTTCTATAAATGAACAAAGGTTGGTCTAATATAATTATGCTCTCTACTCAGAAACATTTCATTAAAAGGTAAGGCAAATCAGTTTACAAAAAGCATGTAACTAAGTTTAAGTTTAATAAATTGTTGTGCATTAGCGAAACCTTTTAGTAGCCTTCTTATAGTGTTGGCCTCTTTTAGAAACTTAACATTATTTTGCACATAATATTTAAGAAATATGTATAAAACCATTCAAACTTCTATAATACCGTAGGAGGTAGGAGAGAATAGGATGTAAGAGGTTAATTAATTTATTTAAAATCATTGATATGTTAAAATATGTAAGTATATTTATTTCACTCGTATTCTTTGTACATTGCGATCTATGATAAATAATTCTAAAAGACAGTTAAAGTTTATATACTCATCGACTTACTGGTTCTTTTGGGTGAAATATGAAGGAACGTTGAGCTCGTATGGGAAGTAAGCGTCCTTGTGGTCAATTTCGACATCCTCGAAGTACATGTTGGGTTGCCTGAAGAAAGCCTCACGCACAGGGCGGTCGAATGGATAACCGAAGGGCTTGTTGTCCAAAATGTAGCTCTCGAACACATCTTCTCCCTTCTTAACGCCGTTGTATGGGTATACGAACACGAAGATTTGGAATGGATATCCACCGGGGGTACCCTTAGGCAGCATCAGTCTCCTAGGCAGGTTGTCGGGCACAGTTGACATATCATAAGGTACCTTTCCTTGGTCTAACAACTGGTAGATCTGGTTGATGGGGATGGAGTCATCCTTGAAGAACACAAACTCGCTGGATTTACGCTCAATCTTGTTCTCACCGGGGACAAGTTTCTGCACGAACCAGTCCAGTTCGTAGAATTTCATCCAATCCTCCTCAATAGAAACTGGGTATCCATTGGAATTGTACTTAGGTCCGATGAAGACCTTGAAGGCAGCATCCGACGCAACATCTGACTTAACGTCAACAGAGACAGTGAATGCTTTGTGGTTCAAGCGAGGTTGGCGGATCACGAAACCAGTAGGGTAAGACTTGAGCTCTTCCTGGCTGAAGAACACGCTGCTTGTGGCATTGAAGTCGAAGTAATCGAAGTAAGTGGCCAGTTCGCTGACTTTCACGTCGTTGATCTTAACACCGACGAAATGAAGATCATTGTGAGTGTAAGGTTTCACGTACTCCTTGTAGGCAATCAGGTAGTCGACGACTCTCTGGTAGAGCTGGTAGAATGCAGGGTCACGCATAGAAGTCTGGTAGAAATCAAGAGCGGTCGGCATGAAAGTGTATCTGAAAATATTTAACAATCATTTTATTGTTTGACAATCATTTTTTTTACTAATTATACTTCCATAACCTTATTTGTGTATCTAGTCAGGACCAATCGAGGGAAAGCAACTCCTTGGATTCGTGATTTGTAGCCAACTTTAGAAATAAACTTTGTTTGCTAATGGGCATTTTATTTCAGTAACACCCAGCCCAAATGGAACAAATATGACAGTCTTTGTACTAATTTTAATAAGAATAGAGTTGAGAAGCTAAGAACAGGTTCATGGTAAAACTCACTTGTCAATAGACTTGGGACTCCCGCCGAGCACTTGGCGAGCGATGATTTCGTAAGAGTACTGGTGTAAGTCCTTCTTGCTGTGCTCGGAGTACAGGTCTTCGTTACTGTGCCAGTAGTTGCCAACGTAGTTCATTTCCTTCTCGGGCTGAAAATAATTCATTCACGCGTTAGTTTTCATGAAAGTGACGATGGTCATGAAACTGAAACAATAGGGTTTATCTATTGATACTTACAGTCTTGAATTCGCCCTTCTGCAAGAATTGGAAGAATGTCTTCTCATAGGTGTCCAGGAAGCGAATGTTTTCGTAGTTCTGCTCAGTGTGAATATTGTAGTCGTTGCTTCTTTGAACGAAAGGCAAGAAGTTTCCAGTTAGTTGGGGATAGTATCCAGTCTTGAAGTTGGAATACCAAGAAAATTCAGGAATGTCGCCCAAGCCGTTGGAAATACGCTCCAAAGAGTAACGAGCCAGAAGTTGCTGGTAGTAGTAGAAGAAAAGTTCACCCAGACGATCTTTGATTACATTCAGTTTTTCGGACTTAAACCAGAAAGGCATGTGTGAGTGGAAGTAGTAGTAATAGGAGTTCAAACCAATATCTTCAGTGAAGTATGACAGCTTCTGTTCCTGGTTGGGGTAAGTCAGGGAGTTGGAGTAGTTGGCGTAGTATACGTAATAGTCGTTCTCTTTAACGATACCGTATTGGGCAGCAAGTTTAGCGTCGAATAAACCACTTTGCATCTTGGTGCGGTACATCCTGATCAGAGCCTCTTTATTGAAGAAGAACTGAGGGTACACTTCATAAGGTGCTGGCAGAACGATGCCGGTAGTATCAGCCCGTTGCACGACGGCAATGTAGTAGGCATATAAGAACTGTTCTTCATTCAGGTAAACCTTGGCCCAAGCCGCGGTTTTGTAGAAGGTGTCGAAGTCCTTAGCGTAGTACATGACGTGGAAAAGAGCAATGGCTTCATCCCTCATTCTTTCGTAGAAGATGGAAAACTTGTGATATTTCGGCAAGAATCCGGTTCTGTACAGTATCAAGAATTCCTCGACAGCATGTTTGTTCTGCAAAAATGTATTGCGTTAACACTTAAAACATTCTGAAGAATTTTCAGGAGCTACTTTGAAGTCATTTTCAAAAATACTTACTGTATAGTTGTCGATGTTAGCTTCAATGTTGTATTCCTTGCCAATTGTGTAGTACTCGGAGTGCACGTCCAGTTGTTCGGAGTGTTCGAAAAGCGCCAGAATTTTCTTCTGGTACTTAACGAAATCAGCTTCAACTGTAACAAAACACCTCATGAGTAATTTCCTTTACCATGAACGTACGTGGCTGAAAATGCAAGAAACGGTCAACATATTTTAGCTTTTATTATGAACTTTTGCTTTTGTTTTTAATGGCTTGTTGTTAAGCTAAATGGATAAGTAATTTCCATCAGTTAAACAATGTGTGGGTTACCAGATTGGAGGTCATTGCGAAGCACATAACGTGGTAACGGTTGATACCCATAGAAGTGTGTTATCTGTCAACTGGTATCATGCCTATCGGAATATCGGTTGGGGGACAGAAGCATGACTTTCATTTCGCCAGTACTATGTAATTGAAGGTGATTCTAACGGCAGCTATTGAGAATTTACTAATAGAAACCCAATAACACTTTGTAATCCAGGGATGGAACGAAAAACCGTACGCTCACTTATCACACTTGAAAACACTAAACCGAAAAAAAGTTCAAAAATAAAAAATGAAATTAATTTCATGTAGTTCTTACCAGTCTTCAGTCTGATCTCATGTTTCGGAGGGACGGCACTGCCCAACGCCAGGGCGACGAGCCCCGCAAGGAATAAGACAGTCTTCATGGTTACCACTGCTTCTGTCAACTGTGCCATTCTGTTGGCCGACCCGGCTTATATACTACCGTCAGATCCCGTTCCTGAACGCATCGATATCTGTATAAAAATATTTTGCTTTCTTTATCGCAATAGGTACCTAATTCATTTCTGTATCATTGACCGTCGTGACCTTTAAATTCATGAGCTTCTTTTTCTTAGTTTCATTATCGTTATCATTTACATCGTTTCTGAGCATTCTACTCTTCCATTTTTCAGAATTATTTACAGGTAAAACTCCGTCAAAACGAATTAAAATGCAAAAAATATTGCTTGGTGTAACGATCGATTGATAAACATAGGAACCGGTTAGAACGGATGTTGCTTACTTCATTACTTATATTCAGTTAATAATAATATAGTATCTCTACGTTGACGTCGTGGTGGGGCTTTTTTTTTTTTTTTTTTAGGATGGGAAATCATCCAATGACTCCTCCCGCTCTGGGTGGAGCGGAAGGGAGTGTCAGACTCTTACTGACTAAAACCCATCCGTGTTCCTTCCTTAGCCCTTTATGTTCCGGGGCAGCGGTAACCCTTTCGGACAATCCCGCTGCCCCGGCAGGCTTCGGCCCTAACGGGCCCCTCCATGTCTGCTGACATCTCTTTGAGGCGCGCGTGGAACACGTACGCGCCGTCCGGCACGGGCCTGGTCCTGATCGGACGGCGAGCTACCCATTACTCGCCGTCCGCAGGCCCGCGCCTACGGTGGCCGGGAGTCGTCACGCGGCTCCCGACGCCCGGGGTCGTGGTGGGGCTTGCGCGCTCCGAACTCTATAACGCAGAGGGCTTGTTTATAAAAATGGGAAATAAATTTAATGAGAGCAGCAGCTTAATTGAGATACAGTTTCATGAATGATTCCTTCATATTAAAGGCCATGATAGCCATCAACCATTCCTCTTCCCTCAAATTTTGTTTAGGCATACCTGAATATTTGATTGACACATAACAACAACGGTACGTCAATTACGAATAGAGATGGATAATGATCGCAATTTCCTCTGATCTGAATTTTTCTGCCATCAATCTTTCAGTTTGAAGCAGAGAGTTCCTATTACTGTTCTCAAATAGCCGAAGTGTTGAGGCCGTCATATTAATGGCAAACTTAACAGCAATCTATTCTTTCGGAATTTAGACAGATTGATTCATGCTCATTCTTCAGGAAAAGTACACGTAGCGCGATTATTGAGAGTTTCGAAATAATGAAAACATAGTATCTGACACTTTATAAAAAAAACAAAACAAACAAACCAAATAGGCCTAGTGTTATTACCTATGTGCTAAGTATGAAAACACTTAACAATCGTAAAGCGCCCTTCGCATTTAATATAAAAATTAAGATAATTCATTTTCTCATACATTCGTTCTTATTGATTCTTGGGCGGTACAAAATTCGCCGCGTCAGCTAGTTAATAATAAAATACCCGTGTTTTTTAACCGGTTATAGGCAGTGGGGTGGTGTACCTAGGTGCCTACGTTCGATGATTGTGATCCACTTAGTTGCCAATACCAAACCAATTCAGTAATACAGTAGGTCATCAGCAGCCTAGGCTTTTGACAAAAATTTTAGGGGTCGGCTTCCAGTTTAACCCTACTGGTAAGACTTATTGTTCGACTTTCGGGTTTCTGACGACCCGTAACGCTGTCAAAAATCCACGAATGACAGCCGGGACCAACAGCCTAACGTCAAGCCACGAAGGGGTTTCGGTATGTATGGTCACTCATCCACGGACCGACCGCGGCAAGCGTAGCTTAACTGATCTACTTAGACACAGTATATGTTAGTACTATTCGTTATTCTGTGATGGTAGGTAAAAACTGTAAAGGACTCGTTTCACCTTATCGTAACTTTTGTCAATTTAATCAAACATGATTCTCAAAGAAGTACGGTGTAAGAATCGTAGCCGTAGTCGAACAGGCTGTAAAAAAAAAACATTATCATCATGCCTTTTCAAAAATTAGTGTAATAATAATATGGTTAAAAATGTTACGGCCTTGTTAAACTTTATTTTAATGTAATTTGGTAAACAATTTACACGTGTGGGACTCGAACCCGCGATAACGATTGCTCAGACCACTGAAGAGAATTAGGTATGTTGTTGTATGTGTATCAGTCTTACCAAGGAGTATAATAATACCCACTAACTGGGTTATGGAAGTCGGATAGGCAGTCGCTCCACGTAAAATACTGATATTCAGCTGCATCCGGTAAGCCTGAAAGCCGACCCCATCATAGTTGTAAAAAGGCTGCATACTGCAATATTAATAAATACTGCATGTTATTTTTTGGTCTTTTATCCGTCTTGAAGTTTATATTCAACCTCATTTTTAATTCATGGCCTAACCTGTTTCTATCTATGTATGAATCGTATATGCGCACTGACCTCTTGTTTAATAGACCTCTTGTTTCTTGGTCAGTTTATATACGTCAGATGGCATTTTTTTATGGTAGCCTTGCTCACTTGAAGAAAACGTTGTGACAAGTTAACTGTTTTTTTGGAATTAACGCCAAAAATTTTAAATAGTAGATTCGAACCATATCAAATAATCTTATAGTATATTTTGGCCTGATTTATGGTGATTTGAGGTTCCTCGCTACAAAATGTGGTACAATCAGTAAATTCACTACTGATAAGGTTCCTTGCTACGCTACAAATAATTGTAGTAGGTACAGTCAGTAAATTCACTGCTGATGGAGTAAGGGTTTATTCGTCTCTTTTTTGGTTAAGGCCCGAACTTTCTGCAAGCCGATTCATTCGGCTTCACCCTACCCAGAGTCCTGCGAATTTATTTGAGAGATTTGCCAGAGGGGCGCCCGAGCCAAGCTGATCTGGATTTGCCAGCCGTATACCATTTTTATTTCATAAGAACGCCACGGATGAAGTCGAAGAACCTGTCGCGAACAGATATAAATTTTTCCTATACTCATAGTAGATTGTTGTTGGTCATTTTTTAAACCTCGGTTATATAACTTTTCGAATACGGCGTTGTTGCGTTATTTTTTTTATTTTTGGCCCGTTCCTTCCACGCGTACGAAGGTATTCTGATTGCAATCACGTCCTAAATTCGCGTCGCGTGACTAATCTACCATCGATTTTTATTTTTTCTCCGTACAAACGTAAAGTATCCTTTGGTTCGTAATTTTTTATTAAAACAACGTCACAAGTATTCATCAAGTTCTTTCTTGTTACATTGTTTTATATAATTCTTGTATTTGGGTTTTTTTAATAATCAATCAAAATTAAACGTATTTAACTAGCGAAGTGTCCAGTTTAATTTCATTTTGCTACAATACCTACCATGACGTTCAGCTGAAAATATTGCGAAGGAAGCAGAGAGTATACAAAATTAGTTAAATTTTTTAGTCGTACAGTAAAAACACGAATTCTCATTTAATCAGAATGATTGTCTTATTTTGTCTTAACTACCTAGCCGGATTACCCTGTGATAACCTGTACTGTCGTGATAAACAAGACTGAGAATAATTATTTATCTATTGCAATAGCTGTCGAAACTTATCCGTAAAGTTCAAGGCTGTATCTATCTGGTTTAAGATTATATTGTTGTAAAATTCCAGACCTTATCTCGACTTAAACCGCAAATAAACACGAGAAGACGTGGTGGTCTGATGTATCTCGAATCTAAGTATACTCATTATTTTTTTTAAACTTTTAACTTTCCGATACACCATCTAGGTAGGCACCTACGCACGGCGACTTATCAAGCGATACATTCTCTGTATAAGCTGACTTCTCATCGTACGAAAAGACCATACAAATGCGAGGTCAGCTAAAACTGGAAATGTATAGCTTGATAATTATGTCGATGATACTTGATACTTCAGATTTGGAATATCATCTGCGTAGCCTTTTTCCAACTATGATGGGGTCGTACTTCAGATTTTTAATAATCAGAATGCAAATAATATGAGTAGGTGGGTATGACAATGCTTATTTTCTTGCCTTTGGTTTATTTCCTTTCCGTTTTACTAGCTAACACCTGCCACTAATTAATTACCAACCCACTTCAAGATTGTCAGCTCCAAGATCAATTTTTGGAGTGTTACAGGCAGCATAATTTCTATGCCCGGTCCGGGATCAAGCCCAAGAACCCGAGTCGAAGCAGTCGTGCCTGCAAACAACTAAACCAACGACTTAAATATGACTTTCGGACAACACAGACTAGTCGCGAGCTCGAACTCACTGGTGGTCATGGCTAAAAAGCACGCTGTCTCACCTAGCATCGTGTCCGACAGAGCTATTATCAGTGATGAGCAGTTAGACGCTATTCTACATGCACAACGTCTAGTTCTCACGCATAGAAACACCGTTCTGAACTGATAGGCGCGTAAAAAAATTCAAAAAGTGCTTTGGAAAATCGAGCTATATGAAAAAACCACTGCACAAATCAATTATAAATAAAGTTTATTGAACTCTTCGATAACTGAGCTTTGTCTGTACGGTTTTGGTTTTGAAGATTTTACAGTCTTTTATTACTTATTTACACCCAAAGTTACGTTAAAAATAGCAAGGAAAACTAATCTTTGTTGGCTCATAACTTGTTAATGGCTTTTTATTTTACTATTCTGTTTCCGTACATACACAATTAATAATAAGTCAAAACGATGTCATGTTTAACTTTGGATGCACAATGTCAAACAGTGGAGTAATACTCTCCCGAAATTTGTATGGAAAAAATATCGACTATTGGCGCCATAAAGTCTGTTATAATAAATGAGTGGTATTTTTTGTTACAAAATTTTTCCTGTTCTTACCCGGCTGCGGCGAAGCCCAAAAAAAGGTAAATTGTTTACCCGACTGTGGCGAAATGCAATAGGAGGTACCTACCCAATATCTTTAGCTTTGTTTCAACCTTTTCAGTGCTAACCCCATCCCAGAGGCGGATTATCCCTAAGGCAAACTAGGCACGTGCCTAAAGGCGAGGTTACAAAGGGGCGCACGCGCGGAATTTTTAAACAAAGAAAAAATAAATGCCTAACATAAAATTAATTTTGTTAGTAAGTATGCACCTCCTTACACAATATAAAAGATTATTTAATTCTACGATTAGAGTTTGGACAAAAAAGTACTCTTTGGATTAGACATTGCTAGATTGCGGGGTCGAGGGTGCGGCGCGGGGCG
Organism: Gortyna flavago; assembly: GCA_963669345.1. Lineage (NCBI taxonomy): Eukaryota > Metazoa > Arthropoda > Insecta > Lepidoptera > Noctuidae > Gortyna > Gortyna flavago. The sequence continues at coordinate 8,487,667 of OY770144.1, forward strand.
GGAGCTAAGGAATGACCGACGAACGCAGTGTTACCAATTTAGCTCTATTAGAGCAAAATTTAGCTCTATTTTCAATTAATCAGCTCCAAAAAAACGATTTTACTTATATTACTACTTACTCTTTAATTTTAAAATTTCAGCGCCATTTCAATATTTTCTTTAAACATTTTAGGTGTGTATCCGAATTTCATGCAGACCAACGAGTAAATTAATACATAGAGCCATATTTAGTCTATGACTTGATCCCCTTATTGTTTTATTTCGTTCGTTTTATTTAAGTACTTCGTTTCGTGCGATCATTCATTCCTTGATTTTGGTAATTGGTGTACCGATCGTGGTAAATTACTGTATTGATTATTTGTTGTGTAGTTGTAAAAAAATTGGTACCATGGCAACTTATGATGTGGAAAACTCAGGACCAACCACAAGTGGATTACAATGAGTAAATTTGACACACAATTTCGATAGTTCTGACGATGAATAATCGTATGTTTAAATATCTCTATTATTAATCAAGATTTTAAAATCAGGGTTACTTTTTTCTTTGTCAATAATTAAAACTTTGATTTATATACTTTCTTTGATTTTAGCTCTTTTTTTCCAAAAATTTAGCTCTATTATAGCTCTTTTTCGAAGGTGAACTAGCTCTTTTAAAAAAAATGAGTTGGCAGCACTGGACGACGAGTGACACGTGTTTTAGCTTTGTTGTCATTCATTGGTTACGCGCACTTCTATTGTTTATATTCTCGGTGCAGTATTTTACGTGTAGTTATCAATGTTTACTACTACTAGTATCCTATATCAAAAATAAAATATGACAGTAGGTAACATTATAACTAATCCTCAAAAAATAGTAGATGCTTTTAATAATTATTTTATTGACAAAGTTATCCCAACATCAGAATCAGGATCAGTTACCTCGCAAATTATAAATAGCGAAAAATCGTTCTTCACAGGACGTATTTAAAATAATCAACTCATTGAAAAATACAAATAGCGTTGGTCATGACGGAATATCAACAAAAATTCTTATGTATGTATTCATCTAAGTCATCTCATTAATTTGACCATAAGCATAGGCATCTTTCCAGATGCTTTAAAAAAATCTATTGATAAACCATTCTTTAAAAAGGGAAATAAAGATAACTTGGAAAATTACAAGCGTATCTCGATTATAAGTGTTATATCCAAAATTTATGAAAAATTTATATACAAAGAATTACGCAATATATATAAGAATATTTAGAAAAAAATTATCTATTAGTGAACCAGCAAAAAGGGTTTAGAAAAAATCAATCTATTAATATGGCATTTTATTATTTTTTGTATAGAGTTATGCTAAATGTTAATAAGACCAACCCTGTTTGCACAATATTCTGTGACATGATCCAAGCGTTCGATTACGTTAGGCATGATATTCTCTTAGATAAAATGGAGGCATACGGTGTTAGAAGTAACGTTCTAAAACTATTTAAATCATCAGACAACAGTTAGCAACTCACTGAAATATCCTCAATAAACACAAAAACTAAACATGAAGAAATATTCCAATCACATGAACTTGTAATTAAATATGGAGTTCCTCAAGGTAGTGTGTTGGGCACTATTCATATTGTATAGAAATGACCTACCTAAATTTGTGGATCAACCTGTGACCCTTTTTGCTGACGACAGAGCTATAACAATTCATAAAAATATAAAAGTGACATTAACAATTCTCTTACATCAATAATAAAATATTTGGATAATAATAATTTGAAGATAAATCTGAATAAAACTAATATTATGCATTTCAGTCAACGCTTACCAACTTTATCTGATCTTATGGTCCAATAAAATGACAAAATAATTAAAGAAGAAACACTGCTAAATTCCTCGGTGTAACTATTGATAAAAAGTTAAATTGAAAAGAACAAGTAGAAATTATAAGCAAAAAAATTATTAACTCTTCAGCCCTTCACAAATTAGTTCCTGTGCTTAACACAGACGCATTGCTAATAGCTTACTACGGCCTAGTTTCATCGCACCTAAGGTATGGTATTATCCTTTGGAGCAATTCGACTGACAAGGATATACCTTTCAAAGCCCAAAAACGGTCTATTAGGATAATGTTTAAATTAGGTACCACTGACAGTTACCGTATTTCATTAATTATAACATACTGACGTTACCGTCTCTGTACATATTCGAAGTTGTCTTGATTGTAAATTGTTATCGGTAATTATTTCCTTCCAAGCATGGCAGACAAAGTCAGTCGCGTCAGACGCGATAACACCGTGCTTTGCTCACATGGTTCCAAAACAGCACTAATGAGGAAAAGTGTATTTTGCATGGCGCCTTTAATATTTAATAAACTCCTAAGGGATGGAGGGAACTAATCGTATACATACTAAAAAAGCGGCTAAAATTATATCTAGTTGGGAAAGAATACCTACTACAGTACTTTAGAATTTTTTAATGACAAAGTATAATATTACAAATTTAACAAATATTTACTGACATTTTATAATTTTGACAATTTATAATTAGATTATAGGAAAATTTAATTCAAATTTATAATTTATTGTTTAAATTTAATTTTTAGTTTGTGTGGAATAATGTTTTTACCTATGAATGACTTTTCATAATACCTATATATTTGTATGCCACAAAAGCCGAACATGACGGATCTTTTTTGCTTATGAACAACCTGCATGCAGGCTTGTATGTATACTCATGTTTCTGCAAATAAATGTCTTATCTTATCTTATCTAGTAAATATTTATAATATAATACGAACGTTAGAGAGGCGCCGATGAGGTTTCTTGCCTAGGGTGCTCTCGACACCCTACCAATAATGATAGCGGTGATTCTTGCAATTACTCGTTTCATTCTTAGATAATTAGACAATCGCACGATAGTGAAACTGTTTACAGTCACCTTTTGACAATGTCAAGCCTTCTTCTTGTTTTCGTTCTTTCTCATAATACAGATTTTAAATAAATACCATAAGAGGAAACGCGATCACGTGGTCGTTACGTCACACATCATCTGCATAACCTTTTCCCAACTAAGTATATTGAGTCGGCTTTCAGTCTAACCGGATGCAGCTAAAAACCAGTATTTTACATGGAGAGATTGCCTCTTTAACCTCCACAACCCAGTAACTGAATAATAGGTATGATCCATATCAACGTATTTAATTATTTCTCTGTATTCTCCCTGTCCCTGGTTAACTCTTCGCATGTCGAGCGTACAACATTTGTGTAGGTATGTCTGCTAATTAGACGCGCGACGGGTTAATTACCGAAACATTGTTTTACGATTTAATGTACAGAACAGATGAATACGTTAGTTTGGAATGAACACTAACTACCACGTGACCGCGATCCTCTTACCCATCCTAAACCCATGCTCCTCAATAATCAAAAAAAAGGTCAACTTAAATATAAATAAAAACCAAGACATAACCACCATCTTTCTTGTTCTATTGATATTAGTTAGAGATGTCTAGTTTGTTACTTCCAATTTGTACCTCCTCTGAAACACAGATGGCGCTGTCTTCAGCAGTGGTAATAACTTTTTGAGTCAGTACGTTTAGATGGAGCCACCCTCAATACTGTGACGATTTGAGAGGGTTTCTTTATGGCAATGATTAACATTATAAAGTTAAAGGTAATTTGATAATAATAAACAATAATATAATAAATACCACTAAGACCAAGCTTATTTATTTATTATTTATGTACACACTGCTACACATCAAGTTATACATACCTAACCAGTATAAGCTGACTTCTGATTGTACGAAAAACCTATAAAATGCGAGGTCAGCTAAAACTGTTAATGTATAGCTTGATGTGTAGCCGTGTGTACACAGTAAAATTGATACAGATATTATACGACATATATATACCTATTAATTAATATTGAATACGAAGGCTGCACTACGTCTACGTGCTAGGCTTACTTACTTTATATTTATTTTCAGTTATGCAGGTAAAGCGTTAGAATATATCTACATCTACATCTACACTAATATTATAAAGAGGAAAGATTTGTACCTATTTTTGTATGTTTGTATGTTTGTAATGAATAGGCTCAAAAAGTACTGGGCCGATTAAAAAAATTCTTTCACCAATAGAATGCTACATTCTTCCAATTTGACATAGGCTACATTTCATTTTGAAAAAAATTAGGGATCCTTGGTAAAATTTGAACAATGTAACCGAAGGTGTAGAAAAATGAGTCTTAAAATGTCTTTCGTCGAATGCGCTGCCGAAACTATTAGCGATAGAACAAAATAATGTACAACAATATTGAAGAACATCATAATGTCTACAAAAAACTCCGCGGTAGCATATGTCCAACTATTGTAGTTATGTCACTACAACAACTTTTTTCATTTTAAACATTAATGAAAATGCTAACCAAATTCAAACTATGCTATTTATGTGTTTATATTAATCCTTATCCAAATAAATTATTTTATGGTCAAGACCATTTAACTACCTATAAAATAGTTTTTAAATTATATTCAAATTTAAAAAAATAAATAATTGTCTACCCCGTGCGAAGCCGGGACGGGCTGCTAGTATTTTATAAATAAGATTCTGTGTACCTTTTCAAAATCCATACTTTCAAAATGTGGGTATAGAGAAACACTTTATACATTATTTTGTTAATCGTGTAGATACTTTGGCTACCTACAGAAAGGCCCACATGGCTTATCCTATATAACTCCGAGTTAACAGCTAACTCAGGGTTTATCAAATAATTAATCGTGCGCCACCAAGAGTTGGAGGTAAACCTAGAGTTAAACTTCCGATGATCGCTAAACTCTGGGTTAGTTTTAGTAATGTCAAAATAAATTAACGTTATGAGGTACCTACCCTACTGCTGATAACTTATTTTGTATACAGTGTGTCTGGTCATCGGTGTCCGACCCGTTAAGGCTAAGCAATATGATTAATTTTATCGACAAATTCACCATAATAAGGCATTTTGCCCCTACTGTTTTGAAATGGCGGCCATTTAAATTTTCTTTTACTGTGTACGGTTGGGTTTATTTATTTTGCCATATCTACCTATGTAGAGGTCCTACAGACATAAAAAAGTGGTTTCGTTCGATAGCTACAAAAATAGGCAATAAGTTCATACACAAAAAGTTACTCAAAAACTTCCTTTAAAAACATAAAAAAATACTTTAAACTTAAAAAGTTTGAAAAAATTTGGTTGTATTTTTAATTTTTAATTGTTTTCCAAAAAACTATCCTGATAACATACCTTTTTTTTACTTTTTAGATTATTTTTTATTTATTTATTTATTTAAAAAAGCTATTACAAATTTTTACATGAACAAGGCACACAATTAGACCTCTGGGGTCTGTCTTAGCATGCCATGGCCTGAGATTAGATCAACGCGCTATTAACAGTTACGTTATGATCGAATTTATGTAATGTTCTTTCAGCTTACGCTTTATGTTTTTACTATTCATTGAGTCTCTAATGTCTACAGGTATTTGGTTTAGTAACTTGGGTATTGTGAAGGAAGCGGTACGCCTGCCATAAAAGTTATTTTTGCGTGGCACTTGAAGTGATTTTAATTTGGCTTGTCGTGTATTCACGTCATATTTAACTGGAATTTGAATATCACTGTTATCAAAATGTTCTATGAGGAGCATATACTCAGCGCGCGCTAGAACAGGTAATACTTTGCAGTGTTTAAACAACCCTGTGTAATTGTCTTGGTATTTATTTTTTACATAGTTTGGTACTACAAGTTTCAACAAGCGTGTTTGCAAATTATGTATTTTATCTAGGTAAGTTTTAAATGTGCGTCCATAACTGGTGAGTCCATAGGATATTATCGATTCAGCAAGAGCTGTGTACATTTGAAGAAGGGTTCTGTACGGTATATTGCGCTTTATAATGGAAAATTTGGTGAGTATCGCACGCAACCTGCCGCAAACCGATTCCACCTGGTAACTCCAGTTGAATCGGTTATCAATTATTAATCCCAGATAGGTATGATATGAGACTTGCTCTATGGGCGAGCAGTGGCAGTCTGGCACGTTTTTATGCAGACAATCATGACTATGAGATATGATTTGAAAGGGATGGGAGGTACTTATGTGACTTGAATGTACGTGTATAACTTTCGTTTTATGTGGATTCAGAACAAGTCCCATATCATGGGCCCACTTAGCCATAGAGGTAAAATCTTTTTGCAAACATTCTGCGGCCAAGTCAAGGTTTAAGTCAGCAGATAGTATACAGGTGTCATCAGCGTATTGATATAGAGAACAGTGTCTTATAATATTTTCTAGGTCATTAACGTATGCCAAATAGTGGAGTGGACCAGACACTGAACCTTGGGCTGTCCCTTTCGTCACGTCTACAGGTCTGCTAAGGCTCGGACCAACCTTGACGCGATAACTTCGGCTACGCAGGTACTCTTTGCACCAGTCGAGTAATTTCCCTCTTATACCCGTGTTTTCGAGTGTTTTTAAGAGTGTATTGTGCCCGAGTGTGTCAAAGGCCTTGCTGAAATCAATGAATATGAGTAAAACATGTTTCTTGTCATCTAGGTAGTTGTAAACTTCATCAGTAAAATTGGAAAGTAGCTGAGTTGTAGATTTTTTACTTTGGAAACCATACTGTGATTTGGAGATTATATCATTGTCTCGATAAAAAGTGTGTATTTGGTCGCATATAAATTTTTCAACTATTTTATTTATGGCAGGCAATATCGTTATGGGTCTGTAATTTGCCAAGTCATTGAATTTACCTTTTTTATGAATGGGCCTAACTATACCCGTTTTTAAATCTGACGGATATTTGCATTGTTGAATACTCGCATTAATTAACTTTACTATTGCATTCACAATTTTATCTCCTATCATTTTGATGTCCATGATTCTTATTGAGTCATATCCAGCTGATTTATTGGTATTTAGGTTTTTAATGATTTTAATAATTTTAAGAGGAGTAGCTTTTTTGAAAAATATTGATTTATCTTGGGATTTCATAAATTCGCATTCATCCAACAAGGGTCTGTCACATCTGGGCACAATATTAGACACACTGGTTTCCAATTCCATTGCAAAGTCATTAGCGATACTCAACTCATTATTTGATTCATTTAAAAAAGCGTTCTTTATCACCTCATCCACAGACTTCACTATTTTACCAGTAAGTTTATTTAATATTTCCCACAGTTTTTTGGGATTATTTTTGTTTCCTGCTATTTCTTCTCTGTAATAATTATTTCTCGTGTTTATTATTATTTTATTAACTTTATTTCTAGTTTTAATGTATTTTAACTTAAGTGTTTTATTATCTGGGTCATTTTTCCATTTTATAAATAGTTTGTCTCTTTTGGTACAACTTATCCTTATTTTATTGTTAACCCATTTCTCACAATTTCTTTTGCTCGAGTTATTTATCTTTTTAGTGTATTTGCATTCATTGTAGCACTTTATAAAGTTTTCTTTTATGTACTTATAAATATCATTGGCACAGTTTAACTCGTTTATCATTTCCCAGTCAGTGCAAGCTAAGAGTGTTATTATTTTTTTATTATCAATAGAATCAATTGCCTTTTGGTCCCTATCTTTAGGTATAGACGCAAGTGTGACAATCGTCATGCGATGGTCCGCCAAGACAGTCCCCAGAGCAGCTGAGTAAAGGTCATCAAGGCGAGATCTCACGAAAATGTGGTCAATACAAGTTTTAGTGACTATATTACCTTTGGTTTCAACTCGCGTGAAGTCTGAGATCGCACATTCAAGTCCTAACTCAGCAAGTTTACTCAGATAATAACTGTTTACGTTATTGGTCGTTTTAAGGTCCATATTTATATCTCCTAATAAAATAATATCGCTTTTCTTTACATCATTAACATTCATCAGGCTGGACAGTTCATTAACAAACAGGTGCTTGCTTTCTTTTGGAGGTCTATACACTGCACAGATATAAAAATTATGATTTTGCTGCGTTGTTAATTTACCTAGTATACATTCACAATGATTAGTTTGAGTCTTTATCAGTTGAAACTTATGCTTATTCTTAACATAGATAATAATCCCACCACCTTTCCTGCTTTTACGCAAGATACTATACAGTGTAAATCCATCCAGTTGATACATAGATACAATTTGTTCAGATATCCCCACTTCCGTGAGAACTACAATGTCAATTCGTGATTTAACCGAGATTAAACAGTTCATAAGAGTAGCGAAATTTCTTATCAGCGACCGAATGTTAACATGCACTATATTTAAGTTATTTGTGTTTTTTGGTAGTTTACTAACGTAGGAAGGTAAATCAATGCAATCAAAGATTTCCTTAATATTACTAAATACAGCCATTATACCTATCAGAATACATGAAGAAGATTTTGTGCTTGTAGGTATTTATTTTGAATTAATCGATTTATTTTTAAGAAGATTTTCTATATCGTCTTCACATCTAATGATAAATATCTTATCTTTTCCAGCACTATCGACCTCACCTTTCTTCACCAGCACTTTTCCATTTTGAAACCATATATATTTAAAATCCTGTCGCAGTTGTTGTTTAGCCATCCACATAAGTTTTCTGTTTACTTGTGATAACGCGAATCGCATGTATATTTTTGCAGGCGCTTCATTACTAGATTCGTTGGACAGTATATCAGCTGATGTCCAATTAAATTGCTTAGCGGAACGTATCCAACATTCCACGTCCTTAGTGTTCCCTAGTTCTAACTGTAGAACGCCTAGATTCTGGTGCGTGTTTGAACGTTTCACGCTTTTTATCACAGACTTATCTATGTTCATTTTTTCAGCAATATTATTTGAGATTTGCAACAGTTCTTCGTTTTTAATATAAGGGATTCCGGTTATTTCAATGCAGTTGCTCAATTTATCTTGGTCCAACTCATTTAAGCGCTGTTCTAAAGAAGAGATTTTGGTTTCGTGGTGGGTGATTTTATTGCAAAGATAGTTATTTTTATTTTCCATATCTTTCAGCTTTTGTTTCATCATTTTAATCGATTCTACAAAATCATCAATTTTCCCAGTGCAAAATTCAATAGAAGACTGTAGGGGCTCCAGTTCTTTTTGAACTATTTTTTGAACCTCCTTGGAAATATTTAATAACAATTGCTTCATATCTATCGGAAAGTTAGATGATGCGGTCGGCCTTGAAGTTGGTTCATCAACCTCATCATCGTCTTCCTCTGGGACGATAAATGATTTCCTGACAGGAGTATGTTGGTGACATTCGCTGCAAGTCCATTCCAAAGTTTTCGAGTTGCGAATAGCTAGTATTTGTTTTTGTGTGAGTCCGGTGCAAGTTGTATTTGCATGCACGATTTTCCCACATTTGCTACATTCTAATCCTGGGCTTTTAGTTGTAATTGTTTTGTTACAATTATCGCACTTCATCATGATGTTATTGTTGATTCAAATTTCTAGTTGGGTAAATAAGATTCGTACGTACCCACACCGCTGCTAATAACGTATCGTCTCCGTAGTGAACGTCGCGACCAAAAGGTCTTAAGAGCCGGGCAGAATCCGTCGCTTACGCGTTTCAACACACACACGTTCAATGTTCTCACAAATCGAAGTTTTATGTAATGGTTATTTTTAAGTTCTTTAAATCACCACAATGGAATAAGTTTATCACTTGATTTATAGTTCATGTTTTTGCAATTGTTGTATACTATATATTTAACACAAAACTGTACTCATAGACTCGCAAAATACACTAGATTTCATTTAGGGAAGCGCGTTGACCTTTCTGTGTACACGGTCGGAATCAAGTGAACGAAGATGCACTATAGTATTACCTAAAATCTGATGTGAAGACCTAAGCTATAAGTCAAATAATTTAGGAGTTGTGACTATTTGAATATGACCCTTTACTTTAAAGATAATGATAAGTAGAAGGAAAATAAAAAATAAAATACAATAATAATGTAGGGGCAAAATGCCTTATTATGGTGAATTTGTCGATAAAATTGATCATATTGCTTAGCCTTAACGGGTCGGACACCGATGACCAGACACACTGTATATTGCTCGACGTTGTAAGCGAAAATTCAGTAAGTAACTACTATATCAGCAGGCAATATATCTATTCATGAACTCATATATTTTAATTAAAAAAAACATTCAATAATCCATTTGACGTTTTCGTCAATCAATAAACTAAATCTCCATGGAAACCACATACTAATACGATTAAAATTAAATGTATTTTTATGAAATTATAAGACAAGAAAGTATTACGTGTCGTAATGTAGTGTAAAAGAGATGGGTAAGTATACAATTTCCGTTAATTATTGTTCGTACATAAATTTTTGGTCGGATTACTTACCAAGGCATAGACATTGCAATTCAATTTTATGTTTCGTCGATTGACCTGCAATGTTCCCAACTCAAAAAACACTATTGTCTGGTTAACTAATCGTGTTACTTTTATGTTGTGCAACACGTCGAGTTAAAACGTTAATGATTTAAGTTCTCCGAGTTTGCAAACTGTACATTTATTCATTTAGCCCAACTAATCGCGCAAGTGGGCCTATGAAAAAGACTCAACAAAGCATATAGGTAGATATTTATACCTAGTACCTAGTCATTTGTTTATCAGCCGTGGAAGAAAACAATAGTTTTATTCATTAACTTTTTTTAAATTTTGATTACTTTACCTTCTTCAACAGTTTATCAGTAAGTAGTAGCAGCAGATTATAGTTAGTTTAATAGATAATTCAAAATGCTCTTATTGAATTTTTTTGATTCTTTATTTTAGTATCTAGCCCAAATTACATAACTAAACAATAAACAAAAATTAATATGGGAGTCACAAAACACGCAAAAGTTTGCAAAGTGCAGATTGTCAAACTCATGTCTAGTGATTTGATTGACTGGTGTTAGGGCGGGCTGTTTCAGTGCTGGCCCAGCTGTAACGTCCGTGACTTACGACTTGTAGCTCGGGGGTACTTGTAAATCATTTCACTACCACTCTCCAAGGGGTAGAGAAAAGCGCAGGGTGATACTATTACGCTAACATGGGTAACTAGACTTTTCGAACGCTCGAAATGTCTGCTAGACCAAACGTAGGTACTTAAAGTTTAAAATCTTTCTCCTGGTTCTTACCTGTAGAATGATTTGAAAGGAAAGATTTGAAAGGGAAGACGTTATGTTATGTTCATTAACTTAAATAAACTGAATGGTTCTTACCATTTAGTTTATTTAAGTTAATGAACATAACATCACGCCTGAAATCAGCCTAAGCAGTGGTCTCGAATAACCTCATTTCGTCAGTTATATTTAAATCCTATGTAATCTGGGCCAGCCTCAGCGACGCCGTCCATCTTCAGGCACCCATTGTGTGGAGATTTTTTCCCAGCGGTCATCGTGCATACGGCTGATGTGACCGGCCCAATCCCAATCCCATTTGAGCCTGGCAGCCTTCTTTTCTACAGCCAGTTTTTATTTATCCAAATAAAAATTAAAAAAATGGAATGCAGTGTGGTATTTCGAATTCTGTACTGCCTTTTAACACTCAGAATGCTGCGTTCCATCGCTCTTTGGCAAACTCCAAGGCGGAATTTTTGCGACTCGGTGAGCGACCACTGCGACCAGGTCTGAGCACCGTAGGTTAGGACTTAGTTTGCGCTTCAGGGAGATCAGTAGATCACCCTTCATTTGCATCTTCATGGACCAGTAGCTTCTCCAGGCGTTCTCGATTCGGCGATCAATCTCCCTTTTCTGCCTGTTTTCCAAAGAAACTAACTGGCCTAAGTAGATATTACCTATACTCATCGACATAAATTATTTCCTGCCCATCTACCTCGACCCTACGCTTAGTGCTGTTGGTCATTAGTTAAGTTTTAGACCGATTAATCGCATATCGATACCTTTAGACTCAAAAGGCGTAAACGCCAAAAGGCCAGTTTTCAGGAGAAGCAAAAAACAAAAAATATTTTAAGAAAAAAATCATAACTTTTTTGTTTCAAGACTGAGTAAGTTCATTTTCGGCCCACATTATTAAATGTTTAAGATAAACAGAACGATTATAACTATATTATTTAGGATAACTGAATAAATAAAGAAAATAGGATTGTTATACGACGCCAAAAAAAAAAATTTTACATTGTCTGTAGAATGCTTAGGGTATAGGTCACTTAAAGCGTCCTTTCTTGATGAAAAGGGCAGTCAGTTGTATTGACAGTCAACGGAGAAGTATGTACTTAATATTCATACCATTATGATAAATGGTTAGGGTTTAAACGTCACTACAAGCATCTATTGTCGTAAAGGGGTATTAACGATGGGTCCCATTTGCTATTTCCATTGAATCCCATGATAAAACAACACGTGTACTTTCCAGAAGAAAAGTGATTTACCTTTATCAAATATTTAATAACCTCCTCCTTTTTTTCAAGTTGGTTAAAAAGCAGCGTTTGTTCGGCCCACCTACTATTAAATGATTGAATGAATGAGAGTCAGAAGAAACGTTTTATTTTATTAATTTTAGGAAAGCTATTACTGCTATACATTTTAATATCTAGTACAATGTGTAGGAGATGGCAAATTACAAGCTTCCACTAACGATTAACGTGAGTAACATTAAAAAATACGTAAAAAAAAAGACGTAAGATACACGCAAATAAATTATCTGACGCTCAAAAACTACAATAATAAAGAGAAGAAAAAAAAATTATACATCGAAAAAACAATTGTTCAAAGTTTTCTTTACTTCCTTAGCACTACTTGTAAATAAATCTAAATCTAACTCGACATCCTGACACACTATAATTATTAAAATTACGACAAGTTCTTATCACCTACGAGTTCTGTCTGTAGATAGTTTTGACTTGAGGCACATGGAAAAGACGTGGTCTCTGATGAAATGCACTCGAAACACGAAGCCTTATCTTGTCCACCAACTTAGGGACGTCATTAGATCTGTTCATAACGCTAAATAAGAAAGCAAGATCTGCAATTTTCCTTCGCTCGTGTAGAGGCAGAATATGATTGTTTTACACCGACTGATATAATTCGGGACATAGTTATTATAGCGATATTGAGTTTATCTCAAAAATCGCCTTTGTATACCTGCAAGCCGATTAATGTGTACATTATAATTTGGATTTCAAACCAGAGAAGCATATTCAAGGTGGCTAGGGACAAACGCACAATAAAGAATTTGATCTTATTTTTGTAAGTACGTTTGTTTGCACAAACACTTTTACAAGTCAATCATATTTTTTTTTTTAACTAGATGAGGTTGGCGTTTCGTATCTGACTACTCTAAGTAGAAAGGCCGAACATTCTTAAAATCAGAACAGACCCTAAAAATAAAACTCAAGGCTTTAGAAGCCTGGTTGACTATGTTATTAATATGTTCATCAAACAGAAGCTTAGAGTCAAAAGTAACTTCAAGATCCCTGTGACACTCACTCTGACTAACAAGGCATTCCAAAGCCTATAATCTAATCAAAACTGTCCACCTGAGTCTTCTATAAAATTGTGTTTTCTGCTTTCTGCATTTCTGAACCAGTCAATGGTGAAAGCTTGGAAAAAAAGGTAATAGTGTTTCAATGTAGAATTTTGTCTTTTAAAATGTGAGATCGTTTATACGAAAGAACCTGATCGCAAACCCACAATCGGTTTATAGGGTTTCAGTTCCTCTGAACCGATTGAGATCTCAAAAGTTGGTGGTGGTTTAGGCCATTTATTTTGACAACATGTAAAAAGAGTAAAAACCATAAATATAATTCTAAGGTCCATCTATTCATACACGAAATATCTGAATCATTGTACTCATTTCATTGTGTCTTATAGTAAAGTTGTTCATAATGATGAGTACAATGACTGCTTCAGATATTTCGTGTATGAATAGATATACCTTATAAATTAAAAAGTTACCTAAATAACCAATAAAATAAAAAATTATATCAAATACGCCTCATGTCTTAAAAAAATCTCCAAAAATCACGTGGGCCGTATTAGCCTTAATTTTGCGAATTTCGCAGTTTTAACTACACAGATTGATAGAGAAAAAAAAAACTGAACATAACTGCATTAAAAAGTCATTTTTTCCAAAATGGCGTTTACGCCCTTTGAGTCTAAAGGTATCGATATAAGATTTTTATTTGCTTTACGTGGTTTTAATTTTAAGTAAATCTGACTTTTGTTTGTTTCAACTGATTATGAACATTATTATGCCTACCAAAACATTGAAGTAGGAATTTATAATAAAATGCCTATGTTCCTAAATATATTTTATTTATTTATAATACATAATACGAAATTCATATATTTATGTGAATCTGAGATCTATGAGTATCTATCTAGCTGACTGAAAGAGTAACTGAGTCAGACTTTCAGAATTATATAAGGCTCTATGAACTTGAACAGCTTATTCCGTGTGAGGAACTTCGATTTCGGGGGCGTGCTTGTGGTAGATTAGAACATCTTGGAAATACAAGTTCTTGACACCCTCCACCTGCCAGGGGTAGAGAGGCCTGTTGACTGGGAAGCCGAACGGCTCGTCGGTCCGGTGGAGAATAATGGGAGCCAGACCAAGAGATAAAGAGATGTCTGAGGCACCATTGTAAGGAACGTTGGGTGCGCGGTACTCCGAGATGTAGACCATCAGGACGAAAGGCATACCGCCGACGCGACCTGTGAGAATAAAAAAATTGAATGAGTTTTTTTTGTAGGTACTAATGGTAACTAATGTAACAACTAATATAATCCTATCCCTAACTCAAAGCTAATCGCTATTTGATTGATTTTCCCATCATCTGAATCATCATTCAGAACTTAATCACTTCTAAGAAGGAAGGCTAGATCTGTTTAAAAAATGGAAACACGTACCCTTAGGCAGCAGAATGTGTTGACCTAGTTTCTCCATGCCGTCAGTCTCTTCTATGTAGAGCTGTACCTTGCCGTGCACCGCCTTCTCAACGGTCTTGTAGACTTGGTTGGCATAATCCCAATCCTGGCCAGTGTTGGCAAGGGAGTCTCGAGTGATGACGGATTCTCCCTCAGGCACTGGAAATAGAATTAGATGGTATGCTTTTAGTACACTACAACTTTTGTGACAGAGCTATTCGGACGTGGCCTGTTAAATTACACCACTAAGGGCTGATTTTACCAAAGTCAGATAACTTTTATTTTTGGAATAAAATTGACGACTGACAATTCTAGTATGGACTAACTGTCAAAAATTCAATAATTATTCTCAGGATAAGACTTATTCTAGGTATAAAAGGTTGGTCGAATGCGCCCTAAGGTGGAGGACATCGTGGAATACGTGCGCCAGAAGACGAGGTACACGCCGAGGGTGCAGTTACTGGAGTCGTACTGCAACGTCAACTTCAAAGCGTTCGTGGTGCGCGTACCTAATTATTGTTATCTGCCCGTCGTCATGGAAGAAGATTTCTGGCCGCAGGACGTGGTGTTCCGTCGCTTCCGCGGACAAGTACCACAGAACAGCACAAGAACAAGCTAGTGAAGTACTGTTTTATAGTAATAATAATTATGTATGTTTAGGTTAAGGTATTTATCTATGGGCCTGCGTCGCCTGCAATAAATGAATAAATAAATAAATAAATTGCAAAAATAAAAAAAATAAAAGTAGTTTACAGAAATTGTTAAAAGTAAACAATACAAACTTACAGTCATAGAGGAACTCATCCAGCAGCATAAAGTTCTGGGTGTTGACGTGGAGAGGGATCTCATAGCCGTGGCTATCGTATTTGGGTGCCAAGAAGAACTTAACAACAACACTCTTGGCAATTTCGCTCTTGACATTAACGCGGATTTGGAACTGCTTGTGGTTCAATCTAGGTTTTTGTACTAATACACTGACTTGGTCGTATACTTTCTTGGCTATTAACAAAACAAAAAAGTTAAATCAGAAATGAACTTTATGAAAACTCAGGCAGAAAAATAACTTATCGAATATTACCTTCTTCCTCGTTCATGTGCAGATGAGAAGAGACGTTCAGGTAGCTGTATTTGAAGTATGTCGTCATTTTGTCAACATCAACCTTCTGGATGGCCACCTGGGGCAAGGCAAGCTCTTCACGCTTGTAGTGAGGAAGCTTCTCCTGCCACAATTGGAACAGTCCCAAGACATGCTTCCAAATCATGTAGAAAGCTGGATCACGCAGAGCAGTCTGGTAGTGTTCCAATACCGAGGGGACAACCAAAGGAACGAAGCTGAAAATAGTTACAAACATTATTCTACGACGAACACTCACGTTAAACCATTTAGTACAATATAATGATTGGATGCTAGACGGTCTTAGCATGGCCAGTCTAGAGGTCAGACTTCAGATGAAATATGAAAGACTCAATCACTTTAGTTGGTATTTATATATTAGAATAATGTAAACTAGTCCGTAAATATCCAGATTCTTACAGCACACGGGGAGACATACAAACAAATTATTCGTTGCGCCATAAAAATAGACTAAATTTGCCCCCTCCTTCCGCCTTAAATAACATTCATTTAGTCCATAATTATATATGTTAATAAAAATATGTAATAAATTACTAGAAGACATAAAACCAGTATATTTTTTTAAATAAACTAAAGCAATGCTTAATTAAAAAAAGCTATTACACAGTACAAGAATATCTAACGGATAAATTCAATAATAATAATACTTATCTATGAATAACAGATATATTTAAATAAGTAAAATAACAAAAATAAATTATAACATCTCACGCTGTTTAATTATTAAAAAATTTGCTGTGCCCGACGGGGTCCATAATTATTTCAATTTTTTATTTTTTACCAACTTTAATTGTACATTATGGATTGCAATAAACGATTTGATTTGATTTGACCAAGTTGATGACGAACAACGCGCATCGCAGGATCACTGTGGCGGGTGGGGGGAGGTTGAATACGTTGATGATGATGATGTTTTATTTCTATCTTGATAAAATAGTATCTTTCCAGGCAAGACAAAACAAAAAAAAGAAAGTTGCAAGGCGCACCGAAACTATTGGGTCATAAAAGATCTAATGAAGGGTCTTCCTTTGTCCCTTAAGAGAAGACTCATTGACGTGGGCATACTTTCCATCCTCACATATAGTGACAAGAGTGGTAATGCTCCGTGGCCTCAACAGAGGTCACAGGGTATGGAACAGAGTATTCTGGGTATCAAACTTGTTAGTTTCATACCCAGAATACTCCATTCCATACACTGTCTGTGTGTGTGTTCGGTCTGTTGATCGAGTTAGAAATACGACGATCCGTTAAGTCACAAAGATAACTGATATCACTTGGAAAACTGCCACACTAAAATAGAACTGGGCTGGACACATCTGCCGATTGTCAGACGACTAATGGGCCAAACTAATGACAAAATAGATCCTACTTAATGGCAAGTGACATCGCGGCAGGCCCAGACTTAGATGGGGCGATGAGATGGACTCCTTCAACCAGAACTGCTCCTCAGCAGCTTTATACAGAGAGAAATGGAAAAAGAGTAGGGGGCTTTTAATTATAATTAATAATAATAAGCTCACCGCCGTATTTCTGCGTTGACGTCGTGGTGGGGCTTGCGGGCTCTGAACTGTAGGCCAGATCCGGTAGAGTTTACCTTGCCGATATAGGTCTAGGGTGAGGAACCAGACCAAGAGAGGTACAGAAACCCGCAGGGCAGCATATGTCGAACTGTTATTCAGTAGCTACCCCACGGACCCTATCTCCCGGGAGTAGTCTTCTTGCTCACCTCTAGCTTGCCTTTATTGTCCGGCTGGAGTGAACACTGACAAGGAACAAAGCTCCCACCTCTTTCTTGTCTTTATTGGCCGGCTTGAGTGTAGATTCGCAAGAGCACACAAATGCTCGGGGGAAGGAAGTATCCCAGTAACTGCTCATAGAGATCTAGACCATCTTTCGGGTTCTGGGATTGTTCTGAAATCCGTGGAATACCTTTCCACTCCTCAAGCACCTCAGGACATGTTGCCTCCTTGTCATTACGTGACTATGTGCTAGCAACAGTTTCCAGGGGCCTATTATTGAGTGTGCAAGTCACGCCCTGTCATTCAATATGTACATTTTATTTAAAACATTAGTCAGACAGGGACCATATTTTCCCAGTTCACTTTAGCCACCCAAGCCCATAAACCAATATATTTGTTTCCATATCTTGCAATAGACCGGGACCCAAAGGTCCCGAGATATGTCAGATATTTAAATAATAATAATAATGATTGTTAACTCACTGGTGGAAGTACTGGTGTTCTTGAACAAGAGAATTGCCTAAAACCTTCTTCCAGGCGCTGATGAAGTCCTTATAATATTGGGCATTTGGAAAGTCGACGTTAGCTTCAATGACACTACCCAAGATCTCAATAGCCTCTGGAGCGCTGATGTCGATGCGTTCACCAAGATTCTACAATATAAGAAATATTACAAATAGTGTCGATAAAAATGATCATACTAATTATTAATTGAAATACATAAATACTTACGTTAACCAAGTAACCCTGGTCAATGGCGTCACGAATGCGACATTCGTAATCGTAGATTTCTTGGATTTCATCAACGAACTGAGGCTGGTCGAGGTTGAAGTAGTTTGGTCTAACAGGGAAAGCAATTCCATTGTGGTACAAAAGACCAGAGTTGTAACCTTCTTCAACAATCTCGTGACCAAGTTCAGGAATTTCACCGAGACCATTAGAAAGTCTCTCCATGTAGTAACGAGTAATAATCTGCTTGTGCAGGAACCAGAACCATTCTCAACGTCGGTGCTTGTTCATTGGAAGAGCTTTGCTGTGCAGCCAGGCGGGTTGAGACAGGTGAAGGTTGTAGTAGAAGGTGTTCAGGGCGTAGTCATGTGTAAAGTAGGCAATGGGTGTGCTCTGGCTGTTGTAGTAAGGCCAGATCGTAGCATTCCACCTAATGACTACATTCTCGTCCCATTTGTAGGTAGATGGGTAGTGCTCAACCATTCGGGAACCGTGGGTGTTTATCCTTTGGGCGGTTGTCATAATTTCACCGTTGATGAAGTATGAAGGGAAGACCTCATACAGACGGGGGATGTAAATTCCTTGCGTATCTGGACGACTCACAATGACAACACTGAGCACGTAAGCGAAAAGGTTTTCGTTGACGCGGTCTCTCACGTATACGGCGGCCTTGTAGAATGTGTCGTAGTCCTTAGCAGAGTACAACACATTGTATAGGGTGACTACCTCAAACATGTGCTCAGATTCAAGGATGGAAAATGGTACAGTGCGAGGAAGTATCCACTGGTGCTCCAGCATCTCGATGAAGGTTGTCACAGCTGTCACATTCTGAAACCAAAAGCATTTTGGTTACAGCAGCAGCCGTATTCAAAACTAATCGTGTATGTAGCTACGTTGTTGGTTAAAAAATAATCTTTAGGTACTTACGCTGAAGTGTTCAATGTTCTTCTCGAGAGTCCAGGACTTAGAGATGGTCTTGGTAGATTCAGTATGATTCGGCTCATGAAGGTGGAAATACAAGAGCATCAAATCTAACTGGCGTTGCAGGAAGACTGGGTCAGCTGTAAGAAAAAAGAAATTTATATTATGTACTGCGGTGCGGGATTATTTATTTATTTATTTATGTACACACAGTGAAATAGATAGGGATATATCCCTAATTAAAACGCCTCCAGTGTGTAAGACATCTGAATGACGTTGAGCGACCCTTTGCGTTATCAATTAGAGGTTTTGTAAAACAACGCGAAATAAAAAGTCAGATTGTAGATTTTAGTTCAAAATTTTGACGTTTGAGGCTCTGTGTGTCATAAAAACAATAATGGGGTCCGAGACAGAAACAAATAAAACGAGTATTATGAGTGAAAATGGCCCTAACCTAAGTAAACACATTGATTTTAAGGACAATTTAAATAATATAAGGTTATCAGAGTTTTATGGAAGTCGGTCCTAAAATAGTAAATAGACTGAAGTGAAAACATGATCCCATCTATAACTGCGACCAACTTAGAAGAGGACTACGCTCGCTCGGCTCGCGCAAGATCGGTCACTGTTCTAACCTAACCTAATCCAATTGGTTTTGTTAAGCGTAATGCAATGACAATCCAGCTGAACGTTGTTCAGTTGTTTTATATAACTGAGCTGTTTTGTAAAACAACTAGCGGTTTTGTAAAACAGCTGATTCGACAATCCATCTGCGGTACACTGCATAGCTTCCCAGAATAATGAGATCATTCTGGTTAATTATTATTAACCTGAACGATTGATTATTGATTGAGACTTGATTTTAATCTAATGTTTCGTATTAGAACAGACCAACAATGACAAGATCGTTAATTCCACTAAGCTAAGCTTTTAGTCTTGGTCATGGTGTCCATAAAAATACCAGATTTATTCGCAGTAACTCACAATCTAGCCAGATCAATGCTGCCTATTCACCATACACGAATGGCAAACTGTTGCCTTTATAGAAGGAAATACATGTTATGAAAAAGGAGTCGTTTCGATCAGACTCCTACTTTTCTGAGTACATCTGTTCCTGTAACTGATCGACTCGAGCTCCTAGCCATAGAGTTGACATCTAGTCTCAACTTCTGCGCCACCATCAAGTACAAAGCCCAAACTGCGGCCAAGAAGCTGGGCATCCTAAATAGGGTGAAGTGATACTTTATCCTGGACAGCTTTTAACCTTTTACAAAGCGCAAGTCCGATCCTGCATGGTGTATTGCAGCCACCTTTGGGATGGCTCAGCGAAATACCAACTTTTCGCGCTTGACTCGGTGGAACGCAGAGGTAAGAGGCTCATAGGTGACGTAAAACTGGTGGATGCCAAGATTCACAGCTGGCTCTTCGCCGCAAGGTTGCCTGCTTATCGGTCTTCAACAGATTGTACTTCGGTGAGTGTGCCCAAGAACTCCACGACTTAATTCCGCCGACCCCCTTCTACCTTCGGACATCTAGACGCTCTGGAAGTTACCATCCCTGCCTAGTTGCTATTCCCACTACGCGTTTTCAAATGTCTTTAATGCGCACAGCAAAAGAGTGGAACTCTCTACCTGCGTCTGTGTTTCCGAGTGCATACAACCCAAATCTCTTCAAAGTGAGAGTGAATAGGCTTCTTCTGTTACCCAGAAGCACCCAGCTCACTCCATCGTCGACTTTGTCTCTGTCACCTCTGATCAAGACTAGAGTCAAGAGCAAACCCATTTCAAATAAAAAAAATAAAAATGAATCCCATAAA
This sequence comes from Gortyna flavago, assembly GCA_963669345.1. NCBI lineage: Eukaryota > Metazoa > Arthropoda > Insecta > Lepidoptera > Noctuidae > Gortyna > Gortyna flavago. The sequence goes on from OY770144.1 coordinate 8,508,880, forward strand.
TTAATCATAAATCAATTTAAAAGTGGACTCACCAGCTTTTTGCGACACATTATTCCTCACGGGTTCCGAGAGGACCCCGGCGGCTAAGAGAGCCAATGCACACAACATCAAACGAGCCATGTCCACAAGTGCCAATGCATCTGCCGCACCACATATTTATACGCACCTTTATCGCAGGTCACCATTTAATTACTACAGTTATCAATGAACTCGTTGTAGTAAAAGTACGATAATTAGACAGTAGGTGTCGAATAAACGACTTTCAATCAACTCCTACAATGCCGATAAGAGATCAATATCTTTTTCATTCTGTCTAATAAGTATGTTTTGTGTGAGTCTGTTCGTTGTGGCAGCCTGGAGTCTTTATCCATGCTTGGTTGGCAATAGTATTGGTCCCTATGATAATTATGGGACGCTAAATGTGGGCTGTTTCAGATGAGATACAAGCATGATGTTACAGTTTTTTTTGTTTTTTCCTGTACCTATTATTGTTTTTTTTTGTAATAAGCATCACCTTTGTACCTATTTTACTGTTATTTTCTTCATGTCTGTGTAGATTGTGTGTGATAATACTTAAGTAGGTACGAACTAATAAAGTAACTCATTCGGTATGAATGACATAAATAAAAATAGTATAGCCAAGAGCCTAGAAGAACACCTTTTTATTTAAGGATGGGAATCATCAAATGACCCCTCCCGCTCTGGGTGGAGCGGAAGGGAGTGTCAGACTCTTACTGACTAAAACCCATCCGTGTTCCTTCCTTAGCCCTTTACGTTCCGGGGTAGCGGTAACCCTTTCGGACAATCCCGCTGCCCCGGCAGGCTTCGGCCCTGATGGGCCCCTCCTTCGATGCTGACATCTCTTTGAAGCGCGCGTGGAACACATACCCGTCGTCCGGCATGGGCCTGTTTCTGATCGGACGGCGAGTAATGGGTAGCTCGCAGGCCCGCGCCTACGGTGGCCGGGAGTCGTCACGCGGCTCCCGACGCCGGGGGCGTCTCCCGCGGCGGCTGGGACGGGCGGCTCTCTCGGCTCTCTGCCTCGCCCATCCCGCCACCTCCTTCGCTAGCATGACTGCTTCGCAGAAGGAGGTGACTGCCTCCCACTCCCTCACGCCCCGGACCATGGTTTGGACAAGGGCCAGACGCGAGAGGTCACCGCCGCTGCCGATCGCCTCTACGAGGACACGGCGGTGCTCTGCCCAAGCGGGGCAGACCTCCACCGTATGCTCCACCGTTAGACCAACACCTGAGGAGGCTCTCGTTACGCACCTAGTTCACGGCGCCTTTTATTAGGAGTGTAGCGGTATCTGTTAACGCCACAACGCGTCATACTGACGTCACGCAAAATCCTGCATTTCGCAAGCAGAGTTTACCGCACAAATAGCATAGATACAACGGCGCGAAATGAGTCGTCTGGCAGTTGCCGGACACAACACCCGTCTGGTCGGACGATCCTCCCTTTTCTATAGAGGGTGAGTGAACTTTACACCCTGTTCCTGATACCTCTGTAGGAGATTTCGCACCTTTATTTTTTTATTGTCGAGCACTTTTACTGTGCACGTCTTTTTACATCGTTATCACATTTAAATATAACTTCAATATTCTAGGATATACCTAACGGTCTTGTCCAAATTGGTCAATAATATAAATTAGACCTGCGATAAATTAATTGACCGTGTTGAACTAAAAACTCCTTACAAAATACCTAAATATCCTGTAACTAATGTATTCCACACTCAATCATCCAAGACAAATATTAGGGTAAACTCACCTCAAAACAAACTCAGTAAAGAGAGACATTTCTTTCGAGACCTCGCCAAGCGGTTGGTCGCTCCGTCGACAACGCCTTATTATTATTAAAGTTATGCTTTAGAGTGTTATGCTTAAAAAATGTATGCTTTAGAATGTTATGCTTAATCATTATTATGATTAGAAAAATTATGCGTAAAAAAATTATGCGTAAGCTGTTATTCGTAAATAATTTATGCGAAAATATAATTAGGACAAACAAAAGTATGCCAAGTTATATTAGGTCTTATTTATGCAAATAGATAGGGAACCCAAAAAATTACATTAAAAATTTCAATAAATCCTACTTCCTACTTCCTACTTCCTACTTCCTACTATCCTACTAATCCTACTAATATTATAAATGCGAAAGTTTGTGAGGATGGATGGATGGATGGATGTTGGTTACTCTTTCACGCAAAAACTACTAAACGGATGTGGATGAAATTTGGCACACAGATAGTTTATAACCCGGGTTGACACATAGGATACTTTTTATACAGATATTCCCACGGGATTGAAACTTATGCGGGTGAAACCGCGGGGCGCAGCTAGTAACATATAGAATAATGATGAAAGAAAAGAAAGAAAGAGAAAGTATTTATTGCGACTCGTACAGGAGGATCACAAACTATCAATAAACTAAAAACTAAACACAGTAAAAAATAAAAACAAGTTATAAAAAACAGTAACAAAAACATGAAAAAAAACAAAGTCCTGTACGAGGCCAAAAGGCTCCTATCTCAGCATGATACTGCGACAATTAAAAAACTAAATGTCGCAGCGCTGGTATTCTGATAGGGCCCGCTGTGATGTCACGGGCATTTACAGAAACAAATAAATAAATATTATAATTATTATTATTATTATTATTTATTATTTGATGCTGTGTTTATGAACTACCATGATTGTCCTTAAACATGTTTTTTAACAATTTTCGAAATGAATTACAGCGCTAGTCGTTATTTGTTTTGAACAAGTGACTCCTGAATGTTCAAAAGTTACAACACTATGCAATCAGACGAATGTTCCCTCACAGTTCACCAAAAGCTAAATTGTACACTATTCGAATACCATCCTTGCTCGCTGTGGCACGTACAATAATTTTATTTCGACGCGTATACGACACTAATAAAATTGTCCTATTCAGAATAAGCCACCAATTCTTATTCCTATAATGACAATATCCTCGCTCAACAACCTATAAATGAGAGTAGTAGTCTAATACGACACCACTATTTAGTACATTATTATGGTCTAATAAGACGCAAATGTTGATACCAACTCGGGCTCGTGGCTAAATAATAACAGCCGCATGGGTCTATCATCAAGGGTCGCTTGCCGAGTTCGGCCCGTGAATGGGTGACCATCCATCACATACCGATACACCTCTCCGTGCCTCAGAAAGCATGTTAAGCAGTTGGTCCCAGTTGTCTTTCAAAAATCTTTGACAGTCGCTATAGTCGTTACGGGTAGTCAGAAGCCTGAGAGTCTTAAAACCAGTATCCAGTGTCACCCAGTAACTGGGTTGTGGAGGTCCGAAAGGCATTCGCGCCAAGTAAAATATTGGTATTCAGCTGATGATGATGATACAGCTATCCGATTAGATTGGAAGCCGACCCCAACATAGTTGGAAAAAGAACCAGATGGCGAGATTGTGTTCAGACCATCGTGATCGTGGTGAGTTTCTTCAGTCATGTAAGTACGTTTCTTTTTTCTTATTTATCTGCTTCTGTTCGGATGTTTCATATTAGGTATTACGTCATCTATGCCGTTTCTCCAACAAGATAAGGTGTTGCAGTAAGCATAATTTCCATGAATTAATCTATTAATAGATTTGATATTTACTTAATGTTTCCGCTGTAAACCCATGTAATGAACGTTAGCATCGATTCCATGGCTTTTTCATTTTACTTGTCATAATAGGACACAATGATTTCACAATACAAATCGTACCTATGATTTTTATCATAAACATGGTTGTTGTGTTTACAGACAAAAATGTCATTGATATGAAATGTCTATGATATAAATAATATCGTAACTCAATATATTACAATAATAAAATGGAGTTTATTTATAAACGTTGCTCAAAAAGACAATAAAAATGAACGGTTAAACAGTCGCTAATCATTACTTAACTTTAAGCAAAGTTTAAAGGAGTAAATCATTACTATAGGTATAGGTATCATTTCTTATCGATATCCAATCAAAAAGTTAAGTTATATGAAACTTAGGTGGTTTGACCATTAAATAAACTAACAGTAGGTTGGTAGTATTCTGATATTTTACCAATTCGCATCATCATCATCTGCCTAACCTTTTCCCAACTATGTTGGGTCGGCTTCCAGTCTAACCGGATGCAGCTGAATACCAGTATTTTACAAAGAGCGACTGCCTATCGACACGTGCGGCTGTTATTACTTGGCCACAAGGCCCTCCAACCAACCAATTCAACCAATCCAACCAATTTTACCAATTCGTATAATAGTTTTTTTTTAATAGTGTCAATCAACTTATCCTATCGCAGTCCACTGCTGGCCATAGGCCTCTCCCATGCTGCGCCACAGCACCCTTTCCTCCGCCTTTCGCATCCGGTTTGTTCCAGCCACCTTTTTGAGGTAGTTTGTCCATCTAGCTAGGTGGCGAGATCCGGTCTCCACTCCAGAACACGTCTTCTCCAACGGCCATCGGTCCCTCGACAAACATGGCCAGCACTTGAGCTTGCTTACTCTGCAAGCTATATCGGTAACTCCTGTTCTTTTCCGGATAACTTCGTTTCTGATTTTATCCTTCAAAGAAACTCCGAGGATAGCCCGCTCCACAGGGCGCTGAGCGGTCTTAAATTTGTAGACCAGCCAGACTGTCAGTGTCCACGTTTCGGCACCGTATGTTATAAAGGGTAGGACGCACTTGTTGAATACCTTAGCGACGAGAAGACTTGACGAAGTTTTATAAACGCTGCCCAACCCAATTGGATCTTTCGGTCGGCTTGCCCTAAGTAGACATATTCCTTCACAACTTTGAGCAGCGACTCTTCGATGTGGTTTGGACTCGGCAAGACGCGCGAATTGTACATGACTTTCGTTTTGTCCAAATTCAAGCCAAGGTCAACCCGCCGAGAGGCTCCATTTAGGCTATACAGCATTTTGTCTAACTGTCCCTGCGTCTCTGCCATTATAACGATGGCATCGGCAAAACGAAGGTGTGAGATGAACTCGCTGTTTACGTTGATACCCTGTCCAGTCCAGTCCAGCGTCCTAAAAACATCCTCCAAAACATTGGTGAACAGTTTCGGGATATCACATCCCCCTGTCTCACTCACCCTGGGCAGTTGGATGGGCTAGTTTTCACCGGCTCAATTGCCAAGTTTTTTTTAAGTAAGTAAGTTAAGTAAGTAAGTAAGTAAGTAAGTGTAACATAGCAAGTTAGACCTATTGTATATTTGTTGGATTGTAACTTTTAACATATTGATACTTGCTTCTATGCCACTGTTGTTTTTTTTTATTATGATGTCAAAAATAATAGATTCGATTAATTTTAGTTGTTGCATGTATTGTACATTTTCCGGAAGAAATTATCTAAATTATGGTGTCATCCGCACCGAAATCTATTGCGTCGTTTAGTAGAACAACGCGGTCACACAGCCAAACACAAAAAACTACTTTAATTAATATAATGTATAGATGAACACACAGTTACAGGCTACGTCTACTTATGACTAGGCTAACCTTATGAGTACATGACTCTGTTTTGGGCGTAGATAGTAGTACCTACAAAACAAAACATCGTGAGGAAACCGGCATAATCTAGAACCACAAAATTCGTAGACATGTGACATCTACCAACCCGCCTTGGGCCAAGTGGTGGATTACGGCCCACTCCCTCGCACAGAGAGGAGGCCAGGGTCCCAGCAGTGTGAACACTATAGGTTGATTATGCGAGTAGTACCTAACATTTATCGTATTGCTCTTAACATTAAATACTGCATACTAGAATTACTGGATAACACACATTATTATAATATTCGGGACTTATTCTTTTTCTTTTCCACCTGCCACAATTTTACCCATTTACCGTTTTACATTGTACGTTACAGCTGTAGTTAGTACCTAAGTGCTGTTTAGACAATGTTCATGCCATTACGTAAGGGAATTCTAATAACCCTTCTATAGTTAAAAATGATATAAGATTTTGGTTTCAGCTACTTTAAAACTGCCAGTTTACTTTTCGTGATTTCATTTCATGTAAATCTGACTTTTGTTTGTTGCAACTGATTATGAACATTATTATAACAAAATATTGGAGTAGGAATTAAAAATAAAACTGCCATGTTTTTAAACATATTTTATTTATTTATAATACATAACATGATATAACCTGAGATCTATCTAGCTGATTGAAAGAGGAACTGAGTCACATTTTCAAAATTATAGATTGGTAAATAGTACAAAATTATATAAGGCTCTATGAACATGAACAGTTTTCATCTTAGGTGGGCAATACATCGCCGCGGTAGACGCCCCGGGCGTCGGGAGCCGCGTGACGACTCCCGGCCACCGTAGGCGCGGGCCTGCGGACGGCGAGTAATGGGTAGCTCGCCGTCCGATCAGGACCAGGCCCGTGCCGGACGGCGCGTATGTGTTCCACGCGCGCCTCAAAGAGCTGTCAGCAGACACGGAGGGGCCCGTTAGGGCCGAAGCCTGCCGGGGCAGCGGGATTGTCCGAAAGGGTTACCGCTGCCCCGGAACATAAAGGGCTAAGGAAGGAACACGGATGGGTTTTAGTCAGTAAGAGTCTGACACTCCCTTCCGCTCCACCCAGAGCGGGAGGGGTCATTGGATGATTTCCCATCCTTAAAAAAAAAAAAAAAAAAAAGGTGGGCAATACATAAACAATAACTACATTGATCATCATACTATATTTTGATACATAATACAAAAATATTAGATACTGTTAACAACAATAAATACTTAAACTACATAAATAAATACCATATAAACATAACATAAATGCACATTACTTTATTGGCGCCAAGATGCACAGATATTGAAAGTAGCTATAGGTAAACTTATAAGTCTACTTTGATTTTATACAGGTCTGAAAATTTAAGTTCTAATCACCCGTATATAAATATTTGCAGTATATACTACAGTACCTAGTGATTCTATAAATTCCGATACGAGTATGTTCATAGAGAAACAACATTGTGCAGCTTGACGTCAAAAACACTCTATGAATCGCTTATTCCGTGTGAGGAACTTCGATTTCAGGGGTGTGCTTGTGGTGGATTAGAACATCTTGGAAGTACAAGTTCTTGACATCCTCCACCTGCCAGGGGTAGAGAAGCCTGTTGACTGGGAAGCCGAACGGCTCGTCGGTCAGCTGGCCAGTGATGGGAGCCAGACCAAGAGATAAAAAGATGTCTGAGGCACCATTGTAAGCAACTTTGGGTGCGCGGTACTCCGATATGTAGACCATCAGGACGAAAGGCATACCACCGACGCGACCTGTGAGAATAAAAAAGTAATGAGTTTTTGTACTAATGGTAGAACTAATGTGACTCTGAAACTCAAAAGCTAATCGCTGTTTGATTGATTTTCCCATCATCTTCGACTTTATTCAGAAGTTAATGACTTTTAAGAAGGTAGCCTAGATCTGTTTAAAAAATGAAAAAGCGTACCCTTAGGCAGCCGAAGGTGTTGAATCGTATTCTCCATGCCCTCAAAATGCTCGAAGTGAAGCGGTTGGTTGCCGTGCACCGCCTTCTCAACGGCCTCTAAGACTTGGTTAGCAGAGTCCTGGCCAGCGCTGGCACGAGAGTCTCGAATTATGACGGATTCTCCCTCAGGCACTGCAAATAGAATTAGTTAGTAGGTTAGTACGAGTAACCTACCACTTTTGTTACATAGCTATTCGAAGCTGTTGAATCGCAATTTGATGTTCCTCGATACGCTTTACATTTATTTATTTATTTAATACTCTAAGCACACAAATGTGGACACACAGAGGCGGACTTAATGCCTAAAGGCTTCACATATTTGAAAGCTCTTATTGGAGGGCGTTGGTATTAATTCCACCCTTTAGTTCTGTTTCTGTTGGTATTTGCATATTTATATTGAAGAGGAATAGTTAACAGAAATTGTTAAAAGTATACAAAACAAACTTACAGTCATAAAGGAACTCATCCAGCTGCATAAAGTTCTGGGTGTTGACGTGGAGAGGGATCTCATAGCCGTGGCTATCGTATTTGGGTGCCAAGAAGAACTTAACAACAACACTCTTGGCAATTTCGCTCTTGACATTAACGCGGATTTGGAACTGCTTGTGGTTCAATCTCGGTTTTTGTACTAATACACTGACTTGGTCGTATACTTTCTTGGCTATTAACAAAACAAAAAAGTTAAATCAGAAATGAACTTTATGTAAACTCAGGCAGAAAAATAACTTATCGAATATTACCTTCTTCCTCGTTCATGTGCAGATGAGAAGAGACGTTCAGGTAGCTGTATTCGAAGTATGTCGTAATTTTGTCAACATCAACCTTCTGGATGGCTACCTGGGGCAAGATAAGCTCTTTACGCTTGTAGAGAGGAAGTTTCTCTTGCCACAATTGGAACAGTCCCAAGACACGCTTCCAAATCATGTAAAAAGCGGGGTCACGCAGAGCAGTCTGGTAGTGTTCCAAGACCGAGGGGACAACCAAAGGAATGAAGCTGGAAATAGTTTTTAACATTAGTGTATATGACAAACACTAGGAAAGTGTTTGTTGTTCAATTATTTTGCAAAATATAATGATTGTTAACTCACTGATGAAATTACTCGTACGCCTTCTATAGGTCCGGGACCCAAGGCTCCCGAGATATGTCAGACATAAAAAAAAAAGTTAACTCACTGGTGGAAGTACTGGTGTTCTTGAACAAGAGAATTGCCTAAAACCTTCTTCCAGGCGCTGATGAAGTCCTTATAATATTGGGCATTTGGAGAGTCGACGTTAGCTTCAATGACACTACCCAAGATCTCAATAGCCTCTGGAGCGCTGATGTCGATGCGTTCACCAAGATTCTACAATATAAGAAATATTACAAATAGTGTCGATAAAAATTATCATACTAATTATTAATTGAAATACATAAATACTTACGTTAACCAAGTAACCCTGATCAATGGCGTCACGAATGCGACGTTCGTAATCGTAGATTTCTTGGATTTCATCAACGAACTGAGGCTGGTCGAGGTGGAAGTAGTTTGGCCTAACAGGTAAAGCAACGCCATTGTGGTACAAAAGACCAGAGTTGTAACCTTCTTTAACAATCTCATGATTAATTTCTGGAATTTCACCGAGACCGTTAGAAAGTCTCTCCATGTAGTAACGAGTAATAATCTGCTTGTGCAGGAACCAGAACCATTCTCCACGTCGGTGCTTGTTCATTGGAAGAGCTTCGCTGTGCAGCCAGGCGGGTTGAGACAGGTGAAGGTTGTAGTACAAGGTGTTCAGGACGTAGTCATGTGTGAAGTAGGCGATGAGTGTGCTCTGGCTGTTGTAGTAAGGCCAGATCGTAGCATTCCACCTAATGACTACATTCTCGTCCCATTTGTAGGTAGATGGGTAGTGCTCAACCATTCGGGAACCGTGGGTGTTTATCCTTTGGGCGGTTGTCATAATTTCACCGTTGATGAAGTATGAAGGGAAGACCTCATACAGACGGGGGATGTAAATTCCTTGCGTATCTGGACGACTCACAATGACAACACTGAGCACGTAAGCGAAAAGGTTTTCATTGACGCGGTCTCTCACGTATACGGCGGCCTTGTAGAATGTTTCGTAGTCCTTAGCAGAGTACAACACATTGTATAGGGTGACTACCTCAAACATGTGCTCAGATTCAAGGATGGAAAATGGTACAGTGCGAGGAAGTATCCACTGGTGCTCCAGCATCTCGATGAAGGTTGTCACAGCTGTCACATTCTGAAACCAAAAGCATTTTTGTTACAGCAGCAGCCGTATTCAAAACTAATCGTGTATGTAGCTACGTTGTTGGTTAAAAAATAATCTTTAGGTACTTACGCTGAAGTGTTCAATGTTCTTCTCGAGAGTCCAGGACTTAGAGATGGTCTTGGTAGATTCAGTATGATTCGGCTCATGAAGGTGAAAATACAAGAGCATCAAATCTAACTGGCGTTGCAGGAAGACTGGGTCAGCTGTAAGAAAAAAGAAATTTATATTATGTACTGCGGTGCGGGATTATTTATTTATTTATTTATGTACACACAGTGAAATAGATAGGGATATATCCCTAATTAAAACGCCTCCAGTGTGTAAGACAGCTGAATGTCGTTGAGCGACCCTTTGCGTTATCAATTAGAGGTTTTGTAAAACACCGCGAAATAAAAAGTCAGATTATAGATTTTAGTTCAAAATTTTGACGTTTGAGGCTCTGTGTGTCATAAAAACAATAATGGGGTCTGAGACAGAAACAAATAAAACGAGTATTATGTGTGAAAATGGCCCTAACATGAGTAAACACATTGATTTTAAGGACAATTTAAATAATATAAGGTTATCAGAGTTTTATGGAAGTCGGTCCTAAAATAGTAAATAGACCGAAGTGATAAAATGATCCCATCTATAACTGCGACCAACTTAGAAGAGGACTACGCTCGCTCGGCTCGCGCGAAATCGGTCACTGTTCTAACCTAACCTAATCCAATTGGTTTTGTTAAGCGTAATGCAATGACAATCCAGCTGAACGTTGTTCAGTTGTTTTATATAACTGAGCTGTTTTGTAAAACAACTAGCGGTTTTGTAAAACAGCTGATTCGACAATCCATCTGCGGTACACTGCATAGCTTCCCAGAATAATGAGATCATTCTGGTTAATTATTATTAACCTGAACGATTGATTATTGATTGAGACTTGATTTTAATCTAATGTTTCGTATTAGAACAGACCAACAATGACAAGATCGTTAATTCCACTAAGCTAAGCTTTTAGTCTTGGTCATGGTGTCCATAAAAATACCAGATTTATTCGCAGTAACTCACAATCTAGCCAGTTCAATGCTGCCTATTCACCATACACGTATGGCAAACTGTTGTCTTTATAGAAGGAAATACATGTTATGAAAAAGGAGTCGTTTCGATCAGACTCCTACTTTTCTGAGTACATCTGTTCATGTAACTGATCGACTCGAGCTCCTAGCCATAGAGTTGACATCTAGTCTCAACTTCTGCGCCACCATCAAGTACAAAGCCCAAACTGCGGCCAAGAAGCTGGGCATCCTAAATAGGGTGAAGTGATACTTTATCCTGGACAGCTTTTAACCTTTTACAAAGCGCAAGTCCGATCCTGCATGGAGTATTGCAGCCACCTTTGGGATGGCTCAGCGAAATACCAACTTGCCGCGCTTGACTCGGTGGAACGCAGAGCTAAGAGGCTCATAGGTGACGTAAAACTGGTGGATGCCAAGATTCACAGCTGGCTCTTCGCCGCAAGGTTGCCTGCTTATCGGTCTTCAACAGATTGTACTTCGGTGAGTGTGCCCAAGAACTCCACGACCTCATTCCGCCGACCCCCTTCTACCTACGGACATCTAGACGCTCTGGAAGTTACCATCCCTGCCTAGTTGCTATTCCCACTACGCGTTTTCAAATGTCTTTAATGCGCACAGCAAAGGAGTGGAACTCTCTACCTGCGTCTGTATTGCCGAGTGCATACAACTTAAATCTCTTCAAAGTGAGAGTGAATAGGCTTCTTCTGTGTAAGCTCACTCCATCGTTGACTTTGTCTCTGTCACCTCTGATCAAGACTAGAGTCAAGAGCAAACCCATTTCAAATAAAAAAAATTAAAATGAATCCCATAAATTAATCATAAATCAATTTAAAAGTGGACTCACCAGCTTTCTGCGACACATTATTCCTCACGGGTTCCGAGAGGACCCCGGCGGCTAGGAGAGCCAATGCACACAACACCAAACGAGCCATGTCCACAAGTGCCAATGTATCTGCTGCACCACATATTTATACGCACCTTTATCGCAGGTCACCATTTAATTACTACAGTTATCAATGAACTCGTTGTAGTAAATATTTATAATATAATATTTCGTTGTATAATATAATTAGACAGTAGGTGTCGAATAAACGACTTTCATTCAACTCCTACAATGCCGATAAGAGATCAATATCTTTTTCATTCTGTCTAATAAGTATGTTTTGTGTGAGTCTGTTCGTTGTGGCAGCCTGGAGTCTTTATCTATGCTTGGTTGGCAATAGTATTGGTCCCTATGATAATTATGGGACGCAAAATGTGGGCTGTTTCAAATGAGATACAAGCATGATGTTACAGTTTTTTTTTGTTTTTTCCTGTACCTATTATTGTTTTTTTTTGTAATAAGCATCACCTTTGTACCTATTTTTCTGTTATTTTCTTCTTGTCTGTGTAGATTGTGTGTGATAATACTTAAGTAGGTACGAACTAATAAAGTAACTCATTCGGTATTAATGACATAAATAAAAATAGTATAGCCAAGAGCCTAGAAGAACACCTTTTTTTTTAAGGATGGGAAATCATCAAATGACCCCTCCCGCTCTGGGTGGAGCGGAAGGGAGTGTCAGACTCTTACTGACTAAAACCCATCCGTGTTCCTTCCTTAGCCCTTTACGTTCCGGGGTAGCGGTAACCCTTTCGGACAATCCCGCTGCCCCGGCAGGCTTCGGCCCTGATGGGCCCCTCCTTCGATGCTGACATCTCTTTGAAGCGCGCGTGGAACACATACGCGCCGTCCGGCACGGGCCTGGGGTCTACTCCCTAAGCACGAAGTCCGTCGTTTCGGCCTTCGTTACGGGCGTTTCCTACTCCCTATGCCCTACGGACGGATGATTCGTTCGGGGCCCGAGCGAAGAATGAATGACAACGCGATTTGATAGTTGTCCCTACCCCCGATGTGTTTTAGCCCGTCCGAACAATTAAAGTTGACACTGGTTTTGACGGATATTTATGTCAGTTGATACGACATCAAAATAGTTCTCGTGCTGTCGACGAAAGTTACCAATTTAAAAGAATTCAAATTTAGTATGGCTGTTTTTTTAAATATTAAAGAAGCTTTACAGGAATTTGAGCGTGCCTAAACCCGTACCGAATCAGCGTGCGCGATAACGATTAGATTTTCTAATTAAATCTGACTATTTTTTAATCGCGACTAAAAAGGTGTGGAATAAAATTAGTTGGCAAACCAACAAAAACAGTACGGTATCTTTTTTCTTTTCTTTTGCTTATATCTCGAAAACGGTGTGTCCTATCGTAAAAATAATGAAAATTTCGAACCCCTTTATAAAACCCATAAACCCTTAAAACTCAACACGTAGGTAATAATTTTTCATATTTTCCATACAAAAAGAGAAAAATTCCATATAAAAATAAAATATCTTCTAAAAACAAAATAAAATATTTTCCACGTGGTGTCGCAATTGTCAAATTCGATTTAGTTGTGTCAAAATTATTTTTAAATGTAGAGGCTTTTTTTTTCTTCAGGCTGACTGTCGCCACCTAACTAATGAAGAAGAACTGAAGAAGAAATGTGGTGTTTATACAAAGAAATACTGTAATAATATGGTTGTGACATTGAGTATCACTTTGAGCGCGTTCACGAGCGTTTCGAATTGTTGACAGCTCTTAGCTGTCATAATCGTAGTAACTAAATCGGAACGCATGTGAGACGATGAGACAAACTAAATTCGGAATGCGGCCTTTGACATTTCATTATAAAATTTCCTTCAAAAAAGTAAACAGGCAAAGGTATAACAGGATGATGCCAGTTTCCAGACAAAAATGGCAAAAATAATTCAATTCTGTATTTATAGACATAATAAAAGGTATATTTTTTAAATGTGGTCATTTTCTAACGACAAAAGTATTAATTTTTGTTTAATAAGCTAGAAAACTACAAAATAAGTAAACCGGTAATCGACCGGTAAAATAGTGCAACTGTATCGCCATGCGTCGTTGGTTCACGAATATTGTCTATGATTCCGTTTGAAACTGATGAGTCCGAAATCGTTAGGGAGTAGGGTTCACACCGTCGTATCGGGCTACTGTCGGACGGGCCGACGGACGGACGTTCGGAGTTAGGGAGTAGACCCCCTGGTCCTGATCGGACGGCGAGTAATGGGTAGCTCGCAGGCCCGCGCCTACGGTGGCCGGGAGTCGTCACGCGGCTCCCAACGCCGAGGGCGTCTCCCGCGGTGGCTGGGACGGGCGGCTCTCTCGGCTCTCTCCCTCGCCCATCCCGCCACCTCCTTCGCTAGCATGACTGCTTCGCAGAAGGAGGTGACTGCCTCCCACTCCCTCACGCCCCGGACCATGGTTTGGACAAGGGCCGGACGCGAGAGGTCACCGCCGCTGCCGATCGCCTCTACGAGGACACGGCGGTGCTCTGCCCAAGCGGGACAGACCTCCACCGTATGCTCCACCGTTAGACCAACACCTGAGGAGGCTCTCGTTACGCACCTAGTTCACGGCGCCTTTTATTAGGAGTGTAGCGGTATCTGTTAACGCCACATACGAACAACGCGTCATACTGACGTCACGCAAAATCCTGCATCTCGCAAGCAGAGTTTGCCGCACAAATAGCATAAATGCAACGGCCCGAAATGAGTCATCGGGCAGTTGCCAGACACAACACCCGTCTGGTCGGACGATCCTCCCTTTTCTATAGAGGGTGAGTGAACTTTACACCCTGTTCCTGATACCTCTGTAGGAGATTTCGCACCTTTATTTTTTTATTGTCGAGCGCTTTTACCGTGCACGTCTTTTTACATCGTTATCACATTTAAATTTAACTTCAATATTCTAGGATATACCTAACGGTCTTGTCCAAATTGGTCAATAATATAAATTTGACCTGCGATAAATTAATTGACCGTGTTGAACTAAAAACTCCTTACAAAATACCTAAATATCCTGTAACTAATGTATTCCACACTCAATCATCTAAGACAAATATTAGGGTAAACTCACCACAAAACAAACTCAGTAAAGAGAGACATTTCTTTCGAGACCTCTCCAAGCGGTTGATCGTCTCTTTACGTGACATAGGGGCCGTCCGTCGACTACGCCTTATTATTATTGTTATGCTTAATAAAGTTATGCTTTAGAGTGTTATGCTTAAAAAATGTATGCTTTAGAATGTTATGCTTAATCATTATTATGATTAGAGAAATTATGCGTAAGATGTTATGCGTAAATAATGTATGCGAAAATATAATTAGGACAAACATAAGTATGCCAAGTTATATTAGGTCTTAAAATCTTATGCAAATTATTTTTTTGGGTTCCCTATCTGAACCCAAAAAATCACATTAAAAATTTCAATAAATCCTAATTCCTACTATCCTACTAATCCTACTAATATTATAATATAAACTAGCTGAAAATAATAGGTAATGTGTCGCTAAGGAAAGGTGTTATTGCCACTCCTTCATTGAAAAGGAAGAATCATCCGATGTTGCCTGGTAACGCTTTCCTTAGCTAGAGTTCTCTAACACAGCCCGTTCGACTGCAGTCACTGCGTTCAAAATGACAATGCGACGAAGTGTCACTTTGTATTTTGAGAATAAATTAAAATGAAAGCGCCTGCTCGAGGCTGATTATCTAACCAAACAGCCATACGTCCATTTTATTTTGCGTCTGTTTTAGAATACCAACTTGTAAAATCATATCACCATTTTATCTAAAGTATATCTGAGATTAGTAGGTGAAGTTTGAAGTTAGTTTTTCTAAGTCTTGGTTTCTTCTCTGCGGTAAATTTAGAATTTCTTAACTTGGTATTGAAGATATCCTAAATACCTACCAATATTATGCCTTATAAGATATCTAGATGATGAAAGGAAGAATACATCAATGGTGTTACTCTTAAATCGTACTGAAGTTTATCTGAAAAGTAGTTTGAAGTCTTTCATACCTTATTCTGTAAACCTGTGCCCACGTTTACTTAACTCTCCCTTGGTGGATAGCCTTAAGATATCTTGAGGGTCGATATAGTTGTAACCAGGACAATGGCCAAGAATTTAGTTATTGTCTCGAAGACATATTCTACAATACCTTTATATGACATGGCAGTGCTGTGTGTAACTGCCGTACCTACTCAATAAATCAACTGCCCGTCTGGCGGAGTGTGCTGAAGCGTTATCATGGTAAATTGAGGTTAAAAAAATTCGACAAAAAAGGCAAAAAACTTGAAAGTAGTCATGATTTAAACCTTATGTAAATAAAAAATGCTTCTCTGTAAACGATGTTAGAAAGGTTGCTTACCCCTCGAAAGAGATTCTACATAAAGTTGGTTTTATTTGACACCGGCCGCCCTTGAACACTACGAAGATGAAACCCATGACGAAAACTTTAGACATGATTTTGATTTAGACCTTATACTGCCGAAAACCAGAAAAAAATTGTAAAGCTAATTACAAAAAAATATAACCGACTTCCTTAAAAAACCCTACAAAGTGCAAAATAACCTTAGTTTGGAAAGACGTTGGCAAGAAATTACAGACTTCTGAAACCAAAGGTCTATTGCACTTTGAAGTGTGTTTTTTAAGTCGGTTGTATTTTATTTTATTTTACACAAAGTCGTGTAAGTTTATATTGAAAACCATGAAAACGACACACATGATAAAAAAAAATAAAAAGAAAATTGCAGCCGCCATCTTCGATTTTCATTTTGACGTCACTATCGGCTTCAGCACAGCACCCTCGAAAACCATGAAAACGACACACACAACGAATTTTTTTTTTTCAATTTGCCGCCGCCATCTTGGACTTTCATTTTAACCAGTACTGAAACGATTTACCAACAGTCGATTGGTCCATGAACC
This sequence comes from Gortyna flavago, assembly GCA_963669345.1. NCBI lineage: Eukaryota > Metazoa > Arthropoda > Insecta > Lepidoptera > Noctuidae > Gortyna > Gortyna flavago. Next base: position 8,525,544 of record OY770144.1, read on the forward strand.
GTTGGTCAACGCCATTAACTTTTCATCCAAAGGACTTGTGACCCACGAACGTTTCCTTATGTCAGTGAATGCTTAACCAACAGAATGTTTTGACCAATAACTTTTCACCCAAAGAACATTTGACCCATGTCAAATAGAACTAAGGATGCAAGGGCGAGCGAAGCGAGCTCGGGACTTGGGGCACCCCGACTCGACCAGATAAGGTTCGAGGGGATGATGGCGGCTCAAGTGAGCGAGCAAAGCGAGCGAAGGGTACCCCGAGGTTAGGCGCGGGCCTGCGGACGGCGAGTAATGGGTAGCTCGCCGTCCGATCAGGACCAGGCCCGTGCCGGACGGCGCGTATGTGTTCCACGCGCGCCTCAAAGAGCTGTCAGCAGACACGGAGGGGCCCGTTAGGGCCGAAGCCTGCCGGGGCAGCGGGATTGTCCGAAAGGGTTACCGCTGCCCCGGAACATAAAGGGCTAAGGAAGGAACACGGATGGGTTTTAGTCAGTAAGAGTCTGACACTCCCTTCCGCTCCACCCAGAGCGGGAGGGGTCATTGGATGATTTCCCATCCTTAAAAAAAAAAAAAAAAAAAAGGGTACCCCGAGGTTAGGCTTTTCACAGAAATAAAGGACTACGTCTTATTATTATTTTACTTTCACCTTTCCCGTTGTCTGTTGTTTTGTTTTGCCTTGTTCTTTGGGTGAAAAGTTATTGGTCAAAACATTCTGTTGGTTAAGCATTCACTGACGTAGAGTTATGTTGGCAAAACGTTCGTGGATGAAAAGTCCTTTGGAAAAAAGTTAATGGTTTAAAGATAATGTTGACCAACGGTTCATGGGCCAATCGACGGTTGGTAAGCCGTTACAGTTTCTTTTTAACCTCACTGTTGGCTTCAGCACTCTCGAAAACCATTAAAACGAAACCCATGAAATATTTTTTTTTATTTGCAACCGCCATCTTGGATTTTCATTTTGACCTGTCTATCGGCTTCAGCACCTTTGAAATCTATGAAAACGACAACCACGACAAAAATTCAAAAAAATTGCAGCCGCCATCTTGGATTTTCATTTTGACTTGACTATTGGCGTCAGCACCCTCGAAAACTATGAAAACGACACCCATGACAAAAAATAAATAAATTGCAGTAACCATCTTGGATTTTCATTTTGACCTGCCTATCGGCTTCAGCACCTTCGAAAACAATGAAAACTACAACGATGACATCAAAAATTGCAGCCGCCATCTTGGATTTTCATTTTGACCTGACTATCGGCTTCAGCACAACGACACCCATGACGAAAAATTTTAAAATTTAGACAACCGCCTTCTTGGATTTTCATTTTGACCTGCCTATCGGAAATCAGCACCAACGAATACGATGAAAACGACACCCATGACAAAACATAAAAAAAAAATGTAGCCGCTATCTTGGATTTTCATTTTGACTTGACTATCTGCTTCAGCACCCTCAAAAACCATGAAAACGACACCCATGACGAAAAAGTAAAAAACTTAGGCAAGCGCCATCTTTGATTTCTTTTTGACCTCTTACCGGGGTCAGGATCCTCGGAAACCATGAAAAATAGTTCTCTCCCTCTGTGTGTGTCTCTATAGATCTATCTATTACTATGAAAAGTGAGGCAAAACGCTTTTTCGCCCTATAACTACTACCGCAAGCTCCATTAAGAACTTCGTTAAAAAACGCTTTGCGTTACTCAACTTTCTATATCAATAATTATCTAACTTCTTTATCGATCAGAACACCACATTAAATATTAATATCTTACATTATCCTCACTGTTTGGTCATATAGTAAAAGTTGTTCATAATGATGAGTACAATCTCCCATTTCGATTTGTTGCATGTATTCAATTTCACCCTGTATAAACCATCGAAAGCGATTTTTATAATATTTTAATCTTTATCATTACTTTTTAAAATAACACAGACTTATGTATCTGTGTTATTTCGTCACTAGTAAACTTATACTAATAGGACGTGATTATTCACATCACAACAACAATATGTTTTCGTTAGTAGGTACTATATCGCGCCAATAGATGTCGTTACGTGTTACTAAAAAACGTAAAAAGTTGTTCTTGAATACTTTAAATTGATTATATCTTTTGATAGAATGAACCGATTGCGATGAAACAAAAACTAATCACTGCTCCGAGTTCTACACCATATTTGAGTATAAAAAGTAACCGTATTGGTTTGGTACTTTTTACGTTGACCCTGTTCAAATCAATAATCTGTCACATCCAAACAGACAAACAGACAAAAATTCCAAAAATTGATGAAATGGCATCTGTTGGTTATCAACTATTTTTTTTGGAAATATTTTCATTGTACAGAAACGCCTCGTCTACAGATTTATTATATGTATAGATAGAAGAAGAATAGATGCGAAAGCTTGTGAGGATGGATGGATGGATGGATGTTTGTTACTCTTTCACGCAAAAACTACTAAACGGATGTGGATGAAATTTGGCACACAGATAGTTTATAGCCCGGATTGACACATAGGATACTTTTTATATAGATATTCCCACGGGATTGAAACTTATGCGGGTGAAACCGCGGGGCGCAGCTAGTAACATATAAAATAATGATGCTGTGTTTATGAACTACCATGATTGTCCTTAAACATGTTTTTTAACAAAAGTTACAACACTATGCAATCAGACGAATGTTCCCTCACAGTTCACCAAAAGCTAAATTGTACACTATTCGAATGCCATCCTTGCTCGCTGTGGCACGTACAATAATTTTATTCCGACGCGTATACGACACTAATAAAATTGTCCTATTCAGAATAAGCCACCAATTCTTATTCCTATAATGACAATATCCTCGCTCAACAACCTATAAATGAGAGTAGTAGTCTAATACGACACCACTATTTAGTACATTATTATGGTCTAATAAGACGCAAATGTTGTTACCAACTCGGGCTCGTGGCTAAATAATAACAGCCGCACGGGTCTATCATCAAGGGTCGCATGCCGAGTTCGGCCCGTGGATGGGTGACCATCCATCACATACCGATACACCTCTCCGTGCCTCAGAAAGCATGTCAAGCAGTTGGTCGCAGTTGTCTTTCAAAAATCTTTGACAGTCGTAATACTCGTTACGGGTAGTCAGAAGCCTGAGAGTCTTAAAACCAGTATCCAGTGTCACCCAGTAACTGGGTTGTGGAGGTCCGAAAGGCATTCGCGCCAAGTAAAATATTGGTATTCAGCTGATGATGATGATACAGCTATCCGATTAGATTGGAAGCCGACCCCAACATAGTTGGAAAAAGAACCTGCTGGCGAGATTGTGTTCAGACCATCGTGATCGTGGTGAGTTTCTTCAGTCATGTAAGATTCATGTAAGTACGTTTCTTTTTTTTATTTATCTGCTTCTGTTCGGATGTTTCATATTAGGTATTACGTCATCTATGCCGTTTCTGCAACAAGATAAGGTGTTGCAGTAAGCATAATTTCCATGAATTAATCTATTAATAGATTTGATATTTACTTAATGTTTCCGCTGTAAACCCATGTAATGAACGTTAGCATCGATTCCATGGCTTTTTCATTTTACTTGTCATAATAGGACACAATGATTTGACTATACAAATCGTACCTATGATTTTTATCATAAACATGGTTGTTGTGTTTACAGATAAAAATGTCATTGATATAAATAATATCGTAACTCGATATATTACCATAATAAAATGGAGTTTATTTATAAACTTTGCTCAAAAAGACAATAAAAATGAACGATTAAACAGTCGCTAATCATTACTTAACTTTAAGCAAAGTTTAAAGGATCAAATAATTGACGAAAGGTAGGTTTTTGTTTTTCTTTATCTATAGGTATCATTTCTTATCGATATCCAATCAAAAAGTTAAGTTATATGAAACTTAGGTGGTTTGACCATTAAATAAACTAACAGTAGGTTAGTAGTATTCTGATATTTTACCAATTCACATCATCATCATCTGCCTAGCCTTTTCCCAACTATGTTGGGGTCGGCTTCCAGTCTAACCGGATGCAGCTGAATACCAGTATTTTACAAAGAGCGACTGCCTATCGACCCGTGCGGCTGTTATTACTTGGCCACAAGCCCCTCCAGCCAACCAATCCAACCAATTTTACCAATTCGTATAATACCTAGTATTTTTTTAATAGTGTCAATCAACTTATCCTATCGCAGTCAACTGCTGGCCATAGGCCTCTCCCATGCTGCGCCACAGCACCCTATCCTCCGCCTTTCGCATCCGGTTTGTTCCAGCCACCTTTTTGAGGTAGTTTGTCCATCTAGATAGGTGGTGCCACACACTACGCTTGCCGATCCGGTTTCCACTCCAGAACACGTCTTCTCCAACGGCCATCGGTCCCTCGACAAACATGGCCAGCCCACTGCCACGTGAGCTTGCTTACTCTGCAAGCTATATCGGTAACTCCTGTTCTTTTCCGGATAACTTCGTTTCTGATTTTATCCTTCAAAGAAACTCCGAGCATAGCCCGCTCCATAGGGCGCTGAGCGGTCTTAAATTTGTAGACCAGCCAGACTGTCAGTGTCCACGTTTCGGCACCGTATGTTATAAAGGGCAGGACGCACTTGTTGAAGACCTTAGCGATGAGAAGACTTGACGAAGTTTATAAACGCTGCCCAATCCAATTGGATCTTTCGGTCGGCTTGCCCTATAGACATAGACATATTCCTTCACAACTTTGAGCAGCGACTCTTCGATGTGGTTTGGACTCGGCAAGACGCGCGAATTGTACATGACTTTCGTTTTGTCAAAATTCAAGCCGAGGCCAACCCGCCGAGAGGCTCCATTTAGGCTATACAACATCTGGTCTAACTGTCCCTGCGTCTCTGCCATTATAACGATGGCATCGGCAAAACGAAGGTCGTGTGAGATGAACTCTCTGTTTAAGTTGATACCCTGTCCAGTCCAGTCCCGCGTCCTAAAAACATCCTCCAAAGCATTGGTGAAAAGTTTCGGGATATCACATCTCCCTGTCTCACTCACCCTGGGCAGTTGGATGGGGCTAGTTTTCACCGGCTCAATTGCCAAGTTTTTTTTTTTTTATAATTTCAACCTTATTGAAGTTTCAATTGAGTGGCAATTGTTGTCAAAAGTGATAAAGCAATTTCTACTTAGAATTTACTTATAAAATATAACTTTTAAAGAACACCAGACACACAGAGAGCAGTGGTGGCCAAGTGGTAACGGCTGCGACTTACAACTTGTATATCGTAGGTTCGAACCCAGATACTTTGTGTAAATTATTTCATCACCACTGCTCTCAAAACGGTGAAGGAAAACATCGTGAGGAAACCGGCATGTCCTAGAACCAAAAATTCGAAGACATGTGACATCTGCCAACCCGCACTGGGCCCGCGTGGTGGATTACGGCCCACTCCCTCTCACTGAGAGGTGGCCTGTGTCCCAGCAGTGGGAACATTATAGGCTGATTATGATGAAAGAACACCAAATTATATCTAACAAATAATTAATTAAAAAAATACATTCTTTACTCAGATCAGCATGCCTGTTTTACACATTATACATACCAGATAGACTCTTGACAAAAAATCGAGATTTCTTTATTTTAAGTAAGTTTAACATATCAAATTAGAAAATGCTTAAGTATTGGTTTAAACCAAGACTAAAAGGTCTAGGATTGTGACGGTATTAATGATAGTACCAGGATCAAAATGTGTCCCGATTACAAAACGAAGATTATCTGAGGACCTGCTAGTACCAAAGAAGATCCATGGTTCAATAATATCCACAGATAAGAAACAAAAAAGGCATTCTTTCATTCGTTCATACAGGCTTTATTTGAAGCAATGTTCTGTTTCTCTAAATATTTATATTATAAAAACACTTGAAATTATTAAATAATTATTTATGAATACAAAAATATGTCATAAATTGTTCTTTGATTAGGTTACAATATAATGAACAAGCACAACTTGTACTTTTGACGCACCTTTTATAATCAAGTTGCCATATTTGTTTAGTAGGTACCTCTAGCTTCAAATGGAGTGAATTACATTCGGCGACAGGCCGCGTTATTTGAAACAAATGTTTACGTCCTTTTGGATAAAAAAACGCACTTCTTAATATTGTTCTTAGTATTTCTGTTATTAACACTACGTCTGTTACTTGATTTGTTCGTGAGTTGGTTGTGTCCGATTGAATCGTGAGCTAGCTAAAAAATGGCTTACAAAAGAAAAAAAGGGGTGAAAACTGGAGTTCCGAAGTAAAAGTTACTAAAACATAAATGTTTAATTATTATTCGGTAAACAGTGCTTCGTTTCATCTTATTTCGACTACATAACGCGGATGTTCTTATTATTATATGAAATATTACATGAGCTTATTGCTCAATCAGCACATAATAGAAGATAAGTCCACGAACACGTCAATAAACATGCAGAAAACTAAAGAGTGGAAGAATATAGGGTCGTAGAATAAATCCTCACGTAAAACATTTTTCCCCAAAACGTTTTGTGAACCTTTACTTATATTTAAAATCTTCGTCACTCAATTTTAAAGGATTTACACGATGACGATGTCTGTAAGATCGCCGAGACGTCTCCAGCATATCCAAATCAATCATAATAATATCATTTTTTTACGATTTGTAAATAAAAAGACACAATAATAATAAACGCTAACCTCAAATAAATTAGTACTGTTGTTAAATCCATAGTTAAACTAGGGGTCTCAGCGGACTAACTTTAGGACCTTAGATAGTTCATGAACTAGTGATAAACTTCATTTTGTAATAACGTTTTATTTAGTCATGGTTTAAACCTAGTTTTAATCCCAGTACTAAATTTAGATCGTGTTTTGGAATAAGACGGATTGTATCTTTGTTGGATTGTAACTTTTTTAACTAACATATTGATACTTGCATCTATGCCACTGTTGTTTTTTTTATTATGATGTCATAAATAATAGATTAGATTAATTTTAGTTGTTGCATGTATTGTACACCTTCCGGAAAAAAATATCAAAATTATAGTGAAATCCGCACCGAAACCTATTGCGTAGTTTAGTAGAACAACGCGTAGTTTAGTAAAACAACAGCCAGACACAAAAGCTACTTTAATTTATATTATGTATAGATGAACACACTGCAGTTACAGGCTATGTCTACTTATGACTAGGCTAACCTTATGAGTACATGACTCTGTTTTGGGCGTAGCAAGTTGTACCTACAAAACAAAACATCGTGAGGAAACCGGCATAATCTAGAACCAAAAATTCGTAGACATGTGACATCTACCAACCCGCCTTGGGCCAAGTGGTGGATTACGGCCCACCCCTCTCACAGAGAGGAGGCCAGTGTCCCAGCAGTGTGAACAATATAGGTTGATTAGACAAGTAGTATCTAACATTTATCGTATGCTCTTAACATAAAATACTGCATACTAGAATTACTGGATAACACACATTATTATAATATTATATTCGGGACTTATTCTTTTTCTTTTCCACCTGGCACAATTTTACCCATTTACCATTTTACATTGTACGTTACAGCTGTAGTTAGTACCTATGCTGTTTAGAGGATGTTCATGCCATTACGTAAGGGTATTCCCTTACGTAATGGCATGAACATTCTCTAGTATCATATTTAAGTATCATATATTATCTAAGTATCATATTTAACTATAGAAGGGTTATTATATATTTATAATAATTTATGGGTTATTTTTTTTTTTTTTACCCTTCTATAGTTAAATATGATACATAAAAGATTTTAGTTTCAGCAACTTTATAACTGCAAGTTTACTTTTCGTGATTTCAATTTCATGTAAATCTGACTTTTGTTTGTTGCAACTGATTATGAACATTATTATAACAAAATATTGGAGTAGGAATTAAGAATAAAACGGCCATGTTTTTAAACATATTTTATTTATTTATAATACATAACATGATATAAATATAATTATGTATGTGAATCTGAGATCTATCTAGCTGATTGAAAGAGGAACTGAGTCACATTTTCAAAATTATAGATTGGTAAATAGTACAAAATTATATAAGGCTCTATGAACATGAACAGTTTTCATCTTAGGTGGGCAATACATAAACAATCACTACATTGATCATCATACTATATTTTGATACATAATACAAAAATATTAGATACTTTACAACAACAATACATACTTAAACTACATAAATAAATACTATATAAACATAACATAAATGCACATTACTTTATTGACGCCAAGTTGCACAGATATTGAAAGTAGCTATAGGTAAACTTATAAGTCTACTTTGATTTTATACAGGTCTGAAAATTTAAGTTCTAATCACCCGTATAGAAATATTTGCAGTATAGACTACAGTACCTAGTGATTCTATAAATTCAGTGATACGAGTTTGTTCATAGAGAAACAACATTGTGCGGCTTGACGTCAAAAACACTCTATGAATCGCTTATTCCGTGTGAGGAACTTCGATTTCAGGGGTGTGCTTGTGGTGGATGAGAACATCTTGGAAGTACAAGTTCTTGACATCCTCCACCTGCCAGGGGTAGAGAGGTCTGTTGACTGGGAAGCCGAACGGCTCGTCGGTCAGCTGGCGAGTGATGGGAGCCAGACCAAGAGATAAAGAGATGTCTGAGGCACCATTGTAAGCAACCTTGGGTGCGCGGTACTCCGAGATGTAGACCATCAGGACGAAAGGCATACCGCCGACGCGACCTGTGAGAATAAAAAAAGTAATGAGTTTTTGTACTAATGGTAGAACTCATATGATTCTGAAACTCAAAAGCTAATCGCTGTTTGATTGATTTTTCCATCATCTTCAACTTTATTCAGAAGTAAATGACTTTTAAGAAGGAAGCCTAGATCTGTTTAAAAAATGAAAAAGCGTACCCTTAGGTAGCAGAAGGTGTTGAATCGTATTCTCCATGCCCACAGAATGCTCGAGGTGGAGCGGTTGGTTGCCGTGCACCGCCTTCTCAACGGCCTCTAAGACTTGGTTAGCAGAGTCATGGCCAGCGCTGGCAAGAGAGTCTCGAATTATGACGGATTCTCCCTCAGGCACTGCAAATACAATTGGTTAGTAGGTTAGTACGAGTAACCTACCACTTTTGTTACATAGCTATTCGGAGCTATTGAATTGCAATTTGATGTTCCTCGATACGCTTTACATTTATTTATTTATTTAATACTCTAAGCACACAAATGTACAGAGGCGGACTTAATGCCCAAAGGCTTCACATATTTGAAAGCTCTTACTGGAGGGCTTAATACAACGCCTCTCGTATTAATTCCACTCTTTAGTTCTGTTTCTGTTGTTATTTGCATATTTATATTGAAGATGAATAGTTTACAGAAATTGTTAAAAGTATACAAAACAAACTTACAGTCATAGAGGAACTCATCCAGCAGCATAAAGTTCTGGGTGTTGACGTGGAGAGGGATCTCATAGCCGTGGCTATCGTATTTGGGTGCCAAGAAGAACTTAACAACAACACTCTTGGCAATTTCGCTCTTGACATTAACGCGGATTTGGAACTGCTTGTGGTTCAATCTCGGTTTTTGTACTAATACACTGACTTGGTCGTATACTTTCTTAGCTATTAAAAAAACGAAAATTAAAATCAGAAATCAACTATATGAAAACTCAGGCAGAAAAATTTATTATCGAATAATACCTTCTTCCTCGTTCATATGTAGATGATAAGAGACGTTCAGGTAGCTGTATTCGAAGTATGTCGTCATTTTGTCAACATCAACCTTCTGGATAGCCACCTGGGGCAAGATAAGCTCTTTACGCTTATAGAGAGGAAGTTTCTCCTGCCACAATTGGAACAGTCCCAAGACACGCTTAAAAATCATGTAGAAAGCGGGGTCACGCAGAGCAGTCTGGTAGTGTTCCAAGACCGAGGGGACAACCAAAGGAATGAAGCTGAAAATAGTTACTAACATTAGTGTATATGACAAACACTAGGAAAGTGTTTGTTGTTCAATTATTTTGCACAATATAATGATTGGTAACTTACTGATAAAAGTACTCGTACGCCTTCTATAGGTCCGGGACCCAAGTGTCCTAAGATATGTCAGACATAAAAAAAAATTGTTAACTCACTGGTGGAAGTACTGGTGTTCTTGAACAAGAGAATTACCCAAAACCTTCTTCGTGATGCTGATAAAGTCCTTGTAATATTCCGCATTTGGAGAGTCGACGTTAGCTTCAATGACACTACCCAAGATCTCAATAGCCTCTGGAGCGCTGATGTCGATGCGTTCTCCAAGATTCTACAATATAAGAAATATTACAAATAGTGTCGATAAAAACAATGATACTAATTATTAATTTAAATAAATGTACACTTACGTTAACCAAGTAACCCTGGTCAATGGCGTCACGAATGCGACGTTCGTAATCGTAGATTTCTTGGATTTCATCAACGAACTGAGGCTGGTCGAGGTGGAAGTAGTTTGGCCTAACAGGTAAAGCAACGCCATTGTGGTACAAAAGACCAGAGTTGTAACCTTCTTCAACAATCTCATGATTAAGTTCTGGAATTTCACCGAGACCGTTAGAAAGTCTCTCCATGTAGTAACGAGTAATAATCTGCTTGTGCAGGAACCAGAACTCTTCTCCACGTCGGTGCTTGTTCATTGGAAGAGCTTCGCTGTGCAGCCAGGCGGGTTGAGACAAGTGATGGTTGTAGTAGAAGGTGTTTAGGGCGTAGTCATGCGTGAAGTAGGCGACGGGTGTGCTCTGGCTGTTGTAGTAAGGCCAGATCGTAGCATTCGACCTAATGACTACATTCTCGTCCCATTTGTAGGTAGATGGGTAGTGCTCAACCATGCGGGAACCGTGGGTGTTTATTCTTTGGGCGGTTGTCATAATTTCACCGTTGTTGAAGTATGAAGGGAAGACCTCATACAGACGGGGGATGTAAATTCCTTTCGTATCTGGACGACTCACAATGACAACACTGAGCACGTAAGCGAAAAGGTTTTCGTTGACGCGGTCTCTCACGTATACGGCGGCCTTGTAGAATGTGTCGTAGTCCTTAGCAGAGTACAACACATTGTATAGGGTGACTACCTCAAACATGTGCTCAGATTCAAGGATGGAAAATGGTACAGCGCGAGGAAGAACCCACTGGTGCTCCAGCAACGCAATTAAGGTTGTCACAGAAGTCACATTCTGAAACCAATAAAACAATTTTATTTACAGCAGTAGCCGAATTCAAGACTAGTCGTGTATGTAGCTATATTGTTAGTTCAAGACTTAAAAAAATAATCTGTAAGTACATACACTGAAGTGATCAATGTTCTTTTCGAGAGTCCAGGACTTAGAGATGCTCTTGGTAGATTCAGAATGATTCGGCTCATGAAGATGGAAGTACAAGTTCATCAAATCCAACTGGCGTTGCAAGAAGACTGGGTCAGCTGTAAGAACAAAAAATGACATAGTATGTACTGCGTTACGATATTACTTTTGACCTGGTATGCACTTTTCTACGTTGAAAGCCTAGAAAGATTGCGTTGCAAGAGCGTAAGCTTTATGTTAATTCTAATTAGAAAACTATAGAACTGAATAATTATGTAACTATTAAAAGTATCCACATACAATAAATATTTGATACATATTACTTAGTTCAAAATTTTATCGACAATTCCCCTAGAAACAAACTTATAGGAATCCACAATGTTTTTTATCCAATTTCCCTTTCCATAAGATATTTTTATTCCTCAAGCAGATTCGATTACTACGGTAAATTAGGTACCTACAAGTTTATTTTGTTGAAAATCCGTGCCACATTTTCTTTATTACGAAAAATTAAACACACATATAAATGGTAGCACATACACACCATAGCTTCCCAGGATAATGAGATCGTTGTGGATACTTATGGTATTAGGTAGGTAACAGAATATTACTTATTGATTGTAATCTAATGAGGTTATCAATAAGTAAACATGGTATTTTTTTACGAGAAATTATGTTTCGTATTAGAACAGGCCAACAATTACAAGATCGTAATTCCACTAAGCTAAGCTTTTAGTCTTGGTCATGGTTTCCATAAAAATACCAGATTTATTCGCAGTAACTCTCAATTTTGCCAGATCAATGCTGCCCACGAATATCTATGATAATTCCTATTCACCAGACACATATGACAAACAGTTGCTTTTGTAGACGGAAATACATGTTATGGAACCCTTAAAATAATAAATCAATTGAAAAGTGGGCTTACCAGCTTTCTGCGACACATTTTTCCTCACGGGTTCCGAGAGGACCCCGGCGGCTAGGAGAGCCAATGCACACAACACCAAACGAGCCATGTCCACAAGTGCCAATGCATCTGCTGCACCACATATTTATACGCACCTTTATCGCAGGTCACCATTTAATTACTACAGTTATCAATGAACTCTTTGTAGTAAAAGTACGATAATTAGACAGTAGGTGTCGAACAAACGACTTTCATTCAACTCCTACAATGCCGATAAGAGATCAATATCTTTTCAATTCTGTCTAATAAGTATGTTTTGTGTAAGTCTGTTCGTTGTGGCAGCCTGGAGTCTTTATCCATGCTTGGTTGGCAATAGGCTTGGTCCCTATGAAATGGGACGCGAACAGTGGGCTGTTTCAGATGAAATACGAGCGTGATGTAATAGGTTTTTGTTTTTCCTGTACCTATTACTGATTTCTTTACAAATACCCTTGTACCTATTTTTCTTCTTGTCTGTTTATTATTTATTCTGTGTGAAAAATTAACTAAGTAACTCATTAGGTATGAATGACATAAATAAAAATAATATAGCCAAGAGCCTAGACCAACACCTGAGGAGGCTCACGTTACGCACTTAGATCACGAACCGCATCCAGTAAGCGGTAGTGAGGTTGGCCCGTGGATAAGTGACCGTCCACCACATACCGATACCCCTCCGTGCCTCGGAATGCACGTTGCAAAGCAGTTGGTCCCAGTTGTCATTCGCAAATCATTGACAGTCAGTATGGGTAGTCCAAAGCCCGAAAGTCTTAAAACCAGAGTTACCCAGTACCTAACTGGTTTATGGAGGTCCGATAGGCATTCGCGTCATGTAAAATATTAGTGTTCAGCTGCTGCGGAGGTTATAATTATGTTCGACTTTATGTATGTTTTTTTTGTTTGCTCACCGATTTCTCCGTCATTTATGTTGTGGACCTATTTTCATATTTTTTTTTTGTTTGAAGGTGTATACTCTCGAGGTGGTCCCATTGTTATCAAGTTGGAATCTGATGAGAGGATCCCATTGAAATCAAGGGAAACCCTCAAGTTTTATAGGCAAACCCTATAGCGATATGGGTAATTTTTAAAGTAACTTGAGCATTTGCTCTCGAAAATCATCATTTGGTAAAGTGGAGCGGATGATGAAGACCACAGATGGCCATCGGATGATAAATATTTCACGGGTTGCAATTCGATTACTTTAATATGGTTGCTAAGCAATTTATGCTCGTCACAATGTGCATGGTGAGTGGTTGTTGAGGAGTAATTAACGTCCCAGCATCGGGAACTGCAATATTTTGTAAAAGGTGATGAGCAGTTGACATTATGCTTATTGTAACTTTGATAAATTACAAACTGTTCAACTAAAAGTGAAAAATAAAAAACTTTTTTACAAGAAAAACAACCGACTTCAAAAAAAAAACAATGTTATGTGAAAAATTAAATAAAAAAAAACACTAACAAAGTGAAAACTTAATTTCGGAAGCCGGTGTCAATAAACGAAAATTCAGAACCAACGACACCGATTTCCGAAATTAAGTTTTCACTTTGTTAGTGTTTTTTTTTTGAAAATCGGTTGTTTTTTGTTTGGAAAAAAATGTTTTCATTGACATGACATCATTATTACTAATCGCTATTTTTATTATTTATTATTATTTTAAATTAATATAATTGTATTTTATTTTATTTTATTAATTCCATTGTAATCCAAATTTAAATTATGAAATTATTATTAGTATTTTTTGCTAGCTAATTACAAAATGTGTACTGCATGCTATAAGTATAGGTAAATAACCAAGATTTAAAATCTAAACATTTGCACGGCTGAAATGCCAAATAAAGTGAAACCCTTAAAGATCTTTTGAACGTGTGTTACCTACCTATATTCTTGCAAATAAATATATATAGTAATATATCATGTGGTGAGTTTCTTCAGTCATGTAAGATTCATTGAAGTACGTTTCTTATAAGTGTGTATTTATTATCTTTGATGTTTCTCCAACAAGATAAGGTGTTGCAGTAAGCTTAATTTCCATGAGTGAATCTATTAATAGATTTGATATTTAAACCCATGTAATCAACGTTAGCATCGATTATGTGACTTTTTCATTTCACTTGTCATAATACGACACAATGATTTCACAATATAAATCGTATGTTGTTTATCATAAATATGGCTGCTGTGTTTCCAGATGAAGTAAATGTCATTGATACTATAATTAGTCACTCGATAAATTACAAAAAATAAAATATCATATTTTTTTATTTATTTTCACAATAAGTCATCTGCTGATTGCTTTATCACTTTTTTTCTTTAATTAGTCACCTACTGACATGATGCAGTTTCAACAGTTCAGCTTTAGCAGGATAATATCTTTAGGTAGGTACCTTAAAAGGCCCAGGATTCAATATTTCGATACAGTGTAGCAACCCCCCAGTTTTAAAGATAATAATGTAATTGACATAAGGTAGGTATTTGTTTTTTTTTTTCTTAATTAAACCCCTACTAAGTTTTTATCGAAATCAAATCAAAACATGTTTACACGTAAATTATATAAAACTTAGGTGGTTTGGCCAATCAAAAAACGAATAGTAGGTAGTATTCTGATCTTTTACCAATTCACATAATAGTTTTTTTAACTAATAGTGTACATTGAAACAAAAGATTTGAATAACCATGCCGCTTAATAATGGCTTAAAGATTGCTCCGTCAGGTAATAAACACCAAATCTCGAAGATACTTAATACTTAAAAAAAAAACACTACGTTTTTCAATTTGGCTTAAACATTAATTTTATTAAATAGTTTTCTGGGATTATTGTAATTTGTATTTAAATAGTAGGTTACGTCGGATGACGTTAACGGAAAACTAGTCTGTGGGTCTATGAAAACATGAATTAACTGCATGTTTCTTATTGCATTTTTTATGTCTTCTTTTGAACATAGGTAGTTATATTGACCGTTTAATTGTTTGCTATCATGTCACTCGCACGTCATAAAATAACAAGGTCTAATTTGTCTATGTGCACAGTTAGCTTAAACCTTACCGTATTGAACTTTCAGTTTAGTGGCAATTGTTGTCTACTGACTACATATCATAGCTACCTGCACTTAACAATTACATCTATACTTACTTAGGTGAGGATTATGCATGCCTATATTGCACATACCACTTAGACATTTGTCAAGTTGCACAAGACCTACAAAAGACCATTCTTAGAGTACGCTAATGTCGGGCAGCGGGATTGTCCGAAAGGGTTACCGCTGCCCCGGAACATAAAGGGCTAAGGAAGGAACACGGATGGGTTTTAGTCAGTATTCTGACACTCCCTTCCGCTCCACCCAGAGCGGGAGGGGTCATTTGATAATTTCCCATCCTTAAAAAAAATAAAATAAAAAAAAAGAGTACGCTAATGTCATCTGGGACCCTAATTTAAAAAAAAGTCATCGCTATTCTTGATAATTTACAAAGAAGGGCAACCAAGGTGGATCGCACCATGCGTAATCTACCTTACGAACAGCGCCCCAAAGACCTTGGCCTTATCGCACTAGAACAGCGCTGACAAAGAGGTAGGCTCATTGAGACGTACAAGATACTTACAGAACACTACGAAGTGCCGAGCCTTCAAGACCTTTACACACTGATGCGAACAGACATTTGCGTGGGCATTCCCTAAAGCTATGGGAAAATTCATAAAAAAAGCCCTTGAAGCAATTCTTGTCTAACCGAGTTTTAACAGCATGGAATAAACTCCCGGAAAATATTGTGACAGCTCCCAAACTGAACTGCTTCAAGAATCGACTGGACAGATTAAATATCTCCAGTTTATACGATACACACGCATCAGCTAATTAGCTGCTAGATAAATAATAATAATAATAGCAGATACAATCCGCATGTGTTGCCCAAAATTATTATTATTTCTAAAATATCTGTAACTAGCTGTTCGTGGTCTATTATTTTTATAGTCGTTGGATTTTCCAAAAAAATCCGTGTCCAGATAATTACGAAGACAACAAAAAAAAATCTGCCATCTGCATAGATCAAAGACTGGGGTACATGATTAAGAGTATTATATTCTGTTATATTCTATTC